>CAWUFW010001141.1:0-2400000 GCA_963921515.1 Calotriton arnoldi
GGTCTGCCTGTTTGTGTTTGTGCATCTGCACCACTGCATTGGCATATCTTGGGTGTGCCATTGGCTGTATGTAGTTTGGTGGGTTTCCCCTGCTGTCCCTGGGACTCCTAGGTCATCGGTCAGCACAATGATCATGGTTTGTGTGTCCCATTGCTGCCATGGTATGGTATCTGTTCACCTCACATCTGCAGTCTCCACAGGGTATCTGCATGTGTGTGCCCATTGGTGCAAATATGTGGGTCTGCATTCGGATGGTCACTTCTGTCATTGTGTCATTGATGATTGTTGGCGGTGTCAGCCCCCATGGGTGTTGTTTGTCTGCACATGGCCAAAGTTATGTCTTATTTGCACTGCAGGATTTGGCTCCCCCAATTTATGTTGCAATGGGACACATACACTACTTTGCCACTGATGTGTTTGTTGTTCTGTGACCAGGAATCATCCATGCAGTTTGGCAGTTGCACCTCTTACTTTGTCAACACTTACCTTTTGGTCACTGTGATGATGGGGGTTTGGACCCCATTGCCACAATGTTCAAAATGTGCTTCAGCTATGGACCCCACACTTACATTTTGGTCACTGTGATGATGGGGGTTTGGACCCCATTGCCACAATGTTCAAAATGTGCTTCAGCTATGGACCCCACACTTACCTTTTGGTCACTGTGATGATGGGGGTTTGGACCCCATTGCCACAATGTTCAAAATGTGCTTCAGCTATGGACCCCACACTTACCTTTTGGTCACTGTGATGATGGGGGTTTGGACCCCATTGCCACAATGTTCAAAATGTGCTGCAGCTATGGACCCCACACTTACCTTTTGGTCACTGTGATGATGGGGGTTTGGACCCCATTGCCACAATGTTCAAAATGTGCTGCAGCTATGGACCCCACACTTACCTTTTGGTCACTGTGATGATGGGGGTTTGGACCCCATTGCCACAATGTTCAAAATGTGCTGCAGCTATGGACCCCACACTTACCTTTTGGTCACTGTGATGATGGGGGTTTGGACCCCATTGCCACATTGTTCAAAGTGTGCTTCAGCTATGGACCCCACACTTACATTTTGGTCACTGTGATGATGGGGGTTTGGACCACATTGCCACAATGGTCATGGCCTGCTTGCATTGTGGGTGCCACACACATATATGTGTGGCACATGTGCTAGGGGGTCACATTGTATGTTCAAAGTCATGTTCGGTGTTGTAGGCATTTGACACAGTCTACACACGCTTGTCATGGTGTTGGGGGGATGTCTTCTTCTTGCATTCCCTAGGTTGTGGTGTGCTGGTTGTGTCATGCATTGTCCATCCTATGAGTGGGGGTGGTAGTGGTGGTAGGCATCCAGCCCCCCCTGGCTAAGGGTGGTGGTAGGCATCCAGCCCCCCCTGGGTGAGGGTGGTAGTAGTGGTAGGCATCCAGCCCCCCCTGGCTAAGGGTGGTGGTAGGCATCCAGCCCCCCCTGGGTGAGGGTGGTAGTAGTGGTAGGCATCCAGCCCCCCTGGCTAAGGGTGGTGGTAGGCATCCAGCCCACCCTGGGTGAGGGTGGTAGTAGTGGTAGGCATCCAGCCCCCCTGGCTAAGGGTGGTGGTAGGCATCCAGCCCCCTGGGTGAGGGTGGTAGTAGTGGTAGGCATCCAGCCCCCCTGGCTAAGGGTGGTAGTAGTGGTAGGCATCCTGCCCCCCTGGGTGAGGGTGGTAGTAGTGGTAGGCATCCTGCCCCCCTGGGTGAGGGTGGTAGTGGTGGTAGGCATCCTGCCCCCCTGGCTAAGGGTGGTAGTAGTGGTAGGCATCCAGCCCACCCTGGGTGAGGGTGGTAGTAGTGGTAGGCATCCAGCCCCCTGGCTAAGGGTGGTGGTAGGCATCCAGCCCCCCTGGGTGAGGGTGGTAGTAGTGGTAGGCATCCAGCCCCCTGGCTAAGGGTGGTGGTAGGCATCCAGCCCACCCTGGGTGAGGGTGGTAGTAGTGGTAGGCATCCAGCCCCCCTGGCTAAGGGTGGTGGTAGGCATCCAGCCCCCTGGGTGAGGGTGGTAGTAGTGGTAGGCATCCAGCCCCCTGGCTAAGGGTGGTAGTAGTGGTAGGCATCCTGCCCCCTGGGTGAGGGTGGTAGTAGTGGTAGGCATCCAGCCCCCTGGCTAAGGGTGGTGGTAGGCATCCAGCCCCCTGGGTGAGGGTGGTAGTAGTGGTAGGCATCCAGCCCCCTGGCTAAGGGTGGTAGTAGTGGTAGGCATCCTGCCCCCTGGGTGAGGGTGGTAGTAGTGGTAGGCATCCTGCCCCCCTGGGTGAGGGTGGTAGTGGTGGTAGGCATCCTGCCCCCCTGGCTAAGGGTGGTAGTAGTGGTAGGCATCCAGCCCCCTGGGTGAGGGTGGTAGTAGTGGTAGGCATCCTGCCCCCCTGGGTGAGGGTGGTAGTGGTGGTAGGCATCCTGCCCCCTGGCTAAGGGTGGTAGTAGTGGTAGGCATCCAGCCCACCCTGGGTGAGGGTGGTAGTAGTGGTAGGCATCCTGCCCCCCTGGGTGAGGGTGGTAGTAGTGGTAGGCATCCTGCCCCCCTGGGTGAGGGTGGTAGTGGTGGTAGGCATCCTGCCCCCCTGGCTAAGGGTGGTAGTAGTGGTAGGCATCCAGCCCACCCTGGGTGAGGGTGGTAGTAGTGGTAGGCATCCAGCCCCCTGGCTAAGGGTGGTGGTAGGCATCCAGCCCCCCTGGGTGAGGGTGGTAGTAGTGGTAGGCATCCAGCCCCCCTGGCTAAGGGTGGTGGTAGGCATCCAGCCCCCCCTGGGTGAGGGTGGTAGTAGTGGTAGGCATCCAGCTCCCCCTGGCTAAGGGTGGTGGTAAGCATCCAGCCCCCTGGGTGAGGGTGGTAGTAGTGGTAGGCATCCAGCCCCCCTGGCTAAGGGTGGTAGTAGTGGTAGGCATCCTGCCCCCTGGGTGAGGGTGGTAGTAGTGGTAGGCATCCAGCCCCCTGGCTAAGGGTGGTGGTAGGCATCCAGCCCCCTGGGTGAGGGTGGTAGTAGTGGTAGGCATCCAGCCCCCTGGCTAAGGGTGGTAGTAGTGGTAGGCATCCTGCCCCCTGCGTGAGGGTGGTAGTAGTGGTAGGCATCCTGCCCCCTGGGTGAGGGTGGTAGTAGTGGTAGGCATCCTGCCCCCTGGGTGAGGGTGGTAGTGGTGGTAGGCATCCTGCCCCCCTGGCTAAGGGTGGTAGTAGTGGTAGGCATCCAGCCCCCCTGGGTGAGGGTGGTAGTAGTGGTAGGCATCCTGCCCCCTGGGTGAGGGTGGTAGTGGTGGTAGGCATCCTGCCCCCCTGGCTAAGGGTGGTAGTAGTGGTAGGCATCCATCCCACCCTGGGTGAGGGTGGTAGTAGTGGTAGGCATCCTGCCCCCCCTGGGTGAGGGTGGTGGTGCGCATTCAGGCCCCTGTGTGCATATGTGGCATTGGTGATGGGCATCCCGCCCCTATGGTGCTGCTGTTGCTGGTGTAAGTATATTCTGCATCCCTCTGTGTGTGTGTGATGTGTCGTGTACGTGTTGTATGTGTTTTGTGGTTGGTGTCTGGCTTACCTTCTGCGCCGTACGCGTCCGTGCCTGTTCCGGTAGTAAATGTAGAATATTGGTATGATCGGGACGAAGGGATTCATGGTTGGTTCGTGTCGTTCGTCCTTCTCGTTGCTTCGCGTCGTCCTCGTCGCTTCGCCTCGTCCTCGTCGCTTCGTCCTCGTCGCTGCCGTGTTCGTCTCGGAGCCGTGGATCGTGTTGTGGCGCGAATCGGAGCTTATGTGCGCCTCTCCCGGATGCTTTGACGTGCCGTGCGTAGCGACGGGTTCGGCGCGTACGGAAAGCGCATCGTACTTGTCCGGCTGGACGGGGCTGCATTTTTCCTTCCGTGCGACTCGATTCGGCGTTTCCGGATTCGCCTCGGTCGGGGAACAGGACCTGGTTTGGGTGAGTACGGCTCGGCCGGATTCTTTGCTGTTGTGCGCATCGTACTTACTCGTTCGGTGTGCGGTACGGATCGGTCGGGAAACAGGCTTTCGCATGGCTTTTTTCCCGACCGAATGGTGTTGGGTACGCCTCCGACCGAGATCGGAATCGGCCCCTTAGAAGGAGGAAAAACGAGGCAAAATAAATATATTTTTCTGTGTTGCACCTCTATCGGGAAGGCGTAGCATGTTTTGGTAAATCTGTGAATATGGCAAAATACACGGATGGATGCATGGGAGCACCCACTCTCCACCCATGTAACGCCTTCCAGGCCCAAAGTAATGCAAGGCTGCAACTTGCGCTGCCTTGGTTTACTCCAGATTTACCAAGCAACGCAGGGCCACGCAAGGTGGCCGTGCATGCTTGGTAAATCTGACTTAAGGATTGCTTTGGACTTGCGCCACCCTGCATGACGCTAGTTCAACACAATCCTATGATAAATCTGGGCCGCAGTATGGATCTTTTTGCATGCCTCTGAGTCTTCTGAAGAGAAGCTCCTACTTTTCAGACTTCAGGCCAGCTGATCTAAGCGCATCACACTCATTCCTGAAGCACTCATTTTGCTCCTCAGTTACGAGGATTTAGGTCTGATCCGCTCTACTTTTCTAGTTCCAGCACCTTCTTCACAGTTCTTTCTTCTCTACCTGCTGAAAGATCAAGATCCGATTAAAATTAGTGAGTCAGGCAGGGATTCAGTTTGCAAGCTTCATGTGTATTTCGAAGTTTTTGCACGTTCAGGCTGTATTTGGGATGAGTGTGCCAACTGCAGAATTTGACCTAATATTTCAGTGCATTGAATTTGACCTTGTGACTCAGCGTTCAAGAATCACCTGGCTCTGTGTAGTTTAAAAGATGGCTAGGCACAATAGATGCTTCTTTTGATTTTGTTTTGTATTTATACAACTGTGATATGGTCCAACAGATCACTGTTAACCTTTATTGCACTACTTTCACAGAACAATTGAATATCCCTACACACCTAGGGGGATATTTATGAGAACTGACGCAACATTGCATTGCGGCAGCTTTGCATCAGAAATACTTGTGCTGGGTTGCAACACTTTCTTGCGACATGGATGCACCTTATTTATGGTATGGCGCACCATGTCGAAAGTACCTAAGGTGCGTCTAAAATTCCGACGCATCAGTGAGAAGAATGACGCAAAGTGTCGCAACTCAATGGCTCCCTACATGATGCAAGGCCGATTTGTGCATTGCGTGGTGGGAAGCTTAAAAGAAACAATGCATTTGAATCTACAGCACTTCTGAATCCCAAAATAACAGGGAAAAATGGAGAGCAACTACACCAACCCCAGCCAAGATGACCAAACAGCAGCCCAGGGGAAGAGGAATACCAATTTCAGTGAGGAGACGACAAAAATATCAATAGATGAGGTGACAAAGAATTAACACCTTTTCTTTGTCACCTCTAAATTGACATTAGGGAAGAAGGAAGCCATTTGGCAATCCATAGTGGATAAAATCAACATTGTAGGGCAAACAAAAAGGAGCGCTGGAGTGCAAGAAGTGGTGGCACGACTACAAGTGCAGGACCAAAGAGAAACTGGCCAGGAACCTCAGGGCACCCATGGGGACCAGCGGAGGACCTGAATTCCAGCAGGAGTTGGACCCATTGGAGGAGCAGGTGGCGCTACCCATTCCAACAGAGTTGGTGGCAGGAGTTGCCGGACAGGACAGTGCTGCAGTTGAGGACCAGGAAGAACTACAGGGTAAGTGAAACATATGGGTAAAACTGTCATGCAGCAATGCAAGACACTTTGATGCACTGCGCTTTGCTGTGTGCAAGTGAAGGGCAGGCATGTCTCACATATTAACTCCTCCATCACATAACTGTTATTTTATTGCCCAGTCACATTTATTTCTGCCCAGCCCTGACAAGGGTCTCTGCTCGATATGTGATGTGTTGCCCCAGCCCAGGATGTCCTCTGAATCCTGGGACTTGTAGTGTAATGTACAACACGATTTACCAGGACTACAAGTCTCACAATACATAGGAAAAAAAACCTGGACTGGGGCAGCACATCATGCATGGACCTTTGAAACTTTGCAGATATGTTAGTGCCAATGCAGGTCCCCTTGCACCATGAAGCAAGTCTGCTTGTCTTGGGGGCTAGGCAGCCAAAAGTATAATGTAATGTAAAGGAATGTGGTTTCCCAGAGGATTAACTTCTCACCCAAGAGGGTCTCCAGGTGCTGAGTATATGCAGGCTTTACAAGTAGGATCATGTGAAGAGCCAGGTGTACAGTCACTAGCACTAAACCATTTTGCACGCAGCTGTCCTAATGTGCTCGGTGAGTTTATACAGGTGTTGGCAGCCAGGTAAGAGACCACCCTACCTCCTGTTTTGCTCATATGGATGTTTGGGGTGGGGTTGAATGCAAGTGATGTACAGCTGAGGTCCATAATTGTTTGTTGAAGCATAGATTGTGTGTGAGCTAGGTGGACCCCTGGCAGTGTAATGCCTTGTAGGTGTGGCTGAGCATATTGAACTGGCAGTGTCTTTGAATGAGGAGTCATTGTATCTTAAGGAGGTGAGATACAATGTGTGTGCTGCACGGTTGGCTGAGTTATAGTCTGGCACTGCTGTGTTTGATAGTTTGCCACTTGTGTAGCAGCTGTGCAGAGATGCAGTGGTAGAGGGCATTGGTGTACTACAGTCTACATCATGAGGGCCTGATTGCTGGTCTCAAAGGTGTGAGCAGGGAGCCATAAGAAGAAAAGTCTGACTATAATAATAAGTGCATGGTTATGAAGTGTCTAGGCACTGCAATTACAGATCCCATGTGCTACAGACTCGTAAAAAATAATAGCTCACTTCTCCCTAAACAGTTATGTTTTTAAATTCTTTCTAAAAAGTGATTCAAAGGTGGCCTGTCGGATAGAAAGAGGCAGTGAATTCCAGAGCTTCGAAGTCAGGAAACCAAAAGAGCTGCCACCAAGGCGTACTTTTCTCACTACTGGAATACAAACCCTACAAGCCCCCGACGATCGAGATTCCTCTGAGGAGTATAGGATTGAATGAAAAGCTGCATATACCAAGGGCCCCTGTTTGTCAAGGCTTTGTAGCAGTAGCCTTGAACGAGATCCTGTTCTTCACAGGAAGCCAGTGTACCTTAGCTAAAGAAGATCCCATAGATGAGTGTTTCGGGAGGTTCAGTAGTAGGTGAGCCACCGTGTTCTGAGCTCGTTGGAGTCACATCATACGTGACTGGGACACTCCCATATACAACACGTTGCAGTAATCCAGCCTTGAGATAGTCAAGGCCTGCACCGCTGCTTTCCTTGCAGCCTCTGGGAGCAAATCCAGGATCTTTTTCAAAGTCTTAAGGATACCAAAACATTTCCCAGCCAATGCTGTAACTGGCTGTCACAAGACAACTTCTGATCAAACCAGATGCCATGGTTTTTAACCTTGGGCTTGGGGCTGGGTTAGGGGCCCAGAGCTTCAGGCCACCAAGAGGCCAACCAGGTGTCTGGTTGTTCACCCAAGATTAAGATCTCTGTCTTCCCTGAGTTAAACTTTAAGCAATTTTGCTCCATCCACCCAGCAATCTCCTCCAGACACGATGCCAGTGAAATAGCCATACTTGCGGCATCCTGGGAGAGGGTAATAATCAGCTGAGTATCATCAGCGTAGGTGATTACTGTGAACCCATGACGTTCAATAATCTTGATCAGGGGGAGCATATAAATGTTAAATAAGGGACTCAGGGAGTAGCCCTGAGGTACACCCTGCTGCAGATTAAACACTTTATAATAGTTTTTTTTTGACACACCTGGAAGGTGGGTCCCTGCAAAAAAGAAGCAACCCATCGTAAGGCTCTATGGCTGACCCGGCAACTCCACAGACACTCAATGAGCATCATGTGCGATACGGTATCAAATTCCACACTGAGCTCTAACATGAGGAGAGTGGCAGTGCCTCCTGCATCCAAAATTTGTTTTATGCATTCCTAGGCTAACAGCAGGGCCAACTCCGTACTATAGAATGGGCGGAACCCCGATTGTGACCTGTGAAGAAGATAGTTTGTCTCAATAAACTGAGAAAGCAGATGGTTGACTTGTTTCTCTTTGACCTTAGCCAATAACGGCCACTACAAGACAGGTCAGTAGTTTTCCGGATTGATAGGATCTAACAGCGTTTTTTTTAGCAGGGAAACCACCATTGCATGCTTCCACTTCTTCGGAACCTGGCCCAAAGCCAAACATGCAAAATATGTAGAGTGTTTTTTTGAGTGTATACCTCCTTCTTTTTTATGTTTGAATAAGCAAAGAGAAATCTCAATTCCTTTTTGAGAAGAGCTGTTTTTTAAAATTCTTTTTCATATATACTCTGTATGGTCCAACACAAATGTTACATCCTTGTTTTTCAAAATATTCTTGAAATCACATTGCTAGAACTGCACCAGCCGACACGTGTTTCGCCCTCAGTGGTCAGTTAGGACCGGGGCTTTCTCAAGGCTTCTTAAATCATTGATACACCTCGGTTAGTTTACATGATCACCATTTAAGACTTGAGCAATCTTCACATACATATTATTAGTGTCGATGTTTCTATCATAGTTCGAGCAATAAAAATCAAATGTCAATCCCTCATGTAGGCATCAAAAAAACACTCCACAGTTACAATTTTGAGGCTGGAGAGGTCCAGTGCCTCGAGTGAACTTCTTCCTAATTTACTTATACCTTTACTGAGCAATACCATCCGGGACTGGGATCCCTGGACCTTCTAAAACTGGAATATGCAAAATATGTGAAAGCAGGCGGAGGTGAAACAGGGAATTGTGAAGTCCAGGGTGGGATAAGTGTCCAAGATGAGAGGCAGGTTTCTGAGATGGTTGGAGGTTGAGGTGTTCGGGCCTAGTCATGCGGGCAACCAGGGTAGGTACATGCTGCTGAATATCCTCATTACTATCTGGTGAGGTTAAGTATGAGCCATTACTCTCACATAGAAGTAGGCATGTTGCTCAACGGCATAATGTAACAAATGTTGGTGTCGGTATCTCCTGCGAGTCAATGTATGATAAGGGTGTCATCTGTGTGTGAGGTGAAGTGGAGTCCCTGGGTCTGAATGATCATTGCCAGAGGAGTCATGTACAAGTGAGTGGGGCTGAGTGAAGACTCTGCAGATTACCATCTTGGGTTCTGAGGAAATAGAGTGAGCTTGAGCTGTTGCATAATTCCAAGTGTGACAGTGGCTATCCCCTTCAGAGATGCTTCACAGTGTTTACTGTTATGGACTCTGGAGATGATTGCGTGTGTGCTAGGAAAGTACTGGATTCCACACAGATAAGCACAGTATAGTAGATACTTGTACTTACCCATTCCTGCGGTGTAGCAAGGTTGCTTGCTGTTTAGAGTTGTGTGGATGTGTCAAATATGACCCATAGGCCACAATATTGCACAAATTGCATGCGAGACAGTACAGCAAGTCAGATTGGTGTGTTGTACTGTGTGAAAGGCACAGTGCAGGAGTGCCAGAGTGCTAACTGTTGGCTAGCGGGAATGCAGCCACCCTGGTGACATGGTGCAATGGTCTATACAGTGGTGTCAAGAAGCTAATGTCACATCAGTGTAGGCACAAACCAGAAAAGCAATGAATCTTGTAAAATGGGGCCCTTACCTGTATTCACTCTTTCATGCAGGGCAGGCCAGCAAGCTGCCTAGCTGCGTTGCATTGTTTCATTACACAAATAGGCCCCCATGTTTATACAGATGTTGTGAGAACAATGCAAAGGTATTGCCACGTTAAAGGCAACAATAGTGTAACATGGCCTCATTTACTTGTAATAACATATCTTCCACATATCTCTGTGTACTTTAACGTGAGTACAAAATCAGTCTGATTGTCTCCAAAACCATCTATGTATACATCTATCATGGATCATTATTGACATATTTCTATCTCTTTCCAGACGGACAAACAACACCTCCTGTAGAGCAGCCTGTCCTTGATGATGCCATCCTGCCACCCAAGGATGATGACATCTTCCAACAACTCCTGGACTCTTGAATCTTCTCCTCCAGTCGTGGCAAGAGAAGAAGACATTATAGGGCCTCCAGATGAACTGTCACCCACAGGACATGCCCCATATAGCTGTTCAATCCCAGCTGAGGACTCCCAGGATGCCCAAGTTGAACTTCAACGGCAAGTGTTAGGAGTCCAGCAGCGAATGGCTGATGAGGTGCGGGCGGGGATGGAGACCATAGTGGGCATACTAGAAGGCGTTCATAGGTGTCTGAGCCCTAATAAGGATATAACAAAGGATATTACAGACACCTACTCTTGGCTCAATGGGATTGATGAGCTGACATCGCTGGTGTGATGATGCAGAGGGCCCAACAACAGCCCTCAACATCTGACACCAGCGAAGTTGCCATGCAGCGGGGGGCTATTGATAACATCATGAAATTCAGGGAGCGCAAGCTGGACTCCTACATGACAACAATGGGTGTCCTCGATAGCAACGTTGTTGCTTTGCTGACAAACCACCAAAGCCTTGCCAGGGATTTCCAGGCTGCCTTACTGGCACAGACACATGCTGATGGGGTCAGCGGAGCCACATCTTCTGCCTCTGATGTGCATATGCCTCCCATACAAACGCCACCAACTGCAGGAGAGGCACAACACCCATCAGAGAAGGAAGATGTGGAGTTTCCCAGTTTCCATTTGCAATCTGCCAGAGAAAATTTGTCAGTGCCTCCTGACCAATTTCCTACTGGTCCTGTGTTTAACATCATGCCACCTCCTTTGTCACCCAGTACTGTACAGCTTGTTTGTGCACCTGCTGATCTTATCCACTCATGGACTTTGAAACAACCCTACCTTCCCTCATGGCAATTTGTACCTCCTCACTGAAATAGTCCTCACCTCCACATGTCACATGGCATGTCTCCCAAATAGACTCTGTCTGGTCATCTAAACTTTCAATAACTGTTGGTGTTGCCCAAACTTCTACAATTGGACTCCCCAAAAACTTTGTGATGTACCTACAATCTTGAATAAAAATAACTGATACATGTTAGAACTGGGGGTCTCTAGTTGGCAATGGTTTGCACCTTTGTCCAAATAGGGACCCTTGCTTCTAGTCAGGATAAGGGGGATACACTCCTAAAATAACCCCTGCTCACCCCCTGGTAGCTTGGCACGAGCAGACAGGCTTATCTCAGAGGCAGTGTGTAAAGCATTTGTGAACACATACAGTAATACAGTGAAAACACTACAGATGGACACCACACAGGTTGTATGTAAAAATAAGTAATCTTTATATAGACTTAACACAAGACCCAATAGCAAAATTCCACAATACTGTAATCCAAAAATAGACTTAAAATGATAGAGACAGTTCACGTTATCTTCAAAAATAGGATAGTCAATCAAATAAAGCTTGTAGCAACAAATAACTCCACTTGGAGTTATCACGACGTCGTGACCGGAGGAAATCCCAAAGTACAGCGCCGACCGCGAGGTGCGCGGCGTCGGGCCCGGAGTCGAGCAGACCCACAAAGAACAGTACCTGGAATTCGATGAAAACAAAGACGGTGCACGGAGTCGGGGAGGTGATGCTTCGTTGGCGCCGGCGGCGTCAGTTCCTTACGACCCCAGGGGAGGTGATGTCTTGGTTCCTTACTGCAGCGCAGGGGAGGTGAGGCGTCGGTTCCTTACTGTGTCGGGGAGGTGATGTCACGGATGGCGGCGAGGCGTCGGTTCCTTACGATGGTGCGGTGTCGATGAATTCAGGGGTCACCCACGTCGAGGATCGGCTCCGCGGTGATGAAGCCCTGGCGTCGGTGAAGTCGGGGCTGCGGTGCGAGTCGGGACGGTGCGTCGTGAACGTCACGAGCGGTATCCTCAGCTCCGGTGCAGGCAGCGGCCTCGATGACGGCTTCGGAGTTGATGTCGCACGGCATCGGCAGGCTTCGGGCCTACGGTGCAAGTCGGGGCGGTGCGTCGTGCTCTTCACGAGCGGTGCCCACGGCTTCGGTGCAGGTTACGGCGTCGCTCGCCGGTGTCGGTGTTGCAATTTTCTTCTGTTAGCAGCTAAAACAGCAGTTCTAGATGCAGGCAAACAGAAGGGGTGAAGTCGTTGTGTCCCTGTGACTTCAGGCAGGAGGCAAGCTCAGTTCAAGCCCTTGGAGATTCTCTTCTTCAAGATGATAAAGCACAGCAAAGTCTTTTCTCCTGTCCTTGGTAGAAAGCAACCACTGCAGGCCAACCCCAATCAGCAAAATAGCACAGGGGCAGTACTCCTCCTTCAGCTTCTCCGGTTCTTCTCCTTGGCAACAGGTTTCTTGATTTCCCAGAAGTGATCTAATTTCATGGGGTCTGGGCCCCAGTATTTATGGTCAAAAATCCTTTGTCCTCTGAAGGCAGAGGGTCCTGTACCTGGTCCAAACCAGTTCTGGCTGCCTTCTGTCAGGAGACACCTTCTCCCCTTGTGAGTGAGGGGCAGAGTCATCAGCCGCCCGGCAGGAGGTGGAGCCAGCATTGTGGAAGGCAGACAGAGCCCTATTCAGACCCAGGTGCAACTCCTCCCACCACTCTATATGCAGGAAGGTCTATTCAGCTCTGTGCTGACTCACCCTGTCTCCTGGAATCCCCCAGCCCCTGTCACTCACAAAGCCAGACACACAATACACAACCTAGCAGAGGCAGGCTTGGACAGTTAGGCAAGAAAATACCTACTTTCTAAAAGTGGTATTTTCAAACACAGAATGTTAAAACCAACTTCACTAAAAGATGTATTTTATCATTCTGAGTTCAGGCATACTAAATTCGTTTTTCTACCATGTTCCATGGGTCAGTTAGGATTATAAGGTGTAATAATCAAACTGCCCATTCTGGCCTATGGGGAACAGGTAGCCTTGCAATAGTGAAAAACGAAAATGGCTGTAATTCACTATTAGGACATGCCACACACACCAGGGCATGTCCTACCTTCTACTTACAATGCACCCTGCCCTTGGGCCTACCTTAGGGGTGTCTGATATGAAGATAAGGGAACGTTTAGGGACTGGCAAGTGGGTACACTTGCCAAGTCGACATGGCAGTCACAGACTGCCCCCAGGCTCTGCAATGGCAGGCCTGAGACACACTTTACAAGCTGCTTCTGTGGGTGGCACAACCAGTGCTGCAAGCCCACCAGCAGCATTTGATTTACAGGCCCTGGGCACACGTGGTGCACTGTACTAGGGTTTGACAAGTAAATCAAACAAGCCAATCATGGAGTCACTAATCCACACATCAATTTACAATAGGGAGAGCATATGCACTTTAGCACTGATCAGCAGTGGTAAAGTGCCCAGAGTCATAAAACCAATAAAAACAGGTCAGAGAAAATACAGGAGGAAGGCAAAAAGTTCAGGGATGACCCTGCAAAAAGGGCCAAGTCCAACACAACCCCCTTCAAGCCAAAACGCAGGGGAGACCAATCACTACCCTGATGGGCTTCCCTGCTTTGGGCGATAGAACCTGGACCCTGGCCCGCAACAGCAGGGGCATATTCCAGTTCTACGCCAATCTGAACCTATTTGGATCCCTCTGTCCATACTCTCAGGGCCCACTAAGCTAACCCATAGGGAACCCTTATCCTCACTGTGGACACCATCTGTGCAGCACCTAACCTTAGCTTGCTCACAGGTGTGTCCCAACAGACAGACAGTAAGCCACAGTGGCCACTGACAATGGTCAGGGATGAGACCCAGGCCTTATGCCTCTCAGGGCTCTCAAACCTCTGTGGCGTCAGAGAGCGGGGGGCAGTAGCCCCAGGTGCTTGGCACCCTTTGTCCACTCTCCCTCCCGTCAGGTCAGGTATGACATCCTGATACTGACCCACCAGCCCCAGGCCTGTACCCGGCGGCTGGACAGGAGACTGGGGTGGGCTTTCCCACACCCGGTCCTCCTCCTCCTTGGGGCTCTGTACCCTCCCACTTGGAGTGGTACCCCCTTCCAGAATTGTCAGGGTGCCTGTGGCAGGTGTCCTGCACAATTCGCCCACAGTTCAGGGGTTCTATCCTGCAACTGGGCTTCCAGGTCAGGGGGGACACCCTGAACCTGGCCCTCCAACCTAGGGTCTAAACCCTCCAGCTGAACCGGGGTCAGAGGCGAGGACTCCCTCCCTCTGCACCCCCTTCCAGAGTACTGCACCCTCCCATCAGGAGCGGTACCCCCAGAAGGCAAACCGGTCAGGACACTGTTTACAGTTGTCCCACCTTCCAGGTCAGACAACACCTGAACCTGGCTTCCCAACCCAGGGACCAACCCCTGCGGTTGAACACTTGCCCGGCGCACCAGGACTTCATTGGGAGCACATATGCCCCCCCCCGAGGGTGACACACAACTCATGTGTCGTGTGACAGTCTGCCTGGCGCAGATCTCCCGACACCTGTCCATCTGACAGCACGTGAGGATCCCCCAGGACAGAAGTGGTGTCACCATGGTCATTCTCTGGTGACTCAGCCCTTCTGGCTGGCCCCTGACCCACTGGTTCTTCCACTGGGGACTCTTTCCCCCTCTCACCCCTCAATCTGGACTTCTGCACCCTCCACTTAGGAGTGGCACTGCCAGACACCAGAACTGATGGAGGCCTGCTTACAGACACTCCCAGTTCACCAGACACTAGGGGATCCCCCTCAACGGGCGGCCCATCAGGACAGACTAGGCTCCCCACCTGGTGTTCCCTTAAAGAACCATCCAGTCCCTGAGACTGGGTTTCGGGCACCTGGGGACACGCAGCCCCACACTCACTCCGTCTCCTCTGAGACAGGACGTGAGCTCCTACACCCCTCCCACTACAACGGGACCTAGCTGGGCTACTCTGAACCATTTCCACCACTCTGGGTTGGAAGATACCTGAGCCACTCCCCTTAGGGTCATTCCCCAATGCCTCTTCAGACCCTCTGGAATCCACCAAAAGGTCTGCCTCCATGGTGAGCTCCCTGGGGTCAGAGAACTCACTCTCCAACAGGTGTTGGCATAGCTCTGGAAAACAGGGACTTACAATATGCTCTCCCACAATTGGATCACATAGCCCCCTACAAGGGTTAACCAAACTATCCTTCACGTCACCATCCAGTGCCTCGCACACGTACTCCACACCACTCTCCTGAGATTGGCAAGACAGTATCTGACTGTCTCCGTCACTCAACCCACACTCTTCTGGGCGGTCTCCACATTCACACACCAGGACTTTAACCATGGGGGAACCTCCCTCCCTGCTCCTCTCAGCTAGAGTCAGTGGAGTGTCCCTCCCAACACTAGGACCATGAACCCCTGCGCCAGTGCCCCAATCTACTTCCGGGACACTGCGCACCACTGGAGCTACCTCAGATCCTTGAACCTCCTGGTGTATGTTAACCCCCTCCAAGTCGGGCGCCACATCTCTGGGTGTGAGCACTACCCCCTCAGCACTCAATAATACAATTTTGCTGCCACCAGAGGGAGGAATCCCTAAGCTCATGGCTTTGAACTCCAACTCCCTCTTCATTCTCTCATGCTCTAAAAGCATCTTCCTTTCTTCCATGGCCAACCTTTTACTTTCCAACTCCAATTTCTTGTGCTCAAGGCTATCATGGCTTCCCTGTTTCAGTTTGGCCATCTCCATTTCATGCATCCTGCTTTTCTCCCTGTCCTCCAGCTCCTCTGGAGACAGGCCCTTTTGAGAAACACTGCTGTCCTCCCTGGAAGCACTCTCCTCCCAGGTAAGCCCAATGGCCCCTCAAGCCGCTCATCTAAATTCTCTGCCTCCTCCACAGGCTCCTCGGGCTGCCCACCGGCATTCCGTGCTTCCAACCAGGCCCTCAGCGCCTTTTGAAGCTCCTCCTTCCTGGTGAGGCCTCTCATAGAGATTTTAAACTTTTTACAAACGGCTTTGAGCTCTGGCACAGTGTAGGTATCAACCCTATCTTCTTCAAATTCAATATCTGCAGGTGCAATGGATCCTGTTTTGCTCATTCTGAAAATTGGCAGTCCTCAACAAAAATAAAGGTTCCAAGGAAAAAAAAGTCCTATCAAAATGTATGTGGTCGCGTATTGGTCTGCACTCACTAGTAGTGTACACCAATCACTGTATATGAATCACAAATGCAAGTCTAAATCCTCACCGCTGACCACCAATGTTAGAACTGGGGGTCTCTAGTTGGCAATGGTTTGCACCTTTGTCCAAATAGGGACCCTTGCTTCTAGTCAGGATAAGGGGGATACACTCCTAAAATAACCCCTGCTCACCCCCTGGTAGCTTGGCACGAGCAGACAGGCTTATCTCAGAGGCAGTGTGTAAAGCATTTGTGAACACATACAGTAATACAGTGAAAACACTACAGATGGCCACCACACAGGTTGTATGTAAAAATAAGTAATCTTTATATAGACTTAACACAAGACCCAATAGCAAAATTCCACAATACTGTAATCCAAAAATAGACTTAAAATGATAGAGACAGTTCACGTTATCTTCAAAAATAGGATAGTCAATCAAATAAAGCTTGCAACAACAAATAACTCCACTTGGAGTTATCACGACGTCGTGACCGGAGGAAATCCCAAAGTACGGCGCCGACCGCGAGGTGCGCGGCGTCGGGCCCGGAGTCGAGCAGACCCACAAAGAACAGTACCTGGAATTCGATGAAAACAAAGACGGTGCACGGAGTCGGGGAGGTGATGCTTCGTTGGCGCCGGCGGCGTCGGTTCCTTACGACCCCAGGGGAGGTGATGTCTCGGTTCCTTACTGCAGCGCAGGGGAGGTGAGGCGTCCGTTCCTTACTGTGTCGGGGAGGTGACGTCATTGGATGGTGGCGAGGCGTCGGTTCCTTACGATGGTGCGGTGTCGATGAATTCGGGGGTCACCCAAGTCGAGGATCGGCTCCGCGGTGTTGAAGCCCTGGCGTCGGTGAAGTCGGGGCTGCGGTGCGAGTCGGGACGGTGCGTCGTGAACGTCACGAGCGGTGTCCTTGGCTCCGGTGCAGGCAGCGGCCTCGATGACGGCTTCGGAGTCGATGTCGCACGGCGTCGGCAGGCGTCGGGCCTACGGTGCAAGTCGGGGCGGTGCGTCGTGCTCTTCACGAGCGGTGCCCACGGCTTCGTGCAGGTTACGGCGTCGCTCGCCGGCGTCGGTGTTGCAATTTCCTTCTGTTAGCAGCTAAAACAGCAGTTCTAGATGCAGGCAAACAGAAGGGGTGAAGTCGTTGTGTCCCTGTGACTTCAGGCAGGAGGCAAGCTCAGTTCAAGCCCTTGGAGATTCTCTTCTTCAAGATGATAAAGCACAGCAAAGTCTTTTCTCCTGTCCTTGGTATTAAGCAACCACTGCAGGCCAACCCCAATCAGCAAAACAGCACAGGGGCAGTACTCCTCCTTCATCTTCTCCGGTTCTTCTCCTTGGCAACAGGTTTCTTGATTTCCCAGAAGTGATCTAATTTCATGGGGTCTGGGCCCCAGTATTTATGGTAAAAAATCCTTTGTCCTCTGAAGGCAGAGGGTCCTGTACCTGGTCCAAACCAATTCTGGGTGCCTTCTGTCAGGAGACACCTTCTCCCTTTGTGAGTGAGGGGCAGAGTCATCAGCCGCCCGGCAGGAGGTGGAGCCAGGATTGTGGAAGGCAGGCAGAGCCCTATTCAGACCCAGGTGCAACTCCTCCCACCACTCTATATGCAGGAAGGTCTATTCAGCTCTGTGCTGACTCACCCTGTCTCCTTGAATCCCCCAGCCCCTGTCACTCACAAAGCCAGACACACAATACACAACCTAGCAGAGGCAGGCTTGGACAGTTAGGCAAGAAAATACCTACTTTCTAAAAGTGGTATTTTCAAACACAGAATGTTAAAACCAACTTCACTAAAAGATGTATTTTATCATTCTGAGTTCAGGCATACTAAATTCGTTTTTCTACCATGTTCCCTGGGTCAGTTAGGATTATAAGGTGTAATAATCAAACTGCCCATTCTGGCCTATGGGGAACAGGTAGCCTTGCAATAGTGAAAACGAAAATGGCTGTAATTCACTATTAGGACATGCCACACACACCAGGGCATGTCCTACCTTCTACTTACAATGCACCCTGCCCTTGGGCCTACCTTAGGGGTGTCTGATATGAAGATAAGGGAAGGTTTAGGGACTGGCAAGTGGATACACTTGCCAAGTCGACATGGCAGTCACAGACTGCCCACAGGCTCTGCAATGGCAGGCCTGAGACACACTTTACAAGCTGCTTCTGTGGGTGGCACAACCAGTGCTGCAAGCCCACCAGCAGCATTTGATTTACAGGCCCTGGGCACACGTGGTGCACTGTACTAGGGTCTGACAAGTAAATCAAACAAGCCAATCATGGAGTCACTAATCCACACATCAATTTACAATAGGGAGAGCATATGCACTTTAGCACTGATCAGCAGTGGTAAAGTGCCCAGAGTCATAAAACCAACAAAAACAGGTCAGAGAAAATACAGGAGGAAGGCAAAAAGTTCAGGGATGACCCTGCAAAAAGGGCCAAGTCCAACAATACACCATTATTTTCTAAACCACAAAGAGTATTGTATGTTTTTTGCTTAAAGGACTACATATGCCATGGTGGAAGTGTAAAACCCTAACCCACTAGTCTGTACCTCAAGAAGAGTGAGCTAAAGTCAACTGCACATCCTGTCTTTGGATATGCACCTACACCAAGTACATCCACTGCAATGGTATTATGAGGAATGTGTTGTCTCCCAATGGAATGTCAGAGTGTAACAACAAGCTGAAGTTACTTGAATAACACAGTGAGAATCTGTTTCTCAACTTAAATACTTACTACCTATAAATGGGATATGTGAGGCCATAACACTGTTCCACTCATCCACATATATGTTTTTCAGGGAACATGACAACGTGATCATATTAATAAGATAACCTCACTGCTCACACTGAAGAGATTCTACAGTACATAAATTTGCATGGTTGTTCTAATAATAGCCAGATATTCATGCCCATACTCCTCATGAATTAACATCATACCTGTGCCACACAAGGATGCCCAAGGCCAATCCAATACCTTGAATGTCAGTAAGCAGGAAATGCAAGGGCTCCTCGTCGGGCCCTGCGTTAGGTCATAAATTTTGAATAATACTACACTGTGATAAGTAGGGTAAATGTGTCCCTCTGCCCCCAAGAGGCCTCATACGTATTAGGTTTGAGTGCAACCACACATTACATCAATTGTACATACATATTGTCGCATACAAACCAGACCACAGAACCAGAAACAATGCTACACCTCCCCAGGGAAAGAGGACATGGGAGATTTATAGGCATGAAACTTTGAAGAAGAGAACCGAAATGAGCTGCATGAATTGCCACACTTAGCAAGTAGTCAATGCCAATGATGATGTATGTTCTCCAGGCAAGTGTAAATACATTCACAATTTGTAACTAGCCAACAACAATGACCCACTTGCCCATTGGTGCAAGGGCCAGTGTGATAGTGCCAGGCACTAGTGTGTGTCCGAGAGCAGCCAGGGATCTGCAAATTGTAGTGACAAAACTATCTAACCTAAAGCTGCCCTATCACTTTCATACAGAATGCTGCAGTAGGAGACTATCTGTGTTGTGCTGTGTGTAAAATCACCAATGAGGCCAACTGTGGCAGCATTCTCAGCAACCCCTGATGTGATTTGTTTTTCTGATCTCTACTGATGAAGGCTAAAATCCAGAAACACATGTCTAGAGATGAACAGCACTATCTGCACCAGCTCTGGTGAAACGCTACACTAATATTCAAGAAAGCGCAAACATTGAACTGCATTTACCATAATGCTAAGGAGAGAACTGTGCTGTGAGGTGAGGCAGTGTGCTCCCATCCCCCTGCTGTACCTTCACCACAAAGACACCTTCTAATCGAACAAGACAAACTGAGTCAAGTGCAGTCAGTGTAGGTGTGGAATATGGAAATGTAGTCACAATATGATAAAGCCATATCATTCATAACAGTGAGTCACACTCATGAAGATGTGTCAATAGGAAATTCGACATATGGTCCAGCTATGGACACATTTGGTGTTGGTATTGCATCATGCAAGTGAGGTGAAATTTGCGCATAAAAATACATGAAAGGTGATAAGGTAAACAGGTCCATGTAGTATGCTTCTACATTGCATGGCTCATCTGTAGTTATACAAGGCAGCACACATTGCTGTCTTTTCAGGTAGCCAATAGAAAAATGGAGGGTGGTTGACTACCTCCTGTAAGACATTACTGTAGTACACCTCACCAATTTACCCTCAGGCAAATAGACTGAAATCCGACATATGGCTTCTGGTATACAGTTGTAGCAATAACATGATGAAATTTACATAATCAAATTTCTGTACACCCGTTCTCCCAGGGCTGCTTTCGTAGCGCACAATTTAAATAAGACAATGCATCTCAGAGAGTGTGTGTATGCATGCTGGAGTACTCATCTTTACAATACCGTTGTGGGGTATAATGCAGGGACCCTTGCACCATGATGCAAGGGTGACTGCTTTGGTGCTAGCCAGTCTAATCTACCCCACTAGTAGGTGAGCAGTGTAATGTGCTGTATGCTGCTAACATATGTATTCCTGCATTTGAACTTTTTAACAGTGCATCAATATTACTTTATACCTAGCATTGTATAAATGCCTCCCAGACATGGAACATAGGGGATATACAGGGCATGAGTTTGGCATCTCAATACCAATCCATGTGCAGACTAGTGCGTTTGCCTAGCTGGCCACACCTTGTCAATGAGACTGTATCAATACATTGAGGACTACTGGCGCTCCAAATGTTTAACAGCAATGACATTTGCACAATGTGCTCCAAAATACACACATTGCACTGAGATAGAAAGTCTGACATCCAGTTTAGACCTGCAAAGCCGTATGACTAGAACCCTGCCATGTGGATACCTACACTCACAAAGTGCATCAGTCAGGCAGTCTGGTAATGATTTGTACAACACCATGGTTAAATAGAGTAGCAGGCCTATAGCCCTACTGCCTCCAGGACATCAGTGTAATTGTTCCTCTGTCACTCCATTTCACATAGGTATGACATGGACTGCTCTGATGGAGGTTCAAGTACCCCTGAGGGGGTGGATTTCAACAGTAAGTAATTGATTTATAAATACTTGTGATAATGTACTAACACCCTTACAGAAATACACGTTGAGATGTCATTTGTTCTCTGTCATTGGGTCAAATCCATGATTTGGAAAAACCTTGCCCTATCATAGGAAAAATGGTTTGATTGTGATGGCTACCCTGCTGACACTGTCCTACATGATTTAACAGTTTGACTTTTTAATTTGATACACAGCTACAGGGACAGGAATGGGTCACCAAACATGTTAAGTGTATATCAGCAGGAATCTTTACCCATACCTATAGTCATTCACACTCAAATTATGTAGCATGTATGAGAATAGTAAGTTGCAAGATGAAGCAATATATGTGACATATTGACACACATTTCCTAAAAATTGGATTTCATGATACCGCAATGTTTACATTTGGTAACACTGTCTGGGTCATTTTTTCCACCTCACCAGCACCAGTTTCATACTAAAATATGGACATAGGCAACAAAACCATGTCCAGAAAAGCTTAGCCTAGCTCATTCCACTTTGTTGCTACATCTGTTAAAACAGTGTTTGTTATGTTTGTGCCATTTGTTGTATGACAAAATTTGATTGTGTTGAACATCTGCAGATTTAGTGCCAGATGATGGTTCATTTGCCTAATGCATCAAAACTGGAGACATGCAAACATCACCACAGCTGCAAACGATGCAAGAATCCTATGGGGATGCATACTTTGCCCATAAATGCACATTGAAATGCATCCTAGTCAATTCAACATTATTCTGTGGACAAGTTCTGTTGTGTTGGCACACTGACTGTTATCTGGTTGCAGTTGATTGATAAATCCCCATACACATCACAATGTTATAACTATCATGGATCAAACACCGACCTTACAGAGCTACAACCATGTACACTTACTGGTTGCACTGGGATCCTGAAAGGTCTCAACTTTTCCCAGGGTGAATGGGACATATCCACCTACAAGACAAAGATTTGAACATTGTATTGCAAATAGTGCAGCTACACACATTCTAAATTCTATTATAAATATTATGACATCCCAGTGATTTCTAATATTCAACATGCTTGAATGTATACATTGTATGAATATGGGATGCAGCTAGTCACCATGTATAGCAGAGCTGGTTGCATGTTGAAGCTCAGAGATATCTGACATCACATGCCTGAAGCATGCCTCAAGCATGTGATGTTTTCTGTACTGCTGGGCAGCATCATCTCAAACCCCCTTGCACCATGACACAAGGGGGGAGCCATTGGCCCTTGGCAGAGCAAATAGTGCTGCAATGGTAAAGGACAGGTATACATCGTATGTAACATTGTATTGACCATATCAAACTTTTCATGGCGCTGGTGCACAAAGTGCTGACTAGCAGCAAAGCATGTAAGCAGGATTTTATTGTTTTGTCCTGGAAGGGCCACCTTCCGGCACAAAACCCATTGCCAGAGGCATTTTAATCTGTCTACGCGTGCTGCACAATGCAGAACACATAAGAAGTTTAACATAAATGGAGACTGAACATAAACTTCCTCCCTACCTATCACCTATGGAGGTCTAGCAATTTTTGGAGCATTCCCAGGTTAATCACGTATGTTAAATCAGGTAATGCTTCTAAACACATGCATGTTCAATGTAAACAACCACCCACAACCCACTGAACAGCCCTCTGGGTCAGGGTATAGCTATGCAGCAATCGCCCCTGCATTGCTTTACACTGGATTTATGTGCCCACTCCAAAGCACACAAAATGGCCTTGTGTTGCTTACATAATAGCACTTTAATATTTGCATTGAACTTTAAGCATTTTGCATGGTGCAAAATCAAACCACCCCATTCAAAATTCTGCCCCTTTGATGTTTAAACTTTTGCATAAATGAGATAGTAACCTTACTACATGGAGATAGTACATACATACACACCTACAGGTCCTCTGATCTCCAATCCCAGGATGTCCACTAGATCCGCCTCAGGTGCCACAACATAAACCCAGTGATGTTTAAGCTGGGGGAAGGTGTGCTCAACCCTGTGAATACCTGACACATGTGCCAACGCACCCTCTCCCAGCGATCCTTTCTGTCCACGGGGGGGGGGGCATGGGTGCCCTGGCTGACCCTACCCCGAGAGACCAGCATGTTGGACAGGTAATGCATCAGGAGCCATATGAAGCCCCCAACCCCTCCCTCACTATAATTGTTAGCCCTACCCATTCCAGACATGACCCAAACCCTCCTAAACCCACTACAACCCAAACAAACACCCCGTAAACTAATTACTACACCTAATAGATATAACACTTAAATAGACAAACACCTGACAATAACAAAAGTCAAATACTAATACACAATACTATTAAAACACACAAAAGGTACACAATGGACACAAGAAAGGGACACACCAGACACCGACAAGAGCAAAACTCGCAAAACACCTCCAGACACTCTCAAAACACCTCAAACACCCAGCACAAACTAACAGACTGTAAGAGAAAGTAAAGCTAACTTTCACACTGCCTAGAATGCAGCCTGCCACACCCATTGGGTAATTTCCTGGGTGTGTCCAGGACTTTTCCGACATTTGCGTTGATTTTTCTGATGCAATGCTCGCAATTGGACTTGCGTGATGGATGCACTGCGCACTAGCACTTATGCAGCACAGTCAGTTCCACACAATGACAACAATGCATGGGTTCCTAGCTGTGCAACTGTTGCGATGTGTGGGTTCAGACCCACGCAACAGGGGTGATGCACGGGTTCTGACCCAGGCAACAGGGGCAATGCACTGGACCTACAGTAGAAGCATGGCGTCTGCTGGATTAAACACCTTTGGGTAACTTCCTTTGGTCCGGGCATGTCAGAGTGACAGTTGTCGGTCTCCATGTGCTGAAGCAGGGTGGTTGGTAGGCTTTCATGTCCCTGAGACTTAATAACAGGAGGCTAGGTAGATTTCCCTTGGAGTCAGTGTGGGTTCAAGGGATGCATGTGCAGTCCTTTGCACCCAGCCAAAAGACCATCAGGCAGCATGGCAGCGCAGGAATCAAGAGCAGATTGCTCACACATCAACTGTCACATGGGTTCCCAGGGAATACACCTGGATGTCCCCCACAGTCATACGTGCATGCGAAGATTGATCCGAGGCCTATGCTCCACTATTTTTGTTTCCCTAATCAGCCCAAACTCTCTCTTACTGCGATGTGTCACGGATCCAACACACACTTAGGGAAGCACAGACACAGGCTGGCTCCACCAAACTCCAGTGTATGTCCCACCCAGCTCGCAGCTTTGCTGGGCTATCAAATGCCATCTGGTGTAATTCAAATAATATTCATGTTTCGACCAGGCAGCCATGTCTTATGCACAAAGCTAGCCAAGGTCCTCCATGTAATGTAGTGGTGAAGCAATTTCTGCACTCAATGGTATATGTATGACCCCCAGCTGCATGCACTTGCACAACGCAACATGGTGCATGCACAGCGCAACTCTAATATGAAATTTGTGAAGCCACCCAAGGCCACCTTGTGTAGCCCTGAGTGGGGTCACTAATCTCGTATGAAGCAATGCATCACAAATCATTGCATTGCCTTACTCTGCTCCAGGGAGCGGTTCCATGGCTGTTGCATGGATGTACCCATGCAACTCCCACGGTTTTACCTGCATTTCCAGACTTATCAGACCTGGTCAACCTGGGAATGCGCCAGAAAGATTCATTTTTCCAGGAGAGGTGTAACAAGCAGTAATACATTTAATTCTTCTCGTTACTTCCTTCTGCATTCTGCAGCACATGTAGATGGAGGAATATGCCTCTCAGGATTTGTTTTCTGCAGGAATGCGCCCCTTCATGCACAAATACATTCCGGCATGCAACACAAGTATTCTTCTACCATGGTGCAAGGGTGCCTGCATTAGCGCTAGGCAGCTAAAACTGCACCGGCGCAAGGGAAAAGGCAGGAATGCATTGCATACTATGAGATACAGCACATTCCTGCCCTTTTGCTTTCATGCATAGCAGAGCAATAAGGTGACTTGCTGTGCTGCACTTTGTGACCATGCTCAAATTATGCCCTTCAGTGTACAGTCACAGGACATTTGGTGAACAATACTGTGATTCACATGTATCAGACTATCACCAGCATAATGACATTCAGGACACACACTCAGTCACAGCACACTGGTTCTACACTCTCTTTGTACTAGAGTGTGTCACGGTGAACACACACTACTAGTAGCCACACATTAACCATGTGCACACTGTTCCACATTTGAACCTATGTGTTGTGTATGTCTTGCACAGGCAGACGCATTCTGTATATGGTTTTACCATGCAAACATTTCTTGATCAACCCAATGCTGGGCAGGGGTGACTGTAGCACACAGCAACAGAACTTTTGAAGAGGTGAGTGAGCCAGTACACCTCACTGCAGTGTACCAGGGTTGAATGGTCATGTTCACTACTTCTGTCCACTACACAGAACGCTGC
The DNA here is from genome assembly GCA_963921515.1 of Calotriton arnoldi. NCBI lineage: Eukaryota > Metazoa > Chordata > Amphibia > Caudata > Salamandridae > Calotriton > Calotriton arnoldi. Next base: position 25,565 of record CAWUFW010001141.1, read on the forward strand.
CACTCCCACTTTAGCTCTGTCTTACTCTTGGCGAAGGCAGTAGCACACATCTACTATGAGGGCAGCTTTTGTGTGGCCTTCCCGGTCCAAGGAGACTGCAGTCCATGACACAGGCCTATTCAATGGAACACACATATAATCCATGTTTCCCTTTGGGATGATACAAGAATTAATGAGCCACACAACTATGCAGTTGGGCTCTCAGGGCAGGAGTAGACTACTCTTGTCATACAGGGGAACATTCCAACACAACACCTCCATTGCACCATGTTAAATGTAATTGTGTATGTACACATACATTCGTGTATGGTTTTTGACATGGACGCTTCCCACATTAACCATCTCTGTCTTCCTGATGTTATGTGATGGTTGGCAAACATCTCCCTTGTCTTACTTCTCTGGTTTCTACCATGGATTTCTAATTCATCAGTTTGTTATGGTTTGTTACAGGCCTTTGGTTCCTTATTGCATTGCTGTGCACAGCACAGTAGATGTGTATTTGTCAGCTGCGGGCAGATGTGGTGTTCACATCAATCTGCCCAGGAAAGGTATGATGTGTGCTGGTTTGTGGATCCCCACACATGCATGACTATTTTTAACAACTGACATTTTGACATCTACACCTGAGACTAGGCCTTTGTCCATGACAACTGTCACCCATGATCTGTGATGGTATCTACTGTGACTTTCGCTGCTGCAAAGTGCTGGCATTCTGCATGCTAGTCCATATGTGAGGCACACCACAATGAGGGTTGTGCCTCAGATACTGACATTTGGGGAGAACTGTGTTCCATATTGCACCCAGTTTGCTGCTGCAGAACACAGCAAAACTGCTTGATGTACTGCACTGCACTGCTAAAGTGCACATGGATAGGAATGGACCATTACTATGTAGCTATGTGGCAATTCTACCCTGTCCTTTCCATGAAGTACACTGCATCACGCTGGCTTGCTGCGTAGATTGTTTTATTTTTTGGTGTTATGGCCTCATGTTGATGAACAGCTCAGAAAACATGATTGCTATATGTTGTGTCCTACACCTAGTTAAGATGTGAGTGACTCGATTTTTACATTGACTTTCACATATACACTACACAATGAATGAGTTCCAAAATGTATTTATAGGATGATAAGTTGATATAGAATTACCATCAGGTGATATAGTTTAACCAAAGAAATTGGTCACAAGCTGGTCACGTCTCAGCCGATCAGCCAATTTGTGCTGGATTTCTCCTTCGCTGTCTTCATCCTTGTTCAGTTCCTCTGGATTTAGTGGCTCATAGTCCCACGGGACATTTGTTTTTATACAGATGTTGTGCAGTATAGCACAGACAAGGATTATTTTGCACACCGTAGGGGGTGAATACAACAGTCTTCCGCCTGACATATCCAGGCATCTGAACCTGGACTTTAGGACCTAAAAACTCCTCTCAACAACATTCCTCATCTTGGTGTGTCATGTTATATCATTTTTCAGCCTCCATCTGGGGACTGGTGAATGGGGTCATGGCCCATGACTGCACCCCAAGTCCTTGGTCACCTGAAAGAACAAAAAATACAACTATAAATGATTTTGCACATTGTTACTGAGACATAACTGGCCAAATGTGTTATGTATGCTGGCAAACTCATGCACATTTCTAATAGGTTTGACCAACATGTGTTAGATACTGTTGACCATTGGTTTTCACATGCATCTTCAATTTCTATGTCATTGAAAATATTGTCCATGTTCTGATAAATAGGACACTTCTACATGCTGACTGTCATGTTTACCATGTTAGGCAGTAGATTGCTATGATAAGTATTTTAGGATGTTCTTAACATCTCTATGTTATTTGCACAGTGACTAACTTTAGATCAGATTCTCTGGCCTATATTCAGCCCTGGGTAGGTTGCGACAGTGCCAACATGTTTGACATTCACACATACATTTGTCCTTTTGACACCTCTGGCGTCCTTGCTTGCCTACATGACACTAGCATAGCCTTAGATTTGTTCACTTAATTTAGTATGCCTATTTGCTTAGTACATGTAGTGAATTTCCAACATGTGACATGAATAGTTATATATTTTTTTGACAACCAACAGCTAATGCTTTTTGTCTGACAAGGTGTCATGGTGAACTTAGATTGACACATGGGTATGGCAATGTAGGCCATTTTCATATGGGACAAACTGATGTAATTAAAAGTAACTTTCTACTACAGACCTATAAAAAACACTTTACATTTTCACATTTATGTATGTGAATGTGCCTTGTAGGTTATTCAGTACTTATATGCCTTTATCATGACATAATTGATGTGGGAAGAGAGTATTGAGTTTGAGATCCTGAGTACACTGTGATACCATACCCTGGTTGCATTTTATTCTGTTATTTACTGGTGTATGACCTGTTTGACGGCATATTGATTGACTGTGTCAGTTTTACATTGATGGACACAGGGTCCATACATAAACACAAAGGGGCGTATTTACAAGCCCCTTGTGCCACCCGTACGTTACTTTTCCCATGTTAAAAAAGACGCAAAAGTGGCACAAAGGGCTTGTAAATAAGCCCAAGAGATGGTAAATATGTCATACATTACAACTTCTTAGTTGGTATTAAGTATATTTGTGGCTTCCTTAACAATGCCTAGGCCATTCCCAAATGTGCCATTCTGAAACCGCTGATTGAGGATACTGTGGCAGAAGATGAAGGCATCCTGTGCACTCCCCGAATATTTAGCCAGCACATTTATGAACATTTCCTGATGGTCCACTATGGCCTGGACTTTGAAAGAATATGTGTGTTTGTGGTTTCTGTAGAGGTGGGATGTTGCAGCAGGGGGCACCAAATACACGTGTGCAATCAATTGCACCAAGGATAGGAGGAAATCCGGTGATGGCGTAGAATCCTTGCTTGGTAGCCAGTTGTGGAGTTTTGGGGAGGAGAAGGTACTGGGTTCTTAGTCTAATTATAGCATCCAAATAGAGGGTAGAAAGGCAGAAAATGCTCCCTGTGAGATTCATGCCAATCTGGCTGTTGTGATTTGAAAGGTACCTGATGCCAGCATGTGGAGCACAACCATAGGTTTTGCATGTGGTGGGATGTTAGTGGGCCTTGCAGTTGGTGGCTGTAGATTTGGCACAATCTTCTCCAGCAATTCCATGACAGACTCCCTCGAGTCAGTAAAATTGTCTGACCTCCTCCTCCCTGAGGTCAATGAGGGATATGCACTGCTGGAAAAAATGATCCCTTCTCCTTTGCTGCCTACATGGTGGTGGTGGTAGTAGTGGTGGCGGTCTCCTAGCTACTCTGAGTTGCAGTATGACGACCTCCATGGCACAGTTGAGCTTTCCAAAGTGATTTGTATGGTTCCTGTTTATGTACCACACCCACTGCAGCATTTTTCTACGCTTGGTTTGACGATATGCTGCAATTGTGGTGCATTTCATGCTTTGTGTTACACTTCCACACGATGCGTGATGCAGTGCTACAGCCATAAATCCCACTATGATACAATTGTGTCGGATTTTGCGGGGGAATGCCTACATTGCATATATTGAATGTTCCATGATTCAGCTGCTTTCGGCGCAGCTTTTGCCCCACGCAACACTTAAAAAACGCCACATTTTTGCAAATGCATCTTTTTGTAAATATGACTTACTGCTTGTGCCCCCATTGTGTCACTATTCGTGGCGCACTATTCGTGGCGCAACCCTAGCACAAGACTCTCATAAATAGGTCCGGTAGTATTGTACACCGAGCTTTACAGAGGACACAGGATAAGCTTCTTTTGCAGGTATATAAGTGTTAGACCTGGCACCATTGGCGTGTGTCTCCCTTCCATTTTGTGCTGTTGCCTTCTGTGTTTTTGCTATGTTTTTGCTGGTCTAGATGCTTTGGGCACTTTGCCACTGCTATTCAGTGCCAAAGTGCAAGTGCTCCCTATTGTAAATTGTGTAATGGATTAGTGACTCCATGATTGGCTTATTTGATTTACTTGTCAGACCCTAGTACAGTGCACCATGTGTGCCCAGGGCCTGTAAGTCAAATGCTGCTGGTGGGCTTGCAGCACTGATTGTGCCACCCACAGAAGCAGCTTGTAAAGTATGGCTCAGGCCTGCCATTGCAGAGCCTGTGTGCAGTCTGGGACTGCCATGTCGGCTTGGCAAGTGAACCCACTTGCCAGTCCCTAAACCTTCCCTTTTCTACATATTAGTCACCCCTAAGGTAGGCCCAAGGGCAGCGTGCATTGTATGTAAAAGGTAGGACATGCCCTGATGTGTGTAGCATGTCCTAATAGTGAATTACAGCCAATTTCGTTTTTCACTATTGCAAGGCTATCTGTTCCCAAAGGCCAGAATGGGCAGTTTGATTATAACATCTTATAATCCTAACTGACCCCAGGAACAAGATAGGAAAATAAAGTTTAGTATGCCTGAACTCAGGATGTTAAAATACATCCTTTAGTGTGGGTGAATTTTACATTCTGTGTTTGAAAATACCACTTTTAGAAAGTAGGTATTTTCTTGCCTAACCATCCAGCATGCCCCTGCTAGGGTTGTGTATTCCATGTCTGGTTTGTGAGTGACAGGGGGCTGGAGAGGGCCTTGGCTCCAGCAGTCTGATGGGTCAGGGCTGGGCTGAATAGGAGCCCTCATAGAATAGAGAGTAGGGGGCGGAGATTTCCTTTCACTGACCTGAGGCCTCATAGAATAGAAAGTAGGGGGAGTTGATTTCCTTTCAGCTACCTGGGCCAGGTCTGCTTTCAACAATGCTGTCTCCACCTCCTGCCAGGAAGCTGCACCCGGGAGGACAGAACTGGTTTTGGCTGGGCACAGACACTCTCTGCCTTCAGAGAACAAAGGATTTTGCAGTATAAATTTTGGGGCCCAGACCCCAGAACTTTAGATCACTTCTGGGAATCAAGACGGACCTTTGGCAAGGAGAGAAACCAAGGAAGCTGAAGGAGGAGACTGCCCCAGTGCTGGTTGCTGTCTGGGGTTGGCCTGCAGTGGTTACTCATTTCCAAGGAAAGGGAAAAAGGAACTTTGTGTACTTTATCATCTTGAGGAAGATCTCCAAGGGCTTGAAACTGAGCTTGCCTCCTGTCTGAAGTCACAGGGACACCAAGACTTCACCACCAGCTCCCCCTGAATTTCCTTGCTGGGAATTCTACCTGCAGAGAGGTGCCTGCTGTTGTTCTGGGTACCTCTAGTGTCTGCGTGTCGCTGGGAGCTGGAAGCGCGACGCAACGAGGAAGAAGCGTGACGCCGCTGCAACAATTGCCTTCGAATCGCCGAAGAAGCATGTTGTCGCCGCAGCTGTCCGCCATCGCATCGCCGAAGAAGTGTGTCGCATCACCGGAGAAGCGTGCCGCCGCCGCAGAGGTTGCTGTCGCATCACCGGAGAAGCGTGTTGCAGGTCCTGTCGCGGCTTCAAAGTTCATTGATTTCGCCGCACGGCCGTCGGGCGTGCACGCATCGCATCTAAGTTGTCGTATCGCATCAAAGACGCCATCTTGTCGCATCGCACCAGATCGTCACATCGCTTCGAGGCGCCATCTTGTCGCATCGTCACCGGGCTGCAGTAAGAAACGACGCATCAATTCCCCACACAGTAAGGAAGCGACGCATCACCTCCCCTGCGCTGCAGTAAGGAACCAACGCATCCACTCCCCTGAGTGTAAGGAACGGCGCATCAACTTCCCTGCGACCCTTTTGTTTGCATTGCGTGACGCATCCCAGGTACTTTGAGAACCAAGTGACGCATTTACCATCTAATTTGAACTAAGCTATTTCTACCATGTGAAAGTCATATTTTTGAGTATTGTATTGTGGATTTTTGTCGTTTGGTCTTGTGTTAAATCTAGATAAAGATTACTTATTTTTCTAAACTGGTGTGGTGTCCATTTGTAGTGTTTTCACTGTATTACTGTATGTGTTCACAAATGCTTTACACACTGCCTCAGAGATAAGCCTGCCTGCTCGTGCCAAGCTACCAAGGGGGTGAGCAGGGGTTATTTAGGAGTGTAGCCCCCTTACCCTGACTAGAAGCAAGGGTCCCTACTTGGTCAAACGTACCTGCCAACTAGAGACCCCATTTCTAACATTGGTGGTCAGCGGTGAGGATTCTGGACTTACATTTGTGATTCATATATAGTGATTGGTGTACACTACTAGTGAGTGCAGACCAATACGCGACCACATACATTTTTGGTAGAACTTTTCTTTCTTGGGACTTCTATTTTTGTTGAGAACTGCCAATTTCCTTTCACCATGAGTAAAGCAGCATCCATTGCATCTGAAGATTTTGATTTTGAGGAAGAAAAGGTTGATGTTTACACTGTGCCACAGCTGAAGACCATCTGTAAAAAGTTTATTATCTCTATGAAAGGCCTCTCTAGGAAGGAGGAATTCCAAAAGGCGCAGAGGGCCTGGTTGGAAGCTAGAAAAGCCACTGAGCATACTGAAGAGCCTGGAGAAGAGGCAGAGACTACAGATGGGCAGCTAGATGGGCCATTGGCGTAACACCGGCCCCCGCAGTGCAGGGGGGCCCCGCGCTCCAGGGGCCCCCTCACTCAGCGGAGCCAGCAAGCAAGCCTCTTCAAGTCTTCATGAATTAAATGGTGCACAAGGCCTCCCCTTAAAATTAAATGGTGCGCGCACGCCACGGCCTCTTCATTTAATAAATGGTTGGTGCGCATGCGCACGCCCGGGCGGGCCCGGCGGGCCTCTGAGGCTTTTCATAATTAAATGGCGCGCAGTTGTCTCCGCCGGCCCGGCGCAGGTCAGTGAAAGAAAGTGTGGCATCTGATGGCCCCTGTCTGCATGCAGCGATGTGCACGGCCTCTGCCAGCCCCGCAGGTCAGTACTGGAGGAGACTCAGATTTGGGACACTGTGTGGCTCGCTCTCGTTCGTGCCCGGCCTCCTCACACCCCGTGCCCTTGCCCGGAGCCGTGCACGCACCCCTCACACTTCCCAAAGAGTAGAAGGCGGGCGCCTTGGCGCCGTAGGTCACGTAGTTGCCGTAGCCCTGCGCAGAGGAGTAAGGGCTGCCGTAGACCCCCAGGGCGGTCGCCGTGGCCAGCAGACTGCTCTCCTACACCGGGCCGTAGACAGGGGTCTGCGCCGAGGCCCCGGCCGCCGGAATCACAGCAGGTGGTCAGGAAGTTGCTGGTCATCAGGAACTGGAGGGGGAGAGAGAGAGAGGCGTGAAGGGAGAGTGGAGACATGGCCTGAGCACATACCACCCTACTGACACACTCAGGGAGGAGAGACGGGTACTAGAGCCGGGACAGGCCTCAGATAGCTGGAGCTGTCAGGCTGGGGGGCTCCGAGGGCGCGAGCAGAGTTGAGGCAGGAGAGAGGGGAAGGGGTGCAGGGGGAGATTAGAGGGGTGCAGGCAGCGAGAGCACACTGGCACACTCAGGCATGAGGGAGGGGGGGTAAAAGCAGAGAGCGCCATTAAGCCGATCCCGAGTGCTGTCACACCGGTACAGCAGATAAGGCGGGGAGTGGCAGGGAGGGGGTGAGTTAGAAAGTAAGCGCTGCAACCACTAAGAGACTGCCAGAGAGAGGGCCTGGTGGCAGAGAAAGAGAGAGGCTACATTGAGAACGCACCGGCCATGGCAAACTCGGACGGGGAGGGGGCAGAGAGGGGTCCGAGGCATGCAGCAGATCTGTGCCAATGTCACACTAGGGCGGCAGGGGAGGGCAGGGGTGGGGAGAGACGGAGGTGTGGCACTCACTAAAAGATTGCCGAGTGATGGGGAGAGAGGGGTGCAAGTGACTGGAGCAGAGAGAGCACACTAGCACACTCGGGCAGAGAGGGGTTAAAGAAGCAGCACGCGGCAGGTCGCTGGCACTGACACACCTGGACAGCTGATGAAGGGCGAGGCAGAGATGGGGGGGGGAAGGGTCATGAGAGAGGATTAGGGCAGAGGTGTTGTCCGAGACACAGCGAGAGCTCCCTAGCATGGACTCACTCGGACAGAAGAAGAGGTCAGAGAGGAGGGGAGAAAACCAGGTGTGGTTTGCACCTATATTTCACTGTCAGCACACATGTGTGGAGCACAGGGCGCCCAGGGGTAATAGAAAGGTGCTAGAAGCTTGCAAAATAAGCTCACTAGTGCTGATAGACTAGGACAGGAGGGGGCAGAGAAAGAGATGTGTGGTCTGATGCACAATGGGGGCTTTGTGGCACACTCGTGCAGCAGAAAGCGCCAGGGGTTAGAGTCTAGAGAGAGGGGTCTAGAGAAGAAGGGTGCAGTACAAGTCAACCAGCTCCAGCGGACAAGGGTGGGGCAGAGACGTGACGTGCACAGAGAGGCCGTTAGGACTGACACACACATCCTGCAGGGAGGGGCACAGGCAGAGGGAGATGGATGGCCTGCAGCGAGGACTCGCAGGCAGCAACACACAGGGAGGAGAGAGTGACAGGGAGAAAAGGTGAACACAGACAGGCACCCTGAGGCTACTGCCAGTGAAACACTCGGGAAACAGAGAGGGGCCAAGGGGCCTTAAAGTGAGGCCTAGAGCAGAGTTCAGTGGTGCTAACTCTCTAGGCAGACTGGAGATGGGGGCACGGAGGTCTGAGGTCACAGACCTGGCATAAAGGGAGGCCTCAGTGAGACTAACACACTTCAACAGTTACGAGTGGCACAAAGAGGGTGCGGTCAGAGTCGTGGCCTTCTGGAATCTGAGGAGGTGGGCGACCAGGCCCGGTCAGCCCGCCTCCACGGTAATTACCCAGCGCTGCAGCTCACGGCCTGGAAAGCTGAGTCAGATTCTGCACTGCAGGCTGCAGCGCGTGTTAACAATAATTTGCTTTTTAGTGTAAGCTGCAGCACGCGCCGTGCGATCAGCTGCCTGCCAGTAGTGTTACTAGTTAAATCTCCCTTGCCAGTTTCAGACTACCTTTAAATGTAGAGAGTTGATGATGCTTTCATTGTTCATAAACCACTCAGACACATGCACCCCGCGGGTGCCACTTTTTGCACACTCGGCTCTTAGACTCAGGCGGGGTACAACGCACAAAGGCGCAGCCAGAGCTGCGTGGGTGGGTTTTCTGTAGTCCTAAGTTTACTGTTTAAGGCGTACAAAGGCTCCTCCGCGGAGGGCTAGCAGGTGCTACCAGAGGGGGCTGGAGTTATGCGAGTGTGACATCCAAACTTTGCCAGTGGCGTGTCCAACCTTGAATGTGCAGATAACAAAGTGTATTTTAAAAGCGCACATTCACCCAATTGTATCTTTGCGCTGAATAACAGATGTTTATCGTTACCCAACTCAATGGAACTCATTTTATCGACCTCAGAAGGATAAAAGGCCTGCTGGGATTTGAACCTGTGACCACAAGAACACAGGCCCCCACAGTGGATGTATTAATCCACTAAGCCACCAGACCCGGCTTCAGTTACTTAACGGGGAGTGGACTAGGGTGTAAACAAGGAACCAACAGGGCCACGCACGTTTGCGGAGTGGGTAGAAAAGGGGTGGGAAAGGCACGACCCACCGGTCACAAAGCCTTAACACTGACACTGCACATGTGTAGGGTCTGGGGACTCACTCAGCCAGGAGCCTGCCAATCTACTCATTCTGGAGATTTTTTGGGTATAGTCCGGAATATTTCTGCAAAACCACAAAAAACGAATACATCGGTTCAATCTCACCAGTGAAATGTAAACCTCGCAGACGTAATCTATACCTTGTTAATGGAGACCTTTGGGAATATCTAGTGAGGACGTCCGTTCATTGCCTGTGATGTCATTGTGGGCTCTGCTGACGTCTGATCCGGCCAGCATCGAGAACAGAGACGTGCACCCACCCTGGCACAAACATGAACCACCTCGTGGTGAGAGGGGCTCGGATGCATTCCCCGGCGAGGCCTTGACGCTGGAAACGGAAACATTCCTCCCTCCAGACGCACACACCTCTTTTGAGGTTTCCAAAAATGAACGGAGACCCCCTACTGTTCCAGCAATATCTCCTAGGACGAATTGTGCTATTGAAAACCTAGGATTCCAAGTCTAAAACGCTTTTGTCCGATTCCATCACATAGATTTGCACATACTTGTCCTTTATATAAAGCGCTTGCCTTGGTCACAACTGGGTCTGGTACGCACTAAATAAAACTACAAATAAATGATCAACGCGACAAAGAGTAAGGTACGGTAGCTGGCCTGGGCCCTCCCTCGGTCTGCATTAGCGACTCCGAGTTCGAGAGAACCTGTTTTTTTGCTTTGCATCTGCTGCTTTCAGTTTGGTATTCCTATTTGAATCAGATAATGTTTATTGAGAGCAGTGACGCCAATGACGAGGTACACTATGCGGTGGACTGGTGAACATGATAGAAAACGTGGCCATGTCATGCTGAAGTCAAATCAAAATATACTAGAGTTCTGGGTGGTAAGGCAAAGTGGTAGGTGGTGGGCCGGGCCGCCGGGGAGGGGCCCCCTCCATGTGCTTTGCAGGGGGGCCCCCTCAAGTTTCGTTACGCCACTGCTGACCGGGGAGAAAGTACCTTCCAGGCCAGGTAGCAGTGTTTCTTCTAAGGGCCTGTCCCCAATAGAGCTAGAGGACAGGGAAAGAGATAGGGTGCATCAGATGGAGCTAGCCAAGCTCAAACTGGGTGGACAAATGGAGTTAGAAAATAAGAAGTTGGCCCTGGAGGAAAAAAGGATGCATTTAGAGCATGAGAGAATGTTGAGGGAATTGGAGCTCAAGGCTAAGAGCTTAGAAATTACTCCCTCTGGTGGCAGCGCACCATCCGTGCCTGTAGAAACAAGAGTGTTTATTCCCAAGGATGTGATTAAGGAGTTCCATAGGCATGAAGATATTGGGCAATGGTTTAAGGCCTATTAAGTGGCCATGACCTCCCACCGGGTCCCTGAGAAGGATTGGGGAGCGGGGTTGTGGGGGCGGTTCCTCAGTGATGGGCGGGATACTTTGTTAGACTTGCCCTCTGAGGACCTGAATTCCTATGCCCACATGAAGGAAGCCTTAATGTCCAGGTATGGGTTGACCCCAGAGCTTTATAGACAAAGGTTTAGGAATTGTAAGAAACTGGAGTCAAGCACATGGGTAGAATATGTTTCTTTCTTTGGCAGAGCATTGGATGGTTGGGTGAAGGGTAGCAAAGTGAATGATTTTGAAGCGCTCTATAATTTGATTGCATGGGAGCACTTGTCCAATAATTGTTTTCCAGAGCTACACCAGCACTTTATTGATAGCAAGCTGACTATCCCTAGGAAGCTTGCTGAGGAGGCGGACCGCTGGGTTAGTACCCGGGTCCACAAGGGTCATGTGGGAGACTTCGCCAAAGGTGGGCAGGGTCCCCAGCAGAAGAGTGGGGGGGACAAGGGTAAACAGAGGGAGTTCCAGAAAGGGCCTTAAAGTAATCCCCAAGGGAACCAATGGAAGGGTTCCCAGCCTCCCCCAGAGAAGAAGCCAGGGGCCCGACAGATAAGCCTGTCCACAAGGGACCCCCGAAATGTTTTAAGTGTGGTCAGGTGGGCCACTGCTTTTATGATCCTAAGTGACCCCTGAAAGCAAATGCAGCACCCACGAGTGCACCGCCCCGGCAGATGGCTAGTGTAGCCCTGGGGGAGGAGTTGGGTGCCCAAGGTGGGTGGGGTCCCGCAGAGATGTCCCTAGTCTCTTTAGGGGACAGTGAGATGGTCCCTAGGACTCAGCTGCCTGATAACACTAAGAAGTACAGGCAGTGGGTGACCATCAATGGCCATAGGGCGGAGGCTCTGAGAGACACTGGAGCCAGTGTGACAGCTGTCAGTTGTCGGCTAGTGTCTGAAGAGCAGGTGATCCCCCAAGCATTTTACCCTGTAGTTGCCGCTGACAACTCGGAGAGCCACTGTAAGGTGGCCCAGGTTCCCTTTGAGTGGGGGGCGGGGTCTCAGGTACCTTTCAAGTAGCTGTGAGGCCAGCCATGCCTGTTGATTGTCTGTTAGGCAATGATCTAGAAAGCTCCCCTTGGGCTAAGGTGGAGCGAAGAGCTCATTTGGAGATGTTGGGTCTGCCTGAGTGGGCGTGTGTGACCACCCGGTCCATATCAGCCAGTAAGGGTGTTCAAGAGGACCTGGAGCCTGAAAGAGAGGCCCAGGTGCCTGCCTTAAAGAGAAGAGGCAGGGGGCGCGGCAAACCGGCCCCCGAAGTTCCCATGGTCCAGGAGGAGGCAGACCTTGAGGTGGATGCCCTGGAACCTACAGGGGAACAAGTAGCTGAACTGGGGGACCTGTCTGAGCTGACCCATTGGCAGCAGGAAGGAGGCCCCTCCAGGGAAGAGTTCTGTGAGGAGCAGAAAAAGTGCCCTTCTCTTGTGTGTTTGCGGCAACAGGCCACAAACCAGGCAGCGGGTGATCAGTCTGGATCACATTGGATCTACTGGGAGAATGGTCTCCTGTATAGTGAGCCTAAGGTTGCTGAGCCTGGGTCAGCCCGTGTGCTGGTGGTACCCCAGCGCTTCAGAGCCTTCCTACTGGGTCTGGCTCATGATGTGCCTTTAGCAGGGCATTTGGGGCAAGACAAGACCTTTGAACGGCTTGTCACCCACTTTTATTGGCCCCAAATGCGCAAGAGTTCAGATACTCATTGCAGGACCTGTCAGACTTGCCAGGCAAGCAAAAGGCTCCTCTCTAGCCTTTCCCTGTGGTCAGTACCCCCTTTGAACAGGTGGGCATTGACATTGTGGGGCCTCTGGACCACAAGACAGCCATGGACAACAGGTTCATCCTGGTCTTGGTGGACCATGCCAACCGGTACCCGGAAGCTATCCCTCTCAGGACTGTGATGGCCCCCGTGGTGGGACGTGCATTGATGGGGATTTTCTCCTGTGTGGGTTTCCCCACAGAGGTGGTGTCAGACCGTGGTACCAACTTCATATCCAAGTATATGAAGTCCCTGTGGCAGGAGTGTGGTGTAACCTACAAGTTCACTACTCCTTACCACCCCCAAGGTAATGGGCTGGTTGAGAGATTCAACCGGACCCTGAAGGGCATGATTATGGGTCTTGAAGAACCCATGAGGCATAAGTGGGATGTCCTCTTGCCATGCCTTCTGTTTGCTTACAGAGAGGTGCCACCGAAGTCCTTAGGGTTCAGTCCCTTTGAACTGCTGTATGGTCACCCTGTAAGAGGACCTCTGAGTTTGGTAAAAGAAGGCTGGGAGAAAACTCCCAGTAAACCTCCCCAGGATGTATATAGCTACATGCTGGCCTTCAGAAATCAAACCCGGCGTTTCAGACAACTCGCTCAGGCGAATCTGGAAGCCAGCCAGGAAGAGATGAAACGGTGGTATGATCAGAATGCCACTCTGATCGAGTTTCAGCCGGGACAGAAAGTGTGGGTCATGGCCCCCGTGGAGCCTTGTGCGCTCCAGGATAAGTGGACCGGACCATTTGAGGTGGTGGAGCGCAAGAGTAATGTCACCTGCTTGGTGGACTTGCGGTCTCCTAGGAACCCTTTGAGGGTCCTGCATGTCAACCGCCTGAAGCCCCACTTGGAGAGGTCCGAAGTGGGCATGCTCCTAGCGACAGATGATGGAATGGAGGAGGAGACTGAGCCTCTTTCTGACCTCCTGTCTGCAACAGAGCAAGATGGGTCAGTGGATGGTGTAAACCTCTCTTCCACCCTGACCCCTGAACAGCAAGATGACTGTCGCCAACTGTTGGGACAGTTTCCTGATCTGTTCTCCCTGACTCCCGGTGTCACTGAGTGGTGCGTCCAAGATGTGGACACTGGGGACAGTCCTCCTGTTAAGCACAAAACTTACAGAGTGACTGACAGGGTGAGAGCTTGCATCAAGGAGGAGGTCTCCAAGATGTTTGCATTTGGGGTGATTGAGTCCTCTAACAGCCCTTGGGCCAGCCCAGTGGTCTTGGTCCCAAAGGCTGCTGCGCCTGGTGCCACACCCAAACTCCGGTTCTGTGTGGACTACCGAGGACTCAATTCAGTCACCAGGACTGACGCGCACCCCATCCCCAGAGCTGATGAGCTCATTGATCGGTTGGGGGCTGCCCGGTACCTCAATACGTTTGATTTAATGTCTGGGTACTGGCAGATCGCCTTAACTGATGGGGCAAAAGAGAGGTAAGCATTCTCCACACCAGATGGGCACTACCAATTCAGGGTTATGCCTTTTGGGATGAAGAATGCCCCTGCCACCTTTCAGAGGTTGGTCAACCAGGTGTTGGCTGGACTGGAGGATTTCAGTGCCGCCTTCCTGGATGACATTGCAGTGTTCAGCGCCAGTTGGGAAGAACATCTGCGCCACCTCTGGGAAGTGTTGATGGCGCTGCGGAGGGCAGGCCTCACGATCAAGGTAAGTGCCAGATTGGGCAGGGTTCTGTGGTGTACTTGGGACACCAGGTTGGGAGCGGCCAGGTGGCGCCCCTACAGTCCAAGATTGATACCATCCTGGCTTGGGAACCCCCCAAAACCCAGACAGAGGTGAGAGCCTTTTTAAGACTCACTGGGTACTACAGGAGGTTTGCCAAGGGGTATGGCAGCATTGTTGCACCCTTGACTGAGCTGACTTCCAGGAAGCAACCCAAGAAAGTGAACTAGACTGACACCTGTCAGAAAGCTTTAGATGCCCTGAAGACTGCCATGTACACGGCGCCCGTGCTTCAGGCGCCCAACTTCTCTAAAGAATTCATTGTACAGACAAACACTTCAGAGCATGGTGTGGGGGCTGTGCTTTCACAGATGAATGAGGAGGGCCTAGACCAACCCGTAGCCTTTATTAGCAGAAGGTTACTTCCACGGGAACAAAGGTGGAGTGTAATTGAGCGTGATGCATTTGCTGTGCTCTGGGCACTGAAGAAGTTGAGACCATACTTGTTTGGGACTCACTTCCGGGTTCATACAGACCACAGGCCCCTCAGATGGTTGATGCAGATGAGGGGTGAGAACCCAAAGCTGTTGAGGTGGTCCATTTCCCTACAGGGGATGGACTTCACGGTGGAACACCGCCCTGGTACAGAACACGCCAATGCTAATGGTCTGTCCCGATTTTTCCGCCTTAGTGAAGAGAACTCCCAAGAGGTAGGGTAGTTCTCCCCACAGTTCAACTGGAGGGGACACGTGTTAGACCTGGCACCATTGGCGTGGGTCTCCCTTCCATTTTTTTCTGTTGCCTTCTGTGTTTTTGCTATGTTTTTGCTGGTCTAGATGCTTTGGGCACTTTGCCACTGCTATTCAGTGCCAAAGTGCAAGTGCTCCCTATTGTAAATTGTGTAATGGATTAGTGACTCCATGATTGGCTTATTTGATTTACTTGTCAGACCCTAGTACAGTGCACCATGTGTGCCCAGGGCCTGTAAGTCAAATGCTGCTGGTGGGCTTGCAGCACTGATTGTGTCACCCACAGAAGCAGCTTGTAAAGTATGGCTCAGGCCTGCCATTGCAGAGCCTGTGTGCAGTCTGGGACTGCCATGTCGACTTGGCAAGTGCACCCACTTGCCAGTCCCTAAACCTTCCCTTTTCTACATATTAGTCACCCCTAAGGTAGGCCCAAGGGCAGGGTGCATTGTATGTAAAAGGTAGGACATGCCCTGATGTGTGTAGCATGTCCTAATAGTGAATTACAGCCAATTTCGTTTTTCACTATTGCAAGGCTATCTGTTCCCATATGCCGAATGGGCAGTTTGATTATAACATCTTATAATCCTAACTGACCCTAGGAACAAGATAGGAAAGTAAAGTTTAGTATGCCTGAACTCAGAATGTTAAAATACATCCTTTATGTGTGTGATTTTTACATTCTGTGTTTGAAAATACCACTTTTAGAAAGTAGGTATTTTCTTGCCTAACCATCCAGCATACCTCTGCTAGGTTTGTGTATTCCATGTCTGGTTTGTGAGTGACAGGGGGCTGGAGAGGGCCTTGGCTCCAGCAGTCTGATGGGTCAGGGCTGGGCTGAATAGGAGCCCTCATAGAATAGAGAGTAGGGGGCAGATATTTCCTTTCACTGACCTGAGCCCTCATAGAATAGAGAGTAGGGGGAGGAGATTTCCTTTCAGCTACCTGGGCCAGGTCTGCTTTCAACAATGCTGTCTCCACCTCCTGCCAGGAAGCTGCACCCGGGAGGACAGAACTGGTTTTGGCTGGGCACAGACACTCTCTGCCTTCAGAGAACAAAGGATTTTGCAGTATAAATATTGAGGCCCAGACCCAAGAACTTTAGAACACTTCTGGGAATCAAGACGGACCTTTGTCAAGGAGAGAAACCAAGGAAGCTGAAGGAGGAGACTGCCCCAGTGCTGGTTGCTTTCTGGGGTTGGCCTGCAGTGGTTACTCATTTCCAAGGAAAGGGAAAAAGGAACTTTGTGTACTTTATCATCTTGAGGAAGATCTCCAAGGGCCTGAAACTGAGCTTGCCTCCTGTCTGAAGTCACAGGGACACCAAGACTTCACCACCAGCTCCCCCTGAATTTCCTTGCTGGGAATTCTACCTGCAATTTATTTATTTATAAGGTTTTATATAGCGCGAACGTGACCCACGAGGGTATCAGAGCGCTTTACAGTATACAGTTATAAAACATAAAGATATGAGGTAGTATAAGGCATTTGGTATTCGTCATTACGTACAAAACAGGTATATAATAAATGGGTAACATAGGTGACCTGTAGACGATACATGATGATCCCAGAGGGCAACAGAACATTCCACTATATACAGTTATTGAACATTAGGTGGTTGTGGTAATAAACATACATATAATATTCTCCTTCCAACCACAAGAGGTAGGCAGTGATAAGAGGTTCGTATAGGTGACTCGATGTCTGCCTAGAATCAAGTCTTAGGACGTGAATTTGTTCATTAGGAGTATTTTTACTTCTTTTTTGAAGGCGGTAAATGACGAGATTCCACGTACCACTGGAGGTAGGGAGTTCCAGATCTTTGGAGCAATCCCTGAGAACGCTCTGCAACCAGTTCTCTTTTTATGAAAGGATTGTGGTTTCAGAAGTAAAGAACTCGCGCTTCGTAATTGTCTGCATCCTCCTGATCGTTCTAGCTTTAGAGCTAAGTAACTGGGTGTATTGTTATGTAGTGCTTTATGGGTCATGCAGGCAACCTTTAGTTGTATTCTTGCCTCATAGGGCAGCCAGTTCAGCGCTTTCAAGGTCGGAGAAATGTGGCTATTTCTTTTAGTTCCTGATACCAATCTAGCCGCAGCATTAAGTGATGCCCTCAGCGGAGCTAGCTTGTATTTGGGGAGACCGCAGAGGGTGGTGCCTCCATAGTCTAATCTTGGTAGCACTAGGGCTTGCACTGCCATTTTTAGGTCGGCCTGAGGGAGGAAGGGTTTGAGTTTCCTTAATATACTCATTTGGGGGCATATTATCAAGCCGAATTCTGCCGCTTTAGCAGCCGTTTTCGGCCGAAAAGCGGCGTTTTCTTTTCCGCTCAATTATCAAGGACACGCTAACGCGTGTTTCCTTGAGTTAGCAGCCCTTTCCACTCCACTTTGCATGTCAGCGATGAATATCGCTAATGACATGCAAAGTGGGCGTACTCTTACCATTTCTCCATGGAAATCGGCGCTGACACGGCAGCGCAATATTAGCAACCTTCCAGCAAACCACGCGATGCGATAAATAAACCGCGCTAACCGCGGTTATCGCAGGTTTGTAACGCCTAGTTCGAAACCGACTAAGCCATACTTATAATGGCAGGTGGATTGTACGGCTGAGGCAACGGGGCATATTATCAAGGAAACGCGATATAAATCGCATTTCCCGCTTTGCGCGATTCTGTTTCACGCTGCTATCGCAGGATTTAATCGCCGTGGAGATATGCGTTGATAATAACGCGATATCTCGGCGATTAAATCCTGCGATACGCGGCATTAACAAGAATCGCGCAAAGCGGGAAATGCGATTCTTATCGCGTTTCCTTGATAATATGCCCCTTGGTGATTAGCTCCCTTGGTGGCATTAGTGATGTGCGTCTTCATATTCAAATGTTTGTCTAAGGTGACTCCCAGGGATTTTGCGGAGTTAATGATGAGGGGAGCACAGTCAAAGGAGGTTAGGTGTTTCAGCCATAGGTCTATCTTAGGTGTGTGATTGGGTGGGGAGATGAGAATGAATTCTGTTTTTTTGGTGTTAAGCATGAGGTGGTTGTTAGTGAGCCAGTTTTGCGTGTTCTGTAGAATAGTGTTGAGGGAAATGAAGTCTTCTGGAGTGGAGATTTTCAGATACAGTTGGGTGTCGTCCGCATACAGCTGATATAGAATATTTGCTGATTTCAATGCATTCGCCAGGGGTTCCATTAGTATGTTGAAAAGGATGGGTGATAGGGCGGAGCCCTGTGGAACGCCTAGGGTGACCACGGAGGGTTGAGAGAGTGAGTTCTTCATCTTGAATCTTTGTGTTCTATTATTTAGGAAGGATGAAAACCATTGTAATACCGTGCCCGAGAGGCCCATCCTTCCTTCCAATAGGGACAAAAGGTTGCCGTGCTTCACCGTATCGAAGGCGGAGGACAAGTCAAGCAGTATCATTAGGCATGATTCGTTGTGGTCAAGCATTTTTAGTATATCATCCAATATGTGGGTGAGTGCAGATTCTGTGCTGTGACCTTGACGGAAGCCAGATTGGTGATTGTCTAGGAGGTTGAAATTCTCAATATGATTGCATAATTGTATTTGTACACATTTCTCCAACAATTTCGCCAAGGTGGGGATGTTGGATATAGAGCGGTATTTGTTGAGATCAGATGGGGTGGCGTCGGATTTCTTTAGTATAGGTGTGACCTGCCCTATTTTAAGACAGTCCGGTATGGAGCCTTGTCTCAGAGAGGCATTTACAATTTTTGCCCATAGTGGTAGGATAGAAGTTTTTATAATTTTGAATAAGGCAGGAGGAAGGGGGTCAGAGAAGTGATTGGAGGGGTTGATTGCTAGAAGAGTGTTATAGATTGTTTGTTCAGGGATTGGCGAGAAGGTATGCCAGGAGGCATTGTTTTTTGTGACTTCCCCTGAAGTGCTAAAATGGACCTTGAGCTGTGACTAACAGTTAGTATCCTGGGCCACATGTTGTGGGAGGGCCTTCTTAGATTGGATGTCGAGCTCAATGGCCTTTGTCTTATCACAGAAGAAATTGGCGAGCTCATCGCAGGTAGGTGTCGCCGGGTCATTAAGTTCCACGGAGTTAGTCGTGTTGCGTGCTTGTTGCTTTACGATTTCAAAAAGTTTTTTGGGGCGGGTGATTGCTTGGTTCAGCTGGGTTCTGAAAAAGTCTGCCTTGGCCTTTAGAATCTTCCTGTTGTAGGAGTTCCTTAACATTCTAAGGTGATCTAGGTGATCAGTGGTGGGTGCTGATTTCCATAGTCGCTCAGCAACTCTTAGCTTGCGTCGCTCCGAGTTCAGTGTCTCATTGAACCAAGGTTTGGAAATTTTTGAGGAAACGTTTTTTTCCTGGAGGGGCGCTGTAGAGTCTAGGATTTCGAGCATAGTGGAATTGTAAAAGGCTGTGAGATCATTGACATCAGCCATGTCAGTTGTGGGTGTCAGGGCAGAGTTGCATCGGTTTACCAGGGTGATGGGGTTGATATTTTGTAAGTTCCTTTTCCATTGCTTTGTTTTTGAGGGTTGGCCCCTTTTGGGATTACCTCGATATTGATGGAGAAGAGGATGCTGTGATGGTCAGTCCAGTCACATGGGGTGATGGATTCTAACGAGACGGTGTTCGTTTTTGCTATGATGAGGTCCAGTGTCTCTCCCTTGTTGTGAGTTGGACTGTCACAGAATTGGGATAGATCATTGTCTGACAGGAACGCTTTAAGACCGCCTACACCATGATCGTTTGTGTTGTTCCAGTGGAGATTAAAGTCACCCAGGTAAATTTGTGGTACTTGTGAGTTGCCGTTGGATGAAATGACTTCCATTAGCTCGTCTATGAAAGTCAGGTTGTCACCCGGGGGGTGATAGAATAAGTGAAGCTTGCTGGCGAGGTGCTTATCATTGGAGATATTGATGCAGAGATATTCGCAGGAGGATAGAACGATGGAGTCTGCTTGCTTGACTGAGATTGTGTTACGATAAATGCAATCTAACCCACCACCGGGTTTCAGGTTTCTGTCTAGTCGGATCAGGTCGTGACTAGGCGGAACCAGTAGGTCAAGGATGGGAGAGGAGGAACTATTCAGCCATGTTTCGGTGAGGACCATAATGTCTAGATCATTCTCTAGGATGAGGTTGAAGATGTCAGGAGCATGTTTACTGGCGGATCTGCAATTAATGAGTGCGCACTTCATCTTGTTACTAGAATGGGTTAGGGTAGTCTGCTCTATGTTGATGTTTGTAAGGTTGTCTCTATTTACGGATCTGTTGTTGTGAGTCTGTTCTCTGAAGGGGTTGGGTTGAATGGAATGGATAGTGCTACATTGCGGCTTATTGTTATCTGTTGCCCAGGCATAAGATATGAGGAGGTAGTCTATGTCGCTGTCGGATAGTTCCTCATTTCTCCTCCTAGTCCAAGATGGAGAAGGTAAGTTACTCTGACTAGTGTTCACGGGATGTGAGATCTTGGGAATGTGTCTACTAGGTTGGGGGCTGGTTTGGTTACTCTGACTAGTGTTCTTGTGGTGTGAATCCTTGGGGATGTATCTACTAGTTTGGAGATTGATTTGGTTCACTGTGGCGTTGGTGGCTCTGTGTACGTTTAGAAGTTCTTTGGTGATGGTTGATAGGTTAAGCATCTCGGCCTTGAGCTGGGATAGGCCTGTGGCTAACTCGTTGAATCGTGCGATCCAATCGGAGTTGGGAAGGTTAGTAGTATGAGAGGGGGTATGTTCTATTATGGGGGAGATCCGCAGGTAGGGTTTGTTTGAATGATCATGTTCTCCGGTAGCATGTGGATATCCTCATTCGGGATCGATGTGGTAAGTTTAGCAAGGGGGTTTGTTGTGGGGTCCGAGTCAGTTTGTGGGATGGTGTTGTGATGAGACAACTGGATGGGGCTGCTGCATGGGATTGGGGAGAGGTCTTTGTGCACTGTGTTTGGATGGGTGTAATGAGTATTGAGGGTGTTAGGGTCCGAGCATATATCGTGGTAGACAGTGGGTCAAGGGAATCTTTGCAATCTAACTTAGATGTAAGTGGGGAGAGAAGGGAGGCGTGAGTGAAGTCCAGGTTGGTGGTTTCACTCCCGGACGTCCGGGATAATGGTGATGAGTCTGCAGTGAAGTGATCAGTGGCTAAGAATAACCCTGTCCCTTCTGGTCCGGGGGATCCAGGTGTGGTAGCGACCGATGTGACTGGGGGGTAGGAATCATTGTGGGTGTCAGCATTGATGTGATTGGTAGGTAAGTGCAACCCTGTCCCTCCTGGGCCAGAGGACCCATGTGTGGTTGAGGTCGATGTGGCTGGGAGGTAGGGCTCATTAAGGGTGTGGGGGGAAGTCAGTTCATAAGAAATTGTTATGGGATTTTGATGTGGAGTTGGGGTGGCCTCTGGATGCTGAGGCTGAGAGGTTGCGAGGAGTGTGCTATTCTTGCTGTTCACTGCTTTCTTGAGAGTAGGGAAGATCCTGTCTATGGTATCGAGATTATCATTGGAGGCTTGTATAAGGATATTACCGTTGTTGTAGATGGTGATGGTGGCATTCGCAGGGCATAGGTCTGAGGCTGTTACCGACAATTTGAGGGCATGCGGGGTCTTTTTAACATTGGAGATTCGGAGCAAAGAGTAAAAGATATTTCTCCACTGGGCACGTTTTTGTGTGGAAGATAAGGTCGTTGGATATTACGCCTTTGCTAATGCAGAAGTATGGGTCTGAAATAAGAGTCTCAGGGTGGGTTATCATTAGCCTGTGCTTGAATTTCTTTGCTGCATTTTTGGCGAGATTGGGCGGGTAGAGAATGGTGAAGGCATGATGGCCTGAGGGTTCAAGGTGTTTATCCATTTTATTATTTCCCTCTCCTTCTTAGTTTCTATGGGGCATATTAGCAAGGCGATTATCGCCACTTTAGCGGGACTTTTTCCCGCTAAAGCGGCGATAATATTATCGCCTTATCAACAAGCTGTCACTAACTGCTGTTAGCGACAGCTTGTAGGCGATAGCGACCGGGTTGGGTGCCGCTTTGCATGCCAGCGATATTTATCGCTAATGGCATGCAAAGTAGGCGTTCCCCACCTAACAGCGACTGGAAACAGTCGCTGAGGTCGCTAACGCCTATCAGCGAGGCAGGGGTGGTGATTAGCGAACCAGCGCTAAACACGTTTAGCGCTGGTTTGCTAACACCTGGTCCCACCCTGACTTAGCCATGTAATCCAATGAGAGGTGGATTACATGGCTAAGTCCCCCTCGCACTATCAGCAAGCAGAACTGGGGAACAGTGTGAATATCGCCTGTTTTCCGGCGATATTCACACTGTTCTCCAAGGTTTCTATCGCTTTGGAGATTAGCATTGCTGATTGCACGCTAACTCCGCGATAGAAACCGGCGATGCCTGGCGATAATTATCCAAGCGCTAATTGCGCTTTGCGATAATTATCGCCAGGCATTGCTAATATGCCCCTATATTTCCTACCTTGACTTTTTTTTTTTTTACCGTTGTAGGTAATGTTAACTTTCTGATTAGTTTAGCGTTGTCCAACAGTTAATTATTTGTTATCCCCTCTTGGCTGAATACACCTTTGTGATTGTTGGATGAGGATTTTGTTAGATGAGGAGATAGGGGTGTCAGACCCTTCATTATGCATCAGTTCAAGATGGCCGCTCTGTATACTCCCTCGACCTGTCCCTGTGATGTGGTCCTTTTTTGCTTTCCATTAAGTGATTTCTTCCTAGACCTGTTTTCTGCTCTGTAGTCCACTTTCGCTTTCCGTTAATTGGTCCTCAGAGGGTGTAGTTCTGTTTCTATGCTTATCAGCAGCTTTGATGAATGGACCCTTCTTTGTTGTCTGTGGTTATAAACTTGTACTGACTCAGCACAAAGTGTTGAGAGTCTCCAATTCGTTATCTATAAGAGGCATCCTCACAGATATCAACCACGCAAGATCAGTGGCCTAGCCTGACACTGTGTGGAAGATGATCTGCTCCCTTAAAAACGAACATTCAGCAATTTATAAAAAGGCTGCCCCCACTGCCGAGTGAGGAGCACTTCCAGTACACCAAGACTCGGCAGTCAGTGTCGTGCGTGTTGGCCTTGTAACAATGTACCAGTGACCCCGATGAGAAGCCTAACATACTGCTTACATCTATCATCTTCAGGCAATCGAATCTGTATTAATGTAAAATCACCTTGACTCCGCAGTGTATCTGAGCGGCATGTTTACATCGCCACTGGAGTCATCAGCAGGAGAGGCTCGGTCGCAAGGGTCCGGCTGCAACCATGGACCGGATGAGCGCTAGGATACGACCACAGCAGCCCCGATGATTGACGGGTTTCCTCCGCCCGACAATCCGGGGAACTCGAGAAGTTTGAGGGGTTTGCGGTGGAAGGCAATACCACGCCCGATCATTCAGGCACACCGGGGATCCCCAGGGATGGAGATGGAGGGCAACACCCTGCACCGATTCCAGTGGCAAGGTAAAGCACGGACCACAATTACTTGAATTGCCGTGGAGCGGCGAAGTGCAGCGGCACTCACCCCCAGGTTCGTCCCGCGATGGGTCCAGTGCAGCCGCCACTCAGTAGGCGTAATTCCCAGGCAGAAGGTGTGGAACAGGTCAGGAGGCTCGCCGGGATCCTGGCACTCGGCAATGAGGTGCCTGCTGTTGTTCTGGGTACCTCTAGTGTCTGCGTGTCGCTGGGAGCTGGAAGCGCGACGCAACGAGGAAGAAGCGTGACGCCGCCGCAGCAGTTGCCGTCGAATCGCCGAAGAAGCGTGTTGCCGCCGCAGCTGTCCGCCATCGCATCGCCGAAGAAGCGTGTCGCATCACCGGAGAAGCGTGCCGCCGCCGCAGAGGTTGCTGTCGCATCACCGGAGAAGCGTGTCGCAGGGCCTGTCGCGGCTCCAAAGTTCACTGATTTCACGGCACGGCCGTCGGGCGTGCACGCATCGCATCTACGTTGTCTCATCGCATCAAAGACGCCATCTTGTCGCATCGCACCGGATCGTCGCATCGAGGCGCCATCTTGTCGCATCGTCACCGGGCTGCAGTAAGAAACGACGCATCAACTCCCCACACAGTAAGGAAGCGACGCATCACCTCCTCTGCGCTGCAGTAAGGAACCGACGCATCCACTCCCCTGAGTGTAAGGAACGGCGCATCAACTTCCCTGCAACCCTTTTGTTTGCATTGCGTGACGCATCCCAGGTACTTTAAGAACCAAGTGACGCATTTACCATCTAATTTGAACTAAGCTATTTCTACCATCTGAAAGTCATATTTTTGAGTATTGTATTGTGGATTTTTATTGTTTGGTCTTGTTTTAAATCTAGATAAAGATTACTTATTTTTCTAAACTGGTGTGGTGTCCATTTGTAGTGTTTTCACTGTATTACTGTATGTGTTCACAAATGCTTTACACACTGCCTCTGAGATAAGCCTGCCTGCTCGTGCCAAGCTACCAAGGGGGTGAGCAGGGGTTATTTAGGAGTGTAGCCCCCTTACCCTGACTAGAAGCAAGGGTCCCTACTTGGTCAAAGGTACCTACCTCTGCCAACTAGAGACCCCCATTTCTAACAATAAGCAGATACGGAACTCCGTCATCTGTGAATATGTAGACGGATCCTTAGTCGAAGCAATGATTGTGGTAAAACCGGTTTACCTTTTCCACCATAGACAAACTTATATCCAATGCATCACATCCAGAACACAGAACGTGACAAGACTGTGGATATATACCACACAATAGGTATGGACCAAGCATCACAAGAGGCATGCACTCTGTCTCTCCCATTCCTCTTTCCACTGCTCATGTGTCACTCACCCTATGATACTTCATGGCGGTAATCGCAAGTGGGTGAGGAAGTGATGATCCACATCACTTACGCAGGACCAACAATGGCACCATACATGCTAGTGGATGTCATCCATTCAAATCCTGGTGCATGCTGAGTGCTGCTCCTGCTCACAAACCTCACTGCCAGAAAATTACTGTTACACATCAGATTTGCTGGCTTGGTGTAATCAATCTCATGCTGGGAGACTTTGGCTTGGAGGGTGGTAGTGAAGTTTAATGTACCACATTAACATATATATATATATTTTCAGCCTTTTGAGGTTTTGTGTTGTAGGCACTATTCACCTCCCATCCACATTAACCAAACGTCAATTTTTCCGTAGTGAATATTTATGTACATACAGAAACACACATATTGTATCGTGTTAGGATTTAAACAGTACTTTCTATACCCTTTTCAACGTCTAAAGCCTATCCCTCGGTGGGTCCAGTTACATTTTTAGGTCTCACCTAGTGTTGCAGCGCGCATGCGCTGTTCGCGTAGCGAGATTTATTGGGGTAAAAGTATTTTTGGAGAAGGACTTCTGATCCCGCCCATGCTTTCAATTGGTCAATGTCCATATTTATTTAAAGCCCTGCATTTCGATTGCTCTGTAGGCTTTTTGGTTACCGCCCTGTGGCTTTTCTGTGCACGCCCTTGGGACACCGAGTCTATGGCTTCCTTCAGTTTTATGGCTTTTCTCTTATCTGATGGGGCGTGTTAAGGGAAGGTTCAGGGAGAGTTCAGCAAGCTGAAGCTCCGTCATGCTGCCTTCATGCCTGCAGCACGCGCCACTCCGGCTCTCTGATTGGGCCTGTAGTGACGGATCACGCGCCTGGAATAGCTCACAGAGAGGGTGAATGGGCGCCACAGAGGGAAATTCAACGAAAGGACGCGAACAGATAACCCAGGCTTTTGATAGAGGGGGCAAAGCTAAAACAATGCGCCTATTGCCTGTCTGTGTGAGATGTGCCGTCTGTTGTTCCTGTCTGTGTGAGAAGTGCCCTCTGTTGTTCCTGTCTGTGTGAGAAGCGCCCTCTGTTGGTCCTGTCTGTGTGAGAAGCGCCCTCTGTTGGTCCTGTCTGTGTGAGAAGTGTTTCATTGATGAAAGTAAAGTAAATGGTCTGATTTAACCACACGCAGGAAGTGTGTGATGGGGGGCCTGGCACCTAGGGGTCGTGGGGAAAGCGGGCCTTCCGTTCCATAGAGGCCGCCGGAGTCCGCAGAGAGCCCCCACAACACCCACCATAGCACCAAGAGGGCCCCAGCATACTCCCAACCATCAGAGGAAAGGGCTCCTAGAAAGACTACAAACGTTATTCATCCGATCTGATACCTTCAACCCAGCCTCCAACGCAGTGAGGCCTGAGGAGTCAGGGGTGGGAGCCTCGGAGCAGGCACCGCCCGAGGCGCACCCACCGCAGTGCCAGCTACCACTAGGCACCTCGCACGCAGGACTGAAGGGCTGGGGATGCAAGAGTGGGAGGAGGCAGGCAGTCCAAAAGAGGTGCCGCCCTGGAGAACATTCACCGAAAGAGCAAGGCAGGAGCAGTGCCTCAAAAAATGTACACAGAGAATGCAAAAGAGGGGGCAATGCTAAAACAATGCCAAAAAGAATTTTCAGGGACATCATACGGAGCAAATTAAGAACCCAAAGACAGACGCACACATTTGGGAACCCCGAATATTCTTAAATACTGCCATGTAAAATGCAGCTCTGCGTGTCAGCGCCTATTGCCTAGGTTTTATGGCGAAACTACAAGTCTGCCAATTACCTGTTACTGTTTGTGTGAGAAGCGCCCTCTGTTGTTTCTGTCTGTGTGAGATGCGCCCCCTGCTGTTCCTGTCTGTGTGAGAAGCGCCCTCTGTTCTGTCTGTGTGAGAAGCGCCCTCTGTTGTTCCTGTCTGCGTGAGAAGCGCCCTCTGTTGTTCCTGTCTGTGTGAGATGCACCCCCTGCTGTTCCTGCGTGTGTGAGAAGCGTGCTCTGTTGTTCCTGTCTGTGTGAGATGCGCACCCTGTTCCAGTCTGTGTGAGATGCGCCTCTGTTGTTCCTGTCTGTCTGTGTGAGAAGCGCCCTCTGTTGTACCTGTCTGTGTAAGATGCGCCCCCTGTTGTTCCTGTCTGCGTGAGATGCGCCCCCTGGTCCTGTCTGTGTGAGATGCGCCCCCTGTTGTTCCTGTCTGTGTGAGAAGCACCCTCTGTTCTACCTGTCTGTGTGAGAAGCACCCTCTGTTGTTCCTGTCTGCGTGAGAAGCGCCCTCTGGTGTTCCTGTCTGTGTGAGATGCGCCCCCTGTTGTTCCTGCCTGTGTGAGAAGCGTCCTCTGTTGTTCCTGCGTGTGTGAGAAGCGTCCTCTGTTGTTCCTGTCTGTGTGAGATGCGCACCCTGTTCCAGTCTGTGTGAGATGCGCCTCTGTTGTTCCTGTCGGTCTGTGTGAGAAGCGCCCTCTGTTGTACCTGTCTGTGTGAGATGCGCCCCCTGTTGTTCCTGTCTGCATGAGATGCGCCCCCTGGTCCTGTCTGTGTGAGATGCGCCCCCTGCTGTTCCTGTCTGTGTGAGAAGCGCCCTCTGTTCTACCTGTCTGTGTGAGAAGCACCCTCTGTTGTTCCTGCGTGTGTGAGAAGCGTCCTCTGTTGTTCCTGTCTGTGTGAGATGCGCACCCTGTTCCAGTCTGTGTGAGATGCGCCTCTGTTGTTCCTGTCTGTCTGTGTGAGAAGCGCCCTCTGTTGTACCTGTCTGTGTGAGATGCGCCCCCTGTTGTTCCTGTCTGCATGAGATGCGCCCCCTGGTCCTGTCTGTGTGAGATGCGCCCCCTGTTGTTCCTGTCTGTGTGAGAAGCGCCCTCTGTTCTACCTGTCTGTGTGAGAAGCACCCTCTGTTGTTCCTGTCTGCGTGAGAAGCGCCCTCTGGTGTTCCGGTCTGTGTGAGATGCGCCCCCTGTTGTTCCTGTCTGTGTGAGATGCGCACCCTGTTCCAGTCTGTGTGAGATGCGCCCTCTGTTGTTCCTGTCTGTCTGTGTGAGAAGCGCCCTCTGTTGTACCTGTCTGTGTGAGATGCGCCCCCTGTTGTTCCCGTCTGTGTGGGAAGCGTCCTCTGTTGTTCCTGTGTGTGTGAGATGCTGTCCCTGTCTGTGTGAGATGCTCCCTCTGTTGTTCCTGTCTGTCTGTGTGAGAAGCACCCTCTGTTGTACCTGTGTGAGATGCGCCCCCTGTTCCTGTCTGTGTGAGATGCGCCCTCTGTTGTTCCTGTCTGTGTGAGAAGTGCCCTCTGTTGTTCTTGTCTGTGTGAGAAGCGCCCTCTGTTGTTCCTGCCTGAGCAGTGGTGCAGTGTCCGGAGTCTCGGCTCCACGTGCAGCACGGTGTGCTCTTGGGCACCGGACTCCAAAGTCCTTTTATAAGAGTGAAATTTTAACCATCGCCCGCTTATGCAAATGGCCCTCGTGATTTCCTGCACCCCGAGCCATTTGTTTTTCTATCCTCTACAACATTCGAACTCTGACCCCTTAAACTGGGGGGTGTTGGAGTTCTGGGAAGCGGC
This sequence comes from Calotriton arnoldi, assembly GCA_963921515.1. Taxonomy (NCBI): domain Eukaryota; kingdom Metazoa; phylum Chordata; class Amphibia; order Caudata; family Salamandridae; genus Calotriton; species Calotriton arnoldi. Next base: position 54,007 of record CAWUFW010001141.1, read on the forward strand.
CCCCGGGGGCGGTGGAAGGGGTTCCTCTGTGTTATTGTCACTTGTAGCTGTTTTCCCTACATTAACTGTGCGTTGGCAGTGAGCAGTGGTGCAGTGTCCGGAGTCTCGGCTCCACATGCCGCACGGTGTGCTCTTGGGCACCGGACTCCAAAGTCCTTTTTATAAGAGTGAATTTTAACCATCGCACGCTTATGCAAATGGCCCTCGTGAATTCCTGCACCCCGAGCCATTTGTTTTTCTGTCAACCTCGGAGCCCTGCCATGACAACAGGCCGTGGGCTCTTCCTAGGCACCTCACACACAGCTCCGGCAGAGAGGAGGGTGGCCCCTCCAGGCCGCAGAACAGATTATATTTATTTATTTATATAAAGTTTTATATAGCGCTAGCTAGACCCGGGGGTATCAGAGCGCTTTACATACACAAAGGAAGGAAAAGTTGCACTACATCGTAGGACATGAGGATGCATAAAATATATAAGCAAAGACATCACACTTAAATATACATTGAAGGAGTGAAAAACGCAGGTGGTTGAAACAGTCAGATAACCCCCATCCTTGAAAGTCAGAGTGAGAGGGGAGACCATTAGTCTATTGATGCCTAGGTTGGTTGACTTGGTCAGAGAAGTATTGGTTGAGGAGCAGTAGTTTCAGGTCACTTTTGAAGCAAGGGAAGGAGGGGTTGCATCTGAGGTCAGTAGGGAGTGTGTTCCATATCCTGGGAACATTACCAGAGAAGGATCGGCATTGGGTCGCTTTCCTTTTCAATTTCGGGGGGATGAGAAGAAGTGAGTTGGTGCTTCTCAGAGTTCTTGATTTTCCTGCTTTAACCAGTTTGTTGTTCAGGTAATTGGGGGATTGGGCGTGGAGGGCCTTGTGTGTAATGTAGGCTAGTTTGTAAATACATCTGCCTTCCATGGGAAGCCAGTTGAGTGATTTGAGGGTAGGTGTGATGTGTTCAAATCTTTTTCCACCAGTTACGAGTCGAGCCGCCATATTAAGGACTGACCTTAGTGGGGCAAGGTGAGCTTTTGGTGCACCTGTTAGGATGGCGTACCCGTAGTCTAGTTTAGAAAGGACTAGGGATTGTACAATTGTTTTAAAATCATCCTGGGGAATGAAAGGTTTAATTTTCTTGAGGTGTTTTAGAGAGTAAAGTGCACCTTTTGCAGAGGTCTTGATGTGGTCTTTCATTGACAGGTTCTTATCCAGGGTAATGCCTAGTGATTTTACCGAGTCAGATAGGACAAGGGGGCAGTTTAGAGCATCAAGATTCTTGAGCCAGCCTTGGATAGGTCGGTGGTTACTTTTCGGAGAGAACAGTATTAATTCCGTTTTGTCCGGGTTCAGCTTTAAATGGTTTGCGTTAAACCAGGTTTGGATCTTGGTTAGCGTGGCATTGAGGTGTTGGACATCCTTGGGTGATTTGATTTTGTGGTATATTTGAGTGTCATCTGCATAGAGGTGGTATTGAACCCCTGCTTGCTTCAGAATAATTGCAAGGGGTTCCATGAAGAGATTGAAGAGGGATGGTGAGAGGATCGATCCTTGTGGGACTCCAAGTTTGACACGTGTTGGTGCAGAGAGGCAGGAGTTGATTTTAATTTGTTGCGAACGGTGCTGAAGGAAGTGAACCATTTTAGTACTGTGCCATTAATGCCAGAGCGCCTCTTCAGAGTCTCAAGTAAAGCTGGATGGTTTGTGTCGAATGCCGCTGATAAGTCAATAAGGATGAGGAGACAGGCCTCACCTTCATCCAAGGCTCTGTGGATATCATCTGAGATATTGAGCATCGCTGTTTCAGTGCTACAACCTTTCCTGAAACCCGATTGAAAGGTGTCCAGCAGGTTGAAGTCGTCCATATGTTTGTTGAGTTGTTGGAGAACACATTTCTCTAATGTTTTAGCTAGGAACGGAAGGTTGGAGATAGGTCTGAGGTTGTTAAGCTCGTTGGGGTCGGCCCCTGGTTTCTTGAGTATAGGGGTGATTTGCACTAGTTGTAGGGAGTCTGGGACGCAACCTGATGCGAGAGAGGAGTTGATGATTTTTGTCCAGAAAGGGGCAATGATGTGGTTGAGATTTTTTACTATTGTGGATGGGAGGGGGTCCAAAGTGTGGGAAGTGGGCTTTAAGCTGGCAATTATATTGAAGACTTCGATTTCTGACATGAGTTCGAAGTTTGACCAATTAGCGCCATTCTTCAGTTGGAAGCAGGCCTGGTTGTCCGTGGTAGATTGGCTGGGATGTGTGAAATCCTCTTGGGCAGAGGGTGTCTGTCTACTGTGTGTGTTCGGTGTGTCTGCTGAGTGGATGGGTGGGTGTCTGCTGTGTGTGGTGTGACTGCTGTTTGGGTGGGTGTCTGCTCAATGTGTGCTCTATATGTTTTTCAGTCTGCTGTGTGTGAACAGCGCACTCTTTCAGCGTTGGGGGACCGGTCCGATGGATCCCTCTACTCCGCTCCACTGGATTTATGGCTGTTCTTAAAGTCTGGTGGGTGGATGCCTGCCAGGCCGCCACTGCCCCGTCTGTTCTTGGTGTATACTGGCCAGAAGGGCCTGTGCTTTCCCTCGGCAGATATCCCCCACCAGGAACATTAATGGGCCAGCACTCTTGAGGAAAGCCTTGGCTTGTGTAAATTACCGGTATGGCCGGATTTATAGAGCTGTGCTCCATTTTTGTCATGCTTTCTGGCCCCCTCACCCACTTCACAGCCAACCATAAACTTCCACTACTGAAGTCCACGTGTCTGCTGAATAGCCTACCTTCTAAGAGGCTCTCGCGATATAAAAACTGTACTTTCGTTATGTTGCCAATTATTCTGTAGCGCTAAATTCCGTCAGGATGGTAATCCTTGTTTCCCTTCACTTTCGTTCTGTTTGCTAGTTTTTTTATTGTTTTGTTATGTAACGCGGATGTTCACGTCTGAAAGGGAGCGTGCTTTGTAGTGTAGAAGGGAGTATGTTCTGCTCTTCAGGGGCCTAACTAAGATTCTGTTTTTGTGTTTTTTTAGAACAGTTGTTTAGAAACAGAGTAACAGAGTGATCAGTACAGTATTTGCTGGAAGTGGGGTTCTCATGGAAGCTTCCAGTTAGGTGTACTTCACATTTTCTGCACCGTCACCCTGCGACGTGTGCCTCGGTTTCGGAAAGAGGCTCTGCTCACTGGCTCGAGCTGGATTCTCACAGAAATTGACACCGAGTGCGTTTTTACGTGTGACGTTTCTCTTTACAAAGATAATGGTGCACTCAGTCATCACCTGAACACAAACCCTCCTCATCTTCCTTCTTCTCACCAACCAGTGCTTAATTAGAGCTGGGTTCTACCATAAGCACAGAAAATGTCCCGAAACCATTGTTTGGCAGTAGAAAATGTAAAATAACAAAAAAACTGCTATTATTTGGATGAGGTGCGCACCTCATTGCCCCCTCCACTCTGCACTATTGATAGCTGAGCCACTGGTCCAAATATACAGTAAACGCGCACTTAAAATACAATCTTAATGGCCTTTTAAGCGAGTTTCGTGAAATAGCTCCACTGGGAGAAACAGCTGTCCATTCTGGATTTGTTGGGTGCGCAGCAAACAGTGACGGGCACATGCTGATGAGCTTTGCGGGGGTCAACAGGGGGTAAAAGACATTGTCATTTACAACGCCATTACTTGATTAATGCTTCACGAAGGGGAAAAAAAAACAAAAAAAACAATAACATTTTCAATGCCAATAGCTCAAAACAATGTCATTGCGAGACCTATTGCATTGTAAATGCTTGTTTAAATGGTGCCTTGTACCCCAGGCAAATTTGTCAAGGGCTCTAATTTGCATCAGGTTCCGGGGTGCCATTCGGTGTCTGTGGTTGTGTTTTTTGGAGTTTGATCAATAGGGGATATGTTGATGGAGTGCATGATGTTTGAGAACATGGCGGGAGCACTGTGGGCCAGATTTGCAAAGATGTGACGCAACGCAGCAAGACAACATGCTGCAATGAGACACATGGGAAGGGCAGGAATGTGCCATATCTACAAAGATGTCACATTCCTGCTCTCTCCTTGCGCTGGCGCACATAGGGCAGCCTAGAACCAATGCAGGCACCCTTGCACCAGGGTGCCTGCGTTGCAGGCAGGATTGTTTTTTTACAGAAAGGGACACTTTCCTGCACAAAACAATCTTTAGAGGCTTTTTCATCTTTGTTTGTGTGCTACAGAATGCAGCACACATAGAAAGCAGAACAAATGAGGAAAAATAAAGTTATTTCTCCTTGTTATGCCTCCCCTGTGCAGGCGAACATTTTTGACGCATTCCCAGATTTGCTACAGGTAGTAAATCTGTGAATACATCATAATCTATTGGTGGATGAGTGGCAGCATCGACACTCCACCCATGGACTGCCTTCTCAGGGCAGAGTAACGTAAGGCACCAACTTGTGCTGCGTTACTCCACATTTACTCCAGAGCAAAGTGGCTCTGTGTGGCATAGTAAATCTCATTTAAGGCTTGTTTTACCCTTGTGTGATGTAAGGGCAACACAGAGCTTTCGTAAATCTGTCCCTGGGTGCTACTGCACAAAAGCACAGGTCGTGCAGATGGTGTGAAAATAGACGCTGACGCACATATGTACCGTCTTCTGGGGTGTTCTCGATCATATATAGAAAAAACTATTGATGTGGTATTTGGAGCTCACCCAGTGGCATTAGAAGAGGCAAACCATCGGAGGCATTGTTAAACCACCAAGGAGCATTATATGGAGTCTACCCACAAGCAACAGGGGAGCAGCAGTAGAGCAACCCATTGGCCACAATTTAAATACACCAAGGAGCATTTTATAGATGCTATCCAGGAGCAACCCATTGTTAAGCCACCAAGGAGTGTTAAATAGAATCTACCCAGGAGCAGCACGAGTGACCAATTAGAGGCATTTGATTATTATATGGAGTCTACTCAGGAGCAACAGTGGAGCAACCCATTCAAGGAACTGTTAAAGAAGCAAGGGGCACTAGTTACGTCTATCTGAAGGCATCTTAGTAGTCATACCATTGGAAGCACTGTTAAATCATCAGGGAGTATTATATGGAATCTAACCTGGTGTGGCACAACAAGCCAACTGAGGCATTATTAAACCTCCAATAAGTATATTACAGAGTCTATACAATAGTAGAAGAGGATCAACGGAAAAGCAACAAAACGGATGTCCTGCACCACTTAGATAAATATCAAAGAAAATTAGCGGCACTTCAGAGGTTCACTTCTCCAATTTCTCCTTTTATTAGATGAGCATAATGGGATCAACAAAAAAACGCCAAACAACGCATTTCAACCACTCAGTCTGTTCAGCTGTGAACAAGACCGAGTGGTTGAAATGCATTGGCTGGCATTTTTTTTTGTTGACACCCGTTATGCTGATCTAATAAAAAGAGAAGGCAAAAAAGTTAACATCTGGAGTGCAGCTAATTTTCTTTCACATTAATGCATTGGAAAGTGGTCTGATGTTTGAGTGAGCACCAGTGTATAAAGCGCGTCACATTACAGACCGTCTTTGTAAAGAGATAGATATATATATATATATATATATATATATATATATATATATATATACACGCACACACATATACATACATATGTTACCCACTGGTGGTTGCCACTGGGTACTTCTAGTTAGGATCGTGTTTACACAGGAAATGCATTTTTTCGTTGCTTGTATCTTTAGGGCTGTTTGAGAAATCTTAACAAAACTCCCCCCCAAAAACGTCCTACCACAGCTTTTTGTTGGAAAGTTTCAGAGTAATCCGTCAAGCGGGAGCAGAGAAAAAGAGGTGGGGTCCCAAGACGCGTTTTCCCCATTCATTTTTCCATGGGAACTTCAGACACTGCTGGGTCCTATTTAAGAAAAAGTCAGGCACTGCAGCGCAGCAAGTCACCTTGCTGAGCTGCATGACGGGGAACGGGCAGGAATGCTCCGTATTTAAGGTAATACAGAGAATTCCTGCCTTTTCCTCTGTGCTGGTGCCATTTTGGCAGCCTAGCGCCAATGCAGGCACTATTTCACCATGGTGCAAGGGTGCCTGTGTTGCGTGCAGGAAGGGACACTTTCCTGCACAAAAACAATCCTGAGAAGCATATTTCTCTATCTATGTGTGCTGCAGAATGCAGCACACAGAAAGAGGAAGTAAAGAGGAGAAATATAGATATTTCTCTTCATTACGCCTCTCCTGGAAAGTCATATCTTTTTGGTGCATTCCCAGGTTTACAAGTTCTGGTAAATCTGGGAATGCGTCAGAAACCTTGGTAGTTGAATGGGAACACCCACACAACGCCTTTCCATGGTGATTTGCTGCCTTACTCCAGATTTGTGTTGCGTAGTGCAAAAGTATAAATCATGCCGCAGAGATTCTGACAGTTCTTATGCTGAGATCTGACTGGCAGCCACCACAGCAACAACATGGGGTGGCAGCCATCTTAGGACTGGGGAATCAGTCCTGAGAACTAGGGAAAATGTAAAGAAAAAAGGCATACGGGTCAGACTAGGGATACTTTGTCCCCGCAAGGCCTGCTGGAGGGGAATAAGGAACACGCCTGGGGCCAAAAATAGTTTTTTTTTTTTTTAATTTGCAGAGGATCCTCGTTTTTTTGTTGTTTTTTTAAAGTGCTATAATCTCCCCCACCTGTGGTGGGGCATGTATTATTTAGGGGGAGGTGGGAGTACGTGGCCCCACTACAAGCCTCTATGAGGCCCCGGGGACCCCATCCCCCTGGGCTGATATTTAAATAAAGGAAAAGGGGGCCCACTGTCCAGTTCCCTGAGCCTCTAAGAATCACCAGGGCCTCCATCCCCAAAGTCGTTATATTAATTGAGGGGGGAGGGGGGGTGAGACAGCTCCACTCCCCAAGCCTGAAGACGCCACTGAGACCCCATCCCACAGGACTGCAACTTAGATGGGGAGGGGGGCCCCCTTCCAGAGCCACTGAATGGCCCCAGGGACCCCAACCCCCAGGGCCAGCTCAGGCACGGTGTCTCGGGGAGCCCACCCCAGGACACAATCTATTTTCTTGTCCAAGAGCACAGCTCCCGGTGGGTGTTAGCACAAAACCTTTCCCTGCCGGCACTCTCGGGGGCAGGGAAAAACTCTGAATTCAAAAGAAAACTTCTCCGGTGGGTTGGCAGCAATGCTGGCTCCTTCTGCACGTATGGGTGAAGGCAGGGGAGCCGGAGGGGCTGCGGTGGACATGGGTGTCCCCTCGCAGCCCCCAATGGGGACCTGCTGGGGGCTGCCCCAGGTAGGCACCAGTGCACCCCACATAAAAATTAAACATGCCCGTTTTTGCAGGAGCAGGGAGCCGGCAGGGCCACAGGGGGAGGCACAGGGACCTCGCAACCCCAACAAAAATAATGGTGTGAGGTGCCCCAGGGCACCCTTAACTATATAAAAAAAATAATAATAATAAATTGCTGGCTCCTGTGCGGCCCTGTGAAATGGGGCTGCTTGCAGGTGGGGCCGCAGAGGCCCTGGGACTCCCAACCGCAGCCCACAAATAAGTAAAACAAAAAAAAACAGTGGGTGTCCCAGGCGGAAACCAGTCGGCCATAAAAAAAAAAAAACATAACAGTGAAAACCAGTGAATAATAAATGAGCAGCCCCCCAGCAACATTAGAAAAAAACAAAACAGTAAGTTTCCTGGGTCATTAAATCCATGACCGCAGGAGAACTTCTCATTTTTTTAGCACTTCTACGTGGAGTGCAAGGCCCTCTTATGGTTGTTTTTATGATTGTACTTTCCAAGCCAAAAAAAGTTAAAAGGATGACTCAGAGATATGTTTGTTTAATAAAAAAATAAATAAATTAAAAAAATGTCTGACTATTTCGAAATTTTTCACCCACAAAATGTAATAAGAAACACTGTAATAAGAGTCACAGACGTGTTTTCATGAAACTTTATTAAACTTTTTATTAGTAATCTATACTAATAAACATTGCATTTTGTAAATTATTAAAATCTACATTTGACGAAAAATATTGGTGATTTTTAGACAAAGATGATAGATCTGTTTTATATATATTGATATACTCACCCCTTAATAAAGCCTATAGGCTTAGTTTTCATATTTTGGTGTTGCAGAAGGGCGCGTGTTGCGGACGGTTGACTGCTCAGAGGCCAGGCCCAGCAGCCAACCCTAAACTGTGTGGTGGTGGTTTGGCTGCTCACCGAGGCTTGGATTTAAGGCCTGGCCATGGTCAGGGCCTGTGGCCAACCCCACACTGCACATGACCAAAAGCCCTGAGCAGCGTGGGGTTGGCGTTACGTATGGTAATAACATATTTCTTCACATTAAAAAAAGTTGAAATACGCTAGAAAAACCAAAGGTTAAGGTGATGTTATAATTAGGTAAAGTAATAATTTTTTTTGAAAACCATAGAAATTTACTGAAAAAAAGTAAAGGTTCAAAGGACGTAATAGTTAGCTGAAAATGTCAGTTAAAACATAACGTTTTAAACAAACAAAACCACTGAAATTTACCAGTTAGGCCTTCAGCACCAAACGAAATGCCCATAAGTCCAGCAAATTATGCAGTGGGGTAGAAAGAAAGGGGAGGGCATAGCCCAGATGTACAATTTGGAGGGCCCACTTGTTTGAAGTGACAGCCTGCCACCCCTAGAGGAAATGTTAGATCCAGCTTCCAACTGGGTGGTTATGTGTCAGAAAGAACACACTAAGGAGATTTTGCAGCTGTTGCAGCTGGAGGGGCATGGAACTGAGCTGCATGTTGACACAATGCCCTGAGTAGCGTCTTTGTGAGCTGTGGCCTCAGCCACGAAAGACCTGGAGAGCTTGCAGGGCTGGCAGAGAGATCTGACATTTGCGGTACTGAAAACCTCTTGTGTAGCCACCCAGGGGGCGAAATTGGTGATGGAATTGTCTGTGGCTACAGACAGGTCCAAGGAACGTGCTGTGGCCCTGCTCTCCTTAAAACATTCCAGGGCTGAATCAGCTTTTGGGCCAAAAAGGTGAGAGCCATTGATTGCCATATCCATTAAGGATGCCTGGGCATCCCGTAGAAACCTGTAGACCTCAGCCAGGCATGGCGCTGAAGCACCACACCTGTGTCGATCAAAGCAATCAGTTGTGTGCAAGCCAGAGCACATCATGGATTTTGCTGCATCATGCCCATTTTGGATTGCATGGGTTAGGGGTGCCTCCAGGTCTTCCAAAACTGCTGGTATATTTGGGCCACCTTGCCCCAAAGTGCATGGGTGTAGCAACCCAGAAAACAGCTGAGGCAGACAGAAAGCAGAGCAAGGCTCATAGAAGAAAATATGCGCTTGCCAAAAGTCTCTATTCTTTTAGACTCTCAGTCAGGTGTGGGTGGTTGGGAAGGCGTTAAGATTAACTTTGCTGATAGATGGTCACCTGGTGCTGGTCTGTCGTGACAGGTGCCCAAGAGGGTATCCAGGAGGGCATCATTAAATGGTAAGAGAGGTTCCGTAGATGCCTGGCAAGGCTGGAGCACATCTGTAAGGGCATTGGTCTTCACGTCCATAGTAGGAAGTTGTAGGTTAAGGACTTCTGTCACCCTCTGCATAACAGAAAAGGAGGCACAGAACTGGGGAGGCGAAACAGGACCAATGTCTGGTGAAGAATAGTGGTCACTGGTATCTTGTAAGCCCTCATACCAATTGGCCTCATCATATTGAGGGACACAATCATCCCCCTCACCCAAAGTATTCTCTGAATCGATGTCAAAAATACTGTGCAAAGCCTCAGCTCTGCCGGGTGGTGAAGGCAAGGTGTCAGAATGTGAGGGATTACCAGGTGGCTGCACTCCGGTGGATCAGAATGGTCGAGACAAGTTAGGCTCAAAGTCAGAAAGCACTATAGGTTGTGTATCCTCAAGCATCAGTGGCGTTGATGTGAAAGGGACTGGTGCAGTGGGTGGAGACAGAACCAAAGTCAGGCATGGAGCAAGTGCGAAACATGAAGCAGTGTGGAGGGGCACTGATGGCGCAGAGAGCAGACCCGCCACAGGAAGCCCATCTCGAGAGCCCTAGGGATCCTTGGGACCCAAAGGCATGCCAGAGGGAACAGGTGCCAAAAAAGGAGTCTACCAATTTTTGGCAACATAATACATTTCCATCGCTTTGCTGTATGGTCTTCGGGTTCATCTAGGCGCAGTGGTAGCAGGTCCCTGAGCTATATCCACACCCCAGGCATCACGGGCGTATCTCATGAGGATCTGTCATAGATATGTTTGTGACAGTTCCTACACGGTGTGAACCCTGTTGTCTTAGAAGGTGACATTTTCCCTTGCACATCAGGAAAAATGTGATGTGAAAGTTTTCTTTTTAAGAGAATAGAATCTTGAAAAAGACAGAAGTAGCTCCTGGTCCACATCTGAAAGCGTGGAAAGAAAGAAACTGACATTGGCGAGCATGGGTGGCACTTATACACAGCAACTCTTGTCACTACAAGAGCGGAACGATGTTGAAACTGAGCCGCATGACACCACCTATCTACCCGCAGGAGCACTGCTTTCAAGTTTCCAGAGCCAGTCTGACGCTTGCGGAAAATTCACAAGGTGAGGAACCTTGAGGTTAGAAGTAACCGACGGAAACACACCATAATTCAAGATGCCTGCCATGTATAACTCTTGATTAAGCAACTTTTTCTCCACTGCCGTTTGCATATGGGTATTCTGTGCACGGTGGGCGTCATGGGTTATGGTGTGTGTTGTGTGAAATGCGTACCATAACTGGTGAATTTCGGTTGTTTTGTGTGTTTGTGCCACAACCATAACTCTGTGGTTAACAGTTTTTTCAGTGAATTTCTATTTTTAATAATTCACTTTATTCCCAACACAGGATGCACAGGGCCCTTGGTCCTTTGCCCATCCCACTGTAGGCGCACAGCCAACCCCAGCTGTGCATGGCCCTTGGTGGAGGATGTCCTGCAAGTTCTGGTCTGTGGCCAGGCCCTCCACATAACCCACTGCTGGCAGTCAACCCCAGCTGGACCCGGTCTTTTGCCATGCACAGTGGAGAAAGGCTGCAGACCTAGTCCTTCACTCAAGCTGTGGTAGGTGGGCAACCCCCATTGCGCACATCCCCGCAGCACACAGCCATTTGCTCTCTCCTTTCTAAGTTGTTCTCTGCATCTTGCACACCTTCTGGCTTTCTTTTAATTCTTTGTGAAACTCCCAATTATATCGGATTGTCACAAAATGGACTAGTACACTACTAAAAGTGGTGGGATCACAATCTAGCTTTGACTCATGAGTCATGGACTATTTTATGCGTTTTTAGGTCTCGCCTGGCGTTTGAGTGCGCATGCGCTCCTCGCCTGCGAGAGCTATAGTCAACAAGTCAGTTTCAAGAAGGGGACTCGAGCCCCTCCCCTCATTTTCATTGGGTAGCGTCAGCGTTTATGTTAAACGCTGGCTTCCCATTGAAAAGGAGGGTTTTAGGTTGCCGCCCTTTGGCCTTTTTGGACGGCCCCCATGGACTCGGTCACCTGCATTACGGCTGTCATGATGAAGTTTCTTATCAGAAGCTTCGTCACGCTGCCTTGCACGCGCCAGTCGGCTCTCTTATTGGTTGGCAACTAGCAAATAAGCACTATGATTGGTGGACCTTGTCAACCAATCAGAGAGCCTACTGGTGCATGCTGCAGGAGCGCACGGCAGCGATGTTCAGCCTTCGGGTCTTAGTGCGGCTCCCGCCCCTTCCCAAGCTCTCTTCGGTTATTTGGTGTAGGCTTCCTTACAGGACGATGTGCGCAGCCGGGACAGGGGCTTTCGCAATGGCAGCGCATGTTTATTTTTTGCATCGCGTAAAAGCGCGATGCAAAAAATAAACACGCGTTGACATTCCGCAATACAAATCTAAAGAACTGCGTGTCTGCGCTTCCACAGCGCTGGATCACGCTGCCAGCCAAAGCGCCTGCACATTGTGAACAGAGGCACTGGGTGCCGCCGACCCGTGACCAGAGGGGATCGTGGTGAGCTGATATCCCCGCCGGCCCGAAAGCTTCAAGGTGATGTGTGCCCCCGATCACCGCCGCCGGCCCGGGAGCCGCGAGAGCACTTTGTTTGCCTTCACCGCCGCTGTGGGTGTTGCACTGTCTGTGTGTGGTGTTTGTGACTCATGTGGGTCTGTAAGTGCTGTTTTGTGTATGCCTGTGTCCTGTTTGTGCTGTGCGTGGGTTGTCTGAGGGACTCGTCTGTTCATGTGAGTTCTGTGTGTTTTAAGATTGTTGGGGAGGATATTTTTCGGGCCACATCCTGGCTTTTTGTCTCTACCATCTCCCTCTCTCTCCTGCGTCATTACCCTCTCCTCCCCATCTCGCCATCTTCTTTCCACCTCTTTTCTACAAGTTCTCTCATCATTTTTTCCTTTTCCCCAACTCTGCTATTTTCGCTCTCTCCAATTTTTTTATCGCTCCATTTCTGTCCATCTGTCCCTTCTCTCCCCATCTGTCCCTTCTCTATTCCTACTCTAACCCCACTCCTCTTCCTCCCCCCCCCCCAGTATTGCAGCTTAGACAGCTTCTGGTCTCTGGTGCCTTCTTAGTGTCGGCCCTGGGGGTGGGTGAGGGGAGCCCCCCCCCCTCCAAGTGGATCACATCATCAGCAGATAATAAACCTCTCTTTACCAACAAGCACGAGCGGTCTCGGGTAACGGCTGATGCGGGCAGGGATCTGCTCTCGGCCCCGGCAGGGCCTGTGGAGAGGGGGCGTTACCTTACACTAGGAGAGGAGGTGAAAGTGATACCACCCCCCTGTCTCTCCCCCTCACCTCTGTCTCTCCTTACCTCCACTTCTGACTCCCTTCCACCCGTGTCTCCTCACCCTCCACCCCTATCTCTCCTCACATCCACCTGTCTGCCCCCTCCACCACTGTCTCTCCCCATCCTCCACCTCTCTCCTCCCTCCACCAGTGTGTCTCCCCATCCTCTACCTCTTACTCCCCCCTCCACCATCTCTCCCATCCTCCACCTCTGTCTACCCTCACCCTCCACCACTGTCTCTCCCCATCCTCCACCTCTGTCTCTCCTCACCTCCACATCTGTCTGGTCTCACCTCCACCTCACCTCTCCTCACCTCCACCTCACCTCTACTTCTCCTCACCTCCACCTGTCTCTCCTCACCCTCCACCTCTGTCTCTCCTCACCCTCCACCTCGGTCTCTCCTCACCCTCCACCTCGGTCTCTCCTCACCCTCCACCTCGGTCTCTCCTCACCCTCCACCTCTGTCTCTCCTCACCCTCCACCTCTCCTCACCTCCACCTCTGTCTCGCCTCATGTTCACCTCCGTCTCTGCTCACCTCTGTCTCTCCTCACCTCCACCTCCACCTCCACCTCCACCTCTGTCTCTCCTCACCCTCCACAGCGGTCTCTCCTCACCCTCCATCTCTCCTCACCCTTCATCTCTCCTCACCCTCCACCTCTGTTTCTCCTGTTAGCATCCGCAGCTGGGTCCTAAATGGGACTGAATTACTGTGCAAGTTGCTCATCCACCTACATCTGGGCAATGCCAGTCAGTAACAATAGGTCTCGCCTTTGATTAAGTTAAAGCCATTTGCTTTGCTATACAATACCATTAGCAAAGCAAATAGCTTTAACTTAAAGGCGAGACCTATTGCATTTTCAATGCTTGTTTTCTTTGCATAGTACTCAAGTTTTCCACACCTCTAGGTCCCTCCCTCCCCCACCCCCCCCCCCAGCATTCCCTTGGGGTGGGACAGTCCTCATGGAAGCCCCCACAATGGCTGCAGAATTTCTTTTTCCAGAGCCCAAAAATTGAGACTTACAGAGTGGCAAAAAAAGAAAAATCAGAGCCCCTCTCTCTAGCTAATCATATTTCACAAAGAAAATTCCAAATGTGATTTACTGCAGTCGTGAGCCATGACTCGCAATTTTAAATGGAAGAGATATACAAAGCTGTTAACACGTTAAAGCCCACTCAACAACTTTATTAAACACTAATATCTCAAAAACTACTGAACAAATTTACACAATCAATAAAATCACATTTTCTGAGTAACGTTCTTTCACGCTAATTACAGTGCAAATTTGTTCTGTGATTTAGGCTGTAGGCGCAAGCAAAATTACTTATGGGAGCTAAAATGGGGAACCATTTTGTTACCCCCCCCCCCCCAGACTTTCTTTTCCCTTGCACACATCTTTATAAAACATGGCATGCCGAACTATAGTTGACTCTGCAAACCGACTGCTAAATTTCATACAAATCTACCTGAGGGGTCAAACGTTGAAGGCAAATCAACAAATGCCTTTTCAATTAAAACAGAGACTGAACCATGACTTCACAGTGACGAATGCCACTGTTATGTATGCATTAACTTAAAAACCACTGTTAAATTGCAGGAAGAGTTACAAATTAAAGCTACTGAAATTCACCAGTTATGGTCAGGTCTGCAATCCATAACTTCCAAAACTTTCATGCAAAACTTTGGTGTAACAGATGCATTTATAAATGTCATAAACGACCTTTCAGGTCAAATTACATTATTATTAACCCAATCAATAACATGACTTTAAAAATAGTATTCTTTATTAGTTTGAGTACGTTATTCAATAACATGCTTTTAGATGCGGTTAGCTACTGGTATAAGTATTGTGAGGTCATAAACATTACATTTGGTATGCATGTTATGGATTGCAGAGCTAACCATAATTTTCAGTGTTTTCTCCGTTTTAATTCATAACCAGAACTGTACATTAACTATGGTTTTTTTAAGTGAATTTTAGAGGTTTCTTTTTCTTTCTTTTTTAAACATGCAAAGGTGTTCTAACCATACCTTCACTTGGTTGCACTTTTTTGTTGTTGTTGATTTAACACATACATTTTTTTTACACAATCCACTTCCTTAGCCGTGTGCAGCAGGGGTTAGTTGAAGCACCCAGGCTCTGCGATGGGAGGCCGAGCAGGGCCTAGAGTTAATAGAGACAAGTTCTTTGATTGATTTTCAATGCCAGTTCTCAAAAGAACTACTGTTTAATTTAGCAGTCTTATTTTTTTTGGACTGGGGTTTCTCCTTTGTTTTTTTAGTTTTTGTTTTTTTAAATAGGTGTTGGTAGCACCTCTGCAGGAACACTTTGCAGTTTTGATGATATAAGAAAGTGTGTTATTAAAGGGTATGGATGTGAGTCCACCACTAGGAATAAGACCACAAACTTGTCAGGGTAAAACAGTTTCAATAATTTAAACCTGAGCTCAACACCCTGGTAACTATGGCACAGAGCAAACAGGCTTAACTTTGGAAAATGTATAAAGTATTTAGCAGTATCAAAATAGTTAAAAAGTCAAAACATAGCAGTATACAAATTGTACAATCAATTTAGAAAAATTCTATGAGTAAAACTACAGCAAAACAACCAGAATATGAAATGTTAAAGATTTATGGCAAAAAGCTCAAAGAAAAAGTAAAGTCACAATCCAACAATTTACTTTCTTACAGTAACACGCTTACTGGTAGTGCCTCTATCAAGCTGTAGATTCCTCGCCTTTTAAATATTTCCCAGGTGTTAGACTGGATCAGTAAATTTTTTAGCAGAACCTCTGGCGCCGGAAAGTGACGCTTCACGGCTCTGCACCAATGCGGTTCCGCTCCAGAAATGAGGTGTGGGGCTTATATAGGCGTCACTCCCCCATGATGACGTCAGTTGCTTTTGAGACTGTTAGCTCTCCAGACGCTGAGCCCCAAAAGCAAATTGGTTGACAGTGTGCAGATTCCTAGACTTTGGACTCCATCCATTAATAAGATCCTATGTTACGGTATCTAATCTTGATATAGTGCACGACTCACTCCCGAAGGATATCTCAGTGCTTGGCTGTTCAGAACAAGTGTGATTTACAACATCCACGTTTTTAACATTTTCTTAAAGTTCGTAAAATCAGGCAAGTGCGGTAATGCAAAGGGAGTCTGTTCCAGTGAAAAGAGGCCAAATATTAAAAAGATCTCCCACCAAATCTAGAGGTGCGTATGCGAGGGACCTGCAAGAGAGCTTTATTTATGGACCTTAACAGTCTTGAGGGCTGATAGAGGCGGAGTCTAGAATGGAGATAGACAGGAAGGGCCTTGTTTAAGGCCTCGTGCGTCAGGCAGCATAGCTTGAAAACTGCCCATTTCCTGATAGGCAGCCAAAGCAGTTTAAGATAGGGCCAGAGCAAGACCATGCGGGAAGGTTACAAATTAGCCGTGCAGCTGTATTCTACACAACTTGTAATTTGGTCAGCAAGGAGTCGTTACTACCAACAGTGCATTCCCATAGTCCAAGCAACTAGTTATAAGTGCCTGGGCAGGGGTTTTTCTGGAAGTGGCAGGAAGCCATGGAAGAACTTTTCTTAAGAGCCTCTTTGTGGGACAACAAGAACTACAAGTTGCATTGACTTGATCTTTCATAGATAGCATTTGGTCAATTTTTACTCCAAGATATTTCACCACTTGCTTAGGAGAAGGAGCTGAGCCAAGTTCAGTAGGCCACCAATCAGCCGACCAAAACTAATGTGATTTGCCAAATAGCAAAATCTCAGTTTTCTGGCCATTGAGTTGGCGACAGTTGTTGGTCATCCAACTCGAGAATTCTCTCATACAACTCACAAACTGAGCTTTAAATTTGTCTAGATCAGGTCCAAAGGAGATGAGAAGTTGGATGTTATTTGCAATTGACACAATGTGACACAATCACAGAACAGAGAAGCTGGGAGGATCGGTGAAGAATCTGCGGCTGGTGTCTCTACCAGAAAGAGCATTACCGAAGACAAGTAACTTGTTCTTCTGATAAAGACTTCTTGCAGTAGACTCCTCACCTTTTGAAGTTCTCATACGAAGACGGGTGTGTGAATAGACTTAAACCACAAATGCCTGCAGGACCAACTGGGCAAAATGCCCCTTTCAGCAAACCTGATTGTCCAAGCAATAATGCTGCATTTTCATGGTCATCCTGCCCTACCGAGATCAGTTGACGTGATGGGCTTCTAATTCAACTAGCTCTTCATAATATTCCCATATATTTTTAGCCTGCTGCCTGTTATTATGAAAACTAAAACTAATAGTCTCTACTCTTATTCCGGATTTTAAAGAAACCCAGACAGCCCCTACAGAGGCACTACTTCTATTTACTGCCATAAACTCTACTAGTCATCTTCTCATGTGCTCAAGGTATTCTGAATTAAGGAGCAATTTCCTATCGAACATCCAATTCTGTACCAGCCTAGTTGTCACTGAGGCCTGTATCTCTAGGATTAGGGGATTGTGGTCTCAGAAGACCCTGGGGAATCTCTCTATTCCAACCTTTCCATCAGAACCAGCTGACACAAAGAAATGATCAAGCCGCACAAATTTCTTGTGAGGATATAGAAAATAGGTGTACCCTGGGTCCAGAAATTGTAATCTAGCCTATGTATCTATGAGCCCATGTTCTCCTATAAGCTGTCATACTGCTCCATACACTGTTGGTGTTCTACCATTATACTGCACGGACTGTGTTGCATTGCTGCCTACTTCCATGTACAAGTCGAGGCCATCACACAATATGAGAGGGGTTGGCCACAGAGCTAATTCCACATCAGATACTCAATAACTGACGATTCAACTAAATGTGATCCATAGACAGAGCACAAGGTGAAGTTTAGCTCCCCCCGCCTGACATTCTATTATTCGTGAGTGTTGCAAAGCCATCCTGTGCCGTGGGCACCCCCCAACATTTTGCTGACTGGTACTGGTGGTAACTGACTCTGACTGACCCTGGGCTCTGCCTAACCAGGCCCAGTGCTATGCTGAAAACACTTAGAATACAGTGAAAACACCTACATACACTAGGGTACACTAAGGGTTGGGGTACCCCTGTGATTGGCATGACCTACCCCATAGGGCCCTAGTACATATTAGGGCAGGGGGATTGAAACTACCTATCAGTCCTTAGTATAAATAGGGCATGGCAGTTTAGAGGCCAGCAAACATTTCTGCATTTCCATGTGTGCGCTGCTGAAGCCTGAGGTATTTTTAAAAGTGGCTGTGTGTGGCAGGACCGCTTTTAAAAAGTAAATTGTGCCCAAACTCGACTTTTGTGTTGGGGCACTTAAAAATGGTTAACCTACAATGTTTGGGCATGTTAGGTACCCCCAGGGTCTCCCCTAGGTGTACCAGGGGTAGGGGGTCAGGTATCTACAAAGTAGATCCTTATAAAATGAGTTTTGTATGCCCTGGGTAAAGTGAAATTGCACATTTCACTCCCCACATTGTGATAAAGTGCTGCCCAAAATCGACTTTGGTGGTAGGAGCACTGTGGAGGGAGGATCTGCAATATTTTTACATATTCAGAACCCCTAAAGTCTCATCTAGGTGTTCCTGGGGTGGGGGTCCTGTAGATATATGTAGCGTACTTATAAAATATATTTTTATAAGCCCTGGTGCTGGAAAAATGGCCCAAGTCACTTTTCCCATTGCAAATCCCATGCCATAGGTTGACATTGGAAAAGGTTATTAGTTAATAACTGGAGAAAGAAAAGCCATAAAACTAGGATTAAAGGACTCAGTAGAATGGTAATGATAAATCCAACAATATGGTATTGTTGAATTTATTGTAAAACGTACAGACAAGAAGTTATGACTTTTTTTTGTCTGTAAGCCAAAATTCAACCCTGTACTGCTCTGCCCTGATTGGTCAGAGATAAGTGGGTGAGTCTGGCTGCTTTGAAGAGGTGATAAATGACCCCTGGGGTTAGGAAGCCTCTCGGGGAGGAGAGGTTGCTGGGCATAGGAATGCCAGATTAGGGGGAGGAGTCGTAAACCATGGACTTCAAGCGAAGGGGAGGACCCCTGTTCACCTCTAGCCAGCTGCTAGGATTAAGGAAGGAATGAGCAGATGCAAGGGGGAGGGAATATGGAGAATAGCCATCCTAGGGGTGTGTCTAGCCAGGTCTTCTCTGCCTGCTGAAAATTCTGACATATTGAATTTTGGAAGAATAGTGGTTTTTCGGTTAGCATTTTGCCACACTCTGCAGGAAGTGGTCAGATCTTGGGGTGGAACCCTGCAGCTCATTGGACAGGAGTGACCTCCTGCTTGACCCCAGAGAACACTGAATAAGTATGAGAAGGGCAGAGCCCCTCAGATCTGCTGCTTGACACTTAAGAGAATCAGAAGGGTCTGCGCTGAAGAGTTTGATGTGCATTTCCAAAGGCCTGACCTCTGAAGATTGCGCCTTTTTTGCACCATTTGAAACTACACCCCTGTGAATCAAACCTGCTTCAAAAGGACTAAAGAGTGGACACCCTGCAAGGTACAGGTTAACAGAGCTCACCTGGACATCACCACAAAGAATCCCCAGCCTGGAGTACTACCAGTGGATTTGTAAGGGTTTTGTTCAAGTGGATTGCGGTAATTGAAGTCTCACGCTTTCAAGGACCCTCTTGGAGATTCCAGAACCTTGGGTTGTGTGTTGGATACTTTGGGACCCGCAAGAAGAACTTCAGGAAGGAGTTCTAACTGGACCCAGCCTGCTGGAGGAGGCTGCACAAGAGTGGTGAGGAATCCTCCAGAACAATTGCTAAGGGTGAATGTGTCCCTGTCAGAGCAAACAAAATGACTAAAAGGGGCACTGTTGGTTTCTAAGCACTAGAAAGTGACTAATCTTTAAAAATTCATATCTCTGGTTCCCTACAGTGGATTCTTTTATGTGAGAAGTTGGCCTGGTATATGCTGTTCACTAATTAAAGTGGACACCTTGCACCAGTACAATTCGACTCTTATGGTAGATAGGTTTAAGACAACCTTTAAAGAAAGCTATCCTAGTGGTAGCTGTGGAGAGCAGCCTTCAGGCTAAGTCTTGAAGGAATGTAAAGCAGCTTGTTTTACCACACAATCTCTTGAATCACCAAATGAAAAGACACCACACAGGTATATATATCAAATATATATGTATTTATTAATAAACACTCTCTACTAATCTCTTTATGAGATTAGAAGTCAGGAACATATGTACAAATCAAATGTTATCAAAATAAGTTTAGCACAATCGAATATCTTAGTTTGGCTAGACCTAGGTCTAGGGCATCTAGAATCGAGGGACCCCCAAGAACCACCCCAGGTAGTTGTAGGAGACCCACGGGGGACGGACGCGGTGTCCTGGCACCGGTGCGAGTCCTGTACGAGTCTATGCGAACAGACGCGATTGAGATTTCAATGTTAAAGGTCCCTTGCGTGTTCGAGGCGAACACACCGATCGGTCCTTGTACGAGTCGAAGGACGCGGTTACAGATAGAGTTGCAAGGGAGTTGGACGCGGTGTGTCTAACACAGACGCGAACTAAGTACGAGTCAGCGCGATAGTCGCACTTGGAAAGTAAGAGTTTTAGGGCACTTCTAGGGTAGCTACAAGCAAGTCACTTACAGGGTAAGTAGTTCTAGGGCCCACACCCACAGGAGCACTGTAGTGCTGAAGTTACCTCACCCAGGGGAGCTGGGTGCATAGGTGTTCTTTGGTGTCGGGTCACGGCGTCGTTTTCAATGGGAGCCAGTGAAGACTTGCTGCTTGCGGCGACAGGCGAAGTGTCTGGAGGAATCCAAGCCTGGATTCGGAAGATGGAAGACCTGAAAGCAGAGGGGACAGTGTTCAAAGTCACTTGGCAGTGACTCGGGGCAAGGAAGATGGATGCCCACCGTCGTCGCAAGATTCAGGTCGTTCACGGGTGCCTTGACTCTTCAGCCACGAGGTCCAGGAGGCGTCGACGACGACCAGGAGCTGGATTCGGCGTGTCCCACGATGTCTGCGGCTTACTGCAGTGTCGGCGATTCGATTGGAGCCAACAAGCCTTGGTGACAGCAAGTCTCGGGGAAAGTGTAAAAAGTCAATGGCGCAGACCAGCAAGGTCTGAGGGACTCACCCAGCGAGGGTAAGTCAGGGCAGGCCTGGAGCAACCAGGGGAGCCCTTTGGTTCTGTAGCAAAGCCTTCAGGGGACCCACAAGCCGGCTGGCAAGGGATCGCAAAGACGCCTCGGGAGGATCCGCTCCACAGGGGCCCACAGTCACTCGGGACGAGGTAGGCCTCTGATCTTCGGAGGGATTCCTGCTGGAGGCTAGGACCACACGTGGTCCAAAGCACAAGTTCGTACAACGTTGTGAAGGGGTTGCACTCGACAATAGTGCACAGTACCCAGGGGTCGCGGTTCCTCGTCACTCTTGGGGTCCACTGGCCTCAGCTTCGCTGGAGACTCACGATGGCCTTTGAGAAGTCAGGAAATCCACCTCTTGGGCTGCAGGGACTTCGGACTCCGGCGGGAGCGGCGTAGTCTGCGACCGTCGTTTGTAGTTTTTGGTGCCTGCCAAGCAGGGGAGTCACTCCTTGACTCCAAGGGAGATTCTTCAGTCTTCCAAAGGTAGTGGAACGTCGAAGGTCCGGGATTCTTCTTCAGAGCGTCGTCCAGGGGTATCTAGTTTGCACTGCACAGGTTCCCCCTCTTATACTAAAAGAAAGGGAGGGACTAGCTCTATGACCCCACCTATGGGAGGGTGAGGGGAGTGGGTGGTTACACCTACTTCCCTTTGTCCAGTTTTGCGCCAGAGCAGGGGCAGGTAGCCCCTGAGCCGGTTTGAACTGGGGTATGCACAGAGGAGCCTTCTGCTCCCCCCAGTGCAGGGCTTCAAAGCACTCTAAGAGTGCACCCACCCAGCCCCAATACACTAAACCCTGTCTGGGAGGTGGTCACACCCCCTTGGGACAGGAGATCTATTGTTGGGCTTCCTCCACTGCGAGTGTTGGTCATCAGCAGGAGGGCAGCCCAGTGTCTGTGACGGGTGGCATCCATTTTGTGATGCCAGGGCTCTGCAGGATTCTACCGCGTTCCCACAGTAGGTACATGTCTATCCCTCTAGAAGGGTGGAATGCTACCCCCGCCGCCAGGACTGGCGGGGGGGTAGTATTCCAAGATGTTTGACACCAAACACGACATGTTTTGATGCAGCCATTCCAAAGTTAGCATTTTACCGCGAGGATATAATGCCCTTAAAAGTATATGGTTTAACCGCATCCACAAACAGCCCCAGAGAATGGACTCTGAGAGCTGCAGAGGGGCCCTGCTCAGGCAGAGGCACCCTCTCACATAGGAACCAAGCACCCTGCCCTCAGGATTGATAGGGCCTGCCTTAGGGGTGACTGATAGGTTTAAATGTGTGTGCAGGAGAGATATAGGAAACCTATATCTCAGTGAGGGTGCTAGCACCACCTCACCCAGGCTGCAGTAGCAGGCCTGTGGTGTCAGATTTAGTCTGCTTCCCAGGGGTGGCATAATACATGCTTCAGCCCCTGGTAGGCCTGTGAAGTACTTATGCCCTTGGTACCTAAGGTACCATATACTAGGGACTCATAAGGTACCACAGTATCCAATCACTAGTGCACCTAGAGTGGACTCCAAATAGTTTAGACAGAACAGAGAGGCTGGGGCCCTGATTAGCAGGGACCCAGCCAGACTATAGCCAGAAACCAGTGTAAACATCAGACAAAAAAGTGGGGGCAACATAAGAGGCAGATCCTACTCTCCTACACAACCCCCCCCCCCAAACGCAGGGACACTAAACTAACCTTGACCTGTTGAGTCTTCGTGTTCTAAGTGGAAATACCTTGAGAGTCAATCTGCATTGGCATGTTGGGTCCCAGGTCTATGTTCCACTGTATAGTCCATCCCCTGTAGGGAAATGGACCACCTCAAAAGTTTTGGGTTTTCTCCTTTCATTTGTTTAAGCCATAGGAGGGGCTTGTGGTCAGTCTGAACTATGAAGTGAGTGCCAAACAAGTATGGCCTCAGCTTCTTCAGGGCCCACACCACAGCAAAGGCCTCCCTCTCTATAGCTGACCAACGTTTCTCTCTAGGGGTCAGCCTTCTGCTAATAAAAGCTACTGGCTGGTCTTGACCTTCTTCATTCAGTTGAGACAGTACAGCTCCCACACCTAGCTCAGAAGCATCTGTTTGGACAATGAACTTTTTGGTGTAGTCTGGACTCTGTAAGATGGGGGCAGTGCACATGGCCTGCTTTAGGTCTTCAAATGCCTTCTGACAGCTAGCTGTCCACTGAACCTTTGTTGGCATTTTCTTTGAGGTCAGATCATTCAAGGGGGTCACTATAGATCCATATCCCTTGACAAACCTCCTATAGTACCCAGTCAGGCCTAAGAAGGCTCTCACCTGTGTCTGGGTGGTTGGAGCAACCCATTCCATTATGGTTTGGATCTTGCTCTGTAAAGGCTGAACCTGGCCTCCACCTACAAGGTGGCCCAGGTATACAACCTGACTCTGCCCTATCTGGCACTTAGTGGCCTTGATAGCGAGGCCTGCTTTCTGCAGAGCCTCCAAAACATTCCTGAGGTGGACCAGGTGATCCTGCCAGGAGGAACTAAAGACAGCAATATCATCTAGATACGCTGAGCAATAAGTTTCCATCCCTGTCAGAACTTTATTCACCAACCTCTGAAAAGTGGCAGGTGCATTTTTCAATCCAAAGGGCATCACCACAAAGTGGCAGTGCCCACCAGGGGTCGAAAATGCTGTTTTGGCTTTTGCTTCATCAGCTAATCTGATCTGCCAGTAGCCAGCTGTTAGGTCAAACGTGCTTAGATACTTGGCTGAGGCCAAAGTATCAATCAGCTCATCTGCCCTTGGTATGGG
The DNA here is from genome assembly GCA_963921515.1 of Calotriton arnoldi. NCBI lineage: Eukaryota > Metazoa > Chordata > Amphibia > Caudata > Salamandridae > Calotriton > Calotriton arnoldi. The sequence continues at coordinate 77,664 of CAWUFW010001141.1, forward strand.
ATAGGCATCAGTCCTAGTGACTGCATTGAGGCCTCTGTAGTCTACACAAAACCTAATTTCTTTCTTACCACCCTGGGTATGAGGCTTGGGTACCAGGACTACTGGGCTAGCCCAAGGGCTATCTGAAGGCTCAATTACACCTAGCTCCAACATTTTCTGGACTTCAGTCCTGATACAGTCCCTGACATGGTCAGGTTGCCTGTAGATTTTATTCTTGACAGGCAGACTGTCTCCAGTGTCCACCTCATGGGTGCACCAGGAAGTCTGACTAGGGGTCAGGCTAAACATATGTCTGTACTGTTGCAGAACCTGTCTGCACTCAGTTTGCTGATGGTCAGTGAGGCTGCTTGCCAAAGCAACACCATCTACTGACCCATCATCAGGGTTCTGCGAGAGCAGGTCAGGGAGAGGGTCACTCTCCTCCTCCTGGTCCTCATCAGTTGCCATGAGCAAGCCCATGCCAGCCCTGTCAACATATGGCTTTAATCTGTTGACATGGAGCACCCTCAGGGGGCTCCTGGGAGTTCCAAGATTCACCAGATAGGTGACTTCTCCCTTCTGTTCAACTATTGTATGGGGGCCACTCCACTTGTCCTGGAGGGCTGCTGGGGCCACAGGCTCCAACACCCACACTTTCTGTCCTGGCTGGTACACAGTCAGCACAGCCTTTTGGTCATGCCAAGCTTTTTGCAATTCTTGGATGGCCTCCAGGTTTTTGGTTGCCTTTTTCATGTACTCAGCCATCGGGGAGCGGAGACCAAGTACATAGTCCATCACATCTTGTTTGGGGGGCTTGAGAGGTAACTCCCAGCCCTCTTTTACCAAACACAATGGACCTCTCACAGGATGCCCAAACAGAAGCTCAAATGGGCTGTAACCAACCCCCTTCTGTGGAACCTCTCTGTATGCAAACAACAGGCAAGGAAGAAGGTCCCATTTCCGCCTAAGCTTCTCTGGGAGTCCTTTAATCATTCCCTTCAGGGTTTTGTTGAAACGTTCAACCAACTCATTGCATTGTGGGTGATAGGGGGTGGTGAACTTATAAGTTACACCACACTCCTTCCACATTGCTTTCAGATATCCTGACATGAAGTTGGTACCTCTGTCAGAAATGACCTCCTTTGGGAAACCCACTCTGGAGAAAACTCCAATGAGGGCTCTTGCCACCACAGGGGCTGTGGTGGTCCTCAGGGGAATTGCTTCTGGGTACCTGGTGGCATGATCCACTACCACCAGGATAAACCTGTGCCCAGATGCAGTTTGAGGGTCAAGGGGACCAACAATGTCAATCCCTACCCTTTCAAAGGGTACCCCCACCACAGGTAGTGGTATCAGGGGGCCTTTGTTGTGCCACCTGCCTTACCACTGGCTTGGCATGTGACACAGGAGCGACAAAACTCCTTTGTGTCCTCCGACATATATGGCCAATGAAAATGTGGAACAAGCCTGTCCCAGGTCTTGTTTTGGCCCAAGTGACCTGCCAAAGGGATATCATGTGCTAGGGTCAAGAGGAACTCCCTAAACTTCTGAGGTATTACCATCCTCCTGGTGGCTCCAGGGGCTGGATCTCTACCCTCAGAATATAGGAGTCCCTCATCCCAATAAACTTTATGGGACCCACTAGCACTCCCTGCAGCCTCAGCAGCAGCCTGCTGTCTGAGGGGTTCAAGAGAGGGGCAGCACTGTTGCTCCTTACTCAGATCTTCCCTAGAAGGGCCCCTGCCCCCAAGAACTCAACCTGATCAGGCTCAAGTCCCTCTGGGGCAGTTCCTTCTTCAGGATCTGCTTCACCTCCCTCTGGGGGTGAATCTGTGATCTGAGACAGAGGGAAGGCACTGCCTTTTCCCTACTGCTCCTCCTCTTGGGAAGCATCTGGTCCATTGTTCCAGGATACAGAGCTGGTTCAGTGTTATGCATTCTTGCTTGTGACCTGGTCACAGCAAATACCTCTGCAGGGATGCCCAACATCTCAGCATGAGTCCATAACTCTACTTCAGACCAGGCTGAAGTCTCTAGATCATTGCCCAATAGACATTCGACAGGGAGGTCTGCACTGACTACAACCTTCTTGAAGCCAGTTACCCCTCCCCAGGAGAAATTCACAACTGCCAGACTATGGTTGGTCCTGACATTGCTTGCATTGGTCACCTGGTACATTTCGCCCAGGATGATCTGTCCAGGGTCCACAAGATCCTCTGCCACCATGGTGACACTAGCACGTGTGTCCCTAAATGCCAAAGCCTGTTTGCCATTTATTACAGGCTGCTGTTTGTATTTGCCCAGATTACTGGGGCTTACTAGGAAGGACATCTCAAGGTCTCCATCACAAATCAGCATTGCCTGAGTGGGCACTCTGACTAGGTCAGAGTCCACTTCAGAACCCAGGGTCAACCCTACTACACCCTTATTCTGAGTACCACCTCCACCAGTAGCTGAGCTAGGGGGAACAGTTGCCTTAGGGGCAGGAGTGGTGGTGGTTTGGTCTTTGGACTTGTTACAATCAGAAGTCCAGTGCCCTTTCTGTTTACAGAATTTGCACCAGGGCTTCTTTAGGCCTTTCCCCTTGTTGGATTGTGACTCCCCACCAGATGCAGATTTTTGGGGCCCTTGTGAAGACTTCTGGTCTTTTGACTTATCCCCACCTTTCTCAGAACCCTTAGGATCTTAATTCTTGGTGTCACCCCCTTGGTTCTGGGGTTTCTGCCTTACCCTGGTTCTGACCCATTTGTCTGCCTTCTTTCCCAATTCTTGGGGAGAGGTCAGATCTGAGTCCACCAGGTATTGATGCAACAACTGGTTCTGGCAATTATTAAGGATCTGTTCTCTCATCATCAGATTATACAATCCCTTGAAATCAGTAACCCTACTGTCAACCAGCCAACCCTCCAGAGCCTTGGTTGCACAATCTACAAAGTCAGTCCAGTCCTGAGTCTGTGCCTTCTGGGTGTCTCTGAACTTCAACCTGTACTGCTCAGTGGTTAAGCCAAACCCATCTATCAGTGCACTCTTCAGGACTTCATAATCATCAGCATCCTCTTCTCTAACAGTGAGGAGCTTGTCTCTACCTTTGTCTGAAAAGGAGAGCCACAAGATTGCTGCCCACTGCTTTTGGGGACCTGCTGTACTCTACAAGCCCTCTCCATAGCAGTTATCCACTTGTGGATATCATCCCCACTCTGGTAGGGAGGAACAACCTTGCTCAGGTTCCTATGGTCTGGAATAGATTCTCTGCCTCTAGGGACACTGTTGCTGCCACCAAGGGGTTCTAACCCCTCTCTTCTAGAAGCTCTCTGGATCTCCAGGGCCTCTCTATCTAGTGCCAACTGCTTGGTTCTGAGGGCAACTCTTGCTTCCTCATACTGCAGCAGTTTGCACATTCTGTCAGAGGAGCTCTCTCTTATGGGAAAGTATGAGTTCCTCTGCTGGACAAATTATCTGCCAGAGTGATAAGAGTGCTCAGATTCCCTGGAAGGGGACCTATGCCTCTCATCCACTCTGTCAGTTCTCTTAGGGAGAATTCCTGTCCTTTTCAGGCCCCTTGGAGCCTGGCCCTTCAATCACAGAGTCTTGGTCATTCTGATTTTCATCATCTGACCCAGACACTGTAATTGACCCACCCACTGATTCAGACCTATTAGCTCCTAGAGCCAATCTAAGATCATCTGCTGTCAGCAGATCTATCAGGTGTAGTGTGGAGGACTCTGTCCTAGCTTCAGGTGTCTTTCAACACACATGGCTCTCAAGTCAGAGAAAGCCATGTCCTTATACTGAGGCTGAGTGGATCCACTGGTTCCACCCTTTAAGGACATTCTAGTGTTGTGCAGTGTTGTACTACCTACACTAGTTTGTGGCCTACTGATACTAGCTTGAGCTGTAGAAAGGGTGTGCTATCCCTTGGCACACAGCTCTAAGTTCAGTAGAACTTATTGATACTAAGCTTGACTTTATATGTACCTTAAGTACCTATAGTGGTTTTCAGTTAGTAATTCAAATAGAGATTTTCTGGTAAAACAATAGCAAGCTGGAATCCCACACGCTGCCCACCAATGTGAGAAGTTGGCCTGGTATATGCTGTTCACTAATTAAAGTGGACACCTTGCACTAGTACAATTCGACTCTTATGGTAGATAGGTTTAAGACAACCTTTAAAGAAAGCTATCCTAGTGGTAGCTGTGGAGAGCAGCCTTCAGGCTGAGTCTTGAAGGAATGTAAAGCAGCTTGTTTTACCACACAATATCTTGAATCACCAAATGAAAAGACACCACACAGGTATATATATATCAAATATATATGTATTTATTAATAAACACTCTACTAATCTCTTTATGAGATTAGAAGTCAGGAACATATGTAAAATCAAATGTTATCAAAATAAGTTTAGCACAATCGAATATCACAATCTTAGTTTGGCTAGACCTAGGTCTAGGGCATCTAGAATCGAGGGACCCCCAAGAACCACCCCAGGTAGTTGTAGGAGACCCACAGGGGACGGACGCGGTGTCCTGGCACCGGTGCGAGTCCTGTACGAGTCTATGCGAACAGACGCGATTGAGATTTCAATGTTAAAGGTCCCTTGCGTGTTCGAGGCGAACACACCGATCGGTCCTTGTACGAGTCGAAGGACGCGGTTACAGATAGAGTTGCAAGGGAGTTGGACGCGGTGTGTCTAACACAGACGCGAACCATGTACGAGTCAGCGCGATAGTCGCACTTGGAAAGTAAGAGTTTTAGGGCACTTCTAGGGTAGCTACAAGCAAGTCACTTACAGGGTAAGTAGTTCTAGGGCCCACACCCACAGGAGCACTGTAGTGCTGAAGTTACCTCACCCAGGGGAGCCGGGTGCATAGGTGTTCTTTGGTGTCGGGTCGCGGCATCGTTTTCAATGGGAGCCAGTGAAGACTTGCTGCTTGCGGCGACAGGAGAAGTGTCCGGAGGAATCCAAGCCTGGATTCGGAAGATGGAAGACCTGAAAGCAGAGGGGACAGTTTTCAAAGTCACTTGGCAGTGACTCGGGGCAAGGAAGATGGATGCCCACCGTCGTCGCAAGATTCAGGTCGTTCACGGGTGCCTTGACTCTTCAGCCACGAGGTCCAGGAGGCGTCGACGACGACCAGGAGCTGGATTCGGCGTGTCCCACGATGTCTGCGGCTTACTGCGGTGTCGGCGACTCGATTGGAGCCAACAAGCCTTGGTAACAGCAAGTCTCGGGGAAAGTGTAAAAGTCAATGGCGTAGACCAGCAAGGTCTGAGGGACTCACCCAGCGAGGGTAAGTCAGGGCAGGCCTGGAGCAACCAGGGAGCCCTTGGTTCTGTAGGAAAGCCTTCAGGGGACCCACAAGCCGGCTGGCAAGGGATCGCAAAGACGCCTCGGGAGGATCCGCTCCACAGGGGCCCACAGTCACTCGGGACGAGGTAGGCCTCTGATCTTCGGAGGGATTCCTGCTGGAGGCTAGGACCACACGTGGTCCAAAGCACAAGTTCGTAGAACGTTGTGAAGGGGTTGCACCCGACAATAGTGCACGGTATCCAGGGGTCGCGGTTCCTCGTCACTCTTGGGGTCCACTGGCCTCAGCTTCGCTGGGGACTCACGATGGCCTTTGAGAAGTCAGGAAATCCACCTCTTGGGCTGCAGGGACTTCGGACTCCGGCGGGAGCGGCGTACTCTGCGACCGTCGTTTGTAGTTTTTGGTGCCTGCCAAGCAGGGGAGTCACTACTTGACTCCAAGGGAGATTCTTCAGTCTTCCAAAGGTAGTGGAACGTCGAAGGTCCGGGATTCTTCTTCAGAGCGTCGTCCAGGGGTATCTAGTTTGCACTGCACAGGTTCCCTGAAAGGGAGGGACTAGCTCTATGACCCCACCTATGGGAGGGTCAGGGGAGTGGGTGGTTACACCTACTTCCCTTTGTCCAGTTTCGCGCCAGAGCAGGGGCAGGTAGCCCCTGAGCCGGTTTGAACTGGGGTATGCACAGAGGAGCCTTCTGCTCCCCAGTGCAGGACTTCAAAGCACTCTAAGAGTGCACCCACCCAGCCCCAATACACTAAACCCTGTCTGGGAGGTGGTCACACCCCTTGGGACAGGAGATCTATTGTTGGGCTTCCTCCACTGCGAGTGTTGGTCATCAGCAGGAGGGCAGCCCAGTGTCTGTGACGGGTGGCATCCATTTTGTGATGCCAGGGCTCTGCAGGATTCTACCGCGTTTCCACAGTAGGTACATGTCTATCCCTCTAGAAGGGTGGAATGCTACCCCCGCCGCCAGGACTGGCGGGGGGTAGTATTCCAAGATGTTTGACACCAAACACAACATGTTTTGATGCAGCCATTCCAAAGTTAGCATTTTACCTCGAGGATATAATGCCCTTAAAAGTATATGGTAAGAGGCAGATCCTACTCTCCTACATTTTCGTTTTGGTGTCATTTAAAAGATAAAAATATTTCCTATTTTTATAAATTGGTGTTGGATTTTTATTTTGTGTTGTGTCTTAGTTATTTACTGAATTGGTGTTTTTAAATGCTTTACATACCTGTCTTTGAAGTTAAGCCTGCCTGCTCGCAGCCACGTTACCAAGGGTTGAGCATAGGAATAATTTTCTAAGACCTAGTCTGACCCCTATACTGTATTAGTGGCCTTATTGCCAGTGGCAGACTTACATTTGCCCCTCCCAATAATCCACTTTCCAACAGTGAGGCTCCGCATTACCCTGAATGCATTGCTTCTGGATAAAATTGCCCCCTGAGATGAGCAGGCCAAAAGGGAATAGCCAAGTGTTTCCAGCAGGCCTCTTTCTTCTCATGCTATTGGTGTTTCTTGTATACACATTATATCCATAACGATAGTTTTAAACCCCTCCACGACTACGGCCCTTTTAGATCTTTCATTTAATTCAAATACATTTGCTGTGTAGATACGCAGTTTTCTAGTTTGTGTCATAGAGTCTGGAAGTCTTAATGTCATTCTCGTTACAAGGATTTTTATAATCTTGCTTATAGCCTAATTTATAAGAGGACCAGTTTTCACGACAACCAGTCCTATTTTTGAGAGTTACTTCATACCTCCTGGCATGTTCCCTGCCTACACATAATGTCTGGGCGCACACTGGTAAAAATCTCTCTCCGGACCTGGGTTTTATGCTCCATTTTTTCTCCCTTTTACTATACTCCTGTGGTAGCCTACCTTCCCTTCCCCCAAATCCCATCCCCTTCCACCCCCACCCCCATCCACCCTAGTGAAGCGTTTAGATTGAACAGGTAGGTTGATGGTTGAAACGCCCTCCACTTCTCCCCAGAGCCTAATATTCAATTGTCATTGCGTCTTGTTATGAAAGGAAGACAGTGAAGACTATAAGAACATCATCAAAATTAACAAATTAAAAGAAACAGAAAGAAGAACCAAGCAAAAAAGGGCCAATAAGGCAATAGAAAGAAGTGCACCAGATAGAGGATCAGCGGAGTATCAAGGATCACTTCAGTAATATTGTGCATATCACATCTGTGTGGCTAAAAACCCTAGGCTACGGCAATCTAATTCCTATGCTGCTTTCATTTATAGTATCTAAAAACACGTTTACCTAAATCTTAGATGTAAAAACTTGAGTTTTCTCATTTCTAATTATCTTGAGTCTTGTTTGATTTATTAAATAGGCTTGTGCCCCTTTGTCCTGAAATGGTTTAATCATTTGCCTCAGCCTCGAGCACCGCTCAACAGTGATATGGCAAAAATCTGGTTTCGCAAAAAAGGAACATCCTTCAACGCTGTGCTTAGCATGCGGGTGTGCTCTCTTGAACATCGCCTGTCTACGGAGGAAATTACAGAAATAGACAAGCTGGCCCTTGGTTTCTCAGCACCACGATTTGACTGTTTCAACCTAAGTGGAAATGTATGTGCTCTCTGTATCTCATGATCAAATTTCCAGCCCTCCAGCTGTGGAAAAGCATTCCGGAATAGGCTGACAGTAAACCTCCTTACATCACTGCCTTCCAAGCCCTCGTCTAACCCCAGAATTCTCAAGTTATTATGGCACTGACGGTTCTCAGAATTTTCTAATTTCCAGTGGGTATCCATCAACTGTGCCTTGTGCACTGCTGTTTGTCCCTTTATGCACAGTACTTTAGTCTCCAATGTGACCACCGGCCCTCTACTGCTGTTATCCTGTCCGAGATCTCTGAGCAAGTTTTTGTGACCTTTTGTATTGCCCCTTGTAGTTTCCTGGTGACAGCCTGGTCTTTCGGGCCTATTCCCTGATGTATGGCTTCGAGAGTTCAAGCCTCAGCCAGCGACACAGAGTTACCTGGCCTCTGACTTCCATTAAGCTATCCATTGCGTACTGTGTAGTAAAATAATCACCTTCAGAGGCAGACTCAAGTAACACTGCTCCCGGGGCTTTCTTCACTGTTGACCAGGCATGATTGACCAGTGTCAATCTCTCACCTCAAAATGCTATCCTCAAACCCTCCGCTCACGGGATGAGAGTCATCAAAATTATCTTACGACCAGTCTGACAAGGAATAGAAACACTCTACAGATTCAGTGCCTGAATCAGCTCTTCCCACTGCAGAGCTTCCTTTTTAGGTCTCGCGCCTAGCGTTGCAGTGCGCAGCGCGAGACCTTTAGAAAGGGCTTCTGAAAACGACTCACACGCCCGTGCGTGTGGTTTTGTTTTCGGAAGCCCACATTGGCTGGAGCGTACGTTTTTTTTATGGAGACGGCACGCGATTGGTCAAAGGCGGGCGCATGTCCCGCCTTTGCCGCGCCCATTCCCGACGGTGGCCAGAACGCGCGTCAGCGCGCGTTCGCCTCGCTGCCGCTCTCTGCCCTCCCCCCCGCGCGCTCCTCTGTGGTGCGCGCGCACCACTGTCCTGAACTAGTAATGTCCCGTTTATCCCACAGCTCTGTAACGAACTGTTCCTACAGCCCCCTCCCGACAGCACTTTGTTCGAGACTTTATCCTAACTACTGTGATTTACGAAAGTTTAAAGCAACGGAAGGGCACCGAATTCGTGCCATGTACCTCCCAGGGGAATGCTAAGCTCGCACCCGCGGTGTGATGACTCTTAAACACCCCTCCCCACATGGGGTACCCCTGACGTGGCCCCGCTCTGTCAGTGACACGAGAGCCCTCTTCCCTTACCCTACACCCGATGACATTATCATGGGCACATCCTAACCGCACACGAAGGGTCGCCTCTCGACGACTATTTAAACTGCCCCATGCGGCAGTCTTTCATAAACCCTATGGCATTATCCATTGCAGTCCCTTCTCCCGCCCAACGAAGGGTCGTGTCTCGATGACCGTATACTAAAAACTGCTCTAGCGCGCCATGCTGACCTCAATAGAGCCACAGACCCTCCCCGGAAGAACTGCAAGGACTGTACTCCCGTTGCTTCATCACGGGAGAAGCTCGCGCTGTGCAACCATGGCGACGGCTCTTCTGCCCCCTGGCCTAGAAACCTCATGCTGCCTCAGCAGATTGTGTAATGCCCGATGTCAGCACCCGCCCCGCCCTGTGAGTCACGTATAGTAAGACATCTGGTCTCCTCCCCTTTCAGGAAGCGGGTGGGGAGGAAGTGCTCACATGCAGAATTAGTCCCTCAAATCTTTTCCATTCAAACCACTCTTACCAGTGAACTTGTCTGCCGGCATTTAGGGTGGCCTTCCTTCGCGTACCCGTTCTATGAGCGCTGTACACATTAACATGTGTGCTCCGGTGCACGCACCAAGCACGCCCTGCCCATAAGCAGTAAAATAATGCACAGCCCTTGTGGACAGGAGCACTTGTGCACAGCTCTATGAGCGCCGTACCGCCGCCATGTGTGCTCTGGTGCACGCACTGAGCCCACCCCGCCCATAAACAGTAAAATTACTGTGCAGCCCCTATGAAAGGGATGAAAACTAGGAATACCCTAACCTTTTCTTACTGCCCTTCTTCTGTACTGCCTCCTTCCCTTCTGTTTCTTTCAACAACCATGATTCTCCCCTCGCCTGTCTCTTCCCCCAACATTCTATTTTTCCTATAACCTTCTCTCCCCATACCCTTCTGTCTCCTCAATGCCCACTTTACTTTCCCGTCTGTTTCTTCCCAGCCTTTCTGTCTTTAATCCGGCTCCTGTTTCTCCCGTCCTTCTTTCACTCCCCTTGCCCTTCTGCTTTTCCCCTTGCCCTTCTGTTTCTCCCCCTGCCTTCCTATCTTTACCCGTGTTTCTGTCTGTACCCCTGCCCTTCTGTTTCTCCCCTTGACCTGCTGTTTCTCCCCTGCCTTCCTGTCTTTCCTGTGCTTCTGTCTCTACCTCTGTCACTCTGTTTCTCCCCAGCCTTTGTATCTTTACCCGTGCTTCTCTTTCACCCCTGCACCTTTGTCTGGTCCCCTCCTATTCTGTTTCTCTCCCTGCCTTAGTCTTTACCCATGCTTCTGTCTCCACCCCTGCCCTTCTGTTGCCCCACCCTTCTTCTTTTGTCGTGCCGGTCTATCACCCCCCTGACCTCCTGTCCAGGGCACAAGTCCTAACAAGCATTTGCAATGCAATAGGTCTCACATTTACGCAAGTTTAAGCTATTGGCATTGTAAATCACAATGCCTTTTATTTATGTTTTAAAAACGAAAACCAAAATAAAAGGCATTGTCAATAGCTCAAACTCGCGTAAATGCGAGACCTATTGCATTGCAAATCCTTTTTACTCTTACTTTTCCCCCTACTTCCTTCCTCGCCCTCACCATCTTTTGCTATCCCTTCCCACCAAACAGATGTGCACTCCCGTCTGCTCGGGCAAATCTGTGGGCATCTCATCCAGACCACATCTGGAAAAATAGCAAGGAGAAATAAGGGATGGACAGACACTTTTGTTTATTAGTGGCTACCATTCATCACTCATTTTGGATTAATATTCACACAAAAGGATGTTTGCACTCATCTGTGGGCAAAACAAGCGGAATCTCAAGTAGTAATTGTAATGATTCATTATCAATATTTAGTCCGGTCTAAATAATAATAATGAATTATTACAATTACTACTTGGGATTAGGTTTTGAGCCACAGATCATCCATCACTTGCTGTTGTTGATAGGAATCTTACAGTTCCTAAAACCTTGGTAGAACAGTGAAACAAAGCAGACAGGCTACCTCACCAGGCTCAGGCCCTCACAAGTTAAAGATGGGAGTTACCTCTCAACCCCCACCAACAGCCCCCCATCTTTATTGTGCTTTACAAAAACAGAACATTCCAAAACCTCAATATAGGAAACTTATTGTAGGTTTGTATATCTGTGAATGCCTGTAAGACTATCTGGCATGGCATTGTTGTTTACCACAAAGAGTGGTTCTACTACGCAATAAGAAAACGAGCATTTGCTATGCAATAGGTGTCGCATTTGAGAGAGTTTGAGCTATTGGCATTAGTAAATACCAATGCCTTTTATTTCTGTATTTTAAAAACCTGCAAGCGGTGCGTAGAACAGGCACTTTGTACTTGCAGTCGTTGCTTACGAGAAGCAACGCTGGCAGTAACTATACCTCTTTACTGCCAGCCTTCCTTTTCGTAAGCAAGGACTATAAGTACAAAGGGCGTGTTTATGCACCGCATACAGCTTTCGAAACACATAAATAAAAGGCATTGTCGCTTACAATGGCAATAGCTCAAACTCTTGCAAATGCAACACCAATAGCTCAAACTTTAATAATGCGAGACCTATTGCATTGCAAATGCTTGTTTGCAATTGTCCCTGCCTCTTCTTTCCCAGCAGGCGGACCTATGGTCAGTAGAGGTGCATTCCCCTCTTGGGGCCCTCCTTCCTTTGCCTTTCGTTGCTCCTTGAAGCAGTTATACCCATCACCATATAGTCTGTGGCACCCGCCCCCCCCCCCATTTTGGATTTCTGGCTTCCTTGAGCTCCCTCCAGATCACCCCCCCATACCACTTTGGGCTTTTTTCAGTTGCCTGTTGTCCTTCATTATTAACAATGAGGGTCCAGTCACCTACTGATGTGGAGGGGCAATACCTGCAATGCCCTCCTGTGCCTCCTTGGGCACAGTCAGCAATGGTTCACCCTGCTGTTTCTTCATTGCTCTTGTCGACAGGCCCTCTTGGCAGGTCGCCACTATCTCCAAAAAGAGTTCTTTCCAGAGGTTTTTCCACGACGCTCAACTGCATAAGTTTGGGGGATGGAGTAAAGGGGGGCAGCTGGTCTTCACTTTAATGCGGTCTGCCCGAATCACCGCAGGACCCTCTCAGAAGGTCCACTATAGTTATAATGGCCCCAGTGGTACCTGCTGGTGGTGTCCTTTCTTTGTTTGCCCTGGTGCATGAGAGACGCCACACGGATACCCCCAAGCTTTTCCAGTCCTGATCCAGCTACTATTCCCGGGATCGCTGCACTCTGGACTTTCAAGGGGCCTGTATTTTGGGGCCTATTGAGCCGGCTCCTCGTTGGGGCTTCCCTTCCCAACTGCCGACTTCATGGCCTCTGCAGAGAGCACGTGGCAGAAGTCTCCCTACTCCAGCAGCAGATTGACTCAGTCCACTCATATCCACAAACCACGTTGCTGCCCTCCAAAAACCACAGCAGCTTCGTCTTAGGATCATGCTCCAGGAGGATGAGCATCAGCTGGTAGCGCTAGGCTCTGGTGAGGTGGAGGGCCATGCACGGTCATCTCATACGGCCACCATCTTGCTTCCAGTGTGGAGCAGATCTTATTGCAGAGCATGATCCAGCTGGACATGGTTCTCTTCTGCACTGCCTTGCTTTTTTTTTTTGCTCTAGTGAACCCCACAAAGAATTGTTCATCCACCCAGATGACTTTGGTACGGTCTATGTAGAAGCAAAGCACTCTCTTGGGGTCTAAACGATAAAGCCTCTCCTCTTCCTTACAGGGGGTGAGGTGGAGTATAGAACATGGCACAGTGATCGTTTGACCGACGTGGAAAGACGTCACAACTTTCAGCAGGATGGATGCCCATGTCGACAGAACCAGTTTGTCTAGTAAGAAGGAAGTGTATGGTGGACTGACGAAAAGAGACTGAAACTCACTCAGACTGTGCAGAGGTGTTGGCAATGAGAAACACAGTCTTAATAGTAAAGAGCTGCAAAGGATAGTTGTGAAGCAACTCGAACACAGTGCACATTAAATAAATTAGGACCAGATTAAGGTCCCTTTGGGGCACAACAAAAGAAGGGGGAAAAGTGTTGCAGCCCTGTAGGAAAGTGCCCTTACTGCAGGGGCCTTCAAACTGGGGGGCGGGCCTTCCTAGGGGGGCCTCAAGTGATCCTAGGGAGGGGGGGGGCACCAGGCTCTGGCCAAAAAGCATTGTACTAATAGTGCTTATTTTTAAGATGAAAAAAATGAGCGGCACCAAGCGGCCCTGTAATGGGCCATCACTAACCTCTTTTGTCATTGATATCCTGGCTGGGAGATGGTGTCAAAAGGGAAGAGACTCCAAATGTTCTTCAAACCCCCCACCCCCACTTCTAATAGTCACACTGTGAAAACTTGTACGTGTTCGTAAGGCCTGCCTGATCAGAATAGTATGTTTGGCAATCATGTATTTGATTGCATTTTTGAAACAGTAACAGAACGTAACTGCAGTGTTTAAATATGTAGACATATTTAAACATCTTCAATGTAATAAAATAATTGTGTCAAATTCTGAGGGGGGCCCGATGATTTTTTTTCTCCCCACCCCCCCGGTGGGGAGAACAAAATGGGGAATGGGTTAGGGTGCGGCATTAAACAGTTTGAAGACCAGTGCCTTACTGTATGGTCATTGCCCAAGCCTGCTAACCAGGCCCCAGTGCCAGTAATCTCTCCCTAAAACGGATATGTTTAAATTGGTAACCCCAATTGGCAAAGAATATAACACCCTACAAGTCCCTAGTATATGGTACCAGTGGTACACAGGGCATGGGTGTTAAAGGTACAGGGCCTTTAGCACTGTTGTAGCCACTCTGAGTGACCCAAGTAAACTACTGACAGCAGGCCTGCCATTGCAGACTACAGGAGCAGTGTATTGCTCGAACTCTACTTTGCCATCAACATGTGTGGCAAGGTCAAAGCACTATCTTTAATATATGTCAGTCACTCCTAAGGAAGACCTCCTATGCCCAGGGAGCATTATATTAAAGGTGTGGACATGCAAGTGTCCCTACAGTGGCCTTTACCATTAAAGGCTACTATAAGTGCTTGACGGTCCATAGGATAATCTGAGCAGCACCCGAGCAGCACCCGAGGTTGGCAGCTCCATTACAGTACGGCCTAAATATGTCACGTTTGGTATTAAACAACCTGCCTCCTCACTCCTGCCATGATTCTCGGGTCAAGGACAAGGTGTATTGCACCCAGGTGGCTACCTTAAGAGGTTGCCCACCTGGTTTCCCCAGCCTTTTCTGTGCTCTGGCTAGCAGCCTGCAGCTGCCAAGTCAGGAATCTGACCCCATGCCAGGAGGTGTGAACTCTTCCAGAAGTCAAAAACAATGGTCTAGATGGGAAGGTGGTCACACCTCCCTCCCTGATAGGATGGCTAGTGAAATGGCACATCAAAGCAGTGAGCTGTTAAGTTTCCAACGCCTCTGATATGCATCCAGGCTGCCTCCTAAAGGAAGGAACAGCCATCCACCCGGTGTCCCCAGGCACATTTGCATCCGGGCAGGTGGGAAAATTATGTAGTCAAGAGGTGTACACCCCCAGAAGGCTAGCCACACCTCTAGGGTGGGCTAACTCGTCTGTACAGTTGTGAAAGACTTCTGCCATTTTAAAAAGTGGTAGAATAGAGGGTACTGGGAAGAAAAGGTGACCTACACCCCCGGATGCGGTCACTTCAGGGGCAGATTAGCAGCTGGAGCTAGTAGCCCATAGGCCACTTGTGCCCACACCCCTAATGCCCCTAAATTTAAGTTTAAGGGCCACCCCTGACACCAGAACCTTAGTTTTGATCTGACTTGCAAGAGGAGAAACAGACCTGTGTCTGCGACAACAGGATCTGCACAAAGCAAAGGTGCGATGCTCTGCAGCTGTGGCAACCTTCCTGGTACTGCACATCTGCGACTCGTCCTGGACCAAAGCTCTGTTCCCCAGAAAGCAGTGGGACCCCCCCTTTGTGAGCCAAAGGTATCGCCCGACTACACTGGACTAGTGGCACTAGTCCCCTGCAACCGCAGGTAAAAACAACATACCTGAACCAAAGAAGTGCTGGCCATGAGGCCTTCTGAGGGATCGGCCAGAAGTAGATGGTCCAGTGCATTGTGGGAAACGTAGTCCTGACTATCAAGAAGTTTCAGGCAGCTACCGTGTTCCCTTGGACATCGAATTAACTTTCTGCTGTGCTTATGGCTGCCAAGGCTTGTTGGTTACCAGTCCGGCAACCACCACCTTTACTGGATGCCACACCTCGAGGGAACTCTGCAAAACCTTAATTCGACGCCAGCAGTGGCTTTGTTGTCAACTCCCCCCCCCCGCCCCCAAGCACTGTGTACGCAGTAAAATCAGCTTCCCCGTAGCTCCCACTTCAGCACCATGGCCAGCCAGGACACCTCTGCACCCCTGCTTCTCGAGCCAGGTAAAATCAAACTATTGTAGCTTGGTCCTGGGACCCGCATCACCTTAACCCTCCTTGGGTTCCACTCAACTTGACCTGCAAGTGACCAATTATCACTAGTGGTTTTTACCAATGACTGCAATGATGAAGTTTTGCAGTACTATTTTGCATTGATTTAATTTTGCTTCAAAAATCTTTAACTCCGGTTAAACTTATCTGATTGACCTCATTTTGGTCTCTAAATTTATATAAAAATCTGCTTTATTTTTATAAATTGGTGTCAGATTTCTTTCGCGACGTGTCAATTACTTATCGTCCATGTTGGTACTCTGAAATGGTTAACACATGAGCCTGGCTGCACTTTGCCACCCTACCAGGACTGAGCTAAGTATTTATTATTGTGAATTCAAGGACCATCTTTGAGGTATTGTGAGAGTATTGCATGGTGAAGCCTAACTAGCACCAACACATAATACTCCACCTTCCTACAAGCCCTTTAAAAAAATTGCAGCACAACCAGTGACATACACAACGAAGGCTGATTTGGCAACTGTAAGAAAGCCGAAAGGGCCAAGATATTTAACCCTTAACTGTGCCCAAAGCAAAGCATTGACGGGCAAGAGACAGATCAAATAATAGAACTTTGGATAACTTGGAATGGAGCGGGTCAATCTGGCGTGTGCCGCACCAAGCCACAAATTTGTCTCAATGGCAGGCATATATAGTTCTCGCTGAGGGACACCGGGATACCAAGGAAGAAAGAAGGTCGAAGGTGTTCAGCTGTTGCCGCTCTATCTCCAAGCATGAAGGTTGAAATTTCAATGGCCCGGGTTTAGAACCCTGCTCTATTTCTGTGACAGCAGTTCCTCCCGAAGGGGCAGCCTGGTTGGAGGATGTACTCAAGCCCAGGAGTTCTGGATTGCATTCCCTACGTGCCCAATCCAGAGCCACTAGGATGACTTGGGCAAAGTCTGTCCTGATCTTAAGAACTCAGGGAAGGTATCAGCGGAAAGGCATACAGGAGTCCCAAGTTCCACTCGAGGCTGAGTGCATCTCTGAGCGGTGTGCTGCCATCACCGCCACCACTTTCCTAACATCCAAGGGGCACTGGTAAGACCAAAGGGGAGCAGAGCAAACTAAAAAGTCTTCTTTCCAACCATGAACCGCAGGTAGAGTTGATGGGAAGGCAGAACAGGGATATGGAAATAGGCATCCTGTAGGCCCTACAGTACCATCAAGACTCCATGGTCGAGGGCAGGCAAGACCTGGGCCAGGATGAACATTTTGAATTTCTCCTTCCAGAAGAAGGGATTGAGAGGGTGCAGATCAAGAATAGGTGGAAGACCCCCATTCTTTTTGGGCACCAGAAAGTAGCGGGAATAACAACCACATTCTACTTCTGGCACCAGCACCCTCTAGACAGCCCCTTTGGCCAGAAGGGCTTGCATTTTCTGCCACAAAATGGAGAGGCTCCTTTGGAACCAGCCAGTGCGTGACACATCCTCGATGCAAGACATCGCAATCAGGATTTAAGGTACTCTTTCTCAGCCGGCCCAACTTGGTCCCTGTACCCGGTCCACGCTCCATCGTGGTCGGACTGAAAACTTGTGACTTTGTCCTGGTCCAGGGGAACCAGATAACCACAGTTTGCACTTTGTGCTTTTTAGGCAATATTTTCCCTTAAATCTGTTGTCTTGGTGTCAATTAATTTATTACATTTATTCCAAATTCATGTGGGATTTCTCTTGTGTTGTGTTTTCACTTTATTACTGTTTGAAGTGCTGCATAAATACTTAACAAATTGCCTCTAAGTTAAGCCTGACTGCTTGTGCCAAGCTACCAGAGGGTTCAGCACAGGTTAAAATAGGGTTGCTTGTAACTTCAACTTAACAGAAATTGTGATTGCTGAGGAAGTAGGGTTTTACTTCCCCCTCAACCAGCAACCCAATCTCCAATACCCTGCAAACAATTGGCAGAACGCACATGTCCGACGTGATCGCTTTCTAGCCTGGTAAGACTCCGTGATTTTGCCACCCACTAGGTAAATGTCTCACTGCATGGGCACAGTAAAGAGGTTTGGCAGGTGGGGCCACAGGGGAGGTGGGGGTGGCGGGGTTGTGGTGATAGACTTTGGCTGTAAGGGCAGTGGGCAACACATCCTCTACAGTGAAACTGCTGTGCTCCCAGTGGAGGCTGGACAGGTTGGCAGTAAGGGAAATCTCGGCCAAAGTCGTGAAAGGAATGATGGAACTGTTGTGGTTGTAGAGGAGAGGTGGGGAGAAAAGGCTAAGAAAGCGAGCAGTAGCCCTTGACACCCTAAAACTTTCAAGAGCCGAATTAGCCCTAACAGGCGAGCGCCATCAAAGGGCATATCTATCAGAGAGGATTGGAATTGCTAGAGAACCGAATAGATTGCAACCATGTATGGCGGTGAATGGCAACGCCGGTGACTATGGCCCGCTCAATAGAATGGGTGGTGTTCAAGCCATAACAAATCGTAACCTTGAAGCATCGCAGCCATCTTGAATTGCCGGAGATATTACAGGGAAATGGTCTTCAGGCAAAGCAGGGAGGATTTGTGCCACTGAATCCCAAAGGGTGTGTGAAAAGCGTCCAAACAAACAACTGGCATTAACAGATCAGACAAGCTGGTAGAAGACAGGTTTGCCAATGTATCCACTAGCTTAGATTCCCTAGCAGGGGGAGTGGTGGGAAACATGATGGGATTAGAGTGGCTGCTGGAATCCTGCAGAACTAGGCTTTCTGGCCAGGGGTGCTAAGAAAGAAAAGCTTAGTCACCAGGAGCAGAGCAATGGCGCCAGCCGATCTATTGACTGGGGGGGCCAGAGCAAATTCTGGCCCCCAATAAGGTATCCATCAGTGCCTCGTTAAAGGGAAGAAGGGGATCAGTAGATGTTTCCCCCGGTTGGAGGACTTCTGTCAGGAGGAAAATGTTACTTACCCAGTAAGCATCTGTTCTTGGCATGTAGAGCTGTAGATGAACATGCTTTGCATACTCCTGCCATCTAGTGTTGGGTCCGGATGTTTGCAAGTTGGTTTTCTTTGAAGAAGTCTTTCCAGTCAAGAGATAGGCGACTCCTCCTTTCGGTGACAGTGCGCATGGGCATCGACTCCATTGTTCAATTGTTTTCCCGTAGAGGGTGAGAATTGAGTTAGTAAAGGTAGAATAGAGATGTCCATGCGTATGTATACAAGATAAGAAAGAACTGCAACATAGATACCCGGGGAGGCGGGAGGGCGCATGTGAATCTACAGCTCTACATGCCAAGAACAGATGCTTAATGGGTAAGTAACATTTTAGGTTCGAGGCATGTGAGCTGCAGATCACATGCTTTGCATAGACTTTACAGCAGTATTCTGCCAAAGCGGTGGCTAACCTGTAGCTGTTGCAGTTGTTTGAAAAAGTGTTTTAAGTACTGTCTGGCCTACATTAGCTTGTTGCCTCGCTAACACATCTACACAATAGTGTTTGGTGAATGTGTGCGGTGTAGATCATGTTGCTGCCTTACAGATATCAGCTAAGGGAATATTCCCTATTTTGCGTGTGGAATGCGCTCTAGGGGGTATTGTCAAGGTTCTTTTCACTTTCACATAACATGTTTGGATCCATTTCACGATCCATCATGCAATGCCTGATTTAGAGATGGGATTGCCTTTGTGTGGTGGCGAAAAAGCAACAAAAAGCTGTGTTGTTTTACGAAAATCTTTTGTTCTTACTACATAATATAGTAGAGCTCTTCTAACATCTAGTGTGTGTAGAGCTCGTTCTGCTACAGAATCAGGTTGAGGAAAGAACACAGGTAGCTCAACAGATTGATTGATGTGAAAAGCAGAAACCACTTTAGGTAGAAATTCGGGATTGGTTCGAAGAACCACCTTGTCTTTGTGAAGTTGAAAGAAAGGCTCTTGGATAGTTAGTGCCTGGAGTTCGCCAACTCTCCTTAGGGAAGTGATTGCAATAACAAAGCAACCTTCCATGAGAGGAATTGTAATTGACACCTGTGCATCGGTTCAAAAGGTGGACCCATTAGCCTTGTAAGGACTATGTTCAAGTTCCATACTGGTGCAGGTGGAACTCTTGGTGGTATTACTCTTTTTAGTCCTTCCATAAAGGCTTTAATCACTGGTACTCTGAATAGAGATACGTGTTGTCTGTTTTGTAAGTATGCAGCTACTGCTGCTAAATGCAATCTAATGGATGTATAAACTAATCCAGATTGCTGCAAGTGTATAAGATAACATGATGTTTTGTACTGAAGCATCAAGGGGGTTGATATTGTTATTGTAACATTATATAACAAAATATTTCCACTTTGCTGCATAACATGCCCTAGTAGTAGGTCTCCTAGCCTCCTTTAGGATATCCATACAGTCTGGTGGTAATTGTAAATAACCAAACTCTATGACTTCAGGAGACAAATTGCCAGGGTGAGTGCCTTGGGATTTGGATGCCTGATTTCGCCATGGCTCTGAGTGAGGAGACTGGAGTGGAGATGCAGCTTTTGGTGTGGAACTACTGAGAGCTCTAACAGGGTGGTGAACCAAGGTTGACGTGCCCATGTGGGAGCTATGAGAATGAGTTTGAGGGATGATTGTCAGAGCTTCCAAACTACCAGCAGAATGAGTGGGAGAGGCAGAAAAGCATAGGCAAATATCCCTGACCAGCTCATCCATAGGGCACTGCCTTTGGAGAGCGGGTGTGGGAACCTGGAAGCGAAGCTTGGGCATTTTGCGTTTTGATCTGTGGCGAACAGGTCTATGTGAGGAGACCCCCATTCCTGAAAGTAGGGAAGAAGGATTTGGGAATGAAGTTCCCACTCGTGGATTTGCTGCCTCTGTCTGCTGAGAAGGTCTGCAATTTGAATGTTTACTCCTGGAAGGTGTTCTGCTAGGAGATACATTTTGTGATGTATGGCCCATTTCCAAATGGCTTGTGCTAGGCGTGACAGTTGGAGAGTGTGTGTCCCCCCCGTTTTTGTATGTAATACATAGCTGTCATGTTGTCTGTGCGGACTAGGACAGTTTTGCCTATTAGGTGAGTTTGAAAGGCTTTGAGCGCTAGAAACACTGCTAGTAACTCTAGGTGATTGATATGAAGGCTCCTGTACTTCAGAGTCCATAATCCTTGGATTGTGTGACTTTATAGGTGAGCACCCCAACCAGTGAGCGATGCATCTGCTGTTAGCACTGTCTGTGGATCAGGGTCGAGAAAGGGCCGCCCTTTGGATAACTTTTGAAGGTTCCGCCACTGCAGAGAACGATGGGTGCGGCCGTCTTCCAACACTAGATCGGTTAATCGACCCTGCGACTGGTTACACGGACTTGCTAAGCATTCTTGAAGGGGACGCATGTGAAGTCTTGCGTGGGGAACAATTGTAATGCAAGACGCCATCATGCCTAGCAGTTGCATGAAGTCTTGCTGCCAATCATTGGTTGGACTGAAATTGAGTGAGAAGGGACTGAATACTGTGAATTCTGGCTGTATTGGGAGAGGCTAGAGCTTTGTGAGCGTCTATTGTGGCTCCCAGATAAGTTTGAGTGTTGGAAGGCTGTAGATGAGACTTCAACGCATTCACTGTAAACCCTAGTTGGTGAAGTAAGAGAATAGTTGTTTGAGTGTGTTGGAGACACATTTGGTAAGTACTGGGTTTGATGAGCCAGTCATCCATGTATGGGAAGACACGGATGTGTTGTCTTCTCAGATGTGCTGCGACTACTGCCAGGCATTTGGTAAAAACCCTGGGAGCAGTGGTAACTCCAAACGAAAGCACTTTGAATTGGTAATGGTGACCCGCTATGATGACTCTGAGGTATTTGCGATGAGCGGGATGAATTAGAATATAGAAATATGCGTCTTTTAAGTCTAGAGTAGACATAAAATCACCCTGTAGTAGAAGCGGGAGCACTTGTTGAAGTGTTACCATGTGGAAATGCTCTGACAGTATGTAGAGGTTTAGTTCTCTGAGATCCAGAACAGGTCTTAAGGAGCCATCTTTTTGGGGATGAGAAAGTACAGGGAGTACACACCTGTCCCTAATGTTGTAATGGCACAGCTTCTATGGCTCCTTTGGAGAGGAGAGACTGTACTTCTTGCTGAAGTAGATGTAAATGTTCTGGTGACATTTTGTGAGAACTTGGTGGTATGTTTGGAGGATTGTTGGTAAGCTCCAGGCAATAAGCATGTTGGATAATTCCTAACACCCATTTGTCTGTGGTGATAGATTGCCAAATGGGCAGGAATTGTAGTAGACGTCCCCCGACAGGTGTTAAATGATCGGTGGACATGTAGGCAAATCACTGCTTGTTGAGGGAGGGGGAATTCAGCAGTGCGGAACCCTTGCCTTGACCTTTGTTACCTCAATATCCTCCTCTAAAGAAGCCCCTTGTAGAGAAAGATTGATTGTTGCCCTTATAAGAGGTGGCAGTATTGTCAGAGGACATGGTTTTGGACCCCCCCACGGTAGGAGCGACGAAAGGAGCCCCGATTAGAGGGAGACTGCAGAGCTCCCATAGACTTGGCTACCTCTGTGTCTTTCTTCATTTTGTCCAATGATTTATCTACTTCGGGCCCAAAGAGATGTTCCTTATCAAAAGGAATATTTAAAATAGACTGTTGCACTTCTGGTTTGAAACCAGAAATCCTCAACCATGCATGTCTTCTTAATAACACACTAGTGTTGATTTCTCTAGCTGCGGTGTCTGCAGCATCTAAAGTGCATCTTATTGAGTAATTGGAAATAAGCTTTCCTTCCTTAACTAAATCTTGAGCTTTTGCTTTGTGTTCATCTGGGAGGTGTTGTAGCAACTGCTCCATTTCGTCCAAGTGTGCCCTATCATATCTAGCTAACATGGCCCGAGTGTTGGCAATGCGCCAATGATTTGCTGCTTGGACGGCTACCTGTTTACTAGAGGCGTCTAAAAGTTTTGACTCTTTGTCTGGAGGGGGAGCATCACCTGTAATCTGTGAATTGGCCCGTTTACGGGCATTAGAGACTACAAAAGAGTCTAGAGGTAGTTGACCTTTAATAAAGACTGGATCTAAGGGATCAGCCTTATATTTTTTATCAATCCTGGGCGTGAGAATGCAAGCCCGCACTGGATCTCTAAAGATGTCACCGGCATGTCTCATCATGCCTTTAAGCATAGGCAGGGTGTGAGTAGCCCTATGTGTAGTACTGAGGGTCTCAAATACGAAATCTTCCTCCAAAGATTCCTTGTGTAACTGCACCCTGTGATATTCTGCAGCTCTGGCAAGTAATTCTATATGTCCTACATTGTCGTCAGGAGGGGAAGGCTTTGTAGGGTAAAGATCTGGGTCGAAGGCTTTGTAGGGTAAAGATCTGGGTCGTTAACTGTAGGAGAATCTGTGTGATAATCCTTCCAGGGATCTATCGGCATAATATTGTCCCCCCCCCCCCCGTCTCCATCATCATCATCATCATCATCAGGTGGTAGAGAGTTAGTTGGTGTAATTAGTAAATGACCCAAAGGTGGAAAGGTTGGTGTAGGGGAATGTGGTAAAAGAGGAGGGTTAGTAACCACATTCTTTTTCTTGAAAGGAATGAAGAAAGGTTCTTCTTCTAACTCAGGTTTGCGTTTTTGAGGTGACTTAGTAAGAACATGTCCTGTATTAGGATTTATGTAGAGTTCCTTCTGTTTTGGGTCCGATTTGGGTGTTGGGGCATCGAAATTCGGATCCTGCCGCTTAGGAGGCACAGATTTAGATTTCGGTGCCAAGGATTTCGGTGCCGGGATCGAGTCACTTTTCGGTGCCGAAGGTTTTGATGCCGAAGGAGGCTTTGACTTTGGCATCAAGGATTTCGGCTCCGAAGCGGTTTTCAGCTTTGAGCCTGAAGGTTTCGGCTCAGTGCCAGTCTTTGGCCGACTCGATCCCGAGCCGGAAGGCTTAGAGACGTGTTTCGGTGCTGAGCCGGAGGGCGGGGCATCAGAAACATCTGGTCGGTGCCGACCGTGGCCCGAGGACGGGGGGTGGGACCGAAGCCTTTTGTTTCGGCTGAATTGGATTTTGGGTTAAGGGGCGTTCAGTACTCGCGGTACGTTGACCTTGTGGCAACTCTTCTTCAGACTCAAAGTCCGATTCTGGGATGGAAGCAAGTTCCTCTTGTTCTTCCTCGGTCCCTTGTGCGTCTAATTCTTGCTTGGATTCTTCACCGAAGATGTCTGGCGTGTATTTTACGTTTTGACTCTGCATCTCGCGGCGTCGATCCCGACGATCATGGAGCGTTTTCTTCGATCGGCACGCATCGCAGTCTTTTTCGTTGTGCTCTGGAGACAAGCACAAGTTACACACTTCGTGTGAGTCAGTGCGCGGATACTTTGTGTGGCACCGAGGACAGAATTTGAATGGAGTCCGTTCCATCGACTGCGATGTGGACCGATGCGGTTAGGCCGGAGGGCCTTCCCGAAGATCTTCGATCGAAATAGAAGTTTTTCCTCGACGAATACGATACGCGGAGAAGTGGGGTACGCGTTCGAAACAATACCGACACGGGTAGAGTCGATTGCGCACCAAGGGGAACCCGAAGAAACGGTCTCGAAGCGGAGCGCAGCAATACACGTCCAAACCCGATGGCGGAAAAAAACAATCTAACAATGGAGTCAATGCCCATGCGCACTATGACCGAAAGGAGGAGTCACCTACCTCGTGACTGGAAAGATTTCTTCGGAGAAAAACAACTTGCAAACATCCAGACCCAACACTAGATGGCAGGAGTATGCAAAGCATGTGATCTACTGCTCACATGCCTCGAACCATTAATTTTAATCTCCAAGGTGGGGAGCTGGAGGTCAAGTACTTCGGATGCCCTATGCGCATCACCATGGTGTAGAAGCAGATTCCTCTGTGGTTGGTCCAGGGGGAGAGGTATTGAGGCGACTAGTCTCCAGGAAGTCCTCCTACCAGTTGTCATCCTGGTAGGGATGAGCAATTTCATCACCTGGGGCACAATCATTACCCAAAAAGGGAGTGCAAAGAGTGTTGTCAAGCCTATGGTAAGTCAAGTGGAGGAAGTGGCAGATTCAGGAGCGGCATCGATTGAGGTTGGCGTCGATTCGGCTTTGGGGAGGCTAATTGAGCCGCTTCTTCTGGTGGTGAAGTATATGTATATATATATATATATATATATATATATATATATATATATGCAAGCAATAATATCACACTTATAAGTAGGCAAATCCAACTGATAAATGCATGGAATAATATTATGAAATGAAATGCAAGGAGATAATACTGGACATCCTGCAAGAAATCATAAAGATATATATACTAAATACATCAGATGATTACAGTCACTGAAGACTTGGATGTGCACACAGACTCACTCACACATCACAAAGTCAATAATCAAAAATAAATCACACCTCTCCGATTGTTCACTCGACAACCTTGCCAACTCAAACTGGAGGAGCCCTTTGACAGCCCAGGTAGGATTCTCGATAGGGACCCAAGTTCTCTTGTGACGACACATCTGCCCCACAAGCGAGCTCCCGTGTCGGCGCCAAGATTTCCCGCCTTTAATACCTTTTACTCAACCTGAGGAGAAGGTTCTAGAAACCTCACCCCCTTTCTTCTGTTATGAAAAAACCGAGCTGACCGTACTGGTCTGTGTCAAGGTCAAGACAGAAGCTGGCCAGGGCCCTGTATTTTGCCTCCGAGACAGAACTGTACATTCCACACATTTCTCTGGCAACAACAATCTCTGCTCTGAAAGATACCAAGCACACTTCCCACATATTATCCCAACGAAGCTTACGAAAGCCTAAAACAACCTTGAACGTAAATAGCCTAAACAACTTGAGTAATCTGGGGGCCTGCATGTGCGCGCAAAAAGCTCAAGCAAGACAGTCAGAATTCAAGATGACATGAGGGCATGCAAAGCCAATAGTAAGAACTTCATAAACCTTCCCAATATACAACAGAATGCACATTTATGCACCACTGCCTATAGCATCACACACTTCATCTCCCAATGTACAACATAATGCACATTTGAGCACAACTGCTTATAACACTGCACTCTGACACCAAGAAGTACATTCCACACCTCTCGTTCATGCTTTCAAATGCACATCCCACACGCTCTGTTCCTGGCAAGGCTGTTCTACTCTGTGAAAACTCTCCCTCTCCGCAGCTACAAGACAACACAAAAGAACTCAAGAAAAAAAGTGCACATGCAGCAAACAATGTCGTACATTCAAGCTAGGGTAAAGTAAAACACCAAAAGTCAATTAAAACATTGGTAGTCAAAGGTCATCACGTGGTTTCAATACATGGGAGTGCCTCTAGGACTACAGGCGGCGACCCCGCGCCTGTTCAGATGAATGAGAGTGGCATGAGGAAGCAGGATCCTGCTTTAACTTCTTATGCTTCTTGTGCTTATCTGAGGAATTGAAGCACGATCATGACAGACTTCGAGTGGTTCCGTCGACTTCACGATGGGGAACAGACCGAGACAGGTCCCATCACGGAGAAAACTTCTGCTCACTGTTCATGGTTAACTGGGAGCTAAGTGATATTTCAGGCTGACGGCGATGGAGCGTCGGTCGGATACACCAAGCAGGTTTTTCCAAGGCTGCAGGCCACATATGTACTCTTAAAGCCAGATAGCAGCAGAAGAAGGTGGTTTTGGAGGGAAAAGCTCAAAGTGGGAGACATTCAAATATGGTGGCTGACAAAGTACTCGCGTTGGGCGGATACTTTTCACAACTTTGCCCGGTCAAGATTTCTACCTTCAGACTTTTTTGGCAGGCACAAAATCCTCCAGCATGGCAGGACTCAAACTGTGTTCAACAAAAATAGTGAAATTGGACACCTTTGCTGTGATGTCCAACTGATACTCCAGAGGTCTTGAAAGTCCAAATGTTTTTAAGTCTCAACTTTGAGTTTCTGGAGCAGCTCCTCTTGGTGAATAATAATATTCCAAGGACCTCAGAGGCAGCACTTAGGGGCCAGGAGTGACCCCTGCAGAGGTCACCAGCAGGGTCAGCTGGACAGATCAGAATAAAGGCCTCTTGCAGCTTGTTGAGTCCCTGTAGGCACACAGGAGGTTAACTAACTGACCATTGGAGTCCACTAATTCCTGGGTATAAGAGGGAGCAGGTCCAACCCTTCAGGTGTCCACACAGGTCTCATACAGTAGGAACAGTCCACTTCTGTTCTTCCACCAATCCAGAATGTGCGTTAGTGAGCTTAGGGTCAGGTGCCCCGTTTGTAGGATTTACCACCCAGTATCGATACAGATACCAAGGAAAGAACACATTCACCTTCAGATATCTATTTCTATCTTTAATAAGAGGTCGCTCCTCAGTTTCAAATGTACTAGAAGAAAAGATATATAGAGAAGAGGAAAACTTCCCTGCAGAATCAAAATAATAAATTTTCAGTTTCCATTTTTTAAATCCCATGATAGTTTGATCCACCACTGGCAAAAGTGTATTACAATGTTGCCACTGCAAAATAAATTGTTTAAATTAGATATCTGTCCATTTTTAAGACACGGGTGCTTTCAGTACCATATGAGTAACGTGCATTGAATGGAAACAAAAAAAGTATTTTTAAGAGCTAGAATTTATCATCCTTTTTCTGATTCAATAATAAAGCTTTTTTCTCCTTCCAGAAATGTTATTTCAAAAGTTTTACAAAGCAATAACCAAAATAAATATACCACTGTCTTGAACAAGGCAGGTTCCTATTATTGTGTAATGAGAACTGCAAACTTGGGTGGAGAATAAGGGATTGGGCGCTCAGGGCACTGTACACAAATATTAAAGCATTTGGGTATCAATTGCGGTGCTTAAAAGAGAAGGGATGTCATCCCTTAACCAAGATGTAAGATAACCGAAACAAGTCTCTCAGCACTCGCAAATTAATACAAATAAGTCTTTCAAATAAGTCTGGCAGATGAACCATAACCAAATTAAAGGAAAAAAATTGGAGTGCTTAAGGACGACTGAAAGACTTATTTGTATTATTAATTTTGCGAGTGCAAAGAGACTTGTTTTGTAAATTAGAACGATTAAACTATGACGGAACTTTGTCAATGACAGAACAATGCCCAACTTGAAAAGGGTTGTTTATTAACGAAGAAGTGGTAAACTCTTGTACAACATGGATATTAGCTCCAGTCAAACAAGTCATCCTTACCAACAAAGTGAGAGCCAGAGGATACTAAAGACAAAGTTAGAAACAATAAGATTAAGCTCTAATTATGTTAGGCCAGCAAACTATCTGGCCTTCCAGATGAAAATAGTGGTCCCTTAAATACCAACTGCAAAGGGTTGAGCATTTAATAAGTGAGCAATTCGCACCACATTCCCTTTGAACACTTCATTTTTGTGGGGGGTGGGGTGTTATGTGCTAATACAGCAGGTTATTTTGGATTCAGAGTAATGCAAACAGCCTGTATGCACTGTTTGCATGTCAAATCTGAGTACGCAAAACTTCTCATGTACTATTTTTGCCCAACTTGAACCCATTTCGGGCACAAGTTTATGCTTAAAACAGTTAGCACATCATCAGGAAAAAGGACCCAAGAGGGTAAAAGGAAAAATGGCAGCTCTATCTTTGAAAACTGCTGCCCTGCAAATTAAATTAACATCTTTTCAGAAACAAAAATAACAAAAACTAGCTGCATTTTAGCTAACCTTTGTATAACTAGTGTTGACTCTACTGCCATGCAAAAATAATGCAGAATTAGGATTAAACAAAAAGTCAACATATATTCAAGTAACAATTATAACAGAGTGGTAAATGGTTATATCTTGCTCCTGCTGTCATTACCAAACGGAGAAATGTGACCAGTGTTTGGGCTTTGTTACAGAAAGAGTTTTGAAAATTCACTCTCACTGCAGTTTACTTACAAAATTACATCTTTGGAATTTTAGAAAAGAAAATGTTTTCACCTTTTTTGGACAGTCAGTCAAAAGTACTTTTATGAAGCAGCAGAGGTTCATCATAGAACGCTTTAAGGTAACTTACCTGCATATACTGCTTTTATTTCATGGCAGGTACCCCTTAACGGAGATAACATGCCCTAGGATTACAAATATCCAACACAAAGTTATCTACTTTGAGATTTAGCAATAACCAACACAGCTATTGTGTGCATGACTGAAACAAAACAGTTTGTTCCATGACAGACAGGAACCCGTGGAAAGCAACAGGAACAAAGTCTGCAGTACACAAGATGGGTGAAACAGAAGTCCTGTTTCACCAGAAAAAATTCACAGCATGAATAAAGCTTTGATCCCTAGATATGAATCGCTGGGACACAGTCTCTTAAGTCCTATTTGCTTGAAAGAAACAACTACATTCTTTTGTAACACAAAATGCTTCATCCTTTACAACTTTTTTATTGTCTTGCATGTATGCAGAGGAGGCAAATGCAGCAACATATTTGGCATAGACTTTTTTTCTTTTCCTAACGAAACAATCCATCAACAAGAAGCAATTACTTGAAATATCCACAAATGCAGAAGTGAGACTACTGCAGGAATTGAAAGAAAGAATCTGAAAAAAACCAGGATGAAATGGTGTCTGCTCTACACCGTTTTATCTGAGCTTTGAAGCATGACGGCAGGCAGCTTCGCTTCACTCTGGAGGCATCTCCTCAGACACAGACTTCCTCTTTCTTGGCAGCCCCAAAGCTCTGTTTAAAAACCTTTTTGCTACTGTAGTGTCAGTTTGTGGTCTTTCTTTGTATGGCAGAATGGCATCTAAAAATAATGAACAATAAAAAACCAATAGTTAAGTCAAAGAATAAAAACAATTGCGATGAACAGCAATACAAGGGCAGTGAGCAGCTAAATGATTTAAGTGGGGGGAGGGGAGGG
Source organism: Calotriton arnoldi (assembly GCA_963921515.1). NCBI lineage: Eukaryota > Metazoa > Chordata > Amphibia > Caudata > Salamandridae > Calotriton > Calotriton arnoldi. The sequence goes on from CAWUFW010001141.1 coordinate 107,057, forward strand.
CTTTCTGCTCTGAACAGTTACAAAGACCGAGTGGCAGTCAAAAAGAAGACAGAAGCACTGCCTGAAATATAGCAAAGGCTCTACAAAACTGTAAAATCTTGCAGGCATCTTCTTGGTGATACGTGCCTAGATCGATTACCATTATGAGGAGCTGAACTTACAAAATTTACACCCAACTCGTTTTTCTTCTTTACTGGGGTGAAAAGGAGTATATTACTTACCTTTTAAGCATCTATTTGTAGCGTGTAGTGCTGCAGATTCACATGCTATGCACAATCCTGCCATCTATTGTCGGCCTGGACTTTACAACTTGTTTTTCCTCATAGAAGTCTTTGTTGTTGACCTGACAGAGACTCTTCCACTTTGAGTGAATGTGCATGGTCAACGGCTCCATTGTTAGATTGTTCATTTTTCCCCACCATTATGGCGAGTGAGGATGGAGTTTTTGAAGATGAAGGATTATGAATTATCTGTATAAGGCTAAAATATATATACATATTTGGATATAGCCTATTTATACATGAAATCTGACAGTAGAAAATGTTCCTGAGAGGCAGGCAGGTGCATGTGAATCTGCAGCACTCCAAGCTACGAATAGATACTAAGTAAGTAGCATACTCCATTCGTAGCATTTGTTGGCTGCAGATACACATGCTATGCATAGCCTGTAAAGCAGTTTTGCTCCCGAGATGGCTTCAGGCATCAGATGGTGCAGATGTATGGAATAAAGTTCTTAACACTGTTTGATCAACAAGAGCTTGTTGTCTTGCTTAGGCATCCACACAATAGTGTTTAGTAAAAGTATGTGGATTAGTCAATGTAGCTGCTTTACAAATGTCAGCTAAAGGAATGTTCCCTTGCAAGGCAAAAGAGGGACCTTTCTTTCTAGTAGAATGTGCTTGCGGGACTGATGGCAATGTACGTTTGGCTTTTATGTAACATATCTGGATGCATTTTACTATCCATTGTGTAATTTCTGCTTTTGAAATTGCATTTTCTTTTCTCGGGTTGGAGAAAGCAACAAATAAGTGTTGTGTTATCCTAAATGTTTTTTTTCCTATCAATCTAATACATTGATGCCATTTTAACATCAAGTGTTTTAAGTGCTCTTTTTGCAACTATCTCCGGTTTTGGAAAAACACAGGGAGGTCGGGATATGACTTTTGCAAGAGACTTTACATTCGTCCGTAGTCATACCATGTTTTGGAAAACTTGAAAGTAAGGTTCTTGTATTGTGAGGGCCTGTAACTCACTAACCCTTCCTATTTATGTGATAGCTACTAGAAAAGCAACCTTCCACAACAGGAACTGTAGTGGAGAGGAATGCAAAGGCTCAAAATGCACGGCCAGTAGTCTTGTAAGTACCACATTTAAATTTCATGAAGGACCGCCGGTGCCCGTGGAGGAATTATTCTTTTAGACCCTTCCATAAAAGCTTTAATGACCGGTATGCAGAAAAGGAAATGGTGCTTTCGATTTTGTAGGTATGTTACAATTGCAGTCATATGGAAATGTATGCTAGGCTTGATTTTGGTAGGTGCAGCAGAAAACATGCTATTTGTTGTACTGTGGGAGCACAAGGGCCTATGTGTTGAGCCATATAGTAATGAACAAATCTTTTCCATTTAGCTGCATAGCGGGCTCTAGTTGCTGGATGCCTTGCCTCTCTAGCAATGTCCATACACTCTGGAGGCAGCTGTAAGTATCCAAATTCTATGACTTCAGAAGCCAAATTGCGAGGTTGAGTTGTTTGGGGTTGGGATGCCTGACTCTGCTGCTGTGAGTGAGAAGGGCCGGGGTGTTGGGAAGCCTCTTGTGAGGTACTAGGGACAGTTCCAGAATTGTCGTGTATCAGTTGTCGTGCTCAGGTGGGAGTCACTAGGATCCTCTTGAGAGATGTCTGTCTGAATCTGCTTACAAAAAAAGGAAAGAGAGGGACAGGTGGAAAAGCGTAGGCAAATATCCCAATTCATCCATAGAGCATTGCCTATGGATTGTGTGTGTTAGTGCCTGGAGGTGAAGCTTTGGCATTTTAAGTTTTCTGTGGTGGCAAACAAGTCCACGTCAGGCGTCCCCCAATGGTGGAATTCGCATTGAAGATTTGAGGGTGGAGTTCCCAGTGATGGACTTGTAGCTATGTAAGGCTGAGTAGATCTGCCACAGAATGGTCCACTCCTAGGAGATATTCTGCCAGAAGGTGGATAAATGGCAAAGAGTCCAATGCCAAATCTCATGCGCTAAGCAAGGCAACTGTGTCGAATGGGTGCCGCTCTGCTTCTGTATGTAATACATTGCTGTCATGTTAGCTGTTCTGAGGAGAACAACTTTATGAGTTACACTGGTGTTGAAGGCTTTAAGTGCTACTTGAATCGCTATAGGTCTGTCCATGAGACGATTGTTTGTGCTCCATCACTGCAATGACTGATGGACAGTGGGCGGAATAAACACGAAGTGCCATATGTACAAAAGCATTTTTCCGGGCGATAACAGCCTGATTCGCAGAATTGGGCCGTTTCCGCCGGCAAATATGCTTTTTCATATGTACAAAAGACAAATTGTGATTTGGTAGCATGGTACCGAATAGCGATTTATGTTTAGCGATTCGGTATTTGGAAGGGGCATGTTTAGGGCGTCCTTTCCAAATACTGAATTGCAGCTATTTGTGAATGTTTTGCGACCGAATTACGGTTGCAAAAAATGGCTTAAATAATATATTTTTTTTAAAGAAACTTACCTTCCCGGGTCCGCGATGTCGCAGCTCCTGCCCGGGTCCCGTTTTCCTGCTCTCCTGCTGAACAGGAAGCAAGCAGCCTTCTCCCCTCCCCTCAGCCAATCACAACGCTGCAATGGCAGCATTGTGATTGGTGGGGACGGCGCCCAATGGGAGACCATTTTCTCCATGTAGGCTGCATGCAGCCTACATGGAGAAAAGGGAGAGTGCCCCCAGAGGGCCGACCAAACAGTCAGGGCACGCAACATTGGGCAAGCCACTCCTCCCCAACCCGCCCACCCCCAACCAGGCATACCCTTCTGCTTTCTCGCAGTGCGAGAAGCAGAAACATAAAATGGTAGTTTTACCATTTTAGGTTTCTGCTTCTCGCACTGCGAGAAAGCAGTGGGGCTACGCTCCTCCGTTCTAATGGAGGAGCCGCCCCTGCCCAGATCTCGTAGTTGCAGCACCGTCTAGGAGTTTCCGAGGTGGCAGTGAGGGTTCACGGTGTTCGTTGTCCTCACGTTTTTTAGAGTCCTCGTACGAGAAATAATGTGGACTGAACAAGATAACGCCCCCTTCGGCGCCATCTTCCTCTTCTTCGCCGCCTGCGCTGTGTTCTTATTCCACAGAGAATTTGGCCTCCGTTGCCATCTCCATGGTGTGAGCTAGACGTCTATCGGGTCGAGAGTGAATTGTTTTACGTTTTTGAACAGGTTGCAGGCTGTGCAATCCTGTTTGTTATGTTACGGTGACAGGCAAAGGTTACAGACGTCGTGCTGGTCAGAGTATGTGCATTTCGCCCCACACTGTGACTACTTTAGAAAAAGTCTGTCTTTTTTACCTTCCGTTACCAGGAGCAGCGCATTCTCAGCAGCGCATAGGAAGGAGTACAATCGTGGCAACCACCTTGGTGGATGTTCCATAGAAGGTTGCTGGTTACGATTCAGACGATCGCTGCGAGGTTTTGTCATATTGGTCGATTTAGTTTCAGGGTGTAATTCGTAAGGACGCCGAAGTTGAATGGAGCTCCGGCGCTATCCATCCGAACCGATGGTGAAAAAAAATCACTCTAACCATTGTGGATGTGCATTCACTCGAAGACGAGGAGTCTCGACGTCAAGTCAACAATAAAGACTGGTTTGAGAAAAACAAGTTGTAAAGTCCGGGCCCAACACTAGATGGCAGGATTGTGCACAGCATACATATCTGCAGCCAAAACATACTATGAATAATGCCTTTCCATATAATAATTTAAAAAAATATATATATATACTCCCATCCTTCAGAGCACACAACATTGACAGTAATGAGAGTTTGACTGAACAGCTAGTTCTGATACAGGATACTGGTGTCAGATGACATGCAACTTGACTAGATGTGCTGATTTTGAGAACAAAATATGGAGACTAGAAGTTCCTGAAGATGTAGCAATTGTAGGGAAAAGCGACACGAAGAGGTGAATGGTATCAGGAGTATTTGGACAAACCTATAACATGGTTTACACAACAGGGTATCAGACCTCCTTTAACACCTGTTAAATAAAGCTTCGGCACCCATCGCACTGGGAAGAAAGTGGGAATGCGCTCATGAGTTAGATTATTTTTCATGCAACAGTTGTATGGAGTTCCGTAACTGCCATTGTTAACAGTTTATTACTTCAGCAGAACTATAAGAACAAGCTACTTACCTTTGGTAATGCCTTATCTGGTAGAGACTATCTAGCCACTGATTCCTTACCTTAGAATTATCTTCAGGCATCTGACTTGATCCGGAACTTTTTTGTGAGCATTACCCCTGCGCCCCGGTAGGTGGTGTCGCTCGCCACCGGATTGCGTCAGTGGTGTCGTCCGCCCTGGAAGTGAAGTGTGTGGTGCCTAAATAGGCGCCACATCAGCGTGCTGACGGCAGTTTCTTTGACAAGGGAGCAGCCCTGTACCTGAAAAACCATTTGCAGGGAGGATGGGTAAATCGGTAAGGAATCTGCGGCTATAAAGAGTCTCTACCAGATAAGGCATTACCAAAAGTTAAGTAAATTTATCATCTGCTAGAGACTTTTAGCTGCAGATCCTTACCTTAGACTAGATACCCAAGCAATACCTCCCCGGAGGAAGGTGTGCAAACTTGATTTATGCTAGAAAGTCCTGCGGGACCGAATGGGCAAAGTGCCTGTGAGAAGCTGGCTCAGTATATGGCACTCACTTATGTAAGTGTAGCACCTTGCACTAATCCAGACAACCCTTATGGTGATTTTAGTGGTCTTAGACAACCTTAGAAAGCTCTCTAAGTGGTAGCTGTGGAGAGCAGCCTTTAGGCTTAGTCCAGAAGGAGTGTAAAGCAGCTTGTTTTACTAGACCTTAATCTTATTGGTATAGGTTAAGTGAAAAAGAACCACACAGTGTATTTATAAAAATTGGTATTTATTATAAGACACTCACTAACACATAACAATATGTCCCCTACCCAGATATATCACACAATGCACATAATACTTTGCAAATAAAACAGGCAAGTATCACAAATACATAGTGGTCGCCAGGGGGAGACCAAACCATATACTAAAATAGTGGAATGCGAACCACAGCTCAAGACCAGAGTGGACCTAGAAGACGTAGAAGAGCCAGGGACCCAAGGAACCACCCAAGGTGAGTATCTAGGAATCCCAAGGAGGTTGTGTGCAGAGTGGGAACACGACCCTGCACTCAATTCAAGTCAATGGATAAATCGCGGTTGCAATTCTAAAGAAGAAGGACCCTTCCCAGTGGATCCTGAAAAAACCCTGTGGAAGACAGAAGGTTGGAGAGTCACCCTACCCTCAGATACCCTGGGAACCAGGATACCTAAAACAGGGAAGCTGGGTGCATAAGTGTGAAGTGACGTCGGAAACCACCGTCAAACCCAATGGAGGACTTCAGGAAGATGCCGCTGACGAAGAAGGTGAAAGTGTCCGGTGGAAAACAAAGGCGGATTCAAGGTGAGAAGTACCTGCACGCAGAGGGGACAGAGTCTATGCCACTCAGGAGTGACCAGGAGGCACGGAAGACGAATGCCCACCAATGTCAGGAGATGCAGGAGAGTGGACGATGACCTCGGAGCTGCAGCTGTGTGGACCAGGTGACGCTGAGGAAGACCAGAATCTGTTCACGAGCTGTCCCATGCCAGATGTCGAGAGCTGAGGGGTCGGTGTCCGTTGGGACTACCAACAAGCTTTGGCAACCGCAAACGACGTGGTAGGCGAAAAAGGTGCAGTGTTGGGACCAGCAAGGTCCAAGTGACTCACCACGAGCAGGGGAGTCGGAGTAGGCCCCGAGCAAGCAGGGGAGGCCACTGAAGCCAAAGAAGACCCTCAAGAGGACCCACAGAGCTGGGGGCACAGGAGTTGCAAGAGGACCTCGAGCAGCTCACCAAAGATGCAGGCCCACGGTGCTAAGGATGCGGTGAGGATGAAGATCTTGGCTGCGGGAGATGCTTGAGGCTGGGGCTTCTTGGAGTCCGAAGGTCTATGGTGAATAGAGTCAACAAGCCTTGGCAACAGCAAGTCAACGCGGTGCACAGGGGTTCGGTTCCTGCGGTTCCGACGAGGCCTGGCCTCAAACTTGGTGAGAAGACAGTGCAGGCCTCGAGGGAGTTGTAGAACCACCACTTGTGTCGCTGAGTCTTTCGGGGTCCGTGGGAGCCCAGGAACAGCAGACCGGTCAGCTGTGTTGAAGTGCCTGCAGATGCAGGGTAGTGACTTCTTCACTCCAAGGGAGATTCCTTCAGGTGTCTTGGATGTCCACAGGCCTTGGGAGGTTCCAGTATGGAGCACGGGCACGGACATTGCAGCAGGCTTGCAGGACGGTGAGACCACGAGCAGCAGGAGTCTTCCCAGTTGCAGTCTCAGTGTCCAAGGTGAAGTCCAGCGAAGTCCAAAGTACCCAGACGGTCGAAGATGAAGTGGTTTCGGATCTGAAGGTTGTCCCACGACAATTCTAGGGACCCACCTGCAGGCAAGCCCTTAAGTACCCTTAGGAAAGGGTCCCTCCCAGAGGAGGGGCTGGACAGTGGGGAGGATACTCCCATGTTTGTCCAGTTTCGCGCCAGCGCGGGAGCCAGCGGCTCCCTCAACGGGTTTGAACTGGAGTATGCAAGGAGGGCACCAAATGTGCCCTTCAAGCAGTCTCAGTGGTGCTGGCAAGTGCCCCCACCCTGCCCCTTTACTCTAAACCCTGTCTGGGAGGTGTCACATCTCCCTGTGACAGGATACCTATTGTTCTGCCTTCCCCTGCTTGAGTTTGGCTCAGCTGCAGGAGGGCAGAAACAGGTCTCTGGTCAGCAGCAGCCCTAGCTTGCTGTCCGGATCTGGAAGACTGGTACCGGGAGCACTCAGGGCCTCCCAGAGGAGCTTTACAGTGCATGGAATCATACCTCCCACACCGTTTATGGTGTGGGGGTATGATTCCAACATGTTTGATACCAAACATGACAGGGTTCATTACAGCCAGTTTAGAGATGGTCATCGCGTAATGATGCATGCCCACTCTATATGTCGTAATGGCTGATGCACTTACAACCCGGGAGAATGGACCCCCGAAGGTTGTAAGGGTGCCCGTTCATGCAGGGGCACCCTCACACTTAGAACCGAGCACCCTGCCTTCAGGATTGAAAGGCCTGCCTTAGGGGTGACATAGGTTTTAAGTGTAGTGACCTCAGATATAAGAAAACTTATCGTGCAGCTCCGTCTCACCCAAAGAGCCAGGTCTTGAGGCTTTCCTGAATGCTTGCAGAGTGGGGGATCGTCTGATGCTGAGCAGGAGTTCGTTCCAGGTCTTTGCCGTGATGTAGGAATAGGGTCTTCCTCCCGTTCTGGCTCTGCGGATGCGGGGGGGGGGAGGTTTCGGCGAGGTCGGCGGAGCGGAGGCTTCTCTTGGGTGCGTAGAAGGAGACTCTTTCGTTGAGGTATTGGGGTCCAGTGCTGTGGAGGGATTTGTTAGCGTGAGTGAGTAGCTTGAAAGTCACTCTCTTCTTGACGGGGAGCCAGTGGAGGTCTTGTAGGTGATGGGTGATGTGGTCTTGTCGTGGGATGCCGAGGACGAGTCTGGCAGCAGTGTTCTGGATGGTCTGGAGTTTGCGAAGTAGGAATTTCTTGATTTCGGCATCGAGGGCGTTTCCGTAGTGCAGTCTGCTGGTTAAGAGTGCATGGGTAACAGCCGTTCTGGATTCAGGGGGGATCCATTTGAAGATCTTGCGGAGGATGCAGAGGGTGTTAAAGCACATGGAGGAGATGGCACTGATCTGTCGGGTCATGGTGAGGGAGGAGTAGAGTATGATGCAGAGGTTGCAGGTGTGGGGGGGTTGCCGAGGGCGGTGGGCCACCAGGTGTTGTCCCATACGGAGAGGGTAGGTCCGAGGACGAGGACTTCTGTCTTCTTCGAGTTGAGCTTCAGGCAGCTGCTGCTCATCCAGGATGCCACTTCTTTCATTCCTTCCTGGAAGCTGAGTCTGGTGGTGTCGGGATCCTTGGTGAGGGAGAGGATGAGCTGGGTGTCGTCAGCGTAGGATATTATGCTGAGTCCATGCTTTCTGACGATGGCGGCAAGGGGGGCCATGTAGATGTTGAAGAGTGTGGTGCCGAGCGATGATCCTTGCGGTACTACGCAGCTGATCTCTATGGATTCGGAGAGGAAGGGCGGGAGTCTAATTCTTTGGGTTCGGCCGGTGAGGAATGAGCGGATCCAGTCTACGGCGGTTCCCTGTATGCCGGCGTCGTGGAGTCTGGCGGTGAGTGTGCGATGGGAGATGGTGTCGAAGGCTGCCGAGAGTTCAAGTAGGATGAGAGCCGCCGTGTGGCCCTGGTCGAGGAGAGTGCGGATCACGTCTGTGGCGGCAAGGAAGGCGGTCTCAGTGCTGTGGTTGCTACGGAATCCAGATTGGGAGGAGTCGAGGATTGAGGTAGCTTCAATGAAGTTTGTGAGCTGGATGTCGACGATCTTCTCAGCGACTTTGGCTGCGAAGGGGAGGAGCGAGATGGGTCTGTAGTTTTTGAGGTCCGTCGGGTCTGCGGAGGGCTTCTTGAGGAGGGGCTTGACTTCTGCGCGTTTCCAGTCATCGGGGAACATGCTGGTTTCGAAGGTGGAGTTGATGGTGCTTCGTAGTTCGGGTGCTATGGCAGCGGCGGCTCTGTGGAAGATGTGTGGCGGGCAGGGGTCCGTGGGGGCTCCTGAGTGTATGTTCATCATGGCTGTGGCGGTGTCTTCTGTAGTGACAGGGGTCCAGGCGGAGATGGTAGGCTGGCTGGCGTTGCTGGAAATTGGTGTGGTGTCAGTGCCTTGTTTCTGTTCGTTTAAGTTGTCGTAGAGGGACTTGATCTTGAGATGGAAGTAGGAGCCGAGTTTGTTGCAGAGGTCCTGGAAGGGCGTGACGTCTGAGGCTTCGCTGGGGGGTTTGGTGAATTCTTTTATGATGCTGAAGAGTTCATTCGAGCTGCAGGAGTTGGCGAGGATTCTGTCCTGGATGAAGTTCTTTTTTGTGGATCTGATGCGGTGGTGGTATTCTGTCATGGCGTTTTTATAGCTGGTCCGTGCTTCTGGGGTTTTGCTGTTTCTCCAAACTTTCTCGAGACGTCTGCAGGTGCGTCTGGATTCGGAGGTCGGTGGTGAACCAGGTGGTGTTCGTAGGGCACGGTCTGTCAGAGTTCTGGAGGGGGGCAAGCTTGTCTTCAAAAGTCGGTGATCCATCTGTGGAGATCGTTGGCTGCAGAGTTGGCGTCGGTCGTGGCGGGAGGGGAGCGAGGTTGAGGGTGGAGTTGAGGTGCTCTTCGGTGAACTTGCTCCACTTCCTGCGGGGTGGGGGGCGTGGTGTAGGTTTGAGTGTGGTGGGTTTTGAGAAGGAGAAATGTACGCAGCGGTGGTCTGTCCAGAGGGGTTGCGTGGTGTGGCTGAAGTGGATGTTTCCTCCTGTGAAGATGGGGTCGAGGGTGTGTCCTGCCTTGTGGGTGGGGGTGGTGATGAGCTGTTTCAGTCCAATGTTGGCGAGGTTGTCCAGGAGGACGGTGGATTTGGGGTCGTTGAGGTTGTCGAGGTGGAAATTCAGGTCTCCGAGCAGTACGTAGTCCATGGAGGCGATGGCGTGGGGGGCGATGGTGTCTGTGATGGTTGCGGCGAACGTTGTGTGTGGTCCGGGAGGTCTGTAGGCGAGGGTGCCGCAAAGGGTCGTTCTGGATGGGAAGTGGAGGTGCTCCATGGGGGACGAGTAGTCGTTCGTGCTGCCTGTGGAGAGTCGGAGGGAGTTCTTGTGTATGATGGCGAGTCCTCCTCCCGGGTGGTTGAGGCGGTCCTTCCTCTGGTTCTTGTATCCGTTGGGGTTGGCGGTTGCGATGTCGGGGGCAGAGGTGGTGTTGGCTCTAGGTTTCTGTGAGGAAGGCGACGTCTGGTGACAGGGTGTCTAGGAGGTCCCAGATTTCTACTGCGTGTCTGTGGAGGGAGCGTACGTTGAGGAGGATGCAGCTTAGGGGTTTGTGTGCAATGGTTCCCGATGGGTGGGCGGTAGCCGTGGGGGTCAGGAAGTGGGTGAAGTTGCAGCAGCAGTGACAGCAGGAAAACTGGCCATAGGTGGTGTTTCTTCCGGGGTTGAGTGCGTGGAGGGCAGCTGAGTCGTAGCAGTGGGAGGTCGGAGAACCAGGGTCCCTGGCGCTGGTCACGGACAGGCGCAGACTGGCTTGCCTTTGGCGTGCCAGTGGCACGCCTGCTGCGCGTGGCCACGCAGCGGCCATTATGTAGGAGACAGGGGGAGAGAGCGCAGGTGGGAGGCATCACACCAGGCAAAAAGTGGGGGTAACCATAAAAGCAGACCCTACTTTCCTACAGTGCGTATCCCGAAGGCCTTTACTGTCCATGCAATAGTGCTTTGTGAACATTTGCAGCGAAGCGGACGTTGCAGCCTGACAGAAGTCCAGGACCAGAACTCTGCGTGCTAATGCACTGGTCACAGCCTTTGTCCTGGTGGAATGAGAACACCATCCCTCCGGAGATTGCTTCTTGGCCAATGCACAGCAGATCCTAATGCAGAGCACAATTCATCGGGAGATGGTTCATTTCTGCATGGACTTTCTTTCTTGGCTCCGACATAACCCATGAAAAGTTGTTCGTCCACCCGGAATGTTCTGATGCGGTCAAGGTAACACGACAACACTCTTTTTGGGTCCAGCCAATGAAGTCTCTTCTCTTCCTTCGAGGGATGAGGCCAAGCATTAAAGGTAAGGAAGGTGATGGACTGGCCAAAGAGGAACAGGGTGACTACCTTTGGCAAGAAGGATGCCGGAGTTGGAAGGATCAATTTGTCTAGCTAAAAAGAGATGTACGGAGGCTGAGATGACAGCGCCTGCAGTTCACGAACACTCTGGGCAGATGTAATTGCCACAAGGAAAGGCGGTCTTGATGGTGAGGAGCCCAAGAGGGAAGTTATGAAGCGGCTTACATAAGAAAAGTGAGAACCATATTGAAGTCCCACTAAGGAATAACAAAGGGAGCAGGAGGGAACATGTGCTGTAGACCTTTTAGGACCCTATTTACAATAGGGGACTTCAAAAGGGAAGGCTGATCTTGCAGCCGCAGACAAGCAGATATAGCAGATAAATAAACCTTCAATGTATCCAATGCAAAGCCCTGCTGGGCCACGGTAAGTATAAATAAAAGAACTTAGTAAGGGGTTCAGATAAAGGGTTAACTTGTTTGTCTGTACACCATGCCAGATATTTGCTCCAACGGCCGGCGTATATCGTCCTGGTGGAGGGACACCATGCTGCCAAAATAACATTACAGACTTCAGGCAAAAAGCCAAAAGCTGCTCAATCTCCACACATGAAGGCGGAGCATTGACAGGTTCAGGTGGAGAATCCAACCCTGCTGCTGCAACAGAAGATCCTCCTGAAGGGGCTGCCTGGTGAGAAGATCAATGGACATGCTCAACAGCTTGGCATACGAGAGTCTCCGAGCCCAGTCCGGACCCACAAGGATGACTTCAGCCAGGTCATTCCTTATCTTCTTGAGAACTCTGGTCAGGAGTGGTATTGGTGGAAAGGCGTACAAGAGGCCGGAGCTCCCCTCAAGACGAAAAGCATCTCCAGCAAGAGCCACCTTGGAAACTCCAGGGCGCAGAACTGATGACACTGTACGTACTCGAAGATCTAATCAAGGCTCTCCCCACTGCTGAAAGAGACCTTGCACCGCCTCCGGTTGGAGACGTCACCCATGATCTGCTAGGCATCTTGGGCTGAGTTTGCCTGCTCTGGCATTTAGAGAGCCCGCCAGGTGTTGAACCACTACGGAAATTACTTAACGTTCCAAACATGTCCAGAGACATAGGGCCTCTTGACAGTGGATCCACAACCCCACCCCACCCGTTTGTTGCGGTACCATATCTCTGTGAACACCTGCACTGGACTTCCCTTGATGGAGGATAGAAAGGTTTTTAATGCCAGTCAGATAGCTCGAAGCTCCAACAGTTTATGTAGAGCCTGGATTCCGCCGGGGCTCAAAGTCCTCTGATCTCCACCTCTCCCCGAAGGCCGCCCCAAGCCAGGATTGACGCATCTGTCACTACAGTCATCTCTGGTTGGGGAAGGGTCTGCCACTGACCCAATCACGGTTAATCAGCCACCACTGCAGGTCTTTAGCCGTGCCCTCCGAGATCTGGACCATGTCAGAGAGATTACCCTGATGCTGCACCCACTGGAAATTCAAGTCACACTGCAGAGTCCGCTTATGCCAGTGGGCATGCGTTGCAAGCAGGGTGCAGGAGGCCATGAGGCCAAGCAGCGTCAGAGTCAGTATCACCGAAATCCAGGTTAGAGGCTGAAACATCGCTATCATAGCCTGAATATCCTGGACCCGCCGCTTGGAAGGATATGCCCGAAACTGCACTGTCTAGAACAGCTCCAATGAAAAGGAGCGTCTGAGAAGGGATCCAGTGTGACTTTGGCATGTTGATAGAGAACCCCAGCGAGTGCAGGAGGTTCTCCACAGTCTGGAGGTGGGAGACGACCACCTGAGGTGAGCCCACCTTCGACAGACAGTCATCGAGTTAGGGGGAAGACTGGCACTCCTGATCTCCGCAGATGAGCTGAAACCATCGCCATCACCATGGTGAGCACCCAAGAGACGTTGGTAAGGCCAAAAGGGAGCACGGTGAACTGAAAATGTTTGTGACCAACCGTGAACCACGAGTAGCATCCGTGGGCAGGCAGGACAGGTATGTGGAAGTATGCATCCTGCAAGTCCAACGCTACCGTCCAGTAGAGACAGCACTTAAGCGAGTGTGAGCATTTTGAATTTCTTCTTTTTCAGGAAGAAATTGAGATGGTGCAAGTCTAGGATAGTACGAAGGCCTTCATCCTTCTTGGGAATCAGAAAATAGTGGGAATAACAACCATGACCTACTTCTGATGCTGACACCATCTCTATGACGCCCTAGGCCAAGAGAGCCGCCACTTCCTGGTGGAGTAAAGAGATGTGGTCCTCGGTCAGCCTGTCGCATGTGCATGGCATGGCATGGGTGGAGGGGTAATCACAAAGGGGAGGGAGTAGTCCATTTGGACAATTGGGAGAACACAGCAGTCGGATGTCATCGACCTCCAGCGTATCCTGCCCCCACTGGTTGCCCATGATGGTCAGAGGGCAAACTAAAGAGGCTTGTAGGCTCCAGCTGCTATGGGGAGGTGAGAGGGGTGGTGGTGGATTGACTCTACCTCTGGCTACCTGACCCACAAAGGTCTGTGGGTGCTGTGTCCAAGGCCACACAAGGGTTGAGAAGACTGCGGGCCATGGTGGCTAGGCAAGGAGAGATGCAGCTGGAAGCCCCGTCTGTGGCCACGAAAGGCGGACTGGGGTTGGCGAGGGTCCAAGGAAAGACCCAAGGACCTGGCCGTAGCTCTGCTGTTCTTGAAGCGCTCCAGCGCGAAGTACACCTTGTCTCCGAAGAGATGGGAGCCTTCGAAGGGCATGTCCCTAAACGAGGCTTGGACATTCTCCGAAAAGTCAGTGGTTCTCAACCAGGTGTGGCGCCTAAGAGCCACTGACTATTTAACCACTCTGCCCAGTGAGTTATGTTATGCTATACTGCATTTATAGCGCGCACGGATACTCAAGAGTGTCCCGTCGCTGAGTGCTTAATAGAAGGAAGCGGGGGAGGCTGAACATACCAAGATTTAGTTAAAAAGCAGGGTTTTAAGATGTTTCTTGAACAGTCTGGTATCTTGGATGTTGCGCAGTTCCATCGGAAGGGAATTCCAGGCTTCAGCCGCCTTAAAAGATAGGGAGCTGCCGCCCATGCGAGTGAGGCGGAAGCGGGGGATGATTGCCAGACGATGACCACCGGAGCGTAGATGTCTTCGTGGAACATAGAAGGTGAAGGGTCTACTAAGGTAGAGTGGCCCCTCTCCGTGTAGAGCTCCATGCGCCAAAGTAAGAGCTTTAAACTGGTTGGTTGGTCATATTCAGTCCACAGCTTATGGCGAACTTAGTTGCATCTCTCCCATCAGCAATAGCTTGGGAGAGTATGGCTCGGGCCTCCACCGAAACCATAGGTCAAGTGGGAGTATCAGCCCAAAAGGCAAACAGTGTCCACCGACCGCAGACCCAGGCTGGTGGCTTAGTAGGGAATGCGGCAGGAACTACTCAGGAAGCGGAGGTTTGGAACACCAAGCTCTCTGGGGTGGGGTGCTGGGTGAGGAAACAAGAGTCCCCTGGGGCAGGGCAATGGCGGCAGGCAATTGAACTATATACAGGAGCCCCTGTGTGCAGAGCTTGGATCAGGCCCGAGTAGGACGTCCGTGACGGCTTCGTTAAACGGGAGAAGCGGTTTAGATGGGACGACTCTTGGCTGAAACACCTTCATCAAGACATTTGTCTTGAGAGCCATGGAGGGCAACTGAAGGTCCAGTACAGCAGCCGCCCTCCTCACCACCACAGCAAATGAGGCTCCCTCCTCCATAGCCACGGTAGGAGACAAAGCCAGTGTCTGGGGAGGAGTCCAATCCACTGGCATCCGCAAGATCCTCGCACCAGGTGTCCTCTGTGACATCTAGGGGCAGGTATTCATCAAGGTCCAGAGGCCCCTTTTAATTGTTACCAAGTCCATAGGAATAGGTCATAGGCTCCGGCCTGGGTGGAATGGCTCCAGTTGGCGCCAGACGACACCCATCCAGCTCCATGTCGAAGTCGGGGATGAGTATGGGTATTGCGCAGGTGACGTCGGTAATGGATCCAGGGACGTCGGTAAGGGATCCAGGGACGTCGGCAATGGAGCTGGCGGCAGAGAAGGTCGAGGTGGTTCAACCAGCACCGTTCCGGATTCGACAATGGATGCAAGGGGCCCGACTGGTGCCAGGGGCAAACCCACCAGTGGAAAACCAGTGGGCCAGATTGCGCGCCAGCAGGAATGGGCAGCCCAAATATGAGGTGTATGGCCTCATAAAACTCATGGAGCTGAGCGGGAGTCGCTCCAGCTTCAGGACACTCAGGGAAGTGTGGAGACAGCTCTGGCTTAGGCTTAACCACAGAGCCAGACCTCGAATGCCAATGTTCCCACGTCTTGTCGGATGACTTCGAAGATCAGGGCGAAGTCAAAGACCTCTTCGACTTCTTGTTCTTCTTTTGTATGCGAGACTTAACCGAACTCCCAGACAATTCGACGACGAGCGCTTGGATTGGTTCCACGACTGATCCAGGGACCTTCCTCTCGACCGTGATCGAGATTGTTGCGGTGTCGCACACTGAACAGCAAGGAGCTTGAGGGACCGCTCCCTCAAGGCCCATGGGTGCATGGCGCAACAACTAGCGCAGGTCTTGGTGTCATGGTCGCGCTCAAGGCACCAGACAGACGAGATGTGGGTCTGTCACGGATATCTGCCAATGACAGCGCCACAGGGGCTTGAAATCATCCTTCCTTGTGAACATCCCTGCCACACCAGGAGACTAAAAAACTCAGACAAAAGAGTCGAAAAAAGGTCAGTCAAAAAGTGACTAGGGTAGATCTTCTCCGGATCTGCGCTGACTGGCGCGGAAAGAAAAGAACTGCATGTCACGTCAGGCACGTCACGACAAAGCCACCGACTGGCATTCAGGAGTACTGCTCACGAAATAATTTCAGATCCAGTATGATGCCTGGGTAAAAAACAACTATTTTCTCCACTTTCCCTTCTTTATTCTTCTCTGAAATTAATGTAGCTAATAAATATTTAGTCCATTCTTCCAACCATGTCCATGACTCGTTTCGGCCAAATCCTTGGCCTTGATCACAATCGCGCTGCATCAATAAACAGGGTTTTAAATAGTCGCCACGTGATTTGAAAACAAATTGTAGACACTGACAACAGACTATTGCTTTGGCAAAAACAGGAATTATATAAGGAGACAGACTAATAGGTGTCACCATAAATATATAGATGCATAAATACATATTATATAAAAAAGGCTTAAATTACATATGTAATTTCATGTCCTCCTGACATATAATTTCATGTCCTCACATAAATATATTTAGAACTGGTGTTTTGCAATATATATATATATATATTATCTACTGGCGGTCGCCAGTAGATAGTTATAGTTACAACCTATTATCCATAGGAAATCCGCGACATTCTATTTGCAATAACGTTGGCGTCGGTTGACGAATCTTCGCGAAAGCTTCCAACTTGTTGGGGCGCTCCGGTCCGCTCCTACCCTGAAAGTCTCGGGGTGATACGTCAAGCGGGGGCCGAGAAAAAGGGGGTCCCAAAACGCGTTTTCCCCATTCATTTTTCCATAGGAACCTTTAGTCGCAGCTACAGCCCGAACTGCTGAACGGAATTACCCCAAATTTGGCAAAGAGGTAGCCCTTGGTTCAGACTGGTGCCTTTTGCTAAAATGGTGTAAATCCGTTCAGTAGTTCCTGAGAAATTCACAATTAAAATCACATATATATCTATGGGGCGCGTCGGATCCGCGTACCCTCCCGATCACGAGCTGCATGCTAATTGGCTGTCAACACTCCAAATCAAGAAGTGTTGGCAGCCATTTTGTCCTCGGTAGAACCGAGGGACAGAAACAAGTGCGCAAAGCGCAAAAGGGGCAGGGTAGAAACACCCTGACCCCTAGGTCTGCTCAGGGGTCCCACAAGGACCCCCTGGGCAGAAAAAGATTTTTTTTTTTTTTTTTTTTTAAATCGGCGGGATGCGCTTAGGGTGCGCGTATCCCGCCGAGAAAAAAAAAAGAAACAAGTGCGCAAAACGCACAAAGGGGGCAGGGTAGAAACACCCTAACCCCTAGGCCTGCTCAGGGGTCCCACAAGGACCCCTGGGCAAAAAAGCATTTTTAAAAAAAATCGGCAGGATGCGCTCATGGTGCGCGAATCCTGCCAGAAAAAACGAAGCGCGGTCTCCCGCGCTCGATGTTAATTGGCTCCCGGGTGGCCCAAGTCCCGGGGGCATGGTGGGGGGATAATTTAATGTGTGGGGGCCTCAAAGGGCCCCCAAGCCCCGGGGACCGCCACCCCCCGGGGCTTTTTAAAAAATGGTGCGGGAGGGCTCTGAGCCCTCCCGCAGCCCCGGGGACCACCACCTCCCCGGGCTTTTTTAAATTAAAAATTAAACCAGTGTGGGGGGCTCCAGCCTCCACACGCCCGGGACCGCCACCTCCCGGGGCACTAAACATTTTAATATGGGGGTCCGTTACGGACCTCCAGAGCCCCGGGGACCACCACCTCCCCGGGGCTGTAGTACTGAATGGGAGGGGGCCGCGCGGCCCCCCTCCTGGAGCCCTTGATGGCCCTGGGGACCACCACCCCCAGGGCCGGCTCCTGCAGTGTCCCGGGTGCCTACCCTCGGGACACTGTAGTTTGCTATGGCAGGACGGGAGCCTCGCGGCCCCGTCCTGCCATAGCAAACTGCTTTGGGTATTGGAAGAGAGAGCAGGGAAACCTGCCTCTCTTCCAATATCCAAAGCGATTGCTTTTCCACATGGTGAGCAGCATGTCAGCTGCTCCCCATGTGGAACAGCAATGCCGGCTCCCAAGGGACGTGGGGAGCCGGCGGGACTGTGGGGGGATTGGGGACCCCCCACAGTCCCCAACGGAGAGGGCCAGCCCCGGGGGATGGGGTCCCCGGGGCAAGTAGTGGCTCGGGATGGGGGCCACGCGGCCCCCTCTCCAAAAAAGAGAAAAAAAAATGACAAAAAAAAATGGAAAGGCCGGCCCCGGGGGATGGGGTCCCCGGGGCCTTAAAATGGCCAGAGGAGGGGGCCACGCTGCCCCCTCAAAATAATAAATATAGAGGCCATGCCCCGGGGGATGGGGTCCCCGGGGCCAATACAGGCCCAGGGAAGGGGGGCCACGCGGCCCCCTTCCCGTTTTTACGGGGCGCGTTTGCACAGTGGTGAAGGGAGGGGGCGGGGCTTCAGGTGACATGTGTGCAAACAGGCCCCGTGGCGCGTTTTAAGATGGGGAATTAAATCCTCTTCAATCCTGAGGGTCCCTGGGGGCCAACTAGCCCAACAGGTACGTCCAGAAAGCGCCACAGAGCTGCGTTGCAGAGAGGTGTAAAAGGGGTGTGGCCTCTCTACACGTCTCTGCAACGCAGCCCCTGGCGCATATTGGAGGTTCCTGGTGGGCTAGTTGGCCCCTAGGGACCCTCAGGATTCAAGGGGACTTAATCCCCAACTTAAAACGTGCAACGGGCGCGTTTGCACAGATGTCACCTCAGGCCCCGCCCCTCCCTTCACCATTGTGCAAATATTCCTCTAAAATCAGCCGAAATACGAATTCCGATTTACTCACCTGTTATCAGGAGAGACCTCAGTGCTGCATCTTTCAGCCCAGTACTGATCCTCAAAAGTAATTTTAACCGTACTTACCAGTAACTTGAATTTCCTTCCATAGGATATCATTGCCTGCTTTTTGCTGAAAAAGTTTCTAAGTGTTGATTTTTGAAACATACAAATATTCCTGTAAAATCAGCCGAAATACGAATTCCGATTTACTCACCTGTTATAAGGAGAGACCTCAGTGCTGTATCTTTCAGCCCAGTACTGGTCCTGAAAAGTAATTTTAACCGTACTTACCAGTAACTTGAATTTCCTTCCATAGGCTAACATTGACTGGTTTCACTTGGAAATTCTTCTAAGTGTGGAGTTTTGGAACTTTAAAATATTCCTCTAAAATCAGCCGAAATACGAATTTCGATTTACTCACCTGTTATCAGGAGAGACCTCAGTGCTGCATCTTTCAGCCCAGTACTGATCCTGAAAAGTAATTTTAACCGTACTTACCGGTAACTTGAATTTCCTTCATAGGCTAACATTGACTGGTTTCACTTGGAAATTCTTCTAAGTGTGGAGTTTTGGAACTTTAAAATATTCCTCTAAAATTAGCCGAAATACGAATTCCGATTTACTCACCTGTTATCAGGAGAGACCTCAGTGCTGCATCTTTCAGCCCAGTACTGATCCTCAAAAGTAATTTTAACCGTACTTACCAGTAACTTGAATTTCCTTCCATAGGATATCATTGCCTGCTTTTTGCTGAAAAAGTTTCTAAGTGTTGATTTTTGAAACATACAAATATTCCTGTAAAATCAGCCGAAATACGAATTCCGATTTACTCACCTGTTATAAGGAGAGACCTCAGTGCTGTATCTTTCAGCCCAGTACTGGTCCTGAAAAGTAATTTTAACCGTACTTACCAGTAACTTGAATTTCCTTCCATAGGCTAACATTGACTGGTTTCACTTGGAAATTCTTCTAAGTGTGGAGTTTTGGAACTTTAAAATATTCCTCTAAAATCAGCCGAAATACTGAATTCCGATTTACTCACCTGTTATCAGGAGAGACCTCAGTGCTGCATCTTTCAGCCCAGTACTGATCCTGAAAAGTAATTTTAACCGTACTTACCGGTAACTTGAATTTCCTTCATAGGCTAACATTGACTGGTTTCACTTGGAAATTCTTCTAAGTGTGGAGTTTTGGAACTTTAAAATATTCCTCTAAAATCAGCCGAAATACGAATTCCGATTTACTCACCTGTTATCAGGAGAGACCTCAGTGCTGCATCTTTCAGCCCAGTACTGATCCTCAAAAGTAATTTTAACCATACTTACCAGTAACTTGAATTTTCTTCCATAGGATATCATTGCCTGCTTTTTGCTGAAAAAGTTTCTAAGTGTTGATTTTTGAAACATACAAATATTCCTCTAAAATCAGCCGAAATCCGAATTCTGATTTACTCACCTGTTATCAGGAGAGACCTCAGTGCTGCATCTTTCAGCCCAGTACTGCTCCTGAAAAGTAATTTTAACCGTACTTACCAGTAACTTGAATTTCCTTCCATAGGCTAACATTGACTGGTTTCACTTGGAAATTCTTCTAAGTGTGGAGTTTTGGAACTTTAAAATATTCCTCTAAAATCAGCCGAAATACGAATTCCGATTTACTCACCTGTTATCAGGAGAGACCTCAGTGCTGCATCTTTCAGCCCAGTACTGATCCTCAAAAGTAATTTTAACCGTACTTACCGGTAACTTGAATTTCCTTCATAGGCTAAGATTGACTGGTTTTCAGCAAAAAAGTTTCAAAGTGTTGATTTAAACCAACTACAAATATTCCTTAAAAATCGCCTGTATGACTTAAACGCATTTTTTCAACTGTTTACAGGAGATGCACCAGTGCTGGATCCAGGATCCAACACGGAGTAAGAAAAAGTAACGATAACAGTTTTTACCTGCTAAGTGAATTTCCTTCCATAGGATAACATTGGTGATTCTATGAGAAAAAGTTTCTAAGTGTCAACTTTTAAAATACAATAATATTCCTTAAAAATCACGACTGTAACCAAAACGCTTTTACTCAACTGTTTACAGGAGATGTACCAGGACTGAATCTAGGATCCAGTCCTGTGGTTACAAAAGTAATCCATAAAGTAACTAATTGCATTTAACTAGAAATTCACATTGAGCTGAATGTTGCATTGTGTTTGAAAATGTGTTGCCCATTGCAACAACTGTAACTACTGTACTTAAAAGTCTATTGCCTATCTGCAAAGTATTTAAACTAAAGTAATTCATTCTGAGAAAGTATTTTTTGTAATGTAATGTATAATGTAATTACAATGTAATTTAAAAATAAAATATGTAAAAAAAAATTGTTTCTAAAAATGTAGTAAATCAGTATGAAAAAAATTAATATAACAATTAATACATTTAAAAATTGTCATTTACAAAACCTTTGAAATTCACTGAAAAAACCGTAGGTTTCAGGCACGTTATAGTTAGAAATTAGCATTTAAAAAACCTTTGAAATTCACTGAAAAAACCATAGGTTTCAGACACGTTATAGTTACAAATTAGCATTTAAAAAACCTTTGAAATTCACTGAAAAAACCATAGGTTTCAGACACGTTATAGTTAGAAATTAGCATTTAAAAAACCTTTGAAATTCACTGAAAAAACCATAGGTTTTAGGGACAGTTATAGTTACTTGGACATTGCACTCGTACAAAACCCGTGAAATTCCCCCGTTATAGTTAGTTCAGCTAACTATAACTCGCGCCCCGCAATGCACTGCTGATGACGTCACATATTACATCACTCATGACATGGTCAGTGACATCACTGATGACATCACTGATGACATCTCAAATGACATCACTGATGACATCATCCACGTGATAATCTGATGCACCTCCTCACACCCTAATATAACCTTTGATACACCCACTCTAAATTACAGACTGCCATTCGCAAAACCATAGACACTCCAACACCAATAACTACATACCCACTCACTGATTCTTAGGTCTACACACACACATCCACTCACTCACCCGTACAGTCACTCATACTTACGGTCACTCAGTACAGGACTATCATATGCACTCTTACTCCTATATAGACACTCAAACAACGCCACTCATCCATAGAGATACTCACACACCTAGTCAGTCATGCAAATAATTAAACACACTGCCATTTACTCACCTATACAGTTATACACACACCAGCTCACTTACTCAAACAAATAGTAGCACATTGTTACGCTCTTATACAATCACTGATACAAGCACACACTCATCCATACAGCCACTATCACAATCACTCACTCTTGCTTATAGCTATTTATATACTCCAACACACATATATACTGCCTTTCACATATGTAGTTACTCACACATGTACCACTGGGACATACATTCACTCACTAACACACTCTTACACACACTTACCCACCCATACAGTCTATCACAGATGCACTCTTGAAACCATCCACCCAGTGAATCACCCACTCACACATCTATGCACAGAGTTGCACACACCCCTCCCACACAAACACTCAGGCACCCATACAGATACTCAGACAAGCATTCAATAACTCATATAGACACTCATGTAGCTATTCACAAACACATGCAGCCACTTACACAGCAACAGACAGACGGATACAGACATTCACCCAGTTTAGTCACTAACCCATGCATTCAGTAAGATACGTTAAATCACTCACTTATACAGTCAGTCACGCACCTACTAAATCATCCATACAGACACTTACACACCCACTCATTCTTCAATACGTCTTTTCCTATATATATTAAAAATATTTAAACTTTAGAGAAACACACAGTCACTGGATGATGTCATCAGTGATGTCATTTGAGATGTCATCAGTGATGTCATCAGTGATGTCACTGACCATGTCATGAGTGATGTAATATGTGACGTCATCAGCAGTGCATTGCGGGGCGCGAGTTATAGTTAGCTGAACTAACTATAACGGGGGAATTTCACGGGTTTTGTACGAGTGCAATGTCCAAGTAACTATAACTGTCCCTAAAACCTATGGTTTTTTCAGTGAATATATATATATATATACACACACACACACATATATATATACATATACACACATATATACATATACACACACACACATATATACATATACACACATACACACATATATACATATACACACATACACACATATATACATATACACACATATATACATATACACACATACACACATATATACATATACACACATACACACATATATACATATACACACATACACACATATATACATATATATACATACATACACACACACTTTTGTTTTTTAATGCAAGCAACAATAGTGCCTGTGAAGTTAAGGTTTTGGTCTGACTTTTCCATGGAAAGCTGTTTTTATTATCTTAATAACCATCTTGTTGTTGACCAACACTTTAAAAAAGAAAGAAAAATAAAGTATTCTGATGGAGGCTCATCATGGCAAGATCCGTCAAACATGGGTCAAATAAAAAAAATAAAAAAAGGGGGGGGGCAAAAAAGTAGCATTTCAATTCCTACAGGATCTTTTTTCTCTGCTACAGAAACAAGTATTGCGATACAAAAGGGGATGATGGACGGAACGTTTGAGCCAATCAAACACTCACCCCCAGTCAACTGATCTGGGTTTAATCCATCATCATTCTTTAGCTCACTCCACCACCCCAGTTCAGACATGGCCATATGCAAATCAGCCTGACCCTGTGCCTCATGGGAACAGTCCAGCCCGAACTGCCAAGCCATGTCTTCCCTGGACCGGAAACAAGCATCCTAGGACCGGTTTCTGGCATTCCAGCCGTCATCAGCCAGGCTTGCTTGAATCCAGTGGCAAAGTGAGCAAGGGACCCACGTCTGGGCATACCCCCGCCAACTTAGGGCGAACAAAGCGATACAAAAGGGGATGATGGACGGAACGTTTGAGCCAATCAAACACTCACCCCCAGTCAACTGATCTGGGTTTAATCCATCATCATTCTTTAGCTCACTCCACCACCCCAGTTCAGACATGGCCATATGCAAATCAGTCTGACCCTGTGCCTCATGGGAACAGTCCAGCCCGAACTGCCAAGCCATGTCTTCCCTGGACCGGAAACAAGCATCCTAGGACCGGTTTCTGGCATTCCAGCCGTCATCAGCCAGCGAGACATCCCCTTTTGTATCGCTTTGTTCGCCCTAAGTTGGCGGGGGTATGCCCAGACGTGGGTCCCTTGCTCACTTTGCCACTGGATTCAAGCAAGCCTGGCTGATGACGGCTGGAATGCCAGAAACCGGTCCTAGGATGCTTGTTTCCGGTCCAGGGAAGACATGGCTTGGCAGTTCGGGCTGGACTGTTCCCATGAGGCACAGGGTCAGACTGATTTGCACATGGCCATGTCTGAACTGGGGTGGTGGAGTGAGCTAAAGAATGATGATGGATTAAACCCAGATCAGTTGACTGGGGGTGAGTGTTTGATTGGCTCAAACGTTCCGTCCATCATCCCCTTTTGTATCACAGAAACAAGTATTGACAAAGCCAATGGGTCTCGTCCATGCAAGAGATAATGGCTTTGCAAATGTGTTTCAGCCGTGTTGTGCATGCATATTTAGCAACACAACACCTATTCTAGAATACATATTATCTTTGTATCTAGCCATCTAGTACAGAGGGTAAAGGAGGCTAGGATCAGGATAACTGCAGTTTCAAACCACACCCCGGTGTAGATCAGAAAAAAAAAAACATTGCATACTTACTCTATGGGGGAAGTGATGGAGAATGTGCAGGTACATATTGCAGGATGCAGACACAAATAGAGATTTCTAAACTGATTGATGATTACATGAAGATTAATGACCCGCCTGATACCCCTAGGAAAAATCTCTTGGGTGCCTTCAAGGCAGTGATAAGGGGCTGACTAATAGCAATAGCTGTGAAAACTAAGCCATAAACTGCTTTGCAACAGACTAAGCAGGAGGCGGAGCTAAATTTGCTTAAGCCAAAGTTTCAGTTGGGCTAATCTGAAAGAGATGAACAAAATTCAAAGGCAATTACAAGTACCCTTGGCAGCTGGGCTGTTTTAAAGACGGAAAATCTGCAGAAGTTTTAAGAGTCCATTAGAATCTAAGGGCTATCTAGTGCAACCTTTTAGGGCCTGCTGGCAGTTTATATCCATCATCCTGTTCTAGGCCATAAATAAGATATCAGGATCCCAGTTATGTCACTTGGAGTCTCATTTATGTGATACTATGGCACAA
This sequence comes from Calotriton arnoldi, assembly GCA_963921515.1. Taxonomy (NCBI): domain Eukaryota; kingdom Metazoa; phylum Chordata; class Amphibia; order Caudata; family Salamandridae; genus Calotriton; species Calotriton arnoldi. The sequence goes on from CAWUFW010001141.1 coordinate 131,830, forward strand.
AAAGTATCCTAGTGACTAAGAATTTGTCTGCAGTCTCTGGTTCTTCCAACCTTGCTTAACTAATGGATTCTCACTGGGATTTTATCAACATTGTATAATGGTGTTTCTGCTTTGTTTATCTGCCACTGCTAATCCTTCTGGTTCTATTCCCCACTACAGTCTCTTTCTTAAGCCCCTCCAATTTAACTTACACACAGCAGGAATGAAACAAGCATTGGCAAAGCCAATATATCATGTATTATTTTTTTTTTATAAAGAGCACACGCATGTGCCCTCGAAAAGCAGCAATCTGCAGTTTGTTGATGCAGGCTGAGGTTGTTGCTAGAGGCCCTTAAGTAAGACAAATACTTGCTGCAGGAGACTGCAGTAACTAAAGCCAACAATAGAGGTTTCACAGGCTTCCACCATGATCCCATTAATTAAGATACCAGAGAATTATGAACAGATCAGTTCATATCTGCATGGAACATGGCTGGTTTTCCTAGTCTGCACCCACAGCATCCCCTCTTTTGAACAATCTAAAGTTGAGGTGTCTATATTTGAATGTCCCCTTTTAAACTTTCAAACTCTGCTGATTTGAGAAATAACTATCATTTTCCAGGGTCAAATATAGCAACATACAGTTACAAAGGCTGGGGCACTGTGGGTTACAAAAGGCACAGGGTTCAATGTTTACTACCTCCAGCCATAGTACTTGTATTTTGAGCAGAATGGATATGAGACATGCATAGCGTCTTCAGGTGACTTCATGACAACGCAACATTTCTTATCACTTAACCATGCTCCTCCTTTTCCTTAGTTTACAACTTCTTTAATTTCTCTTCAAAGCTCCAGTCTGGTGTTCCCCCAAGACTTAGAGTGCCTTCATTGTGTTGTGTTTTGGTTTCAGCTCTGTAGTCTGCACCATCCTGCTTAACTATCTCCTCACTTAGGTCTGCTGGCTTCATGGTGATGGTTTTTCAATATTTTGATCGGCAGTCTGCGGAATTAGTTCCCTGTAGTATGACATTGTGAACTGTTGAGCAGAGGTGGATGGTTTGTCTGAGGATGTAATGTAGGGTGGATATGAAAAACGTATACTTTGTATAAATTCCAAATATTGCGAAGCATGTTCGATTTTCTGATCTTGCGTAGAAGTGAGGATTTATATAGGGTTATGTAGCTTCCAACCAAAAGTTACTATTGGCTTTGTTCAATTTTATTGCTGCTCTCTCCTTCAAGAACTTTTATTTGAGTGAGCTCTTTGGAAGTTAATCTTTTTGGAATAGGAAAGACCATTCATTTTAACTAAGGGCTCCTCACCCACTCTATTTAACTCCCTCCTATTTTGGACATTTGGGGACTGCTTGCAACAAGACATAACTGTAAATTCATGTGGATCTAGTCCCTGGTCAAACGTGTACCCCTCCGCCTGGGGATGATTAACTTTGGTGGAGCTGAGCATCTATACAATTCTGTCCCCATCCCCCAGCACCCTGACTGGCCTTGGAATTTTAGTCTCTACTCAAAATGTTCCTACGTCATGATAGTCTCCAATCCTCCACATTGTTTGGTTCCCACACCGCATTCACCATTCATTCACTGCCCAATATGGGTTATATTTGGCAAAAAGAGGGTCTACAACAGAGGCAGTTCTCTTATATGGGCGCAGGGGCTATGCTCCCCTTAATATTTCCTCCAGAAGTGCTTTTTATTTTCCCTAGTATTGCTGACAGTATTTTAAAAACAAAGATAAACTGAGGGCAGCGCTTTAGAAGCGCTCACCTTGGTTTACATTCTCCTGTCCTCGACCTCTTCTTGCATTGGCAGACTGTCATCAGTTACTAATTGCCGGGCTGATGAGCTTACAGCCCTGAAGCCTGTGAGGTCACCAGCTAAGCAAAATCATTGCTTCCTGGGCTTTACTCCTCCTCCTGATGACTTAAGTGAAAAGTTAGCACCTGGGCGCCTCAGGCTGAAGCCGTAGCACCAGGAGCTATACGTCCATCACGAGCTGGAGCCAAACCACCCTACCCTTTCACAACTCGTCATATGGGTCTGAAGCCTGAATGACCCCCACCTTAACCTGTGAAGAGCTGCTAAAGGGTGGGATTAGAAGCTGCAGGAGCAAACTGGACATTGGAGTCTGCGCAGCTTGAGTTTTGTATTTCATGACAGACTATGCCGGTTCTGGTGACCTGCTCAAGAGTAGACTGAGTTTGCTAAGGATTATGCTACTTACCCTGTAAGCATCTGTTCTTGGCATGTAGAACTGTAGATTCACATGTGTTGCATACTCCTGCCATCTAGTGTCGGGTCCGGATGTTTGCAAGTTGTTTATCTTCGAAGAAGTCTTTTCCAGTCACGGAGCAAAGTGACTCCTCCTTTCGGTTACAGTGCGCATGGGCATCGACTCCATTGTTAGATTGTTTTCCGCAAGAGGGTAAGAATGGAGTAAGTAAGTGTAGTATAGAGATGGCAATGAGTATATAATGTGAATAATAAGAACTGCAACAACCATAGGTGTCCGGGAAGGAGGGAGGGCGCATGTGAATCTACAGCTCTACATGCCAAGAACAGATGCTTACAGGGTAAGCAACATAATCCGTTCGAGGCATGTGTACTGTAGATACACATGCTTTGGATAGACTGTATAGCAGTACCCTCCAAAAGCAGTGGCTAACCAGTGAGTGTGGCAGTTGTTTGAAAGAGTGTTTTTAGCACTGTTTGTCTGACATTAGCCTGTTGACGTGCTAACATATTCACACAATAATGTTTTGTAAAATGTGCGTGTTGTAAACCATGTAGCTGCCTTACATATGTCAGCTATGGGAATGTTGCCTAAAAAGGCAATCGATGCTTCTATTTTGCGAGTAGAATGTGCTCTAGGAGGTACTGTTAAAGTTCTTTTAGCTTTAACATAGCAAGCTTGAAAACATTTGACAATCCATCTCGAAATTCCAGATTTTGAGATAGGTTTTCCTTTATGAGGTGGAGCAAAAGCAACAAAAAGTTGTTTTGTGAAAATCTTTTGTCCTATCAATGTAGTATAATAATGCTCTTTTGACATCCAGTATGTGAAGAGCTCTTTCTCCTACTTAATCAGGTTGAGGAAAGAACACAGGTAACTCAACTGATTGCTTAATATGAGAAGCAGAGACAACCTTTGGAAGATATTTTGCATTTGTACGAAGAACTATTCTATCTTTATGAAGCTGAAAGAAGGGTTCTTCTAAGGTTAATGCATGTAACTCACTAACCCGACTTAGTGAGATAATAGCTATTAAGAAGGCAACTTTCCATGCAAGAAATTGTAGTGAAAAATTGTGTAATGGTTCAAAAGGTGGGCCCATAAGTCTTGTAAGAACAATGTTAAGGTTCCAGACAGGTGCAGGTGGTACCCTGGGTGGTGGTATACTTTTAAGGCCTTCCATAAAGGTTTTGATCACAGGCACTTTGAATAAAGATAAATGTTGCCTGTTCTGAAGATATGCAGCTACTGCTGCAAGGTGTAGTCAAACAGATGTGTAGGCTAAACCTGCGCATTGTAGATGCAAAAGATACAAAATATTATTTGGTATGGATGCATCTAGCAGATCAATTGAATTATTTGTACAATATATGACAAATCTTTTCCACTTTGCTGCATAACATGCTCTAGTGGTAGGTCTTCTTGCTTCTTTAAGAATTGTCATACAATCTGGTGGTAGGTCTAGATAACCAAACTATGACTTGAGGAGCTGAATTGCAAGGTTGAGGTCTTTGGGATTTGGATGTCCGATTTCTCCATGGTTCTGTGTGAGAAAATTTGACGTTATGTCAAGCTTCTGATATAGAACAACTGAAAATTCTAACAGTGTTGTGAACCATGGCTGACAAGCCCATGTGGGCGCTACGAGAATCAGTGTGAGAGATGTCTGCCTGAGTTTCCGAACCAGAAATGGAAGGCGAGGGAGATGCGGAAAAGCGTAAGCAAATATCCCTGACCAGTTCATTCATAGGGCATTGCCTTTGGATAGAGGGTGTGGGAACCTGGAGGCAAAGATTGGGCATTTTGAGTTCTGTGCCGTGTAAAAGAGGTCTACTTGTGGAAATCCCCATTCTTGAAAGTACGGAAGGAGAACTTGTGGGTGAAGTTCCCATTTGTGCATTTGGTGTTTCTTTCCTGCTGAGGAGATCTGCATAGATGTTGTCTGTGCCTGGAAGGTGCTCTGCTAGTAGATGGATTTTATGATGAATTAGCCAAAACCAAATGGTCTGAGAGAGGCGTGACAGTTGTAGAGAGTGTGTGTCCCCCCCCCCTTCTGTTCTTGTATATAGTACATTGTTGTCATATTGTCCGACCGGATTAAGACAACTTTGTTTACCAGGTGAGGTACAAATGCTTCCAGTGCTAGTTAAACTGCTTGAAACTCTAGGTAGTTGATGTGATAGTTCTGTTTGGAGTTTCAAAGACCCTGAACTGTTAAGTGTTGTAAATGTGCCCCCAACCCTGTGAGAGATGAGTCTGTTGTGCGCACAACTTGTGGAATAGGGTCGATGAACGGCTGCCCTTTTGACACATTTTGTGTGTTTCACCATTGCAGAGAGCGCTGAGTGCAGCTGTCTACCAACACTAGATCTGTCAGCAGACCCTGTGATTGATTCAACTGACGTGCTAAGCAGTCTTGTAGAGGGCGCATGTTTAGTCGTGCATGAGGCACTTTCTCAAGGCATGATGCCATCATCCCTAGTAACTGCATGAATGTCCTGGCTGAGAGATACCGGTTGACTTGAAACTGTCGTAACAGTGTCTGTAAATTCTGAATCCTGGCTGCATTGGGATATGCTAGAGCCATGTGAGTGTTTAGGATGGCTCCTAGATATGGTTGCGTTTGATTGGGTTTAAGATGGGATTTTTGTATATTGACTGTGAATCCCAAGTGATGTAGAAGCCTTAAGGTAATTTGAGTGTGATGCACACATTTGAGATGTGAATTGGCTTTTATGAGCCAATCGTCTAAGTATGGGAAGACATGTATTTGTTGTCGTCTCAGATGTGCCGCTACAACTGCTAGGTGAACACTTTGGGTGCAGTTGTTACTTCAAACAGAAGCACTTTGAATTAATAATGATTTTTCCCTATCACAAATCTGAGGTAATTGTGATGTGCTGGGTGGATGGGTATATGAAAGTATGCGTCCTTTAAGTCTAGCGTTGATATAAAGTCGCCCCTCTGCAAAAGTGGAATTACTTGATATAGAGTGACCATGTGGAAGTGTTTGGATAATATGCACACCTTCAGGAAGAGCCTCAAGACCTGGCTTTTCGGCTGACCCAGAGCTGCCCACCTCCCACCCACCCCCAAACGCCTTGAGACCCTCATGGGCGAGTGGCGCGCTTTAAACCCCCCTGATTGATTGATTGATATGTATAGGTTTAGAGGTCTGAGATCCAATATTGGTCTTAATGAACCGTCTTTTTTGGGAATAAGGAAGTATAGTGAACATACTCCTGTTCCTTGCTGTTGTAAGGGGACGAGTTTTATAACTCGTTTTGTTAGAAGAGCTTGTACTTCTTGTTTGAGTATATATTTGTGTTCCAAACACAGTTTGTGAATATGCGGGGGGATGTTGGGAGGGTTGCTTGTGAGTTCCAGGCAGTAACCAAGTTGGATAATATCCAAAAACCATTTGTCTGTTGTTATTGACTGGCAAATGGATAGAAACTGATGTAATCTTCCCCATACAGGTGATAAATGTTCGGGGGGGGTGTTTGATATCCAGTCACTGTTTGTTAGTAGAGGGTGGGTATGCGATGGTGTACCTCTACCTCTTCCTTTGAAGTTACCTCTATATCCACCTCTATAAAATCCTCTAGAGGAAGACGGTGCCTGTGCTTTATATGAAGATGTGGAGGCATCTGTGGTGTTATTTTTGGAGCCCCTCTGTAGAAGGAGCAATGAAAGGAACCTTTATTTGACGGAGACTGAAGGGCGCCCATTGATTTTGCCACTTGAGTGTCCTTTTTCATTTTTTTCTAGCATTTGGTCCATCTGAGGCCCAAAAGGTGTTCTTTGTCAAATGGTGCATTAAGTATAGTTTGTTGGACCTCTGGTTTGATACCAGAAATTCTGAGCCATGTATGCCTTCTTAGTAGAATGTTGGTAATGAGTCCTCTAGCTGAAGTATCCGCAGCATCTAAAGCACATCTAATGGATGAATTGGAAATAAGCTTGCCTTCTTGCACTATTTCTTGTCCTTTTTTCCTGTGTTCTTCTGGGAGATATTGTAATAATTCTTCCATCTCATCCCAATGTGCCCTATAATACCTAGCCAAGAGCCCTTGAGTATTGGCTATTCGCCAATGATTGGCCGATTGAGCAGCTACTCTCTTTCCAGAACCATCTATTAATTTTGATTCCTTATCACAAGGAGGTGGTTCTCCTGAGCTTTGTGAATTTTCTCTTTTACGTGTGTTTGAAACCACTAAGGAATCCAAAGGCAATTGATCCTTAATAAAGACAGGGTAAGATGGAGGGGCTTTATATTTTTTATTGACTCTATGTGTTAGAATACGTGATCTAACAGGATCCTTAAAAATTTCGCCTGCTTGCCTCATCATACCCTTTAACATAGCAAAGACTGCGATGTTCTTTGTGTATTCCCTAAAGTTTCAAAAAGGAAATCTTTCTTCTAGGTCTTCTTTATGTAAAGTGACCCCATGATAAGTGGCTGCTCTAGTAATTAACTCTTGATATCTATTATCATCATCAGGAGGGGAAGGTTTGGCTGGATATAGATCAGGATCTGTGTCCCCCGGTGGATCTATGTTATAGTCATCCCATGGGTCAGGTATCTGAACATCATTGTCCTCATCATCAGCTATATCTGAATCTATATCAGGAGACCCTGGAGGTGTAATTTGTAACAGGTCTGATGCTGGCATAACAGGTTCTGGTGAAGAGGGTGGAGTGGTTGGAGGAATGTTAATAGGACTAGTAGATATGTCCTTTTTCTTCTTCAGACGTATTCTATAATCAGTGTCTATTTTCCTTTTGGGAAGGTGTGATCACTGGCGTAGTGGTAATGTGTCCAGTTTGAGGGTTAACATGGATTGTCTTCTGTTTGGGATCCAGCTTGTGCTGCATTTTCTCCAGAATCGGCTCCGGTGGCTTCATAGGAGCATCTTTGTCTTTCGGTGCCGAAATGTTCGGGGACGAGCTGGATTTGTCTTTTTTAAATTTTTCGATGCCGAATGTTTCGGAATCGAGTGAGTGTCATCTCGGTTTGATCCTGAACCGGAAGGCTTGACTTTGTAGTGGTCAGGCTCACTTGCTGCATTTGGGGCGCACCGTACAAGGACTTGTCTGACAACATTTGCCAGGGCTGCTTTGGGTTTCCAGTACAGCCCTGGCAGGAGCCAGAGCCTCGTACCGCAAAAAAAAGCAAACATTGAAAATTTAGTCGCCGAGGTGCAGCACCAACCTTCCTATTAAAATCTTTAGATTTTTTCAATATAAAATAATAAAATCTTTAGCTATTAAGAGTATTTGTTTGGTGTGTCCTTTTATGTGTATTTTTCACGAATTACTGTTTTAAGGTTTGTAATTTAAATAGTACAAATTGCTTGGGGGTCCCCGGCTTCCAGTAGTAATTCACTGGGGGTCCTCAGGAGTCAAAGGTTTGGGAACCACTGCTATAAAACCGTACTGTCCCCGAGCCAGGAGGCGGGGCGTTGGAATCAGTCTCGGTGCCTACCATGGCCTGATGGCAGTGGTGGCCCAATAGCCTTTGGCTTGGTCAGAGTGGGTTTGTAGGCAAAGGGGCTTTGTTACTCACGGGACCCTGTCCAGATGGAATGTCAAGGGACTCGAGCTCGATCTCCAACTCTGAATCGGAGTCATCTCTTCTTGTTCAACATCTTCGCCGAAGATATTGGGAGTTTCCTCAATAGTCTGTTGCTGCATGTCTCTGCATCGAGCATGACGATCTCCAAGAGTCCTTTTCTAACGGAACGCCAAACACGCGTCGCAGTCGTCTTCTTTATGTTCCGGAGAGAGACAAAGGTTACAGACCTTATGAAGATCAGTGCGTGGGTATTTGGAATGGCACCTAGGAGAGAATTGAAATGGCATCTGTCCCACCGAAGGCTGCGGTTACAGTTTTCTATGGAGAATGTACGTTTTCAGACGTTCTTTGACATGCAGAAGATAGTAACGCGATCAAAACAATACTGACGAGGGTATAGTGAATTGCGAACCGAAGGGATCCCGATATACTGTTTCGAATCGGAGTGCAGCAATACATGTCTGAGCCCGATTGCGGAAAAAAATAAATCTAACAATGGGGTCGATGCCCATGCGCACTATCACCGAAAGGAGGAGTCACGTTGCCACGTGACTGGAAAATTCTTTTTTGAAGAAAAACAACTTGCAAACATCCGGACCCAACACTAGATGGCAGGAGTATGCAAAGCATGTGTACCTACAGCACACATGCCTCGAACAGCATCTTTTCCTCCTGTGTTCCCTCTAATATTTGCAGGCCCGGGTGAGTCTCTTTTCTGAAATTAATGGATTAATGTCATTGTTGTTAAGTAAAATGCTTAAAGGCTATGCATGTGTGTTTTTTTATGTCATAATTTATGGTTCTTTCATGGCAAGTACCTGAACTTTAGCCTCATTTCTTGTACTCTGGTTCAAACTGAACAAGATACTCTGCAACCACTTTATTGGTCTGTCAGTGTCACCTTAAGGCTACTGCACATAAATTATACCACACACCTTAAATGGAAAAATTAATGCAAGTTAAACTAATTGGGACATGCGTTTTAAAAGTTGTGAATGCTCTGACAGTTAATGGAGCTAAAAACTGAAGATTGTTTGGACGGGCTGTTTGAGTAAATCTATTTAAACAAACCCCTTTTGACACAAAGTGGGTTTGGTGTTTTTATTTCACCTTTTCTTTACGCATTTGTTTATAGAGTATACATAAACAACATTAGACTCATGTCCTAGAAAAGAGACATACATGTGACCATTCAACAAAACATCAATAATACATACGATACATTTTACATTTAAGGAATACATCACAAAACCTTTGACAACATGAATGACCAGTCCTTAATTTAGAAAGGAAACAATAGCGGTACAGACTTGTTTATGCCTTACGGTACTGTGGCCTGCTATGAACAGCTAGTCGGCATGAATGTTACAACAGGAAAAATGCCTTGTTTGCACACTGTATTATTCAGTGAAGTGATGATGGTTGTGGCTAGCTGTAACGTGTCGACCATCTAAAAATTGTTGTGCGGGCTGTTGTCCGTGTGGGTATTCTTGAAATACTAACTTAAGGGGTTACAATCGGTTTCCCGGTTTTGGTACACAAAGCTTAACCAAATAGTGGTCATGTCCGAGAAGGACACACTCTCTTTCACGGAGGATCACATCCAAAAACTTATTTCTGCACCATCCTTGTTCCCTACTGTAAATTTAAGCTCAACAGCGAAAACACAGGACGAGTCGGAAAAACTGCTAAGACTACAAAAAAGCAGGTTAGAACTGAACTGCACGGGTGTTTCCTGTTGGAAAGCTTGAAGGCTGGTACCATCCCATGGGGACTTCAGATAAAGAATGTCCCTGTGATTTTTACTGAAGACCCAGAGTATAAGAAGGGCTTTAGCTTTATTAGCACTAAGTGCAGTAGAGATCTGACGACTTTGTCGTATACAAGCTGATGAAATTGAACAATTCATTCAGTCTATTAAGGACAATCATTCAGTCACGGAGGCCAAAACTTTACTAGAAAAAATTGATAAAGAGATTGCCACCTTCAAGGACAATACAATTAACTTTAAGAACTCCAAGTTTGAACGTGATAAAAAATCTTTCAATTTGGAAACGGTTTACCCATACTTGAGAGAGGACTTCTACACGAGAGAAGATTCTCGCAAGTTTTTATCTGAAAACAGAGGCAGATCAAGGCGCAAGTTTCTGACCTTCACTGAAACATCGTCATCGGATTCTACAGGTGACTCAGACGCGTGTGACGGACCAATCAACAGCGAAAAAACAACAACAATTTTTTAGGGGTCGGTCAACAGCAGAAACAAGAGCGATACAAACCCCAACCATGGGAGATGCGCACCAGGCGCCAATCTTACAAATCGTGAAAAAAACATCAATCATCAATTTATCCCAGAAGACACTAACACCTGAACAAGAAGCGGTCTTAGAGCTTGGCTTGAAATTTATTCCCAGTCAAAAACAGGATCTGGTCCATCTCAAAATGGAAGCCATGGAACGGTTTAGAAAGATCTGACTTAATATTTTTTTCAAAGATAAAGAACTGCCAAGTACGGGAGAAGCGCCAGGATTACGGAACAAATCAAAGTTTTGTCCTCCATTCCATACTATTCCCAAAAGCATTATCACATTTGAGCAAAAAGTTTTATCTTCTCTCAATCAATTAAACAACAGAAAGGTGTTTGTCAAGAGTAATATGTCGGCTCCCCAAAGGTTGGCTATCAGAGAACTTAAAGAGGTGGTTATCAAACCGGCCGACAAAGGGGGGCAACGGTGGTTTGGTCAAGAGAGTCATACTTGGAAGAAGGACGAAAACACGTTCTCAACCAAACATGGTACAAAAAGATCCTGTCTGACCCGGTCAAACAGATCCAGAACGAAATTAAAACCATCGCTGACGACGGATTGGAGGTTGGCATCCTGGTTCCCAAAGAACATGAGTACTTTACGAAGAAATATCCAAGGACACCTGTGATTTATTTCCTCCCTAAGGTCCATAAGAATGCAACTTCACCCCCGGGTCGCCCCATAGTTGCTGGGTGCGATTCCGTATTGGAGCCTATATCGAAATATGTAGATGTATTCCTGAAAGAATTTTTGCAAAATGTTACAGCATACCTGAGGGATTCAACCGACTTCATCAACAAGGTCAAGGGCTTTCAGTTCAACCCAGATCAACACAGACTAGTCACCTTGGATGTTGTGTCTTTATACACGCAAATTCCCCAAGAAGACGCTTTGGATGTCTTGGAATCGTACCTAGAAGGCAGAGAACACCCCCACCGCGTCCCTACTAAATTCATTGTGAGCCTTGTCGCACTAGCATTGAAATGAAATTACTTCAAGTCGCAAATTCCATTTTCAACTATACTAATTCACCACTAATCCTTTATGGGTTCCAGAGTAGCGTGCTACTCGCCAATAAAGCGTCTCAACACCCCATCAGGGTTACAAGCGCTATATAAATGCAAACCTTTTCCCTTTCTACCCTCCCCAACCCTTCTCAATCCAAATAACTGACTAACATATCCACCACTAAAATTACTTTCATGTTTCACCATACTAATTCAACACTAATACTTATGGGTTCCAGAGTAGCGTGCTACTTGCGCTTCAAAACCCCATCAGGGGTAGCAAGCGCTATATAAATACAAACCTCTTTCCTTCTTCTATCCTGCCACCTACCCTTCTCTACCCAAATAACTGAATAACATATCCACTACTCAAATTACTTCATTTTTTACTATACTAATTTTCAACACTAATCCTTAATGGGTTCCGGAGTGGCGTGCTACTCGCCAGAAAAGCGCTTCAACACCCATCAGGGGTAACAAGTGCTATATGAATGCAAACCTTTCTTCCCTTTTTATCCCTCCGCTATCCTTCTCACTCCAAATAACTGACTAATATCCACCACTGAAACTACTTTCATATTTCACCAGTAATCCTTTATGGGCTTCCGGAGTAGCGCGTTTCAACACCCCATCAGGGGTAACAAGCGCTATATAAATACAAACCTTTTTTTCCTCCTCTATCCTTCTGCTATCATTCCAAATCCAAATAACTGACTAATCTATCCACCACTTAAAATGTACTTGCATGTTTCACTATACTAATTCAACACTAATCCTCTATGGGTCCCGGAGTAGCGTGCTACTCGCCGAAAAAGCGCTTCGACGCCTCGTCAGGGGTAGTAAGCGCTATATAAATGCAATTACAATACAATACAATACTTTAAACAAGTGAAAGGAACCGCCATGGGATGCCCCTTCGCGCCAGAGATGGAGGTCCTCTATATGGCGCGGTATGAAGAGCACCATATTTACAATAACAACCCTTTCAGCCAATTTGTGGCACAATGGTATCGATATATTGATGACATCTGGTGCATCTGGACCAGCACAGAAGAAGAACTATTGAGATTTCATTTGTGGTTGAATGATCGAAATCCTGACATACAATTCAGCCAAGCCCATAGTACAACTAGTTTAAAATTTTTAGATGTGGAGGTACGGCCCACGGAATCTGGATTGATTACAACATTGTATACAAAACCCACAGATAAGAACACTGCCCTCCATTTCCAAAGTCACCATCCCAAAAGCCTCAAGGACAATTTGCCATATGGCCAGTACTTGCGTGTCCGACGCAACTGTACACGTAAAGAAGACTACGAAATACACTCTAAATTCTTGACCATGAAACTAAAAGAGAAGAGCTACCCGTCGAAATTACTCAAGCATTCATGCAAGCGCGCGTGGTTCACACCACGTGAAGTTCTGCTAGAGAAACAAACAAAAAAAAACATGACTCGTCTTGTGCGTGTCTCCACGTTTGGTCCACACACAAACTCATTCAAGCAAATTGTACGCCAGAACTGGCACCTGATAAAGGACATAGTAGACAAGGACCTTCAGATCCCGTTATTCGCATTAAAAAAAGAACGTCAGTATTGGGCGGCGCATCATTAGGGCATCGGATGATCCCCCTAAAAAGTCTGAGTCGTTACGTCCTTTCTTGAATCTACCGCCAATAGTGGGACACCACAAATGTGGAAACTGTCAAGCCTGCAGCTCCACCATAGAAGGCACTGAATTCATAAATGCTAATGATAAGTGGAAACACAATGAATTCTCTACATGTAAGACCAAGAACGTGGTCTACGCCATCACTTGCCCTTGCTCTTTGATCTACATTGGCAAAACGACACAAGAAATTAGACACCGAATAACTCAACACCGATCAAGAATTAAGAACAAGGTGACTAATGCACCCCTGGTCGCGCACTTTGAAGAACTTAAACACACAGAAAAGGATTTCCGATGGACAGTCCTAAGCGTGATCAAACCGAACCCCAGAGGAGGGGACCTGGAGAGGACATTGCTTCAAAGAGAAGCCTACCTTATTATGCGTTTTAATGCAGCCATCAGTGGACTGAATGAGATGTCTGAGATTAATAGACTTTGAACCCACAGTCGCAGAATATTTGAAATGTGTGCCTAGTCTAATCACACCATCAGCGCCTGACTACACTTGTTTTTATCATGATCCATTTCATATGTTGTGCCACTCACGGACTGGCTAAACTGTAAAACTCCATTAACCAGAATGCCTAGCAAAGACCACGTGACCTAATCCGCACGCGGCAATCTACAAGTTAGGTCTTGAGTGAGCCAGACCCCTCTTCCGCATTACAGAGATGCCGAATGAATGAGGTCGGCGAGGGACGATGCCTGGAATTGGATCCAAATATTCAGGCTAGTTTTTTCACACACGCGCGCTCACGCCACCAACCCTTCAACGGCGTTACATTGCCTAAACAGGTTTTACCTTCTCACATTTTACAGGAGCAGTGCCCAAGACTTAGGAGTGTCAGTGTCCCTCCCCCGCAACTAACCGCGAGATAGGAACACGCTCAAGTGAGTTATTATCCTCCCCATTTGAAGAGTTGAATGCTAATGCAATGTGTTGACAAGCAGTCCCATAGGCTCAAAAACGGATCCCCTCCTAATGTTTTGACAGGCTATTACTCACCGCGTGACCTGGCTTCACTCGTTTCTCAAAATTCGAGCTCGGAACAGCGCCAAAACTAGATACAAAGACACCAGACATTGCTGAGAAGTTTGCCTTGCGATCGACACAAGGCAAGTTGTTTTATTATTTTTGAACAAGGCACGCACTTCATCCACGCATGCGGTTAACGCCGTGGAATATTCTTTAGCAAAGTTCCTCTGTGGCAATTTTTCTTTAGAGTGCACCTTAAAACTACAGCCATTTCAATTACTTTTTCCAGAAACCTCATTGAACGTCGCGGCTCGCCGCGCCTTTGAATGCCTAACATCTCCCGTACTTACCTTCTCTTCATGAAAGGTAAGACTAGACTCATAGGAGCAATCATAAGTAGGACAAGTATAAGTTGGGATCCATACTTACATTATTTCCATATTTTATTACACTGTAGAGTCCGACCAAGTCCTGGTCTTGAGGAGAACCCTCAAAGAAAAATAGGGTTCCGAAACGCGTTGACCATATACAGCTAGCCGCAACCATCCTCACTTCACTGAATAATACAGTGTGCAAAAAAGGCATTTTGCCTGTTGTAACGTTAATGCCGACTAGCTGTTCATAGCGGGCCACAGTACCGTAAGGCATAAACAAGACTGTACCGCTATTGTTTCCTTTCTAAATTAAGGACTGGTCATTCATGTTGTCAAAGGTTTTGTGATGTATTCCTTAAATGTAAAATGTATCGGATGTATTATTGGTGTTTTGTTGAATGGTCACATGTATGTCTCTTTTCTATGACATGAGTCTAATGTTGTTTATGTATGCTCTATAAACAAATGCATAAAGAAAAGGTGAAATAAAAACACCAAACCCACTTTGTGTGTCAAAAGGGGTTTGTTTAAATAGATTTACTCAAACAGCACGTCCAAACAATCTTCTGTTTTTAGCTTGATTAGTGGCCTAGTTTGGGCGTGGATATAGGCCCAACCCCCCTCTGTTCTGACAGTTAATGAAAGCATTGTTACTGTTTGTGTGTGTAACTGGAGACAACACAACACACTGAGAAAATGTCTTTATTTTTATATTGTAATATGCACAGTTTAAAATAGACTGCCAGCAAACCTGCAAAAGTTCCTGGGTAAGGTAAAATGAGAGCTTTCAAAATGTGTAGATTTTTGAAACTCAGTCACACTGTACCTAGTGCTAGGGCAAACCTTTTTCGATTAGAAAGGAAAAACTCCGGAACTCAACTTTTAACACCCTGCCTACCAAACATAATAAATTCAGAGGCGCAGCAAGGTTGCCATTAATTGTACAGGAGTGGTTGTTTTATTACAAAAAGTATGGGAACTGTTATTTGTGAGATATAAAAGTTTGGGAATATCCTTTTCAACAGATCCCTCCCACTCTAGACAATAGTATTTCCCTACATCTCTCTGTAGAAGCAAAGAGAGGAAGGATAAGTTACTTACCTGTAATCCTAGTTCTCTTCCAGGGGTATACTCATCAAAGTCATAAGCACTGAATAGTCCCGCCCACGTGCGGGGACCCCGGAGCAATAACAAATTATATATTATATATATACACACACATTCATATAAAGGTAATATGCATATATATACATATGCAGCCTAAAAAACACATATTACTAGGCTCAAATATGCCCAAAATTGCATTGTAAATTTGTTTACATTTGAAATAATAAAGAAACATACACCATGAAATTTTCATGATAAAGAGAAGAAAACTGCTCTCAGATTGCTTTGAAATCATAGCCTTTATTTTCAAAGGTAAAAAGGCAAGATCATAGAGGCAGATTAGCCTAGAGAGGCTGCATATAGAAACAGTTGGAAAAAACTGGCGCCGTGCCTTTAAGACCTCCAGGAACCTCCAGGCACCCATCATGCCCCACAGGTGACAGTTAGGTCAGTTCTTTTGTACGGCGTATAACAGTGAAAAAACAGCATGGGTAACAGATACATATTTATAGGCCTGGTATTCATCCGGGGAGGAGGGAGGGTTGCTTATGACTTTGATGAGTATACCCCTGGAAGAGAACTAGGATTACAGGTAAGTAACTTATCCTTCTCTTCCAGGGGATACTCATCAATAGTCATAAGCACTGAATAGAGTAGCAAGCCCATCCCCATACCCTGCGGACAAATACCAGCAGATCATAACCTGTTAACAAGATATAGAGTACCCAAACAAGTTTCTCAAGGATGCTTGTCCAAACCGAGCATCTGCTTGAGTGTCAGAATCAAGGCAATAATGGCGTGCACCGAACACCATGTGGCTGCTTTACATATGTCCTGAATAGGTACATTACTAAGCATCGCTATTGTAGCGGCTTTTCCCCTTGTAGAATGAGCTCTCGGCTTCCCCGGGAGCTGTTTGTGTGCCAGTTGATAGGATAACATGATACATGACACTATCCATCTAGCAATGGACCTTTTAGAGGCAGGAAAGCCAGTGTTCAATGGACCATAATTAACAAAAAGCCTGTCCGCCTTTCGTACACTCTTTGTTTTATCTAGATAACATTTTAACACTTTTTCAGATCTAGAGAGTGCAAAGCTCTCTCAACAGAAGTGACAGGGTTCGCAAGGAAAGTAGGAAGAGTGATTGACTGGTTGATGTGAAACTCCGAGACCACCTTAGGAAGGAACCTCGGGTGAGTTCTAAGCACCACTCTGTTCGCATGGAAAACGGGATAAGGCTCTGAAGAGCACAAGGCTTGTATCTCGCTCACCCTGCGAGCAGATGTGATTGCCACGAGAAATGCAGTCTTCCACGAAAGATGTTGCAGGGAGGCTTTGTGGATAGGTTCGAATGGGGGACCCATTAACTTAGAGAGGACCACATTAAGCTCCCAGGAAGGAGATGGAGACCCAACTGGTGGGTAAACCTTTTTTAGACCCTCCAGGAAGTCCTTAACAACTGGCATCTGAAAGAAAGAAGCCCGAGTGGGAGACTTTCTATATGCTGTAATCGCTGCCAGGTGAACCTTTATGGAGGAATATTGCAAACCTGCTTTGGCCAAATACAGTAAGTAGGGTAACAGTACCTGTTCTTGACCTCGAATAGGGTCATGACCCTCAGCAGTATACCACATGTAAAAACGCTTCCACTTAAAAGCGTAAGACTTTCTCATAGAAGGTCTCCGTGCCTCCTTCAAGATCTGCATGCAGACTTGAGAGAGACCTAAATGTCCATATTGGATGAACTCAGGAGCCATACTGCTAACCTCAGGGACGGCAGGTTGGGATGGAACACCTTGCCGTCCGCCTTGGTCAGCAGATCCGGATGACATGGTAACCTCCTGTGTGGTACTTTGGACAGATGAAGAAGGTCCAGGTACCACCATTGGCGAGGCCACTCTGGCACAACCAGGATCATCTCTGTCTTGGATTCGTACAGTTTCCTGATCACCAGGGGAATGAGGGGGACTGGTGGAAAAGCGTAGAGTAATGTCTCTGACTAGTCTATCAACAGAGCATTCCCCTTGGAGCCTGGTTGCGGGTATCTGGAGGCGAAGACGCGGCATTTTGCGTTTTCTGCGTCCGCGAAGAGATCTATGTCTGGTGTTCCACAGCTGCGAAAAATGTCTTGTGCAACTTCTTGTTTTAGTACCCAGTCGTGCGCTTCTGCAAAATGCCTGCTTAGGCCGTCCGCTTGGACGTTGAGGACGCCTGGTAGGTGAATTGCGGAGATCTTCATGTCTCGTGCTAGAAGCCACTTCCAAATCGCTTGCACTTCCAGAGACAGGGGTCTGGACCTGGTGCCCCCCTGCTTATTCAGGTAATACATTGTTGTTGTATTGTCCGTCTGAACAAGCAAAGCAGTCGACTTGATGGAAGGAAAGAATGCCTTGAGAGCCAGATGCACCGCTCTGAGCTCCAGCATGTTTATGTGGTATAGCTGTTCTCTTTCTGACCACATTCCTTGTATCTGTAGTGACCCCATGTGAGCGCCTCATCCCTGAAGGGACGCGTCCGTCACCAGAGTCTGCTTGGGAAGTTCCTCGTGAAAGGGGACTCCTATCAGAAGATGAGGTAGTCGCATCCACCATCTGATGGAGAGCCGGACAGATAGGGGCAGGGTTACAGAGTCCTCCCAGCGATTGGAGATTTGAGACTATTGATCCTCCAGAGTCTGCTGCAGAGGTCTCATGTGAAGTCTGGCGTTTGGGACTAGAAAAATGCACGAGGCCATCG
Organism: Calotriton arnoldi; assembly: GCA_963921515.1. Lineage (NCBI taxonomy): Eukaryota > Metazoa > Chordata > Amphibia > Caudata > Salamandridae > Calotriton > Calotriton arnoldi. The sequence continues at coordinate 149,821 of CAWUFW010001141.1, forward strand.
AACCCAGTAGAGATGAAACCTGCCTGGCCGTGGGATGAGGTATCTTCAGGAGGGTCTGACACTTGTGGAGAATGGATGATAGTCTCTCCTTCGAAGGATATGCTCTTGCGTCTACTGTATCCAGAGTTGCACCCAGGTAATGTATCCTCTGAGTTGGATTGAGGATGGATTTTTTTTAATTGACGTGCAGACCTAACAGATGCAGTAGCTGAATGCAGCAAGCGAGGTGATTCTGCAGAAGAGCTGGGGACGCACTTTTGAGAAGCCCTTCGTCTAGGTAAGGGTAGACGAAGATTTGTTTCCTCCTCAAGAAAGCAGCTACTACTGCCATGCACTTCGAGAACGTGCGAAGGGCCGACTTCAGCCCGAAAGGCAGGACCGTGAATTGGAAGTGGTCTGATTGAATCTGAAATCTTAGAAACTTCCGATGCCTTCGAGAGATTGGGATGTGGAAATAGGCATCTTGAAGATCTATAGAGCACAGCCAATCTCCTTGATGTAAGTGCGGGATTATTTGATGTAACGCCAGCATTCTGAACCTCTCTCTCAGAATGAACCTGTTGAGAAGCCCAAGATCTAGTATAGGCCTGAACTCCTTGTTTGGACCTTTCTTTGGGACCAAGAAGTATCGGGAATAGATTCCCTTTCGACGTTGATGCCATGGGACCTCCTCAATGGCCTCCCTTAGGAGTAGAGCGGCAACCTCTTCTCTCAGAAGATTTATGCGATGGATGACAGTTTTTCGAGGAGGAATAGAAGGTGGAGGGGACTTGAACCTGATGGAGTACCCATTCCTCACAATATTGAGCACCCACTTGTCTAGTGTGATTTTGGTCCACTCTTCCAGATAAAAACGGATACTTCCCCCCCACCGGAGTGGGTAACGGAGCTAGGGGAAGCAAGCACTCACTGCTTCTGTTGTTGCTAAGCAGCAGGTGTGGACTGCCTGGAGATTCCTCCTCGTCCTCCACCAGGACGACGCTGGTTTGAATTGGATCTTCCCCGATGTTGCTGGGAAGACCAATGAGGGGTTTGAACCCTCTGGTGGTACTGTCGTCGGTCATAGGGACGATAGCTTCGTCTGAAGTCTTTCCTCTTTTCCAGGCCAACCGCCTTCACGGTGTTTAGTTCGGTCTTCATTCTAGACATTTCGTCATCAGCATGAGCGCCGAAGAGCGATGTCCCATTGAAGGGGAGATTGAGGATTCGATGTTGGGCCTCTGGCTTCAAGTCAGTCTCAGCCAGGAAGAGCGGCGGGCACAGATCCCATGCGAATAACCATGGGCAGCGAGATTAGAGGCATCCGCTGCCGCACTGATGACCTGATTGGCCATCAAACCCCCCTCCTGGAGGATCTTCTGGAAGTCCTGCCTGTCTTCCTTCGGTAGCTTCTCTGTGAAGCGTGAGAGAGAGTCCCACAGAGAACGGTCATAATGACCCAATAAAGCTGAGGCGCTGGCCACTTTCATATAGGATGCTGATGCATTACACATCCTCTTGCCCATGGAGTCCATGGCCTTACTGTCTTTATCTGGAGGTACCACAGATGATGCTGCCCCAGTCTGGTTTTTCCGTGCTGCTGATACGATGACCGAGTCAGGAGGAGGGTCAGCTCTCAGAAAAAGTGGGTCCTTCTCAGGAGCCTTGTACTTCTTAGTGATCCGAGACGGAGCTGCTCCCACCGAAGCTGGAGTCAGGAATTTTTGAAGGGCAGGCTCTAGCAGACCCGGGACCAGTGGCAGCAGAGGTCTAGATGAAGACCTGTGATGAAGGGTCTCAAAGATGATCGATGTGGAAGGGACAGAGACAGGCATCTCTATATTCAGTTTTGCAGCCCCTCTACACAAGAACTCGTTGAAGGTCATAATGTCATCAATAGGCGATACTCTACTCGGTGGTGAAGAAGAGAGAGTTGGAGAGTAGTCTGCTTTCGAAGGTCTGGAGTCTGAGGACCACGAAGATCATCTGCGGCTTCGCCTTCTAGGAGAGCGGTGGCGAGTTCTTGAAGACCGACTCCTAGGAGATCTTGATCTACGCCTTCTCGGAGTTGGCGACCTTTGAGGAGTGACACGCTGCTCGCGTCCCACAGACGAATGAACGGATTGAATGATTGGAGATCTGGACCTGCTAGGAGTATGATCCACCCTGGAAATTCTCCGAATTTTCCACTCTCTTATGCTCCCCAGCCATCTCGGAGAGATGTTAGTTGGAGGAGCTGCAGCCCTTGGCGAGGTTTCAGGAATGACTTGCACTATCCGGAGATCCGAGGAAGAAGAAACACTCCTGGAGGTTACCACCTGGACCTCCTGCGGTGTTAATTTGTCCCTCGACGTCGCCCTAGGTCTCTTGACAGGAGGGGACCTGTGACTGGACTGCGATCTCCTCGACGTCGATCTGGACTGCGATGTTCTCCGCGGTGACCGTCTAGGCCCCGAGGGCGATCCGCGTGGTCTCGACATCGACGACCTCGGCGACGGATGCTTCGACGTCGACCTCCTCGGTGACGGATGCTTCGACGTCGACCTCTTCGTCGCCGAGTTCCTTGGCGGCGACTTCCTTGTAGGCGACGTCGCCCTCCTTGACGGCGATTGCCTGCTAGGACTCTCAGTTGGAGAATGACTGCGTCTTACCGGAGTCGAGCCCCTCGGTGTCCGGCTCGACGTCGATGCTTGTGGCACTCTCGACATCGGCGGTGTCTTCGACGTCGTCACAGGTCCTCTCGGAGGCGGGCTGTTCTGTCGACGTTGATATGTCGACATCGAGCGACTGCCTCCCGCCGTCGTAGGCGAGCCAGAAGTGGACCGCCTACGAGATGGTGTCGACGTCGGCCTGTGATGGGACTTCGTACCTGAAGTCGTTCGCTTCTCCGGCGAATGGTGCCTCGATGTCGACTTCGACGCTGAAGGGGAGCACAAGGGAACTTTTGATACCGATCTGTCCCCCGAAGGTGTATGGGACCGGTGTTTCCTCTTCTCACCCTTGTCTTTGCTCTCCAACCTTTTTTGAGAGGAGGGCTTCTTCGAGAGATGTTCTTCTCGGCCACTTGCTGATTTTTCCCTCTCCTGCATAGCATGCAGTTTGATTTTCTCCCTTTCTCTAAGGGTTCTTCTAGAAAAATTCTTGCAGTGGTAGCACTCATCTGGTCTGTGAGATGAAGGTAGACAAGCAATACAGACCGAGTGCAGGTCGGATTTAGCCATCTTTTTTCCACAGGCCGGGCACTTTGACAGGAAAAAATTGACCAAATTCAGAAAAATAGTAGGATTTAGTACCCCAAGTACTAAAGACGTTGAGTGAAAATCAAAAAAATCACTTTAGATCAACAATTAGTGAGAAAAACCCACTAACTGACGAACTCAATGCTCCAGGATCCTCACAGAAGGAGCCGGAAAAAAGAACTGACCTGACTGTCACCTGTGGGGTGACAGTCAGGAGGTTCCTGGAGGTTCCTGGAGGTCTTAAAGGCACGGCGCCAGTTTTTTTCAACTGTTTCTATATGCAGCCTCTCTAGGCAAATCTGCCTCTATGATCTTGCCTTTTTACCTTTGAAAATAAAGGCTAAGATTTCAAAGCAATCTGAGAGCAGTTTTCTTCTCTTTATCTTGAAACTTTCATGGTGTACGTTTCTTTATTATTTCAAATGTAAACAAATTTACAATGCAATTTTGGGCATATTTGAGCCTAGTAATATGTTTTTTAGGCTGCATATGTATATATATGCATATTACCTATATATGAATGTCTATATATGTATATGCATATAATTTGTTATTGCTCCGGGGTCCCCGCACGTGGGCGGGACTATTCAGTGCTTATGACTATTGATGAGTATCCCCTGGAAGAGAACACTACAACACATGATGTGCACAATGATGTTCTCTTATGATTTTTCCTATATTTAGTTCCTCAGGATGAACTAACAAACCTAAAAACATGTCACAAAAAGGACGCTTAGCCCTAAACGTTTTGGCCTACCTGCTTCTGTTTATTAAAGCTAAATGTTTGAGTCTGCACCAATGATACTAGGATTAGGAGAAATCTCAATTATGCAGCATGATTTCTAGAATTTCGCTTGCGCAAAATTCCTAAAAATTACACCATATCACTTAATTATGTTGCATTCATGGCAAAATTATGGCAGTGGAACAATTCAAATTACCAGAACGGAGGATGCTGTTGGTTGCGGATCTCCTGTTTTTAGAGATTCCTTTTTTAGAAGGATATGGGTTATCGCATCCAAAATGAATGCAAATGCATTTTGTGCAAAATGCTGGATTTGAATTTTAGCTCATTATTCATAATTTCAACTATTTTTCCTAGAATTGGGCATAATTACACAAAAGCAACCCCTAATCGTTACCAGATCAGTCATGTCAAGTCAAAAATATAGTATGTTACCATACAAGGGCTAGCCTCTCTATTAAAAAAGGGTGAGGCCTGCACATGTATCTTTAATCTTTCCGTACTCTGAAAAAGAGCTGCTCACTCATTAATGGAAAATTGGTGGTTTCCTTTTAAGCCTCACCACTTTTAAACTTCACCAGCCGCCCCTGGTCTACAATACTTGAAGAGGAAACTTTTTCCCTGCAAAATTATGTGATACAGCACTATGTTCTGATGCTACAGAATCTGTTACCTTTAGGTAGTACCCTGACTGTCATCTCAGCGTGGTCATCTATGTTGCGACTTACAGTAATACCTCTGATCATTTTCTTTCCAACACGCATAAACTAGTGACTTGGAAGGTTGTGTTTTTACATGTGATTATCTGCTTTGTAGGGTGCACAATCTGCAGCCTATTGTTTTCTTAGTTTTACACATTTTTCCAGTTGAGATTTGCTCACAACTCTCATTCACGAACAGGCTGTTGACAGATTACACATTATGCTGGAGACTGTGCTGACCTCCTTTGCTCCATAAAGCATTAACCAAGAATTTACCTGGACAGCAAAGAGGATTCACAAAGGCTGTTTTCAACTTGCTGTTCGCTCATCTATTTTGAAGCAGTAACCCAAGACAGTTACTGTCCCTTTCTGAAAAGTAATTAGTTGCTGGTTTCCCTTTTCTGACTGCCTTAGTGTGCATGTGAGAAGGGCTAACACAGCCTCTTGCCACCTCTCAAAGTTCTGTGTCTTAGGCGGTCTACTGCAAGGGTGCAAAGTGGGCGGCATCCATGAGGTCTGTAAGCATTATGCCATGGACATCGATGTGTTAATTGACGCTCAGTTTCCTCGAGCTCTTCTCAAGACCCTGTTTGGCTAGACTGCAGCTCCAGGTTTTCTTGATTTAGCACAAAGGGAGACTGGACATACAAGTATTAATTGTCATGACTGTTGGATTTTTGTTCCTAAATCATATTAATATGACGGAGCAAAGAGTCCAAAAATCAGCATCGCCCTCAGCTCCCATCCTTATTTCTCTTGCTGTGCAAGAAATATCACAATGCCTTTGTCCTTCTCTAGATTATTCCATGCAGAGTAAAATGGGACCAGGGACTGAAAGTATAGGAGTGTTGAGTACCCTATATATATGTTTCTAGTTGCAGAATTAAACTTTCTTTATCCTAAAAGTAAACAACAGAATCAGGTTATGGTGTAATGTCCAGGTGCATGCTGCACATGATCTTTACTTTCAACTGATGTGATTTCCTAACTACACGTTCCTTAGCTGCTTATCTGGGTTGGGTTGGGTAGTTTTAAAATGATGGCTCTTAACCAAGGGCATGGAGATGGCGCATATCACAGTTTTCCGAACATTTGTCCCCTCCTTTAAATGTGGACGACCATTAAAAGCTTGCATATCTTTTAAGATCACTTTCATCCACTGCCAGGGAATTGATTCTTATGTAGCTTATCCAAGTATGTCTACACTCTGTTCACAGCGTCATTGTACAACATGTCATATGAGAAGGCTGTTGTCAGGTTACACATTACTGTAATTACAGATTGTACTGGAGCAGAAGGCAGCATAACCGACAAGAAAGGAATTGCTTATATACGAGCAGGGAGGAGTGGTAAGGGCAAGGCCAGGGGACGGTGGGTTACAGACAGCACACACCATAACTACTGTAGGCAGTACATCTCGAGCCTGGAGCTAAGCAGCGACTGAGGAAAGCTCAAGAGAAGTATGAGGTGCAGAATTGAATACATTTTTGTGTGCCAACATGAGGGAGCTGGGAATATTTAACCAGGGCTCGCCAAGGACAAGGGTGCAGGGGCTGGTGGTGGTGGCCAGAGGCTACACTACATGTTCGCATGGTCCTGGTTGTAGTGTGGTCTGTGTTGTTTTGTGGTGTGTGTAGTAGTCACATCATGATATATATTCAGCAAAAGCAGCCTATAGCAAGACCTAAAAAGTCACCCCACTCACAATCATCACAAAAGTTGTCAACCATATTTAAACATCCTAGGATTTCACACTGTGGCGCATATGCATTACGTTTTGATCATATAACTTCCCTCACCTGAGCCGAGTTACATTCCGTTTTCACAGAAATGCCAACTTCTCACCTATGCACTGATAAGCCTTATTTTTTGATTGAATTGAAGCCTCAAAAAGGGGTCGAAACTTTAGAAGAGGATGGGTCATCGCCAAGGCCTTGTTTGCTAAAAAGATGAAAAGCTTCCATCAGTTAAGACAACTTCAGAAGCACAGACATTCACACCAAAAACACTAAAATAGTAAGGACAAGTTACTTACCTACAATCCCTCAACATGCTTCGTTCCACTTTATGGCATAATCAGAAGGTGGCCTATACCATTTAAGTGTTGTATTATGGGATACCAGAGAGCTGATTTTTGCCAAACCTTTGTCTCCAGTGCCTTTTATTTCAGATTTGAAAATGTTTGTGTCTTCTAAAACTACTACTAAGGAACATAGGTGGCCTTGTATAGAAGACAGGTGGGGGTAACAGATGGCAGTGCACAACAACACAACTATAACATCAGTGTCCCTTGACTAGGTCTTACTAGATGATGACAAGTCGCTACACAGGAGAAGGGCAGCTTCAATTACATTGATTTGTAAATACAAACATTAGCCCTACTTTTTTTCGTCAGATATACAGGTGTAAAAAGGATATGTTTGTGGGGTATGAAAATCACATTGCAACTGCTGTGTTAAAAAAAAAAAAAAAATTCCCTTATAGAATTTTAGTTGAGTAAATATGGTTAAAGATCTCAAATCTAAAAATCGACCGAATTTTGCCAGCTATAGTTAGGCAAAGATCTGTATTATGTCCCATTCACTGCTCAAGATGTCATATTCGATCACAGATAAAAGTGGGCATTCTGCATGGCCAGTAGACAAAACTGTATGCAGTGCACCATAGTACATGACCTCTGGTCATGCTTTGCACACACTACGTATGGGGCACAAGACTATAGGTAATGGCTGGCCTAAATGTGTGCAGCTATCCATAACTTGTGAATTTTCGGGTTTGTTTAAGTTCTGGATGGTAATCTGAATGTCTTTCCAGACAAAGCTTTTTGGAGAATTAGGATAATTTTGGTACTGTAGATTAGGATACAATCTCATTACAGACCTTTATAGAGCATAGTATTTTCAGTAAATTCTAGGTTTTGTAGTCAGGGCTATGATCTGAGGATACTGGCTACCATGGACACTATACACTGCCCCCAGTAACAATCTTCACTGTATCTACAGGGCAGGGCCACAGAAAAACCCTTGCGATGCGCAAGATCCTATCCTCCCCCATATTCATTTATGACTGCAAATTTGTATGCATTTCAGAGTATGGATGTTTGACAGAACAATCGACCGATGAAAAAAAAGAAAACAGGTTGCATACACTTTCCTGGCAATGGTAACCTCCGAGGTCTGGCATTTTCCTCTTAGTAGGAAAAAACAGCTGTCACAGGAATAAAGATCTTGTTTTCTATTCAATACATTGCACAAAGTTCTCACCATCTCCTTGGCCGTAGAAGTAGTTAACTTTGGCAAGACAGATCAATAAGGTACAACATGGTCAACAACTTTGGGATGGAATTAGGCTACTATGCAAGACCACTTTATTCTATTGGAAGACAGCATAGCCATCATCAATTCCCAACGCAGCCGCCGGACTACATGTCTAGGTAAAGTTAACAGCAAACACAGAGCGGTTTCCAGCTGAAAAGGCTTATATGATGAGGAGCAATATACAAAGATGAAGATACCACTGGCAAGCATTGCATTAGCAGAGGCAAAAGATGAAAGAGATCACCAAGATGGAACTTAATGATCTTTTTTGAGATGACAGATTTTACTGGTTTATGGCTCCTAGATCTGTTTTGCAGGTCTCTCTGCACCACAGACCGAGTGTAAGCCAACTGTTAAGAAGATATGCACTCAAGTGAACAATTATAAGAGAGTTGAAGATCTTTATCCTGTCCCTCAACAGCAGTTTTGGTATTTGGGCAAGGGGCATAGCACTCTCTAAGCTCTGATGAAGAAGGCTTAACGAGAAGCATTTGTGGGGCAAGGTGAGGAAAATGAGGGTGACCGATCAAGTGGAGCTTTCCGGGTGTGTGGTGAGGCTGAGAGGACCACCCTTACCAAATGCCAAGAGGACAACTGCTAATCCTTGACTCTTATCAGTCTTTAGGACGAAAGTCTTGCATGTGGAAATGAAAAGCAAGTTGCAAACTTTTTCTTCTGCTGACAATCCAGTGGGTTGAGAATTGTTTCAAGGTGCCTAGGGGTCAGCTTGTAGTTATAAGGGGTATGAAAAGACTATAGAGATATCATGCCAGCAGCTAGCTGTGGGATACCAGATGTAGAAAGGGAGTAAGTTTTGTTCAGTTTTGTGAAGTAAATCAAGGCAGATCTGTTGCTCATTAATATTATATTACCCCTTACCTTGATTACTCGAAAAAACAAAACAAAATCTATAGACAAGAAGGCTGCATTCAGCTGCTATAGTGTTCTGCTCAACAAAGTTTATGTATAGTAGGAAATACCACTGTTCCAAGTTTTAGTAAAAACAATTGCAGCATGATCCACATCCAAATTTTGAATATTCAACTGCTAAAGGGATCCTAGGATTTGGTTAGCAGAAAGGGGGACCTTACCACAGAAGTTGGGGATCTGGGCCCACAACCTCAGAGTACGGCTAATGCGACCCTAAACTTGAAGCAGCTTTGGTTTGATGGTACCAGGCTAGGAAAAAGGCACCACAGGATATAGCCAATTGAAATGAATCCTAGCCGAGCACTGAGAACCACTCCTATGCAATAGACATGGAAACATGACCCATTTTTTCCTGCACCGCAGGACTGCTTTTCTATTCTGGGGAGAGAAAACCGTCATCTGTCTGGAGTTCAGGATGGTTGCAATTAACTGAATCCTCCTAAGTGAGACCACAGAATACTTTTGATAAATTTACTAAAAACCTCAAATCGAAGAGCAAGCCATAGGATCGGAGTCATGCTGAACCAAGACGTTTCCAGAGGATGGCACCATTATTATGAAGAACTTTATACAAAAATCATTTTGTCACATGAGAGACTATTGCCAAAACATTTCCCCGAAGGTATTTTCATGAACTACTTTCGAGACATATAATGGAGGATTGTTGGATGAAATCATGGTGTGTTCATGTTGCCAATGGTTAAATGCGTAAATTCATGTTAAAATGACTCGCTGAATAGTTTTAAATCAATGTCACAAATGACAACTGCGGGTGGGCGGGGAATTCAAGTATAAATATTGGGACAGTCATGATATATTGTGCGGTTAGAGCATACAGAAATGGTGGACAAGAACTAGATTGAGATGATGGTGAACGCAATGCACTATGGAACTTGAAGGATAAAGTGAGAGGGCGATTCGGAAGGGAGGGGTCTCGCTAAAAAGAAAAGTCTCTACAAATCAAATAAGTTAAGGAACAAGTTGGGGAGGTGCATGAACTATAGATTAATAGGGGTACCGATAATGTTGACATTATTTTTAGGTACAAATAAGTCATCAAGATATGTTTAGTGTATATGAGCAACAAGGTTTAAAATGTGTTAGCGTAAGAACACGACCGGGTACAAATATTAAACAGGAATTAATTCGATAGTTTTCGTAGTGCACTTTGGGTTTTGGCAATTAGACTAATGGTGGATATCAACTGGTAAAGCACGCAGGGGCGGGGATTCGCTACAGGTGTTTAAGTAGAGCGAGGAGGAAGCGGGGCATCAGAAGGATTTCGAACATGATAGAAAACAGTTTGTTAAGGTATGGGCTCGTTTGGATAAAGTTTTGCGGGAGGGATAATGTGTTTTGAAAGAGATTTTTCTAGACATGAACGGGTATCAAGGAGTGATATTTTGAATAGTGGAAGGGCAACACGTGCATTTGTGGCAGTTGGGGAGATGTTGTTCCGGGTAAAAGGTTGTTAATGAATTCAGTGGGCAGACGTTGATTGCGGGGTGAGTCGCAGTTAAAGGCATGTAATTTTAATAATTGAAATACTGTTTTAATATGTTTAGGCAGATTAAAAATACAGTCTAACAGGAATGTTTTGAATTTGTGGATAACCCCTGACGAAGGGCCAGGAACGGCCCGAAATGCATTGGGTAACACAGATTAACCTTTCAGGATTACTTATGCACACTCCGTGCTTCAGAATAAAGCCTGGATGGGCAATTTGACAGCATTTAGGATACAGTGAATAAGTGCCTCTCATGTGACTGGAGTACAAGCAATGAATATAAAAGAAGTGGATGAAAATGGAAATAAAATTTTGAAAAATTGAATTAATGGTGATATTTTTGTTATGGATGAAGCAACGCTGTGCGTCCGGCATTGGGGCGTTACTTCGCCCCATTTCTCAAATGTTTCATAAGCACGTGTTTGGGCAGATCACGTTAAAAACCGGGCCAGCACGCAAACAGACCAAATGTTGAAAACATTAAAGGATGTAACATGGAAGAAACCGGTGTGCACTCTGTCACCCCCCTTGTTTGAACCATTATCAACCAAGCCATCAAGTACCTGTGGTAGCAATGGACAGTCTGAAGACAAAGGAAGGGTGATACCAAATCAGGATGTTTGTTGTGTTTACTTCAAGGGGATGTATCTTGAATTTAATGTTTTGCTAGTTTATGAGTTATCTTAATTATTTACAAGTCAGACTGATAAACCAGGACATGAAAGAACATGCCCTTAAAGGTCCACTATGCAGAGCACACTGCCATGTTTAATGCTGTCAAAACCTAACCTAGAGATCATATTTTGAACTTCTAAAGTGGAAGAAATTGCTTAAGGTATTAAAGATTCAAGGGTGGACGCCTCTCCTTTTTTGGTACTGTGTGAGCTTTGGTGGAGAAGCTATTGCTGCTATCAAAGCCAACATTTCCTACTGGCAGGGCAGTGTTCTCAATGCACAGCCCATATATACCACCTGCTGTTGTTCACTAACAGAATACAGGAGACCAAAAAGTCTCAGAGCTGCTCTCACCAAAACAGAGGTCAAGGATTTTAACATCATGTACTCTCTCTATGGTTCTCATTCTCCAAAAGAGTGTGAACTTCTTGTCGGAGAATGGACAAGGGGTCTCCAAAAGTAATTGAGGCATAGTTGGCATGTCTCAAGGGGTGGACAGGAAGGGCAGGGAATAACCACACTGGACAATTTGAAGCACCTATCTGTCTGATGTGATGCTTATTCAAACGTGGAGGTAAAAAAGTATCCGACCTCCGATGGGGGACATTGCGCCTCTGAGTGCAAACTAAAGGGGTTTTCCAGTTGTTGATTGAGAGGGGAGATTGGGTAGTTCATTGGCCTTGGAGGCCTGGACCCTGTCAGCCAGATCCTCAATCTCTACCCTGAAAGGACTTGGGGGCATGTTGTTGCGGAGGCAAAGTTTGTCATGGCATCTGCTGCGTTCCTTTTCCAAAGCCTTCAGTTCATTTGTTTTTACCTCAATCGATGGAAGCTGAGTGAAAGAACCTCTGGTGCTCTTCTAATTAGCATGGCGAAAGATGCCGATTCCTCCATAGATGGGTCAGGTGGAAAATTAATTCCAGTATCTGGGGAAGTGTCAAGGCCACTGGCCTCCTGGAGGTCCAGAAAAGTATTATTGTCTTATACTTGCCTTCATGTCACTCTGGGTCTGAGAATCAATGTGACAGCTGAAGTGTATCACAATCAGAATGTGGCTGAGGTAGGGGTGGAGTTGGGCGTGACTTTGATCGAGGTCACAGTGGATTTGCTTTCAAGTCTGAAAGGGCAATGGGTTCGCCCTTCAGTGTCAGTTGCGTAGCTGCTGCCGTCGATTCATGAGGAATCGGCTTAGTATTCAGTGTTGTAGAAGGAGTTTGATCTGGCTTTAGCCCCAGAGTCAGGACAGAGCCTGGAGCATGGTCAAGAGGCGCAATATGCATTGGGGATGATTTGCAGTAACCCAACTGGAGGCCTCCTTAGAACCATAGGGCCCAAGGCGGGACCATAGGGCTCCAAAAAGGTACCTAAAATATGCAACATAGCCTTTTTGAAGACTTGAATATGCTGCGGCATCACCAATGGACACGGGAACTCGGAGTGGATCTGGATTAGTGCAGGGGTTGGTTCTGTGGTGGTAAACCAAGATCTGGTGGTACCATGGCATTCGTGTGATGTCACCTGATGAAAGGGGAAACCATGTTTGGACTTCTTGTGTTTTTTGACTTACCTGAGGATTTGGAGTGGTAATGATTATCTTTCTCTGGAACATCTTCGGGACCGAGAAGGTGCCTGTATCCATGATTTCGATGGGGCCTTCTGACAGTGCTTGGTGATGTGAGTTAGGCCTCGTGGTCCCCGTGGGCCTCCAGGTTCATTATAGTGCCTTTATTAAATGACTGAGTCATGCACCGAGAAGAGACACCAGAGAAAGACCTAGTGCGGTCACTGACAGTTGTTTGTGGCAACCTTCACAGTGTTTGAACCAAGTCGTTTTAGGAGGAGATATGTTCCTTGTGTAATGTTGTGTGAGTTAGCAATCACAGAACCTTTTCGGCTCCTGATGAACTCCGGAGAACTGTGAAATAAGTGTTAGAACATAGTGAAATGAATGTAGGTTTAGAATGGGTCACACGCAGAAGAAAAAAGATGTGTTACACTAAGGTTTGTGAGTGGCGTAGTCATTAGCAGGTATCCAGGCTGGGGAGGACGCTACAACTGGTAACGAGGATGGGATAAGTAACCTGAAGATCGAAATGCTCTCCCAGAGAGTTTGCAGTGGTCCAGCAAACTGCATGTGTGTGCCTTGTGTGTCTCAGTCGAAGTGCCAAATCGACATTTGGCATATGTGGAGTCAAAGTGCAACTCCAGCCTGTGTAAAGCTGTTGAAGATAACTAAAGCTTCACTGGGAAGTCTACATATCGTTGGCCAAGAACCTGCTGGGAAGGCTGTAAAAAGAAGTACAGTGCTCCTACACAACTTAAAGCTATACATATTGGAGTGATAACGCTAACGAGGTTTTGAAAGAGCAGCAAATTGCAAAATAACGCTGCAATCAGAAGCGCTGTGAGGCAGAGATCAGCCAGGTGTGAGACAGTACAAAGGGACACCTAAAGGCAAAGTAAGTCAAATATAAGAAACTGTCCTCTGCTTATCCAAACTGAGTAAAGAGACATCATACCACAGCGTTGGGAGAAGAGGCCCCAGAAGAAGTGCCCGGGGTTGTATTTATGGAGTCGTTTTTCCAGGAAGAGGCACATCACCAAAGTTGCCAAGTGGACGCCAAACGACTCCAGTGGTCTTCCTTACTCAAACATGATGTCATTGAACGTTCCACTGGTTCAACACCTTAGGTTTCTCCCAAAGTGGTAGTGCCTAAAAAGGACAGTGAAGGAGATGTATGCATTTGCGTCGATATGCATCAAGCGAACAAGGCAATTGAAAGAGAACGACATCCAGGTCCGTACATTGCCGACATGATACACAACTGAATTGTGCAAAGGTCTTCTCTCTCCTTGATGTGACTAAAGGATATTATCAGTTGGAACTTGAGGAGAATTGCAGGTACATTACAACCTTTTCTACACATGTTGGTCTTTTCCGTAATAGGAAAACTAACTTTCAGTATGTCATCAGCTGCAGAGCTGTTTCGAGATGTCATTGGACGTATCATACAGCCTGTCCTGAGTGCGTTTAATTATAGTGATATCATATTGGTGTTCGGAGCTACACAGAAGGAGCATAACAAAGCTCTCACACAAGTGTGATGTTTACTTGCAGATGCAGGTTTGACTTCGTCCTATGGAACTCACATTTATCGGCATTCAAAGCTAAAATTATTTGGCCACATCTTTTCTGATAGGGGTATGGCATCCAATCCAGCTAAAGTGCAAGCGCTGTCAACTGCCAGTCCCCCACAAGATGTTTCCATGGTACGTTCATTCCTTGGCATAGCCAGTGTTGGAAAACATCCCTCTCTAAAGAGTCCCCCCTAACTTTTTGCCTTCCTCCAGCTATTTTTCTAACCTTCCTTTTGTTGGCCTTAGGACTCCGAGTACTTTACCACTGCTGACCAGTGCAAAGGTGCATGTGCTTCTCCCCTAAACAGGGTAACATTGGTGTATACACAATTGACATTTAGTTTACTTAAAAGTCCCTTGCAAAGTGATATACCATATATCCAGGGCCTGTAATCTAAATGCTAATAGTGGGCCTGCAGCACTGGTTGTGCTACTCACACAAGCACCCTTTCAAACCTGTCTCAGGCCTGTCATTGCAAGGCCTGTGTGAGCAGTTTACTGCCACTTTGACTTGGCATTTAAAACCACTAGCCAAGCCATAAACTCCTTTTATTATACATAAGGCACCCCTTAGGTAGGCCCTATGTAGCCCAAAGGGCAGGGCACTGTCTAAGTAAAAGGCAGGACATGTACTTTTAAGTTTCAGATGTCCAGGTAGTGACAACCACCCAAATTTGTTTTTCACTACTGTGAGGCCTACTTCTCCTATAGGCTAGCATTTGGAATTCCTTAATACACTTTTAAGCTGTAATTCCTGATCAGAAAGGAGTAGCTGTATCATGTTTTCATATCTCTGGAATGGTAATGATAAATCATTACTGTTTTAGAAATGTCACTTTTATAAAGTGAACATTTCTCTGCTCTTACTGCCCTGTGTGCCTTGCAGCCTGTCTCCAATACAAGTCTGGAATGGGTGACAGCTACACTCGCATTCCCTATAGACAGCCACAAACACAGGAAGGGTGGGTGTGGCAGAGAACTCATCTGCATTAATGTGCATTTTGATAGCTCTTCCTGGGCAGAAAGACAGAGGGGGAGCTGACACACCTGAACAGTCAGTGTCCTGTTTACCACACAAAGGGCTTATTACCTCCTAGTGAGTAGGCACCTGGACACCTGGTTTGCCACTTGCCTATTGCCTCCAGTTTCCGCTTGTTCCAGAGGATCTAGTGACACAGCAGCTGCCCGGGTCTTCCCAACGGAATTTCCCCACTCACTGTTCTTTCCACCAACAGAAGCCCGGCCCATCCCAGGACCTACTTAATGCAGGCCGCAGCACGACCACATCAGTAGGCACCTGGACACCTAGCTTGCCACTTACCTGTGGCCTCCAGTTCCTGCTTGTTGCAGAGGATCCAGTGACACCGCAGCTGCCCAGGTTTTCCCGCTCGGGTTTTCCCGACTGGGTTTGCCCACTCACCGTTCTTTCCACCAACAGAAGCCCCGCCCACCCCCAGGTCCTACTTAATGCAGGCTGCAGCGCGACCACATCAGTAGGCACCTGGACAACTAGCTTGCCACTTGCCTGTGGCCTCCAGTTCCTGCTTGTTCCCGACTGATCCAGTGGCACCGCAGATGCCTGGGTTTTTGTGCTGGGGTTTTCCTGACTGGGTTTTCCCCAGTCGTGGCTCTTCCCGCTAACAGAAGCCTCGCCCACCCCAGGACCTAGTTAATGCAGGCCGCAGTGTGACTGTGCAACGGACGTTCCGCTGGTGTGCCAAAGACAAGCCCGTCCGTGCCCATCCGTGCCTGGACCACGCCCAGCGCCACGAACCCTGGTCCTTCCGCCACCGAAGTTAACCACCGCCGAGCTCTACACCCTCGACGCCGCAACAAACACTGCCACCACGCTGACCCACGCTCCACTGTAGGACTTTTCACTTGCACCCACTGCTACTTCACCTGCCACTGCACAAACCAGCCCCGCGATCAGCCCCACCCCAAACACACCACAGACGCCACCTGAACAAAAACACCAACTCGCATTCACCCTATTCAACACACGCTCTCCATGCAAGCATTCCACTAAAGTATGGGACTCCATCGCAACCCTCGCACCCAACATATTCTTCTTCATTGTGACCTAGCTGAACCCCACATCTGCCCCAGACATTGCCACAGCAATCCCCGATGGATATAAAAATCACTCCTCCAGCTTCTGCAACATCATCGCAGACTTCATTGCGCCCGTAGCCTTAGACTCCACGGACTACATCTTCCTTTGCGACCTAAATTTCTACGTTGATGACACCAATGAAAAAAACACTGCACACCTCTTTGACAGTATGAGCAGCCTCGGATTGACCAAAACGTCCATGACCCTACACACACCGCAGGACACACGCTGGACCCAATTTTGACCTCCAGCAACCGCGTCAAATACAGCCACGTCACAGAACTCACATGGATCGATCACTCCATCGCCCACTTCAGCATCTCCAGCCCCCGGACCGCCACCCCCAAGATGACCAACGCCCGCACTACCGGAGGTGGAATAAAATCTCAGAGACTAGCTGGGCGAACACCCTGAACACCTCCAACCCTGCTACTTCCACCAACCTCAAACAGGGAGTGGAAAACTTCAATGCCTGGATCGTAAATTGTGCAGACAGCAGTGTCCCCATCTAGATCAACATCAAATGGAAATCATCTAAAAAGGCCAGCTGGTACATCACATCCAAGAACTCAGAACAGTTGGTGAGAAGATGGCGCACCAGCAAGGACACCTCTGACAGGACAGCCTTCAAGGCCTCATCAACCTCTACCACCGCCTGCTGAGGGCAACAAAGAAGACAGCTATTGCCACATGCATCAAAACCAAGGCCAACACCAGCAAGGAACTTTTCAACATCATTAAGGAATTCTCTAACCCGGCTGCCAGTGAAAACAACATCACACCCTCACAGGAGCTGTGTGACAACCTCGCCCACTTCTTCCACTACAAGATCCCAACCATATACAGAAACGTCCAACCCCAACTCACACCTACAGACTTCCTCGACAGATACGCCACCACTGTAACCAACAAGAACCACACACTGACCACCTGGAACATCCTCTCCACCCAGGACACCACCTCAACCATAGAATCCATTGACTCGGGAGCTCCCACAGGCCCATGCCCGCACCACATCTTCAACTTTGGAAACCAGAGGATCGGCCAGGAACTCACCACCCTACTCAACACCTCTATAACCACTGCAATATTTTCTGATGCCTGAAAACACGCCAAAGTCAGGCCACTACTCAAAAAACCCTCCGCCGATCCCAGTGAATGCAAAAACTACCGGCCAATCTCCCTGCTCCCATTTCCAGCAAAGGTACTGGAAAAGATCATCAACAATCAACTCATGGCACACCTGGAGCAGAACCAGCTACTAGACGTCTTCAATCCGGCTTCCGCAGCAATCAACACCGAAACCGCCCTGATCGCAGCCAACGACTACATTCAAATCCTCCTCGACCAAGGAGAAACAGCAGCTTTGATTCTCCTTGACGGCTTGGCAGCCTTCTACACCGTATCCCACCACCCACTGATCAAAAGATTTCACCACATCGGCATCCAAGGGGACGCACTCAAATGGATCACCTCCTTCCTCAATGTAAGAACCCAGAGGATCCCCCTCCTATCTTTCACCTCTGAACCCAAGGAGATTACTTGTGGTGCCCCACAGGGCTCATCCCTCAGCCCCACGCTCTTCAAGGCATATATGACCACGCTGGCCAACATCGGCAGATCTCACAGTCTCAACATCATTTCCTATGCCGAAGACACCCAACTCATCCTCTCACTCACCGACGACCCCACCACCACAGAACCAACTTCCACAGATGCATGACAAATGTCTCCAACTGGATGAACAACTGCCTCCAGATGAACACAGACAAGACAGAAGTACAGATCTTTGGCAACAGCAGCAACACATGGAACGACTCCTGCTAACCGTCAGACCTAGGACCCGCATCCACTCCCTCCAACCATGCCAGAAACCATGGAGTCATCATTGACATCAAGCTCACCATGAAATCAGAGCTCAACGCAGTCCACCTGCTTCCTCATTCTGCGCATACTACATAAGATCTTTAACGGGCTACCCCTACACACATGACACACCGTGACACAAACACTCATCACCATCCGACTGGACTACAGCAATAACCTCTACATAGGAATCGCTGTACACCTTCTACAGAGACTTCAGATCATACAGAACACCGCAGCCAGACCCGTCCTTGGCCTTCTCCGATGAACCCACATCACACCCCACCTAAGGAAACTCCACTGGCTCCCCGAAAAGAAGAGATGCCAATTGAAGCTGCTGACCCACACACACAGGGCTTGACAAAACCAAGGACCCACCTACATCAACCACGCCTGAACTTCCACCAACCATCGAGAAGACTACGCTCGGCCTCCCTTTAACTTGCCCATACTCACCGCATCTACCAAAGCAGAAGTGGAAGACGCTCCTTCATGCACATCGCAGGAAAGACCTTGAACAGCCTCCCCACGCACCTTTGGACCATCACCTCACTTCCGGATTTCCGAATGGCCCTCAAGACCTCGCTGTTAGACTAAGACTCCTGGGGCCTGCAAGCGCCTGCATACCCAGCCGGGTTAATAGCTGTACTTTATAAATCCTGATTTATAGATGATGATTGATAGTATGGAGCCAGGGCTGGGAAGAAAAGGGGACCTGTGCACTTCAAGGGCCTGCTTTGAAGTCACCCCCACTTTAAAGGCAACAACTAGGTATAAGTACTGGGGCTCTGACCCTACAAAGACAGTACAATACTGGACCTGTGAAGAACTCTGCCAGGAGTAAAAACTGCTGTGCTACAAGGTTTGCTACTCTATTTGACTGACGGTTCTGAAGGAACTGCTTCTCTGCTTTGCTGTG
Organism: Calotriton arnoldi; assembly: GCA_963921515.1. NCBI lineage: Eukaryota > Metazoa > Chordata > Amphibia > Caudata > Salamandridae > Calotriton > Calotriton arnoldi. The sequence continues at coordinate 168,953 of CAWUFW010001141.1, forward strand.
CTGCCCTGCTGCCTGGTGAGGGCAAGGACTGGACCCATCGCACTTGAACCCAGAGTTACTCCAAGGGCTTGATGGGTTGCCCCCTGTTCGGACATCTCAGGGCCATCAAAGACTTCCTGCAACTCTGCTGCTTGACTGTGTCATCTGCGACTCCTCCCTTGCCTGAGGTGCCAATCCAGTCCTGGGCCACAGAACTAGATTCTGCAGTTGTTTTTAGCATCAACGTCGACGCAGAGACGACTTTGCACCGATCGTAACCGATGCATTGCCCTTCGACGCCGAACGCTGATATTGCCTCGACGGACTGTGTGGCCCGACACCGACAGACAGCACGGCTTCACCTCCATCCACAAGACCGACAACTACATGGCGACTCATAGCAACGAGTCTTCAACGTTGAAGATTGCTCCATCCAAGGTACTTTCTCAGCGGGACTGCCATTGTGTAGTATGGTATGGTGTGTCATTCTATAGTATGGTATGATATGATATGGTGGGTCATTGTATAGCACTGGAAGGTTTGGCCTGTCATGGCGAGTCATTGTATCGTGTGCTATGATATGGCCTTTTATTGTATAGTATATGGTCTGTCATTATATAATATGGTATGGTTAGAGAAATGAGAGCAGCTGCATTCTTCATGCTAGTATTGGAAATGTAAATGCAGAGGTTGCATAAATTTCCACTGCACACCACATCTGCACACACATTTGCACTGACCGACGAGAGCAAATATGTGTAATTTTGCACCGGTGGTTGGTTGCAAATGTCTTCCACTCGTTGGTCAGTGTTAACGCCGATGCAAACTTGCTGTGCATGCACAACACTTCAAAGGGAAAAAAAAGTGATCTAAGGAAATTTTATTCAGATTTATCAAGTGTGCCAGAGGGACAAGTTACTTACCTTTCTGTAACGTCTTATCTGGTATAGACATAATCTAGCCGCAGATTCCTTATCTTAGAATATCCCATACTTTTGCTCGAGCCATACCCTTCCGTGCCAGTAGGTGGCGTCGGTAGGGTCAGAGTGGCATCGTCCACGCCGGAAGTGACATCTGATTCACCTATATAGGCGGAACTCTTTAGTATGGTCAAGGTAGAACGACAACGCTCTTTTTGGGTCCAAATGGTGGAGTCACTTCTCCTCTTTATAGGGGTGCGGAGGAGCACAGAAAGTGGGCAAGGTGACCGATTGCCTCATGTGGAATGCGTTACCACTTTCGGTAAGAAAGAGGCCCTAGTGCGAAGCACCAATTTATCAGGGAAGATGTTCAGGTAAGGAGGCCTGGATGACAGAGCCTGCAATCACTCACCCTCCTGGTGGAAGTTATTGCCACTAAAAAGGTTGTTTTGAAGGAAAGCAGCCGGAGGGGGCAGTTGTGCAGAGGTTCGAGCGAGCGCACATCAGGAAGACGAGAACCAAATTAAGGTCTCACTGAGGCATGATGAATGGGGCAGGTGGGAACATATGTACAAGCCCCTTAAGAAATCTTTTCACAATCAGGGATTTAAATAAAGAGGGTTGGTCTGACAGCCTCAAGAAAGCAGACAAGGCCGAAAGGTACCCTTCAAGAGGACCCACAGCAAAATAAACAGAAGGCTTTGAGAAAGGGAAGCAGAAAGAGGGTCAATAGATCATTCTGTACAACATTCTACACATTTCTGCCACCGGCAGGCAAACACAGTCTTGGCAAAGGGACACCTGGCTGCGCAAAAATCACATCACAGACTTCCGGAGGAAGGTTGACTGCTGTCAACTGCTGCCGCTCAATCTTCACCTAAGAAGGCGTAGAGGTGACCAGTTCGGGTGGAGGACCCTCCCCTGCTGCTGAAGATTTTCCTGAAGGGGCAGCCTGATCAGAGGAGCGATGCTCAGTTGGAGAAGCTCGGGACACCAGACTCTCCGTGCCTAGTCTGGGGCCACAAATGACTTTGGCTCGGCCGCTCCTGATCTTCTTGAGTACCGTGGACAGGAGCGGTATTGGAGGAAAGTCGTAAAGGAGGCCTGAGCTCCACTCGAGACAAAGTGTCGCAGAGAGAGTGCCGCCTTGGAAACTCCTGCGCACAAAATTGCTGACATTGCGCATTCACGGCGGAGGCGAACAGATCTAATCAAGGCTCTCCCCACTTCTGAAATAGACCTTGCGCAACCTCCAGATGGAGACGCCATTCTTGATCCGCTAGGCATTGACGGCTGCGTTCGTCCACCCTGGCCTTCAGAGAACCTGCCAGGTGTTGAACCACCAAGGATATGCCCTGTTGTCCTAGCCATGCCCAGAGACGCACGGCTCCTGATAAATGGTCCAGGACCCCACCCTGCCCTGTTTGCTGCAGTACCACATGGAAGTGGTATTGTCCATGAACACCAGGACCTGCTTATCCTTGATGGGAGGGAGAAAAGCTTTCAATGCCAAGTGAATCGCTCGGAGCTCCAGCAAGTTGATGAGTACTCTGATCTCCACCTCTCCCAGATGGCCGCCCCATCCCATCAGTGACACATCTGTAACTACTATGTGATCTGGCTGGGGAAGGGAGAGGGATCGGTCTCTGACCCAATCGCGGCTGGTCAGCCACCACTGCAGATCCTGTGCAGTCCCCTCCGAGATTTGGACTACATCGGAGAGATTTCCCTGATGTTGTGCCCATTGAAACTTCAGGTCCCACTGCAGAGCCCGCATATGCCATCTGGCATGTGTTACCAGCAAGATGCAGGGGGCCAGGAGGCCCAGCAACCTCAGTCTCATTCTAACCGAAATCCGGGATAGAGGCTGAAACACCTGTATCGTAGCCTGAATATCCTGGACTCGCTGCTCGGGGGGATAGGCCCAAAACCGCACTGTGTCCAGAACAGCTCAGATGAAAAGGAGCGTCTGAGAGGGAGTCGGGTGTGACTTTGACCTGTTGATAGTGAACCCCAGCAAAAGCAGGAGATTCGCCATAGTCTGGAGGTGGGAGAGGACAGTCTGGGGCGAGTTCGCCTTCAACAGCCAGTCATTGAGATAGGGGGAGACTTGCACCTCTGATCTGCACAGATGAGCTGCAACCACCGCCATCACCTTGGTGAACACCAGAGGGGCGCTGGTAAGGCCAAAGGGGGAGCACTGTGAACAAGAGTGTGAACTGAAAGAGTCTGTGGACTACTGTGAACTGCAGGTAGCGCTGATGAGCTGGCAGGACGGGAATGTGAAAATAGGCATCCAGTAAGTCCAACGCCCCCATCCAGGGTCTAGGGCAGACACGACCTGAGCCAGAGAGAGCATTTTGAACTCCTCTTTTTGAGAAAGTAGTTAAGGGCTCACAGATCTAGAATAGGAAGAAGGCCCTTGTCTGTTTTCGGGACCAGAAAGTAGCAGGAAGAGCAACCACAGCTGACTTCTGGCGCCCTAACCCTCTCCGAGGCTCCCTTGGCCAAAAGAGTCCCGACTTCCTCCTGAAGCAAGCTTAGGTGGTCCTCTGCCAGCCGGTCGTAAGTCGGAGGCATGGAGAGAGGGGTAGTGTCGAAGAGGAGGGTGTAGCCCCTTCAGACTATCTGAAGAACCCACTTGTCTAATGTGATGTTTTGCCAGTGGTGGAGGTGATGGCTGATCCTGCCATTAACAGGCCGCCCATGATCTTGAAGGGCCAGACTAGGAAGATTTAGAGGCTGCAGGTGAAGGAGTGGACTGACTGGACCTCTGGCTGCATGACCCACGGGGCCGAAAGGAGCCCTGCCCACAAAAGGGGCAAAAAGCAGATGGGGAGCGGGTGGGCACTGAGAGGCCCAAGGACTCAGCAATAGCCTGCAAGTCCTTAAAGAGCTCCAGAGCCATGCTTACCTGGTCTCCGAAGAGACGTGTGAAATCAAAGGGCATGTACATAAGAGAAGCCTGAACATCCCCAGAAAAGCCAGAAGTTCTAAGCCAGGCGGGGCGTCGTACAGCCACTGTCTATGACATTATTCTGCCCAGCGAGTCAGTGGTGTCAAGCCCACAACGAATAGTGAACTTTGCAGCATCTCCCCGTCTGAAACCGCTTAGGAGAGAATGTCCCAGGCCTCCTCTGGGACCTGTGGCAGCACCTGCGCAATCAATTCCTACAAGGAGTGGGCGTAACAGCCGCAATGGGCATGCAGTGTTCATCAACCATAATGCAAGGCTAGCAGAAGAAAAATCTTTTTGCCCCAACTATTCAGTTTCTTGGATTCCCTGTCCGGGGGTGCGGAGGAAAACGCAGCCTATGAGGTAGAGGACTGGACCACCAAACTCTTGGGGTAAGGTGGTTGGTAAGGAATTTCGGGTCACCCAGAGCAGGGCGATGAAGGCAGTCAACTGTCCTAGTCACAGGTGCCACTGTGCTGGGCTTGGACAAGGTTCCCAGAAGGACATCAGTCAAGGCTTTGTTGAAAGGCAGGAGGGGTTCCAAGGACGAGATACCCAGCTGCAAGACATCTGTCAAGATGTTCATCTTGACTTCCACCGAAGGGAGCTGAAGGTCCAGGACCTCATAGCATATGAAGCTCCATCCTCTGCAGCCACGGTAGGGGGAGAGAGCAGGCCTGAATCTGGGGAGGTATCCAGGCCACTGGCCTCACCCAATTCCTCATACCAGTCCATTTAGTGCTCAGGCTGGTCTTGTATAGGGTCCAGGGACCCCTCCCAATTATCCTCCATTTTTAGCCCCTCAAAAGAAGGCTGAAGAATTGACCTAGGACCCAAGGGTTCTGCCGGTGCTGGAATCTGCGTCTATAGGCGCTGATCTGGGTCATCGGGGCCAACAGGGGGCACCGGGAGTCTCTTTCCCGGGGAGGGTCGCAGGTGAACGACCAGTTCGGATCCGCCACTGGATCCATTGGGCCGGGGGCATCAGCACTGGGGCCAGAGGCACCCGTGCGGAACCTGATGGAGCCCCTCCTGAGCTTCCGGGGACTGAAGGCACACCGGGAGGGTCAGGTCGCAAAAATATGAGGCAAATGGCGTCATAGATGTCTTTACTAGGCGGGGTCGCTCTGGTCCCTTGAAAGGCAGGGAAGCACGGAGCAGACCCAGGTGCAGGTTCCACAGAACGAGGTCTAGGACATTGATGCTCCTCCGTCACATTGGCCGATGGACGGAGAGACGTTGAAGCACGCTTTGACTACTTGTGCTTCTTATGCCTCTTACCTGACCGACTCAACGACTTTGAGTGGAAGGAGGACGACTTAGGACTCTCGGAGCGGTGCCGGGATCTGCCCCTTGACCGGGAACGAGACCTTGGTGGCAAACAGCATAGAGTTGAACACCAGGCTGCAAGCAGCTTTAGGGACCGCTTCCTCAAAGCCTTCGGAGCCATGGCCTGGCTGTTGGAGCACGGCTTTGAGTCGTGGTCACTCTTCAGGCACCAGAGACAAACTAAGTATGGATTCGTCACCGACAAGGCGCGATGGCAGGTGCTGCACGGTTTGAATCCAGAAGTCTTCTTAGACATCGAGGAAAAACATCATACCAAAAAGTTGAAAAAAAGCATGTCAAAAGTGACAGAGGGTAGCTCTCCATGGATCTGCACTAGCTGGCGGGGCAAGAAAAGAACTGACGTTAGCGTGCCGAGGAGGCGGACGCCACTTCCGACACGGAGTCGACCGACACAAGGGTATTCGAGAAAAAGTCTTCCGGATCCAGCCTGACGCCTGGGATATTCTAAGGTAAGGAATCTGCAGCTAGATGTCTCTATCAGATTAGTTTGTAATAGGAGAGGCCATCAAATTTCTGAAACGAACATCAGTGTTCACGCAGACTCAGGGTTAGGAGAGGTTAAGTGATTTATATCTGGCGATCTTATATTGCTCCATTGTCAGGTGCGAGATGTCCACTGAGCCGTGACTCGTTAATGTCACATCACCTTGCACTGAAGGCCTTGCAAGTGTCCTTTTCCCATCATAAAGCCATGCCTACACGATTGGAAGTGTAAAAGCAATGATCAGCCATGGGGAACATCAAACAGATGCATGGCCCAACTTGAGTGCCCTGTGCCACAGATTAGTGATCTGCCAAAAACTGGGATGCAGGTTAAAACAAGAGCTCAATCTTTTCTATCAGAGGTACACATAACTCACCACCCAGCTCTATTATTCTCTTTGTGTGATTTATGATAGAAAAAAATCCTGGAACTACCAGAATGCAGCTAGGTTGTTGATTTTATAATCTGCACACCTTGGTTGCCAGCACTTGCTCAACAAGCAGGGACAGCGTAGGCTCAACATCCTGCGATTCTGGGCAAATCACTTAATCTCCCCGTACCTTACAAAAAATGTAATGGGAACTTTAGTAATGTAACTTGTGCTCATGTAAAGCGCTCCAATAACTTTGGGTTCGGTTGAAATTGCGCTATTTAAAAACGCAAAAAAAAAAAAAAAAAGAAATAGTAGCTCAATCACAGCAAGAGCAGCGAAGGGACAATAATTAAGATAGATCAATCTGTACTTGGTCCATGTGCCACAGGAAAAAAAGGAAAGGACACAGGAAGTGACGTCTCGCATGTGATGCCGAATTAAAATGCAGCATAGAAGAGTGATAATGATGCCAACGAATGGTAAGCAATGGACGAGCTTAAAGCCCCTTTATAGAGTTTTTTTTTTTTAAACACAGTAGGTTGTCAAGTGACTGTACATGCGTGCTGTTTGCAGGCTCAACCTAAAGGGCCTCAAAAACATTGCACAGCAAATATACACAAGGCTAAAACAGCAGACAACCAGGCATCTGCAGAAGATATGCAAGCAAGGGCTCTTTGCGAAGGGTGAGCACTTTGAAGAAGAGTACAGCTGTCTGATCTCCGTTCATCGATGACCAACTATATCAAATGCTTCACACATAAAATTGTCTTGTGGTAAAAAAAAAAAAATTGTTTTAAAAAGCAGTGGACTCACCAACACTCCTGAGTGTATTTTGACAGTTTGGTTGCCTGCCTTTTCGTGTTAAGAAGTCAACATGCTAATACAGTCTATAAAATGATTGCAATATCTATCTTTGGAATAAAAATATCCAGTCAAGAGACTGAACCCCTTTGCTTTGTGATAAAGAGAAAGAGGACATATTTGTCTCAAGTTATTTGTTAAAGTATACCAAAGGTCTTGGAGTATGAACTTGGCAACAAAAGCAGTTTACCCGCACGTTAATGCGATTAGCTAATACGATTTCAGTGAAGGATAAAGCACTTTAATGTACGTGCACTTGCTATGCAAAAATGATGGACTAGCTCCCATGCCTAACTTCTCATGACCCCTTATTTTTCAGTAGTCATGAAGTTTGCATTGATAGCTGGAAAGCTGGGTTACGACTGGAGTGTCAGAGGTGCTACTAACTGGATTATGCTTGAAGAGTAAACCTTGTCAACAGAGGAAGTCCGTGTCAGCCCTCTGCAACTCACACAACTCAACCCCAGGAGACTGCTGTCTAGTTCAGAATCAATGACGAAAGGTTGTTTATGCCCAGGAAAAGCACACACCGTCCAGTACACGGCGACCCCTTCCCGCCAATTGCCACTGACAAAGGCAAGTACCTAAGCTTAACCTACAGCAAGGAGCCAATGCATAAGCAAGGTCAGCTGAGAATGTGTGTGTAAACACCACCAATTTGGGCATCATCTGTATTATATACCAATGTGCTGTGTTTTAGTCTTCAAGAATATAGACATTTTAAATCCTATGGTAAGAACCATTTGTAAACATTTATTTGGGCGAAATCCAATAAACCCTTTGGCCAGGTTTTCACACGTGCTAGTGCTTGATACCCATGTAGACAGAAAGGAGTACTAGCCACAAAAGAGGTCAGCTAGAGAACTTGAAAAATAAACTAAAGTCAAGCCATACTGATAGAATCAAGACTCACTGTCCGGGCCAAATCAAGAAAGCACATACATATGACAATTATTGGAGAGGTGCTCGATAACCAAGGAAAACATGCAGACCAGCTTGGGCAAAGTACCCGTCATTGAATGCCTGGGATGTGAGGCAGAAGTGCTTTGCAAAAGTATGCAAGGACAACCACATGGCTGCATGGCAGAGGTCAGCAACTAGGATGCGTCTGGAATGAGCAGAGGAAGCAGCCATGGCATCGTACAAGGAGCACAAATCCCTTCAATAGCATAGTTCTTAGCCATGGGATAGTATATTTCGATAAAGAGCATGACCCGATATGAAATAGCGCAGGAACACCACAAGTTATCGTTCTTGTGGCAGCAAAGAGAGAATTGCTGATGGAAAGGTCTGCTGAAATAAAGGGTGTTGTGGTCACGAGAATAGTAACTACAAGTATATAAATTAAATTTAAACAATGTAACATACATCAGAGTCGCAACTGGTCATACTAAACATGGACGCAAAAGTCAAATCATAACACATAGGTTATGCACTTACAGAGGTGTAAGCCAGCTAAACACTTCTGTTTGTGAGGAGTGCATAAGCGCTCCAGTACCTTTGGGTGAGACGGAGTTTGTGCTAATAAAACTATCTCAAAAAAGAAAAAATAATACCTCAATCAGAGCGCGGGCAGCGGATGGGCACCAATTACGTTTAATCAATGTGTACTTGGTCCAAGCTGCACACAAAGAGGATGAAGTGATGCAGGAAGCGACGTGTTGAGAGAGCTGCCGAATTAGAAGACAGCTAAGAAGAGTGATTATGATGCCAACAAATGGAAAGTAATGGGTGGGCTAAAAGCCCCTTTATGGTAAAATAATTTTCAAGACCCAAGAGATAGTTGCCATAGGGACACCGCAGTGCAGGTGCTGCAGTCAACTCTTGACTGTGCACAGTAGGTTAGGTCATAAAGGTGCTTCGTTCAGGGCTTGGTCAAACAAAGACTGGGCCCTGTGCCAAACATCTGCTGCACGAGGCCAAATCCGGTCTACTTTGTTCATTTATTTTGTTAATGGATAAAGTGCATCTTTTCAAAACCCAATTTTTTTTGTAAAGAAAACCTAAAACAAAAAATGAAGTTATTTAAGGGAATTACTTTTTTTTTTGTATTGTTTTGCCTATGTAACAATAACTCTGAGAACTTCTTCAGTGTGTCTTACACAAACACACACACAGGTTTTCTTAACAAGGTTTGGGTTGCTGGCAAACTAAGCTTGCTACATTTCATGGGTGTGTGGAAAGGTGTGATAAATTAACTTTTTAACCACATGTCTAATTCTGAGTTTTCACATGCATTTATGTGGCTTTGCCTTCCTCTGGCGTTGTTCCTGTCCATTTATTTCCATTGATTCCTCACCCATAACAGTACAGTTTCTTATTGTCCTCTCCTTCCAGTCTTATTTCCATTGTAATTTATTTTCCTCTAACTTGTACAGTATTTATTTGGGTTTCATAAATATTTATCATCTGCCTTTAACCAATTTTTTCTTATTTTGGATTGCTAGTTGTCAATGAGCCATATATCTGATTTCCTTCATAATTATTTATCTTTTTAACTGATTGCAGGCTCTAATATTTTATAAGCAGCAAATGGTACTGCTCAATTTTTGTGACTCAATCGTATGGAGGGAGAAAAAGAAAATACACTTTCTGCTTACAGCCTTAAATTGGGATCTTTTCAATAATGTGTGTCACTGTACATTGACCACAAGTAATTTTATCGACTATCTCAGCCGGTGTCACTGCAGTCTGTTGTGTGCACTTTGATTCTAAAAAATATTTATAAGGCATGACTGCCATCTTTTTAACCCTTTTGTACATAGTTAATTGTAAAGTTAGCGCCCATGAAAAACCAAGGTATTCCGTTCCGCAATGTAAAGTGACAAAAAATTCGTTATCTCTAGTAACAATATTTAGTGGATACATATTTTTCCCACAGATTCCTTACGGTATGAAAACTCTTTCTAGACTTCATGGTGAGACCACACGGCTTAAGGCACAAAGTTACTCAAGTATATTAGGCGCCAAATAGCGTGCTTGGTTGGTTCACAATATTTCTTTTAGCTCTTATGATGGCTACATCTTCCCAGAGATTTCTTAAATTATGAAGGAGTTCCAAAGCTGGACCTCCCTCAGTGGTGGAATGGAGTGGTGCTCATTAACCAAGGAAAACACGCAGAACAGCTTGGGCAAAGTACCTGTCATTGCATGCCTGGGATGTGAGGCAGAAGTGCTTTGCAAAAGTATGCAAGGACAACCACATGGCTGCATAGCAGATGTCCGCAACCAGGATGCGTCTGGAATGAGCAACGGAAGCAGCCATGGCATCGTACAAGGAGCACAAATCCCTTCAATAGCATTGTTCTAGTAGATTTTGATAAAGAGCATGACCCGATATGAAATAGCGCGAATGGGTCACCACACTGCTCCTCTTCGCTCCAGCAAAGTCCACAAAGAACTGATAGTCAACCAGGTCCTGTCAAGCGCAGTCAATGTAGTACAACACCACATGCCTGATATCTAATCTATGCAGCCCTTCTAAGTAGGATGCAGAGGAAGGAAGAATGTTTAACAATGATAAACTGGGCCTTTTGAAAGACTGAAACTACTCTGGTTAAAGAGGGGCAGGCATGAAGAAGCACCATATCCGGATTGAAAAGTGTAAAGGGTGGGCAAACTGAAAGGACCCAAGGATCTCCCAACCTACGATCAATTGCCAACAGAACTGTTTTTATAGTAGGAACCTGAAACAGGCAACTGTGAATTGGCTCAAACAGAGATGCCATCAAGAAAGTGAAATAAGGTTCAAATCACACTGGGACACAATAAACAAAGGGGAAAGGAGCAAGTAAAGGAAACCTTTCAGAAAACACACCTCAAGAGGCAACAAACAGAGAAGATTGATCAAGAAAACACAAACGCATAGAGAGCAATCAGGTCAACTTTAATTGTAGCAACTGTCAGGGCCTGCTGTGCAAGGGACAATGGAGACCTCAAGAATTCGATCAAGTAAGATGTAAATGGGTAAATGCCTTCTGACTCACAGCACAGCACCGCACAAACTTGTTTCAGGGTCTGCGAACATGGATTTAGGAGCAGGTTTCCTGGCCTCAAAGGTGACGTCTTTGACCTGACCATGACAGAAAAAGGACTCTAGCTGGAATCACGCCATCTCTATGCAGGCATCTGAAGCGTTTAGAAACTGGATGAGGAGTCCTCATTATTGCACCCATTTGCACAGGTGAATTGCCTCCCAACATTGGGTTCACGACCCCACATCGATCAGTCTTTAATATAATGAAAGGTGGTGGTGTCATTTGGACATTACCTCCTGAGATGGAAGGGAGAAAGGCATTCAGAACAAGGCGTACCACTCACAGCTTGAGCTCCTTTACATGCAGGTGCCTCACTGACATGGACAATAGGCCATGTTGGCCAGATAAGAACCCAGACAAGCTCAAGCCTGTGGGAGGCTAAAAGAGTGATCTTTCAGGATGTTCGAGGGGTACTTCCACCAGTGAGCAGAAAGTGATGCACCAACTGGAAGAGCTGTACCTCAGCAGAGACTCCCTTGGTGTTACAACCAGTGCCGCCTCAGACTTCAGAAGAGGATCTCATGTGCCATCTCATGTCCGGCAACGACAGAATTCATGAGCAATTGGGCCTAGCAGGAGTAAGATTTGCAGGACAGGGATCCAGGCTTGGGTCAAACATCAGAATAATTTCACAAATATATGCACACCTCTGAGAAGAAGGAAAGGCCTTCATAAAAGTTGGGTTGACCACTTCTCTAATACAAGCCAGCTGCTATGTGGAAAGTAAGACTTTGACGGTGATGGTAAAGCTCAGGTCAAGAAAGAGGGTCACCTTCCACTTGAGATGTTCCTGAACCAGCATTGAATACTCAGACTCCATCCCGTCAGCTAGTCATTCAAGCATGGAAATAAATGAACTACCAATTGCTGCAGCAAAGTTACTACCTTTGTAAAGGTGCACGGTGCTGTCATCAGTCCTAACAAAAAAGACCAGTAACTAAAAATGTTGGGACCCCCACCGTGAAGTTCAAGTAATGCTTGTGGGTGAGAAGGATTGGAAGATTAAAATAGACGTCCAGGAGATCCAGGTACCGATCTCCCGAATTCAAGGGCGACAAAGACAGAATCCACTTCCGTGGACCTCAATAAATAACTACCAAAAGCCAGGACCCAGGCCTAAGAAATCTGTAAGATATGAATTTTAAAACAATACACGAAAAATACAGAAACAAGTATACATCAAACAAAAAAACAAATTATGAAATATTCTATGTAAATTTCAAGCAAAACCTATACAAAAATCCAAATTTAATGGGAAGTTTGGAGCTTTTCACAATTATATTTTATGTCTAAAAGTCTAAGCCATACGCCGGACTCTAGTGGATCGCTTTGCCCTTTTTGCCCTTAATGCGCTCTCGTTTTGTCAGTGCATAGCAGTGCTTCAACTGAGTCAACTATCCTCCATACTAGATTCTGTTTGCTATACTTGCTCTGGTCCCACAAGTCAAGCTAAGCACACCAATTTAATTTTAAATTTCTTCACATTTATGAGTGTTTTAAAATATTACATTTTACATTTTGCGCTTTTATTTTTATATACTGAATTAATCTGCTATTATTTAATTTTCCAAACAGTCACTGCTCCCCTGAGTAGGCATCGATGAACCAGTGAGTTAGATCACATCTGCACATTAGCACATAGCCAATTATTGATCCACAGTACTATAGTGGGAAGAGGACATTGGTTGATTTCCTTGTGTCTCCTTGAATTATTTTCAATTCACGAACATTGAAGGGGAAAATTGAATTTCAGTTCTCATGATAAGTGAAATTCTAGCAATAAAAACAACCTTTTTTTCAAGAAGAAAAAAATACTTCAGCGATAGAACATTGAAAGCACAGATAAACTTTTCAGGACACAATCATTCTAGCCATTTTCTCATCAGGACAACTTGATCTATGAATTAGGTGAAAAATGATGAAGGGCGGAGCTCGTGTTTGTGATCCCTCTCACAAAGTACGGGAAAAATAGATTGAGCCAACAAAAATCTTTGTATTGCAAGGGGGCAGAGGAAGGGGGGGTGGAGGAATCCCTTAAAGCAACTGTGTAATTTTTCTTATATGAGAAACTGTACCCCAATGCTAAGAAAAAGAGTTCCTGGATCATGGTGATATTCAGTATTTATAAATAACGATGTAGAATTCACAATACTCTTTAATCAATTACCATTCCATTGTGTGCAAATAGAAGGAGAGAGGCTTGTTTGGGAGATCAATGAAGATTCCCAATGTGGAGAACAAAGATTACATTTAATTTACATTCTCCATCTAAGGTTCTTCTAGCTTTGAATAAAATCTTAAGTTTATTCCTCATAGAGAAGCTACAGAAATAAGCATTGCAGTGATTTAAAATAACACATATCTAAGCAGCCACACTGCAAGGAGCCGCAATAAAAATAAATGAATAATACTCGGATGTTTAATTGAAACATATTTGGATGCAAGATTTCCTAAAAGCACAAGAAAGGTGTTGTTTCAGACTACTGTTGTGCCAAATGCATTAATAAAGACTGTGGGGCCACAGCCTCAAACGAAGGATCAGAGTATTCTGTGTGCCTTCGCGTGGCAATAACCACCACTATTTTCATTAGGAAACAAAGAATAAGGGGCAAGAAAGAGCTCCTCTACTAAACCCTAGAGAAGCAGAAGGGACCCTGCCATGGTAAATAACTCATTCAAGAAAAGCAAACCCCTTTCTTATGACAGGTTAGTCAGGAAATAACAGAAACTCCACCAAATTGTCACACAGTAGTTTCTTTGAGCTGTTTGGGCGGTTGTACCCCCACTCCCCCTCCCCACCCATTAAGCAGTATTGAAATTAATATGTACTAGTTTTAGTGCATTTTCTCATTATTTATATACAATATTGTTAGTGCTGACTGTTGCCTGCTTATTCAGTAGAGATTCTCCACCCTTATACTAGAGCTTTCACCAATTGCGGCCTCTCTTAAATGCCCCTTTCCTTTCTTTCGCTAATTGACTGTTAAAGGCTTCTACCTCAGCTGTTAGTCAACCGGAGAGCTTCCGTCTCCGCCCCGTAACACTAGCGTGATAAGAGAATCGGACGGAGACACTCTCGCCTCCATCCGACCAATTTTTTCCAACTTTCCTCGGCTCCTTCAGGCCGAAGAAAGCTTCCACAACACGGGATCGGCGTCTTTCAAATGGCGATCCCGTGCTGAGAGACTCGCTGCTCCTGCATCTCCATGGTGACCCTGCAGCTCAGCTGAAGCTCAGCTGAGACCGCGCAGGGTTACCGTGACAACAAAGTACAATGGAGACCTCCGTACGAGCCTGAACAGGAAACAGGCTCACGGAGGTCCGGGCTAATTAATTAACAACCGTTTAACACTGACTCACCTGACTGCCCCACGATAGCTGCTACGCCGGTTAACCATTCGTCTCCCTTACTGGTTACTGGCTGGGCTACACTGCTCTTTTCTAATAGATAATTTTTTTTTTTTTTTAATTAAAAAAAAGGAATCAAGAGGGGTCAAATGCAGGTCAAGGACCATGAAAATAGAGGAAGGGCTCATATATTAAGCCCTGAACTAACTCAATTAAAGGAAAAGCCCTCAACTGAACTCCCTCAATTAAAGGAAAAGTCCTTAGCTCTGCATGGCAACCATTTTGTCGAACCAAATTAGGTTACCGTAACAATTAAGACAGCCATTTTACAGGCTTAACAATCCTATCTGTTTTGACAGTTGGAACCTCACTTACCCTCTAGCAGTTTACTGTCTCTAACTCTAAAAATTAGTTATGTCTTCAGAAACCTCAACCAGCTCAATGGAAGATAAATTTGAAGGACTAATTAATAAAGCCCTAGATAGGGTAATGGGGTCACTTGATGACACCATTAATAAAAAATTGGAAGCACTATCCAAAAAAGGATGGCCATCCTCAAGACCTCAGGAGCAGACCAGAGAGTCTGATAGAGGACAAAGAAAAAGATCAACGAACGACAACCCTACTAAAGGTGCTAAAAAAGCTAAAAGCTCTATCCCTATCACTGTGACCTCACGCTGTGGGGGTGACAATGACAGTGCCTTGGGCACAATAGATGCGCAAGAAAAAGGCCCGGTTCCATCCATTTCCATCGACAGTGACGATGGCCAGGAGGATGAGATTAACCTCTCCTATTCCTCGGACTTTGATTCCTCGGAAGATGGTGAAATAAGAAATGTGGACACTTCCGGTGAGGCATCAAGGGCCTCAGGGTCTAAAATGGGAATTGTAGACCCCTTTAGAGAGTATATGTTTGACCTCCTCCTCATCAAACATCCCCTCTCCCCCGAGTGGGTCCCCTCCCAGCATATAGGTGAATACCTTTCATTCTGGCTACGTAAAGAGATTCCAAAGGAGGTCAGATCCCGGCTGAGATCTGAGTGCCCTCGCCCTTCTCTCCCTGACAAGATAGCCTCAACCCCAGATCTGGATAATAAAGTAGTGGCATTCATCGGCAAGAGCGGGAAGGATCCAAGGAAAGGCCTTGACAAGGGTTTAAACTCTTGCCAAGATAGACTCTATCACAGCCGAAAGAGCTTATCTTGATAACACCCCCAAGAGAGCTGCGCCAGTGGGCGCAAAGGAGTATTTGTCTACTCGGCAATGCAAATACTGCACTCTCAAACAAGAGGAGAAAGAGTGTCCTTTTAAAAATTGACCCTAAGATAGTAGAACTAGCTAACAAAGAAGGGGGGGGCTTCCTCTCAAGGCCTCTTCTTTGGGGAGGAATTTATCAAGGAGATGGCCAAATATGTTGGAGTGTTTAACTCCATTCAAAAGTCTCAAAAAGATATTAAAAAAGTTTTCCACGATAGGGTTTTTGGAAGGGCCAGGAGAACAGGGGGTCGGTTCCCCGGCTGTGGACAATTTTCGACAAGACCCTTCCTGGGACGAGGAGGAAGACCCTCCCAATCTGACTTTACAGGTTAATCAACCTTCTACCCTCAAAAGCAAAGATTCTGCGGCAGAGGTTTCAGGGGTGAACGAAGACAAAGAGGTTTTTCAGCAGGTAAGATTTACGAAAGACCTTTCAGATATCCCTATAAAGGTGGGAGAAAGACTAGCCCAATTCTGTGGGAACTGGAACATGGTGACGCAAGATCCTTGGGTATTAGATACAGTCAGAGGGTACAAGATAGAATTCTTAGATTTACCAATACAAAAGAGACTTCCCCGAGAAATATTCTCCCAAAAAGATTCCGCCTTGGTGACACAAGAGATAAAAGATCTATATGCCAAAGGGGCAATTCGAGTGGGAAAGTAAATAGGCTTCCAGAGCAATGTCTTTCTAGTAGAAAAGAAAGACAAAACAATGAGGCCTGTTATAAATCTTAAAGATCTGAACCAATGGGTGGTTTACCGCCATTTCAAAATGGAGGGAATCCAGCTCCTCAGGGTTGTTCTAAGGAAAGGAGAATGGCTAACTCGATAAAATCTGAAAGATGCCTACCTGACCATCCCTATCTGGCCCCCACATCAGAAATTCCTCCAATTTATCTGGGAGGGCAAACTCTGGCAGTTTTGCAGCTTCCCCTTCGGTCTTTCATCAGCCCCTTGGTGTTTCACCAAGGTTCTACGCCCAGTAGCAGGTTGGCTAAGAAGCAAAGGAGTAAGATTAATTTTATACCTAGACGACATTTTAATAATGGATCAATCCAAAGAGGTAGCATCACAACACACGGACCTCACAATAAAACTCTTGGAACACCTGGGGTTTGTTATAAACACCAAAAAATCCTCCACCACTCCAAGCCAGGTCACCCAGTTCCTGGGTTTTACAGTAAATACGCTCGCTTTGGCTGCACAACACCGGGGAGAGAGCCAAGCCCAGGGACTGCATTCCCCAGGCTCCCCCGCACCGCTGACGCCGTTTCCTGCGCCCGGAGGCGCATAAATTAAATCACGAGGTCCCGCTGCCGGGCCGCGCCCGGGCCAAGGGCGGCCCGTCATTGCCTGGAAGAGGCAGGGCAGGGCCACCCCCCTTTCGCCTGACTACAGGATCGTGCTGTCGGCTGACATCTGCACTCTGAGGTACTGTGTTTACTTCCCTGTTATTTTTACTGACTGGCATTGCGCAGATATTAATTGGGACCTTACTGTCGGCAGTCTATTGGGGACCATCTGCAAACACCGTCCGGCCACTGCAAAGACATTTTATGTGACTTTTGTATCCAATTTGAGTGCGCAGTATTTCTATTCACTAGCTTGTTCATACTGATCGTTTGCTGACCTTTATTTTACTGGTTGTTCTGAGGTTCTGAGAGATGGGGAAGAGGAAAACAATGGAGGGTATCGGTGGAGGTGGCGGCAGTCAAGTAGGGAAAGGGAAAAAGGCCAGGAAGATGCTTAAACATCCAGGTAGCAACTGTGTCTTCGACCGCATTGACACCCTCATTAGGGAGTGCGAAAGTATCCTAGGGGAGGAACAAACTGCGCGCACCACCCCAGGCCAACTCCCTTCCCAAGCCCCAAGCTCAAGCCGCTCACCCACCATTCCGGCAATGTTCCAAAAATCATCCCTTAAGGGGGCTCTTTTAACCAACCATAGGATAACACCAGATACTGCAGGGGTTTGTCAATCTTCTATTACCCCCCATAACTCCCCTGGTATCAACACCCAGCAGCCCGAACCCACTATCCCTTGTGCTAATAGGTTCTTGCCCCTCCTGGACCTAATCGATGACCACAAGGATGATACACCCCAGCCTTCCCCTGTACTCACTGCTGTGACCAGCCCAGTACACAGTCCAGAGCTCCAGGACACGCACCAACTTATAATTATGCTTAGAGCAGAAATAGGTACCATGAGATCTATGATTGAAGGCCTCACGACTCTAGTTAAATCAATACTGCAGACAGATCCACCTCGCTTACAGCAAGGCAATTACGCATTAAGACCCTATCCGCAGCCATCTCGCAATTACAGCGCGACACAAGAGCCAGTCCCACACGGAAGAGGCTCTACCCTCCATGGTTCCATCCAGCACCGCTCTGCTATCCCTGTTCACAGCCAAGCTTCATCTGATCGCATAGCAAAGCGAACTAATAATTCTAACAATATTCTTCAAAACAACCCTCATAACTTAGTGGCTGCACAGGATTCTTTAAACAATACCAGACCCATATCCTCACTTCAGACCCAGCACCCTCCTCGCAGTGGCCAACACCAGTCGGCCCCTTTAGCCATCACACATTTGATACATGTCCCAAAAATCTATATGGTTAATGCTCCCAAACTCAATATAAACATGCATTAAAAATGCAATAGGTCTCGGCTTTCATTAAGTTAAAGCCATTTGCTTTGCTATACAATACCATGAGCAAAGCAAATGGCTTTAACTTAATCAAAGGCGAGTCCTATTGCATTTTCAATGCTTGTTTTTAGTTACGTTCTAGCACTCCATAAGACTGCACGTTTTCCCTTCTCCGATGCACCCCATCCACATCGTTCCTTGCACCAAGAGCATCCTCCCCCACGTTGTTGCTTGCACAGCCCCCACGCACGCTCGTGAGCACTAAAGTAAACATTGGTAAACCTGGAGAACATTTATTTATTTATGCAATTTTATATAGCGCAGACTACCCAAAGGTGTCAGAGCGCTTCACAATAGAATCAAGTACGTTACATGAGGAGATTTACAAACTTACACGTTGCAGATACAAACGGGATAGTTGAAAAAGTAAAAAGAGTGTGGCATCCTTGAGTAAATAGTAGGCAGGGAAGGGATCGCCTTGTAAGTCCGAAAAGCTTTAACCTGCAGCCGACCTCTGTTTCTAAGAAAGCATGCTCTGTTTCTAAGAGAGCATGTCCCCATTCTACCCATATTTTATGCTCTCCATAAACGTCTCTTTGATGAAGCCCATTTGTTTAAGAAGAAGGCACACGCTGCTCTTCCGGCCAAAAAGAGCACTTTGAGGGAGCCCGCAGGGGTCAAATATGAGAGAGTCCAACGCACATGGTTCTGTGTTTTGCAGTCCCGACCCGTATTGCCACTGAGAATACTTTGTGGTAAAGCAAAACATCAAAACATGCTCTAGAAAGGAAGCTGTCACTCACTACTGGACTTAATTAGATTTCACTGGCGACGAGGAACCATCGCCGGAGTATTTATGGCTGAGCTTGGGTTTATAGCCTTCTGGGGAGCGGCGCAGCCCTGCAGAAATCTTTAGGAGTGTCTCTTTGACTTCAAGCATTGCTAGCTAAAAGCCTCTATTGTTCTGCTCTACAACAAACACGCTTATCAGCATTCACACGCGGTGTCGTATTTAGATCCGAATGGTATGATGCACATGGGGATGTTATGAATATTTATGTGTATGAGAAATCCTAGCCATGCTAATAAATTCTAAAGTGCAACAATAAGTATTCTTGTTAGCGGAATAAAAAACGGCAAAAAATACCCATTTGTTTTCGGATGAGGGTGATCTTACCTTGTTTTTTTAAATAAAATCTTCTTTATGAAGCCTGAAATGTCCACCATTAAATAATTCCAGAGATGCCGACGTAGCAGCTCCCTCTTTTGAGGCCCCTGAATTACATCTCCAGCCTATACATGGACCCCGGCTCTCGAGGGAGAGTGCGCGCCCAATACTAGGAGGAGGATGTAACCTTGGGACCAGAGCTGCAGATTATGGAACTGGGGAACCAAATTCCAGTCCCGACGAAGTCTCAACATACGGTGATTCTGGGCAAAATCACATAATTTACATTTGGGAAAAAAAAAATACATCTTAACTCGTGTAACGCAACTGAAGCTTACGTAAAGTGCAACAATAACTATTCTGGTTAGCGGCATAAAAAATCACGGAATCGAAACCCAGCCGAACGCGGGAATCGAAACCAGTGGTGGGCGCGCACCACAGAGGAGCGGGGGGGGGGCGAGGGAGCCTGTAGTCTGTGACGCACGCGGATGCGCGTCCTAGACACGGACGGGAATGGGCGGAGCAAAGGCGGGACATGCGCCCGCCTTTGCCCAATTGCGTGCTGTCTTTCTTAAAAAGACGCACGCAAAGACCAATAGCCGGAGGAAAAACGAAAAGCACACGCACGAGCGTGTGCGATTCCTAGGTGAGTTTGAAAACCCCATACAAGAGGTCTCGCGCCGCTAGGCCCGAGACCTAAAAATGGCTATGAGGGAGAAGACTCCCTGACCAATAAAGTGATTCATTGGATTTGCCACGTCAGGGGCTGTCGCTCAGTAATTCGAGACGACATTTCTAGGGCTCGGAGGTGTACTTCTCCCACTCATCCACTCGACTATATTGAGCTTACGCTCAAAGGGGCTGATCTGGCGGAAAATCTCCTTGCCCTGGAATTTCGAACCTGTCCCCCTGAAACATCTTCCATCCAGTTTAGGCGCTCTCAAATTTGCGATCAGAGTAGGCAACCTGCCCCCCAACCACCCATTCATGTAGCAGGTGGCTCCTCATTGGAGGCCAATGATTGACTACAGACACCCCGGATCACTTATAATCAACCCTAACTGCACGGCTAGCCACCTTACCACCTCAGCTTTGCAGACCATGCTCCATTCAAAGGAAGATAGTTCCCAGGGGGAAGCAGGACTAAGTAGTTCCACCACCACTCAGGAAGAGGAGGGTGACGATTCTTTCATATGCTCAAACTCCCAAATATCAGCCCATCCTCCAACTAGTAATTCCACCCTTACACAAAGCGCTGCACTTGGCCCGGCACTTCACCAGCAGTGAGGATTTCATCATGGAATGTGGCCGGGTTAAGCAGCAAAATGCTAATCCCTCATTGAAACAAACTAATTGAAGGTTTCGACATTTGCATTTTTCAAGAGATCTGGAGCCTGGTTCCCCGACACAAAACCGGTTTTGCTTGTTTCCATTCATCTGCAACAACCGCAGGGAAAGGGCGTCCGTCAGGGGGACTGATCATCTGGGTGAATATCGCCCTTGACTGTCGAATTATTTGTCAAACAAGTTCCAGCCCAGATATTCTGGGGCTTAGTATTAGGGGGCCCAGGGGGGGAGCCACAATTGAATTGTTTAATGTTTATGCGAGGGGGACTAAAGGGGGCAGACCCTCACCAACTATTTCAGCAGTGGAAGAGTGTTTAGCTAATTGTTCACCCCATGCCAGAGTAGAGGTTGCAGGAGATTTCAACTGCACCTTTGAACCCCTGGACAAAGAAGATCTAGTGGGAATTGAAGACGATGACAACAAATGGGCAGTTCCCCAACTAAATCTACCACCAGTCAAAAGATGGTCACAGCAGGCGCTTCAACTTAATGCCCTCACCGTAGAGTATGGTTTGAGGGCAGTTAATGGCAGGTCACCATCAGACAGACAGGGTGTGAACACCTATAATAGAGTTAGCTGCCCGTCCCGCATCGACTATATCCTCCTTGACGTGAAGCTATGGGGGGACCTAGTTGATATGAGTGTGGGCACCACCACAGAGAGTGATCATAACGCTCTCTGCTTAACTCTGAAACCTCTGTGGGAAGCACCCTACTATCCTGTGAGCAGCCCACCATCGACTATCACTAGAGAGATTGTTCCTTCCAACTGTAATAAATTCTTGAAATGGCGGAAGGTAATCCTGCATGACTCAAAGACTGCTGGTATACGACATGACCTGGCTGTAGGCACATTAGAGCTCCAGGCTGCAGCCTCTAGCGTAAGCGGGTTGACGGATGTACCTAAGGTCCATTTGCGCACCGTCAACCGAATCAGTGCACATTTCCTAGCTCCCAACTTGGGCAACAAATCCAGCATGCCCACTAAAGGGCCCTACTCGTTGTACACAAAAGACTGTAGGCGCAAAAGACTGCTCCTAGCCGCAGCAATTAAAGATAAGAATTGCTCCCTGATTAAAGCTGCCAGGAAGTGCTACAGAGCTGCTTTGCAGGAGGCAAAGATAGCATGGGACGAATCGCGCTGGCAGCAACTCAGGGAAGCAAGCTCAGCTAAGGACACCAATCTATTCTGGACCCTAGTCACCTGGGGCAGTAAGACAGGTGCACGCTCGCCCCCAAACCACATCACAGGCCAGGAATGGCATGATCATTTCCGAAAGCTTTATTCAACACCAGAGGCTACGCCATCCGTGGAGCTAGAAGATTTTAATGGGCGCCCCAAAGAAGATGAGCACTTCGTCCTGGCGGAGGTAGAGGCCGCAATAAGTAAAATAGTGCCCTCCAAAGCAGCAGGACCAGATGGCCTGCCAGGAGCTCTCTTTCTCACAGACACTTCAAACTGGGCAAGTTACATCCTCCTCCTGGCAAACACTATAGCCAGTGGTGCCCCGGTCCCTGGGTCTTGGAAGGGCGCTGAGGTGGTCCCTATCTATAAAATGGGAGCCAGAGACGACCCCTCAAATTATAGGCCCATTAGTTTGATCGATGCTCTGCAGAAGGTCTTTGGTAGAGTTCTTCTGTAGAGGATACAGCTCTGGACTGAGGATGAAGCCATCCTTTCTCAGTACCAGGCCGGCTTTAGGCCAAGGACCGGAACTATCGATCAGGTGTTTAGGCTGCTACTAATCTATTGGAAAGTAGTGGTGATTGGCAAGGGCAGTCTTTATCTCGCATTCATCGATCTAAAGACTGCCTTTGATCTGGTCCCTAGGAGTAAGCTGTGGTCGACGCTTAGTGAGATGGGCACTCCCCCCTTTATCCTTAAACTGCTAGTCCGGCTACACGAGGGCAACTTTGCCCAGGTTAGATGGGGGGCGCAAGAACTAACAGAGCGCATCCCCGTCAATAGAGGAGTCCGACAGGGTTGTGTTCTGGCTCCCACCCTATTCTCTCTTTACATGAATGGGGTGGTCAGCTTTCTGCAAGAAGATCCAGCAGACGCACCAACGTTGGGGGGTGATAAGGTACCGACCCACTTGTTTGCCGACGACACCCTGCTGGTGTCTAAGACCCAAGCTGGGCTGCAGCACCTACTAAATAGGTTCCAACTTTTTTGTGATAATCGGGGGGTGGTCATAAATACTTTAAAAACTAAATTAATGGCCTTTAACCGCCATAAGTCATACAAGAGCAGCCCTTTGCTAGGTGGGACATCCCTGGAAAGGGTAGACACCTTTGACTATCTAGGTGTCAGACTCTCTGACAAAAGGTCATGGAGGCCCCACCTAGCAAAGATGCTGATGGGGCACAAACGAGTGGCTGGAGCACTCGGAAAGGAACATCGCTCCTCACATTCTAGGCCGGTAGCCCCAGCCCTCCAAGTCTATGAGCTAAAGCAGTCAGCTCAGCTCTTTACAGAGCGGAGTTATGGGGATTTGACAAGGTCGACGATCTCTGCAGATCTGAATATAAGTTCCTTAGGGACCTGGTGATGCTACCCCAAAATGTCCCCCTCACCCCCCTATTGCTCGATATGGGCAGGCGGTCGATTGGCGATATAGCCAGGCTGCGCCCATTGCTCATTTGGGCTCGCATTAGGCGGACCCCAGAGCTTCTCCCCTATGCTGAAGCCCTTACCGAGATCACACGGTTAGACACTGGTCGCAAAATAGGCTGGATCTCAAACGTTAGGAAAATGCTGACAGCCATGGGGCTCCAAGCGCACTGGGATAGGCAGGAACCCCCAAGGAAAGAGGAGCTCAAACGTTTGTATTGGGAAAAGGGTAGAACAACGGGAAACCTGCAAACCCAATGTGGGTAGATTAACAGCAGAATTTTATCTACATAAACAGACTAGATATTTAGAGCCCTTTTTAGACACAATTAAGGTCCCCAGGGACAGGATGTTGTACATCTACTTTCGGTTCAGCACTCTTCCTGTCTGTGAGATTACCGGGAAATGGAACCCACGCAATCAGACACTAAAAGATTGCCCATGCTGCAGAGCCCCGCTAGAAAGTGTTGCCCATGTTATGTTCGCCTGCCCGGCATACCACATCATGAGGGCTAAGTGGCTAAAACTGATCTGTCGACAACTGGGCACACGGGACTATCGGGCAGCCCTGCGCATCCTTAGGTCTGACTCCAGACCTCTTTTTGCGTGCTGCGTGGCAAAGTTCCTCGGCCAGGCGTGGCTTATTAGATGGAAAGCCCTGACAAGAGCGTTGCATCACTAAGCCGAACGAGGTTGTGATGAAATTGCAGCAGGGCCCTTAGGTTGCTTGGCAAAGCTACAAAATCAGACCTCATGCACATGCACTTTATCCTTTAATAATCTCTGTTGTTTTTTTAAGGACGGCTAGAGCCTTTTAGTAGGTCTAATGGGGGCTGCTACCCGAGCAATTTCAAGGACTCTTATCAAGATGAATTATCATGCTGTCTCTCCCCTTATTTTTATTGTATATAATGTATATTTTTACCGATATGATGTGCATTAATTTTTAACTAATCGACCCAGACAACTGCGCTGTCGAGAGTCTGATAGTCTATTTTGATGGATTGCTTGTGTATATAACTTTTATTATGTTGCTGCATGAAACGTCTATTTTGTATTGTATTTATAAAATGTTTTTACAGCTTTTATGACACTAGTTGTCGAAATAAAGCTTACACAACAACAGTAAATACAGTTCAAGCAGAATTTAAGTTGCCTGGGGAAAATCTGAGAAAACTTCGAAAGGAGTTAAGGAGAATTCTAAAGAAACAGATTTTCCCCTTAAGGTCATTAGCAAGGGTGCTGGGCCTCTTGTCCTCGACCATCCAAGCCATATATCCGGGGCCCCTACATTACCGGGCCCTTCAGAGACTCAAAGCAAAGCCTTGAGATCAAATCAATCCTATTCTCAGACAGTTCACCTGGACTCGGACTCAAAGAAAGATACTCTGGTGGCTGAGGAATGCAGAGGCATGGAACGGCAAGGCCATTTTTGGGGACGATCCGGATATAATAATCGATTCGGATGCGAGCTTAGAGGGATGGGGTGCAACATGTGGCGCCTCTTCGACAGGGGGACTCTGGACAGTTCAGGAGAAGGAGTTACATATCAACTGCTTCGAACTACTTGCAGGATCCTTTGCAATCCGGAGCTTTACCAAGGGTTTAATGAAGTGTTCAGTCATGCTACGCATGGACAACATATCTGCGGTGAGCTACGTGAACAAGATGGGGGGTCCTCACTCCAAGGGACTCTCAGACCTAGCCAAGAAATGTTGGGCATATTGCCTCAACAATGGCATCTCAGTGATTGCCGAACATATTCCGGGCTTGAACAACGGGGTCGCAGACTGGTTCTCCAGGAATTTCAAAGATTCAAGCAACTGGAAACTAGACAGGGAAATCTTTCTGTCCATTCAGTCGATCTGGGGACCTTTTGGAATAGATCGGTTTGCAGACAGTGTCAACACTCAACTACCCAAATTTTTCAGCTGGTGGCCGGACCCTCAGTCCTTGGGGGTAGATGCGTTCCTTCAGAATTGGCACGGTTTAAGACCCTATGCCTTCCTTCCCTTTGCCATGCTCCCACGACTTTTGCTACAGGTTCGGAGGAACAGGGAGATAGTAGTAGTAATAACACCCCTCTGGAGATCCCAGGCATGGTTTCCAATCGGGATGGAAATGAGTGTAGACTTTCCTTTCCTTGTACCTACCTTCGAGGAAATAATCACAGGTCCTCAGGGAGAATGTCACCCCCTTGCACATCAGGGTCTTCTGTCGCGGATGGCATGGAGGATTTCAGGCGGCAGTGGCAGCTGCCAGGACTTTCGGAGAGCGCTTTCAGACTCATATCAGAATCCTGGGCGCCTGGCACAAGGAAAGCTTATAGATTGGCTTGGCGTAAATGGGTTTGTTGGTGCCTTCGACTGAACTACAATCCCATTTCAGCTCATCTAGTCCAAGTTATCAACTTATCTGAGATTTTTGCCTCAGGTCTGGCATATCGAACTGTTAATGTCTACAGATCGGCCATTGCAGCAGGGCACTGCTTGGTAGACGGTACCTTGGTAGGTCAAAACTTATTAACTAAACCATTAATGAGAAGTATGCGTGTTTTAAACCCACCATTAGCCAAATATACTGCTCTATGGAATGTAAGGGATGGCCTCAGAGTAATTTCAAACTAGGGAGAGAATTCTACACTCTCATTAAAGAAACTATCTTATAAACTCACTGTTTTATTGTGCCTAGTCTCCTTCAGACGAACCTCAGACTTTAATCCATTAGATATCACCAGTAGGGCATACCAGCCAGAAGGAGTCGGTTTCTTCTTAAAAAGACTAACTAAAACTATGTCAACTTCTGTTTTCTATCCCTTTTTTCCACAGAAAAAACAAGTTACTTACCTGTACACTGTGGTTCTCCGGTATTGATATCTTTCATAGATTCACATGCTTGTATCTTCCCCGTCGTCATGGTGGGAGTCTCGCGGTAGTTAGAAAAGTAGTACCATAGAAGTACATTTGAAACCACCAAAGGGAAAGGAAAACTTTAACATTTGTCAGCCTCATTATGTAGTCCAAACTTTGGCCAATCAGAGACGAGCCCTAGACCTCAACTCCCCAGCAGAGCCACCAGACCTCAGATTTCACGCACAAGTATGCTAAGGTTAAGAAGTAGCATGAGGTAAGAAGTGGCAAGCCTAGACTGGGAGGAGGGAGGGCCGCATGTGAATCTATGAAAGATATCAATACTGGAGAACCACAGTGTACAGGTAAGTAACTTGTTTTTTCTCCAGTATTGAATCTTTCATAGATTCACATGCTTGTATCAGAGTAGTTAGCAGTGTCAATCAATAAAAACCTTGCGACTAGGCGAAGACCATCATATGCATTAAGAATGAACACATTTAAACATATCAATCCATATGAATCATGAAATCCAAGTAAATGACTATAAACATACAAATCTGTGAAACAAAATAAACATAAAAATTAGAGGTGATCGATATACATAGACTGTACCTCAAGAGAAGAGACGCCTCAGGACCGCTTGACCCACTGCAGCATCTGCTTTCCATGCCGAATCTAGGCAGTAGTGCTTAGTGAATGTATGCACGTTAGACCATGTTCCCGCTCTACAAATGTCTGGAAGCGAAACCCCGGCAAAGAGTGCTGTAGAAGCTGCCATCTTCCTTGTAGAATGCACAGACACCTTTGCAGATGGAGGTTTTCCAGCTTTGTTATGGCAGAAACAATAGCAGAGGAGATCCAACGTGCAATACTGCTCCTTGAAAGGGCCTGGCCTTTCCTTGGCGAAGTAAAGGAAACAAAGAGCTGATCCAATTTTCTGAAAGTTTTTGTTCTATGGATGTAGAACTTGATGCATTGCTTTACATCTAAAGAGTGCAATGCTCTTTCTGCAGCGGTTGAAGGATTTCCAAAGTACGTAGAGAGCACAACCGGCTCATTTAAATGAAGGAGGTTGGAACTTTAGGAATAAAACAAGGGTTTGTTCTCAATAATAGTTTGTCTTGCTTGAATTGAAGAAAGGGTGCAGCCACAGTGAAAGCCTGAATCTCACGGATTCTCCTAGCCGATGTGAGGGCCAGTAGGAGAGCCGTTTTCCATGACACATATTTTAAGTCAGCTTTGTGTATCGGCTCGAAGGGTGATTTCATCAGTTGGGCTAGAACTGTGTTTAGTTCCCATGGGACTGCTGGGCGCTTTAGGGGTGGAATAACCCTAAAAAGGCCTTTCATAAACTCTTTAACAATTCTTGTTGACCACAAGGAGAGTTCACCTGGTTTTCTGCTAAACTTGAAATTGCAGCCAAGTGCACTTTGATTGATGAATGAGCCAATTTTGATTTAGCTAAATGTAGTAGGTAAGGTAAAACCTGCTCCGGGGTTGAGAGCAAAGGGTGTATGTCTTTTTGTATGCACCAAAGGCAGAATCTCTTCCATTTTGCAGCGTATGACCTATTAGTGGACCTATTAGTGGAAGAAGCTCTGGCCCGCTGAAGGATGGACCTGCAATCCGGGGCGATATCTAAATCTGTGAATTCATAGTCGTGAGGTTCCAAGCTGATAAACTTAGAGACCTTATCTGAGGATGAAGGATTTGTCCGTTGTTCATGGACAGCAGGTTTGGCACTGGAGGAAAGAGAATGTGCGGGGATATCGAGCACAGTAGAAGCTCCGTGAACCAAAACCAGAACTGCCTCGGCCATGCCGGAGGTATGAGAATGAGATGGCATGGTTCCTTCTTCCTCTTGCTCAACACTCTTGGTATGAGA
The DNA here is from genome assembly GCA_963921515.1 of Calotriton arnoldi. Classification (NCBI taxonomy): domain Eukaryota; kingdom Metazoa; phylum Chordata; class Amphibia; order Caudata; family Salamandridae; genus Calotriton; species Calotriton arnoldi. The sequence goes on from CAWUFW010001141.1 coordinate 197,041, forward strand.
GGAAACGGCGGGAAAGCGTAGGCGAATGTTCCCATCCATCACTTCCTGTTGCTTGATGTCGCAAAGAGATCCAGTTTTGGAGTACCCCACAGTTTGAAGACTTGTTGCAGCTGCACCCAGTCTAATTCCCATTCCTGACATTGGTAGTTGGTTCTGCTTAGAGAATCCACCCAATCGTTGTCCACACCCGGAACACGCTCTATTTGCAACGTTAATTTGTGCTGAATTAGCCACTTTCGAATTTCCTGGGCCTGTTCTGACAATGTGAGAGATCTGGTGCCCCCTTGTTTGGCCAGATAGAACATTGTTGTGGTATTGTCTGTTCTTACCAGAACGGAGGATCCCTGCATTCTTGGGAGAAATGCCTGTAGCCCCAGAAAAACTGCCCTCATTTCCAAAAGATTGATGTGCAATAGTTTTTCCTGAACGGACCATTTTCCGTGGAATTGTAACTCCTGGAGATGCACTGCCCAACCGTCCATTGAGGCATCCGTGGTCATAATTTAACAAGGCTGTGTTGCTTGAAACGGGAGGCCTGGCGAGATATTGCTTTCTTTCCCCCACCATGACAGAGCCTGCTTTATTGACAGAGAGAGAGATGATGTCCTCGAATGATTCGTGCGCCTGAATCCACTGCATGTCTAACTACTCTTGGAGAGGCCTCATGTGCAGCCGACAATTCGAAATCAACGGGATGCATGATGACAGCATACCCAGTAAAGACTAACACTCTTACAGAAGTGGACTCTCTTGCACGTAGAAGGGCTGCAAAACGTCTTATCTTGAGCTTCCGCTCCGAAGTAGGAAACGCCTTCATCAACTCGGTGTTTAGTAATGCCCCGAGAAAAATACGTTTCTGACTTGGAATCTACATTGAGCTGCAATCCAAGAGACTTGAAGAGCAGTTGACAAGCCTGTCTCGATTTTCTTGTAGATTGGAACGTAGCCCCTTTCACCAGCCAATCGTCCAGGTAAGGATAAACCTGGTGCCCCTGCCTTCTCAGAAAAGCCGCTACCGGAGCCATACATTTCGTGAAAACTCTGGGAGCTGAGCGAAAGCCGAAGTGTAGGACCTTGAACTGGTAGTGATCCCCAGCCACCTCGAACCTCAGAAATTGGCGATGCTTCGTATGAATGGGGATGTGAAAATATGCGTCCAAGAGATCGAGGGACGCTAGAAAATCTCCCCTGTTTACTAATAAGAGAATCTCTTGAAGGGACAACATTCTGAATGATTGTTTCTTGATGTATTTGTTCAGCTGTCTGAGGTCCATGACCTGTCTCCATTTCCCGCATTTTTTCTTTATGAGGAAGAATTTGGAATAAAAGCCCTTCCCTCATTGACTGAAAGGCACCTTTTCTATCGCCCCTTTCTTTAGCAAGGTCGAGATTTCCTGCTTTAACAAGGGAAGATGATGATGCATTTTCTTTGGGGGAGAATTTCGAGGAGGCTTGTGGACAAATTCTAGGGTGTGACCCCGTTGGATGATGTCCAGTACCCATTTGTCCTTTGTGATGGCTTGCCATTGGCTTAGAAATGGAGAGAGCTGATGGGACTGCAGAGGTTGAAGTCGAGATGAGGTGGCTGGCGGAAGACAAACGTCACCGTCGTCTAGAGGAATCCTGTGATTTTCCTCGTCCCGCAGACTTGCGTCTAGCTGATAGCTGATTGTACAACACATTGGAAGTACAAAACTGCTGTTGCTGACCTCCATATTGTGGTCTGTAACTTTGCTGGGTATATGGCTGGAATCTGTAAGACTGATATGATGGCCTTTGTTGGAACTGACCTCGTCCTCTACCTCCACGAAAGGACTGAAAGCGTCTTTGCTGCAACGTGCCTAAAGAACGTGCGGTTTCAGTATACTTTTTGATACCCTGAAGTTCTTTGTCTACGTGCTTACCAAATAGATTTTCCCCATCGAAGGGCATGTCCAAAATCTTTGATTGAACTTCATGGCGGAAGAACGTCGCTCTGAGCCAGCCCAGTCTACGAAGAACAGCGGCACCTGCCATTTGCCTGAAAGCAATCGAAGACAAATCCATTGCCGAATCAATGACTTCCGAAGAAGCCCTAGCACCCTCCTGCAGGAGGTCTTTCGCTTCATTCCTTTTATCTTCGGGAAGGTGTTCGAGAAGAGGAGCAAGATCTGACCATAATGGACGGTCGTACCTCTCCAATATCGCTAAGGCGTTAGAAGCCTTGATAGCCGTAGCAGCCATAGTAGCGAAGCGTCTGCTGATGCCGTCAAGCCGTGTGCCTTCCCTGTCTGGAGGCACCAAACAAGAAGATTGCGGATTCCTGGATCGCCTTTGCGCAGCTTGCATTATAACCGAATCCAGATGAGGATGACCAATTAAACATGCCAGAGCAGAATCAGGTGCTTTGTATTTTTTTCTCCAGCCTCAGCAATACAGCAGGGACTGAGGCTGGATTCTTCATAATCTTCAAGCCTTCACTCCAAATGTAATCCACAATAGGAATGGATCGAATCGATTTTTTTGTCGCATCCTTAAAATCATAGAGAAAGCATTGGTTTGAACTACAGGCAAAGGCAAATCAAATCTTCTAGAAGCTCTTTCTAGTAATTTGTGGAAACCCCCAATATCCCCCGGAGGGGAAGATGATGGAGGAGGGGAAGGCGACGGCGAAGATGGAGCCACATAATCATCCCATTCCTGACCAACCAGGTCCGGATCCTGAATGAGCTCACCCTCTTCGGGCTGATCGTCTGCTTCACTCTCGATGTAATCATCCTGAATTGTAATGCATTGAGTAACCTGTTTCTCTACATGCACAACAGGCCGTGGAGTAACCACTGGTGGAGCAATTTGAATACCCGGACCACCAGACGTCAATGGAACCGGAGCGTGAGAATCCGGAAATCTTTTGTAATAGTCATTGAGCATGTGTCGAAAGTCAGTGACCAGGGAGATTGGCACCAGTATGGAATCTCTTTGAACCTCTTGATGTTGTTCGTAAGCTTCAGATGTATAGTGCTCCTGGAAAGATTCACATCGTTGGGCCTGAGAGCGACCCGTGAAGGAGTAATCCCCTTCCATATACTCTGATGTGTCCTGCCCCTGAATCTCCTACTCCTCATCAGTGTCCTGGCATTTAACTCTAAGTTGTGAGGTGCTGTAAGCGGGACCAAACAGACTTTCATCCCCTGATTCTTCCGTATCAAAAAGGTGAGAGGGAGGCAAAGGTGATATCTTGGATAAAGATGTCAATCCTGGAGACTTTGGGACAAACTGGAGACCTTTAAAGTCCTGTTTTTTCATCCGTCGACGACGACGGGAGATGCCTAAAAGTGAACGTCGTCGATATTGGTAGAGAGGGTAACTTAAAACTGTCGTCGACGGAACGCCCGTCGACGGATTCGTAGACATAATCGTCGACGTAGTGGTCGTCGGAGCCGTCGTCGGTGCAGTTGGCGAGGAAATCGTCGTCACTGTATTTGTCGACGATGCCGTCACCACAGCCGTCGACGAAGCAGTCGTCGCCACAGAAGTCGGGGATTTGGTAGAAGTCCTCGACGACGGGTCCGTCAACGGTGCTTTTTTCGTCGATGAAGCCAGTTTCAGAGGTGTGACAGGCAGAGAGGCAGTAGAGAGTTTTTTCAGGCCCAAATCTTTTTGCTTCAGGGCAGCTTTATCAGCAGTAGAGGATCTTTCTGCTTTCAATTTCTTAGATTCGGCCTTTAAGGAGGTAGAGCCCTCATTTTTATGCTTCCTCTCAGCAGAGGATGGCCCAGGACTCTCTTCAACATCAGATCCACAGTCAGATTTGGATTTTTTCTTCTGGAGCCACAATAATAATCTGTCCACTCCATCTTTTAGAGTTTTAGCTGATAAGGTTCTGCAGTATTTACAGTCCTTGGCTGTATGTTTGGGGTAAAGGCAATAAAGACAGTCCTTATGAGGATCCTCAGAAAAGGGGGCGTGGCTAACCACCATACATGGCGGCTGCCTGATCGCTGAGCTCCTGGCCAGGGGTCCCTACCGGGCATTATATCCGTATCCAGGCGGAATCCGATCCCGCACAAAGCACTGGAGGAGTAAGGTGGGGGGCCCTGCTAACTAATTGCGGGTGCTAGAGTCCCGCAGATCGCCTGGATAGGCTCTATCCCCAAAGTGCGACACGGTCGGAGGCGAGGCAAGATGGCGGCTCCTGGTCTCCCCATCTAAGATATGACTGGTGACGGAATCGCGGGGTAGCTGGCGTTGCCCTGAGTCCACTCCAGACGATTCCCGGCTGTTGTGGTGCGGTTTCCCTCTCTGCTCCCCCGTGAGTGAGTGCCTGTGGAGGGACCTCCTGCTGTGTGCGGCGGACCGCGGTGCCGGGGGCTGCGGCGTGCACTGGAGATCAGCGGAGGAGCGGTGCGGCTACATTTCACGCTCTAACCCGCCTGCGTTGTTGCACTCTTCGTGAATACCGGCCCTGCCTAGCACTACCGGTGTGGACCTACGCTGACTCACGGGCTTCCCGGCTGCACCGCCCTTGGTGAGTTCACTCCACTCTCTGCCCCGGCGCATGGGGGCGCGGGGAGGCTGATTGCGGCGGCTGGGTTCTCTACGCACCGCTGCTACGGGGGGCGCACTGTGACATGCTGCGAGAGTGCCCCTGCCACTATTGAGTCGGACCTGCATTGCCCTGGGGGAGCAGACATTGCGGGAGACCCCCCCCTGCTGACTGCCTTGGTGGGGCCCGTCGCTCTACACGGTGGTCCTTCATGGCACACTAGTGACTGCCTGGATAGCAGCCGGATGGAACTTTTCCTGGCCTTGGTCACAAAGTTATTTATGGGCAGAGCGGCTTGTGGTCACACTTACTCTTGGATGCACCACAGAATCTGAGTCTGCGTGGGGTGGTGTCCACCCTGGCCCGGTGCTGTTGGGGACGCCGGCCCTTCTCCGTGCCCTTCTTAATTGCGCCTGCTCCTGACTCCAGCTTCTGGCCTGCTAGCTACTCGGAGGCTATCCATTTATCTAGCACTCCACTGGTGCTTCACGGTCATACTTGCTACTGCTTCATTCAACGGCCGGCAGTCTGGGTTCGCACGCAGGTACCCCTTTTGGCATGAACTAGGATTGGACTAGTACACACAAACCTGATCCCATTTTCCCTTGCTGTTGGGGACGCCGGCCCCTGTCCGTGCCCTTCTCAATTGCACCTGCTCCTGACACCAGCTCCTGCACTGCTAGCTACTCGGAGTCTATTCATCTATCTAGCACTCCATTGGTGCTTCACGGACTTACTTACTGCCGATACATACAACGGCTGGCGTTATGGGTTCGCACGCAGGTACCCCTTTTGGCATGACCTAGGGTTTGACTAGCACGCACAAACCTGATCCTATTATCCTTTGGTTTGACTGGTAGCCTGCAACGGGGTGTTTGGTACTACTGTAGGGTTTGTCTGCTGGGACATTCACACTTACTGCACCTGTGTCTTAGTCGTGGCGGAGTGCAAGTTGCCTGGGAGATATTGATTGCGTTTGTACTCGCTGTGGTGCAGCCCGGAGCTGACAGGGACCGTTCCCTCTAGCATCCTCCCACTGCCCTGTCACACCTCTTGTGACAAGATGGGGCGGACGAAGGGTAGGAACCAGGACATGGAGGACTCAAGCCCTGCTTCAACTGCCACTTCCACGGAGATGGTTCCGCCCACGGCGGGGGACGTCCAACCGGACAAGCTGGATTTAATCCTACAGGAAATTCGCCAATCTCTGGCGTTGATGGAGCAGCAACTGGGGGCCCTGACAGCGGACGTCGCTCTCATTCGAGATGACCACAAGAAACTAGCAGACAGGGTTTCCGCAAACAGGGCGGCAGTACAAGACCTTCTCCCAAAGCAGAAAGAACACTCATCTGCACTGGAACAGATGCAACACCAGATAGTACACCTTCAAGAGAGGGTCGAGGACGCAGAGGGCAGAGCACGCCGCAACAACGTGCGCATTATTGGCTTGCCAGAGAACGTGGAGGGCCAAAATGCCACACTCTATATCGAAACTTGGCTTAAATCTCTTATACCACCGGGACGCCTGTCTGACACCTTTTGTATTGAAAGAGCTCACAGGGTTCCTGCAGGTCGTCGAGTGCCGGGTATGCCACCCCGCCCTGTGGTAGCCCGAGTACTTAATTACAGAGACCGCGATGAGATACTGCAGACCGCTAGAGAGAAAGCTCCGATACTTAAAGACAATGTACGTATCTCCCTGTTTCCTGACTACACTCTCCAAGTACAAAAGCAGAGGGCGCAATATCAGGGGGTTAAACGCCATTTGCAGACCATTAATGTGAAGTACGCTCTCCTGTATCCAGCGAAACTTAAAATAATCCACAACCAAAAAAGTCACTTCTTCGATACCCGGCCGGAAGCATCGGAGTGGATAGAGCACACCTTCCCTGATCTGCCTACTGAGTCCTCTGATCGACAGTCTGGGGAGACCCAACCCAGGAGGAGACAATCACAGCGTCGACGTACCAAACCCAGGCAATTTGAGGAGGACGCTACCCCAACGCCGGCACAGGTCCTGGAGGAACAGAGGAGGGCCATTATCTCTGCTGCCACTTTTAGAGACACAAGGGCACTCACTGAAGACGAATCCTCCACGGGGGATGCGGGTCAGTCGGAACCGGAAAGGAGCCCACCCCTATTTTCGTCACTGTCATCCCATATGGAGAATGCTCTTCTCAACTGACATTCACGCAGACTGCTTCCCTGGAGCTGTGTCGCTTCTATATCCTTGAGCGGCCTCCCATCGATGTACTTTGTATGTGAGTGCGATGCCACTGTGTGGGGTGCAACCGGGTTCCTCCTCCGAGTAGGTAGGACAACTACGTAGACATATTATGCTTTCCACCTGTGACGGATTCATATATGGGGATTGTCTGCCCTTCCTGAAACTGTAACACTATTACGTGGCGCCTTGGTGGGGACCCCGGGGCTGGGGGGGAGGCGGTACCCCCTTTCCTTTTGGCTTAAGCGAGATAGTTTCTTCGGAGTGCGCGCGGCTCCCAAAGTGATTTCTTAGCCATGACCTCCATTGCAGTAGGAAATGTCCAATCTCTTTATTTTTTTGTGTGTTATTTTAGTTTGGTCGAACGTAGTTCTGTAGTTGGACAGTGTATTGGGGTGTTTCAACAGGGGGCTGGCGAGCCTTTTCTCCGAGTAATCGTCCCTTTTCCTATTTGGCCTGGTTTGATGCGCACTAATGGCTAGTTCGGGTAGGATACAATCATACACTTGCATCACATGTGTGAGAAGTTGGCCTGGTATATGCTGTCCACTAATTATATTGGGCACCTTGTACCAGTCCAAACAACCCCTTATTGGAGATAGGTTAAAGACAACCTTTATTGAAAGCTATCCTAGTGGTAGCTATGGAGAGCAGCCTTCAGGCTAAGTCTTGAAGGAATGTAAAGCAGCTTGTTTTACCAGTCTATAATCTCTTGAGTGACCAAATGAAAGAGGACCACACCAGGTATATATATAAAATATATGTATTTATTCTTAAACACACCCCTTTAGTCTCATTATGAGGCTAGAGTTCGAAGTACATAAGTTGCAAGTCAAATATCAACAGTAATAGCACAAATACACGTTTGAGCCCTAGGGGCGTACCAAACCATATACAAGAACCACGACTGAGCTAGACACAAGGCCTAGAGCCTGTAGAAGTGCTTGGCCCTCAAGGAACCACCCAAGGTAGTGACCCAGGGGACCCACGGGGGACGCGTGCAGTGTGAGAACACAGCCGCGAGCCGCCGTTGACTTCTATGGGGAATGTCGCGGTTGGAGTTTTAAAGAAAAGGACACTTAGAGGAGGACTTGGAGCAAACCCCTTTAGAACTAGGCTGTTCTAGAGTCAATACCCACGGGAGCACCGGAGTACTCAAGTTACCTCACCCAGGGAAGCCGGGTGCATAGGTGTCTTTCGGGTCGGGTTTCGTCGTCGTTTTCAATGGCGATCTGCTGCAAAGTGCTGCTGGCGGCCAAGTCGAAAGTGTTCGGGTGGATCCAAGGTTGGATCGAAGATCTGAAGAACCTGAAAGCAGAGGGGACAGAGTCTGGGTCACTAGCCAGTGACCAGGAAGGCGATGAGCAGATGCCCACCGATGTCGGGTGCTTCAGGTAGGTTGACGGTCGTCTTGACTCTTCAGCCACGAGGTCCAGGAGGCGTCGACGACAACCAGGAGCTGGATTCGAGCTGTCCCACGACGTCTGTCGATTGCTGCGGTGTCGGCGGCCGGATTGGACCCAACAAGCCTTGGCAACGGCAAGTCTCGTGGAAACAAAGAAAGGACGTTGATGCAGACCAGCAAGGTCTGGGGGACTCACCCAGCGAGGGTAAGTCAGGGCACCTCTGGAGCAACCAGGAAAGCCCAAGCAGAAGAAGAGTTACCTTCGGGAGGGCCCACTAGCCAACGGACTAGCGACCGCGAAGGGCCTCGACTGGACGCACTTGGAGCTGGCTCACAGGACACTCGTGGAGGCCAGTGATCTTCGGTGCAGTCGGTGCTGGAGGCGGGGGCTACTCGGAGCCCAAAGCACAACTTCGTGGGACACCAGGAAGAGGATGCACTTGCAAAAGCTCTCTGTGTCCAGGGGTCACAGTTCCACGTTACCCACGACAGCTACGGGCCTCAGCTTCGCTGGGGACTCAGGGCAGCCTCGGGGCAGTCTGGAAATCCACCTCTGGTGATGCAAAGACTTCGGCGTCCGGTGGGAGCTTCAGCGATGCAGACCGGACAATTGCTTCTTAGGTGCCTGCCAAGCAGGGAGTCACTCCTTGACCCCAAGGGAGATTCTTCAGTCCTCTAATCTTGAAGTAGAGCGTCGAAGGTCCAGGATTCGGCTTCAGAGTTTCGTCCAGGGTAATCTAAAGTCCTAAGGACTGGGGTCCCATACTTATACTAAGTTAGGGGTTGGACATACTCTGGGGACCCACCTATGGGAGGGTCAGGGAAGAGGGGTGGTTACACCCATTCCCTTTGTCCAGTTTCGCGCCAGAGCAGGGGCAGGTAGCCCCTGCAACCGGTTTGAACTGGACTATGCACAGGGACACCAAATGTGCCCCAGTGCTGGTCTTCAAAGCACCAGGGAGTGCTCCCGCCCAGCCCCAATACACATTATCCTGTCTGGGGAGGTGGTTACACCTCCCTGCGACAGGAAACCTATTGTCCAGGCCTCCCTGCCGGAGTTTCGGTCAGCAGCAGGAGGCCAGACCCGTGTCTGTGGCAGCGGCATCCATTTTGTGATGCCAGGGCTCTGTAAAGATGTTACCGGGTATGCCGGTGTGTACATGTCTCTCCCTCTAGAAGGGTGGAATGCTACCCCCGCCGCCAGGACTGGCGGGGGGTAGTATTCCAAGGTGTTTGACACTAAACACGACATGTTTTGGTGCAGCCAGTCCAAAGTTAGCATTGTACCGCGAGGATATAATGCACTTAAGAGTATATGGTCAGGCTGTACCACAAACAGCATCAGAGGAGGGACTCCGAACGCTGCAGAGGGCTCTGCTCATGCAGGGGCACCCTCTCACATAAAAACCAAGCACTCTGCCTTCAGGATTGGTAAGGCCTGCCATAGGAGTGACTTATAGGTTTATATGTGTGTGCAATGGTAGTGATATAGGTAGCCTATATCACAGTAAGGAGTGCATGCACCACCTTACTCAGGCTGCAGTAGCAGACCTGTGGTGTCATTTTGGCTGGCCTTCCAGGGGTGGCATAATACATGCTTCAGCCCTGGTAGGCCTCTGGAGGCTACCTATGCCCTGGGTACATAGTATACCATATACTAGGGACTTATAAGGGCACTCCAGATTCCAATCAGAGATGTACCTAAGGTACATGGAAACCATTTTATAGAGGAAGCAGCTAGGCTGGGGTTCTGATTAGCAGGGCCCCAGCCAGACTAAAGTCAAAAACAGTAAAGCATCAGCAAAAAGTGGGGGTACCCATGTGAAGCAGATCCTACTCTCCTACACAACCCCCCCACCCCCAAACGCAGGGACATTAAACTAACCTTGACCAGTTGAGTCTTCATGTTCTAAGTGGAAATACCTAGAGAGTCCATCTGCATTGGCATGGTTACTCCCAGGTCTATGTTCCACTGTAAAGTCCATCCCCTAAAAAGGGAAATGGACCACCTAAGCAGTTTGGGGTTTTCACCCTTTATTTGTTTTAGCCATAAGAGGGGCTTATGGTCTGTTTGAACAAGGAAGTGAGTACCAAACAAGTATGGCCTCAACTTCTTCAGAGCCCAGACCACAGCAAAGGCCTCCCTCTCAATGGCTGATCAACGTTTCTCTCTAGGTGTCAGCCTTCTGCTAATGAAAGCTACTGGCTGATCCGGACCTTCATCATTCAATTGTGACAGTACAGCCCCTACCCCCAATTCAGATGCATCTGTTTGGACAATGAACTTCTTGGAGTAATCAGGACTCTGTAGAATGGGAGCAGTGCACATGGCCTGCTTCAGGTCATCAAATGCCTTTTGACAGCTAGCTGTCCACTGAACCTTTTTGGGCATTTTCTTGGAAGTTAAGTCATTCAGGGGTGTCGCTATTGATCCATACCCCTTGACAAATCTCCTATAGTACCCAGTCAGGCCTAAGAAGGCTCTCAACTGAGTCTGGGTAGTTGGAGCAACCCAGTCCATGATGGTCTGGATTTTGCTCTGCAGTGGTTGAACCTGGCCTCCACCCACAAGGTGGCCCAGGTACACAACCTGACTCTACCCTATCTGGCACTTGGTGGCCTTGATAGTGAGGCCTGCCTTTTGCAGGGCCTCTAAAACATTCCTTAGGTGGACCAGGTGATCCTCCCAGGTGGAGCTAAAGACAGCAATATCATCAAGATAAGCTGCACTGTAGGCTTCCAGACCTGTGAGAACTGTATTCACCAACCTTTGGAAAGTGGCAGGTGCATTCTTCAAACCAAAGGGCATTACCACAAATTGATAATGCCCACTAGGGGTTGAGAATGCTGTTTTTAACTTTGCATCATCAGCTAGCCTGATCTGCCAGTAGCCAGCTGTTAGGTCAAATGTGCTTAGATACTTGGCTGAGGCCAAAGTGTCTATTAGCTCATCTGCCCTTGGTATTGGATGGGCATCAGTCCTAGTGACTGCATTGAGACCCCTGTAGTCCACACAAAACCTCATCTCTCTTTTCCCACCACTGGTGTGAGGTTTTGGCACAAGGACCACTGGACTAGCCCAAGGGCTATCTGAGGGTTCAATAACTCCCAAATCCAACATTTTCTGGACTTCTGTCCTGATACAGTCCCTGACATGGTCAGGTTGCCTATAAATCTTATTTTTAATAGGCAGACTGTCCCCGGTGTCCACTTCATGAGTGCACCAGGTGGTCTGACTTGGAGTAAGAGAGAACATATGTCTGTACTGATTGAGCACTTGTCTGCAATCAGTTTGCTGCTGAGCAGTGAGGCTGCCTGCCAAGGCTACACCATCCACTGACCCATCATCAGGGTTCTGAGAGAGCAGGTCAGGGAGTGGGTCACTCTCTTCCTCCTGTCCCTCATCAGTAGCCATGAGCAAGCCCATGTCTGCCCTGTCCACATATGGTTTCAATCTGTTGACATGGAGAACCCTGTGGGGACTCCTGGGTGTTCCTAGGTCTACCAAATAGGTAACCTCACCCTTCTGTTCAACAATGGTATGGGGTCCACTCCATTTGTCTTGGAGAGCTGCTGGGGCCACTGGCTCGAACACCCACACCTTCTGTCCTGGCTGGTAAACAGTCAGTACAGCCTTTTGGTCATGCCAGGCTTTTTGTAATTCATGGCTAGCCTCAAGGTTTTTAATTGCCTTTTTCATGTACTCAGCCATCCTGGAGCGGAGATCAAGTACGTAGTCCACTATGTCCTGCTTTGGGGGCTTGAGAGGTAACTCCCATCCTTCCTTCACCAGGCACAATGGACCCCTGACAGGGTGACCAAACAAAAGTTCAAAAGGGCTGTAGCCAAACCCCTTTTGAGGCACCTCCCTGTATGCAAACAAAAGGCAGGGCAAGAGTATGTCCCATCTTCGCCTAAGCTTTTCTGGGAGCCCTTTAATCATGCCCTTTAAGGTTTTGTTGAATCTCTCAACTAAACCATTGCATTGTGGGTGATAGGGTGTGGTGAATTTGTAAGTCACTCCACACTCCTTCCACATTGCCTTCAAGTATCCAGACAAAGTTTGCACCCTGTCTGATACAACCTCCTTAGGGAAGCCCACTCTTGAGAAAATTCCCAGGAGGGCTCTTGCCACCACAGGTGCTGTAGTGGTCCTAAGGGAATAGCCTCTGGGTACCTGGTGGCATGGTCCACCACCACCAGGATAAACCTGTGCCCAGATGCTGTTTGGGGATCCATGGGACCAACAATGTCAATCCCCACCCTTTCAAAGGGAACCCCCACCACAGGTAGTGGTATCAGGGGGGCCTTTGTGTTCCCACCTGCCTTGCCACTGGCCTGGCAGGTTACACAGGAGCGACAAAACTCCTTGGTGTCTTCAGACATGTGGGGCCAGTGAAAGTGAGGGACAATTCTGTCCCAAGTCTTGTTCTGGCCCAGGTGACCTGCTAGAGGAATGTCATGGGCTAGGGTCAATAGGAAGCCCCTGAACTTCAGAGGTATAACCAACCTCCTGGTGGCACCAGGCTTGGGGTCTCTACACTCTGAGTACAAGAGTCCATCATCCCAATACACTTTATGGGGACCACTAGCATTCCCAGCAGCCTCAGCAGCAGCAGCAGCTTGCTGTCTGAGGGGTTCAAGAGAGGGGCAGCTCTGCTGCTCCTGGCTCAGATCTGCCCTAGAAGGGCCCCCTGTCCCTAAGAACTCAACCTGATCAGGCTCAAACTCCTCTGGGACAGTTCCTTCCTCAGGACTGAGATCATCTCCCTCAAGAGACTGATCTTCCTTCTGAGCCAAGGGGGAAGGCACTGCCTTTACCCTACTACTCCTCTTCTTGGATGGCACTTGGTCCATTGTTCCAGGATCCAAGGCCTGTTCAGTGTTAGACATTTTGCTCTGTGACCTGGTCACAGCAAACACATCTGCAGGGATGCCCAGCATTTCTGCATGGGTCCTGAGCTCCACTTCTGCCCAAGCTGAAGTTTCTAGATCATTGCCATGCAAGCATTCAACTGGTAGGTTTGCACTCACCACAACCTTCTTAAGGCCAGTTACCCCTCCCCAGGAGAAGTTAACAACTGCCAGAGTATGGTCTGTTCTGACATTGCTAGCATTGGTCACTTGGTACATTTCACCAAGTATAATCTGCCCAGGATCCACAAGATCTTGTGTCACCATGGTGACACTGGCTCCTGTGTCCCTAAATGCCAAAGCCTCTTTTCCATTGATTAATGGCTGTTGTCTGTACTTGCCCAGGTTACTGGGACTCACAGAGGAGGTCACATCCATGCCTCCATCACAGACTAGGACAGCCTGAGTGAGTTCTCTGACTAAGCCAGAGCCCATCTCATTACCCAGGGTCAACCCTACTAAACCCTTGGCTTGTGTACTCCCACCACCATTTGTAACTGCACTAGGGGGAACAGGTGCCTTAGGGGCATTGGTGGTGGCTGGAATAGAGTCTCTGGACTTGGTGCAATCACTGGTCCAGTGTGTCTTTTGCTTACAGACTTTGCACCACTGTTTCTTTTGGCCTTTCCCTTTGTTAGACTGTGAATCCCCACCTGAAGAAGATTTTTGGGGGCCTTGTGAAGACTTCTGGTCTTTACCCTTCTCCCCACCCTTGTCAGAGTTCTTAGAATCTTGCTTCTTTGGGTCACCACCTTGGTTCTGTACCTTCTGCCTCACCCTGGTTCTGACCCATTTGTCTGCCTTCTTTCCCAATTCTTGGGGAGAGGTCAGATCAGAGTCCACCAGGTACTGATGCAACAGCTGATTTTGACAGTTATTAAGAATCTGCTCCCTCATGATAAGATTGTACAATCCTTTGAAGTCACATACCTTACTGCCCACTAACCAACCTTCCAGAGCCTTAGCAGAACAATCAACAAAGTCCACCCAGTCTTGATTCTGTGCTTTTTGGGTATCTCTGAACTTTAACCTGTATTGTTCAGTTGTTAGGCCAAACCCATCAATCAATGCACTCTTCAAGACTTTGTAATTGTCAGCATCCTCTTCTCTAACAGTGAGGAGCTTGTCTCTACCTTTGTCTGCAAAGGAGAGCCACAAGATTGCTGCCCACTGCTCCCGAGGGACCCTCTGTACTTTACAGGCCCTCTCCAGTGCAGTTATCCACTTGTGGATGTCATCCCCACTCTGGTAGGGAGGGACAATCTTGCTCAGGTTTCTATGGTCATAAGACCTTTCCCTACCACTAGGGAAATTGCTGCCACCATGGGACTCTAGTCCCAACTTTCTTCTTTGCCTTTGAAGCTCTAGGGACTCCCTGTCTATAGCCAACTGCTGTTTTCTGATTCTCAACTGAGCTTCCTCATACTTGAGCAGTCTCTCTTTCCTCTCATGAGAGGATTCCCTCCTATGAGAGGAAACAGAGGTCCCTACTGAGGTGTCAGAGTGGTTAGACTGAGAAGGAGATCTAGACCTTCTGGGCACACTCACAACTCTTCCTGGGGGGACAAAGGGGTGGTCATTCTGATCCTCCTCCTCATCCTCAGGAGTAGCTGCATTATCCAGGTCAGGATCAATGTCATCCCCCTGGCCAGTTTCAGAGGTCAGGTCATGGGAATTTTCATCCCTGGCCCCTCCCTCATCTTCTGCCCCACCCTCTCTGCCTACCCTATGGGTCTTCTAAGATCATCTAGCAGAAGCATCTCCAGGAGACGTTGGGTGTTGGCACTCTTGCCTGTCTTCAACTTCCTAATCTTGCACAACTCTCTCAATTCCAAGAATGGGAGGTTGTCATATTTGGATGGCAGGAGCCCACTGGTTCCTGGTAGTGAAGACATTACTAGTGAGGCGTGGTGTATGCACTACCTACTCTAGTGTGGCCTACTAAACTCTCTTGAGTTGTAGGAAGGGTGTGCTATCCCTTAACACACAACTCTAAGTTCAGTAGAACTTACAGTATACTAAGCTTGTTATTATATGTACCTAAGGTACCCTTAGTGGTTTTCAGTTGATCAATTCAATTGAGATTATCTGGTAAAACAATAGCAAGCTGGAATCCCACACGCTGCACACCAATGTGAGAAGTTGGCCTGGTATATGCTGTCCACTAATTATAGTGGGCACCTTGTACCAGTCCAAACAACCCCTTATTGGAGATAGGTTAAAGACAACCTTTATTGAAAGCTATCCTAGTGGTAGCTATGGAGAGCAGCCTTCAGGCTAAGTCTTGAAGGAATGTAAAGCAGCTTGTTTTACCAGTCTATAATCTCTTGAGTGACCAAATGAAAGAGGACCACACCAGGTATATATATATAAAATATATGTATTTATTCTTAAACACACCCCTCTAGTCTCTTTATGAGGCTAGAGTTCGAAATACATAAGTTGCAAGTCAAATATCAACAGTAATAGCACAAATACACGTTTGAGCCCTAGGGGCGTACCAAACCATATACCAAAAAGTGGTATAAGAACCACGACTGAGCTAGACACAAGGCCTAGAGCCTGTAGAAGTGCTTGGCCCTCAAGGAACCACCCAAGGTAGTGACCCAGGGGACCCACGGGGGACGCGTGCAGTGTGAGAACACAGCCGCGAGCCGCCGTTGACTTCTATGGGGAATGTCGCGGTTGGAGTTTTAAAGAAAAAGGACACTTAGAGGAGGACTTGGAGCAAACCCCTTTAGAACTAGGCTGTTCTAGAGTCAATACCCACGGGAGCACCGGAGTACTCGAGTTACCTCACCCAGGGAAGCCGGGTGCATAGGTGTCTTTCGGGTCGGGTTTCGTCGTCGTTTTCAATGGCGATCTGCTGCAAAGTGCTGCTGGCGGCCAAGTCGAAAGTGTTCGGGTGGATCCAAGGTTGGATCGAAGATCTGAAGAACCTGAAAGCAGAGGGGACAGAGTATGGGTCACTAGCCAGTGACCAGGAAGGCGATGAGCAGATGCCCACCGATGTCGGGTGCTTCAGGTAGGTTGACGGTCGTCTTGACTCTTCAGCCACGAGGTCCAGGAGGCGTCGACAACCAGGAGCTGGATTCGAGCTGTCCCACGACGTCGGTCGATTGCTGCGGTGTCGGCGGCCGGATTGGACCCAACAAGCCTTGGCAACGGCAAGTCTCGTGGAAACAAAGAAAGGACGTTGATGCAGACCAGCAAGGTCTGGGGGACTCACCCAGCGAGGGTAAGTCAGGGCACCTCTGGAGCAACCAGGAAAGCCCAAGCAGAAGAAGAGTTACCTTCGGGAGGGCCCACTAGCCAACGGACTAGCGACCGCGAAGGAGCCTCGAGTGGACGCACTTGGAGCTGGCTCACAGGACACTCGTGGAGTGGAGGCCAGTGATCTTCGGTGCAGTCGGTGCTGGAGGCGGGGGCTACTCGGAGCCCAAAGCACAACTTCGTGGGACACCAGGAAGAGGATGCACTTGCAAAAGTTCTCGGTGTCCAGGGGTCACGGTTCCACGTTACCCACGACAGCTACGGGCCTCAACTTCGCTGGGGACTCCGGGCAGCCTCGGGGAAGTCTGGAAATCCACCTTTGGTGATGCAAAGACTTCAGCGTCCGGCGGGAGCTTCAGCGATGCAGACCGGACAATTGCTTCTTAGGTGCCTGCCAAGCAGGGGAGTCACTCCTTGACCCCAAGGGAGATTCTTCAGTCCTCTAATCTTCAAGTAGAGCGTCGAAGGTCCAGAATTCTGTATCAGAGTTTCGTCCAGGGTAATCTAAAGTCCTAAGGACTGGGGTCCCATACTTATACTAAGTTAGGGGTTGGACATACTCTGGGGACCCACCTATGGGAGGGTCAGGGAAGAGGGTGGTTACACCCATTCCCTTTGTCCAGTTTCGCGCCAGAGCAGGGGCAGGTAGCCCCTGCAACCGGTTTGAACTGGACTATGCACAGGGACACCAAATGTGCCCCAGTGCTGGTCTTCAAAGCACCAGGGAGTGCTCCCGCCCAGCCCCAATACACATTATCCTGTCTGGGGAGGTTGTTACACCTCCCTGCGACAGGAAACCTATTGTCCAGGCCTCCCCTGCCGGAGTTTCGGTCAGCAGCAGGAGGCCAGACCCGTGTCTGTGGCAGCGGCATCCATTTTGTGATGCCAGGGCTCTGTAAAGATGTTACCGGGTATGCCGGTGTGTACATGTTTCTCCCTCTAGAAGGGTGGAATGCTACCCCCGCCGCCAGGACTGGCGGGGGGTGGGGTAGTATTCCAAGGTGTTTGACACCAAACACGACATGTTTTGGTGCAGCCAGTCCAAAGTTAGCATTGTACCGCGAGGATATAATGCACTTAAGAGTATATGGTCAGGCTGTACCACAAACAGCATCAGAGGAGGGACTCCGAACGCTGCAGAGGGGCTCTGCTCATGCAGGGGCACCCTCTCACATAAAAACAAAGCACTCTGCCTTCAGGATTGGTAAGGCCTGCCATAGGAGTGACTTATAGGTTTATATGTGTGTGCAATGGTAGTGATATAAGTAGCCTATATCACAGTAAGGGGTGCTGGCACCACCTTACCCAGGCTGCAGTAGCAGACCTGTGGTGTCATTTTGGCTGGCCTTCCAGGGGTGGCATAATACATGCTTCAGCCCCTGGGGTACCTATGCTCTGGGTACATAGTATACCATATACTAGGGACTTATAAAGGCACTCCAGATTCCAATCAGAGATGTACCCAAGGTACATGGAAACCATTTTAGAGAGGAAGCAGCTAGGCTGGGGTTCTGATTAGCAAGGCCCCAGCCAGACTAAAGTCGAAAACAGTGAAGCATCAGCAAAAAGTGGGGGTACCCATGTGAAGCAGATCCTACTCTCCTACAACATGGACCATTAGGGGAATGGGTTCACTCCAAAAACGTCACAGAGTACACGCCCAATTGATTCGGCGGAAGGCACAGGTAGTTTTCATACAAGAGACGCATCTCACAGCTCAGGAAGCCACCAAATTACAATGTAAATGGAGGGGGCAACTGTACTACACAACTTATTCTGCTTTTGCCCGGGGGACTGCTGTTTGGTTAAGAACTGGGGTCCCGTTTGAAATACAGGACCAACGCATAGATAAGGAGGGTAGATTCGTCTTAGTTTGCGGTAACCTTGATGGGAGGCCTATTGTCCTGGGTAGATTGTATGCACCTAATTCCGATCATGAGGCATTCTATGCCCGAGTTAATGCTGCTCTGGCCGATTGGTCTGGGACTTGAATGCGGTGGCGGATGTACTCATGGACAGGTCCCACCCTCCTCTGGCCGGGGCACAGTCATCACGTCACTCAAAGACATTACTTAATTGGGCACAGGGGTGGGACCTGGCGGATGTTTGGCGCAAACATAACGAGGGTATGAGAGTATTCATTTTACTCGGCCACCCATGACCTGCACACGCTGATTGACTACATCTTATGTAGCCTGTCGCTCGCCACCCGGTCCACCCGAGCCGCCTTTGTGGGCAAAACAGTATCAGACCATAGTGCATTAGAGATTACACTTTCCTGGGGCCGTGTCCCCACGCCGGTGCCCACATGGCACTTTAACCCCGGTCACTTGGAGGACGGAGTCTATCGTGCGGCACTCTAATCCTCCATAACCCATTATTTTTCTGAGAACGCGGGTACCGCCTCCTCTACGGGACTGGAGTGGGAGGCATTCAAAGTGGTGATAAGGGGTACAGCTATTAGCACTTCCACCGGTGCCCGACAACAGATACATCGGGAGTTGCAAGACACTGAGGATAGTTTACACACACTTGAGACTAGGGTATCTCGGGACCCCTCAACTAAATCGGACCTCCAGGAAGCACGCATTAAATATGCGGAATTACTGGAGCAATTGCGTATAATTGACTATCGCGCATACCTACAAAAAACACATGCAGAATCTGTTAGGCCAGGTACCCTGCTGGCACGGATCCTGAGGAATGCTGTTCCCTCCACTCCTATTACTACGATTTGGTCCTCCCGACATGTTAGGGCTGTTACACAAATGGACATTAATGCAGCTTTCTATGACTACTATAAAGTATTATATACTGCCCCACCACATATTGCACACTCAGAAGTTGCTACATTCTTGGACTCAATGGAACTGCCACAGGTTTCTGACGAGAACAAGAAAATGCTGGCTGACCCCATCACATTAATGGAGATAAAAGTTGCAATCGGAGACCTCCCTAGGAACAAGACTCCAGGGTTGGATGGCTTACCTGTGGAATTTTACGCAGCTTATATACAACGAATGGCCCCACAACTCCATAAATTATATATAGAGGCCTTTGAGACGGGCACACTCCCTCCTGCCACAGTACAAGCATTAATATCCTCGCTCCCTAAACCTGGGAGAGACCACTCTCTACTAGCTTCATACCGCCCTCTCTCGCTGCTGAATACGGAGTTTAAGATTTTGAGCAAAATCCTGGCGAATCGCCTACAACCCTTAATACCGAAACTGATACATATTGACCAATGTGGCTTTGTCCCCGGGCGCAGTACCTCCTTGAATATACGTTAACTCTGTAGTATAATGTTTTCCTGTAGTGAGGAGACCTCTGAAGCAGGTTGCATAGCGTTGGACCTTACTCCAGCGTTTGACACGGTGAGTTGGGATTATATGCTATCTGCATTACCGAAATTTGGGATCCCGCAGGATTACACGCGCTGGATTCAATTGTTATACCATCTTCCCACAGCGAGGGTGCGCATGGGAGCGCACATTTCGGACCCATACCAAATACAACGTGGCACTAGACAGGGCTGCCCCCTCTCTCCCATCCTGTTCGCCCTTGCCCTCGAACCTCTTGCCCACAAACTTCGAGTTTCCTCTAGGGAATGGGGGATAGTCCTTAATAATACTCATCATGCTCTGTCTCTTTATGCAGACGATATCATCTTGTACTCTAGGACCCTGCAGACTAATTTATTCCCTGTAGCAAGTTTGTTTGCACAGTTCGAACGCATAGCCGGCCTAGCCATTAATTATGAAAAGTCCCAAGCCTTCCCCTTCGGCTCTAATATAATTGACCAGACTATACCATTTGGACATCGCGCGATAACTGTTGCCCATCACACTTTTAAATACTTGGGGATACAGGTGTACACAACTAAAACAGATTTAATTGACGGCAACTTACATAAGGCTATCCGGTCCCTAAGGGCACAAATTGTGTTTTGGACCTCACTCCCTCTTTCGGTAGTGGGACGGTTGGCAATCTCTAAGATGGTCATGCTCCCGTGTCTTTTGTATTATTTTGTTAATCTGCGGTGGTTATCCCTAGAGCTGTCTTCACAACCCTAAAAACACTCCTGATTTCCTTTATTTGGGGCTCGGGCCGAAGGCACCTGAGCTTAGCGAAGTTATTGCTCCCATCCGACGCTGGGGGAACGGGTGCTCCTGATTTCTACGCCTACTGCTTAGCTTCTCAGCTGCAATGGCTATCCTACTGGCTAGCTGGGCGTAATTTACAGGAGATTGCATATTCGGAGCACATGCTAGCTCAGGGCACATTGCATAGGCTCCTCTCTCCGAGCGGCACATTACATCACACAGCGGGCACTCTTCTTAGAACTGCTATCACTTATTGGAAGCAGGCATTACGGTACACGAACACTCTCTCTGCATATTCGCCAAATATCCCCCTACTGGGCATCCCAACTACCTCTGGCACACTTACTTCTCGCCGGTTAGACCCATGGACGCAGGCTGGGGTGACAACAGTGGGCGACATGTTTGGTGACAAAATGCTACTTACACATTCTGATTTCATAAATGAGAGGGGTGTCACAGACTCACTGTTTCTGACTTATGCGGGCCTGACACAGTATGTTAAAAAATATTGGGCGCCTCATGGTGTAGAACCCGATACCCATGAGCTGGTTCACTTGATGTACCTTATGGGGACTGGTGGCCACTTAACTAGATGGCACTACCGGGGCATACGTACACACCGTCCTACCCCACTCGCCGCAACTCGTTCCAGGTGAGAACTGGATATTGGTAGGCCACTGTCTGACAAGGAGAGGGCAACAATATTAGAATATCCAAAAATGGGCCTCCCGTAACTCCAGCTTTAAGTTCATTCAATATATGATCACACAAAGAGCGTACTTGACCCCCCCATCGCCTGCATGCCATTTTCCCTGCCCTCCTGCTGCACTGCCCTAGATGCCCTGAGCAAGATGCCACCCTGTTACATATGCTGTGGGACTGTCCTGCCTTGAGGACATACTGGGGAGGTGTACTCACTATCCTACAGACTGTAGTAGGGAACCTGGGATGGCAGAAAATGGAGGCAAGTATATTAGGTCAATACAAAAAACAAAGAACTTAAAGTTCAAACCAAGTTTGCGGACCTAGCCTTGCTCCTTGCGAAACGTGGTATCACCAAGAGGTGGAAATCCCCCAGGTCCCCTACAATACTTAGCTGGAAGGATGAAGTAGAGCGATGGGGTATGGCGCAGAGTGTAGCAATCCGCAGGGAAGAGAATAGAGGCCTAAGGAAGGAACCGATCACTATGAGTTGGGACCAATTGTTGGAATCTTTCAAGGCATTCGATATTCTGACGTTGTAGACGTTCAATTTGGGGACTCCACTGTTGTAGCTTCTTATATGTATAAGCGAACTTCCATTTTTTCTTAGTCTAGGCTTGCTCCTGTTAAGAGTATTCATTTTGACACTGGTCATCAGCACCTGATACTGGGAACAATGTGGGGAGATGTGGCTCGCCAGCGCGGGAGGGGTGTTAATTAAACGTGTGTTACTGTGTATTTATTTACACAGGTACTATGATCCTTGCTACACAACATGTCATGCAGGAATAATCCGTCATAATGCTGACTGCTCCACGGACTGCCCTTGCACGTGAGATATGTCTGTATTACATGAACGCGCACTGGTATGTCTTTCTCGTATGCTGTTACTATACCGCATGTGTATATGGGTCTGTTATGAAGAAAATAACATTTATATGATTTGTCTATTTGTATCTTACCTAGAGATGATGAATAAAGTTTGTTTAAAATTTAAAAAAATAAAATAAATGAGGATCCTCAGAAAAGAGCCTTGCCTTCCCACAAGACCTGAAGGGTCTAAAAAGCCTCTTCTTAGAACCTTCTGACATTTTTGTAGCAAAGAAGGTAGAAAGACAATGCCTTGTGTAGAATCTTAGCAGGGTCAAAAGTTCATTCACTGACAAACTGAGCAGAGCTCAGGGAGACTCCCTTACACACAACGTGCGGTTAGAAATCTGAGGCCTGGTGGCTCTGCTGGGGAGTTGAGGTCTAGGGCTCGTCTCTGATTGGCCAAAGTTTGGACCTACATAATGAGGCTGACGAATGTTAAAGTTTTCCTTTCCCTTTGGTGGTTTCTAATGTACTTCTATGGTACTACTTTTCTAACTAGTGCGAGACTCCCACTATGACGACGGGGGAAGATACAAGCATGTGAATGTATGAAAGATTCAATACTGGAGAATGAAAGCTTGTGTGTAGTGAAGTGCCTGTTTGAGTATGAAAGAAGAACCGCAAGGTTAAGAGGAAATGCTGAACATTTGCTAATATCTCATAGGACACCCCATAGAGCAGTTTCCTCTCCAACCTTAGCAAGATGGGTAAAGGATGTTATGAAAGAAGCTGGAATAGATATTTCCATTTTTGGTGCACACTCTCTTGGAGGGGCTTCAGCCTCCAAAGCTTTTATTCTGGGTGGCGGCCTTTAAGACATCCTTAGAGCTGCTGACTGGTCCAATGAATGTATTTTCAAAAGCTGTTATTTTAAACTGGTAACAAATGCTATTGATAATGTGTTGAACACACTTTAAACTTGCATAATGTTAGCCTCCGTGGCATGCCATAAAATTTAGATTTTTCACAGCCTGGTGGGCAGAAAATCTGGATTTTCTTAAAGACATGGAATCTAACATTATCCCTCCACTAATAATCCCACCCTGGAAATATAACTAAAGTGGATGTTCTTTTGTCTTGCAGATTAAATATTTCAAAGAATTTATGGACGACTGCACTAAAGTTTCCAAAAAGAATGTTAAAGTTATCTTGTTCGCTGCACCAAGAGGGGAGAAGACTACGTGCACATGGACTATATATTATGTTAGAATGTTTTGAGTGTTGCTGCTGTGAGCTGCGCAATAAAGGAGATTTGTATAATCTTAGCCTCCGTGTCTTTAATAAAATCCAGATTTTCTGCCCACCATGCTGTGAAAAATCTAAATTGTCACACAGTAGTTTCTTTGAGCAGGGGCGATCCTCCACTACAAATCTAGATGTCTCTGCCTCTAGATACTCCAGATCAGGCATGGTCATAACATTGAAGCTTCAAAAAGTGGTAATTGCTGATCCAGTATCCACTGGTAAATGGGCCCAGTTCCTTGCCATTGAGAATGGGTTCCTCTAGCACCAACTCAAAAAACATAAAAACATGCCATCGTGAAGCAAATGAAGCATTTTATAGTGTCAGAAACAACCAATTTCTAAGGAAATTCACTAATTAGAAATGTAAAGACATCACACAATCATCCTGTCATGTTCCCAATACAATTTAAATCTAATCTGAAAGGTTAAACAGTAAGACTTTGTACTGCATATACACAAACATAACTTAAGGAGTAAAATCCTTTAAACCGTTTAGACTCACCCGCTTCCTCAGTAGAGAAAAGACCAAGAGCATGCGTACTGTCCACCCACTGCAGCCTGAATTCACTCTTTCTGAAACGGGTTTAAAAAAAATAAGATTATACTAAGGTGTGCATTATCTAAATTGCACATTCTTTATTCTATATGGTAAATGATACAAACAATTTTTACAAAAATACAACTGTTCTCAACAAAGGCTCGAATTAGTTACCAATCATCTTCACATATTAAATTATCTTTTTCTTGTGTCAGCCTTCGCCCTTATTATATTAAATAAATTGCAATAACATCTTTCTGGCGAAGTGCCACATTTGTGGCTGTAAACCCACAGCATAAAACACACCAGCATCGCTTTCTAATGGGCCACACTTACTTTAAGGTACTATTAGCAATTGTTCTGAAACTGTACTTTAAGGGACTATTAGCAATGGCTCTGAAACTGAATCAGTATACAAAGAGCAAACAAGAAGCAAAGAGAAAACCGTTTTCCCCAAAGCCCACGAACGCTTTGTCAACTATTAATGACTGACAGGGGGGAAACAAATGTAGTATCAGTACCCAGCACTACTAATATCTGCAAGAGAAACGCATCCTGCTTCTTCCACAGATGCTGACAAGCACCTGGAAGACTACCCACAACAGCAGTGTAGTAAGAGACCCCCACCCCGCTTGGCAGCTCCAAAGTTTACAAACTGCCTCAATACCTTATTCAAGCCAAAGGAAGCAGATCGAGAGGAAAACAGGTTGGGTAAGACACATAAAAGCAAAAGAGCAAGGCCTCAGAATCACTTGCAGGAGATAAAAAGAGTGCTGGCAAAAAATTATTTTCCCCAGCACACCAGAAAAAAAGGGTTCCTTTGTACAGAGGTGTGATCACCTTCATGGCAGTATCTAATATAATCATCTTCCAGGACTCGTGGGTGCACTATATTATGTCTTTGCACAAACATCAAGCTTGTTGTATAGCGGACATCAAGTTCGGCCAAGGAGCAGAGCTGAGGGGCCTAAACAGTATAGGACAGTCAATCTGAACTTAGATGTGCAGTTACCCATAATCAACCAAATAATTCTGCATCTCAACGTCTGGCAAGTCCAGAATTTTGAAGACAGTCCTCTACTAAATAAAATTTATTTTCATCCTAATTCAGTAAATAAAAAATAATTTGCACAGCTGGTGAAAATATGTAACCTTCTATTATCCAGTTACAATAAAGCACAAATTCTTTTGACAGGGAATGTTAGTCTTAACTTCTTTTGTCAGTGAGGCTGTTTTATTGATGGATATTGGGCAATTCCAAATAGGTATGTATCTCCATGTGCAAAGAAAATATTGTGGGGGTAAACAATTTCTTGGTATTCTGTATAAAATGAGCTTTGATGCCCATTGCAGTCAAACTCTACCACGTGTATCCATAGATTTTACAAACATCATCCTTTGCCCTCTACTAGACTTCAAGAGCTGATGAAGACCACTTTACACAATTAATTACATCAAGCTGGGGTTTTAAAAAGGCAATACCCTTAACTGAGGTGGATGAAATAGATGTACTCAAGAAAGATGAAAAGAATTAGGTAGACTATCGATGTGCAATATAATGTGATCGAATGGATGGATTGTTTCAGTGTAGAGGCCCTATAATAAGTGTAGGAATATTTAGCAGTCCAAAAGAGAGAAGTAGCCAATGTGACCTTGCAATCATGACTGAGACCGACTTTAAGATCTCAGAAAAACATTGGCTCCATAAAGAAAAAGCAAGTTGTTTCCAGTTATCTTGGTTTTCAGCTTTGTTAAAGGCCGAAATACGAGTTTTCAACAGAAATCTAAGAGAGCTGTCGAAACATTTATGAGCATGACACGCGTTTCAATTTATTTCTTTAAAGTCTTTAGGAAGTCTTACAAGAAGCATATTTAGAAAGCACTGAGGGAACAAATGGACAAACAATGGTCCAAGTTTTAGGAGATCTGTGAGGATGAAGAGGCAAAACAGTTCTGCTCCTTTATTAATGCACTGCACAATTAAGGAACCCTTCACCAAGCCAAGGATCTCCTCTAGCGTGCTGGATCACAAACATCATATCTTTATACATAAATCAACATTTAGTTCATCCTACTTTGCGGAGGTAGTATCTGGTCATATCTAGTTAACTACATCAGGAGTACTGTAATTGATAAAAAGAATGCAAGACTCAAGGGGCATCTGTTCAGGGTTGTGTTCATTTTCTTTTCTAGTCTGCAAACTAAAATGAATCCCACTTTTTTGAGGGATTCGATTTTAAGCACAACTGAAACAAGCATTTGCAATGCAATAGGTCTCGCAACTGCGAGTTTTGGAGCTATTGGTATTGTAAATTGTTTATGTTGTACAAACCAAAACATAAATAAAAGGCATTGTCATTTACAATGCCAATAGTTTAAACTTGCGTTAATGCGAGACCTATTGCTTTGCAAATGCTTGTTTCAGGAGGATTCCTCCTCGCAGGCCCCCAAATACTGTTTCGTTTCTTCACTGTTCCAGTTTGTTGTCCCGCTCCCACATGCACTCCTGACGTTTTATTCGCACCCTCCCAACTGTGAAGCATTGTTCGCTTCCTGTCCAAAAAGTGCTTGCAAAGGTGCAACATTGTCACAGTGACTGGTGGGTTTGAGAGGGGTACTAGGTATGTCCAGGAGGGGTAGCATCTTTGCAAGATTTTCTCTGTAAGTGCTGATCCCATAAATGCACTTTAACTTACTGTGTATACATTTATCTTATGTAGCTATCCCCAAAATGTGACAGGGGTGGGCCAGTGCTCAATTTGTAAAGAAATAATTGCCAGGGCTCTCGCCAGGAGGCCACTGCAGCTTGCACCACCCATTGCCCCTGTCAAAATTGCCATTACATTACCTGCACAACTATTAATCATCAGACTGCTACCAGTGTGACAATTCAGACTGTTAGAGGCCTCCACAGCTATAAGAATGGTTTGGGCTGCAGGTATCTGTTGTTTTTAATGTATAATGAAATAATAAAACTATTGTTCTGCTTATCTCTAAATCACACAAACAGCGCCACCATGTGGCAGACTGTGATAAGTGCCGATGTTGACAATTAATTGCTGGTGTCGAGCACCGTAAACTACTGCCTCAAATTAAGCACTGGGTGGGGCCCTCCTGGGTCTATGTTAGACATCCTCGCTGAGGAGTTTGACATTCTGAAGTAATCTGGGGGCCAGCAGAGCCCCGATAAAATGCAGGGAGTATTACTGCCCCAGAGTGCACCTTGTGGGGGCAGCTACTGAGTGTTCCTGAATGGAGAGACCAGCTGATGTACCAGGAGAGGATGTGCCAGGAGGCGGGAGCTGTACCTCCTGCAATGGAAGCCACCCCCTTCCAGATTCTTCTAGCCAGGGAGGTAGGGCAGGGAGCCTAGGAAGAGCACTCTAAGCTCGCTCCCCCACTTGGTGATGGTGTGTCAGAACACATAGTGACTTGAGAAGTCTGGGTGTAGTACATCCCACTGGTAGTTTGTGTTACGGACTTATTCCTAGACATTTAAACTCACATTTAACCCTGAAGTATGAGACACCCTGCATTGGAGAGTTTCAGTGAGGAGCAGTTGGCAAAGTGGTGACACTTAATAATAAAAAAGTCCCTTGTATTGTAAAGCAATAAGCAAATATAATGCACCAACTTGACACTTGTACGGTGTTCCAACAGTGCACATGTAACACCTTAAGCACATTTTATGAATGTGATATATCACCCTTATAAATCATCTGTGCTTCAGGAGTCATTATATGTGTATAAGGATCAAAACTGCCACAGGCACACACATCACACACTCACACAGTTATCTACAAGCATCAGACATCCACAAGCATCAGGCATCAGACATCCACAAGCATCAGGCATCAGACATCCACAAGCATCAGGCATCAGACATCCACAAGCATCAGGCATCCACAGGCATCAGACATCCACAAGCATCAGGCATCCACAGGCATCAGACATCAGGAATCAGACATCCACAAGCATCAGACATCCACAAGCATCAGACATCCACAAGCATCAGACATCCACAAGCATCAGACATCCACAAGCATCAGGCATCAGACATCCACAAGCATCAGGCATCAGACATCCACAAGCATCAGGCATCAGACATCCACAAGCATCAGGCATCAGACATCAGACATCAGGCATCATACATCCACAAGCATCATACATCCACAAGCATCAGACATCCACAAGCATCAGACATCCACAGGCATCAGACATCCACAAGCATCAGACATCCACAGGCATCAGACATCCACAAGCATCAGACATCCACAGGCATCCACAGGCATCAGGCATCCACAGGCATCAGGCATCCACAGGCATCAGGCATCCACAGGCATCAGGCATCCACAGGCATCAGACATCCACAGGCATCAGACATCCACAGGCATCAGACATCCACAGGCATCAGACATCCACAGGCATCAGACATCCACAGGCATCAGACATCCACAGGCATCAGACATCCACAGGCATCAGACATCCACAAGCATCAGACATCCACAAGCATCAGACATCAGACATCCACAGGCATCAGACATCAGGCATCCACAAGCATCAAACATCAGACATCCACAAGCATAAGACATCCACAAGCATCAGGCATCATACATCCACAAGCATCAGACATCAGGCATCATACATCCACAAGCATCAGCCATCAGACATCATACATCCACCAGCATCAGGCATCATACATCCACCAGCATCAGGCATCCACCAGCATCAGACATCCACCAGCATCAGACATCCACAAGTATCAGACATCAGACATCTACAAGCATCAGACATCAGACATCCACAGGCATCAGACATCCACAGGCATCAGACATCCACAGGCATCAGACATCCACAGGCATCAGACATCCACAGGCATCAGACATCCACAGGCATCAGACATCCACAGGCATCAGACATCCACAGGCATCAGACATCCACAGGTATCAGACATCCAAAGGTATCAGACATCCACAGGCATCAGACATCCACAGGCATCAGACATCCACAGGCATCAGACATCCACAGGCATCAGACATCCACAGGCATCAGACATCCACAGGCATCAGGCATCCACAGGCATCAGGCATCCACAGGCATCAGGCATCCACAGGCATCAGGCATCCACAGGCATCAGGCATCCACAGGCATCAGGCATCCACAGGCATCAGGCATCCACAGGCATCAGGCATCCACAGGCATCAGGCATCCACAGGCATCAGGCATCCACAGGCATCAGGCATCCACAGGCATCAGACATCCACAGGCATCAGGCATCCACAGGCATCAGGCATCCACAATTATCAGGCATCCACAGGCATCAGGCATCCACAGGCATCAGACATCAGGCATCCACAAGCATCAAACATCAGACATCCACAAGCATAAGACATCCACAAGCATCATACATCCACAAGCATCAGACATCAGGCATCATACATCCACAAGCATCAGCCATCAGACATCATACATCCACCAGCATCAGGCATCAGACATCATACATCCACCAGCATCAGGCATCAGACATCATACATCCACCAGCATCAGACATCCACAAGCATCAGACATCTACAAGCATCAGACATCAGACATCCACAATTATCAGACATCCACAGGCATCCACAGGCATCAGGCATCCACAATTATCAGGCATCCACAATTATCAGACATCCACAAGCATCAGGCATCAGGCATCCACAATTATCAGACATCCACAAGCATCAGGCATCAGACATCCACAAGCATCAGACATCCACAAGCATCAGGCATCAGACATCCACAAGCATCAGACATCCACAAGCATCAGGCATCATACATCCACAAGCATCAGACATCAGGCATCATACATCCACAAGCATCAGACATCAGCCATCAGACATCATACATCCACCAGCATCAGACATCATACATCCACCAGCATCAGGCATCCACCAGCATCAGGCATCAGACATTCGCAAGCATCAGACATCCGCAAGCATCAGACATCCACAAGCATCAGACATCAGACATCCACAGGCATCAGACATCCACAGGCATCAGACATCCACAGGCATCAGACATCCACAGGCATCAGACATCCACAGGCATCAGACATCCACAGGCATCAGACATCCATCAGGCATCAGACATCCATCAGGCATCAGACATCCATCAGGCATCAGACATCCATCAGGCATCAGACATCCATCAGGCATCAGACTTGAGGCATCAGACATGAGGCATCAGACATCCACAATCATCAGGCATCAGACATCCACAAGCATCAGGCATCAGACATCCACAAGCATCAGGCATCAGACATCCACAAGCATCAGACATCAGACATCCACAAGCATCAGACATCCATCAGACATCCACAAGCATCAGGCATCAGACATCCACAAGCATCAGGCATCAGACATCCACAAGCATCAGGCATCAGACATCCACAAGCATCAGGCATCCACAAGCATCAGGCATCCACAAGCATCAGACATCAGGCATCAGACATCCACAAGCATTAGGCATCAGACATCCACAAGCATCAGGCATCCACAATCATCAGGCATCAGACATCCACAAGCATCAGGCATCAGACATCCACAAGCATCAGGCATCAGACATCCACAAGCATCAGACATCAGACATCCACAAGCATCAGACATCAGACATCCACAAGCATCAGACATCAGACATCCACAAGCATCAGCCATCAGACATCCACAAGCATCAGACATCAGACATCCACAAGCATCAGACATCAGACATCCACAAGCATCAGGCATCCACAAGCATCAGGCATCAGACATCAGGCATCCACAAGCAACAGGCATCAGACATCCACAAGCATCAGACATCCACAGACATCAGGCATCAGACATCAGACATCAATCATCATACATCAGGCATCAGACATCCACTAGCCACGTGTGCACTCACTACTGTCACAGAGTACACGGCGTGCACGACATCGCAGCCGAAGAGGGAAACGTGTTGCAGGACATGTTCAAATACCATCAGCGCGTCTTAAAGCGTCTAAACCGTTTCACTCAAATCTATTGTTCTTCAGAATGCAGGAAAACACAGATATATGTTTTGGCGGGATATATATACTCTTTATCTACAATGATGAAAATACTGAGTCCCTTTTACATTCCCACACACACAGCATGTCTGCCTTCACACACGGCACAGACTTCCCTGGATAAAAGCATGGGTAATTATAAACTTGGCTTGTCATTTAAAAAGGCGGGCGAGGGCTTTTGAGCGTGCAGCAGCAGTCCTTATGCTGATGTGAACTCCGGTGACAGACCTGGCCGCGAGGACGAGTCGCTGGCAGACGGAGCCGTGAATCACCGGAAGCCGGGGCTGCCTCGGGGGCGGGTGACACGAAGCAGCTCTGGGGGCTATTCCGCAGGGGCGCGGGGAGTGGGGGCACATGAGGCTTTACAGGTACTAACTGGCCCCCATCCTTTCTCTCCACGCACACGTGCTTCCTGTCTCAGGGAGACAGTGGAACATGTAAAAACCCTCGCCCACAGCGAACAAGTAGCCTGAGCATAATATTCACCTTCCAGAGCTCCCTGCGGCACCTCCAATGCTGTACTGCTGAATTTGGCCAAAGAGAATGGCAGCAGGGGTGCTCCCTGTCAGCTGCAAGATAAAGCAACGAGGAAGCACAGAAGTGGATGCCTGCTTGTGCCCAGGGGACTACTGAGTGCACGCTCGAGCCCGATAAAGCAACGAGGAAGCACAGAAGTGGATGCCTGCTTGTGCCCCGAGGGGACTACTGAGTGCACGCTCGAGCCCGATAAAGCAAAGAGGAAGCACAGAAGTGGATGCCTGCTTGTGCCCAGGGGGACTACTGAGTGCACGCTCGAGCCCGAGCTATGAATGCTTTTACCGAGGCAAGTTAATCGCACTTAGCCCAGCATCCATAACAGACACCGAGCCAAATTAACAAGCCCTGTCGAGTGCGCCGTGAGCAAGAGACGCCGTGCGCGTGCACATCGGCTGTCCGGGCAGCTGAAATCGTTTTGAGCGACGTCAGTTGCGTGGCGCATGGGCGGCGCATGGAGCGCGCGGCCGGAGGTGTCCGGGGCTCCCGTGAGCTGAGGAGCCCCGTGTGTTGGAAAAGTGAGGCGGGAGCCCACCCCGCCTTCGTGAATGCCGCATGGTGCGGCCGGAGCAAGATTCAGCGCTGAGTCCCCACAAGAGCCGGTGAGTGGGGTTGAGGCGGGAGGCATGCTGGACGCCGCGCCTGGACAGGACATGTGCACGCGTATGGTGCGAGCAGGAGTTGTAAAAAGACGCGAGCCGTACGCGTGCACAGCTCCTGTCTGTTAAGTTTGAGCACAGACAGTCTATGTGCACGCGTACGGCTTGCGGCATTGTTACAACTTCTGCTCGCACCATACGCGTGCACATCTCCTGTCCAGGACTTGCCGTACGCGTGCACCTGTCCTGTCCCGCATCGGAGCAAAAGTCGGCAACAATAGATCTCGCATAGCGAGCAGCGCTTTGCGCTGCATCGCTAGGCGAGACCTAAAAAGTGAACTTGTAAGATCAAAGAGTCATCCCATCACCTGCTTGGTCATCGAGGTTAGGCTGTCCGCACCGGTCTTACTGACTGAATAGGTGTCTGCTACTAGACTGCTCCATAGTTACAAAATAAGACTGAATTCCACCTTTGACAGAGTAAAAAACTAATTATTTGCATCTGTGAACTGGTTCATCCTTTTGTCAGCTAGTTCAAGGCCACACCTCATCATCAAATAACATGATGTCCTCACAAAATAAGTCCCACTGACATTATCATTTTACGTGGTATTTCCAATTCCACATGAGCGGATAACGTTTTTTTCTTGACAGAAAAGATGCAGTTTTCTAATAATAATTCAGTTTTTTTGCAGTTGGTTGACTACACACATTATTGTGCTCAGTCTACAGATTTTTACCTCAAACAGCACTTGTGCATGAAGCATATTTTGCACATGATCGCTTCGTAGCTGTGCGCATGGCAAGGAAGATGCTCAGTCACATACCAGCAAGCACAGGTATCACTACTCGTATCTAGCCTTAGGGTGGCAGCTTGTAGCTGCTGCACACAACGGTCAATGCACTTTCCGTCCTCCAACACCCGATGGAGGTTTGAAGGATGAAGCAGCCTCGAATGAAGTAATTGGTACCATAAGGCTTGAGAAACGTGGAGGGAGGATTCATGCCTTGGACGTGCTGGTATTGTGCAACAGCAATGTGGTGTGGTGGAGGCCAGGAAGGGACAGACTACTGCTTCTCGTATCATTATGAACCCTTCTTCAGCATTCTTCTGCAACAAATCTCTGGGCTTTTACAAACTAAAATTATTTGTGCTACTCGTTTCAACAGCAGTTCCACCATTTCATTCATCTTATGTTCATCATCAGAGAAGCAACTCAAAATACACCCCTGTAAAAGACAGCAAGGGCATCAAGGTGCTAGAGAGGAATAAAGTGGGATGAGACCGGATCAGGAGTGAGCTATTACCTGGTTTATTTAGGAAGGCTTAAGACTTGCCATACTCTCACACTCTGTTCTCCTACTTCCTTCCCTCTCCCACGTAGTTTTCTTAACCATACTGGATTTTTAGGACTATTTGGAAAAAAGTGTGTGCAGAATGGGTGAGACATAATCAAGGGTAATGTAAATTGAAGGTCCTTGACTTGAAGTCAATGGCAGACCACACTTCTTCCAATTCCTTCTAACAAAGCCCCTTCTAACTTTTCTCAGGATACTACATTTTGGGTCCAAAGTCGAGTTCCTAAGTAGCTAGCAGGGACATACAATTCAAATGCATCCGCAAATGGTGTTGGAGATTCTGCCTTGACACTGATGTTGAAGAAAATCCTAGAAAACTAGCAGTAGGTAAACACGTGCCAATAAGTGAACACATAAGTGTTCCCTTACGCCCTTTATCTCAGGATCACCCTCAATAATTATAACCCCAGAAGCTGGTATGCACTCACTGAATCTTAAGAGTATTCTGAGAGGATTTTCCCATATCATATTCGTCACTGCCCCAATCTGACTGCAGTTTCCAGGGCGTCATGGAGAGAAGCACCGGAAGGAGGAGCATACTGGAGGAAGAAACATTGGTGCATAGGAATTCTACCCCAGAGTTAAGGGGGAGAGAAATTAAAAAAAGCTATTTCTTGTTCATATGCCCCTATTTGACCCTCATGGTCCGAACACCAGGGATGGTGCTGCACTTGCATCTTATATCCTTTAATGGATGAAGGGAAAAAGATTTGAGCACGAACATCCAGATTTGCGTTCCAGAAAATCATACAAACCTGGAACCTTAAGAGCTGGATCAGAACAGCTTGGACAGCGAAGGATGGCACACTTGGTGAAAGTGCCATACTATTCACTAACCCTTCAATACTCTCATCTGCTTCAAAAGTCTCACCATGATCTTTTAGCTCAAAGAACAAGTTACTTACCTTCGGTAACAATATATCTGTAAGAGACAGAGATTAGTTAAAAAATTCCTTACCTTTAGAATTACCCCCAGGCGTCAGACTGGATCCAGAGAATTTTTTCGTCAGCAGTACCCCTGCGCGTCAAAAGGTGGCGTCGGTCGGCTCCACGTTCGTCGTTGGCGTCGTGGTCGCCGGGATGATGTCGCGGTAGCTACTTAGACGTCGCCCTCGTGCGCGGACGTCAGTTCTTTTACATGACATTCCACGCCAGAAGCGCAGAGCCATGCAAGACACTGACCACAGGTGCACAAAACTAGGGCCCTGAAAGGGAATCCCTGACCCTAGAAGTCAGATCACAGAACGGGGAGGATGGGTGGGGCGGTAAGGAATCTATAACTAATCTATGTCTCTTACAGATATATCGTTACCGAAGGTAAGTAACTTGTTCATCTGAAAGAGACAATTAGTTATAGATTCCTTACCTTTAGAATCGGTACCCCAGCAATACCAACCCCGGAGGAGGGTCTGCAAACCAAGTTCACACCAGAAAGTCCTGGAGAACAGAACGGCCAAAGAAGCCGTCTCTCCGGACTTGGCTGTCCAGGCAGTAGTGTTTTGTGAACGTGTGCAGAGAAGGGCACGTTGCTGCCTCACAGATGTCGTTGAGGGGGACTCCCGGTCCCAAAGCAGTGGTAGCTGCCATCGCCCTGGTGGAATGGGCACGCAATCCCACTGGAGGTTCCTTCTTTGCCAAAGAGCAGCAAGCTTTAATTCACAAAACGACCCACCTAGAGATGGTCCGTTTGTGCACGGCCCGACCTTTTTTGGTGCCCATGTAGCCAACAAAGAGCTGGTCATCCACCAGGAATAGCTTGGTGCGATCCAAATAAAATGAAAGCACACGTTTTAGAACCAGACGGTGGAGCCTTTCCTCCTCCTTAGAAGGATGCGGAGGCGGAAAGAAGGTGGGCAAAGTGATGGTTTGACCAATGTGGAAAGAAGTAACCACTTTAGGAAGAAAAGTGGGTCGAGTTTGAAGGACAACCTTGTCCGGATGAACCGCCAGAAAAGGAGGTTTTGAAGAAAGAGCCTGGAGCTCACTCACCCTGCAGAAGTGATGGCAACCAGAAAGGCAGTCTTTAAAGTGAGAAGTCTGAGAGGACAGTTATGTAGCAGCTCAATGGGAGCGCACATAAGATAAGTAAGAACCAAGTTCAAGTCCCACTGAGGCATTACGAAGGGAACAGGAGGAAAAAGATGAGTAATGCCCTTAAGAAAGCGATTTACAACAGGGGACTTGAAAAGAGAAGGCTGATCAGGGAGCCTAAGAAAGGTTGAAACGGCTGAGAGATAGCCCTTAAGAGTGCCCAGATCGATGCCCTGCTGGGCCAAAGAAAGGAGGAACAAGAGAACCTCAGAAAGTGGGGCAGAAAGGGGATCCACAGCCTTTGCTGCGCACCATGCCACAAATTTGTTCCATCTGCAGGCGTATACCGTCTTAGTGGAGGTACGCTTGGCTGCCAAGATAACACCACAGACTTCGGGAGGAAGGTCGAAGGCTGTCAACTGTCGCCGCTCAATCTCCACGCAAGTAGGTGGAGGCTGGACAGGTTCGGGTGGAGGACCGCCCCCTGCTGCTGCGACAGAAGATCCTTACGAAGAGGCAGTCTTATCGGAGGATCGATGGCCATGTGTAACAGCTCAGGATACCAGACTCTTCGTGCCCAATCCGGAGCCACAAGAATGACTTGGGCCCGGTCGCGCTTGATCTTCTTCAGCACTCTGGGCAGAAATGGTATAGGCGGAAAGGCGTATAGAAGACCGCAACTCCACTCGCGACAAAAAGCATCGCCTAGCGAGTGCCGCCTTGGAAATTCCAACGCGCAGAATTGCTGACATTGCGCGTTCTCTTCGGTGGTGAATAGATCTAACCAACTGCTGAAAGAGACCTTGCACTACCTCCGAGTGAAGACGCCATTCGTGATCCATCATGCACCTGCTGCTGAGTTCGTCCGCCCGGGTGTTCAGTGAACCTGCCAGATGTTGAACCATCAGGGATATGCCCTGATGTTCCAGCCATGTCCAGAGACGGAGAGCCTCTTGACATAGGGTCCACGACCCCACCCCACCCTGTTTGTTGAAGTACCACAGGGCGGTGGTGTTGTCCACGAAACCTGCACTACTCTTCCCCGGACAGAGGAAAGGAATGCTTTTAGCACAAGACGGATCGCCCGGGAGCTCCAGAAGGTTGATGTGGAGCCCGGACTCCGCCGGAGACCAAAGGCCTCTGACCTCTGCCTCCCCCATGTGGCCGCCCACCCCAGAAGTGATGCATCCGTCACCACTGTGAACTTCGGTTGGGGAAGGGAGAGAGATCGGACGTTGTCCCAATCCTGGTTCGTTAGCCACCACTGCAATTGGTGTGCAGTGCCCTCCGAGATCTGGACGCAATCATACAGATTCCCCTGATGTTTTGCCCACTGGAACTTCAGGTCCCACTGCAGAGCCCGCATATGCCACCTGGCATGATCTACCAGCAGGATGCAGGAGGCCATGAGGCCCAGAAGCCTCAGGGTCATTCTGACCGAAACCTGGGATAGAGGCTGAAAGATCGGAATCATAGCCCGAATATCCCGGACTCGCTGCTCGGAAGGATAAGCCCGAAACTGCGTCGTGCACAGAACAGCTCCGATGAAAATGAGCTTCTGAGAGGGAGTCAGGTGTGACTTCGGCACGTTGATAGTGAACCCCAGCGAATGCAGGAGGCCGGCCATAGTCTGGAGGTGGGAGACGACTGCCTGGGGCGAGCCCGCCTTCAACAGCCAGTCGTTGAGATAGGGGAAGACTGGAACCCCTGATATGCGCAGATGAGCTGCGACCACCGCCATCACTTTCGTGAACACCTGAGGGGCGCTGGTAAGGCCAAAGGGGAGCACGGTAAACTGAAAGTGCTTGTGGCCTACCGTGAACCGCAGGTAACGTCGGTGGGCCGGCAGGACGGGGATGTGAAAATAAGCGTCCTGCAAGTCCAACGCTACCATCCAGTCTCCAGGGTCGAGGGCAGACAGGACCTGATCCAGGGTCAACATTTTAAACTTCTCCTTCCGGAGGAAGCGGTTGAATTTCCGGAGATTCAAGATAGGACGCAGGCCTTTGTCCTTCTTGGGCACCAGAAAGTAGTGGGAATAGCAACCACGACATACTTCTGGAGCAGGAACTCGCTCGATAGCTCCCTTGGCCAAGAGAGTCATAACTTCCTGTTGGAGAAGGGCCAGGTGATACTCCGACATGCGATGGTATTGAGGTGGCATGGATGGAGGG
Organism: Calotriton arnoldi; assembly: GCA_963921515.1. NCBI lineage: Eukaryota > Metazoa > Chordata > Amphibia > Caudata > Salamandridae > Calotriton > Calotriton arnoldi. The sequence goes on from CAWUFW010001141.1 coordinate 234,606, forward strand.
TAGTCTCGAAGGGGAGGGAGTAGCCCCTTCGGACTATCTGCGAAACCCACCTGTCCGACGTGATGGTGTGGGGGAGGTGATGGCGAATCCTGCCGCCCACTGGCGATTGGTGGCCCTGAAAGGTCGGACTAGGAGGGTTTGGAGGCTGCTGCAGAAGGGGCACTGGTGGACTGGCCCGCTCACAGGCCTCCAGACCCACGACGGTGGGTCCCACGTCCCCGGCCGCGCAGGGGCTGCACAGCTTGCGCCGGCCTGTGGCTCTGGGTGGAACGTGGCGGGGCACCCCTTCCGTAGCCACGAAAGGGGCAAAAAGCAGACTGCGCAGGGCGGGTGGAAAGGCCCAAGGTCTTGGACGTAGCCTGGGAGTCCTTGAAGCGCTCTAGCGCGCTGTCTGCTAGGTCGCCGAACAGGCGACGGCCATCAAAAGGCATGTCCAGCAAGGTAGCTTGGACATCCCCTGAAAAACCAGTCGACCTCAGCCAGGTGTAGCGTCGAAGGGCTACCTACGTTGAAATTGTCCTGCCTAGCGAGTCAGCGGTGTCCAGTCCACATCTTATGGTGAACTTGGCTGCGTCTCTCCCCTCGGCGACTGCACAGGAGAGCACAGCCTGGGTCTCCTCCGGGCACTGTGGCAGCACCTGCGCTACCGTATCCCACACAGAGTGGGTGTAACGGCCCAACAGACATGCGGTGTTCACCGACCGCAGTCCCAAGCTGGAGGACGAAAACATCTTCCCAAGATGGTCCAGCTTTTTGGATTCCCCATCAGGTGGTGCGTTAGGGAATGCGCCTTTGGGTGTAGAGGCTTGGACCACCAAGCTCTCCGGGGTGGGGTGTTGGGAGAGGAAAGAGGGGTCGCCCGGAGCCGGGCGGTGGCGTCGGGCAATCATCCTATCCACAGGAGCCCCTGTGTTGGGCCTGGACCAGGTGCCCAAAAGGATGTCAGTAAGGGCTTCATTGAAAGGCAGCAGGGGCTCCGAAAAGGCAGCTGCAGGTTGAAGCACCTCCGTCAGGAGATTCCTCCTGACCACCACCGTAGGTAGCTCGAGGTTGAGGTCCTCGGCCGCCCTACGCAACACCACTGCGTATGAAGCACCCTCCTCCGTAGCCACGGTAGGAGGCGACAGCATGCCAAGGTCTGGGGAGGTATCCAGTCCACTGGCTTCCCCAGTCCGGTTCATCTAACTGGTCAGCCAAAGGGTCTACAGACCCCTCCCAGTCCTCCTCACCCTCTTCTGATTGCCAATCTAGCCTGTAGGAAACACCAGGGTCGAACAGAGGTACAAAAGTACCACTCGGCGCCGGATCCGGCGTCGGTTGACGCTGGTTGGGCTCCGTGTCCAAGTCAGGGTGGAGGCCGGGGCCGACGCCGGCTGGGGATCTAACTGGTGTCGGGAGCGGACGTGGTGCCGGTGGAATCTGCGCCGGGGGAGGTGTTACAAGGTCGACCTGCGCCGATCCGGATCCAGGTCTTGATCCCAGGGGACCCTGTGGTGCCGGGGCCGAAGCTGCTGGCGTCGAAGGCCCAGGGCTCCCAGCTGAGTCCGCGGGGCCCGAAGGCGCGCCGGCGTCGGGCTGCCCAAAGATGGCATGCATCGCTTCATAGAAACTCCGAAGCTGAGCAGGGGTCGCTCCGGCTCCCGGAAAAGGAGGGAAACCGAGTCGACCCTTCAGGCTCCTCATGCGGAGCTGTGGGACGGGCACCGTCCGCATCCCTCGTCGCGTCGGCCGGTGAGAAGTCGAAGAGCGACGATGCTTCTTCGACTTCTTCTTGTGCTTCGACTTACCTGAGGAGTGCGAAGACTTCGATGACGAGTGGTGGTGACTCCGCGACCATTCCCTTGACCGCCCACGTGACCGGGACCTTGAACAGCGGGGAGCGGACTGCCAGGGCTCGAGAAGCTTTCGGGACCGCTCCCGCAAGACTTCGTATTCATGGTCCGGCAGTCGGAGCACGACTTGGGATCATGGTCGCGCTCCAGACACCACAGGCACACGCGGTGCGGGTCCGTAAACGACATCAGCTTGCGACAGGTGTCGCAAGCCTTGAAGCCGGGCCGAGGACGACTGGACATCCCTGCGTGCGCCAGAAGTCAATAGACTCAAAAAACGGTGTTGACAAAAGTCGCAAAAAAGTCAATAAAAAAGTGACTGGAGGTACCGCTCTCTCCGGATCTGCGCTGGCTGGCGCAGAAAAAGAAAGAACTGACGTCAGCGCGCGAGTGCGGCGTCTAAGTAGCTACTGTGACGTCATCCCGGCGACCATGACGCCAACGACGAACGCGGAGCCGACCGACGCCACCTTTCAACGCGCAGGGGTACTGCCGTCGAAAAAATTCTCCGGATCCAGTCTGACGCCTGGGGGTAATTCTAAAGGTAAGGAATCTATTACTAATTGTCTCTTTCAGATACGCATCACAGAAGGCAGACATTTTGGAATTTGTGCAAGAAACTAAAGAGGTGAAGGGAAAAAACAATGGGCCCACAGATCTCAGCTAAGTCATTACAGAAAACCGGGGCTGCTCCAAACAAACTAACTCAGCAATTGCTCCTTTGTGCTAAACAAATCTTACTAGTTTCCTTGGAACTAAGGACTCACATGGCCCTTAGAAAGGCACACTAAAGAAAAGGCCATAAGCCCCTCTATTGCTTTTCTAGTAACTACCCTACCCCCCCCCCCCCAGCTCCACCATGAACACTGTGCAGCACAGCAATCCAAATGGAGCAATTTGGAAGTGCATGGAGAGGTCATTTTGAACCGAAACCTTTCCCAGGAGTATGCAGACTGACAGTATCTGGCCGAAAGGGGAGGATGAAGTTCTGAAACACCTCTGATTTTGTTTGAGCAGTCTACGCTCCAAATTAGGAACAGAAGACTTGATATCTTGTAAATAACTGAAGGAAGGAGGGAGGGAATCATGATCGCTGCGGTGCCCGGACAACTTACTCAGGAATCTCATGAGGCCCTTTGAGGCAACACATTGTTCTATCTAAAAGAGAAAGTGAAAAATAGGTGCGTATGGGCTCAGCAATTTCAGAATCTTAGCAGGATTACCGTGAAAGATAGTGGTCTCTATTCTGAATGCACTGCTTTTGGTTGTGGAAACCATTTTCTTTCAGACTTTTTGAGAAGAAGCCAGACACGCACCTTTGCTACCTCAGACAAGCCGTTGTTGGTGTGACCTATTGATGACTCCCGCCCCCCTCCCCTAAAAAAAGACTCTGCCTCCCATTTATTACATTAATCCACAGCCATTGCTTAACTTGCTAATCAACTTGCATACTGACACCTGGATCCAAATAACACTGGGCGACGGATCAACCCTTTCTAGATGGATACCAACAACGAAAGGACTTAAGCAAGGTTGTGTGCTGGCACCGACCCTTTTCAATCTGTTCCTTGCGGACCTTGCCCCGCTACTAAAATGCCAGCAATTCACATGCCCCAAGGCTAGGGAACTCAGCACTACCAGGCCTACTCTACGCAGACGACTTGGGGCCCGATTCCGATCTCATCCGGAAAGCCCTCCGTATGGCTCAGATCCAGAGGGCTTTCCGGACGAAACGTGCTCCGGGAGTCCGAGCGAGTGAGTACGGTGCATCCGTAGCCATACAGACTCGATTCGCTCGGACTTCCATTAAACTCTATGGGAGCCTGCGTACAGACGCGTACACAGGCTCCCATAGCAAAAAAGGGGTAGGTGGGGGAAAAGCGTACACCCTGTGGCGGACACCCCATGGTGACCGCCACACTGTGCATGCTTGGATCGGGGGACCCATGGGCACCCCCCCGGTGACAGATTCGGAGGGCCCTGGGTGAAGGGGGGCCTGCTATGGCCCCCCAAAGTACGCTTCCGACAGCCGTTTTGTCTCGTTGAGAGTGAGGCGAAGCGGCTGTCCGAATTGTGCATCGTACTCGCTCGGTCGGAATCCGGCTCCATTGCGTGGCACGATTCGTCTACGAACGAGTTGTATGGGCATGATCGCGTTCGGAAACGATTCGGTCGACACGTACGCAATCTTCGCATCGTACTTGGTCGTCCGGACCGGTGTACGATTCGGTTGTAAACAAGGGCTACGAATCGGATCCGGTAAAGCCAAATCCGATTCGGAGGCCTTCCGAACGACATCGGAATCGGACCCTTAGTTTTAATTAGCCAGACGAAGGTGGGGTTACAGCATCTCCTTAACACCACATTTGAATACTCCAAAGCCAACAGTCTGAACATCAACCTGGAGAAAACCTAGACTATGGTAATCAAAAAGAATCTAAAGAAATTACCGGCCTGGTTCTGGGGGCACACCCGCATTGACTCCGTAACAGAATATAAATACTTAGGAGTGGTTATCGATAAAGGCGGCCACTTTACAGTTTAAAGGGACTCATTCAGAAGGAAGGGCACAGCCCTGGCAGTTTCATTAAGAAATCTCAGCACTAAACTGAGCGGTCCATCACTCCTTCCATTAGTCGAAGTCATACGGGCAAAACGGTTACCAACAATAACCAACGGCTGCGAGGCACAAAGGGGCAGGGACTCTAAACTACAGGAAAACACAGTTGTAACAGCGTATCGAATAATCTTTGGCTTGCCTAAATATACCTCTCCTGCACAGATCAGGCTAGAGTTTGGCGTCCAAAAGCAGACCCTGGCCAGACAAGGAGCATATGTCATTTTTTGGAACAAGGTACGAAAATCTGGACCAGGTACTCAACTGGCACTTGTGGTTAGAGCTACAACAGCAAACATCACCAGCTGCAAAATATCTACAAACAAGCAAAACCACCCTGGGCCTAACCGAGCTCTGGGAAACACCTACCAATCACTGCTTTCTCAAAAAATTAGTATGGAAAACTGTGAATTTTTTTATCATGGATCGAGGATAAAGAATCCCTATCAAAAAGGTCACACAGCTCGATGACTCAGAGTACCTATCCCACTCCCGCCGCTCAAAAATACCTAGCCCTGGGGTATGCTAGATCTACCAAATCCAATTTTTAAAGTATCGACTAGGTCTGCTACCCTGCACAAATCACTTTCCACATTGGCTAAAGGCCCAAACTGACCCCATCTGCTGTTTATGTGGCACAGCACAGTAGGACATGTTGCACCTACTCTGCACTTGTACAGAACTTTAGGCTGAACGAAAACAACTTTTAAAATCATTGTTTAACCAAAGAGGTATTCGCACACGGAGACAAGCTGAGCTGGCCTGCTTTGCACCTGAGGACCCGCAGCTGAGTTGCCGCCTGGTGAAGTTTTTGAGGCAGGTGGGGAAGAAAACGCTATAACCAACATCACCCCCTGCAGAGCTACACCCCAACCTAAATGCATGGCAGCTAATGGCCATTCTGCAAACAAATCGCTTATTATAAACTGTAATGGAAACAAAAGTGCAAATGTTTTAACCAAACTCTTTATAATTTTTTCTTATAATATAACTTACAAAGAAATTTGTCAATACATTTTGTAGCAATGGTTTTAAGTAACTACGCTAATAAAAAATAAACTGAAACTTATTACATTAATCATATAGTTTACACAAAAGAATAAGTGTTTTTCTCTTTTTGCCGGATTCATTTTCTTACCCTAAAATGTCAAGTTTGTATTTATTCTCAATGTTAATAAAGGCCTCTTGGCCCAATGCAAAATAAAAACCGTATACTCACACCATAATTTAGAGAGCATACTCTCTTTAACCGGTAGCTAATGCAAAGCTTTCGCTGCTTGTGTGGCTGTATCCTCTCTTTAGTCCTGCTATCAGCCTAACTAATGCTTTCTGTGCTCTATGTAGGCGTGTGATTGCAGAGACAGGCTTGTGTGAAGACAGTTAAAGTAATCCAAATCGGACATTCAATAAAACCCATCCACTAGTGTGTTTTTAAATTTCAGATCATATGCCTGGGAACGTTTCCTTTTTTTCTATTTATAAGGGGCAACATTTAAAAAAAGATGGAGCTGTAAATGCAGCTCGGTATAAAACGTGGACTCTAAAAAGGCAGTATTCATGGTTGGTAATATTGATTACTTTTTGCTGAAAACATGTCTGTTGAAAGGTCTTTACGTAGACTGTACCATTGGTATGAAGTTTTCCCTTCCATTGTTCCTTTGTCCTAACCCCCACCTTACGTGTTAACCACTATGAAACGTTCCTTGCAAGAGCTGGGCGTGGGATTCAGTTAACATTCAAACTGGCATTTCTGTCTTGACTGAAGAGTTGATTATGTGTCATTAAAACTTCTAATAACCTACGAGGCCTTCTCTGCGTCTTTGTAATACTGTCCATTCATAATGCACATTCAATAAACATATTATTAGGTTTATTAATAGTAATGACGTTCCATTTAAAAAGTTTTATCTACTCATTTCAAGCAGACTGGTGAGTTTGGAGTTCTAATTTGAAAGAAACCAAATCAACTCTCCTTCCCACACAGGATCATTTGTTAACTCAGGCTGGGAGAGGAAACGCATACTATGCAGCAACGGTAGGAACATTTTAATACTTCAGAAAAATACTACTGGCAAAGCCAATAGGTCTTGCTCATGACACCGGGGAGCAAGACTATTGCCTATGGGAATGTTTTTACTTCCCAATACGGAAGCCCTAAGAAGGAGGTGGAATTGTTTTAATAAAGAGGGAGGAGGCAGGAAAGGAAAACGGAGCAGGGAGAGAGAGAGGGTGATAAAAAGCAACCAATGCACTTCAATGCAAGGTCCTGACATTTGCACTAGAAGGACACAACCCATTCAATAAAAACACGGTAAGGTTGAAAGGACTCTTGGGCAAGGTAAACATATGAGTAGGGTGGGAAGTCACTGAATCAACTTCAGGGATCGGAAATAGACAAAAAAGCCACTGACTCACGAGCAAAGGAAGGACAGAAAGACCACTTAAGTCTATATTGAACACAAAACGTTTTGGCCAACAAAAAAGTCATGATGAGGCAGATGGACCAGTGCGCATGTGCAGGACATCCAGTTTCCTAAAACCAGCAAGTCAAAGGGATCAACAAGGGAATAATCCCTTTCCTACAACAATAGGACCTACCAAAATGGCGGAGGCCCAGGACAACAGAAGGGAGACGGTAGGTCTTAATGTGCCTAAATATATTCTGTATTAAGTAGCATGACTATCCTCTTAAAGAAATGTATTTCAAGATGTCCACAGTGCATGTGTTGTGAAGCATTAGTAGCCACCTTGAAATAGTATTTCTCATTAAAAAAAGTAAATTTAAAGATGGCTCCCTATGCGCATGCATGCATTATTACACACTTGCAGCCATTTGGAGGCATACAGCCATGACCGATTGCACCCCAAGACCTAGAAGAAGTGGAAATCTAAACAGCATTAAAGAATTCATTTAACAACCGCATATTTTTTTTAGAAAGAATGCACATATGCCACGTGTGTGCCCATTAACGAAACATTAATTTGGCTCTAAAAATAATGACAAATAAAATAAAAAAACATCAAATCCTCAGACGCTTTAGGTTTATATAACATAATAAACTACAAAAACAAATAGTTTGTTTAGAAATCAAATAAAGTGTGACCCTTTAACGACCTAAATATAGTGAAAACAAAGTAATTTGCAGAAAAAATCATAAAGAGCTGTTGGTTTGATAACTGACTTTTCACCCTCGTCATTTCTTAGACACCAATAGTGCCCTGGGCTCATAAAACGCTGCATTAACTGTGTCTGAAAACAAGTGAGACTTGTAGCCAGGGAAACGCGGATGGAAAAAAAGCACACCGTGCTGCTTGCTGCTAACTGCACAAGAATCTAGCTTTGAAATAACTCAGCATAACGTGGTTTACTTTTAGCAAGGAGAGTAAAAAATTAGCTAGCATTCGCGCCAAGAATTTTCAATTCTATTAAGGACACGGAGGCGAGGATTATGCTTTCTCTTTCTATTTATTGCCACTCACAGCAGCCAATGAAAACGTTTTATTATGTAAATAAACTACATTTCCCATGATGCATATTTTGCACATCACATCCTGAAAGACCCTATAAGAGCCACCATAACCGGAAATCCTCCTCTTTCTTTGTTCAAACAGTAAAAGTCCAATAACAATAACTTAAGTCCAAATAACATCCTCCAACGTGGAAGAACCGAACCAACTGGAAAGTGACGTCTTCTTAACCAGAAGTACTCTTATTCCATCTTCTTCTCAGAACCTGGAAGTAAGGAAAAACAGGAAAAATCCCATAACTTCTGCTTAAACAGAATATAAATACATACGGATGGGTAAACATTACATTTTCTGTAATATAACCGGGTGGGATAATCCTCGCCTCCGTGTCCTTAATAGAATTGAAAATTCTTGGCGCGAATGCTAGCTAATTTTTTTTTCTATTACAGGACCGGAGGCTTCGGATTATGCTAGTTTAACGCTTATCAAATACAACTGAGGCTATATCCCCCACCGGTTTATAATAAAATTGCTTAAAAGTTGATTCAGAAGACCAGTCATCAGACCGCATGATATCCTGAAAAGTAGATCCCAACATGAAAGTTTTGGAGGCCATAGCTCCACGCACAGAATGCGCTCCATACACCTGGGTATCAATACCCGCCTCTTTCATGACATATTTTAACCACCTGGCTATAGTAGCCGCAGAGAGAGGTTTATAAGGTTTTTGCAGAGCAATTAACAATTGAACCACACCATCAGGTCGTATAGGTCTTGTACATTGTTCATAAGCACTTAGACATTGAACTACACATAGTTTTGCATTACCAGGAAAAGCATGATATTCAACACTTCTTGACAACGTCTTAGTTCTGGCTGTAATATTAAAGGAAACTCCTTCCGGAGTAAATACTCTACCTGTAAGGTCCAGGGCTTTGACATCGGAAGACCGCCGACAGGCAGATAGGCATAGAAGCATCGCTAATTTGCACGATAGTTGTTTCCGCGTCAACATGTCATTCTGTGGCCATTTGTCAAATAAGGAAAGAACTAGAGATACGTCCCACAGAGAGGAATACTTCGGCTTAGGTGGGTTCGCAACCCGAATACCCTTTAATAACTTACAAATTACTGGATGCATACCTACCGGTTTGCCATCTGAGAATGACCAGCTGAGAAGGCCGAACGAAAATTGTTAACCGAACGATACGCTAGACCATGCGAAGCCTTTTCAGACAGAAAATTTACAACATGGGGTAAGTCGGCCCCCCACGGGATCCACGTGTTGTTCCACGCACCAACTAACCCAGCCTTTCCAGGCTGAAGAATACCGTTTCCTGGTGGAGGGAGCCCAGGCTTGGTTGATGAAAGACGTAGCTGCGCCCGAAAGGCCCGGCAGTTCCCATCTTTGCCTGAAAGTCTCCAGGCCATCAGAGACAACTGTCCCGCTAACATCATCGGGTGCATTTCTCCGTGAGGGCCCTGGAGCGTTGTCGAGGATGACGGAATCATCCTGGGGAAGTCGCAGCTCATCTCCAATAATAGTGGGAACCAAGGCTGTGACTTCCACAAGGGGGTTATCAAAATCACTTCCGCCAGATGGCGAGACACCTGGGTGGTCACCCTGGGAATCAAAATGAACGGGGGAAAGGCATAATTCAGGCCTTTGGACCAGTCTTGAGAAAACGCATCCGTCGACAGAGCTAACGGATCTGGTCTCCAGCTGAAGAACTTCTCCATCTGTCGATTCAGTCTGGACGCAAATAGGTCGATTTCGCAGCTGCCCCAGATCGCTTGCAGCCACTGGACTATCTGGGGTTGGAGCTGCCAATCGCTGTAATCCTTGAGGTGTCGGGAATTCCAGTCTGCTACTATGTCCGACTGCCCCGGAATATATTCGGCAATCACCGATATCTGATGATTTAGGCAGTAATGCCAAAAATCCTTCGCTATTTCCGCAAGCAGAGGAGACCTCGTGCCTCCCAATTTGTACCTCACCGCCGAGATGTTGTCCATCCGAAGAAGGATGCAACATGAGAGGCGCCTGGGTGATAGTGCCCGGATCGCGAATGATCCTGCTATGAGTTCCAGACAGTTGATGTGAAGATCGAGCTCGCGCAGGGACCATCGCCCGCCTGTGGAGATATCGCTGCAACGCGCACCCAAGCCCCAACGGCTGGCATCGGATTCTATAACTACCTCTGGCTGACAGCTGAAAATGGCTCTGCCGTTCCACGCCTCCACGTGACTTAACCACCACTGTATCTCTTCCCTTGCTTCCTGAGAGAGGTGAACGATGTCCGTGTAAGAAAGACCTTTTTGGCGATGACGTATTTTTAACCTCTGAAGGGCCCGATAATGAAGAGGGCCCGGAAAGATTGCTTGTATGGAGGAGGCCAGAAGACCCACGATCCTGGCAAGTACTCTCAGTGAGACAGTCTGTTTGGATAACAACGCAGTGAGCTCTTTTCTGATGAGTTTCAGTTTGGAGCGGGGAAGACTCAACTGCGTCTTCCGAGAATCTATGACAAACCCTAGAAAATCCACAGTTTGCGAGGGAATGAGAACTAATTTGGGTTTGTTGATAACGAACCCTAAGTTCTACAAAGTAGCTATGGTCAGTTGTAAATGCTGAACGGCTAGTGACGGAGATTGCGCCATGATGTGTATGTCGTCTAGGTAAACTATCATGCGAATACCTTGCTCTCGTAGGTGAGCTATCACCCGTTTTCATCACCTGGTGAAGCACCATGGTGCTGAGGAGAGCCCGAAAGGAAGGACCAAGTACTCGAACCACCGGTTCCGCCATTGGAATTGGAGGAAACGGCGGCGAGGAGGAAAGATAGGTATTGACAGATCGGCGTCCTTCAGGTCCAGCCGGATCATCCAGTCTCCTTCTTTGAGAAGATCCGCCAAAGATGGATGCCCTCCATCTTGAAGTGCTTGTAAATCATAAACTGATTGAACTCCTTCAAATTCAAAACTAACCTGTGACCTCCGCCCTTCTTCTGAACTAAGAAAATATTGCTGCAAAAAACCGCGAGGGCCCTCGTTGCAACGCGCTATCGCGTGTTTCCGCAGCAATTCGTCTAGCTCGGAATCGATAAAATCGTATTCTAGTTGGGAAAAAGAAAGCTGCCTGGGCGGGTTGACCTGAAAAGGAGTCTGATAGAAATCTAAATGGAACCCCTGAATTGTCTGCAATATCCATGCATCCTGAGAGATTCGGACCCAATTGTGATAGAAAAACAGAGTGCGACCCCCCCAACGGTATTAGAAAGTTGTCGGGAGCACCTACCTGCTGAATCTGGGGCTTGGAAGCCCCCGCGGTGTCCACCTCTGTGGAAACGCCTCTGGTTGAAGCGTTGTCTGGTGGGGTAGAAGGTTCCTCCGCGAGTGGAATCCCACTCTCTGCGGCCCCTTCCGTAGTCTCCTCGTTGAGGAACTTGGGAGAACTGACGACCTGGCGAGCATCCTCGGCCAGCTTGCAAGACTCGTTTAATGCCAGACTGAGCCTTATCTAGCGTCGTGAAGGTGCCCACGTACTTGGAGACATCCTTAACAAAGCGCTCTCCGAAGAGGTTTCCTTCCGCTAGGGGCCCTGGTTCCGCTGCCACCAATTCAGTGAGGTTCGAGTCCATTCTCATGAGAAGAGACTTTTGCCGTTCGGTAGATAAAGCGTAATTCGCGTTACCTAAGAGGCATATGGCACCCTGGGTCCATCCTGCCAATACGTCCGGATCCACTGCAGTGCCCGACTCTTGCGCCCGCAAGGCCATTTCCAGGATCTTAGCAAGAGGGCCGGCCACGTCCAGGAGCTTATCCGGACACCCTCGCCAGGCCCGATCAATACCCTTCTTTGGGTCCTTCGCGAACTTCTTGAGGAAGGTAAGTGAGCTCGGGTCGATATCTGGGGTTTCAGCTACCTTGTCCGTAATGTGTGGCCTGGGGCATTCAGAGGGTAATCTATTACGCACCTCCTTATCAAAGCTCCGTCGGAGATTATCATGCAGATATGCCGCAACTTCCGGCGCGGGAGCCCAGTCCGAAGACCTAGGCTGGACTATGTCGGCAGGATTGAAAGTGAAGGGGGTAGACATAGTTTGGGATAGGTCTGGCTCCACGTGTTTTGTCTTCCTAGCCTTCTTCTTCGGGGTAGCCTCATCAGGGGTGTCAGTCCCTGTGGTATCAGTGTCCGTATCAGTGTCTGGACGCTTGGTCTTACCAGAGGGGGGCAATGAAGAGAGAGCGTCAGCATGGGGCCAAGATGTAGCCTGGGGCTCGCTGCCCGTGGTATCCTTAGCCGGTGCAGCAGGGGTAGCAAAGCAGTGACGTTTAGCAAAACGCTCCAGTTGTTTAGTTATCGGCTTCAAAGCAGCAGCCAATGCTTGCTGCACAGTCCCGGGGACTGCCTTCTCCACGGCCTTATTCACGGACTCTTGGACCGTAGCGTCCAGAGCCTCCACAATATTATCTTCCAAGGAAGGGGTAGACACTTCCTCTTCATATAGGTTATCATCCACATAGCTGACCCAGTCCTCCATGGCAGGGTAGGATCTAACTGCTGGACAGAAGAGGAGTAAAGGGGGAGCCAACCCAAAGCACACCAACAAATGCCTAGCTCCTCAGCCAAAATCTGTATAAAGTTCTTGCAGCCCACAGGGCGTAGGGAGAGCCAAGAGATCAAAGAATTTTAAGGAGCCTGTGCACACTCCAAGGCCTGAGATTTTTACAGCCACCTCAGGCGAATATAGGATCTCTCCTGCAAAGAAACTCCGAGCAAGTGAGCTCCGGAGCAGTTCAGGGGCGAGAAACGTTGTGCGTAGCCCAATCCTACTAAAAACTAGCCCAATTGGGCTACGCACGAGGGATCGAGTAAAGAAGGCTCTTAAAGACGCACCGGCAATGAGGGAAGCCTGCCGCGTCAATCACAAGAAATTCTACACTGCCCATGGCAGCGCGGCACCCACCAGATCAAGCGGGGCCTTTAAATAGCCCGACCGGGCCGCCCGCATGAAGGAGAACTCGTGGGGAATGAGGTGAGCGCTAGCGCGCTAGAAACACAGCACGATGCACGCGCTTGATGTAAGGGATTAACTCTGCAGAGCGTGACGCGCACATCAAAGGCTAACAATTAAATGCAACAGTGCGCGGATTAACCCTGCAGCGCAAGACGCGCACATCAAAGGCGAACAATTGAAGGCAGCCGCGTGTTGCACGCAACAAGTAAATGACCTAACATAACAGCGTACATAAGCGGCATATATAAAACCTTTTTCAAATCATTAAAATTGCCTTTAAATATGCAATCAATCACAGTAATCATGAATAAAGTTTTTGGCACTTAACTTCCTGCGTGAGCAGCAAAGAAAGAGGAGGATTTCCGGTTATGGTGGCTCTTATAGGGTCTTTCAGGATGTGATGTGCGAAATATGCATCATGGGAAATGTAGTTTATTTACATAATAAAACGTTTTCCTTGGCTGCTGTGAGTGGCAATATATAGAAAGAGAAAGCATAATCCGAAGCCTCCGGTCCTGTAATAGAATCAGAGAGAAGCAAAAACTATCTTAGACACTGCAAAGCAAGGGCCTGATGTCAGCAGTGGAAGGATGCAAATCACCCGATCAAAATTCAGTGACACTAACACAATGTTTTCTGAATCTACTGTGGAATTGTTGAATGTTCATGGCCCTGCTGGGTATGACAATGTGGGAATGGTGGACTGAATTGATTTATATAATGTGTATCCGATGGCGGTGAAGCGAGCTTCTATCTAATGTTCTTCACGATATTGTATGGCAGTTTATGACTGCTTTTATGATTTACTTGAGCGACTTTGCTTTCATACTGAAAATAATAAAAATATTTTTTTTTAAATTCAGTGACACTGAAATGCTCCTCGAGCTGGAGAAACACAAGAACAGGAAGGAAATCCACCGATCAGGAGCATAAAACAGACAGTCAAGAAAGCCATCAAATCATGAGCAAAAGGCGGGCACAAGGGTGGCTCTAAGTCTATATTGACTACAATAAGTCTGTTGCCAATAATAGCTGAACCGGTCTGTTTAACAGACGTAATAAAACAAAACTTTCCTCTGTTGCCAGATATCTATTACATTTTTGCCCTATGTACTCCCTTCTCCCACCTTGAAAAATATGGCACCTCTTGGCTGCTTTTGTGAATGCTATCAATGTTTATCAGGTACACACTTTGCAACAGCAGTACAACGTCATCCAACAAACTGAAAAGGGAGGAACTAAAAGGTTGATTCCCGCAAGCAGACACATCAAGTAAAGCACAGACATCAGAATGTCCTTGAGGTACGGAGACTCCGTGCAACGGTTCACCAATACAAGTTGTCTGGGCACACAGAAATTATAGACAGCATCAGTGACATCAGTAGCATAAGCTTCAATCGCACTTCAAATTGAATAAGTACAGCATGGGACGCAGAATAAGTTTTATTCACACACAGATAAACTGCAGCATGTTTAAGACAAAACAAGTGTCGCTTATGAACAGGCTGTGCTGAGATCCCTCAGACAAAGACCAGGTAAAGCACAGGCAGAAACACTCCAAGTTTTCCTCACACAAAAAAATGAAATATATCCAGTGCTTGAAGTAGAAAAACTTATTCCGGGAACCCATAAATTGGGGGCTAAGGTGTGGCAATAAAATGGAGGTGGTGGAGTCACGAAAGGTAGAGTCATGAACAGCAGTCTGACAGTCAACTTATACGATTATTTTTTATAAGATCAGCCGCAAAACAAAATGGCAACAAGAGAAATGTGACCGAGAATCTGCTTTGGCTTAATTGGTTGCAAAGGCTGCATTTTAAAATATCTTATGGAGTTAAGACACCTGCTGCAAACAGCTTAGAGTTCCCAGTAAATCTGAGGTAGTGATGATAATGTTAAGATAACTCTTGTGGGTAATGCATTTGTGGCAGAGATCTGTTATTTCTCTAGTCAAAGTTTTGACTCAAAGTAGCAAAGAGGGTTAATGTCTCCTCCAAAGCAAATCCTGTAACATGCAACTGACCGATGTTTATTTTATATAGATATGCAAATGGCCTACTGCTCTTGACACAGGTCTTTTTCTTACTTGCAGTTCATAAATTGCAATCCTTTTAATATAGCACAGTGAGTTATGAACTGGCATTAAGGAGCTGAGGCATTAGTTTAGAACCTTATTGGTTTTTCTCAATCTGTTATTATAAGCAGCTACAAAGGTTTTTTTTTGGGTAGTAATAAATTAGAGCAGGCAACCCCAAGCACTGTGCTATGTTTTAAATCTCGACTTTGTTTTTCTCCCGGCCATGCACTCTAAACATATAATCCCTACCATTAAAGACTAAGTGTGCCTCCTACACCAGTGGTACCTAAACTTTTGACTCCTGAGGACCCCCACTGAATCACTACTGGAAGCCGGGGACCCCCAAGCAATTTTTACTATTTAAATTTGAAACATTAAAACAGTAATTCACAAAAATACCCGAACAAGCGTCACCAAATACTTGAATTACTAAATATTTGATTATTGTATATTGAAAAAATTTCAAAAATTCAAAATGTGTTAATGGGAAGGTTGGTGCTGTATCTCGGCACCTAAATTTTCAATGTTTGGTTTTATTTTGTGGTACGAGTCTACTGCTCCTGCCAGGGCCGGAGTGGAAACACCAAGTAGCCCTGGCAAATGTTGTCAGACCAGTCCCCGTACGGTGCACACCAAGTGCAGCGAGTGAGCCTGATCACTATAAAGGGGCCTTGGGGGGGGGGGCTCTCCTCCCAAGAAAATTCGGGGGGAAAATGGTGCATTCTACAACACATTTGTCATTATATATTAAATTGCATTAGCTTTTAAAGCATAGTAAAGGATGACTTTACTGTGCACCAGGATACAACAATCTTTGTTGGGGCTCTTCAATGATTCCCTTATCACCTTCCAACAGTGCCTTTTATCTCGCCATAGCCCCTCTGTCACATGTATTTCATTTGTTTTATAGCACCTCCCACTCTAGTGTAGGGCGTCAGCGCACTTTACATCACACACATACAGAGACAATGAATGATACACGTGTATAACAGTGTATGGGAAATGTTACATAAGGCAAAGGGGACTACAAGGTGTAGGATTCATATGTCATCCAAACTGGTAGGCATTCGTTAAGAGTACTTGGTCTGGAGAAGAACAAACTCTGGATTCAGAACATAACACAGTGGTCAGTGTTAACTTTAATAATAAGAACTTATTTCTACCCAAACAAACCTTTTTTTAGCAGAATCAGGATAATGAAAGCCTAGGAAAAAAACATATCTTACTGACTTGTATCATGCAGTTTGCATGCAGCTCTTTGATGGCAGTTCATAGCTCACTGTGCTAGATTTCGAATGTAACTCATGAACTGCACAGTAACAGAATCTCTGTGACAAAAGCAATAACCCATTGAGCTATGCACATAAAATACTGTTTTTTGAAATGCATAGTACACATTCTTTGCAGCAGGCTTAGTAACCCTCTGGTCTACCTTAGATGAGTCAAAGCTGCCACTGGACAAAACTCCCATCTCTCTCCAGCAGGTACATTAATCACTACAGTTAACTTGACACTTATTGTTGCCCGAACACTGCTGATTATACAAGGAGCTTTGCAGTGCTTTTAAAACTGCTGCTTCCGGACCCCCTGGGAATGTGTCATGGACCGCTGGGGGTCCGCGGCCCACAGTATGGGAACCACTGTCTTATACCATGAAACTTCAATGTCTTATGTGACAATCTATGACACTTGCATGATTGCGTATGATGTAAATGTGTTCGTTCTTTATCGAACAGGAGATGTAGTATTGCCTGCTCTAATTCAAGCTTAAATCGGGACACGCTAAACCATGTGTGTCTGCGTAATTGGATGCTGATGTTAATACCTCTAGGTGCGGTGTTGGCTGCAACGAGTGCACATTTGATAGAATTGTTAGCAATAAGTTTACCTTCATTTACTATTTTGCTCCTTTGGGAGGTGTTGGAGGAGCCCCCTCCATTTCATATTAGTAGGCCCTGTCAAACCTTGCTTATAAAGCCTGGCTATTGGCTATGCACCAATGATTAACTGCTTCTGCCACAACTCTTTTACCAGAGGCATCTATGAGCTTGAACTCCCTTTTCTGGAAGTGGTGCATCTCAATTTGACACTAACAAAGAGTCCAGGGTTAGTTGACCTTTAATAAAAACGGGGTCTGATGGTGCTGCCTTGTATTTTGTCAACGCGTGGAGTAACTATCCTTGCTTTCACTGGATCTTTAAAAATTTCGTCTGAATGACATGTCATACCTTGAGTAAAGGCAAGTATTGTGCCCCTCTCTGTGCAATAGACAAAGTCTCAAACAGAAAGTCTTCCTCTATTGAGTCTTTATATAGAGGAACTTGATGGAATGTGGCTGCATGTACTATAAGGTCACGATAAGCAGAAGCATCATCAAGTGGTGAAGGGCGAGTGGGATATACATCAGGGTCAGTGTCTGCTTGATGCTCAATATCATATTCATCCCAAGGATCCCCTGGCTGTGTATCATCTGGGATGTCCTGATCGTCCTCTACTGTAGATTGAGGAGATATGTTACCTGCCTCAGACAAATGTGGTGAGTGAGGAGGTGTTTGTGGTATTGGTGAAGTGGGAATAGGAACGTTCAATGGACTAGTTGCAGCATCCTTTCTCCTCTTCTTTACAGGTTGAACAGGAATTTCCAATGCCTCTTCAAAACTCAACTGCTTTTTAGAAGTCTGTTGTTTTGATGGTTGTATCATTATTTTCTCAGTTCCAGGCTGAATTTGCAGTTTTTTTTATTTCGGATTGAGCTTTTGATTAAATTGCTCGAAAATTGGCTCTGGAGGAGATTTCGGACCGAAAACAAAGCATTTTGGTGGTGAAAGCTTTGTTTTCCACGAGGGAATATTTGGTTCCGAAATGTGTAGTCCTTGTTCGGTGCAGAGACCGAAGATCGAGGTGTTGCGGCCTCGGATTGAAAGGAAGTGGAGGCCCCTTCTGTAGGCTGAACTTTCGGAGCCGAGCCGGAGGACGTGAATTCAGAGTCATGTTTTCGGTGCACGCCATGGCTTGTCTACAGTGGCGGCCCATGAGCAGTTTTTTCGGTGGAAACCGATGGTTTGGGCTTAGGATCAGGGGTAGAAGTACTCACTGTACGCTGGTCGAAGAATAGTCGAGCCATCCTCGGATTGAGACTCTGATTTGGATTCATGGATGGAATGTTATTCCTCCTGTGCAGCTGAAGATTCTTCCTCCTATTCCTGTCGACCGAAGATGTCCGGGACATCATTCGCTTGTTTGCGCTGCATTTCTTGTCTCGCACGTAGGTCCTGAAGAGTCTTTTTAGATCAAAAGGGTTTGCAGGCCTCACAGGTGTCTTCTCGATGCTCGGGCGAGAGGCATAAGTTACAAACGGTATGTTGGTCGGTGTGAGGGTATTTGGAGTGACACTTCGGACAGAAACAGAACGGAGTTTATTCCATTAGCACGTCATTCTCCAACAGCATTGAAAATGGAGAAGTTTTGCTCGTCCGGGAGTGGCCCGCAGGCCGAGGAACGAACCGAAGACCCACTACGGAAAGGGTGTATGGGACACAATAGTATACCGATCAAAACAATACCGTCGAAAGATATAGAGGGACCAAAGGGAACCCGAAGGAGTCTCGAACCGGAGCGAGAGACACTACATCTGAACCCGTTGGCGGTAAAAAAAACTATGTAAAGATGGCGTTGATGACCACGCGTAGCATTACCAAGGGGAGAAGTCACACAGCCTTGAAGAAAACATCTTAGAACAAAAAACAACTTGTAATCATCCGAGCCCAACACTAGATGGCGGACTTACGCAAAGCATGCGTATCTACAGCACACATGCTTCGAGCATAACTTTAGGTTTTAAAAGCACCTGCTGTTTCCTTGCATGTCCAGCACTTCTCAGGCAACAATACAAATGTCAAGATAATGCAGGTGATTAATGTTTCTGCTGGAGAGAGATCGGAGTTTCGTCTAGTGGCTGTTTCGCCTCATCATAATGTAGTGTAGAGGGATAATATGCCTGCTGCAAAGCACATGTACCATGCTGATCAAAGTACGGTAATCCTCACTTTTTTGTGTAACATTTTCTATAGACTGATTTACACACAAGATTCATTGCTTCTGTATAAGGTGTGTGCGATGTAAAGTGCTCTGACACCCTAGGGTTGGTATGAGTAGCGCTATAAAGCAAAAGAAATGCATGTGATAGAGGGGCTGTGGAGAGACAAATGGCACTGTTGGAAGGTGGTCAATCAATCAACCAACAGTAGATTTGTAGAGCGCTTCTTATCACCCGTGAGAGTATCCAGGCGCTGGAAGGGACCAGTTGATTGGCCCAATAGACTAGGTAGTAGTGAGGGAATGTGTGGAGAAGGAGATCAAGGGTGGGGGAAGATTGTCGCACAAGGCATCTAAATCTAAAGCTGGCCCTGCCACATGCAGCTCCAGAGATGTACCTATAACCATGGACCTAATACTGTGCCAATAGCATGGATTCTGCCTACTCTGCTCTTCTTCGTCATTAAAGTCTATGGTCGATCATTGAAAAGAGTCGGTTGGGTAGCTGCATTTTCTCAATAGAAAAGCTAATTTGCACAGGAGCTTGAGGATTCTGCTCTCAGTAGCCCCGTGTTAGGACTACCAGAAAACCCATTTCACTTCAGTGCATGAAAATGAAAACAAAAAATGACAATCTCCAGAGGGATCTTCAAAGTAAACGCGACGGCCACATTGGAAAGTTGATAAACATTACACTGAAATGCAGCTTCACGAAAATTGCTAGTTTTATGAATGTATTGCTGCAGAACCTGCTTTGCTTGGTACAGTTATTAGCAATTTACAAAAAAAACTGCTTAAACATTAGAAAATAATTTTATTGCATAATGGCATGCAAACATTCTTAGTTGAAAATTCTGAACTCTAGATTACTATTTAGCACTGTTCCAAGAAAACCACAAATTGTCTTAGCAACTCATCATAGTGCCTGCTTCTAGTTTCTTTATTGTTCTGCAATGGTTGCAGAAAAAAGTTTAAAATATATTGCAAACCTATAAATGTGTAAGTTCAAACTGCCTACAATTCAGTATAAACACAACCAACAAAACGCATCCAACTAAAACAAACAGTACCAAACAAAACAAACAAGAAAAATGCCATTTAATGCCTTTGGCGATCATTGCATTGTTTCGATAATGAAGGAATGAGAGGGGATTCACCACCAGGGGTCAAGAGTAGCAGCGACCTACACGTAAAGCACCATCCCTGGGGAGGCCATCATGCTAAACAATGGGAGTGACAGGACAGGCTGCTATCTGCACTTGAGCCCCCAAACCTCTGATACCATTTTGTCTGCTGATGCCCTATTAGCTGGGTGCTGCAGTTAAATCCACTGTACGTATGTGTAGGGGACCACGACGGTGTCTCTGGCTTCACTGCCTGCGTTATCCTCCTGCCCCATCCAGGACAGCCAACTGCGATCCTGTGAGCCTATTCAAAATTTATTTGACACTGTCTACACAGAAATTGCTGAATGAATTGACCCACAGAATTTCTCTAGGTATATATTTTGCACGATTTATATTTTCCTATGACAAAAGTTCTGACAAACAGCTAAAGTTATCTTTACACCGGAAATCAAGCATATCCTAAAGATTATTATTAGGATTGATAAAAAAAAACAAAAAAACATAACATTCCAACACTGGGTCTTGCAGTGCCTCAACTAAAATTATGGACAGGGGACGGGTAGCACAAAATAGTAAACGAAAATCAAACAAGGACGCTGAAGTGATTAACTTTGGGTAGGACCATGAACTGCCACTGATTGAAGAACAGATACCAATGTTCTGAGGTTTGCAGCTCTCCTGAAAAAGTAGTTTATGTTGAAAAACACAGAACATTCCCTGCAATATTAACATCTTGTGATGATCATTTATCGAGAAAGGCAGGATGGCAACAGGTTAAAACGAATATGGCATGTTAGTCTGCATGCGTTTATAACGCATGCCATTACAACGCGGTCGTTACAACGATCGCGTTGTTACATTGCATACCTTTACAACGCAAGTCGGAACAATGACTTGCTCTAGGGGGGGCACTGGATGTTGGAATAGTATAATTTACTATTCCAACTCCAGTCTGTGCAACAGTAGGGAAGGTGTTGGATTTTAGATCCAACACCTTCTGCCCCCTACAGCAAGTCGTTGTTCCAACTTGCGTTGTAATGGTATGCGATGTAACAACGCGGTCGTTGTAACGACTGTGTTGTAATGGCTTGCATTGTCTCGCATGCGTGGTAAACGCTGTTTACCGGCTGAAACGAATAAAGAATTGCATTTTCCTGCTCCATTTTAACTCATGCATTAATAAAACTCAGGTTTTCGGTTCTGACTATGCACAACGTTCTTTAGGCCATGATAATACCAAGGGACTTACTGGAATTCTGCAAACACTTCCATAATATCTTCAGTGTTCAGGTCGGGCATGAAGTCATAAATTTCTATGACATGTGTAAACTTCACCTTTCCACCAACTGTTAAACCATAACTGGAATAATCGAATTTCAATTTTTCAATACTGATGTCTTTCTCCGTTAAATGAGTTTTGATCTTAAAACAGAAAAAATAGGAGAAGAAAAAACATTTAAAATGATACAAACATGTTGGTACTTACACACATAATGCACTTTACTAAGGTTTCTTGCGTTCTGAAACCCAAATGTAAAATTGATATTATTGTCAATACTGTGCTTTTTAGGAAAGTAACATGCAAGAATTTCACTGCTTTCAAAAAGGACTAAAATCATCATTATTCTAAGTATTTAAAACACCTCGTCACCAATTAAATCGGTTACCTCGTTTTATCACTTAATTCACCTACATGTGTGTATCACATCGAACGTTAGGGCATTTAATTCTCTTTATCGCCTGCATTGCTTCCAACTGAAATTAAATTGGAACTCAGAATATTGTTGCTTCGCCTTTATTACAAACAAGACCTCTTTCATTTCAAATATTCTACACACTATACAGACTACCGGATGACGAAATTGTCCTTTCTCTCCATCACTCGTATTTGCAAATCCAAAAGTCATTTAATACTTCTCAACTGCTCAATTCATTCAGTGCTCAAGGCATTAAAATATTATAACTGATACTTAGGGGCCTTCGGAATTTACATTGATATTCTATTGGCAAATATCGCATTGTCAGACGTATTTCCATTCCTCCAAACAAGCCCACCATAGCCAATCTTGGTCACCTCAAACTTTGATGGTTAAAGTTCATTCTTATTTGAAAATGGCCAACAAGCTTTTCTTTTTTATGGCAGACTTCAGACCATTAAAAAGGTTGCTGCGAGACTCATACTCAACCTGCCACGCTGCACCCACATCTCGCCTCATCTAATAGAGCCTCACTGACTCCCCATTCACAAATGCAGTCAATTCAAACTCCTCAGGTACACCTACAACCCTTCTCCACACTGAACCAGCATACCTGAACAGCTCGATACCCTTTCACCAGCCTGCCAGACCCTTACACTCAAGTCTCACACACACACCCCAGCATTCACATAAACAGACCAGGTCGCTCGTTCGCCTACATCACACCTAAAACATGGAATGACCGCCACAACACATCACAGCCACCTCCTCACTTTCTGAGCTGTGCAAGAAGCTGAAGACCTGGCTTTTCTAATAACTCTGCGGGGACAACACGACCAAACACCTGCTAAAGCACCTACATACCCTCATTGGTGATTAGTGTGCTCTACAAATCAGCATAACAAACAAGAAACCCTCTGCGGACCCTTCAACGCTCACCAACTACAGAGTGATTTCCCGGTTACCATTCTCAGCCAAGGTCTTAGAGAAAATCATCAACAGACACCTCACCAAATATCTCAATGACTACCAACTACCTGACACCACTCAGCCTGGTTTCAGACCCAACCACAGCATGGAAACTGCCCTCATCGCTGCGGCGGCTGACATCCACATGGCTCTGGACAGAGGAGACATGGAGGCAGTCATCCTCCAGGAACTCTCCACAGCATTTGACAGTCTTCCCACCCCATCCTCATGTAACGCCTACATGACATCGAAATCCAAGGACATGTACTCAAATGGATATGCTTCTTGTCTGGAAGGACCCAGTCATTAGCTCTCACGAGATCAACGTCCTCATTTACGACGATGACATGAAACTTATTCACTACCTCATGGAAAAAGCACAGAGTACCCAGATGAAGTTCAATGCCTACGTGACTGATGTCACCCACTGGATGATGACCAACAGTCCAAAGCTGAACACTGTCAAGACCAAAATTGTGATCTTCTGGAAGAGCACATCACAGAGGGACTCTACCTGGTGTCCAACAGAGCTAGGACCGACTAACACCAAGACCCTCTGGATAATCATCAACAGCAAACTAAACAAGCATTGGCATAGCCAATAGGTCTCGCCTTTGGGACCTTATAAGTGTTTAGCTATGCAACACTTGATGTTGTTGCACCAAGGATATTGAACTGGATAACTAAACACTTATAGGGTCCCAAAGGTGAGACCTATTGGCTATGCCATTCAACTCCGCCGCCAGCGGATACTGCTTCGAAGGGGGAGGGGCGGGGGTAAGGGGGCTCTATTTTGCTCATTTACTAGAAACCAAATATCTCGAGCTCTTTAAGCTGTGAGGCCAGAGGACAGGTCTGCGTTTATTCACCGTACCCCGGTAGCTCGATCTCCATATCTGGGCCCCAGAGCCATCTGAGATCGATAAACCGAGGACCACCATAGCTTTCCGATGTTCGATCTTTCCCTTTTACATTGCTTAGAACCCTACACAATGATACGATGTACTATATTTTCCGTCAATAAACGTACGCCCTTTGCCTGGCTGCTGCCACACCCCGCTTTCAAAACCAGTGATGTTGCAAAGGGTAGGATTCATTACTCAGCGGACCTCAGGTATTCTCTTTTAATTTCGAAATACTCAACTCGGATTATTTAATACACTTAAAGCGACAACAGAGCCGATGGCATTTTAGAAACAGCTGTATTCGTCTGCTGATCATGGGCACAACGTGAGAATAACGTTTTGACGTCAGAAAATTGCACCTTCTCCCTCTGCAGCCTTTTAGTCAGGACTGTACATTTTAGAAATTGAACTCAAACTCGTTGTCTGCATTTTAGAGCTGCAACCTCAACTGTGTCTGTGCGAGTGTGTGCGCGTGCCAATATTCCTACAGTGCAAGCCTGGCTGGGGAGCAACGCAGCGCTGTCGGCAAATAAGTGCTTTGAGGAACTGTGAATGTGCGCGTGCCGGTGCTCCCACAGAGAAAGCCTGGCTGGGGAGCAATGCAGCGCTGCACTAAGCAAGAGGGTCCTCTAGGAACTGCTTCTGTGCGCGTGTTCCTACAGTGCAAGCCTGGCTGGGGAGCAACGCAGGCAGGGATGTACTTAGCAAAGAGGGCTTCTAGGAACTGTGCGCCTGTGTGTTCACGTGTTCGCACAGTGCAAGCCTGGCTGGGGAGCAACGCAGGGCTCCAGTACTTAGCAAGAGGGGACTCTAGGAACTGCGTCCACGGGGATGGGCATACTAAGACCTATTCAATAGCAGGACAGGAGGACGTACATCTATCGGCTCTGGAGCCAGATGCCATCATGGAACAGGGTGGGCAATGGGGGCACCATGCCACCGCATCACGTCCTGCCACATAAAATAGGTTTACATACAGTGCTGGTTACAGTGCTTTAAATGGGCCGGCACTCAGGGTACTGAGTACCAGCACTTCTTAGTGTTCTCCCATTGAGTACCGGGACTTCTCCTAGCCTCAAGAGAGTACAGGTACTCCTAGTGGCATTCTGGGGTCAGGCGAGTGACGCCCTTTGGCCAAGTTCGGCTATTGCGTAAGGCACAAAGGATACATTTTTGCAGTTATATATAGCGCATATATAGCGCAAACTTGTCTGGAGGGCATTAAAGCGCCTTATATGACAAGTACAAGTTCTACATGAAAGCATACATTTGTGTTTTTATGGCACAGGGAGGTGAAATCCCAGCGTCCGCTCAACATCCTGTGATTCCGGATAAATCAATTAAATCTCTTTGTGCCATAAAAAGAAACCAGAGATCGAGAGTCTGAAGTAGCCATGTCCTGGGGTTAGGGAGCAATCGCGGCACCGGCGCTTTACTCATGGTTAAAGGTAAAGCGCCGGTGCTGCGATTGCTGCAAAAGTAAAGAAGTAGAAAAAAACATCTATTTCTTTACTTTTGCTACAATCGAGGCACCCGCGCTTTACTTTTAATTTTAAAAGTAAAGCGCAAGTGCCGCGATTAAGCGAAAGTGAAACAAAAAAAAAATGATGAAAGTTGAACAAAACAAGCACGCGAGTGGTTCGCGCACTTGCGAGCAGCAGGCGTGACCACGCGCTCATGCACCATGGCCTTTTGCTTGCGGGTAACTGCACGGAAAAGGCCATGACGCACAAGCGTCTGGTCAGCTTTCAAAAGCCCACTACATAAAGTCTTCGCAAGAGCAGCGCTTGCGTGCTACTCGAGGCTCGACCTAAAAATGACCGCCCAAGTCAAAGTCGTCACCGCCTCATGCATCCATACCCCGAAGATGCGGAGGAAGATTTTCAAATGGCTCCCAATATGCACTTGGGGAACCTTCAGGCACACCCTAGTCACAAACAAGCTGGACTATTGGGAACAGCCTCCATGCCGGGAACAAAAACACTCACCAGAGGGCTGCAGACCATTTACAACTGCGCAGCCAGAATCCCTCTCAGCCTCCTACACCGCACTCTTATCACACCACACCTCAAGGAACTCTACTGGCTCCCCATTCACAAACTAGCACAATTCAAACTTCTCACCCACACTTGGAAAGCACTACATTAAAATGGCCCAGCATACCTCAACAATCGCATTCGCTTTCACAAACCTTAAAGACACCTTAGCTCATCCAGACTCCTACTTACACAAATCCGACACATACGGAAAACCAGATCTGGCAGTCAAGCATTCTCCTACATCACTCCTAAAGCATGCAACAACCTGCCACAACTCTTAATTCTTAAAAAAGCTGAAGATCTGGCTACTCAAGTAGTCCCACTAAAACCTAAGTGTGACTAGACTCATACCTGATCAGTGCCAGGATACTGTCCCGGGTGAAAGTGCACTCTACAAATCAATATAACATAATAGATCATACGATAACATAGAATAATATAACCAATTATATACGAAGAGATATAGATATATATAACACAGTGGCAGTTGCCACTGTGTATTTACGGTTAGGACCTAGTTACCATATGAAAAGGACTTTTTGGTTAGCTAAGAACGGCTGAAAGGAGCGCCGGTGCTTCTTCGCCTTCTTCTTGTGCTCAGACTAACCCGAAGACTTGGAGGACTTGGAGTGCGACTAGGTGTGGGCGGTCCGCGACCAGTCTCGAGACCTTCCTCTCGAGCGAGACTTGGAACAACGCGGAGCCAACTGCCAGGCCTCCAAGAGCTTTCGGGACCGCTTCCGCAAAGACTTTGGGTTCATGGCCCGGCAGTCGGAGCACGACTTCGGATCGTGGTCGCGCTACAGGCACCAGAGGCACGCGAGGTGCAGGTTCATCACATACGTCAGTCTGTGACAGGCATCACAGGGCTTGAAGCTGGTCCGACGATGGGACATCCCTCGTGCACCAGGAGTCGAAGACTCAAAAAAGAAGTCGACAAAAGTCTAAAAAAGCATAGTCAAACAGTGACTAAAGGGGTAGCTCTCTCCGGATCTGCGCTAGGCTGGCGCAGAAAAAGAAAGAACTGACGTCAGCACACAGGGGCAGCATCTAAATAGGCACCACAACGTCATCCTGGACCAACACGCCGCCAGACCTGGAGTTGACAGACTCCACCTACCGACGCGCAGGGGTACTGCTAAGAAAAAATTCTCCGGATCCAGTCTGACGCCTGGGGGTAATTCTAAGGTAAGGAATCTATAACGAACAGTCTCTTTCAGATATATATTACACAGTGCCAGTTGCCACTGTGTATTTATGGTTAGGACCTACTTACCATATGAAATTGACTTTTTGGTTAGCTAATAACGGTTGAATGGAATTACACCAAATCTGGCCGAAAGCTAGATCTTGTTTCAGAAAGCATGCTTTTTCCCAATTGGATCGGAGTAGGAAAGCATTAAGTATGATAAATTACTGTCAAACAAAAACTGAGAGCAGAACTCTGGGTAGTGGATTCGAGTGGAGGATGGTTATGATGGGTAGAAAATACATCTTTTTGCAGCATCCATCCCCTCTTTTTTTTTTTTGGACTATGAACATCTGGTATTTTGGCAGCTGGGGCCTTTTTAGAAGCCTCCAAACTCTGTCAGGGCCTAAAACTGAAAATTACTTGCACTTAAATTGAATTTTTGTTAGTCAACTATAGGTGTGCTCCACATACTTCAAATCTGAAATATTTTTGTCACCAGTATCTACAAAATGTAACACGCTATTTGACTACCATCAAGAGAAGCATGTGCTTTAAAGTGCCAGCAAACTGTCCTTACCCAAACTGTTTTAACTTTCATTACACAAATACTACAAACTTGAAATATGTAGCTGGTAGCTATGCAAGAACAAAAAAAAAACCAATGGAACACTGAAGTGGCTAGGTACATTACTTATCTAGAACCTTTATTTTTATTAGTTGGAATAATTCCCATCAGCCAAATAAAGGATGCTGGAGAAAATTATGCTCTGGAGTCATTCGTACTGTAATGCTACTTTAACGTTTAAGGAAGAAAGCCTCTTGAAAAGTAGCAGGAACAGTTGGGTCCAAATCCTATCGTTAGAAGCCTGCATGCTTGAAAACTAAAGATTTCTAAGACGTCGCCAATGGAAAACGTGCATCGCTAACTGTTAAGACTTGGCATCTTTGGCGTGGTTTCCCGAGACTTTTTGCCTCTACCTCCTATTTTTGATGCTGTGCTGGATTTCATTTTTGCTGGCTTAGATGCTTTGGGCACTTTGCCACTGCTGATCAGTGTCAAAGTGCAAGTGTTTCCTGTGTAAATTGTTATTACAACTGGTTATCCCTGATTGGCATATTTGATTTACTGGTAAGTCCCTAGTAAAGTGCACAGAGGGTGCCAGGGCCTATAAATCAAATGCTACTAGTGGGCCTGCAGCACTGATTGTGCTATCCACCTAAGTAGCCCTGCAAAGGTAACTCGGACCTGCCACTGCAGTGTTTGCGCACAGTTTTGAAATGCCATGTCGACCTGGCAAGTGCACCCACTTGCCAGTCCCCAACTGTTAGGTTTGAAAATCCCATTCTCGCTATACACTTGTTCTACGTTATATTAGGTTAGCAGTGTGCGGCTAAATTAGACACCATTCGTATCCACGTTATGCAACCCACTGAGTTATCCCTGCAATGTGCGAGTTTCAGTTAGCGAGTGTGACTCCATTTTGAATTTCGTAATCCCTATTTCGCTGTGTCTGTACTAGGCCTCATTATTCGTATTGCTTGCCTCAGCAGAACACTGTATTCAGCTATTATTTTCTTTTCTGTTCAAGGTTGCCTTCTAACTTACTAATGAATAGGCCATTCTGCCCTCGCATACCTATCCTTGTGTGTAGCTCTGCTCCCACGTTAGAAGACGCCAAAACCCAGCACAGCAACCTTGAGATAGTGATAGCGTGTACCCATCTAGCAGGTGGTAGCCCATCCTTCTGTGCCTCCTTTGTTTATGTTCGGCCTAAGCCAGTAACTTTCCATTGTGGGCGTGGTTGGGAGCTCCTTGGGAGGAATGATTATGCGTTGCAGACTGTTGGGGGGCTAGTCCCTCGGCAGACATCGTAGGGTGCAGGTCAGATTGGACTCCTCTGCAGAGTATTGCTAATAAACAACTGTTTGTATTCTCTACTGTCTGACCGACTCTTCATTTGGTGGAAGGCGATTAGGAGGTTGTAGATAACCCGGGTGGCCCTTTTCGGGCCACTTCCTTCACAACCTTCCCTTTTCTTACATGTAAGACACCCCTACGGTAGGCCCAAGGTACCCCCGTGGGCAGGGTGCAGTGTATGTAAAAGGTACGACATGTACTGGTGTGTGTGACATGTCCTGATAGTGAAATACTGCCAATTTCGTTTTTCACTATTGAAAGGCTATCTGTCCCATAGGATAGCATGAGAGATACTTTGTAACATCTTACAAGTATAACTTCCCATTGTGACAAGATAGAGGAATAAAGTTTAGGCTCTCTAAACTCAGAATTTAATAACACATCTTTTAGTAAAGATGGTTTTAAAATTATGTGTTTGAAAATTCCACTTTTGGAAAGTAGTCATTTTCTTGTTTAACCATTCTGTGTGCCTCTGCCCGTTTGCGGATTGACTTTCTGGTTTTGGAGTGACAGAGGTTGGGGATGTGCATTCACTGAAGATAGCCACTGGGGGGGGGGGGGTGGAGGTGTGCCTGGCCTTTCCTGGATGACTCAGGGCTGAGCTGAATAGACCTTGGTTGCATTTAGAGTAGTGGGAGGAGTTTTCCTTGCACCGGAATAGGGCCTGTCTCCCTTGCACAATACTGTCTGCACCCCCTATGGTCATACTGCACCACTGAGGACAGAACTGGTTTGGACTGGGATCAGAGACCCTTGCACAAATAACAAAGACAAAATGGGATATAAGTAGTGGACCTTAAACCCCAGAACTTTAGATCACTTCTGGACTCAGGAGGAAACCTTGCCAAGGAGAAGAGCTTGAGAGCTGTGAGGAGGAGTACTGCCCCTTTGCTGTGTGGGGTTGGCCTGCAGTTGCTGCTTCTGCCAAGGAAAGGACAAAGACTGGAACTTTGCAGTGACCTGCTTGAAGAAGAATCTCCAAGGGCTTGTGTGTGCTGGCCTCCTGTTCTGAAGTCTCAGGGACACAAAGACTTCACCCCCAGCTCCCTTGAACTCTATGGCTGAGATTTCTGACCTGATAGGAGGTGCCTATTCCAGTTTTGGCCCTCCGGAGGTTGTTCCTGCTGTTGGGAGCTAGAAGCAACTCGGAAGAAGCAAGAAACCCTGTCTCAGACGCCGTCAGCGAAGCCGCGACCTGCACCGAGGCCAGGGGCATTGCTTGCAAAGTGCACAACGCACCGCCTGGCCTGCACCGCAGCTCTGATGCCCATCGACGCCTGCAGTTATCGGCCAAGCCCGCCTCCAGCGCCCGCACCGACTCCGTTACTGCCATCGCCTGCATCCAGTTATCGTGGCGTTGATAAGCCCGAGGGTGACTCCATGAACTCGACGACTTCGTATCATCACCGGAACCGATGCCTCACCGCCGACGCAGCCGATTTCCCCTGTCCTGGATTCAACACGTTGCCTCCTCCCGGACACGACACCTCGCCTCCCCCGTGGGAGCCAGCCACGACCTCGACACTGACGCCTCACCTCCACGACGCCGTACTTCGTCAAAGACTACGTTATCCAAAGGAACTGTTTGTTTGGGGGTCTGCGTGACTCTGTACCAGACGCCGCGCACCTCGCAGTCAACGCCATACTTTGGATTTATTGCTGTCACGTCGTCGTAATAGCCCCTGGTGGAGCGATTTGTTTTCTGCAAGCTTAATTTTGGAAATAACTGTTTTTAAATGCTATTTTACTACCTGTATGTTGGATTTTTGTTATTTTGGTCTTGTTGAGTTTATATAAAGATACTCTATTTTTCTAAACTGGTGTGGTGTCCATTTGTGGTGTTATCACTGTGTTACTGTGAGTGTTGATACAAATACTTTACACATTGCCTTTGGGATAAGCCTGTCTGCTCGTGCCAAGCTACCAAGGGGGTGAGCAGGGTTATCTAAAGTGTGTACCCCCCTTACCCTAACTAGAAGCAAGGGTCCCTATTTGGACAAAGGTGCATACCTCTGCCAACTAGAGACCCCCAGTTCTAACTCTAACCAACTGCTGATAACCTACCCACACTGACTAATATAAATTACTACTGATATATAGGCCTCCCTCAGTGTATCCAGCCTTTGAAGATGCCTTCCTCGACAATATCACCAACATCAGCTTAACGATCTAGCAACCCTGGCATCATGAGAAACTAGAACACCAAGTTCAATCAACCAAGTTTACTCAAAAGCAATTACATCTATCAAAACCTATACACACTCGATTTTCACAAAATTGCCAGTCCCACTGTTTCAGAAATAAACATCTGGCACACCCTATTTCCTCAGAGATGTTCATCAGGGGGCTACAAACCAGCCTATAATCACCACTGTATTTACTTCAACTTGAACCTACCCATTAGTCCCACTAAAATAACAAATCTTTAAAGACCATGGAGCAAGCACTACATCATAGCGGTCTAATTCCAGCTGGTCAGCTTTTTACCTTTCATCAGAATCGTACAAAAATGGCAAGCGAACGTTTGTGGGAAGGAAATGTCATGTCAAAATGGTTATCAGGCACCACTATGTGTACTGGATTGAGAGCAGGAAGCAAATAAAAAATGCACAACTATTTAAAAAACCAAAAGAATTAAACAGTATCAGGATACTCTCCTAACTTCCCTTACGGTTTTGTTTAAATTTCATCACTTTGATCTATACTCTTAGCTCCTGCTCTACAATAATCAGAAAATTTCACTTCGACTTTGACCCTGTGCCAAAAACGGTATCTTACGCAAGTCTGCACTATATTGTGTGTTTATGGGTCTTCCCAGGAACTTTTCTGTCCCAAACTTTACCAATCTTTCGGTCCTCTCTGTCCATCCTTCTCACTTCTCGTTTTATATCAACATGTATTCTGAATTTCCACTTTTCATTCATTTTAACAAACATGTCAATCAGTCTGTAAAACTGTTAGACGGGTTCATGCACACTCCAGAGAGATATGTGGATAACTTAAAGGACAAGAAAACTAATCTTGAGGGGAGAGTGTCAGCATTTCAGCCTTTCAGAGGATTACATATTTACTTGTAGATAATAGTAATCATTTTACAGCTCTGCAAAATTTCAGAGTATGCTGTAGCAAGAAGTATAGAAAAAGTAGGGCATGGCTACTACTAATACTCTGATCCTCGTGCCTTTTAAAGGTAATTTGTCAGTCAAAATGATTCTACAAATATTCAACAAATACAATTAAGATTTGAGAGGTCTTCAAGCTAGGACTTTTTTGAAAAAATAGCACTGTAAACGGAGTTATGGTATATAGGAGAATAGAAAAGGTAACAGTATTAAACAGAAATGTTATGGTCTTCTGTAAGAGAAGTCAAACCTCCTTACTTGTAAAGATGGCAAACTATTCCCTGAAATCTGTGCAAGACATCTTAAGACTGAATCACTTACATACACTAGGAAAATGATGCATCTGATACAATTTCATAAAAATGCATAGTGGTCCTGCAGCTTGATGCGTACTCCAATCACCTCACAAATTCATGTCACAACATGCACTCTCTCATTAACTGAGTATGCACCAGCACATCAGCAACTTACATGCCCTATTTCAGAAAAGTTCCAAACTGCACAAACACCTCACTTACACTGTCAGCGATCAAGTCCTTCTCAGTATCCTTGTGCTATCTTAGTTTGCAACCACTTTGTATAATAACGGGACCTCTCCACAATACACATATGCTACTATGAATTTGTTTTTAAACCTCGTTCCTAAAAGAAAAACATTACCTCTAGTAGCAGCTGCTGGATGTAATCTTCATCCTCTCTGCTCTCTTGCTCTTCATTTCCTGTAAGAGGTTCTACGCTCGTGCCAGATGCAGAGGAGCTTGTAGCAGGATTTACTTCACACGGTACACCAGCACCATCCATTTCCTCATTCAACAGTTCTGGTAAGGGCATACTGATTTCAGCATTTACAGCTGCACTTTGGAACTCTGCTGAACAAGTTATGCTTTGATCAGTCTGACCTTCAGTCTTTTGAAGTGTATTACTGCCCTCTAAAGGACAATTTTGGACAGTGGTGTGAGAAATACTTTCGGAGTCTGTAGTACCTGATGCATGTGCAGTTTGTGAGGGGTCTTTAACACACTCCTCACCCATATGTCCAATGCAAATGTCTTCCTTCTCCAAGTCTTTACAGATCCTTATTCCTTCTGCTAAAGGCATGTCATCCACCGACTTATCACCTACAGCCAGTGAAGCACATGGATCAGGTTCATCAGAGGTCTTACTTTTAATCGAAATACTGTCCTCATTTGGGCCATGTAAAACAACTGCCCTGCTTTCAGCTTCTGAAGAAGGCTGCTTTACATTCGAAACGTCACCACCACTATCTTCATTTGCAGTTTTCTTTGACACCTCACTGTTCTCAACTTCCAAAGCTGCTTGAGTTACACCTCCAGTCCCCATCGTGTTAGTCATTGTTTCTCCAACTTGGTCTGGTATACTGGAGGTCATTTTTACATTCTGTGTAGCAGCTTGATGTGCATCGACTACTTCCATTTCTACTGCTGCATGAACTGTGTCATGCATTTCTAAAACCTTTACATCTGCTGAAGTGTTTTTACACGTCTCTATGTTTCCAGGTAGCTTAGCCTCGCTGACCACAGTTTTGTCCATTGAATCGGGAATGTCTAATACTGTACTTTCATCATTTAAAACAGCTCTGCTTACATCCAGGGCCTCGCAATTTAATTCTGTTATGTCAGGTAATTGCTCAGAAATGCCTACTCCATTTCTCCCATTTTCTAAAGCAACTTTGCACAAGTTGAGGGCATTACAGCCATCTGCTACTGCTTCCATCACCGATTCAGAAAGACCTGCCACAGTATGATCACCTTCTGTGGGTTTACTGATCTCCAGGACTTTACAACTAGCTTCCATTTGCACCGTTTCACCTCCTTGCCAAGTGACATCAGACACCTTGCTATCATCTTCTACAGTCGTTTTGCTTAGGTCGAGTACCTTAGTGTAAAAAGTAATTCCCACTTCGTCGCCTTCTGGCTCAGTAACATCTTTTTTCGAAACAACTTTTGAATCCATTATCTCTTCCACCTTACTTTTATCTTCTAAAGTAGTACAAATCAGATCCATACGCTCAGAGTTGGAAACTTTCTCTGACCTTTCTGGGACTTGCTCATGTAAATGTATCTCATTGCACTCATTTTCCAAATTGCGTTTCACAATCAAATCATTGCACACAGCTTCTTTGCCTGCTCCGTCAGGGACTATCTCAGGCTCTTCCTTCCCATCGTTTCCCCAAGTGCCATATTTTTGGCGAACACCTGCAGGAACATACAAAGGTTTATCTGGCCTTTTGTTAAACTGTCTTCTCCCCCGACCTCTCGAGGGTCTGAATGGAGGAGTGCCAGCTCCACCTTCTGAGCGTTCAGATGCTCCTTCCCTGCCACTTCTGCCCCCTCTGTGTTTCCGATAATTATTAAATCCAGGAGCATCACGGTCACGGTTATGATGATTGCCTTCATCTGGGATCCTAGAGAAAAATGATAGTAAAAAGCCTGTTGTGAGTTCAGGATCATTAAAATGACTGCTTTAATTCAGGCTAGGTTTCTGTGATTCCAATGCAGAGAAACATAAATATTTGCATGGGGACTCACATACCACTTTACAAAAGGAAGCCAATGAAAGAGAGGACATGACCTAGGAAGTCGGCAGCACATTTCCCGTCCACAGTTGCACAAATGTTCGTAGCATCATCAGCTGGGCCATTAATTTAATATACACTATAGAAAGTCAATGACGGCGGAATTAGAATTCCACTACTGGCAATAAAATCTGCAAAGAATATAGTTTGCTTTTTATAAGAAAAAGCACTAAGCTACAGGAAAAAAAGTTGATGTTTTTTAAATGCATCTCATAAATTACCAGCTGACCAGTTACAATACAGCACAGGTAGAATAAATAAATATTTAACAAAGCAGCTGAGAGATCTAAGTAAAAAATTCAAAGGGATTTCTTAATGCCTGAAATTTCCAATCTTAACCTCTCACAAGTTCCGTCACCACAGCGATAATTCAATGTTATTTCAGTCAAGAAAAGCTAGAGTTCTATCTCTCTATACTGAAATAACAGTTTGTATTTTTTTGTGACATTAACAAATGACCTAAAGGTTGTTTCTCTTTTGCATACCACTATGAAACATTATTCTAAGAAAGTAAAATATCTTTCATCTGGCATCTATATTTCAGATCTGAATTTCTGGAAGGCAAATATCCTTTTTTTCTTAACATTCCAGTACATGAGAAGGCTAGTGGTGGATAGTTTAGCCTAACAAAAAAAGTTTTTTTTCTTTGAGTTCTGATGGCTTTATTTTTATTAAACGAAATGTAGAGGGAACTTCATGTGGCGCGAGTGGCCCAAAACACTAATAAATTCCCAATAAGGCGTTGGATATTGTTCAATAATTCAGCTGTACATTTCTTCCATTTGGACTGCCCACCTAACGAGATTCCAGAGTAAACAAGCATTTACAATGCAATAGGTCTCGCAATTGAGAGTTTCTCAGCTAATGTCACTGTAAATAGCAATGCCTTTTATAATATTAAAAGGCATTTGTCATTTATAATACCAATAGTTCAAAGCTTTGCAAAAGCAATACCTATTGTATTGCAGAGCGCAGTGTCCGTGAAGCGGGTGCCGCGCTCACTATTAAAGTTAAAAAAAATCAAAAAGACACAGAGCAAGGTGTCCCTGAAGCGGGCACTGCACTCATTATTAAAGTAAAAAAAAAAAAAAAAAAGGAAACAGAGCGCTGTGTCCCTGAAGAGGGCGCGCACTCAGAATGCAAGTCAGAGCGGCATAGTGCTCTGTAAGAAAAGCGGTTGCCATTGTCCTGTGTGGACGTGCTACAAATACAAAAGGCAGCCACCATTGTCCCCATCAGTGTCAATAAACAAAATAGTGCTCACCCACTTATAATGCAGACCGTGTAACAAGCCAATTAAAAGGTCCAGTCGTTATGGGCGGTAACAAATAATTACTTACCTTCAGTAACGATATATCTGTAAGAGACATAGGTTAGTTATGGATTCCTCACCTTAGAATTACCCCCAGGGGTCAGACTGGATCCGGAGAAATGTTTCCTCAGCAGTACCACTGCGCGTCGATAGGTGGCGTCAGTCGACTCAGCGTTAGTCGTTGGCGTCGGAGTAGCCGGAATGACGTTGCGGTATCTACTTAGACGCCGCCCTCGCGCGCTGACGTCCGTTCTTTACACAACATTCCACACCAGAAGCGCAGAGCCATGCAAGACACTGACCACTGGTGCACAAAAACTAGGGCCCTGAAAGGGGAGTCCCTTACTCTAGAAATCAGTTCGCAGAACGGGGAGGATGGGTGGGGCGGTGAGGAATCCATAACTAACCTATGTCTCTAACAGATATATCGTTACCAAAGGTAAGTAACTTGTTCATCTGAAAGAGACAATTAGTTATGGATTCCTCACCTTAGAATAGATACCCCAGCAATACCAACCCCAGTGGTGGGTCTGCGAACCAAGTTCACACCAGAAAGTCCTGGAGAACTGAACGGCCGAAGAAGCTGTCCCATAGGACTTGGCTGTCTAGGCAATAGTGTTTGGTAAACGTGTGCAGAGAAGCCCACATAGCTGCCTGGCAGATGTCAAGAAGGGGGACTCCACGTTCCAAAGCAGTAGTGGCTGCCGTCGCCCTGGTGGAATGGGCACGCAACCCAACTGGAGGTTCCTTTTTTCGCTAAGGAATAGCAGATTTTAATGCAAAGAACAACCCATCGGGAGATGGTTCATTTTTGCACGGCCCGACCTTTCTTGGCGCCCACATAACCGACAAAGAGCTGGTCATCCACCCGGAATTGTTTTGTGCAATCCAGATAGAAGGAAAGCGCACGTTTTGGATCCAGTTGGTGGAGCCTCTCTTCCTCTTCAGAAGGAGGCTGGAAGAAGGTGGGCAAAGTGATGGTCTGTTCTATATGGAAAGAGGTAACCACTTTGGGAAGGAAAGAAGGCCTAGTGCGGAGGACAACCTTGTCCGGATGAACAGCCAGGAAGGGAGGCTTAGAAGAGAGGGCCTGTAGCTCACTCACTCTGCGAGCAGAGGTGATGGCAACCAGAAAGGCAGTTTTAAGGGTTAAAAGTCTGAGAGGACATTTATGTAGCGGCTCGAAGGGAGCACACATCAAATAAGTAAGAACCAGGTTCAAGTCCCACTGGGGCATCACGAAAGGAGTAGGAGGAAACAAATGAGTAATGCCCTTAAGGAAGCGATTTACAATAGGGGACTTGAAAAGAGAAGGCTGATCAGGCAGCCGAAGGAAGGCCGAAATGGCTGAAAGGTAGCCTTTTAGAGTGCCCAGAGCAGAGCCCTGCTGGGCCAAAGAAAGAATGAAGAGGAGAACCTCTGAAAGGGGGGCAGAAAGGGTATCCACAGCCTTTGCTGTGCACCCTGCCACAAATTTGTTCCATCTACAGGCGTACACCGTTTTAGTGGAGGGACGCCTGGCTGCCAAGATAACATTACAGACTTTGGGAGGAAGGTCGAAAGCGGTCAACGGTCGCCGCTCAATCTCCACGCAAGGAGGTGGAGGCTGGACAGGTTCGGGTGGAGGACCGTCCCCTGCTGCTGCGACAGAAGATCCTCCTGAAGAGTCAGTCTGATCGGAGGATCGATGGCCATGTGTAACAGCTCGGGATACCACACTCTTCTCGCCCAATCCGGAGCCACAAGAATGACTTGGGCCCGGTAGCGCTTGATCTTCTTCAGCACTCTGGGCAGAAGTGGTATAGGCGGAAAGGCATATAGAAGACCGCAAATCCACTCGCGACGAAAAGCGTCGCCTAGCGAGTGCCGCCTTGGAAATTCCAACGCGCAGAACTGCTGACATTGCGCGTTCTCTTCGGTGGCAAAAAGATCTAACCAAGGCTCTCTCCACTGCTGAAAGAGACCTTGCACCACCTCAGAGTGAAGACGCCATTCGTGATGCATCATGCACCTGCAGCTGAATTCGTCCACCCTGGCGTTCAGAGAACCTGCCAGGTGTTGAACCACCAGAGATATGCCCTGATGTTCCAGCCATGTCCAAAGGCAGAGAGCCTCTTGACAAAGGGTCCACGACCCCACCCCGCTTGTTGCAGTACCACATGGCGGTGGTGTTGTCCGTGAACACCTGCACCTCTCTTCCCCGGACAGATGGAAGGAATACTTTTAGTGCAAGACGAATCACCCAAAGCTCCAAAAGGTTGATAGGGAGTACGGACTCCGCCGGAGACCAGAGGCCTCGGATATCTGCCTCTCCCATGTGGCCACCCCGCCCCAGCAGTGATGCATCTGTCACCACTGTGAACTCTGGTTGGGGAAGGGAGAGGGATCTGCCGTTGACCCAATCTCAGTTTGTTAGCCACCACTGCAACTGGTGTTAAGTGCCCTCTGAGATCTGGACGCAATCGGAAAGATTCCCCTGATGCTGTGCCCACTGCAACTTCAGGTTCCACTGCAGAGCCTGCATATGCCACCTGGCATAGTCCACCAGCAGGATGCAGGAGGCCATGAGGCCCAGTAGCCTCAGGGTCATTCTGACCGAAACCCGGGATAGAGGCTGAAAGATCGGAATCATAGCCCGAATATCCCGGACTCGCTGCTCGGGAGGATAAGCCCGAAACTGCGCTGTGTCCAGAACTGCTCCGATGAAAATGAGCTTCTGAGAGGGGATCAGGTGTTACTTCGGCACATTGATGGTGAACCCCAGCGAATGCAGGAGGTCGGCCGTAGTCTGGAGGTGGGTGACGACAGCCTGGGGTGAACCCGCCTTCAACAGCCAGTCGTCGAGATAGGGGAAGACTGGAACCCCTGATCTTCGCAGATGAGCTGCGACCACCGCCATCACTTTCGTGAATACCCGAGGGGCGCTGGTAAGGCCAAAGGGGAGCACGGTAAACTGAAAGTGCTCATGGCCTACCGTGAACCACAGGTAACGCCGGTGGGCCGGCAGGACGGGGATGTGAAAATAAGCGTCCTGCAAGTCCAACGCTACCATCCAGTCTCCAGGGTCGAGAGCAGACAGGACCCGAGCCAGTGTCAACATCTTGAACTTCTCCTTCCGGAGGAAGCAGTTGACGTCCCTGAGATCGAAGATAGGACGCAGGCCCTTGTCCTTCTTGGGCACCAGAAAGTAGTGGGAATAACAACTATGACCGACTTCTGGGGCAGGAACACGCTCGATGGCTCCCTTGGCCAAGAGAGCAGTGACTTCCTGTTGGAGAAGGGCCAGGTGATCCTCGGACATGCAATGGAATTGAGGTGGCATGGATGGAGGGATAGTCTCGAAGGGGAGGGAGTAGCCCCTTCGGACTATCTGCAAAACCCACCTGTCCGACGTGATGGTGAGCCAGTGGGGGAGGTGATGGCGAATCCTGCCGCCCACTGGCAATTTCTGGACCTGAAAGGTCGGACTAGGAGGGTGTTGAGTCTGCTGCAGAGGGGGGGCTGGTGGACTGGCCCCCAACCCACAGCGGTGGGATCCACGTCCCCGGCCGCGCAGAGGCTGGACAGCTTGCGCAGGCCTGTGGCTCTGGGCGGAACGTGGTGGGGCACCCCTTTCGTAGGCACGAAAGGGGTGAAAAGTAGACTGCGCTGGGCGGGAGGTGGAAGCGAGGCCTAAGGATCTGGCCGTAGCCCTAGAATCCTTACAGCGCTCGAGCGCGTTGTCTGCCTTGTCGCCAAACAGGCGATTGCCATCAAAGGGCATGTTCAAAAGCGTTGCTTGGACATCCCCTGAAAAACCAGTCAACCTCAGCCAGGCGTAGCGTCTCAATGCTACTGACGTGGAAATCATCCTGCCCAGTGAGTCGGCGGTGTCCAGCCCACACCGGATGGTGAACTTCGCTGCGTCTCTCCCTTCGGCAACAGCACGGGAGAGCACGGCCCGGGCCTCCTCCGGGCACTGTGGCAGCACCTGCGCAACCGTATCCCACACAGAGTGGGAGTAACAGCCCAATAGACATGCGGTGTTCACCGACCGCAGTCCCAAGCTGGAGGAAGAAAACATCTTCTTCCCAAGGTGGTCCAGCTTCTTGGATTCCCTATCAGGTGGTGTGTTAGGGAATGCGCCCTTGGATGTTGAGGCTTGGACTACCAAGCTCTCAGGGGTAGGAAGGGAAGAGAGGAAAATGGGGTCGCCCGGGGCCGGGCGGTGGCGTCAGGCAATCATCCTGTCCACAGGAGAAACTGTGTTGGACTTGGACCAAGTGCCCAAAAGGATGTCCGTAAGGGCCTCATTGAACGCAGCAAGGGCTCCGAGGAGGCCGCTGCCGGTTGAAGCACCTGTCAGGAGGTTAGTCCTGACCGCCACCGTAGGAAGCTTGAGGTTTAGGGCCTCGGCTGCCCTACGCAACACCACTGCGTACGATGCACCCTTCTCCGTAGCCACGGTAGGGGGAGACAGCATACCAAGGTCTGGGGAGGTATCCAGACCACTGGCCTCACCCAACTCCTCTCTCCAGTCCGGTTCCTCCAACTGGTCTGCAAGAGGGTCCACAGACCCCCTCCCAGTCCTCCTCACCATCTCCTGTGAGCCACTCAGGGCGGTAGGAAACATCAGGGGAGAACAGGGGTACAAAAGCACCCGTCGGCTCCGGTCCGGACGTTGGCCCGGCTCTGTGTCCTCATCAAGGGGGAGGCCAGGGTCGGCGCCGGCTGAGGACACAACCGGCGTCGGAGGCGGCGGGGGTGTCGTCACTGGATTCGGCGCCGGAGGAGGTGTCATGAGGTCGACCGGCGCCGATCCGGATGCAGGCCTGGATCCTTGGGGCCCTGCTGCGCCAGAGCAGAAGCCGCCGACATCGAAGGCCTAGAGCCCCCAACCGAGTCCGCGGGGCCTTAAGGCGCGCCGGCGGAGTCGGGCTGCCCGAAGATGGAATGTAAGGCTTCGTAAAAGCTTCGAAGCTGGGCAGGGGTCGATCCGGGTCCCAGAAAGGGAGGGAAGGCTGGAGTCGACCCAACAGGCTTCGCGGGCGGAGCCGGACGACTACCTGCCGCGTCCCGAGTCGTGTCGGCCGACGGACGGGGAGAACGCGAAGAGCGACAATGTTTCTTCGCCTTCTTCTTGTGCTTTGACTTACCCAAAGACGAAGACTTCGATGACGAATGGTGGTGGTGGCTCCGCGACCTCCCTCTCAACCAGGACCTCGAACGGCGCGGAGCGGACTGCCGGGCCTCGAAAAGCTTTTGGGACCGCTCCCGCAAAGACTACGGGTTCATGGCCCGGCAGTCGGAGCACGACTTCGGGTCGTGGTCGCGCTCCAGGCACCAAAGGCACACGAGGTGCAGGTCCGTGACCGACATCAATTTGTGACAGGCGTCACAAGCCTTGAAGCCGGTCCGACGTGACATCCCTCCGTGCACCAGGAGTCGATCGACTCAAAAAAGGTGTCGACAAAAGTCGCAAAAATGGAGTCAAAAAGTGACTTGAGGTACCGCTCTCTCCGGATCTGCACTGGCTGGCGCGGAAAAAGAAAGAACTGACGTCAGCGCGCGAGGGCGGTGTCTAAGTAGATACCGCAACGTCATTCCGGCGACCACGACACGAACGACGAACGCGGAGTCGACCGACGCCACCTATCGACGCGCAGAGGTACTGCTGAGGAAAAAACTCTCCTATCCAGTCTGACGCCCAGGGCCGGACTGGCTACCGGGCGTTTTGCTGTGCTGCCGAGCTGGGGGCTGATTTCGTTGATGGGGACCTGCGTGTGCTTAAAAACATTCGTTTTGAAATGTTTATTTAAAAGCACACGCAGGTCCCCATCAACGAAATCAGCCCCCACCGCAGTGAAATCAGCCCCCAGCTTGGCAGCACAGCAAAACGCCCGGTAGCCAGTCCGGCCCTGCTGACGCCTGGGGGTAATTCTAAGGTGAGGAATCCATAACTAACTGTCTCTTTCAGATAAATGCAGACAAGGCGGTACCAAGGAGAGACTAACAATCCTATTTACGAATCAGAAGCCAGCATTTACTAAGGACAGTGGCACAAGCCAATGACAAATATGGGCGGAGAGTGGGCAGGGCTTCTAGTGCATACTCTAATACAGCATGCCTCGCAGAGCGAGGAGTGCATGCACGCTGCCGCTAGGCTCGACCTAAAAATGAACTATTGTCATCGCAATGTTCATGGTAATGAAGGATGGGCATCATCAAAAGCTATTGCTTAAGTTTGAGATAACCTTTCTAGCGTTTAAAAGGTTTCCTCATTCATCAAAACCCATTGTGGATTTATATTTCTAACTGTGCCAATGTGAACAACACAACAACACTGTCATAAGACAGCTGATCAAGGACACACATATTTAATGAGAAACTTTTATCTTCGGGAGAAATAACAAACGATAACCACTAAGACAGCACTGTTTCTTAAACAAGTTTCTCAAACACTTGCTTGACAGAATAATCCTAGAGTGCTTGTGGAGGGTCCTAAAACACTTGCTGCAGCTCAATGCTTCTTAACCTCTTGACTTCTGTGGAGCCTCACTTAATCATTAAAGGATTCCGGGGACCCTCACTTAATCATTATTGGAATACGGGTACCGGACTAAGCAATTTTTAATATTTGAACCGCAAAACAAAAAAACAAAATATGGATACAAGCATTCATCAAACAAATGTGCAATTTACAAAATATTTTATTTAATTCACAAATACACAAAAATAAAAAAAATACCAATTTATTTTAACGGGAAGGTTGGAGTTCTTTTTAAATTCAATTTAGGCCAACCAGTGCTTGTACTATTGTCTGTTTGCTCTTGTACTGCTAACATGAATCAATCCGAGGACGCCAACCTAATTTTTAGGCTCTAATTTCAATCTCTTGCACATATGCAGAACGTTTTAATATTTTCAGTTTTATATTTTGCATCTTTATTTACATACACGTCATGAATTGGTTAATATTATTAAATTTCCTAAGCAGTTACGGGCCCTCTGAGTAGACTTTGAAGAGGCCTTGGGGTCCCTGGACCCTAAGAACCGCTGGTCTAGCTCTTCTGTGTCACATGCTAAGCCCCCAATGACAGATTTAAAAAAACAGCTCTCATGTACCTTCTACGCATACTTGATGGCTGTGGTGCATAATGGCAAACACACCCATTTGAAGTGGTGTTGACGTGAACCTACAGAATTCAGATTAGACAAACTTTTTTCTCCAGCACTGGTTATTGTTTAGAGCCAAGTACAAG
Source organism: Calotriton arnoldi (assembly GCA_963921515.1). NCBI lineage: Eukaryota > Metazoa > Chordata > Amphibia > Caudata > Salamandridae > Calotriton > Calotriton arnoldi. The sequence goes on from CAWUFW010001141.1 coordinate 277,774, forward strand.
CTTGACTAGAAGCCAAAGCAATGATAAGAAGTAAACCGTTGCGATGCTAAAACCAGTAATCCAAGTCAAAAGGGCCATGATCCGGGAGAACAGTACAGGGAGTAGCCAGGTTCTGGGAGCAGTGTTGGGCTTCTGCTGATACTCCACCATGAGTGTCCCGTAAGGGAGACTGTGTTATTCTCTGGTGTCTTTGATCTATTTTCCAAACACTGCACCATCACAGGTTTTTAGGTCTCGCCTACGCAGCGCGCATGCGCTGCTTAGGAAAAAAGACCTTTTGGGATCGCTTCGGCTTTTCAGCCAAAAACGTGCACGCGTTCCATTGCCTTCAATGGCAACGCGTGCACGTTTGGCGATTCACTTGCGGGAGCGAGCAGCTGGCGCCATATGGTAGCAATTATCGCTCCTGGCGCCGCTCGCTCCCGCAAGGGAATCGTGCAGGCCCCCTCCTCTCCCCCTCCCCCTGCTGCCGTGCGAGGCGCGCGCGCTTGTTTTTTTTAATACAGCGCTTGGTACCAGTGGCTGGCAGCTATGTAGTAGATCTGAGGGTAACAGCCGTTACGCTTAATAACATTGGCCTTTTTTGGAAGCTTTATATATCACGATCTTGGCCCAAGGGCATCAAAGCGCTTCGCATGAGCACCAGATTACATTACACAAGGTCAGATTTTTTTTTTTTTTGGCACGGGGAGTTTAAGTGATTTTCCCAGAATCACATGATGTTGAACTGACTCCGGGACTCGAACCTAGTTCAAAAGTCGGCAGCTGAGGCCGTTATGCCACACCGATTTAGATATTTAAACCCGTGGCATGCACGTGGCACGCAGATTATTGCAGCAGATCCGTGAACACACCCCAGCATCTTAAAGTGAGGCTGCGCTACAACCAGTCTGCTCCCTGCCTCTTGTTCACTTCTCGTCCATATGCCCCCACCCTTGTGAGCAGAGAGATCCCTGAAACTCCCACAGATCTCAAGCCTTAAGCAGTGTGATCGCATCACGCCCGTCGCGTCGATCAGGTCTGGCGGCCAGGCGTCGCTCTGACCCAGCCCTAAACCGTGGCCCACACCTGGCTTTAATAGTCCGGCGTCACCTCTCTGTAAAACTATTTTAGGGTTTCAGCAGCTCGTCCGATGCCGTCACAGCTTTAATTCTGCAATGAACTCCTGCAAACTCTGCTCTGAGAAAGGAAAGTTCACGTTCAATCCATCTGACACAAACCAAGTGTGACTCTGCCTACATCAATCGTGCTGACAGAGATTAGGAATGTATCCACCGAGAGAGCATGGAAGCTAAAAAGGTACAGGCTTGTTATTCCCAAACACGTGCACGCTGCAGAGGTGAGAACAGATGGAAGGGGGTGGAAACGGGAGTAAGCTAATAATGAGCGAAGGATGAAAGGCCCCACCACCCACCATGTTTGTTACCTAGTGCTTCATGAAATGCTCAGTTCGTCTCAGCACTTCTTCTCTTCACAGATCACTGAACCACCAGGTACACGGTAATCACTGCACCACATTACAGCCCAAGGGTGACGCCTGGCTAGCAACAGTTCAGTTTCATCTTTGGTACAATGATTGTTTATTCGCTGGTTTCGTTACTGAAAGTAAGCTCAGTGAGGGGAGGCGGGCAGGGATTTCCTTTACACAGATGACAGGTTGGAAATCATGCGAGGCGCTCGGGGAATTTGCTGTGGGGGGTGGTCTAAAGAAGCAATCTCACAAGTGCTGCTGCCCAGCTTGGAGACACAGAAGCTGCCTGACTGGTTTAATGCCGTTAGAAACAACTACAAAAAAGTTGTGGTTTTTAGATGAAAATAGTTTCTACCCCATTGGAGAATCATTGTTTCAATAAAATGACTCCTCCCCTGGGTAAGTCCTTACCCAAGAGAACTAGAATGCTTGAATGCCACAGGGGTGCCAGGGCTAGCACCACAGTGATCAACACCACAGTGAAGGCTCCGCTGCCTTTCGGCTAGATTTGCAATATAGAAATGCCATATACATAGAGGGAACGGCCTCTTGGCCCACACCATCGCTCTAATAGCAGTCTTAGATCGAAGCACGGCACCAGAGCCGCCTTCAATTGCCTCAAGTACCCACCAGTGGCACCGTCCTTGGCCCTACTAGGTACATTCTTAATATTATTCTTAATAACAAGGTTGGCTTTCTGCGGACGCCCCGAGTCCGACGTATCACACAGACCTGGAGTGAGCCGAAACCTACCTTGGACCAGTCACCAGGAAGAAGCCTACTGTGACAGTCTCTACTCATGACAAGAGGTCAGAGGTCCTCCTTATTAAAACAAGCATTGGCAAAGCCAATAGGTCGCGCCCGTTGGAGGGCTATTGGTTTTGGCCAAATACGTTTAGCCATGTTGTATAGCAACTCGGCTGCTGTGAAGCATGGCTAAAAGCTAGAAAAAAAGTGGTATGACATGGCCAGCACTGGCCACGTCATACTACTTTTTCTTTTTCTTTTGTTATGGCAATTGGGGTTGGGCAACAGGGACAACTGGAGGGAACAAAAGAAGAAGTGAAACTGGCAGACTCTGGCCAATTATGAGGCAGCGCCTCAGAGTGACAATGAGGCCAACAAATTGTAAGCAATGGGCGCTCAAAGTCTCTTTTAGTAAACAAAATCTCTTGCAAGCAACATTTTTAGTGAGATCTAAATACGGTTCTCTTTGTGCAGTCCTGCTTCGCTAAACTTCACCAATAATAGGCATTCTAGAATGTTCGTTGATGTCAGATGGGGTTTTTGGATTTACTGTTACATCATCCTTTGAATGACCACTTTAATGGAATTTTGGACACCAAACACCTCGCAGCTAGACCGCAGTAAATGTATGCTTCTAATGCACTAGCTTCACATTACAACTGTGAATACAGCAACACCAGGGTGCTGCTCCTACAGCCAACTGCAAGTGCAAACACAAAGATAATCAAATAAGACTGTAAATATTAAAATTCGTAGACAAAACACTTATTCCTGTAAGCCACTGAGTAATGCCATCAAACAGACATGGTAAGCTGTAGAGTCAACTGGAAAGGAACCTCTGTAATCAGAGACCCGAGCCACTGCTCCGAAGAAGAAATCAAAGCAGAAACAAAGCACATTCAATGCATTGTCTGGACACCTATTTCACACGTAAAACCAATTACACTGTAATTATTGCAACATAACATGACAGGTTCCGTTATGTTACCCTGGCACTACCTGACAGAATAAAACCGGCACAGGTATGAATGGGTCAACAACAAGAATTCATGTAACATCCACATTTAACTGGTTTACAGGTGAGCAGATGGACGTTAGAGCTTATTTACTTTGGCTTTTAGGGTCTTCTCTTTTGAATAAAGGAAGGGCAAACAGCAAGGAGGGAAAGAGTGCAAATAAAATGAGAGCAGGACGTGGCTTATGAACAGAGATCTGATGGGATGAAACACTTTACCTCTGCACTTCATACTTGCACTGTAAAATAGCACAAGGGGGTTCAGACTGTCACTACAAAGAGGAGATGGAATCTGGTGTTTTACAGCTTCATATACACCGCATTCCTACAACGTCGGTAGATACATGTTGCCAATGTGAATGGGGTGGGAATATCTCATTGTGATTGGGCAATCAGTATTCCAGATTATTTAAACCGTGCAAAACCTGCGAGTAGCAACGCAGTGGATCACGGACACTGATGCATCCTAAAACCATGGGGACAACCCTAGATTTTCTGGCAAAAGAGACACCCATGCATATACGTGGCTAGGACGGGTAACCTCATATCCGTAACACTTTAGAAACTGAGGGCTCACGAATTCAAGGCTGTGACTGCCGGGCACCAAAGACCATGATCCACCACTACATCAACAGTGTAAATGTCACGCAATGTACACTAATTCAGCAGCTATAATTACCCCCTTGTTTTGCCTTTGTTTCACAAACTGATAGTTAAAGGTCTTCCAGCTTACCTCATGCACCATAAAAGCCCTTGTGTGTAATTAGGAGCCTCGAGATTCTGGAACTTCATCTTTAGTGCTCTACAGTCAGGCCTGGTCATGAAGGCATTATTGTGCCTTTACTCCCGACACTTTTTTTTATAAGTGAATTAGTCACATGTCAAGTCGCTTTTATCTCTTTAGTCTAGAAAACCTCTTTTCCACACGACACAAGCGTTTAAATGCAGCTGAAATTAAATAATCAGAATTCATGAGCAAGTACCCGTTTTGTAAGTAAAAAAAAGTTCTTTCATACGGCTCAAATCTACAGTAGGGGAAAAAAGGTTTTAAATGACTGGGCACAAATATAAACTACATTATTACAAAATGGTACATGCATGCTATCGGACCATCCATCTCACATTCTTCAATGGAGTGGCCTCATCTGTCCCATGTTTCTCAAAGAACAACTAGTTTCTGCCATTGTTCCCATGTTTCCCAAACAGGAACCCGTGTCTGCCATTGTTCCTATGTTTCTGAAATAAGAACCTGTGTCTGCCATCGTTCCCATGTTCTTCAAGTAAGAACATGTGTCTGCCATCGTTCCCATGTTCTTCCAAGGAGAACCAGTGTCTGCCATCGTTCCCATGTTCTTCCAAGGAGAACCAGTGTCTGAATTGTTCCCATGTTCTTCCAAGGAGAACCCGTGTCTGCCAGTGTTCCCATGTCTCTCAAGGAGAACCAGTGGCTGCCATTGTTTCCATGTTTCTCAAATAAGAACTAGTGTCTGCCATTGTTTCCATGTTTCTCAAATAAAAAACACTATCTGCCATTGTTCCCATGTTTCTCAAATAAAAACCACTGTCTGCCATTGTTCCCGTGTTTCTCAAATAAAAACCACTGTCTGCCATTGTTCCCGTTTCTCAAATAAGACCCAGTGTCTGCCATTATTCCCATGTTTCTCCAAGAAGAACTAGTGTCAGCATTGGTCCCACGTTCTTCCAAGGAAAACCCATGTCGGCCATCGTTCTCATGTCTCTCAAGGAGCACCAGCCTCTGCCATTGTTCCCATGTTTCTCAAATACAAACCAGCGTCTGCCATTGTTCCTATGTTTCTCCAAGGAGAACCAGTGCCTGCCATTGTTCCCATGTTTCTCCAAGGAGAACCCGTGTTGGCCATTGTTCCTATGTTTCTCCAAGGAGAACCAGTGTCCTGAAGAGACAACTTTGTGTTTCCCTGAGGATAAATTCGGACTGGTGATCCGGTAAGAACATCTCTATTCTGGACTGTGCATCCAGTATTTCTTGAAGAATAGCTTGACCAGCTTTCCTGAGGAAATGTCCATTCCCCACCAACATGGCAATAGAGACTGAAAACACTGTCCTAAATCCTCTATTACCGGGCTTGCCGCCGGTTTGCACACACGAAATCCAAACAAGGGACAAAATACCAATTTCAGAGAGCACAGAAACTTGAGGGTCGCGATATTTCATTCAATGAGGATGAAGCGACGAACAATATGGGGAGACACAACTCACACCCTTGGACCAATGAAAATAGCAGCACAATTTTTTTCCATTACATTGACAAACTAACTTGTACTTCATCATTCTGAGTTAAAAGCCGATGAAACAATCCGGATTTGGTTTTGGCCTCCACGCCTGGATTAGGACATAAACCGATTGAAACTACCAGAATGGGCCTGAACACCTTGGGAAAACTGACCGCTCCTTTGTAAGCAAGAGACATAAAAAGCCCTCGAAACAGGAGAGGCTTATTGCACGAGCTGGTCCAAGCATGTCAGCAATATAAATATAGTTTTAATTGACCGTTTCAGAATTGTTTTTCTGCCGGGTGCAATTATGCGAGGATTACATCCTGCTTGGAAAATTCTGTGCACGTGACTGCACACCCTAGCAATGTAAACGCAGCCTGACTCTCCCGCTCAGGAGCCATTCCCCACGAGCAGGACACGACCAGTGTGTCTAACACTAAATCCCTCTCTCTTTGGACTTTCTACCTCTATGGTCCTGGTCAGAGCAGCAGCCATGGTTTGAAGCTCACATGCCTGGGAATAAAAAGAAACGAGACGCACCCCAGTTCACAGTTTTAATATAAACAGAAACCTTTCCTGTCAGAATTTACAGTGTTTACAGTAAATATTGGGTGCACAGAGACTGAGAAGAGTACACCATTTAAAAAAGCATTGGTAAAGCCAATATGCATCGCGTACACAAGGGATTGACTTTGTCAATATTTTTAGCCAAGTTGTATAGCATCTTAGTTAAGGTTTAGAGTTTGGCCGGTGGGTTACTCCGCCACAAGCCCGACAGATATCCCGTTCGCTGTATTACAAGTACATTACAGCCTACGGCACTTATAATACAGCAGACAGGATATCCGGCACGTGTGTGATGGAGTATTCCATCCACCAAACTCCAATTAAGGCCTTCAAATTTGTAACCGTTTGCTATTAACATAGCGCTCTGCTTCATCTAGTGCCAATATGTCTCCTGAGGAGGCACGCGGGTGCACGTGTGTGTTAATGAGAAGCGTACTGGTAAGATGAGAGCGTGTTGTTGGGGTGACCACATGAGAGATGCTCCAGCTACTTAGTGGAAATAATGACAGCACCTTGAGTCCCTCACGGGCGACTAGCTGCGCTATAGAAGTCCCCGATTGACTGATTGATTAGCGATACACTTGAAGCATGAGATGGACATTTTCTATTGTGACCATGTGTTGGTATTTTTAGCATAGCAATGAGTCAGCTGAGTGGAGGCCAATAGCTATCGTGGTGTCGCAAGCAGTATATGCGCCTAAGCTCAAGGAGCTGGTCAAGACATGAAAGGTGCAAGTGTGCACCATTACAGAAGAGGTATGCATATGTGTGGGCGCCATAACTGAGGGTCAGAGAAATGCTCAGATTTGTGCAAGCAAGCGTATCCATTAGGCCAGCAGGAGTACTGGGATACAGAAGCACTAGTTAACACGTCAGAATTTCTCGATCAAGGGTAAGTCACAGCAGTTGAATCAGACATCTGTTCTTCAGAACAATCCTGATCTAAAAAACGGTGGCGCTAAATGTCACCTGGAAGCAACAAAACAGTCTATCACAGATGGTAATTTAGGCGATACCCATGTGAGAAGGGAGGCAATTCACTGAATGTGCCCATCTGCAGGACAGTAAAGTATGAGCTACGGACAGGGCTGAACCAGAGTTATAAGCCCGCGCTGCAGGGGAGAACCTAGAACAACCATTGCAGCCAGAGGCAAAGGAGCTATCAGGTCATTAGAACCTTCCACCCTCTGCTGGTGGTATGTTCTAAATTAACAGGAGAACAGAAAAAAACTGGAATGTGGTGTCAGAAGGCCCGTAGCAGCCATTACTTGCTCTGACCTACTCCACTGTCTTCAATGCACATAGGTGTGAACCCAGGTTTCCAGTGGATTAGTGGGTTGGCCTTTTATTACCCGCATTTTACTGAAGCTGAACCCCACCCAGCCTTTCAGTCTAAACTACGCAGTCTTAAGAACATCACCTAATGTGTGAATGCGCAGAGAGAAAACAAAAAGGAGTCCCTACTCCCACTGGAACGTGGAGCAGACATTTGATAGGGTTGAATGACCATATCTCTCACGCACATCACCAAGCAGCAGGAGTACAAGCGGCTCTCAGTGCAGAAGCTGCAAAGGAAACAACAGCGCCTGCTTTTCACCCAAGGACAAGCACAGCAAGGTCAGCAGCAGTACAACTCATACTCACACACATAATAGCATAAAAGGGCTTTCATTTCCCAGAAGAGAATGCATACTTTTTATTTTCACATTTTTTCCACGTTTCTTGTAATTTTTGGTAAGCGCAAGCAGAAAGCTGAGAGGGTCGAATAAAGTAGTTCGTTAAAGATACAACAAAAGCGAAACAACGTCCGATTTGCAGACAGACACACGTTGTAAGAGACGCATACATCTACCCAAGAGAGGCCATAGCCTAGATTAGCCTTCTCCAAAGTTGGTCCTGGAGGGCCGGATCCATAACAGATTTTTCAGATAACTACATTTATCTAAATGGGGATATGTTAAAAATCTGGCACGGATCCGGCCCTCCAGGACTGACTTTGGAGAACCCGGGCCTAGATCACTAGGAACGACCCACGACCCCACAAGGAAGTGTGTACTCGAGACCGCGCAGCTGCATTTGGGCAAGACTTTATCTGACAAGCGTCTGGAATTGAGCCCAGTATGATTGCATAAGTTAAACCCAGTGTGGGCATCAACGCCCTAGGGACAAGTACAAAGGGGCGTGTCAGATCCTTCCCTGCCTGTTGGTGAGAGCAGGACGAGTGTTCAGGAAGTAACCTTGACATCCGAAATCCGGCTAAAAGTGCTTGGAGATTGGCAACTAGTTAACATGAATCAACTTTGTTTAAATACATTGGCACCGCAACATAACCAATGACTTCAGTGTTAGAAAGTCCAAATCAACAAGAGGGCCAGGACAAACTATGGACTGGGAAAGGATGGGTAAAAAGGCACCTTAGAACCATGTTGGGACTTTAAAAATACATCTTAACAAAACTTGCAGTACATCAAATCATTAAAAAGCACAACTCACTTCAGGAATGAGGTTCATTACAGTCACCGCATGTGTGGAAAAAATGTAAACCCAGCTAGATGCAATGAAACATGCAAAGCCAACAAAACTGTGGAATATATCCACTACAGAGCTCAAGTTTCCCATTTCCATGCACGAGTAGCTCATCCTAAACAGAAGTATACTTTGCATTCCGGATCTTGGTAGCCCTGATTTTAAAAGAGGATACACAGGACTACATATCCCAGACTGCAAAGAACAAGCATTGGCATAGCCAATAGGTCTCGCCTTTGGGACCTTATAAGTGTTTAGCCATGCAATAGTTGATGTTGTTGCACCAAGGATATTGTGCTGCATAACTAAATACTTATAAGGCCCCAAAAGCGAGACCTATTGGCTATGCCAATGCTTGTTTAGCCAGTTTCTGCATCACTGTCTTCCCTTCGAACTGGCCCAACTGCCTTCTGAAGTGATGCGCAGACTTTATACAGAAAGCGGTCCGTCTCTTTTGATAAGACTGGCATATCGAGCCTCAAGGTCTTCTCCCACTATATAATCTTGCAATATCAAATGGGGCGTTTTCATACCCTGTGCAGGATCAATGTAATCACTCCATTAATTTTCTTAAGGATCCTCCTGTACTTCTTGTTGCTCCTCTCCTCTCCAGGGAGATGTCTGCTGCCACTTGGGTGGGTCTACAGCAGTGGTCAGGAACAGATGGTAGGAGCACAACATGGACTGGTGACTGTGGGGCTGGAGTTAGTGAAATTGGAAGCGGGATGGGTGACTTTTGTGGGACATAGAAACCTTGCATTTAAGTCATGCATCATGGTTTGTAAGTTTATAATCGGCTCCCCCGGGACTTGAAGCAAGAAGGTTCTAATAATAAGCTCAGTCATTGTAGTAGGGTTTATAATCATTCATTTAGCTATGTTTACTGCACTGCCAGGGTTAGTAGTCCTTTCAGAAACAAGGACTGTGGCAGCTCTTCTTCTGCCTGTACCTGGATCATATTCCAGCATACATTTAACTTAGAGTTGGTCTAGGTTTCAAGCCCCCATGAGAAAAGCACTTGTTTTGTGGTAACACACATTTATTTGCTGACTGATATGGCTGTTTTTTTAACTCTGCACACTGAGGTACTGCTGTACAGTCTGCAGCATATGTGCATATTTAACTTTCTAGTAAGGCCATAGTACATGGCGGGGATCTCCAACATTTTCTGTAATAACAGCTACTTATGTTCAATGAAAATCATCCCAAGCTACTAATAATATCAGTGTTGTATTAGTGAACATATGAAACAAGGTTACATTAGTGCCCACCCCATGCAAAATTAGCAGCAGTGATCACCTCAGTGCTTTAGACATGGTTGCCAGCAGTAAAGTAAAAAAGACTTTGTTATGTATTTGCCATGCAGACGCATTCCAAATTGATAGCTATAGCTGCAATTCCCCTGACACCAAGGAAATATTAGTAATAAGAATCTCCAATATCACTCAAACATCGGCATTAAATAGATTTTGGAAATTCAACCATTTTTATCCGAACATCAACTTTTGAGTTCTATAAAACAAGCACTTAAGTCTGACGCGCAGGCTTTTCAATTTTAGTATACATATAATAATACAACAAAACAAAAGCTTCTAATTTAATAGAGTAGGCTGCACACAAGGGAACTACTTATAGGTAGATGGAAACCTACCAGTAGCTCACAAGCTACTCGTTGGAGATGCCTTTTATATGGTGAAGGAAAATATGCTAATGGTATAGAAAAGTTAAATGTTGCCTATGGCTGCAGCACGTTGTGCCATCTACTAGACTGACAAGGAACACATGGCTTTAGGTCTTTATATGTAGCCTGCCACTGCAACTTTTAAACATGCAGGGGGACCTGTCAAAATAACCCTTTTTGATAGGAAGTAACCCTACTTTTAAATATTATGTATGTGACTACTAAGTAGACCTTATACCCACAAGGTAAAGTGCCTAGATTTTAAAAGTGGTATGTACAAATTTAGTGTTGCTGTGTACCTACAGTGACTAGCCACCAAAAGCTATTATCTCTGCAAAAGGGACAGTAGCTGTGTTATGAGAATAACTAAAGTACACAATAAAATCATAAACCAGCTAACTTCGGTTGGGGAAAAAGTATCAGAATTATTCAACCATATTTTAATGTTTATTAGAAATCCACTTCACTGGTGAAGTCATTTTTAATAAATATTTAGAAAAAGTAACTTTAAAGAAATTACACTTGGTCTGTTTGAACCTTCAGTCGGCTAATTAGCATTAGCCTGCCAGCAATGGTACAGGTCATTTCTTCCCCTTAATTAGGTTTGAAAACTGCTTCCAAAAGAGGCACACTGGCTTAAGCCTTTTGGCAGGAACACCTGGGTGTGAGGTATGTGGCAGATCTCAGCTAAGGAAAAGCATCTGGGGAGGGAACGGGAACTTCATTAAATTGAAAAGGACCATGGTGAGGTCTGCCCAATCATAGATAAATGTAGAGGGAGACTTTTTAAGAGAAGCCTTTGTTCTCAGTCATCTGTAGCCAGCCTGACACCAGTTCAGTGGGAGAGAGAGTTGGACTCAGAAGCAGTTAGGTGTAGTTGAGGAGGAGGGGGGGGGGCTGCTCCTTTCCCTAAACTCAGCCCTGGGCACACCAGCAGCCTCCAAGGGCAGATGGGAGTTGACAAATTGGAGTTACTTCAGAATAGGGCATTGTGGGATAGAATGCAGTTAAGTAAACAGCAAAAAGTGGGAAAGGTTGCCCCAGGGAACTTTTTTTCTCATAGGCTAGAGTCTACAGGATGGCTAGTAAATCTTACAAAAGTAGCACCCCACTGACAGCTCATCAGAACACCTTCTGGACATGCAGAAGAATAAAAGAGGACTGAACCTGCTCTTTTAGACATGTGAGACAAGGGTGGAGGCCTGAAGTGCTTGACCTGCACCCACCTGTACCCAGGACTGAAAGGTGGACCCCAAGATCAGTTGACTGCCCTCATGCGTGGCTACAGTGACACAACAAGCTGCAAGATGTCTTTTTCCTGAAGTGACCAGTTACTGGGCCCAGGTGATGGCTTCTGCTGGAGTGAGTAGTGGCTCTTAACTGCTGTCTATGAGGTCCTATGTTCATTAGAAGTGGCCAAGAGGAGCAGCTCCAAAAAGTCTAAAAAATTAGGGCTTAGAAACATTTTGGACTTCCAAGACACTGGGGCACCAGCAAGATCTGACGACAAATGTGTTTAAATTCTAGAGGACTTAGTTGAATACAGCTTCAGGCTTGCCCCTTTGTAGAATTTTGAGCTCCATATAAAAGACTAAGCACAAAGGTAGGAATGTTGACTGTTCAAAGGCGTGAAAAGTATCTGCCTGACAAGAGGACTAAAGGGCCTGAATGCTCCGAAACCAATGGTTTTAGCCTTACCTCATCTAAAGACAATCTGACTTTGAGAGATCTTTGTCTGCAGCATTGCCCACTGGAAGATTTCGACATACATTTCAGAGACTTAGGGCCATATGTAGGTGGGCTAATACCCGGTCGGTAACGGCCGAAAATCGGTAAATTTCCCGTTACCGACCGGTATTTAGCCCTTTGCGATGTAGGAGGCCGGATTTAAGGAGTCGGTAATTTACAGATTCGTTATTTTAAGGAATCGGTAAATTACCGATTCCTTAAATCCTATGTAGAGAGCACTCAAGTGAGTGCATTTTTGGTTTAAGGATTCGTGATTTACCACCAACTACAAGTTGGTGGTAAATACCGAATACCTTTTAAAAAGCAATTTTGTGCTTTTTAAAAAGTGCCATGTGGCAGACATACATGCCCTTAGGGCATGTATGTGCGCCACATGTGCACACATGCACGATTCAGGGTGCAACAGGGTGTCAATTTGACACCCTTGAATATGCTCCCCTATTACCGATTCGGTATTTACCGAATCGGTAATAGTGAATGGCTTCCCATTCATTCCTATGGGCCTCCAGGCCCATAGGAATGAATGGGAAGGTATTCCTTATTACCGGTAAATACCGAATAGGTAATAACGAATATTACCGAATCGGTAAAATTTACCGAATGTTTACCTACATTCTATTTACCGATTCTTAAATACCGAATGGCCCTTAGTCAGAAGGTAAAATCTTTGACCAGGATGACCGCTTGGTGTATCAGACCTCCTTTTCCCTCCCATTCTGCCTGAAAACACACCAAAGTCCCAGTCAAATTTCGGATTAACGCTTTACTATTTTCTTGGTGCACTCCGATGTAAATCTTTAAAATGAATATCTCTGGTCCCTCTAATTAGATTCTGGTCGTTTTGGTGTCATTTTTAATGTTTCTCCAATTTTAGAAATTGGTTGTGGAATTTGTATTGCTATGACTTTGTGTTCGTAATGCTAAATACTTTACATACTTTACCCCAAGTTATACCTGTCTAGTCCATGCCGTACTATCAGAGGTTAAGCACAGGTTTATTGAACTTGTGTGTTAGAACTAACAAGATTTTGGACTTACTAATTAGGAAGGACTCATTCTCCACAACTAATAATCAACTTTCGTACACCACTTTCCTTCTTTTTCCTTATCAGATATCTTCACTGTGGACTCAGCTAGAATTTTATTTTTGGACATGTGGAGCAACAGCAAAGATATCCTCACTCCAGTGGAGGAGATTAGTATGGCAGCGGTAATTTGCTATTGTCCTGGTTAGAAAGCATTTTTAGGTCGAGCCTAGACAGCGCATGCGCTGTCGCAAGACCTGTAGTAAACAGTATTCGGAGTGTAATCCCGCCTGCCGCTTGGCATTGGCTCACTCCTCCATTGCTCAGGTTTCCTGGGTCATTATTGGTTGGTGCTCCTGCTACGTCACTTCTGTTTTAAGCAAGCAGCACCGACCAACTACCGTTTAGTTACGCTATAGGTCTGTTTCTGTTTCTTTCACGGACTACTTCCTTTATTTGTTGTTTTTGAATTGCCTGCCATGGCACACGCTTCACGGGCCGCCGCTCAACTTAAGGTGAAGGAGAAACGTTTACGTGCACGGGCGCCACGTAATTTTTTTTATATTCTTACTTTGCGCCGTTGCTGTTTAATGCTGGTTAATTATTGCTTTCTGCCGTCGCGGACGTCTATTGGCACCGCCACCCCTTCTACTTTTTAATTATTTATTTCCGCTGACGGGAACACACAGCTATATGCATGGGCGCCGTGCTTTATGTTTCAGCACGGCGCCCGATTTGCTCTTGCACCTCTTGTTTTATTTCTCGATTGCGCCACGAAGCCCTGCCGAGGCCTGCACCGACATGTTCTAGTCCCAGCCAGGAGGAAAACGGTTTACTTTTTGGGCCCGCTGTCCTTGCCAGGAAGCGACACTTGTTCACGTGTGTGATGTGTTTAATCAGGTGTTAGTTATGCCCTTTGGCAATTTGCACCTACGAAACGTGAGGAATGCTGATGTTTTTGGGTGTGTATAGCTTTTGTTCTTTTTACGAAAAGATACTCAGCTTGTCTGTGTCAGTCGTGTTTGAAGAGCGAAGCGAAGGCAGTTATGGAAAGGACAATTGGGGCGGGGCATATTTACCACTTTGGGGGTAGGGTTATCTTTTTAAAGTGCCTTGTCCGTACTGTTAGTGTTACTGCAGAACTGAAAGCCTGAACAAGGTATGAGTGAATGCCTTCTAGGCAGCAGCCGCCAGGTTTTCAGTCGTCCTTAGCCAAGTGTCTTATTTTTTGTGCTTCTTACGAGAGGGAAATGTAGTTTTATTGGAACTAATTCCGTGCATATTTGAAATCTCAGAAGTAGAACCAGTGCAGACGTTTTTCATAAGGATGCCAAATGTTATGACCACAAACTATTTCAGTGTAAGACTCCCACAGCCAGGGGATTCAGTGATTTCCACTACATCACATGCTCTTTGCCCCACCTCTTTGACCTCACGTGAAATGACACGAAGTGACAAAAATGCATTCATGCAGAGTATGTGCTTTACTGGCTGTTACGGGATGTATTGCTAGCCTGTTAACAGTGATTAGCAATCCCACCCGTTACACATTCTGTCCCAGTTAGTTTTCAGTTACCTACTGCCACCTGCACAATTTGCAAAACTTTCTCCTGTAGGGAATCTTGATTGACAGGAAGCGATCGTTTCCTATCATAGCAGCGTTACTGTTCGATGATCGTGTTTATAAGTTGATGAGCCGCAGGTCAGTGTGAAATTGACACGGAAATAGCTTGCACACTGTAATAGTGTGTAAACGGCTCTTTAATGAGACAGGCCATTGCTCACATTTCCTCCAACCTGGTTTGATTACTACCTTAAACAAATTACACTCCCAGCACGAATATGGTATGATTTAACTCAATCATCTTCCATAAATTATCCCCCGGCCCCCAATGGCACTTACAAGCCTCCCAACTTTCACCCTTTTGGTCACTCTTGGTGGATCTATCCGCCCCTCTTGACACCATTCTAGGCCTTGCTGTATTGGATAACTGTTCTCCGACTGGTCTTTAGACGCTGCTCACTGTAACATGAATACGGCGAGCAGCGTCTAAAGACAGGGGCGCAGCCATCATTAAAGTGGTATCGCATTTGCGAGAGTTTGAGCTATTAGCATTAGAAATGACAATGCCTCATATATGTGTTGCTTTGAAAAACACAAATAAAAGGCATTATCATTTTCAATGCCAATAGCTTAAAATTTCAAAATTGCGAGACCTATTGCATTGAAAATGCTGGTTGAAATGTTTGAGGAGGCAGACATCAAAGTAAGAATTGACAAGGCAGGCTTCAAAAGGTTAGATTATGCCACTAATTACTGCATGGCCTATAGCTTAGCTTGAGGCAGGGTCAGTGAGAACTAAGTCAATCGGCCCGTGATGACTAGGGCATAGGTGCGAAATTGATGCATCTTTGGCACTGTACACAAGCATAACAGTGTTCGACAAGAGTTTAGGCAGCAAATCTGCAGATGTGCCTTAGATTCTGCTGAATGTCAAAAAGGTTTGCATCCGTCTTCTCCACTACAAGGGGTGGTTTCTTTCGACTTTATAGGGAGGTAATCCTTAGAAATTGCGCTCTCTGGCACTTTACTTTTAGAAGTGTCTATTTCCTTCTGCTTGCCTTCTTTTCTGGGGAATGAGGTTGAGAAGGAGGGATAGAGGAACACCTCAGAGAAACCCAAAGAAAAGAGGGCATTCAGTGGTTGCTTTTCTAAGTGAATTGAAAGCACGACTTTCCATGTCTCTCAGGGACTTCACACAGATGATGAGCCAACTGTTGGAATGTGACATTTTCATATGAATTGGACTTCCAGTTCTCAATGAGCTGCTCACTTATTTAATAAGAATTAATTACATGGTAGTGAAGCTCAATTACTTCTTTAAGCAGTATATGGTGGAATTGTGGTCTGCTTGAATCAGAATTGTCTTTGTCATTGGAGATGGTAGGTAAGGGAAGTGGTTTTATTTATTTATTTTACATTCCCTATCCCATCGTTTGTCACTTTCACCCCTCCAACCCCGCCCATCCCACCGCGCTAGGTAGGAAGTCTAGGCTGCCACTAGGTAGGAAGACTAGATAGCAAGATGCACTGCCTATAGTTCCATCAGGATGATATGGTGTCAAGTCTTTCAGGCCAGACACTCAATCATTAGAGCTCCTCGGTGCTCTCCGCCTTCTGTAAAGGATGCATCTGTGACTAACCACTGTATGGACAGATGCTGGTGGGACTCCTAAGAAATTGCTTTGAAGGCATCGCCACAAAGACACAGACATGAAGACCCTGGCAGTTGCAACAATAAAAGTCTGTGTTCCCAGTCTTTTATCGATCGTCCAAGCACTATTGAAGAGGCATCATTCAATATGGTATTTAGAACACCGAAAATGCATAGAGTCCAAGAGGAATTATAACTGTTATGCCTCTGAGTTGGGAACGGTCTTGAGCTGAAGAGAAGAACGCTCTTGTGTCTCTCTGGGAGGAAAGGATAGGCTCTATGGCCCATTTCTAAAGAAGTGTATTTGCCTCAGTGCACAGAAGCTTCAGCAGGAGTGCTTCCCTACATGGAATAGCTGGTGAAGGATAATTCACGACGGTGCAGTGGTATGGTTATAGGTAAAATGGCGCTCCAAGAATGAGTAGCACTTACACTCCATTTAGATTTCTGAGAAATTTATATGGACGGTGCTGAAAGGTGAGAAGAACCACCAGTCTCCCCAAACACGTGGTCGAAACCAACATAAACATAAACACAATCCTCAGCACACGTCTTTTAAGTAATATGCAATTATCCAATTTATTTTAGACAAGCATAAATGATACAGAGAAATTTTCGTGCTGGGTTTCTTTTCTTTATTCTCTTTGTTCTTGCATCAGCCAACACGTGTTTCGTCGCACAAAGGAATTTTGTCCTGCGACTTTCTCAAGGCTGTATATACAAAACAAACACAAGCCCTTTGTAAAATTACACAAAACAGGTGTATTTAATACATCCATCAAACCTCACCCGTGTGCATAGCGGTATTCTATACGAATTTCTACGGCAAGCACAGGGATCTTTGCCCAAGAGACCGTGCTCATTCCAAAGCATGAGAAATAATAGATTGTTAAACGTAGGCCATCAGAATCTCGCCCCGTATATTAAGTGGTGATGGAGAAAACCAATAAAAAGTTCCTGATTGTCGGTATCTATCTGCGTGCACCCGGTGTGTGTGCACTGATCAATACGTGTCAAGATTAAAAAAACACGATCACCTCCTGTGTCACACACACTTGAGGACCTAGTGCCAATTACTAGGTGACGGTGAGACGAGCAAAATCAGTGCAATAAGTGTAGTGGCTTTAAAATAAATCTCAAATCACTCCTCACAAGTAAAACATCAGAAATACCTTACAAGAGTCCAAAAAGTTCCCTGAAAAAACCCAAAACTTATTTTAGTATGCACTATTAAGAGTAGACCGGTTCACTAGATATCCAGTACATTGAAGTATTAAGGCTACCTACTTTAGCAGTGGTAATAATTCCATCCCACTGGAAAATTAAAATCTATGTTCCGATGTCCACGTCGCATTTAACCGTGGATCTTCGTCATGAGCCAAACCTAGAGCACTCAAGAAAAATAGGGATGTCTTAAACCTCATATGTAATCACGTATCAGCCAAGTAAAAGCAAACTTCCTGTATCTTGGCGCTGTGTACAGCAGTATATAAAAGCACACATCATAAATCAGCAGTATTCAGCACGCTATTTAAAGCTATCTGTGTTCGCGCTGGGTATTATTAAAAAATTACATTTCAACGCTTATGATATTACGCTATGTAAACCTGTAACTAATAACATATAGCATGTCTCTACAGTAATCACCACGCTATTCCAAAATATCTATGTTCCCGCCGGGTATTCCCCCAAACGCCTCACTTAAGCTTATAACTCTTAGTAAACTTAACCAGGTGCTCCAGATTCTTCTAAATCTGCTGTGTCACACATTCTAATCAAAACTTCCACCATTACCTCATGTCACTATTTGAATGCTAGGCTACTACAATCCAGTGCCTCTGCTTACCTTAAGAAGGACGTGTAGGTCCCCACATCAGCGCTGTGTTCTCGAGTGCGAGAATGCCTGTCTCTATGATCCACCATTTTTAAAACCTTCCAACTCACACGTGACAAACAGAGAAAAGGGACCAGATCCCCTTCTCAGCTTTGGGAGCCATCTTGTAACGTGCTCCTAATGTGCTAAAAAAAGCCGGATTGCTATTTATAATCAACACTGGACTGACCATAAGTTGGATATCAAACATATTCTAAAACCCCGATTATATTTCCTAAAATTGCATGAAAGAAAAACCGTCCGCGTCCTTTCGTACTACTCCCTTCTTGTATCTCGTTCCTGCCTCTCAAAACGGGCGCCATCTTTAAGCCATCTATTCCATATACACCTGTTTTCCTATTAGTTCAGTAAACACCCAAGTGTATCAAAATAGATATATCTAACAGATCCCACATCTGTTAGGTAAAAAATATTCTGTAGTCAGTTCATTTGCGTTAATTTTGTGTCTGTTTGATAGTGAACTATCATACTCAATTACATCCTTTATGTAGATGTATCCAATTGTATCCACAGTCATTCTCGTGTGAGTTTGAGATATTGGAGGTCTCCATTCCCATGTATGTTATAATTAGTAGAGTGGTGCATACTAAATTGATAAACAAATCCATATTCACTCAAAGAACAGTTATTAACAGAATTGTTGCATAAAGTAAATATTAAAAAGGCAAAAGAAAGGAAAAACCGTGGTTAATGAAAGGTCATACAGTTTCTACATTAATCAACATTGAGTACATCAAGTTGTTCATTTACACAGAAATTAATGTAACTCTGGATTAATGTTCAGTTTCTATATCAGTTTCTAAATTAATCAACATTATGTACATCAAGTTGTTCATTTACCCAGAAATTAATGTAACTCTGGATCAATGTTAATTCCTACATCAGTGCACCGTAATCTCATGATCCAGAGTGCTTCCCTCTTCCGTAAGGCTAGCTCTCTGTTTCCTCCCCTGGGGTGTCTCTGAGTATGTTCTATACCATAAAATGAAAACTGTTTGTTGGTATTCTGTAAGGGGTAATGCATGATGTGTGCAGAGATGGGATACCTTTCATCACTCTGTTTCACTGCCCTCATATGTTCTGCAATCCTTTCACGTAATGTTCTTATTGTGCTCCCTACATACTTTTTATTGCATTTGCATTCAATGACATAAACCACAAATTTGGTCAAACAGTTTATGTTAGTCAATATCTTGTATGTCTTGTTCCCTGGGCCTCTGAAATCTGTCTTGTTGTTCCAAGCCCATTTACAAACAGTACAGTGTCCACATCCATAGAACCCTTTCATTCGTTGGGTTAACCAATTTTCTGTTGTTAGCGCTCTGGGGTAACTAGGGCTGAGTAGATTTCTCAAGGAAATCCCTCGTCGGTATGTGATGTCGGGTCTCTCTGACACAGAAACCCCCAGGGATCTGTCTGCTTACATTAGGTTTACTTTTGAGCACAGCACAAGTAAAATTGCGTTCTTAGATGTGGAACTATACACAAGTGGCAATAAGATTCAAAGCAAACTATTCCGCAAGAAAACAGCATGTAATGCATTACTTCATGCTTCTAGTGCGCATCCAGCTCACCAGATTAGGTCCATCCCATTTGGTGAACTTGTTCGGGTGAGACGCAATTGTAGTGAAGAAAAAGAATATGAGGAGTGCAAAAAAGGAGTGTTGGCCCGCTTCCGAAAAAGAGGTTACAATAATGAGACTTTGGCCAGAGCAGAGAAGAGAATCAAAAAAATTAAGAGACAAGACACTCTTAGAGAACGTACCAAAGATACACAGAGAGATGACAAAGTGCGGATGATAACAGGGTATAATACACTATCAGCGGTTATGATGCGGAGTCTACACAGGCACTGGCACATTCTAAAAGCAGACAGAGCCCTGGGGGTTTCTGTGTCAGAGAGACCCGACATCACATACCGACGAGGGATTTCCTTGAGAAATCTACTCAGCCCTAGTTACCCCAGAGCGCTAACAACAGAAAATTGGTTAACCCAACGAATGAAAGGGTTCTATGGATGTGGACACTGTACTGTTTGTAAATGGGCTTGGAACAACAAGACAGATTTCAGAGGCCCAGGGAACAAGACATACAAGATATTGACTAACAAACTGTTTGACCAAATTTGTGGTTTATGTCATTGAATGCAAATGCAATAAAAAGTATGTAGGGAGCACAATAAGAACATTACGTGAAAGGATTGCAGAACATATGAGGGCAGTGAAACAGAGTGATGAAAGGTATCCCATCTCTGCACACATCATGCATTGCCCCTTACAGAATACCAACAAACAGTTTTCATTTTATGGTATAGAACATACTCAGAGACACCCCAGGGAGGAAACAGAGAGCTAGCCTTACGGAAGAGGGAAGCACTCTGGATCATGAGATTACGGTGCACTGATATAGGAATTAACATTGATCCAGAGTTACATTACTTTCTGGGTAAATGAACAATTTGATGTACATAATGTTGATTAATTTAGAAACTGATATAGAAACTGAACATTAATCCAGAGTTACATTACTTTCTGTGTAAATGAACAACTTGATGTACTCAATGTTGATTAATGTAGAAACTGTATGACCTTTCATTAACCACGGTTTTTCCTTTCTTTTGCCTTTTTAATATTTACTTTATGCAACAATTCTGTTAATAACTGTTCTTTGAGTGAATATGGATTTGTTTATCAATTTAGTATGCACCACTCTACTAATTATAACATACATGGGAATGGAGACCTCCAATATCTCAAACTCACACGAGAATGACTGTGGATACATCTACATAAAGGATGTAATTGAGTAAGATAGTTCACTATCAAACAGACACAAAATTAACGCAAATGAACTGACTACAGAATATTTTTTACCTAACAGATGTGGGATCTGTTAGATATATCTATTTTGATACACTTGGGTGTTTACTGAACTAATAGGAAAACACGTGTATATGGAATAGATGGCTTAAAGATGGCGCCCGTTTTGAGAGGCAGGAACGATATACAAGAAGGGAGTAGTACGAAAGGACGCGGACGGTTTTTCTTTCATGCAATTTTAGGAAATATAATCGGCGTTTTAGAATATGTTTGATATCCAACTTATGGTCAGTCCAGTGTTGATTATAAATAGCAATCCGGCTTTTTTTAGCACATTAGGAGCACGTTACAAGATGGCTCCCAAAGCTGAGCAGGGGATCTGGTCCCTTTTCTCTGTTTGTCACGTGTGAGTTGGAAGGTTTTAAAAATGGTGGATCATAGAGACCGGCATTCTCGCACTCGAGAACACGGCGCTGATGTGGGGACCTACACGTCCTTCTTAAGATAAGCAGAGGCACTGGATTGTAGTAGCCTAGCGTTCAAATAGTGACATGAGGTAATGGTGGAAGTTTTGATTAGAATGTGTGACACAGCAGATTTAGAAGAATCTGGAGCACCTGGTTAAGTTTACTAATAGTTATAAGCTTAAGTGAGGCGTTTGGGGGAATACCCGGCAGGAACATAGATATTTTGGAATACCGTGGTGATTACTGTAGAGACATGCTATATGTTATTAGTTACAGGTTTACATAGCGTAATATCATAAGCGTTGAAATGTAATTTTTTAATAATACCCAGCGCGAACACAGATAGCTTTAAATAGCGTGCTCAATACTGCTGATTTATGCTGTGTGCTTTTATATACTGCTGTACACAGCGCCAAGATACAGGAAGTTTGCTTTTACTTAGCTGATACGTGATTACATATGAGGTTTAAGACATCCCTATTTTTCTTGAGTGCTCTAGATTTGGCTCATGACGAAGATCCACGGTTAAATGCGACGTGGACATCGGAACATAGATTTTAATTTTCCAGTGGGATGGAATTATCACCAATGATAAAGTAGGTAGCCTTAATACTTCAATGTACTGGATATCTAGTGAACCGGTCTACTCTTAATAGTGCATACTAAAATAAGTTTTGGGTTTTTTCAGGGAACTTTTTGGACTCTTGTAAGGTATTTCTGATGTTTTACTTGTGAGGAGTGATTTGGGATTTATTTTAAAGCCACCACACTTATTGCACTGATTTTGCTCGTCTCACCGTCACCTAGTAATTGCCACTAGGTCCTCAAGTGTGTGTGACACAGGAGGTGATCGTGTTTTTTAATCTTGACACGTATTGATCAGTGCACACACACCGGGTGCACGCAGATAGATACCGACAATCAGGACCTTTTTATTGGTTTTCTCCATCACCACTTAATATACGGGCGAGATTCTGATGGCCTACGTTTAACAATCTATTATTTCTCATGCTTTGGAATGAGCACGGTCTCTTGGGCAAAGATCCCTGTGCTTGCCGTAGAAATTCGTATAGAATACCGCTATGCACACGGGTGAGGTTTGATGGGTGTATTAAATACACCTGTTTTGTGTAATTTTACAAAGGGCTTGTGTTTGTTTTGTATATACAGCCTTGAGAAAGTCGCAGGACAAAATTCCTTTGTGCGACGAAACACGTGTTGGCTGATGCAAGAACAAAGAGAATAAAGAAAAGAAACCAAGCACGAAAATTTCTCTGTATCATTTATGCTTGACTAAAACAAATTGGATAATTGCATATTACTTAAAAGACGTGTGCTGAGGATTGTGTTTATAGCTGGTGAAGGAGTTTTGCAACATACATCATAAAATCTAGCAGCATATTTATAAGTCATTTGTCTTGGCTTCACTTATTCTTCAAACCTATTTGTGAGACTTACACCAACTGCCCTAACCAGAAAGCTGAACTTGGGAGGGGGAATTGTGAAGTCATTCAATTGTTGCAGCAGGTTTGTTTCCCAGTGAAAGCAGGCGGTGGCTGGTTTCTACTGTCCCTAGAAGAGACCTGCTGCTGTAGCACAAATTGCAGCTGAGGCTGCTACTACCGTGGAGCGATCAGACGTTAGTTGTTTGATCACCTATCCCTTTGCTTTTATCCAGGCTTGAATATGTTTTTCTTCTCCTGTAGCCCTGCCTTAGTTTTCATTTCCTTCTTTGAGAGGACCAAAAAGCACAGGACCTGTGAACGGTAGATTAGTTATCTTCAGCTGTTAGACAGGGTCAGTACCAGACCATCACATTATTCTGAAACCACCAGATCAGCTGCATCAAGGGAGATGGCAATAACCTGATTTGAAACGAGAAGGCCTTCAATTTAGAACGTCAAGAAAATCTTAGATTCATTTCTTACTGTTGTCTTCAGAGAATAGCTGTATGGATTCTCATTATGATCCATCGTCCCAACAGTTTGTCGCACTGGGTGACTTCAGTACTGTACCTTCTGTACCACACACCATTCTTCCTTAAACATGTAAACCTTCACTTTCCCGGTCTTGAGCCATAGATTTTTTTTGTGCAGAAGTGTGCCACTTCCTCAGAAGACACTATCACCAAGTATGACTTTGTGTAATATACAAGAAATCGTCCTCTGGTGGTACTTTTTCTGTTTACTAATCTTTTTGAAGCTACATTAGATTTTGCTGAAGTGAGGATCCTAGACTTCAACCAGATATCAGCACGGTCTCTAAGGGAATATGAAGCTACATCACCCTCCTTGCTAACGCTTGTGAAGAGTGGTAGAGTTGTCAACTAGAGACACCCTCGTTGGAGACCTAGGTGAAGAACCGAGTATACGATGCAGTGTCAGTGTCAAGAGAATCTGTGTTTGTATCTCTGAAGTTAGGAGAAGGTGTTGGTGCCCTCTTCGGTTTGTGGGTCAGGGATTTTCAAAGACGAGGGTGTCTGTAGAATCTCTGATATTTTAGCTTCCTGAGGTGGAATAATCTCCAGAACTGCACAGGGAGGGCAGGGCGCATGGCCAAAACGCCATGGACAACTGAAGTTTTGAGTGCTGGCTCCAGCCCAAGAACCTTCACACCACCAAAATTCAGAGTCTCCCTGGGTGTCGATGACTGATCAAAACAGCTGAAGTTGTCAGGACCACCGGGGCTGGAGGGTAGCTACAGGGAGACGATACTGGTTGCAAGAAACGGCCCAAGAGTGATGGCTGGCTGAGAGCAGACAAAATCCTAGATGGTGGCCGCCCGTAGCCGATAAGACACAGCAGGTATATATCTTCCAAATTTGCGAATGTACTTTTGGGCAGACCAACTGTTGATGGTAAACGTATTCTTTACTTTATAATCTTTATTTCGGCTAGAAGCCATAAATGCACATGAAATACAACATACATAAAACAATTAGTATTTACATTATAAAGATGCAAAATTAGGGGGCAGAGCCAAGATGGCGGCCGTGGCGGATGGACTCTAGGGAGCTCCGCGCCGGCCTGCAAAGACACCTACATTTCTCCTGCCCCTCCCGCCTGTTTCAGCCCGGTAGCAGTCCCTCTGCCTGCGGGGAGGTGCCGTGGTGCCGCGGGCAGAGGTCTGCTTTTTCATGGAGGTGATCAACCACGGCCAGCTGAGGCTGCTGATCCTCGTCCTGGCGTAGTCATAGTCGGCGCCGCTTGGGTGCGGGGGCCGGTCCCAGCCCATGCTGCTGGTGGGGAGGGCCCGCCCCGAGTTGCAGATTCTATGGTAAGCTGCGGGGCTGGCCACTAGGAGGACAAAGCGGCGGCCCCTGTAGCGCTGACACCCCCATCGCTGGAGGCCCATTCTGTGCTGTGGGCTTTGCCTGGGCCGGCGGCCTAGCTGTCGGGTACTCAAGGTGCTGGGGTGCTGGGTGTGGACCCTGCCCTTGTGATGAGCATGTTGGGGTATACTAGGAGGGTAAAACAGCGGCCCCCGTCGTGGGAGCCCAGCTCCGGTCCACTTATGCTGACCTGGCATTTGTGACGCATGGAGGACACGGAGTTGCTACCCCTACCCAGCGCGCCCTGGAACCATAGAGGGTGCGCCACAAGAGTTGGGGGGGGGGGGGGAACAGGTAACACAGCGGTGCATAGAAACGATTTGCTCTTGCCCTGTGCCTCCCTTGCAGGTATGAGTGCAGCTGAAATTGGAAGACTCCACCGGCTTCTACAGACTGCACCCTGGTGAGCGCCTTGCACCCCTTGGGTGGGCTGCTGAACGATTGCCCAGGTGAGCGAGAAGACTACCTCCCTTCTCCCGAACTTCAGTCTGCACCATCCCGCCTAACTGGTTTCATCTGCCCCCCCCCCCCCACACCCCCTCTGGGATACACTCACTAAATTCCGGAGGTCATTGTCAGGGGACCCGGTTAGCTGGAGGTTCACGGTGCCCAGAGCAGGGTGTGCGGCCCCTGGTTCACTGGTAGGGGGGCCCCCTGTAACCTCTGTGGTGCCTGCGAGTAGTCTCCTCCTCGACGAAGGGGACCTACCAGAATCCTGCATTGCTCCCGAGTGCACCGCTGCCCTGGGAGTTGACCGCCACGCACACCTGTCAGTAGGAGCGGTGTGCACTTTGACAGCGCAGGGAGGTAGCTCGCACTTGGGAGGTGTGTGTCTTGATGAGTGGAGTCATGGGGAAAGACAGGCCGCAGAAGGGGGGGCTCAACAGACCAAAATAGATCAATAAACAGCAGAAGGGGCGCCGCCAAGGACCGAATCGCCACAAGACCACCCTCTAAATATCGACCCAGCACGAACGGACCCCACCGGAGCACAGATTCTTGTGTCTATCGAGGCCACGAATGCAGCAGTACAAGCAAAGATAGAAGCATTATCTCTAGACATGGGTCTGCTGAGAGTAGACCTCCAAGGCAGCGGCGGAGGGCAAGGTCGCTCCCACAGATGTAATTTGCGGTTTGTTGGTTTCCCAGACGGAATTGAGGGTAGGACACCTTAACTATCCTTGAAAAATGGGATACATTACCGGAGGACTCCCTCTCCTCCTTGTTCATGGTTGAACGTGCGCACCGGGCACTGGCAAATTGATTGGTGCTACATCTCGCACTCTTATTGCAAAAAATCCTAAAATATAGAGACCGCGACTGTATTCTTTGGGAGGTCAGGTGGATGGGAGACTCTGCCTCCGAAAAACACACAATCCGCATATTTCCTGACTACACATGGCTGATTCAACAGTAGAAGATGTCATTTGCTAGTGTTAAACAGAAACTGAGCGCACTGCAGTTACAGTACATTACTCTATACAACCAAACTGAAAGTTATACCTGATGGACCAGTCCCACAGAGGCTGTGTGGGACTGGTTGCAGGTGGAAGGCGAGGGCGACCCCTGGCTTCGGGGGGCGACCGCCCGGTACCGTGGCTCACAGCTCTCGCGCAGGTCCAGCAGGCGAGGAAAGTACAATAGTTAGCCTTCCCGTTCCTCTTAGAGAGTAGTGGTGCGACAAGATGGTTCTCTAGAGTCGGAGCACCTGGATTCAGACAGTGAAGACGGACGTCTGCCCCACATTGATCCGGCACGATGGCAAATGGAACGGAGGAAGCCAGGGAGGTGGTGACTGCCTCAAACTCGGACACCAGCACTGGAGACATTGTGGAGGACACCCCTTAGGCTGCAGTGCCCTGACCTGCAGCAGATTGGGCGTGGACATTTAAACTGCTTTGGATGGCATCATGGTAGGCGCGAGGTTTGGCTGAAATACACGATGCGGAGTTCACGGAGGGCTCATATAGAGTACATGTGTTGGGAGCGATTAGCAGTTCCCACATAGACGCGGGAGGAGCTCGGAATGGTTACATGGGCGGGCCCCCCCTTTATACTCCCCCCTTCTCCCCCCTTCCCTTCCGTGCTTGTGGGCTTGAGTGAGTGCTCGTGTGCGTGCATGGCTGAGGGGGAGGGTGGGCTTGAGTACCGTGCCACTGGTGCTGTGCTGGAGCACTGCCTCAACCCTGCACAGTACTGTATTTTGGTTGACTGTAGCGTGTCTGGGAGGTACATAGTATGTCAGAGATTTGACCGGCTAATCGGTTTTGTGGTTGTTGACCAAATATAACCCGTTTTAATTTTGATTCTTAGGTTAAAGTTAGGGGTTGGACATATGACTCGTTATTGTAGGGTTTACCCAGGGGGTGTGAGGGTTGGGTTATCTCCAGGGATGTTTTTGTTGGCACCATTGGCATGGCATATGTGATGGAACAGCGCAAATAGGTGGACTGATGGAGCAGTTTAAAATTGTAACGCACAAGTTACTACTTGTGTAACGATATATCTGTAAGAGACATTAGTTAGTGATAGATTCCTTACCTTAGAATATCCCCAGGTATCAGACTGGATCCGGAAAGTTTTTCGCTAGCAGTACCCCTGCGCCTCAGTAGGTGGCTTCGTGCGGTTCCGCGTCCGTCGCTGGCGTCGTAAGCGCCGAGATGACGTCACAGAGACAACTTAGGCGCCACCCATGCGCGCTGTCAGTTCTGTACACGACTTTCCGCACCAGTAACGCAGAGCCATGCAAGAAACTGACCATTGGTGCAATGAAACTAGGGCCCTGAAAAGGGATGACCTTAACCCTAGAAATCAGTTCGCAGAACGGGGAGGATGGGTGGGGCGGTAAGGAATCCATCACTAACTAATGTCTCTTACAGATATATCGTTACACAAGTAGTAACTTGTGCATCTGAAAGAGACACGTTAGTGATAGATTCCTTACCTTAGAATAGATACCCCAGCAATACCAACCCCGGTGGTGGGTCTGCGAATAGATTACACCAGAAAGTCACGGAGAACAGAACAGCCAAAGAAGCCGTCTCTCCGGACTGGACTGTCAAGGCAGTAATGCTTGGTAAACGTCTGCAGCGAGGCCCACGTGGCTGCCTGACAAATATCCTGCAAGGGAACGCCGCGTCCCAAGGCAGTAGTGGCTGCTGTTGCCCTGGTAGAATGGGCATGCAGCCCCACAGGAGGCTCCTTCTTAGCCAAGGAGTAACAGGCTTTGATGCACAAAACGACCCACCGAGAGATGGTGCGTTTGTGCACGGCCCGACCTTTTTTGGCGCCCACGTAGCCAACAAAGAGCTGGTCATCCACCCGGAACGGTTGTGTGAGCTTTAGATAGAACGAGTGCGCACGTTTGGGGTCCTGACGATGGAGCCTCTCCTCCTCTTTTGAAGGATGCGGAGGCGGAAAGAAAGTGGGCAAAGTGATGGTCTGCCCGATATGGAAGGGCGTGCCAACCTTTGGCAAGAAAGAAGGACGGGTCCTTAAAACCACCTTGTCCGGATGAACAGAAAGGAAAGGAGGTTTAGAAGAAAGAGCCTGGAGCTCACTCACTCTTCTGGCAGAGGTGATAGCCACCAGGAAAGCTGTCTTTAGAGTAAGAAGACGTAAAGGACAGTTATGAAGGGGCTCAAAAGGAGCGCACATCAGATAGGTCAAGACAAGATTTAAGTCCCATTGAGGCATTATGAAAGGCACGGGAGGAAACGTGTGTGTAATGCCTTTGAGGAAACGGTTAACAACCGGGGACTTAAAGAGAGAAGGCTGATCCGGAAGCCGAAGAAAGGCGGAGATAGCCGAAAGATAACCTTTGACAGTGCCCAGAGCAGAGCCCTGCTGGGACAAAGATAGTAGGAACAGAAGGACCTCAGAAAGAGGGGCAGAAAGGGGATCCACAGACTTAGCTGTGCACCATGCCACAAATTTGTTCCACCTGCAGGCGTATACAGATTTAGTGGAGGGACGCCTGGCTGCCAGAATGACATCACAGACTTCAGGAGGCAAGTCGAATGGAATCAGCTGTCGCCGCTCAATCTCCACGCATGGAGGTGGAGGCTGGACAGGTTCGGGTGTAGGACCGTCCCCTGCTGCTGCGACAGAAGATCCTCCCGAAGAGGCAGTCGGATCGGGGGATCGATCGCCATGTTGAGTAGCTCGGGATACCAGTATCTTCGTGCCCAATCCGGAGCCACAAGGATGACTTGGGCCCGGTCGCGCCGAATCTTCTTTAGCACTCTGGGCAGAAGTGGTATAGGCGGAAAGGCGTACAACAGACCGCAACTCCACACGCGACGAAAAGCGTCGCCGAGCGAGTGCCGCCTTGGAAATTCCAACGTGCAGAACTGATGACATTGCGCGTTCTCTTCGGTGGCGAATAGATCTAACCAAGGCTCTCCCCACTGCAGAAAGAGACCTTGCGCCACGTCCGAGTTCAGACGCCATTCGTGGTCCATCAAGCACAGGCGGCTGAGTTCATCCGCCCTGGCGTTCAGAGAACCTGCCAGGTGTTGAACCACCAAGGTAATGCCTTGATGTTCCAGCCATGTCCAGAGGCGCAGAGCCTCCTGACAGAGGGTCCAGGACCCCACCCCGCCCAGTTTGTTGCAATACCACATGGCGGTGGTGTTGTCCGTGAACACAAGTACCACACTTCCCCGGACAGAGGGAAGGAATGCCTTCAGTGCAAGCCGGATCGCCCGAAGCTCCAAAATATTGATATGGAGCCGGGACTCCGCCGGAGACCAGAGGCCTCTGATCTCCGCCTCTCCCAAGTGGCCACCCCATCCCAGGAGGGACGCATCCGTCACCACTGTGTGCTCCGGTTGGGGAAGGGAGAGGGATCTGCCATTCGTGAGCCACCACTGCAAATGTCGTGCAGTGCCCACCGAGATTTGAACATGATCGGACAGGTTGCCCTGATGCTGTGCCCACTGGAACTTCAGGTCCCACTGCAGAGCCCGCATATGCCATCTGGCATGTTGCACCAGCAGGATGCAGGAGGCCATCAGGCCCAGGAGCCGAAGGGTCATCCTGACTGAGATCCAGGATAGCGGCTGAAAGATCCGAATCATAGCCTGAATATCCCGGACCCGCTGCTCGGGAGGATAAACCCGAAACAGCGTCGAATCCAGAACCGCTCCGATGAACGGGAGCTTCTGAGAGGGACTCAGGTGCGACTTCGGCACATTGATGGAGAACCCCAGCAAATGCAGGAGGTCGGCCGTAGTCTGAAGGTGGGTGACAACTGTCTGGGGCGAGCCCGCCTTCAACAACCAGTCGTCGAGGTAGGGGAAGACTGACACCCCTGACCTGCGCAGATGAGCTGCGACCACCGTCATCACCTTCGTGAACACCCGAGGGGCGCTTGTAAGGCCGAAGGGGAGCACGGCAAACTGAAAATGCTCCTGGCCTACCGTGAACCGCAGGTAACGCCGGTGGCCCGGCAGGACGGGAATGTGAAAATATGTGTCCTGCAAGTCCAACGCTACCATCCAGTCTCCAGGGTCGATGGCAGCCAAGACCTGAGCTAGAGTCAACATCTTGAACTTCTCCTTCCGGAGGAAGCGATTTGACGTTCCGGAGGTCCAAGATGGGGCGCAAGCCCCCCTTGTCCTTCTTGGGGACCAGAAAGTAGTGGGAATAGCAACCGCTCCCTACTTCCGGCCCAGGAACACACTCGATGGCCCCCTTGGCCAAGAGGGCCGTGACTTCCTGCAGGAGAAGTGCCAAGTGGTCCCCCGACATGCGGTGGAACTGAGGCGGCATGGCTGGAGGGGTGGACTGAAAAGGAAGGGCGTAACCCTTGCGGATGATCTGCAACACCCACTTGTCCAATGTGATAGCGTGCCAGTGGGGGAGATGATGGCGGACCCTGCCACCCACTGGCGTGGGGTGCCCCACAAAGCTCGGATTAGGAAGGTTTGGAGGTAGAAGCGGCGGGGGCGGAGGTGGACTGACCCCCCCCGCTGATTCCCGGACCCGCCCCTGCGGAAACCGCGTCCGCGGCCCCGCTGAGGCTGGTTCTGCACAGGCCTGTTGAAGGAACGTGCCTGGGCGCCCCTTCCGTGGCCACGAAAGGAACGAAAACCAGGAGTGGCTGGGCTTCTCGTGGAAAGACCTAAGGACTTGGCTGTGGCCCGCGAGTCCTTAAAACGCTCCAGCGCACTGTCGGCCTTATCGCCAAACAGGCGAGTGCCATCAAAGGGCATGTCCATGAGTGAGTTTTGGACATCTGGCGAGAACCCGGTAGATCTGAGCCAGGCGTGGTGACGAAGCGCCACAGGTCGTAGAAATGGCTCTACCTAAGGAGTCCGCGGTGTCTAAACCACACCGAACGGCGAACTTAGCCGCATCTTTACCTTCTGCAATGGCTTGGGACAATACAGCTTGGGTTTCCTCAGGACACTGAGGTAACACCTGCGCAACTGTGTCCCACACCGCGTGGGAATAGCGGCCCAATAGGCAGGCGGTATTCACTGACCCCAGCCCCAAGCTGGCTGAAGAGAACAAACGTTTACCGAACTGTTCCAGCTTCTTAGAGTCCTTATCCGGCGGAGCCGTGGGAAAGGCACTCTGCGACGTCGACGCTTGGATGACCAGACTCTCAGGCGTAGGATGAGTGGTCAAAAAAGCGGGGTCACCCGGCACCGGGCGATAACGCCTGGCGACGTTCTTATCCACAGGGGCCCCTGTGGCGGGCCGCGACCAAGTGCCCAGCAAGACGTCAGTGAGGGCGTCATTAAATGGCAGCAGGGGCTCCGACGCAGTGGACGCCGTCTGGAGCACCTCAGTGAGGAGGTTAGTTTTGAGGGCCACCGTAGGGAGGTCAAGGTGGAGAACCTCAGCTGCCCGACGGAGCACCACCGTGTAGGAGGCGCCCTCCTCCATGGTAGGCGGGGGAGAGGCAAACCCCGGGTCAGAAGAGACGTCTAGGTCGCCGGCGTCCCCCAAATCGTCCGCCCAGTCCTGCTCAGAGTCACACTGACGAGCAAGAGGGTCCTCGGACCCCTCCCAGTCGTCCTCCACCTCCGCCGCCTGTGGCACAGACCGTGGCGGCAGGGCAGGAGCCGGGGAAGGAACAAACGGCGTTGGGAACGGCGCCGAGAACGGCACCTGCCGGGGCCGGACCAGCGCCGTGCCCCAATGCGGATCCCAGGTGGGAGCAAAATGGTCCTGGAACCTGGGCAAGGGCGGGATAAATGGCACCCACTGCGGCGCCGGAGCCGAGGGTGGCGCTGGGGCCGGAGCCGGCAGCGATGGACCTTGTGGCGCCGTGGCCGGAGCCGATGGCGCAGGATCCTGTGGCGCCGAAGCTGGATCCGCCGGCGGCGCCGACGGTCCAACAGGATCCTGACACGGGACCGCGGGGCCCGAGGGCGCGCCGGCGGGAGCCCGAGGCCTAAAAAGGCGGTCCATGGTAGCAAGAAACTCTTGCACCTGTGCGGGAGTCTCCAACGGACCCGGGTAAGGTGGGTAGGCCGCGGGACTCTCTGGCTCCAAAGGAGCCGCAGGGACAAAGCCCCGGTCCCCCTCGTCCGCATCCGGGGACCGACGGGGGGACATCGGAGAGCGAACACGCTTCTTCGACTTCTTTTTGTGTCGTTTCTTACCCGAATCCGAGGGTGAAGACTTGGAGCCCGAGGAGCGATGACTGTGGCCCCGCGAGCGTTCTCTGGAACGGCCCCTGGACCTGGAACGGCGCTGGGACGAGTGCCGGACCTCCAGCAACTTCCGGTGCCGCTCCCTCAAGGCCTTCGGGGCCATGGCCCGACAGTCCCGGGAGTCGTGGTCGGTCTCCAGGCAGTAGAGGCAGACATCGTGGGGGTTCGCCACCGACATATTGCGACGGCAGGCCCCACAAGACTTAAATCCAGGCATCCCTACGTCCACCAAGGAAACCAACAGGAGACAAAAAGTCTCAAAAAAGGTAGTCAAAAAGTGACTAAGGTACGTGCTCTAACCGGATCTGCGCTTACTGGCGCGGAAAAAGAAAGAACTGACGTCATCGCGCATGGGTGGCGCCTAAGTAGTCTCCGTGACGTCATCTCGGCGCTTACGACGCCATCGACGGACGCGGAACCGCACTACGCCACCTACTGACGTGCAGGGGTACTGCTAGCGAAAAACTTTCCGGATCCAGTCTGACGCCTGGGGATCTTCTAAGGTAAGGAATCTATCACTAACGTGTCTCTTTCAGATGTGGAATGTACGGGGCCTTAACTCCTTCATAAAAAGGTACAGACCGCACACCTACCTTCGTAGACACGGAATCCATATAGCTATGCTACATGAAACACACTTCGCAGAATCAGAGGTTTCTAAGTGCCATAAAAAATGGAGGCCAGATGTTCTGAGACTTACTCCACCTATGCCCGGGGAGTGGTTATATGGGTGGCCCCGTAGGTACCGTTCAGAGTCCTTGGCAGCGAGGCTGATGTAGAGGGGAGGTATGTCCTGGTGCACGCGAAGTTAGATGGTAAGAAAATCTGCCTGATGAATATTTATGCCCCGAATATCGACGATGGCACTTTTTACCAACTTGGAGGCTCTTCTGCTGCCCTAGATGGGGATCCCTGTGGTGTGTGCTGGAGATTTCAATTGCGTTTTAGACAGCTCCTTCTACAGGCCTCCTCGAGGGTCAATGCTAAACCGAACAGGACGGCCACACTCTGGGGGGGGTCATGGACAGGCTGGGCTACAGCGACGTGTGGCGCACGATGCACCCAGACGAAGGGGGATACACCTGTTACACATACAGTTTATAGCAGATTGGACCGCTTCCTCCTTTCAGGGGAGGCTGTTGTGATGGCACTGCATACACAGGTGTTGGAGCGATACCTCTCGGACCATGCACCAGTGCTTTTGGAGTGGACACCGTGATGCAGCCTCCCATGGGTTCCACTGTGGCGATTACGGCCAGAAGCCCTAAGGGACAACATATTCATGGGGGAACTGAGGAAGGTGACTAGGGCTTATATTTAGGATACCAGGGGAACCGCTACTGATAGAGGGACACAATGGGAGGCTCTATAGGTGGGGAATGCTGCTCCAAGGTGGGTGGACTGAGAAGGCAACTGGAGAGGGCCTTATCTCTGGTGGAGGATATTCTGGCCGATTTGCAGGAAGCAGAACCTGATAGGGAGGCGCGTGGAGAGACATTGCTGTGTGCTCAACGGAAGGTAGGAGAAATATGGGATAGACTAGACAGTCTGGCCCGGAGCGAATACCGCCAACTACTCCACCAGGAGGGTGACAAATCTCGACGATACTGGCATGGCTTCTTAAGCGTGAACGCCCCCCCACCCCCAATTATTCTCAAGCTCCAGCAGGCGGATGGTAGCCACGTCTACACAGCATGATATTAATTCTCTCATGCACGCTCACCTATCGTCGGTGTATAGAGAAGAGGTGGGAGTGGTCTCGAAAGTATTGAAGGTTTTTTTTTAGATGACCTGGCACTCTCCTGTTTTACTGAGGGCTAACGCGAAGGTCTTAGTCAAGACATTTGCTTGGAAGACGTGAAAGAAGCAGTAACCAACATGGTTAGTTGCAAATCTCCCGGCCCCGATGGTCTGCCGGTGGAGTATTTCCAGACTTATGTGGACCTCCTGCTTCCTCACCTACTGGAGACCCTGCGAGAGGCCATGCAGGTGGGCTTTCTACCGCCGTCAATGAGAGAGGCCCAAATCATGATGCTCCTTAAACTGAGTAAAGACCCGTGCATACTAGGCTCCTATCCTTTATCAATGCTGGGTGTCGACACCAAGATATTGGCTAAAGTACTGGCACTGCGTCTGGGCAGAGTAGTAACCCATCTGGTCCACACAGACCAATGCGGTTTCATGCCAGGTCGCGGTACACATACGAACTTGCGTAGGTTGTCTCATGTCCTGCACGCCAGAGAGCCTATAAATGTCAGTGCGGTCGCCCTAGCCCTAGATATCGAAAAGGCTTTTGATACTCTGAGATGGGACTATCTGTGGGAGGTGCTGACACAAATGGGCCTCGGCCAGGTATTTATTTCCTGGGAACGTCTCTTGTACAGTCAACGGGCTGCTAGGGTATGAAATGGTGGTGTGGTTTCTGACATTTTCCCCATCCAGCAGGGCACGAGGCAGGGCTGCCCGCTGTCTCCACTCTTATTCGCCCTGGCAATGGAACATTTGGCGATTCGGTTGCGACGGGACATGGCTCATTGGGGCATCGTGGTGAGCAGCCGGGTTCACATCACATCCCTGAACGCTGATGATGCCATGCTTTATATAACTCGCCCGGAGGAGGCAATGTCTGTTCTTCTGGGAGTCCTTTCGGGATTTGGCGCAGTATAGGGATTGAAGGTTAATAACCAAAAATCAGTTATGTTCCCGCTCGCTGCACTGGCCAGTAAAGAGGTAACTGACCTCCCCCTAACAGAGTTTAGTTGGGAATGTGATCATTTTACGTACCATGAATTCAAGTGGCCCATTCAGCCGTCGCGCAATACGCATTGAATATGGCAGCAGTAATTTCGGGTTTGCAGTCCTCGAACGGTTTCTGGAACCGCCTTCCCCCATCTATCATGGGTCTTGTGGCCTTGGCCCGGATGGTCCTGATGCCACATTGTCTATATGTTCTTCAGAATTCTGTGTAATTCCAAGGTCCGCCTTCGAGACCCTTAACAGTCTTCTTATTTCTCTGGTGTGGGCGGGGAAACGTAGCAGGCTAGAGATTCTCAAGTTGGATGCGGATCTGGGGGGACTGGGCCTCCCGGACCTGAACCTTTATTATCTCCCGGCTCTCCTTCAATATGCTGCACAATGGTGTGCAGAGGGCCCCAATATAGAGAAAGGCCTTCTGGCAGATTGGGGACGGGAGAATAGTCTCCCGGGATGTCTCATGATGGGTTTCAGTAACCCCTTGGACTATCCCTTTGTAGTTGGCCAGGATGCATGCGCTTGGGAGTGAGCGGCCACACTGGTGCTGCGGAAAGGGCCGTATGCACGAACATTGCCAATGCAATGGATACACACTTTACACCATATTCAGTCCATAATAGACTTCACAGAGTGGTTCGTAGGGGGCTGCCTCACAGCAGGAGACCAATACCTCATGGAACTTTTATTTCTTTTGCCGACGCATAGGAGTCCTTCAGTGTCCAAGCCGGACATTTTTTGCAATATGCAAAGATTTCGTGCACAGCGAGGGAACTCTGGACCTCCTTCCCCGAGGAGCTGATGGAGTCTCACACTCTTTTAGTGATTCTTGACCCAGGCTCCTTTAGGGGTCTGATTTCCCACTTATATGGCACACTCAAAGCCAACCGTCGTGATGACGTTTCCGGCGTTCGAGAGAGGCGATCGGCAACCTGCCGGTGCCTCTCACTGAGGTGGAATGGAAGCGAGCGTTTTCACAAGTCCGAGAGGTGACCAGTAATGTACGCTTTAAGCGTATACAATTTAATTACCTTCACCGCACGTACCAGACCCCTATAAATTGGTGCGGTTCAGCGTGGCGCATACGCCAGTGAATCCCTGTTGTGGAGTTGAGCCAGCAACATTTACCAACATGACATGGGACTGTCCTCGACTCTGGTCTTACTGGTCGGGAGTGCCGAGGACGCTTCGGGAGGTTGGATCGAGGCAAAGATTCAAGCATTGTCTTCTTGGGGTCCTACCAGTCCCCAAGGCTGGGTCTGGGATGCAATATAAATTTGCTAACTTGGAACTGGTATTGGCTAAGCGCCGTATTGCAATTCGTTGGACCCATCGTGCACCCCCCGGGCTCCCCAGATGGATGGCAGACATGTGAAAATGTGAGTTAGCGGAGGAGAGACGTCTACGCATAATTCGCATGGACGAGCACGCTGACCAAGACCTGGAGACATGGGGGATACTACTGGAGAAACTGCAGGTTACTGGGCTGATGGGTGGGGGTGCAGACGCTCTCCCACAGACAGGGACCCTGTCTCACGGGTGGGCGGCGATGACAGGCACCCTGATTAATCAGACTCCAATAGCCAGCACGAATGAATGGGTTTGGGGGGTAGAGACACCTAACTGGCCATAGCAGGGAGGCATGGTTTGTTGGACCAATTTGCTAATAGCGCTGATAACCTTTGCACATCTAGGACACCATCTAGTTACACTCTAAGAGAGTAGCCTTAGGGCATGGCCCTGTATACTGGTTACCGTGTACACTATAGTTCCATCCAAGGGGAGGGAAGGGATAGACATGAATGTAAAATTAAGTCAATCTGAGTTATTTGTGGATACATGTGACGCACCGCTCTGCCAATTGCTGCCTACTTTTTTGAACAGTTATGTTTTAATTGACTATTTCATTGTTACCCGATTAGGGACCCGCAGCGTCTTTTAGCGTTTTTGGTTGCATTGTATTTACCCTACGCACTGTAACTAGATTTGTCACCCACTGTGCACCATGTGTTTCTTGCATGTGATCCTACTGTATATTGCTTCTGATCACGTCCCAAATAAAAACAAGTTTAAAAAAGAAAATGCTAAATTGTGTGCAATACTATAGACAATGAAGCAACCTATGGCTCCTGCAACGTAAAGGTTTTATGCAAAAATCCGGGGAGGGTCCGGTACCTCCCTGGCTTGAATTAATGGTTACCATAATTGCATATCCAGGAATCCTGCAGCAGGGTGTACGTAATTTTGCTCACAATTAGATAGGCTAATCACCCTATAAAAGATTTAAAAAAAAAAAAAGAATATAAAAACTCTAAAAAGGATCCTGTTAAACAATAAGTAGTAGTCTTCCTATTCTCCAAAGATTGTACCAACTGCTGTGTTACTGTTCGCCACTATACAAGTTTACTTAAGAGATACTCAGCTTGTATCTTATACACACTCATCAGAAAATGAGAGCAAAGATTTTCAACCTACATATATCGGTCTCAGAATCCGGAGTGCTTCCTGGAGCTCCAGGACTCCCAAATTCAGACAAAGCAGGATTATCCAACCCCTCCCAAAGGAGGTGACACATAAGTTGGGCAAAAGAAAATAATGTGCTCAATAGTTTCTTTTTGTTCCCCACAGGCTGGGCATTGCAGCTCCTTGGCCCGTGGTACACGCTCCCACTTTGCAGTAAAGGCCCAGATAGGTAAAGTTCCATACCGGAACTGCAAATAGAGACAGGGTTATATTTCATCCAGGAAGTCCTCCAGCTTAAAGGCGCCCTTAGCTGTGAGAAAAGCTTTTGTTAGAGATCCATGACTGGACTGGTTATGTATGCAATTATCTTTGTGTTGCCAATATGCAGATTTGAGAAGTAAATTTGGAAATGGCCCCAGCCTGGACCGGGGCATTCCACAGACTCTTAAGGCCAATGGCTATTAGTATACCCTTTACATGCTTTAGCCATGGAATTCTGCGTGAGCCTACTTGGAACAAAATTTCCTCTAACCCCCGTCGATAAGCAGATAGCTCTGGGGTGGCTCAAATCCTCCGCCAATAGAGTACGGGGCGCAATGCCAATTTGTTAGAGATGTTTCTGGCCCCAGGGTGCAGCCAGAGGGGGAACAAAGGAGTGCCTACAGGTAAGTCGACCAGCTGTAGCATAAAGCAATTTTCCACCAATTCCAATGTGGTCTTACCCTGATGCCTCCAGAATTCGACACCATAGGCAGCTGTCCCCAAGGCTTTAAGGTTATAAATTCTAATCGCTAGTAGGATAGGGAGATACTGTGAACTGCAAGACATTTTTAAAATACCTCCCAATACTTGCTCTGTTTTTAATCGTCGCTGTGTAATGTGAGCTTGCCACCCCAGGTGTTCTGTAAGAGAGGCCTAAATACACAAATGCACATACAGTGCTAATGGAGCCCCTGCTAGAGTGAGATGTGTCGTATTCGAGGACCCAGGATTAACCACCATTTACTTAGTTTTACTCACATTGAACTCCAATCCCCTCATCCTGCAGAAGCAATCAAACTGATCCAGAAGCTTTTGGAGTCCCCATCGAGGTCTTGGAGATCAATAAGGTATCATCAGCAAACATGAGGGCGGGAACCCTCATGTTTGCTAATCTAGACGTGTCATTTTCACATTGGTCCAGGAATTTAACAAGGCCGTTAATAGAGTGTAAAGAGTGTGGGTGCCAGCATGCACCCCTGCCTGACTCCTATAGGGACAGGATCGGTTAGCTCTACTGTTCTGCCATGTCGGAAATGCGCAAAGTCGTTAAAATGCAGCCTGACTATGGTATCGAACAAATAGCTTGGCACTCCCATCTCAGAAAGGGCCTGTCAGAGCATTAATCTTGGAACCAAGTCAAAGAGCAGGTCTACAAACACAACAAAGTTGTCCCCCTCCCAGTGTGACTGTTTTCCAGTACAACATTTGTAGATGGATCACTTGATCGATTGTGCTTGTGGACTCTTTAAAGGCTGCCTGGAGGGGTGTCAGAATCTCATTGTCAGCTATCCAGTCCTGTAGTCTACCCAAGTTCACTTTACTGAAAAGCTTTTGTATACTGTCTATAAGACTTATTGGACAATAATTTGCCAGTAAGTTGTGTGAGCCCTTTTTAAAGATGGGGATTATTTCAGTCCCAGCCCAAGTATGTGGGATAGGTGCCGCTTCAAAATCGCGGAGTACCGTACTGCGAAATAAGCACTCCAGAGTTTGGACTCACTCAAGAATAGATTGCCCGGGATTTTGTCTATCCCTGGAGCTTTGTTGGGGACTATTCACCTAATTGCCAAATGTATTTCCTCCACTGAAATGTCTGTGGACTCCTCTTCTTGTGCATAGGTGATGGGCCCTGAGTGGACAATCTTGGGGCTCGCCACACCTTGTACACTGAGCAGCCGGCAGTTATCCCCAACCTCCAGCCTGTATAAACTGAATAAGTGTGCCACCCAGTCTTTAGCTGCGATGTTATTTTCTATGATGCTATATCCATGCCTGCTTCCTGTTGCTACCACCTTCCAAAAGAAACGTTGATCTTTCATTTTGGCAGCATCTAGGACAGCCTCCCAAATACCCTGTTACCTTTTTGGCCCTCGATAACACAAGCTTATTGCTCCGCCTGGGGGCCTGGATCAGTAATATATCATATGTCTGATCGCAATGATCAGAGCAGACTTGGATTCCCGACATGCTTTGTTATAACAAGATTTGGGGCGCTTCCTACCCTCTAAACGCCCTATTTCAACTAGAAATAAGCTCCTCAGATTCGTATACATCCGTGTGTGGATTTCAATTATCTCCCCGAATGACTCGGGAGTACTGCCTGTGCTAATCAATTGTACCATAGTCTCCATACCTACTGCAACTGTCCTATTGATCTCACTGATAGTCTCCTGGGAATGTACTATTGTACTCCTTTTGACTCTACGGTTATTGCTAGCAACTCTCAGTCTTCTATCAACGTGCCCCCATAAGAAGTTATGTTGTGCACTAAACGACAGGCTTAGCCTGAGAGTCAAGGCATTGTGGTCGTTGTCCAATCGTGGTATGACTGCCATCCACAAAAAATGGCCAAAGCTTAACAAAAACATTATGTAAACAATTAAGCTGGTGTGATTCATACGGTCGAACGTGTGATTACCTGATTTATCAGAGACTGACCTGCCATTACAAGCATGAAGCCCCTGGTTTAAAGTAAGGGCATTAATTTGGACTGCTAAGGGAGTCCATTTCTTGATTGGGGTTATTTCCAGCTCTTGTATAGACCAGCTAGCATCCTCGTCTGCTGTCAGCGCAAGGCTATCTGTACTCAACGGTTCAAATTGACAGTTAAAATCTCCCCCTACTCAACGAATACACTTTTCCTTCCCAGCAGGAGGCTGCATTGATGACAGACAGGCATGTAATGGGCCAGGGTAGCTATCCATGCTGACAATACGGCACCACCCGACCAATCCAAAGGACTAATCCAACAGAATCGGTGATAAAAATATGGAAAAGGGCTACGCAACAGCAGAGGGGGGGGGGCAGGCGTCAGTGGAAACACCCCCAAGTCGGACATCTTGACCGATTCAAATCTGGAGGGCTGAAGGCAATGGGACATGCAGGGGATATCCAAACTGGGAGACATATGGGACTCCTTCCACTTGAAGAGTTTTTTCATATAGAAGAAAAGACGACAAATGCCCCAGAGGCTGTGGCCAAGCTTGAACACTGCCGCAAACTTTGCTGGACTGGGGGTGGTTGAGGAAAATTGAGCTCATTCACAAACCACAAATATATTAACCCAGATTAGTATCAACGGTGCTTAAGGAGGAGGAATGTCAACCCTGTATCCCCGAACAAACCTACTGTGTTACAAGACAATGAGGAAAGCCTCTAAGCACTCGTAAACAATATGACTATGTAGGTTCAAAGTATTAGACGAAATCCATATATTATCAGGTCCGCTCTTTATTGGTCCAGTGTCCGCAACCAGCAAACATGAGTTTCGTCAATGGGTGTCTACCCCATGACTTCGACAGGGCTCGAATAAAACAAAATCTGTCTAGCAATTTTGAAAAAATACACACATTTGTGGACAAATCATAATTTGCAGCTAAAATCATATAAAAAAAAAAAATTGTGGACAGAATCACCCTATATTAAGACAAAAAGAACCCGCGATACGTCTCTGCTCTTGGAATATTAATGGCCTGGCTTCAAAAATTCAAGACCCAGAATTCCTGCAATATCTTAACAACTTTGATATTATTATGCTACAGGAAACATGGCTCATGGAACCACTATACATACACGGGTTTCTCTGCTTTGACCG
Source organism: Calotriton arnoldi (assembly GCA_963921515.1). Taxonomy (NCBI): domain Eukaryota; kingdom Metazoa; phylum Chordata; class Amphibia; order Caudata; family Salamandridae; genus Calotriton; species Calotriton arnoldi. The sequence continues at coordinate 319,277 of CAWUFW010001141.1, forward strand.
TCCAGCCGTTAGAGGTAGCAAAACGGGCCATTCTTCAGAAGGGCTGGCAACCTACATCTCAACAATATCCATATCAACAGCGGTGGTAACCGGCCCAGAAACAGATGTAGCTTTAGCAGTCAAACTTACTCTTTCCCTGGCAGAGGCACAAAACGAAGCAACTCTTTTTAACGTATACATCCACCCAAAACGGACAGCAAGTGACTCAGCAAAGTTAACCGATTAAATAACTTCTTATCTAGGCAGTGCCGAAATTTCAAACCTTATATTATCGGGGGACTTGAATCAATATCTATTGGGATCATCCAAAGTAAAGGAAGTTTGCCTCCAATCCTCAAACTACAACATACCAACACAAGGAGCCTTTACGTATGGGAGGCCTAACAGGGAAAACAGATTCCTTTTGGAAGAATTAGAACATCTAAATCTTAGGGTCCTTAACGGAAGAACAGCCGGCGATACTCCTCCAGTGGCAAGCTACTACACTGAACTAACAAGCTCGCTTTTAGATTATACGTTTGTCAGTCTCGCGCTGTTTTCACATGCAATAGGCTTTAGAATGGGCGACAAGGGGGACAGCGATCACCGTCCACAAGAGATTATTTTAGCGGCAACTGCTCCGTCTAGCATTCATCCTGCTCCACATTTAGGCTCAAGCTATACGATAAATTACAAGAGGATCAAGTATACGGCAGAAAGCATAGAGTCCTTAACAGACACAGCAATTAATCTTTTATTCGCACAACCGCTCGAAAAGAACCCGATACAAACCTGGGAATGCTTCACCATCAACCTCAGCAACTTAAAGGCTACGGACATAAAAATGAGTTTTCCGGTGCCTGCACAAGAGAAAAAGATAATCAAGGCGGAAAAAGCACAAATAAAAGCCCTTAAGAGAATGATAAATGGCTCCATAAGATCTCTGCGTCACGACCCAGGGAATATACTGCTCCTCACATCCCTGCGGCAACAAAGAACTCAACTAAAGAAGTTGAAATGGAACATTAACAATAACTAACTACGAACAGGACTTCTGGGCAAAACTCTTGCACAATATAAAGCATAACGCCAGCGATCGCTTCTGGAAATCAGTAAATACAATCATCCACCCACATCATGGGGGACTTCCTTCCTACATTTTGGAGGAAACCTGGGCAAGCTACCTAAACTCCCACTTTAACAGTCAAAGCAATAGTCTGCCCCAACCGGAGCAGAGTAGAGCAGACTCGGACGGACATTATACCAACACCGGAAGAAGGGAAAGAGGCATCAATAATTTCCCTTACTGCTCCGCTGCTACCAGACCAATGGCAAGTGACACATCCAAATCTCCTGTATTAATCCATCATCAGGAGGAAAGGTCAATCGGCACTGAGCTTCTAACAATCATGAAACAGATCAGGAAGGGAAGAAAGGAAGGAGCGCCGGGCCCGAATGGAATCCCGCCTGCAGTGTTTAAACAAAGGCCGGAAGAATGGGCAAAAATACTCCATCCACTATTTCTGGAAGTAAGACGACTGGGCACCATTCCAGATTCCTGGAAAGGTTCAACGATTATTCCGATCCACAAAAGCGGCAGCAAGGCCTTGCCAGCCAATTATCGGTTAGTAGCACTGATCGATAATGAGGCCAAATATTTTGCGGGAACACTGCTAGACGAACTAACAACCTGGGCAGAAAATAATGAAATAATCCCGCTAAATCAGACAGGCTTCCGAAAAAACTCTGGCACGATATCTAACATCCTGGCAATCTCGTTGATAATGGACACAACAAAATTGAGGAAAACACAGCTGCATGTCTGCTTTATCGACTTCAGCGCCGCATTTGACAACGTGGAGAGGTCTAAACTGTGGAATAAGCTAGCCAGATGGGGCATCCCAAACACCCTTTTATCAATGATAATGCTTTTACATACCGATACCTGGGTACAGGTGAAATTAGGATCAGGGTCTCATCTTTCAAGAAAAGTAAAAACAATGAAAGGACTTAAACAGGGCTGCGTGCTGGCCCCTATTTTATTTAACTTATTCATGGCAGACTTACCACAGACACTTAACACCTGTAACTCCCACGCGCCCAGACTGGGGGGTACCAGCTTGTCCAACTTACTATACGCGGACAACGTAGTCCTGCTTAGCCATACGGTAGTTGGCTTGCAACATCTTCTTAACGGTCTGCAGGTCTACGCAGAAGAAAATAGCCTGACAAACTTAAATAAAACCAGGACCATGACAATTAACAGCAAACGAAAAAAGAGGTACCTATGGCACCTGGGCGGCACACATATTGAATCAGCGGAGTCTTATAAGTATCTGGGTGTCTACTTAGATAAAGACGGATCATTAACCCGCCAACAAGAAGAGATCAAAAGGAAAGGGATGATCCTTGCCTTAACCATGAAAAGCTTAACAGCCAAACTATTGGGCCCTACGCTGAGCCCTCTTTTAATGGTAGCACGGGCTAAAATTCTACCTACAATCACCTACGGTAGTGAAGCTCTGCGAGGGAGAGATACCAATCTTTTGGATAAAACACTTGTAAAAGCATACATAACTATGTTTAGCCTCCCGAACTATACCTCCCCGGCGCAACTTAGACTGGAATTTGGCCTGTTAAAGCAAACCTGGGCCAGATATGGAGCATACATCAACTGTTGGAATAAAATCAGAACATCAACCCCTAACTCATTAAACTACCTTCTGTGGCAAGATCTCCAACAGAGGGAGAATTCGCCCGCAAGATTGTATCTTCAGGAGGCACTGGCAAACACAGGCTTATTGCCCTTATGGAATACACAGTGCCATCATTCAACTCTGAAGAAATTAGTCTGGAAGTCGCTGAAAAAACAGTCACTGGTGGAGGATAAAGCTGCTTTTTCAGCCAGAGCGCATGCCTGGATGACGCTGAATTCTTACAAGATTCTAGCCCCGCAACAATATTTTAACCTGGGCTATCCAAAAGCACAGAAATTAAAATTCCTAAAGCTACGACTCGGAGTGATACCATGCATGCAGCATCTTCCACCATGGAAAAGGGTGCAGACTTTTACAGTGTGCAGTTTGTGCAAAAACGGCCAGGGTGACATCATCCATACCATTTGTTCTTGCACAGAGATGCATCAAGAAAGGAGGCAACTGCTAAAAAAAACCTTTAATCAAAGGGGAATTCGGACAAGGAGGCAAGCAGTTTTGGCTTGCTTCGACCCAATTGAACTCCAGACTAGTTAGATTTCTTGAAGCGGCCAGAGCAAAAATGCCAAAAACTGTCACTAAAGCTTTTTTGGGGAAAAGGAGACTTTGGATTATTAATTTTCTCAGGGGGAGTAACAACCGCTGCACTGACTGGTCAACTTATATTGGTTGCTCTTGCATGTTTTAATCTGAATTTTTTAACTTGTAAGCAACAGAAGTATTTTATATTTTAATTGCGATGAAATTTTATTATTGCGAATTAATATTTTACATATGGTTTTATTTTTTGCACGCATTGCAATGGTTTTAAGAAACTCAGCAAAATAAAATAAACTGAGAAACTATATTAAATTCAATCAATATGCGGTGGGAAGCATGCATCACTTATCAGCATGTATATTTCCCATGCAGAATACATGTGACAGCATAGTAAAGCGTTATCATATACATTGCAAGTCTTTTTATCATACATATCGCAAGCCATGTGTTCAAATTGGATTCGAGACAAGTGTGGTTATACACATCTCAGTTTAGAGGTTTGTAATTTGCCAGCTGACATTTAGCAATTCCCAATAGGGTCGGAAATGACCTGCCTCATTAATATTCATGTGGCAGTCACAATTTGTGACCCATTGAGAATTTGCAATAACACATGGATAGTGATTAGCTGGGGACAGCAGACCAACATGTCTGTGTTTGCTTTTAAATAAAGGAATTTTTTTATATTTTTGAAATGCAGTCCGTTTTCCTTAAAGGAAAACTGTATGCATTTCAAAAAGAAAATGAAAGGTTTCTTATTTGGATGACTTTAGAATGAAGCAAAAGAATGTACTTAGAAATCACTAAAGCACTTTAACCGTTTTAATATGTTTCATTTCTTTAGCATCTAAATGAGGGTTGTTTTACAAGATCATGGGAGGAAATGTGTCCTAGCAGCAGCAGTTGCCATCTTTGGAAATGGGGACCTGGGTAGAAATCCCAGCTTCAGCTCAACATCCTGCGCAACTTGCTTAATTCCTCCTTGGCTAAGAACGTGTAACTAGTCTGGTTTTCCAATAAAGCTCTAGTGCCAAGGAGCCAAGTTTGGACTACACAGAAAAAAAATGCAAACTTTGTAGTGGTTAGCTTCTGTAGTTTCATTTACATTGTGTTTCCACACCCCTGGCCAGTATCCTGTGAACTTACTTCCTTTATCATGGTTTTCTCCATTGTCGACTCATTCTCTGCTGCAGCTTCTTTTGATTACAGCACCCTGATGCACACTTCCAGCCGGTGGTTGTTGTGCTTACATTCTTTTCTTTGTCAGCACTCAGCTCCACAACTCCACTCAGTCCCATTTGTATATATGCTTTAGGTTTTTTGTGTGTGTTATTGTCAACATACATTTTCAGCATGGCTTATCATAAGAGCTTTTCTGCACTATGATTTTTGCAATAACCATGAGATTTTAGATTTTGGAGGACATAAAATCGGGAAATGACAAAGTTGGCAAAACAAGTACATTTGATTTTTATCGTTACTGTTGCTTTTTTGATTGGTTGGAATGCAACTGTATTATCCTGATTCGATGTTATATGTATCCCTAGTATCGGGCTAGATGTCAACCAATAAAAAGAATTTAAAAAAATAAAAGGTTGGCAAACAAGTGCTGTAGAACAGCATTCAGCTGCCTGCCTCCAAACTTTATGCAGAATGTCAACATCAACACTGATTGTGAATTGCTTCTGCTTCTCACTTACGACACAAATGAAAGTTGTATATGCAACAAAAAAGTGTAGATTGTAATGTATATACTATTCTGTTAAACTTACTACCTCAAGAAATTCCCAATAGAACTCTTCATACCCAAGCGCGGCCATCTGGCTTTGCTAATGCTTTTTAATAGAATGGCTATTATATTCAATTGCCTTTTATTCTATCGTGGGGGGGATCAGTGAAGTACCACTTAGCAAAGTACGCTCTGACTGATGACTCTACAACCCTGTCCTTATCCTTCAAGAAACTAAGGAGGCTTAACCACTATTTCACATCTTGGTCATTCAGTCTTTTGCTCTGAAATGTCAGTGTGGCAAGTGGGCATTAGAATTAAAAGCTTAGCCGCTCATGTGGTTGAACGCATGTGTGTTTTAAGCAAGAAAAGGTTATATAAAACGTGGTTTCGTAACTAACAAGTGGACCTGTGACATCAACATAGCTGTACGTGTCAAACTGGAAATCCTGGAAAGTGAAGAGGGCTAATGGGCCTGAAGCAAGAGATCGGTGTACAGCTACATGCTAACTTCAAGAGCATTCATACAGTCCTCTAATTTACAAGCAGTAATGTATAATTAAAAATGCATTAAGTCAAGAGACCTAGAAAAACTGGTCTCTCTTTCAGGGAACAGATTTCAGTTTTGTGATAATATGTAATACAAGTTTGCCTAAAATGTGTTAGCACTGAAAAAGCAGTTCTTAAAAACGAAGTTGAGAAATACCAGGAACTCTCAAGAAAACAAAGCTATTACTATTCACAAAACCTACATTCTCTTGATAATGGCTGATCTTGCATTGTTCCTTGTTAACAGCGTTAGGATTACCTGATGTCCACATGGCACACAACAGTCCTCCTAGTTAGTCTTTCCCCAACAGAAAAACTGCTCAGCCCATCAAAGTTTTCTGTGATTCGGTGGGTTAAAAACCTCAAACGGTTTGGAAGAGGTGGAAACAACAGCACTCTAAAATAGAAGGGAAAGCAAATTAGAAGCATTAGTGTTCAACATGCATTTATTATTTTAACTATTCAACTTCACACTTTTGAAATGGTTAGGGAGAAACAAGTTGTATGGTGGAAGACTGGAAAGTAGTGTAAAAAGATAAAACTACTCGCCTCCAACTCTTCACCTTATTTGTGAGGCAGCTCTTTTTCAAACTTTTAGTGACCAAGACGATGGGTAATGGGAGATGGAACCAAAGTTTCTTTTATGGATACCATTACTCCTAAGGCGCTCTCCTAATATCCATGGGTGTTGGTGTACTTCACATGCATGCATTGCACATTACGCTCCCACCCCACCACGCTAACTAACACAGACCCTCACCAATGCACTCTACTAAAAATAAATAAATAGGTGTCTGATTTTGGCCAATTCTTGAGGGATAAGCAGGAGTGTGTGGATAACAGGAGACAACCTATCGATAAAGCATCATAAAAATGTAACTTATTTATACTCCAGCAGTCTGGCTCTACAATTATTCTCAAAGTGTTGGTAGACTTAATAGTAGAGAACAGAAAGGAAGGAACAAAAAAGCAGTAACAGGCAGATTAGGTCTATCCAAATAGGTTCAACTCTGGATGATTTCTCCCGGTACTTCTAAATTTGGCTTAGAGCTTCACTCTATGCCAAATTTAGCAGTAGCTGGAGAAATCATCAAGAGTGTAGTGCTGGCAGAATGAGTGTGGTGTAATGCTATTTAAGTTCCTGCACTCTGGTGGAGTATGCTAGCGCACACAATGGTCTTTCTGTTGCACAGTAAAGTAGCATAGGATGCAGGAAGTGAGCTACCTGATCAGGCATTATTACTTCAGAAAGTCACGAAGAGTAGATACGTGGAAGCAGAAGATTGTTTAGAGCTATGTATGAAGACCTGTAAGGTGCACAACGTTGATGATGGGTGCATTATTTAATCAGCCAAGAAAGCATGATGAAAAAGTACTTGTTCAGGTTGAATACAGTCCACACAATAGGAATAAAGGTGGAATGTGTCCTGAACAATTTCACGTTTCACTGGATGGGATAAAACCTCAACTATACCATGCCACGATGGAACACTGTGCCCGATTCAATAGTGGACAGGGCTTAATGCTTACTAACAACCTTTTTATAAAGTATCAGATGGGGGAATAAAACGCCTGTTATCGAAGTTCAGAAGTTATTAGATTTTTCATCCATATTTCTACTGCTAGCTGAGGGAGAGAGCATCCCTACGGCACTGCCAGGAATGGGCCACTAGAAGGAAGACATTAAGCACCAAAAAGAAAGCCTTAATCTCCAGTGTTAGAAACTGGTTTTCTGGTTAGCAGAGGTATGCACCCTGTTCAAGCAGGAACCTCAACCCTAGTCAGGGTAAGTGTAGTACACACTAAAAGTTTAAGTGTGCTCACCCTCTGGTAGTATGGCACAGAGCAGTCAGGCTAAACTAAAGAGACAATGTGTAAAGTATGTGTGCACACACACAGTAACACAGTGAAAACATCACAGAAGTACTCCACAACCGTTTAGAAAAATAGCCAATATTTATCTGAGCAAAACAAAAACAAAAGAGATAAAAATCCAATATACACAAGATATGAATTTTGCAAGATTAACCACAAATGCAGTACTTGGAAATCAGAAGCTCCAACTGGGGCTATCCGGTTGCGCTTGACCGGCAAATCCAAAAGTTCTGTACGACCACGATGGAGCGTGGGCCGGATTAAGGAGTCACACAGACCCGCTGACAGTATCGTGGATGCGTCGAAGATCATAGATGATGCGTTGTGCAAAGGAGGAGAAGCGTCGCTGTCGAAGGCGATCTGTCATTTCCGAAGCCAGTCAACGTCATGGATGCGTCGATGTCAAGAAGCGATGTGCATCGGGCTCATAGGTAATGCTTGCAACACAGGGCGATGCGGAGGCGCTGCATCAGCAAAGACAGCGCTGCATTGAAGATTGTGGGCGCTGCGCAGTCGGTGAGCAGTGTCAGCGGCTTCGGTGCAGGCAGGGGCAATGTGTCAACGTTGTAGGTAAATGCACCAGTTCCGATTGGTGCAACGTCCTTGATGCGCTGGTTTTTGGGGTTGCAGCACCAAACACTCACTTCCAAGGGCCCAGGACTGGTTTTGGCACCACTTGGCAGAGTAGGACTCACAGCAGAGGAGCCCAGGTGCTGGTAGCAAGATGCAGGGGAAGCCTTTGATATCCCTGAGGCTTCAGAAAACAGGAGGCAAACCAACAAAGCCTTGGAGAAACTTTAGAGTTGCAGGGTGTAGAGAGTCAAGTCCAGTACTCTCATTCACAGGCAAGAAGCAGCAGGTAGCAGGCCAACACAGCAAAGCAACCAGCAAAGTGGCAGTCCCTCCTGGCAGCACAACAGCTCTTCTTCCTGGTAGAATGTCCTCAGTTCCAGAAGAGTTCTGAGTACATTGTGTCAGAGGTCCAGTACTTATACCCATTTTAGCCTTTAAAGTAGGAGACTTCAAAGAAAGGTCTTTGTAGTGCACAAGACCCTGCCTTGGCTCCAGACTCACTACAGGCGGGTATGCAGCCCTTTGTGTGGGGCCAGGCACCGTCCTATTCAGGTGCAAGTTTCTGCTCCTCCCTCTCATTCTAGCTCAGGAAGACCCAAAAGAAGGGGATGGGCTATCAGGATAAGAGTGGCACACCTTAGCTGCCCTTGTGTGTGACTATCTAGCGGGAATGCACAAAGCCCAGCTGCCACCCAAACCAGACGTGTATTCCAAAGACAGGCAGAAGGCACTGAAGGGTTTAAGAAAGAACATGCCATCTTTCTAAAAGTGGCATTTTCAGACCTGCAATTTAAAAACCAACTTCACTCAAAGATGCATTTTTAAATTGTGAGTTTAGAGAGACACCAAACTTACTTTTACTATTTTTTCCCAATTGAAAGTTACGCTTGTAAAATGTTACAAGGCAGCTTCAATATTACCCTAAGGGAGAGATAGGCCTTGCAGAGTGAAATACGAATGTAAGAGTTTTTCCACTACCAAAACATGTTAAACTGAAAGGTATATGTCCTACCTTTTAAGTACACTGCACCCTGCCCATTGGCCATCCAGGGCCTGCTCTATGGGTGACCTATGTGTCATAAAAAGGAATGATTAGACCTGAAAAATAGGTTAACATGTCAGGTCGAAATGGCAGTTTCAAACTGCACACCCAGGGTCTCCAGTGGCAGGCTGGAGACATGTTTAAAGTGCTACTCATGTGGGTGGCAAAATCAGTGCTGCAGGCTCACTAGTACCCTATAATTAGGCTATCTGGTTTTAGGTTTAAACCTATAATAACTGATAAAACCCCACCGGAAGGAAATAGCCCTCACCAGTGTAAACATATAAACACTGAAAAAACCCCAGCACAAACACAAACTAAACGCCATTCAAAGAAAGGAAAAGGAGAGTGATAGAATCATTTTTATTTCTTCCTGAAGGGGTCAATACAATGTAACTTTGTTATATAAGGTAGCAGTAAGAAATACTGGGCTAACATTCTGCTTGAGTTTTGTTGTTTAGGGATGTCACTAAAATATTGTTTCTTCTTCCTTTTTTCAGTTTTGTGGTCTTTGGTCTAAAGATACAGGGGTTAGAAGTATGTTTAGAGAGGTTGTTTATTTATTTTATAAACTGTAGAGAACCAGGAAATATCAAAATCATATTTTATTTTTTGGCTACGTTTGAGTCTTTCCCCGATAGGAAAAATGTAGGTTTCATAAGAATCTTTCCCAATACGTACTATCACATTTACCCAGAGAGAATGGGTAAAAGCCCTTGATACATCAGCCCCCTTTTCTAGTGAGTCAGTATTGATAGTAGGTGAATTGCCAAACATCCCAGGCTTTAAAAATTCAAAGCAAAGTATAGTGACAGGTATATGTGAAGAGTGCAGTCACAAAGCATCTGGGATACTTGTGAAAACATGACACTAGACTTTTGGAAAACATGGAACACAGTGTCACTTGGAATGCTGCTGCAAAAAGTTCTTACCAAGTTCAACAAAGATTGGAGTGATATTGTTTGTATTTGCAGTGATTCAGCTACTTATATGAAAAAGTTGTGTGATGACTTGTCAAAATCGATACCTGAGCTGAAGTGCTTCCCTGTAAGAGATCCTTGCCACTTGTTAGATGGTATGCTGAAAGCATCTTTACAATCTTCAGAGTTAATGAAGAATGCTATTGACTTTTTAGTCCATTCTGGTGCACTATTGTTTTATGCGCAGGAACTAAAACGCAAATATTTCTCATTTTGGACTTTGTGTGGCATCAAAGAGTCATACCAACTGTTTCACTTAGTTGATGGTTATCTTTCCAAGGGAAGGGGCTGTGAATGCTATATTATCCATGTGGCAAATGTTTACAGAATGTTTGCTGAGTGATGATGCCAAAGGCAAGAAATGTGAGGATCTTTGGTCACATATGGATTGTGATTTGAAAAAAAGTACACTACTGCATTCTTAGATTTTTACAGGAAAGCATGACTGCTGTAGTGGACATAATAAAAAAACTAGAGTCTGAAAACACCTTGTCTACCAAGTGTTGAGCATAATTGGTGTAGATGTGAATCATCTCCTTGAGAGTAGGCTGGGCGACACTTTTAGCGACTTTGGCACTGCAACATGTTCCATGTTAGAGTGCTTGGCACTTGGTAAGCAAAGAAATGTTGAGGAGCAATTCAGGAACTTTTATTTTACAATGTATGAGAAATAGCCCTTCACCAAACATGGCATTTGAAGTCAACGAAGCCTCACTGTGGTACTCTGCACAAGTTATAGATCCCTTCCGTAAAGGGAAATTTTCTCTGGAGTTTCATAAGTGCTGCCTCATTTTTGACCACTTCAATAACGGAGGGCATATGCGCCCAGTTCAACGCATATGTTGAAGAACCTGTCATAGAGAATCACAATCTTCAGGTGCACCAGTATTGGCATGGAAAGCTATGTCTGTGGCCAGAGTTAGCAAATTGTGTACTGGCTATTTTGGCGTTGCCTGTCTTAAGTGCCAATGTTGAGAGGGCTTTTTCACAGATAAAAGTTTACATGGGAAGGAAAGAGCGAGCATGCATGACCAAAGACTCACTGAAGAAGTATTGTATGGTGTACTACGATAAGTACTACAATATGTATGATTTGTAAAAATGTATTTGGACCTCATATACACTGTCTATATACCATGCACTATCAGTGCAGAAAGCAAGCAATAATAAAAGCAAAAAGTTTCAAGTTTAAGATTTGCAGCATTGTCCACAAAGCAGTATGGGGTAAAGGACCTACTTACTTGGCGGAGAAACTTAATCGATACACTCCCCGTAGGGATCTCCACTCTGGTTCTAAATCCCTCCTCATGGTACCTAAGGTCAAGAAGTTAAGGACGGGGGAAAAGCTTTTTCATATCTGGCTCCCCTCTACTGGAACCAGCTTCCCATCTCATTGCGGCAGTGCCCGGACCATCTGCAGTTCAGAAAGGCCTTGAAAACGGTTCTATTCTAGAATGGCTCCTTTGTGACAGCTTTCTTATGTGGGTCCGTGAGCGCTGAGATACCCCTTCGGGGGTGATTCAAGCGCTATACAAATCCATACATAAATAAACAAACACCGGAAAAACACTGTTTCTGGTGTGTTTTTAAAGGCGCGAAAATGTGTAATTAATGATAACCACAGTTTTTTTAAGGTAATGAAATCACTTGAAAACACTGAAAAAACCCCACCAGAATTTACCAAAACTAGAAACTGAAAACAGGAAAGCCTACCTATAATTCACAGGCCCTGGGCACATATAGTGCACTGTACTAGGGACTTATAAGTAAATCAAAATATGGCAATCATGGAGAATCATTTTAGACACAGAGCACATACCTTCCGCACTGGTCAGCAGTGAAAAAGTACACAGCGTCCTAAAGCTAGCAAAAACGAAGTTCAGCACACAGTCAAAAACAGGAGGCCAGAAGGCAAAAAGTCAAGGGAAACCACACCAAAAGATGCCAGGTCTAACATCCAGCATGTTATAGACCAGCGACAACTACAAAGCAGAGTTTGACAAAATCCCACTGCAAGATACAGTCCCATTGCCACTCACCTAAACTATAAATCACATGTGATTGCAAATTGAAGCTAATGCGGTGACATTGTATGAGACAGTTGTGATAATGGGTGAGCCATCTTACAATTGGCACTAGATGAATGGACAAGGCTTCATAAACTGCTGATGCAGATTCTTGTATGGATACTGCCTCACTCAAACTGGAGCTACAAGAACTAGGGTACATGGTTCCTTATTCATTATGCTAAGCACACTGGGTATCAAAGGATATGGTGGGATGGCATAAGCAGGTATCCCAAAGCAGTTAATCAAAAGGACTTTGGTGATTCCTCAAACCCCCTTTGCCAGTACATGCTGGTGAAGAGTTGGCCCTCTGACCTCCTGGCCAGGGAACTCTGTTCTCCCCCTTGCGCAGCTTAGTCACTGCGCCGCTGCCCTCAGCACCTCTCTGGTTGCAGGAAGGTGTTCGAGGCCCTCCTCCACCGCAGGCTCCTGCCTGCGCCTCATCCCTGGTGGTCCAGTGGGAGAGCCTTGCTCTTCTGCTGGTTCCGCTTCGGTCTCAGTTTGTCTTTTTCTGTCTGTTGTCTATCTGTTGCTTTTATTTATTTTTTGTGCCTCTGTTGTCTGTTGTTTTTTATTTTTGTGCCTTGTTGTGCCCTTCTGTATTGTGCCTGGTTTTGTCCTCCCCTCGCCGTTTTTCCCGCCGCTGTTGCCCCTGCGTCCCCCCTGCTGGTTCCCGCCTCCAAGCTGAGCTCCCTCCCCCGTCCCCTACTTAATCGCAGCCGCGTGCAGCGGGAGCGCCAAAGGCAAGCCCGTCTGCGCCCATCCGCGACCAGCGCCAGGGACCCTGGTTCTCTGACCCCTCACCGCTACGACTCAGCCGCCCTCCACACACTCAAACCTGGAAGACACAACAACTGCCAGCTATCTACGCCAAACACCACCCACGGCCAGTTCTCCTGCCGACAAACCTTCACCAACCCCCGCACCCCCACGGAAACCGCCCACCCACCCACCGGAGGCCAGCACACCCGAAGCCTTGAGATGCATCCTCCTCAAAGTGCGCTCCTTGCACAGAAACGCAACAGAAATATGGGACCTCCGACACCCTCTCGCCAGACGTCGCCTTCTTCACGGAAACCTGGACCAACACCACCTCCACCATCGCTACCGCCATCCCCGATGGATACAAGATCCAGAGGAAGGACCGCCCCAACCACCCAGGAGGAGGACTCGCCATCGCACACAAGAACTCCCTCCGACTCACCACCTCCAGCACGAACGACTACTCATCCCCCACGGAACACCTCCATTTCCAGATCCAGACCAGCCACAGAACGACCCTACGCGGCACCCTCGTCTACAGACCCCCTGGACCTCGAACCGCGTTCACCACAACCATCACCGACCTCATCGCACCCCACACCATCGCCTCTATGGACTACATACTGCTCGGAGACCTAAACTTCCACCTCGACAACCTCAGCGACACCAACTCCTCCGCCCTCCTGGACAACCTCATCAACATTGGACTGAAACAGCTCGTCACCACCTCCACCCACAAGTCAGGACACACCCTCGACCCCATCTTCGCAGGAGGTGACAACATCCACTTCAGCTACACCACGCAATCCCCCCTGGACGGACCACCACTGTTAACACTTCTCCTTCAACAAAGCCACCGCTCATAAACCTACACTACGCCCTCCGCGAAGAAACTGGAGCAAGGTCACCGAAGAGCACCTCAACTCCACCCTCAACCACGATCCCCCTCCCACCTCGACCGACGCCAACTCTGCAGCCAAGGAAGTACACATATGGATCACCAAGTGCGCAGACAAGCTTGCCCCCCTTCGTAACCCCGACAGACATCGCTCCATGAAGGCCACCTGGTTCACCACCTACCTCCAATCCAGACGCACCTGCAGACGTCTCGAGAAGCTATGGAGAAACAGCAAAACCGCAGAAGATCGGACCACCTACAAGAACGCCATGACTGAATACCACCAACTCATCAGATCCACCAAAAGGACCTTCATCCAGAAAAAAATCCTCGCTAACTCCAGCAACTCAAAGGAACTCTTCAGCATCATTCAGGAATTCACCAAACCCCCCAGCGAAGCCATTGACGTCACACCCTCCCTGGATCTCGGCAACAGACACAGATCCTACTTCCATCTGAAAATCAAGTCCCTCTACGACAACTTCAACGAACAGACACCAGACACCGAAACCACACCTCCCTCCAACAACGACAGCCAGCCTACCATCTCCGCCTGGACCGGTCACCAACGAAGACACTGCCACAACCATGAAAAGCATTCACTCCGGAGCCCCTACGGACCCTTGCGCACCGCACATCTTCCACAGAGCCGCCACCGCCATAGCACCCGAGCTACGACGTACCATCAACACCACCTTCGAATCCAGCACGTTCCCAGACGACTGGAAACGCGCAGAAGTCAAGCCCCTCCTCAAGACGCCCTCCGCAGACCCGACGGACCTCAAAACCTACCGACCCATCTCTCTCCTCCCCTTCGCAGCCAAAGTCACTGAGAAGATCGTTAACGTCCAGCTAACGAACTTCAATTATAACTCCATTCTCGACCCTTCCCAATCCGGATTCTGCAGCAACCACATCACCAAGACCACCCTCCTCGCTGCCACAGATGACATCCGCACTCTCCTCGACCAAGGCCATACCGCGGCCCTCATCCTACTAGATCTCTCTTCGGCCTTCGACCCAGTCTCCCACCGCACTCTCACCGCCAGACTCCACAACGCCAGCATACAGGGGACCGCCCTCGACTGGCTCCGCTCCTTCCTCACAGGCAGAACCCAAAGAATCAGACTCCCGCCCTTCCTCTCCGAATCCACAGAGATCAACTGCGGAGTACCCCAAGGATCATCGCTCAGCCCCACGCTCTTCAAAATCTACATGGCCCCCCTCGCCGCCATCATCAGTCAGCATGGACTCAGCATAGTATCCTATGCCGACGACACCCAGCTCATCCTTTCACTCACAAAGGACCCCCACACCACCAGCCTCAGCTTCCAGGAAGGAATGAAAGATGTCGCATCCTGGATGAGCAGCAGCTGCCTGAAGCTCCACTCGGAGAAGACAGAAGTCCTCGGACCTACCCCCTCAGCTTGGGACAATACCTGGTCGACCACCGCCCTAGGCACTCCCCCCACAGACCACACCCAAAATCTCGGCATCATACTCGACTCCTCCCTCACCATGACCCGACAGATCAACATCCTTCGCAAGACCTTCAAATGGATACCCCCGAATCCAGAAAGACCGTCACCCACGCACTCATAACTAGCAGACTGGACTATGGAAATGCCCTCTACGCCGGAATCAACAAATCCCTGCTCCGCAAACTCCAGACCATCCAGAACACCGCGGCCAGACTCGTCCTCGAACCCCACAACATGAACACAGCACCCAACACCTACGAAACCTCCACTGGCTTCCCGCCGAGAAGAGAATTACCTTCAAGCTGCTCAGCCACACCTACAAATTCCTCCACAATACCGGACTCCAATACCTCACCGAAAGAGTCTCCTTCCACGTACCCAAGAGAAACCTCTGCTTCGCCGACCTCGCCGAAACCCCGCGCATCCTCAGAGCCAGAGTGGGTCAAAGAGCCTTCTCCTACATCGCAGCTAAGACCTGGAACGAGCTCCCAATCGACATCAGACGCTCCCCCACTCTGCCACCTTTAGGAAGAGCCTCAAGACCTGGCTCTTCGGCTGACTCCGAGCTGCACCTCCCCCCCAGCGCCTTGAGACCCTCACGGGTAAGTAGCGCGCTTCACAATCCCCCCCAAACTCACTGCTTGGCTGTTGCAAATAAACACTACCTTTAGTCGATTGGGGTGTAATGCCCACTTTGCTAGCACTAAGACTGGCATTACATTAGGTAACAGTAATAATGAAGGCCTCCAATGAAAGGCAACTAGGGCCAGGCTTAAAGACCTTTACAATCAATAATGGTGTCAAGTTTGCAAAGAATGCAGTAAATGAGCGGATCAATTGTCAGCACTGTCCCTTGCTTGCTGGAGGGTCAGTGAGTTTCTGTCAAAGATCTTCTCTTTAACCTCCAGCCAGACGAATGTGCTGCAGAGCCAAACTAGCCTTTGTTATTTACCAAAAGTTTTTTTGAACATATCATAGCAGAAGAAAGTAGCTCTCTACTTGGAATACTTTTGAGGACCACAAATTTATTAGCTAGAATTACATATAGAAGTAAACGTTACTTATGTTCAGTAACAATATTTCTGGTGGAAACATGCTCTTCCTGTGGCTACCTCACCTTGTGAATTCCTTCCAGGCTTCAGACTGGTCTTGAAAACTTTTTTGCCCATCCACCATTCAGATCACAACATTCCACCGGCGGATGTGACGTCACAGGATTATATTAGACAACAATCAGGATGCGGGAGTCTTGCATGATATTCACTACTCGCGTTATTAAGGCTTATGTAGGGGAAATCAGTAAGCCACAACAGCAACAAATAGAGCACATATTTCTGCATACCTTGAGATCTTATTAATCACATGACTAAATCCTCCAAGGGGGGGGGGGGGTGGGGGGAGGGAGGTGAGAAATCTGCAAGAAGATTAAGATTCCAACAGAAATATAATTACTGAAGATAAGTAACTTGTTCTTCTCATGGATAGATCTTTCTGCAGATTCCTCCGCTTTTAATGGAGGCACAAGACGAAACTTTCCCTGAAAGGTGGGATTAAACATTGTCGGGTAATCAAGGAAACCATGCAACACAGCTCAAGCAAAGTAGCCGTCACTATGTGCCTGAGACATGAGGCAGCAGTGCTTAAAGTAAGCAAAGACGACCACGTAGCTGCCCAGCAGAAGTCAGCAACTAAGGCACTTCATGTCAGCCAGTCAAAACCACTTTATTCGGTTAATAAAAACCATAAAAGTACATAACATACAACATATAGCACATCAGAAAATAATTATTAAAATACAATTCATCAGTAGGCTTGGGCGACATAAAATATTTCAAGACCAAATTTCATGAATATACTAATAACACCGGTTACCAACAGTTCATATATAGCGACCAGGTGATTAAAATATGAATTAAAAAACAGAAGCTCGAGACAAAATACAAACGTTAAAACAGAATTAATTTGGTCATTCAAGTACAGTCACAGTACACTTCATGTAAGAGCCATGGATGTAGGTATGGCTCTAGTGGAATGGGCACAAATACCAGCCAGAGGGTCTTTCTTCACTGGTGCACTGCAGATATTGATACAGAAGGTGACGCAGAATGAAATGGTGCCCTTGGTCACTGCTCAGGAAAGGCCCAAAAAAAGAAAAAACTTACCCAAGTAGAAAACTGTAAAAGGCAGAAGAACTGAGAAGGAATTAAGTTCTCAGACACTGTGAGTAAAAGTAATTGACACCAAGAGAAATGTGTTTTTGGAGTATGTAGTCAAACCAGGTAAGTGTGAATTGTCTGGAAAGGAGAGGATAAAAAGAAAATCAAAACAAATTTCAGATCCCACTGAGGAACAATAAACAGAGTGGGAGGGAACACGTAAAGTTAACCACTCAAAAAATGCAGCACTAGCGGCGATCTAAACAGGGAAGCTTGATCAGGAAGACACATGACGTCGGAGAGGGTCGCTAGGTAGCCCTTCCCTGTAGCCAAAGCCAAGTTCTGTTCAGTAAGGGGCAATGCAAATCTCAGAATGTTGGAAATGTAAGAATTAAAAGGGATGATGCCTTTTAACTCGCACCAATGAACAAACTTAGTCCTGCAGACCACACAGATAGATTTAGTAGCAGGCTTCCTAGCCGCTAACATGTCATGTGTGACCTCATGAGGAAGGTAAAAAGAATAACTGGTCCTGCAGGATAAATGGCCCGATTATCCGGATGTGGCAGCAGTGCACTCAGCACATGGGAGAAAATGGCTTTTGAATACTGAGTACCAACAGAACATGTAACAGATCTTCATCGCTTAGTCTGGCGCAATCAGGATCAGCTGTGCTTGACATTCCCACACCTATCTCAGTACTATACAGAAGCAGATCAACAAAAATGCATAGACCAGACACTGGAACCAGGTTACTTGGAGGCATTTCTCTGGGAACCATTCAGCAGAAAGTGTATGGCAAAAAAATAAAGACACTTCCTGCTCTAGATCGTGGTCAAGAGAACCACAAATGAAAACCTCAATCTGGAGAAGATCATCCTCGTCACTTGGGAATGTAGCTTCCATCCGTGATCCTGCAATTAGGTGACAGCGAGCATCTGCTCGTACACTGAGGGAGCCTGCTACGTGAACCGATACAGAGAACATTCTCCATTGCTGCATCCACTTCCACAGACAAATCACTTCCCAGCATAGGGTCCTTGATCCCACTGCACTCTGTGCATAGATATAATGAACAATGGGGGTGTTGTCCTATGGAATTCAGATGTTGCCCTCCCAGATGGAAGGGAGAAAGGCAATCAGAGCAAGACTGACCATCTGCAGCTTGAGCACATTTATTAGTAGGCAAATTTAGGACTCTAACATGGACCAAAGACCCAGTTACCATCATCGCAGCCAAAAGAGCACCTAAGCCCAATGGGAACACACAGTAGCCAGACCCTGAGGGCAAAGGGAGTGGATAGGAAATCCCTCAGAAGTTTGGAGGGGATCATCAACCAGTTCCAGTTAAGAGCCTGAAGATCTGCACCTGGGCCCAGAGGTATCCCTGAAATTGCACCCACTGTCTCCTCAGACACCACTGGAGAGATCTCATTTGGCATTTGCTATTAGAAACTAAAAGGAATCACGTGGCCATGAGGCCAAACAGGGCTAAATAGGCAGGACCTGAACCTGTGCTGGAGTCAGAAATATAAGAATCATCATCTGAACATTCACAATCCTCTGAGGAGGGGGCAAGGCTTCATAAAATGCGTCATACCACCCCAAAAAGAAGTCTGCCTCTATGTTGGAGGTGAGACTTTGAGGTTGATGGTAAAGCCCAGGTCAAGATGAAGAGTTGTTGTCTGCTGGAGAATTTCTTGGACCAGTGCAAAGAACTTAGACTTTGCCGACTAATTGTCCAAGTATGGAGACAGATGGTCTACAGACTTCTGCGCCAGCACCTTCGCAAAGAAGAGCAGGGCTGTGGACAGTTCAAACTTCTACATGAATAACCACTTCAATATAAAAGACTGAACAGAGTAGAAGGCAGTGTGGAAGCTGGTGGAGCCCCTTGTTTAATAGCTTTTTGGATCATTCATGATGTTAAACAGATGGGTGTAATTGACACAATACAAGGTAACAGATAAGTGCAAGGATGAAAAGAGTCAAGAATTTCCTCTGAAAAGAAGTGAAATTCATCATTCATCAAGAGCAGTCTTAGTGATAGAACCCTGACTGAAAATTATCTAAAAATAGTAATCCATGATATCTTAAGATAGTGGAGAAGAAACACAACCATCAAATGCCTTCCCTAGGAAGTTATTAAGAACACTCACATCGTCTGATTTTTTGAGGAGTGAAATTTGGCCAATTTTAAGACAACATGCGAATTAGCTTTGAGAAAAGGATAAATTTACTAAATTGATACATCAATGCAGATATAATCATAACAAATACCATAAACTGTGTTGATCTCTCACACCTCTTTATCCACCAAAATTGCTGAGCGCTCTGTCCCATAACCGCACCTTGGTGATCATGATGCATGACATGGAAACATATGGCCACTCGATTGCGGGCTGAGCCAAGAGGAGCTTGGAGGATGGTGGACGGTTGACGGAAAGAGGCGATGCCTGGCCGAGGATGTTGCATCGCTGCGGAGCTGAGGGGACCCCCGACTCGGAGCCGGTGAGAAGGAGGAGCCTCAGCTTGGGGTGGACTGCTGGGGACTGCCGTGGGGTGGGCGTGCTGCTCGCGCTTTGCAGAGGAGATTGCTGTGCTCACGGCCGGGTGCTTCTGACCTCCAATGGTGCCTTGCCCTCCGCCCGGCTTCCTCCGAGCATACGTGCAGTACCGACAGGGTCGGCTGGCCCTGCGGCGAGCTGCCCTGGGGCCCGACTGGAGGGTGTTGGATGCCCGCGGTGGGAGAAGGCAACAGGCGGGACCGGAAAAACCCTGCGGTCTACAAGAGCCTACCCCAGACCGGTCTGATCACACCTTGAGCCCCGAGAAGGGGGCCTACAGCTCTGCTGGCTGGCCTGGTGAATGTGGCCCCTTGCCCTGTGGACGCTATGCTGCCTGGACCCCCACGCCCATGACAATACGAACCCCAGCTGCAGCATAGCAACAGATCGCTGGCTAAACTGGGGGGCATGCTGGCCTAGTGGAGGCCGTAGGTTGCATGCTGCCCTCCCACTGAGCCAAGCTAGCCCAGCGCTGGGCTGCAGATCCCTCACACGATCATATACTGCATAGGCGGCGGCACAGTGCACGATATCCAGGCGATCTGCTCTGTGCTCCGGCCACTCTGCTCTCTGCTCCGGCCGACGGTCACTGCATCTGCATTACTTACAGCCAGAACCTTCCGCATCCACCCGAAGCTGCAGCATGCTTGTGCCCCTCCGAGGCTGAATTTGAGAGGTGTGTCGGGCCCTGAACACTACGAGACAGCGTCAACGGAACATCCAGATACTACCCAAGGGCAATAGAATTGATTATACCTAAGCAGATACCTGCTCTGACATATTACTTGTGCCGGCGCACCAGGATTCCGCAGGCTGTCCTGCCACACCAGCCGAGACATGGGCAAGTGCAACGTGAAACAAACAAAACTGTCCTTTGAGAAAAGGCAATCTTACTATGTGGACACGCCTCCGATCAGGACGTCAATTCTGCGCAGATGGAAGAGGCTGGGGTGCAGGACACGGTTCTCCGGGAGATGCTCATGGACATTAAAGCGAACCTAAAAGCAACTGACTATAAACTCGACCTCCTCACCTCTCGCCTTGACAACGTCAAGAAGCTAGTAGACGCGTATGACAATAGACGTGACCATCTGGAAACCAGAGTATCAGATGCGGATGATCTTCAATCGAAATCAAAGGAACACCTGCGTATGGACAAAGTGCTTGAGCTGATCAAGGCCAAAAACAAAGAACTTGAGGCCCGCTCAAGGCGCAATAATCTCCACATAGTGGGCATACCTGAAAGCACAGCCATGTCCAAAAAGGAGGATTTTGTTGAAACTTTACTGTGGGACATATTTGAAGCGGACCTATCACCTGTCTTTCTCGTCGAGAGGGCTCACAGGTCGCTGGGCACCAGGCCACCGGTGGGGCCCTCCCCCTGACCTATCGTGGCCCACCTATTGAACTATCGGGACAGGGATACAGTCCTTAGGATGGCCAGCGAGAGAGGGCAGATCCAGCATCGAGGTAACACCATTTCATTTTATCCTGACTTCACCCTGGCGGTGCAGGCAGCCCGCCAGGACTTCCTACCAGCAAAAAAAGTACTACAACACGCGGGCGTGCAATATGCCCTTCTATACCCCGCAAAGTTAAGAATATCCCACGAGAGCAAGGTTCATCATTTCACAGACACCAAGCAGGCACTGAAGTCCGTAAAACAGATGGCCAAGACTCGCGGATCTCGGGCGGCCTCGCCATGGTCCTGGGCACAGCTTAGCAACAATGACTGATGCCTACTATTATACCCCATGCAGTTGTTTCCATGGCGGGTGATCGGAGGAATAATAGTGCCCCGATGATCATGCATATATCACTACCAGTACTGGTTATTTAGATGTTATTGACGCTAATGTTATGTTTAGACTCGGATACGTCTCTTAACATGCTGTAACGTTATATGGGACCCCATGGAGGTTAAACAGCTCGGCCACCCAGCCGTTAGGGTGGGGTGTTCGCCTGATGTCACCGCGACCCCGAGGGATCATTCCCAGTTGTTTTGTTTATAGGACGGGATTGCACAACCTGTTTGGGGGGGATTGGTGGAGGTTGGGAGAGGGTTGGTTGGAGTCTGGGGAAGGAGGGTGGGGGATTGTTACAGTTTCTGAAAAACTGCACATCGTCCTTCTGAACTAAGCACTTGGAGGTTGTCGGTGCCATTACTGAGAGCCTAACTGTGCACTTCTCCTGCTACCTCCTACCCACTCCCAGACAGGATTACTAGCGTGTCCTGCTTGACATGGAATATACGCGGGCTAAATAATGGCCGAAAAGCTTGACTGGTGCACGCTTATCTTACCAGACACAAAATTGACATATACTTCTTACAGGAGACTCATCTGCTCTGGGCCTTCTCACACGAGGGTGGGGAGCAATATACTCCTCAACATTTTCTAACTATGCCAGGGGGGTCACTATCCCATTAAAGAGGGGACTACCGTGGCAGACATCACACTGTTTCAGTGACAAAGATGGACGTTCTGCAATTCTAGCAGGCACACTCCACAGGTATCCCATAGCACTGGAAGCAATTTATGGGCCTAACGCTGACGACCCTGAGTTTTTCATGAAGGTCTGGCACTCAATGTCTGAAATTGGC
Source organism: Calotriton arnoldi (assembly GCA_963921515.1). Taxonomy (NCBI): domain Eukaryota; kingdom Metazoa; phylum Chordata; class Amphibia; order Caudata; family Salamandridae; genus Calotriton; species Calotriton arnoldi. The sequence goes on from CAWUFW010001141.1 coordinate 341,790, forward strand.
CCCCGGACGGTATTATGGGGGGATAGGGGGAGGGGGGGGGACTTCAACGTTGCCCTAGAAGACTTGCGGGATAGATCTGGCAGCTCTCTGCGCCCCCACCCCCAGGCGGCTAAAACATTACATACACTGATTTCTGATAATCATCTGGCGGCTCAGACAACTTGATGTGCATGAGGGCACATGCCTCTCCTCGCAACACAATGTGTGGTCCAGAATTTATTTTTGGCTGACTAAAGATGTACAGCAGTGGACCACATCAGTTACACACCTAGCACACACCCTCTCCGATCACGCCCCTGTAAGGATCGTCCTGCTTCTCCTCCAAGCTACGCCGCGCGCATTTGCCTGAAGTCTCCCGCCGGGTGCATTACAAGAGATGGCTTTTAGAGGTGAGATCCGGACAGCCATTGTAGAATATCTTGAGAAAAACATGGGCTCCGTGAGCTCCCCCTCTATATTATGGGAAGCTTTTAAGGCAGTCATAAGAGGGGGGGTGGCGGGGGGGGGGTCTGTATTGCCAAGCAAAATGGTATCCTTAAGGCTATCTGCGGGTCACATACCAGACTAGAAACCGACATCAGAGCCCTGGAGACAGACTTATTCCACTCAAATGACCCCACTATTATAGCAAGTATTCGAGACAAAATGACCGAGTACCAGGAAGAAGCTATATATGCGAAACGCAATACCTTGGCAAGGAAACTCTAGCTCAGCGATATGGGGAAGGGGATCACCCAGGCAGGACATTGGTCGGGTTGATCCGGAGGCCACACTCCTCACTCTATGTATCGGAACTCCAGGACGCAGAGGGTAGGTCCGCACAACCCCATCTGATCTTCTGCAAGTTATGTCCTCCTTTTACACTAGGGTGTATTCTGCTACTGCTGTGGCGACCCCAACGGAACTTACGACGTATCTAAATACGATACAGCTGGTCTGGCTGTCTAATGCCCAACAGGATTCTGTGGAGGCAGGGTCGCTCCCCCTGTCGCTAAGGGAAGCTGTCATGGTCACAATACTCAAACCTGATAAGCCAGCGGACAAATGTGACTCCTATCGCTCCCCGTCTCTCATAAATGTTGATAATAAGATATTTGCAAAAGTACTGGCGAATCGGTTGATGCTCCTGCTGCCAGTGATGATGCGACCCGACAAGTCCTGTTTTATACCTTGGAGGTCGACATCCCATAACCTTTGGACCCTATTCGAAGTAATGCATCATCTACACCCGCAGGTACCCGCCGCTGCTGCGCTGTTGGACGCAACTATAGCTTTCGATTTGTTAGAATGGGCCTATCTTTTCTCACTGTTGCGATGAGTGGGCCTCAGCACTGATTAATCGCACTAATCCAAATCCTGTACACACTTGCCACTGCTCGCGTTCGGCTCAAAAGCCTTATTTCTGAGCCATTCCCCATCACGCGTGGCACCCCTATTTGCTGTTGCCATGGAGGCCCTCGCTGCACGACTCCGTCAACATCACGCAGACAGAGGACTAGGCTTTGCATCTAGGGGTTTAGTGATATCATTATACGCAGATGATATTAACCTCTATGTACGCGACCCCCGGACCAACTTGGCCCCAATAACACGAGAGGTTTTGCGGTTTGGAGGCTATTCGGACATCCAAGTGAACTGGGCCAAATCGGTCCTTTTTCCATTGACAGACGCCACCTTACCATTCGCCACCAAATACCCTCTGAAATGGGCCTCTGGCCCGATTAAATATTTGGGCATATGGCTGAGCAGAGATCTTGAGAAACTGTGGCAGGCCAATTACGGGCGTGAGGTGGACTGGCTGGAAGATCAAGTTCCAATGTGGTCCAGACTTCCGTTGTCTGTGGCGTGCCGCATTGCCCTGGCCAAAATGGTCGTACTTCCCAAATGTCTTTATTAATTTATAAACATTCGATTACTGCTCACCATGGAGTTTTATTAAACGATTACGATCAAACCTGAGCTCATTGGTATGGGCCAGACGGCATCCACGAGCTGCTTACCTTACCACAGTCACAGGGCGGCATGAGTGCCCCAGACATGCACCTATACGCCCTGTGCGTGCAGGTCCAATACCTACACTACTAGATCCATCCCACATCATTCCAACCGCATGTCGCGATAGAGTGCGAAAAGGTGTCCCCCTGGCCACTCACGGCAGCTCTGTTCCTGCCCTATAAACAACCCAGGCTGGAGATTGACACTACACAGGATATACGCTGAGCATGGGCTTGGCTCAGGAAACACGCTGCTGTCCCGACATTATATGCCCCTTCTGTTCCTGTAGCCAACAACCCCCTACTCCCACCACTGCAAGATAAGGGAGCGATTAGGCACGCAGGCACAATGGGCATACACACCTTCGCGGATCTGCATCCTGATGACCACTTCCTTCCTCCACCGGGGGCAACAGACCCGTCTACCCCTACGCTGCTCGAAACATTTCTATACTTTCAGCTACAAGCCACCTGCCGCGCACTTCATGGGTCCTTCCCTGCAACCCGCCGACACTTACTGCGCTGGAGTATGTATATACCACCTCGACACAGCGTAAACTGATAGCCCACCTCTATACACAAATGCAGGAGACTTTCCCGATTCTTACACCAGGTGCCCGTGAGGCAGAACTCCTGACCTGGACAGCCCCCTGACAGATACCCAGTGGACCTTCTATTGCAGTCAACTTAAAATGTTGTCCCCGAATTACATCGAACGCCCATACAGCTATGGCAGATGGGATTGACTGTGGACCCTCACTGTTTGCGATGCCACTCACCACAAGCTGGCTTCATACATCTAGCATGGCATTGTCCCAGAGTTGTGACCTTCTGGACTGAGATCTTTAACATTGTGCACAATATTGCCGACATGACACTTCCCGCAACTCCGCTAACCGGTCTGCTCAGGTATGTGAAGGATGTGCCGCACAGCACCGGCAGGCTTGTCGCCATGTTGCTCTTATTGGCCAAACATAGGGTGGCGAAGCACTGGGATAGGCAGGGGGCCCCCACAATCCAAGCATGGCTCAAAGAGGTCTCCTACTGTCAAGAGCAATTATCCACATTTTGGGAACTTATGCCACGAGGTCCTGCCCCAGAGATATTTGGGAACCCTTTACCACCTACATTCAACGCAGATACTCGATCTCCCCCATGATGGCGGAGCACCCACCGGACATATAGGATGCCAACACCGGGTCTACACCCTCCCCACATAAGGACTTACCCACGTATTACTCGGCCTTCAGCCCTATATATATGTCAATGTAAAAGGCACTATGTCCATTGTTACTCTGGGGAGCTATTGGATTTGTAATAGGACTGCAATTGGACCGTACTATTATTTCCAGCTGAACTGCAAGTACTGTGTGTGTATATCTGAATACGTTGCATGAATCTGGACACTTGAAGCTTTGTTAATGCTCTGTCTAATGCCAACTGTCAATAAAAATTATTATTTTTTTTTAAAAGGACATATTTAAGGAAAAAAAAAAACACACGCAACACCCTTCCATCCACGCACCCTACACAGCTTAGTTTGCTGCCCATGTGTCCAAGTGCTTCATTACCCCACATAGAGGTAGCAAGTGTAATGTAAATCCTGCAATAGGATACACTACTATATGGGAATAGTCTTGGATGTAAATGAACCAAAATGGTTAAAGGCAGATCATTCAAAACATATTGCTTCAGAAACTACAAATTCTAAGTTAGTTCAAACATTTGTTTGACCACAGTAAGGCTGTAGTGTAGGCAATTCAATGGCTACCACTGGCAGCATGATAATCATCTGTTCTGTTGCATGTATGACTTAAGCTTGGGAAGAGAATGTAAGAGAAATTAACTAACGTAAGACTATGACTCAGTGCTTGAGTAACACAGATGGCGTTAACTAAAATTATCGTTCATATTTACCCATGACCACAAAATGGCAAATAAGTATAGACGCTCAACCCTCAGACATGCATACAAAAGTGTGTTTATTACTGTGTCTTACTTTTTCTGGTTCTTTTCATGTAGAAACTGCTCAAGTTCCTCAGTAACTGTGCTGTAAAATTCCTTCTCAGAACCATTGAGATAAACATAATCACAGTAGGACGTCGCCAGCGTGGCAGTGGACAAAGAATCACTTCAAGCACTGCAAAAGAAAGCATACATTGTCAAAAGTAGTTAAGTAAATAAACTTTAGACACTGTACGCTGATTGCTCAGTTGCTAGACGTGCAGTACACATATAAGAATGGCAGATAAACTTACAACAAACTTGCTCTAGAGTGGCAGAATCCATATTAGACTTCTTAAACCACAACTAAATTGTATCTCCACCATAACGTCTGCAGTGCCCCAGGGAAGCAAGGTTTATTCAGGGAGCACTGCTCGTCCAACAGCCGATTAATCAGAAAAGTCAGATTGTTTGTAAAACTCTAAAGCAGTGATCATATACTTACTACCCTTTTCCAACGCTGCATGCAGTGCTAATGAATATTACTTGAAAGTGATCCTTCCAGACTAAACAAATGCATTTTTGACTGAAGACAATAGCAACCTCGATGGGTAAATCTCTAGAAGCGCTGCTGCCAATCAGACACTGGGCATTTGGACTGTCAGTATCTTTCAGAGGATAGAGAGAAAACGACTGTTAGCTCTTCTAGTCTCACTAATTATGCTCAGCAATGGGTGGCAACGAAGTAGTGAGGAAGAAGTCACACATCTATAAAGTTAACGTTTGGGTCACCAACACAGGGATGCAAATATCAGCCCATCAAAGTGTGTAGCATTTGAAAGAAAATCTGCTAAGCTCACAAGCCAAATCCCTTATGTCACCTTCACAACTGCAGTTGAGATTCTTCAACCTGGTCCGACCTCATCCTCCCTGGGCAAACAGTGGGAAACCAAGAGACCGCTGCTCATTTGGACTAGGAGGTTCACTGGGGTTTGCTAACAGGTAGGTGTAAGGCGATGGGTTCTGCTCACCAAAATTTGCTCAGATTATTTTGCTTATTGACCATCTGGCATGTGATCTTTTTACTGTGGGTGAGCTCCACCACTGGTGATTCGCCCACTGTAAATATAAGGTAAATGGCCTGTGCATGTTTTGCACCTGTGCCCGCCTTTTAAGACAAGGAGGCTGCGATGCAGCACCGGGCTGGTTACACATGAACACGTGCACAAGCGTGGGAGCTATGCGTGTGAGGATCCGGTCATGCGCTGCCCAGTAACTGCGCACAGGTAGCCTGGCGAGGAGGGGACTCGGCAGAATTGGTTATTAACCTGGTGTAGGCCTCATAATGTTATTATACACTCGTAGGGAAAGTGAGTGTGGTTTATGGTCTTGTCTGCAGCGATACTCCATTATACACCTATGGGGAAGACTGTCTTAAAGTGCAGTTTCACTTTCCTTTGGCCTACAGAGAAAAGTGACGTATCAAACGAGGGTGGAATCTGTATGGCAAACCCAAATATGAGAGTTCCAAGACGATATTTGTACAGCTTATGGGTCATCCAGGGATGTCATAATTCTCTGGTTCAGCTGAGGATCAGAGCCCAGGCCTTTTGTAACCCTGCTGCGCCATGTTATTTAAATTTCTCTCCAACAGCAGGAACAAAGGACATCCCATCCAAAGGAAGCAATTAACAGTGCTTCACTCAGCTCCTAAGCAGGAAAGAGGTGGGGTTAAAGGATCTGTAGGCATCAATTAGCTGTCAACCTTACCCTGGATGTGCCAGCCCAAGCCCACTCAACAAAGTAGGAAGCCCAGACAACTGGAGCCAATACAGTAAGGTCCTTTCCTTTGAGGTTTTAGTGGGAAAGGCCCCGGCAGTGATGTCAGCAAGGGGCGGAGCTGGGGCCCCAGAGGAGATAGGCCTAGTGATGCCATTTTGAATTGTCCCAGAATGTTGTGCAGGAGGGTTGGGACAAGGTGATGTGGCACCCCAGGAAAGGCCAGAGGTGCCTTGGTTTTGGAACCTTCCGTCCCACTTAAAAGGCCTTGCACAAGGGGTAGAGCTCTCTCTGGGTTGTGTTTTTCTACTGGACACTAGGACTTGAGGCAGCAGCCATGGGCAACTGAGAGAAGGAACCACCGACGCCCCTTTGGACTAAGGACTATGACTACAGTTGTCCCCAGGACCGGTGGGGCTTTCCACAAGGACCATCCTGTAAGGATTAGTGGGGGAAAGAAGTGGACTTCTGCACCAAGGAGGAAAAAAGCACCAGAGGAGAAAGAGCAAGAAGGCCAGTGCAGGAAGCCAGTGGAACCAGCTCCCTGCAAGGTTTGCAGTTTAGAGGCCGGAAGGCCTGCGAAGTGTGCTCCAGGTGGCAAAGGCTCGTCAGCATGAGCAAAATGAGTCAAAGAACAAGCAAAATGGCCCAACGGGGCTAAGGATTTCAGCAGGAGAAGGATTTGACCCCCATCCCAGTGCAACCACGGAGCGCGTGGAGCTTTGCTACTGGGCAATTCCCTAACCCCGGGGTGGGCGAGATCCTGGGGGTTGGGCAAGGAGTAAATTATAATTTTTTCCCGTGAATGGGGCATGCGTGGGCCCCCTCCTCAGAGCTAAGATGGCCCAGAGGCACCCAACCCCAGGGTCAGATTTCATCAATGGGTGCGCGGGCCCCCCAATTCCTACCTCACTACCACCAAAAGGAAGGCAAGAGCACTGTCACGCACCTGCAAATTATAGGGGAGGGGCCCGGGATTTCAATTTCGGGTCCAATGTCTCCTAGGAGGAGGGGAGGGGTGGGGGAGTGCCGCCATACTCGCCCTAGTTGTCATGAGCCTGCCCCACTTCCTGTGCCAGTGTCTTGGAGGAGTGGGCAGCCACCACCCACAAAGAGGTGTTCGCCTGCAGACACGGAAGAAGAAACTGCTAGCTCTCCCGCAACTGCGCACGGGAGTGATGGTCGCACTGGGAGCTGGATTGGGAAGCCAGGAATGGGCTCCCTTGGCTGCCGCCAATGAAGGAGGCACACGGGGATGCTCGGGTGAAACCGGGCACCACAGGATAAAAAAAAAATAATAAAGGCAAGCGTTGCACATTAAATGGAAGCGGCCGAGCCGCTCATACAATATTCATGCTTCTGAGGGAGTGCCCCATAATGCCCTGCAGGGGTTTTGACTGACTAAATCATTTCTGTGGCTTGTGGTGACCCCAGGATGGTGGACCACCACCAACAAGGAGAGAGTGCAGGGGAATTGCAAGAGCGTTGCAGCTCCTCCCAAAGATACCCAGAGAAGTCTCTTCCAAGTGATGACCCTAAGTTTGAAGGGCCTAGGAAGCGATGACAACCCCAGGCTTCACCAGCATTTTCAAGTACTCCGCAGGCTGGAGCTCTACAGCTGGAAGTGCAGCGCCCTCTAGGGGCTACGTTTATGGCTGCAGGTTCCGTGGCACATGGTACATGTTGAAAATGCTTTATTTAAAGATGGTTGTCAGAGGACTTGAAATGCTTTTTTGAAAAGTATTCTTCATGGCAGTTTGTCAATGCTTTCTTTCAACGTTTTATGCACCATCAGATTAACCAATGCTTTATTCATAGAAGCCAAAGACAAACCTTTGTTGAAAAGGGTGTTAATGCTCATAGTAATTCTTATTCCCAATAAGCTGCATTGTTTATTACTGATGATGCAAGCACCTAATTGCAATGCCTGGTTACTTATAAGTGCAGAAGGGGAGGTCATGCTTTATTGTTGATAATACAGGGATGTCATGCCTTATTACCGGTAATGCGGGCACATGATTGGAAAGCTTGACTATTCTTTACAAGTGCAGAGGGAGTAAGGTTACTGAAGTCAGTGATGGGTAGTACCATAACATGTGATTTCAATCTTGAGAGGGGATAACATTGACCTAATGCAAACTGACACCCCTATATATGGCTAAATGCTCTACTGTGCATGAAGGGGGTGTCCTGTGAATTTTGGGGTAATGACCCTTCAGGGGGTGAAATGTAATGTTGCCAAAGGTATTTCCACTAGCCTTATGTATATTTGTAAATTACAGTGCAGTATTGAGTCGGGAAGTGTAATGAAGGCACTTTTACTTTTCTAAAGAAAAAGCACAGACTGGATAATTATTTACTGAGTGTTATTCTTATCGAGTGACTTCTTCTGACCCTCCTCCCCGACGCCCTCCGTGCACCCGACTCCCTGACTACACCTCCCAGCAGTCTCCGCCACTGGGAGGAGAGTTGCTGTCGGGTTTTTACCAGTTTTCCCGTCACCACCAGACGTATAGCCGAACGCCAACTCCCGCATCGTGGGCGGCACCTGGACCAATGGCAGGCCCGTCCACGCCGTCTGAGCCCATAAGCTGCTGAGCTGGGCCACCCCTCTTTCGCCATAGCTTCCAGGTAAGTCACCTCACCTCCCCCCTCTCCTGCACCCACGCTCTGCTTCTACCCCTCTGCCTGCCCGGCATCGGTTTTTCCTCAGCAGCTGGCTGCCCTGCAGCTCTCTGCCCCAGGCAGCCTTGGCCCACGATGCGTACTCTCTCTGTCCACCTGTCCTCCCTCCAGGCCAGCCTAGCCTGCTTGCCCCCTGCCCTGATTACTGCCCTGTAGAACCTCCGTGGCCGCCTCCATCTCACCCCTTGAGCCTGTAGTCCCCCGCACTCCCGCATCCTGCTCCTCTGTCTGCCATGCCAGGTACCTTCCACAAGGAGGTCTCCCGTCACACCCTCCCGCGTGCCCCTATTCCCTCCGGCATGGGGACCACAGCACGACCACGCAGCCGACGCAAACAGAGGGGTCGCCACGCAGGCACCTGGAGCACGTCCAGCACCAGGACCCCAACCTCCACGGACTGCGACCACTTCACCTCGGACGAAATTCAAACCCTGAACCCCAGACGCCAGAACAACAACAACTGTGCCCATGCCTCCTTCAGGACGACCAAAGGCCCTTTTTCCTGCCGGAGCTGCCGCTTAACCTGCATCACCGAGAATACCACCCACGCCTTACCGCGTCACACACATCCACCAAAGCCAACACCTCCAGAAAGATCCACTGCCTGCTGATCAACATACCCTCACTCAGAAAACACGCCATGGAAATCTGGGACACCATCACGACCCATGCCCCGAACACCGTCTTCATCACAGAGACCAGGCTGAACCCCACATTCCCTCCAGACATCACCACAGCCACTCCCGACAGATACAAGATCGCACACCAGGACCGTTTCAACAGAAACGGCAGCAGCATTGACACAATCTACAAAGAGAACCTCGAGTGCTCTACCACCACAGCCGACTCTATCCCCTTCATGGAGCCCTTCCAACTTCCAGCTCTGAACCAACAGCAAAACCATCAGAGGCACACTCACCTACAGACCTCAAGGACCCCGTCCTGCCTTCTGTAACGTAATTCCCGACTTCATTGCCCCTTTTGTTATCGACTCAAATCTGTACATCTTCGTAGACCTCAACTTCCACCTTGAGAACACCGAAGGCGCTAACACTGCCAACCTCCTAGAAAGTATGGCCAACCTCAGACTTAAACAGCTGGTCACCGACCATACCCACACCGCAGGACACACGTTTGACCCTATGTTCTCAGCCAGCAAGAGAGTACAGTACACCCACACTGAGGAGGACACCTGGACCGACCACCACAGAGTCCACTTCATTATCTCGGACCCACTCAACACCCCTGAATCCCCCGCCAGCGAGACACGGTGCAGCTGGGCAAAGGTATCAGAGCATTGATGGACCAACGCCCTCGACTCCCGCCTACCCACCACCACCAGAAACACAGAACAAGCGGCAGACAACTTTGCGAACTGGCTCACAGCAAGCAGAGACGAAGTTCCACCGAAGAAACCCACCGACCCCAAGAAACGAACATGACACTCCAACTGGTTCACAGAAGACTTGAAAACCCAGAAACGTGACTGCAGACAGAAGAAAAAAAGATGGCACGCCAGCAAGACCCTCGAGGATCAAAAACACATCAAAGACGCACTCAACTAATACCACCACCTCCTGAAGAACACCAAAAGACCGCCCTAGCCACTCACATCAAGAACAGCTACAACAACAGCAAGGAACTTTTCAACATAGTAAAGGAGTTCACCAACCCCTCGGCAACCGAAATCATCATCACACCCTCGCAAGCTCTCTGCGACACCCTCGTGGACTATTTTCACAACAAAATCAACACCATCTACCAAGACTTCACAACCCAACCCCCCGCCAGGGACAGCATCAGCCACATTACGCCACCCGACATACACTCACACCGGCTCACCTTGTAGGGCATCCTCTCTGAGAAGGAAATGGCGCCCATCATGAGATCCATTTACTTCGGAGCCCCAGCAGACCCCTGCCCACACCACACATTCAACCTTGGCAATTAACCCATCAGCAAATAACTTACCAAGCTCCTCAACTACTCAATCACCACGGCCCACTTCCCCCAGAAATGGAAACATGTCAACATGAAATTGCTGCTGAAGAAGCCATAAGCGGGCCCAGGGGAACCCAAGAACTACCGACCTATCTCCCGGTTGCTTTTCCCAGCCAAGGTCATCAAGAAAGCCACAAACATCCAGCTCACAGAGAACCAGAAGCCTCTGGATCCCTTTCGATTAGACTTCAGAGCTAACCACAGCACAGAGACAGCCCTAGTCGCAGCCACGGACTACATCAGAATGCTGTTAGACCACAGAGAAACAGCAGCCCTCAACCTCCTCAACCTTTCACCAGCCTTCAACAACGTATCTTACCACACACTGTTAAACAGACTCCACCAGATCAGAATCCAAAGAGCAGCCCTCAAGTGGATCGCATCCTACCTCACAGGAAGGATGCAGAAGGTCATCCTCCCGCCTTACTCCTCGCTCCCTAATAACATCACCTGCGGTGTACCTCAAGGTTCATCCCTCAGACCTACCCACTTCAACGTATAGATGACGACCCTGGCAAACATCGTCAAGAGCCACGGACTCAACATCATCTCCTGCGCCGACAACACCCAACTCATCCTCTCCCTGACTAACGACTACCAAGGACAAGTTCCAAAGATGCATGAGAGACATGGGGACCTGGATGAACAACAATCGTCTCAAACTAGACACCAACAAAACAGAAGAACTCATCTTCGGGAAAGGCAAGGACACCCTCTGGAACAACGAATGGTGGGCACCTGAGCTGGGCCCAAAACACATCAAACACACCCACAAACTCAGCATCATCCTAGACAGCCAGCTATCCATGAAGTAGCAGGTCAGCGCCATCTCCTCCGCATGCTTTCTCACACTCCGAATGGTTAGGAAGGTCTTCAGATGGCTCCCACCAAACACCAGGCGAACAGCCACGCAAGCTCTCATCACCAGCAGACTAAGCTACGGCGAATCCCTCCAAGTAGGAATAACTGCCCAACTCATGACGAAACTCCAGACTATCCAGAACACAACAGCCAGACTCATCCTCGACCTCCCCAGATGGACTCACATCACCCCTCACCTCAGGAAACTTCACTGGCTAACAGTCGTGAAGATATGCCAGTTCAAGTTGCTCATGCACGCTTACAAGGCAGTACCTCAACAATCGAATGAATTTCCACCAACCTACAAGGACACTCCGCTCTGAATCCCTCTCACTAGCAGCCACCCGAAGCAACTGCCAGTCGAACAGTGGAGGCAGCTCCTTCTCCTACCTGGCGGCTAAGACCTGGAACAACCTACCCCTGCAACTCAGAGCCACTCCTCCAGTTCAGGAAGGAACTCAAGACCTGGATGTTTAACCAATAGGGGAACAGGCAGCATGTTCTCCCAGCGCCTCGAGACCCTCCAGGTGATGCAGCCGCGCTCTAAAAATCCTGATTGATTGATTATTGCATGCCCATGAATGGTGATTACTAGCCTACACCACATCCCTTGAGAAGGCCTTGGGCTGCTCTGCTCCGCTACAAAGAGAGAGTCAAGCGCTACAATGGGGTGCTTGGTTCCTAGTGGATGGCGAATGACGATTCATTACTTTTGCACGCCACAAAACTAATGGCCTGTTTCCTCACAGTACGATAACCACTTTCCAAAGGCAGAGTGGCACCGAGGACATGCGAGTGCAGCAATCGAGGAGAGCAGTTTGCAGCTGCCCACATACACCACCCACAGACACCTGTCACTAAGAATGTCCCCAGACAAAGCTCACTGTCACAGGAATGGGACTGAGATTGTGGAGGTGTGTTGTAGCATGCCACAGTCCAAGCTGGAGAGAATGCATACATAAGAGACTACTCACTGCAGTGGGTCCAAGTAGTCTGGACATGGTTGTTGCACTTTATTTTAATGGTCCTTAAAGAAGCCTAGTGAATCGCACCTCTGGATCTTTGCAACACCCTCTGCTGTGGCTTAAGTCACAGGCAGTCAAACTCCACCCAAAAAACTAGGTGGATGCAGAGTCAATGAGATGTAAGATTTGGGCCTTCTCTCCACAGGTGAATCCGATCCCTGAAATAACTACAGAGGGTTGGGTAATTGTACACGTTCTCCATACTGTATCCCTCTCAAGCCCATGAGGAAAACAAGCAGGTAGAAGACTAATATTCTTATGTGCATTCCACATCACTTCATTTTATTTGGTAAGTGGGTGCAGCAGGCCAAAACATAAGGTGGATCTTGTATTTTTATGCTGTTACTGGGGAGAAGGAAGCATAGCATTTTTCAGAAGGCACTTTAATCTGTGTTCATAGTTGCCTGGAGGCCCCTCTTTAATGCAGGACATTGATTTGTCTGACATCTTTAGCAAATTGGGATTTTAATTTGCTCTTCATAAAATTGCATTCTGTCGAAGGAATTATGGAATGAACTTTGCTCTATTAATGTTCAAAAGCTCGAGTCATAGCCCCCAATCTGCGATATAAGCTGATTCAAATGTACTCACTTTGCTGACCCCGAAATGATGAAAGGCGGTGTTATCCTTCAGGAAATCAAAAATAGTATCTGCATGGAACACAGTTATTCACTATGTGACCTGCACATGGATGAGGTCAGTCACTGCTTATGGGCATTATTGAAGGATACCAACCAGAGTACTCTCACAAGAGATATATCTTTAATTATAGCCAAACACACCATTTCTAAGGGCTACGTTTTTTTTTTTTTTTTAATAAGTCAATTTCAATCTTAACGGTCACGGTAATGTGAGATGGAAAGGGTAGAATTAATTTCTGAAACCTAATGTTTTCCTCTTTTAAGAAACTTCTGAAAAAGTACGTTCAATCTCCTATTCTCACACTAGCATAAAAACTGGTTTTGTCAAATGAATTTATATTTAGAAAGGATATTTTATGTGACCTCTACTGAAAGTGGTCCAAGATTTAATTAGAGATATCATAATTGAAAAAAAAGGACTACAAGAAAGCAACTTTTAAATGTCAAATAAATAAGCCACTGAGCTATTGACCTGGAATAGGAAATTCAGATTACGAAGATGTATGCAGCTGACACCCTTTCCCATCATACTGTGCTTTAAATGCCCTGAACGGTAAAGCATATCTTGCAGTAGGCAGTGCTATGTTACTCTGATGAAACATGTGACCTGCAGGTTACAAAAATACACACATCTCTGCAGCAGGCCCCACATCAGGTCAGTGCTATTGAAACATTTCACAAAAAATCTATTCAATAGGAACATGGTGCAAATCAGGATAAGTTCATATGTTCCCATCTATAATGGCGGCGTTGAAGGAGCCTCATCATCTAAAGAACTAGCCAAGCACCAACTTCAGTGCTATGTTGTGGCAGTGCCACGTTGCTGGAAAAAGACCCAAAATAGTCCCACTACAATGGTTCCAGTTACTGAGAGGTTGCTGGATAGTGGCGGTAATTATCTTTTTGGGACACATATTCGGAGTAATGTCTTCTGACATTCTGGTGTTACAATGAGAGATACTTGTTAAGAGGACCCTTCCATTCCCCACAAATCTACTGAAGCACTGCATGAAGGATAATTGATCATTGTGTACGACTGTGCTGTGAAATAGATATGCGATAAGATGGATAGGTGCCTGCCAGTACAGTCTTTATGTTGATGCACCTTCAGCTAAACCCACCTGGCAACTCGTACCTTTGACAGCTGAGACAGTGTACTTAAAGCACAGCCAACATTTTTTTTTTTTTTTTTTGTCTGCCCAGTAACAGAATACCCCTGTTCAAGATGAGTAACTGGCTCCAAATGTACATCTGGCCTCTTCAGGACCTTGGAAAAGCTTGTGAAGATGCAGTCTCCCTTAGCAAAGTGAGACAAATGTTAGATCCCAGCATATGATTGGCTAGGCAGTGAGCTACTAATCAACTGCCGTGAACTTGGGATATACATTTCTGACCAACCTATAATCAGACCCTACAAGCAGCTGAGGAATGTGCCCTTTCCAGATCTAGACTAATCAAAAGGTGTAAGAATCGATTTTTGGACATTTCATGTTGGACAAACACCGACACACTCTTGCCGCTCACATTTGCCCCACGGTGACTGCCGTTTTCTTTATTTTTTTTATTTTTTTTATAAAAGGTGGGAGGGGTCCCCCTCCGAGCCCGGCTCTCCTCCCCACCTTGCCCACAGTCATTTCACCATCTTCAACTGCAGCACTGTTTAATTAGGCAATGCAGTGCAAGCGTGGAAATGTCAGTCTGCAAAATAAATTTGGTTCAAAGTCCACATACCCGAAGAATCCTGCGCCTTGGTTCAAAGAGGCGCCCTTAATTACTGAACTCGTACTTCACCAAGCAATGTTTCGTAGATAACAGTCCTCCAAGGAAGCTTTTAGGTAGACAATGAGATATTATAGGTTAGTGAGCAAAACACAAAAAAATGCTAGGATTACATTCACTCCTAACCCTGAGAAAAGGTAACTTTGGACTATCAAGGAACTTTCCAATACTGCAGCCATTTCCTAAGGAAATACGTTTTAGGGTTTTTACAACTCTTAATGAGTAAAGTCTATACAGCTGGGTATGGAGTCAGGTAATATTGCCAGTGTGGGTTACATAGCGAAGACTGCAGACATAAATTATATTTTTTCGCCCAGTTTAATCTGGAATATGTTTACTTTACTTTGTCTAAACTCATGTCTGTCAAGCCTGGCTCTACTCCGCATGGGAGGTAGTAGACATGGAGGAAAAAAAACACCATATCCATAAGTGATAGATAACTACTATAAGGTCTAGCAGCCCTTTATAAAAACGTTCTTGCTGGAGAATTCCAGGAACTGACCTGCCCCAGATACCTGAGAGTTCAACACCTGACTGGGAGGGCAGATGGCTAACGGAAGGACCAGAAAATTGGTGCTCGTCTGAGCTAAACGTAGGAATGGGATACCAGAAAGCCCCCATGTACAAACCATTGACTAAGTAGGCGCAGACAAAAGACCACCTAATGGAAGGACATTGACACCATGGAGGGCAAGTTGGGTTAGGGTGGGAAAAGGGTTAGTATAGGACATTTTTGTTGTAGGTCTAGTACAGGGCTTTGTCACTCAAATGAACACAGTCTTGCTGGCCTCTGGGTGTAAGCAAGAGGAAATGCATTTCAAAATTCAATAAAAAATAATTAATTCATAAACTCATGTCCTGGGCCCCATCTGATCCCTGCCATGTTCACATCCTAGAACAGCTGAAGACTGGAACATTAGATCCATTTTCCCAAATATTGAATTACTCTTTAAAAACTGCAAGATTCCAGAACAATTTAAGAATGCTGTAGTCCCTCCGAAACTGAAGAAACCTGATGCAACCCCTACTAATTTGAAGAAGTTTACGCCATTTTACCTAATTCTGCAGCACCTTAACTCCTTGAGGGCTACCTCTTCACCCAGCGGTGGAGCTGTATGTAATCTGCAGACATTCTCCGCTTTACCTGAGATTTAGCTGAGATCATAGGAGTACGTCTGTGCTGATGGGGAAGTACATGGCAGCAGTGCCAGTGCACTTATCCTTTAATATGTCTCAGTGGAGTTTTACATGTCAACTATGGCATTTTGCTAAGATGCCCGGATGCCTATGGTGTAGCTTGGCCCTGGCATGTATTTTATCCTTCCTGATGAAACATGCACATTCCTCAGGATACCCACTTTCTAAAGCTCATACATTTCTCTAGAATGTGGGGAGCCTCAGGGCTTCACTCTCTTCCCACACCTCTCCATTCTCTACAATGCTCCATTAGCCAAAGTCATCCAAGCTGGGGGGGGGGGGGGGTTGGACTTGTGTATGTACATAAATGATACCCAAATGCTAGCTCGGTGCGTTGGAGAGCTCCTGCTTGAGGTACAATTCCTGCAATGTAGTGGGAGTAAATGGCGAAAGCTGAATGCAGAGAACCCAGGAGTTACTGGTGAACTATGTCGGCTATCTATGGCTCGTGACTGGATTGCACCGATGCACTTTATTCTGATCTGTCGGGCACTAATTACACAGAACTCATGTTATTCTCAACCGGCCATCTGATATGGTTACAGAAGCTTTTAGATTTAGTCATGCATGCCTATTCCTTCACTCTTTGCAGTGGCTTTCAATTAAAGAACCGGTCACAATGAAAACCTCATGTGGAGGTCCCATGGCCATTTACGATCACTCACCTACATTTATTCGGAAAGGTTCTAAACGTTATAAGCCTTCTGAAATGCTGGCTGTCTTGACTGCCAACATCCTCATATTACCGAAAATCACCAAGGCCAGGATGGAGGGTCGTAGCTTTTCTGTAATTGCTGCTAGAACATAAAACTCTCTCCCGGTCCATAGAAGAACTATTTACTGAATTATCAAAGTCTAGTGCCAAGAAATCCTCTGTGAACGATCGCTATATAAACTATATTAACATAACTTAAGAGGCACGCCACTTCACCAAGCTGAAGGGCAACATATAGTTCCACCTTTGTGGACAATTTGGTGCTTACTGGACCAGCACTGAATGCTGCCTGCACAACAAGTCTACGAAAAAGTTTGAAGCTCTGTCCAAAGCATTGCTATCTCCCTGCTTACTTAAGTGCTGTCCAAGTGGACACCCTCAACTAGCCCAAGGAGACCAAAATAACTGTTCAAGAGCACCCTGAAACTTTCTGATGGCTCATTAACATAGACAGAGCAAAGCAACTACAACACTGAAAGCTCGGGTGAGCTGACTCCCTAGGAGTTGCAACTCTACTTGGCAAGCATGATCCCTTGCATGCACGAGATCCATTTATTAAAGTAGGGATTTGTCTTTTACCATCACTTGCACCGGTTAGCCTTTGTCTGGTGTAGTCCCCCCTAAAAGTCTTAAGTCTTGGTGCTAGAAGGGTATCTGTGTGCCACATCAGTGGCCCTTCTGATTCTGCCAGGCTCTGCTGAAGTCCAGGAGTTGGATAGCTCTTGTATCCAAGAAACTACAGAGTGCTCTATTGGACTATGAGGTCCATTTGTTGAACTTTGGGCCATGTGGGCTGGTGAATGTCTTCTGAATGTGTTTACTCATAGTTAAACCTAGTCCAATTCCAACATCATGGGTGTCATCATCAATCAAGAACACAACAACACCACCAGACTCCAGAACGATAAACCACTTGTGGCAGAAATAGTGGCTCCTACAATCCCAGGAGTCCATAAAGATGCATATATACCACTTTATTATTTGGGGGACTCCTAACAGTAGGTGAGCTCAATATCCCAGTCTTTCATAAGAAACTGAATTTTTCTGGAGCAACTGGTAAATCCGTAGAGGTTGGTCCAGGTAGCGTATAGTTACCCCATGAACAAACTCCAGGACAGACTAATACCACATAGAGTCAAACATTTTGCTGCATCCAGAAGGAACTGCGATACCTGCTCTTTATCACTGATTTGACTCTGTTAAGGCAGTGGCTTAGTTTCGAAAACAACCTAAAAAGTGGAATTTTTTTACTTTGAAACCCGTAACTTTCTTCCACTGAATTGATGGAGATGTGAATGTTAAAGACTTTTGGCACTCTGAACAGCACCAGAGCTAGCCATGATTCTTAAAATCACACCTCAGAACTTGGGCCCATTGTTTCCAGAGAGTTGTCCCACCAAATCAAACTAGCTAACAGAAAAATCAAACTAGTACGCAAAAACGGGCTGTGGCTCAAACTTGTATTTTGCAGCATTTCTTTAACCTTGCAAAATAGAAGTCAGAAATAAATTACCATTCTTTTCAAGGTTTACTGTACAAATAATTTCAATGTTTGTTTATTCAGTGATCTTTTTTCAAGACGCAACCATGACTTCACATCAATATTTATCATAGGTTGTAAACGTTATATTGCATATTGTTTATTCTTCATACCAACTCAAATGAGCCAATATTTGACTTCTCAATGGAGTTACTGAGGAGCGATCAGCATTCTTACAGTCCCAAATGTCTGTCACAGACCTAACAAACACTTCATGAAATGCATGGAGACTTAACTTTGATACTTCTAGCTGCTCTTTACAATTTCAGATTCTGGAAAAAAGACAAACATTAGTTTGTCACGAAATCAGGGTTGAGTTGCCCGGGTTAACACGAGATGGTACAAAAACGAGATAGCTTCCAGGGGGGAAACCCACAAATGCACGTTAGAAGCATTCTCCAATAGTCTCAAAATGAGAGGTCAGTTCATGGTAGAAACCAAAACACAGGTGGGTGGGGGAGAAGGGGAGGAATATGGTCTATTAACTGTAAATGTCTTTTTATTTTTTTCCACTCTCTGTGCAATCTGTCACCTCTGGCTAGGATGCACTCAAGAAGTACTTCAGTAAATGTCCTGGGAGCAGGGTGCCAATGATGCTGGCCGGTCAATATAGCAAAAGAGAGCCATCAAGATACATTGCAAATAGCCCAGTGCTGGGATGTCAATGCATATAAAGCACAGATCGGTACAGTGTTGCATCATGGGCGCTCTGAATTTCTCAGTACTGGAAGTCAATAAACTGTGCAGGCCAGTGCAGCGGAGCCTTCTGAGGGTGAAACTTGGAGCACATTAGCCGCATTTTAGTAATATCTCAATACTGGGATATAACTACAAGGCAAATTAAATGGGTATTGCAAAAGCTTTGTAACTATTTCAGTACCAGTATTCCAGTGCATACAGAAGCTCAGTAAAATGCCTTGAAAAACCTACTCGCCAACATGCTATGGTGTGTCCTCTTTTTCCGGGGAGTCCATTTTCGTGCCTACCTGAATTGCTGTATTAGATATGGCCAGCCTAATGCATGTAACTGAATGTAGTGTGAGGGTCTGATGGCTTTGTACCATGAATTATTCATGCAAAACGCTATTAAATAACATCTTTGTTATGCTGATGATACTGTGTTAGGTAGCCACAGTAGGACATATCAGAGGAAGCCAACAATAAATGAGGCACAGCTGAATACTAAGGCTTTAAAGTAGTGCATTGTTTGAAGAGAGCGGCTCCAATCCCTAGAACTGACATAGTGTGGCACACCTGCGGGCCCTCTACACCATGCCCATTGTTCCATCCAGGAAAATTGAATCTTTTACCATGAATAAAAAAAGATGAAAGCTTTTCTGTGTACGGTTGTGCTGCAGAGTTTGTCATTTTTCTCGCCATTTTGTTCTCTTTCTCCAGATCTGGGGCTCTGGCTTCTGCACAAACCACCCCACATTCTGCTGCATTTTGAACTGCTTTGTGACATTTAATCAGGCTGGAGCATTATATTGCCAGCGATTGGCTCCCCGTGCCCTGACAGCAATACAGTTAGTAAACTACAAAGCAAGTTAGTTATCATGTGCACTTAATGTGATCTAGGTTCATCTTGAACATGGAGAAACGTTATAGTATATTAAATTAAATTAAATCGGTTTTTTTAATACAGCGTACATTCTGAACTCTGGTATTTGGAGAGTCTCTCATATGTGATAATAAAGAAAAGGAAGCTCTGTGTAGTAAAATATTTGACAAGTATCAAAAAATGCGGTCTAACGGAGAAGTAGTGATTGATCCCAGGTTTTCTGGATTCACATTTTGCAATTTAGCCACTAGATGAGTCTCTCTTTCTCTCTTCTGCTGTACAAGAAATGTCAACACTAGATCTTTAATTTTGGGTGCCAGGTAAAAGTCAGATGAAAGCTTGGCTCGTTTTAGGTTAGAAGGTCCAAAAGGACCTCGAGTTGAGCCACTGCCAGGCTCGAGCTTTCAGTGGCTCACCAACCTCTATGCCACATGAGCTCTTTAGTTTGCCAGGATCAGCTGAAATTTGGCCCACCCAACCCATGCTCTGACCTGAGGTGGACCAGGTTCAGTCTTTCATCCTGCTCCAATCCTGACCAACCAGCCACCATGTTATTTGAGCTGTAAGTGACAATCTACTACTAGGAGCAATGAGATTTAATTTCTTTACAAATAAAACATTAAAAATCATGTGAATATGGATTGGAGTAGATAATTCAAGTCAGTAGACGTGCAGGTCTGGCAACATTTTTATGGTCTGGCTTGACAATGCAGCTGTTGCCAGGAAATTATGCGAGCATAACTAGAGAGAGGTTTTGACTCTTCACACATGCTGGCAGCCAGGAGGACGTTCTGACTGGCCAGAAGTTGTGGGCTTCCAAAACCAAAACAGCTTGTCCTTCACGCATCTGCGATCATTTTGTTGATTTCTCCAGCTGTCTATGCTTTCAGGGGTAAGCACATGCCATTGGAATGCAATTTAAGCACCTTAGATAACTAGTTAGTTTATCTAGCTTTTCTCTGGCAGCAGCTGCACAATCAATCAATCAATCAATCAATCAAATCAGGTGTTTGTTAAGCGCGACTACTCACCCGTAGGGCTCTCAAGGCGCTGGGGGGGGGGGGGGGGGGAGAAGAGGGGGGTTCGCAGGTTCCAGTCCATCAAGGAGGGGGTCTGTCGAAGAGCCAGGTTTTGAGGTTTCTTGCGAAGATGGGGAGCGATGTCTGTATGAGGTGGAGCGGAAGGTCGTTCCAGGCTCTGGCCGCGAGGAAGGAGAAGGAGCAGCCTCCCGATCTGGTCTTTCTGAAGCGGGGGACCACGGAGTAGGAGAGCTGGGCTGATTGTAGGGTCCTTTGGGGTGCGTGGAATTTGAGTCAGCTGTTCAGGTATGCTGGTCCGGTGTTGTGGAGGGCCTTGTGAGCGTGGGTGAGCATCTTGAAGGTGACTCTAGCTTCGATGGGGAGCCAGTGGTGTGCGCGCAGGTGCTGGGAGATGTGGTAGTGTCTTGGCAGGTTGAGGACCAGTCTTGCGGCGGCGTTCTGGATGTTCTGTAGCTCGCGGGTGAGGTTTTTGTTTATTCCGGCATAAAGTGCGTTGCCGTAGTCGAGTCTGCTGGTGACCAGGGCGTGAGTGACGGTCTTTCTGTGTTCGAGGGGGATCCATTTGAAGGTCTTACGTAGGAGGCGGAGGGTGTGGAAGCAGGAGGACGAGACGGAGTTGATCTGGCGGTCCATTTTGAGCTCTGAGTCCAGGATGATTCCCAGTTTGCGTGCGTGGTCCGTAGGGGTGGGCGGGCTTACGTGGGCGGGGGGGCCACCAGGTGTCGTTCCAGGCGTCGGGGTTTGGGCCCATGATGAGTACTTCCGTTTTGTTGGTGTTTAGTTGTAGACAGATGGGAAAGTGGCAGTCATTCAACTACATGGATTTATAGGACTTGCTTGACAGTGCAACTGTCACCCGACCTTTTAATCTACACCAATATTATTCTACAGTTCTTTGCTCCCACACAAATACATATCTATTCACCGTGCTATTTACTTGTAATGTGTCATGTTACCAAACAACATTCCTTTAAAGCAAGACCTATTGATATTGTCAATGCTTGTTAAGATTTTTCGTGGCCTGAAATAAGAATGTGCATTATCAGAGAATAAGGTTTCATTACTTAAAGATCAGTGCTTGATAGGGTAACCAGATTTTGAAAAACAAATACAGGGACATTCCACACACATAAGTACTACGCTTCTGCATTAAGGGACACAAAATGACTTAAATGAAAGCACTTAACAAAAAAAACAAAAAAAACAAAAAAAAAAGTAATTAAGGGCTGCTGAATACTTCCACACTTAAACACATGAAAACTTGCTGCGCTTCGTGTTCAGTTGATTTTCTCTGAAAACCGAGTCACAACCTAAATTTACTGGTAAAGCTAGTGGGACTATCCCAGCAAATTTGGGACGCTTGGTATCACATTAGGGGTGCATGGTGAAAGTCAAAACACAATGCCTTTATACAGGGCACAAGTCGAGGGTACACGCGGGTAGACGGCATCTATCAGCTCTTTTCAGTGTGGACGCAATCCACCCTACCAAGAAATTGGGCTCAACAGAAATATGCTGAACTCATCCCAGTGTAAAATTCAGACATTGGGACACATTCAGCAGCATCTGAACGTAATCTGCTTTTGTTCCAAGCAGCAACGTGCTCGCGGGGAGGGGGTCTTTGTTTTTAGGTTGAGCTTGATCGACCTGTTATATCTCTTCTGTGGGGTTTGGCAAACCCACTGATTGCCATTGGTTACTATCTGTGGCATTCAGAAATGCTGGCTTCTTATTGGTGCATTTTTGTAAAAGTCCCTACTTTGTGTGTTGAGCTCTCTTTCCGGCGATTTCACTCAGAGAGCATTTTATTCGGCCATCACACAGTACAGCTGTGATGGCCCCTCCTCCCATCTCCCGTATGGGCACTGCCGTTTTATTTTTTTCCAGCGATGTGCTCGTTTTTAGAAGCACTGTTAGATTCATTTCCCCTCACGTCTTATTTTTCTTACTCTATCCTGCAAGTCAACAGTCTTCATTCAAGGTAAAATAGTTTATACTCTAGTAAATGTTTCTTACTCGATATGCGCACTTTTTCTGGGCAGCAGGAGTGTGTAGAACACCGTTCCTACTGTGCACTCTCCACTCATGCAGGTGGCTGGGGAAGGAAAGGCAGTTTTATTAATGGGCAAATGCACTGTTTTAGTAGTTCTTTGTTGCACAAAATTGTTAAGAATATTTGACATTTTCCCACTCCTTCCAGGTAAAGTATACATTGCCTTATTAAGAATCACACTTGAAGAATCAAACATAAGCCTTTTCCATGATGGCCGCTTCTTAAACTAGCTGCCGTGACAGCCTGTACAGCCACCGCTTCCTTTCTCCTCTTTCTATGTCTATTGCTCTTTGCTTCTCGTGACCACTGAGATGGGTTTTCTGATAGGCAGTGGGCCACAATGTGGAGTGTGTTGGAGTGATCGCTGAGGTAAGTTGAATACTTTTAATGTCCCGCAGGGATTCATTGAATCAGGCTATGCTATGGGCTGCCTGACCTAATGGCTCACTCTTTAATCAATAATAAACAACAAGAGAGTGAGGAAAGGATTAAATGGGGCTACGTCCTCTTCCCCAAGTTAATTAATAATAAACAACGTGGACAAGCCCACAAAGAAATGTGGTCACTTCGGGTGACGCATTAATTTGTACAGGAGCACAGACATCCGATGGATGTTTAAAAAGACCCCTCACCCACCAACCTAGTTGGTGGCATGCTTCATCATTGGGGTCCCAGCTGGGTTGCCGAATGCAACCCAGCTGTGCTACGACGCCTGCTTACAGCGGAGCAGGTATTGTGATGTGAGGTGAGTGCTCTATGTGGTGTGACGAAATGTTAAAAAGGTCTCTAAGAAATGCCCTTGTGAAAAAGTTTAATAAAAGGGACTTAGTTAAAAACACAGGCAGGATATAGTGAGGATAAAAATTGTACCTCAATATCCCTGGAATTTTAGGTCAACTAGTTTCAGCCTTCTACGAGATTCATGAGGCTTTCATCAGGACCATTGTGAAGTGGCTAAAAAAGCTGGAGTAGCCACAAAGGTGCAAATCTCAGCACACGTGCTAAAGTGTGCTGGGTACGTTGTACTTACGGACCCGTTAAGGTAGGTATCTGTAAAACAAAAGCATACAACTTCAAAGACATACACATATAAAACAATGATTATCCTTACTTGCATGCTTGGTGGTAAATAGCTGTGCTCACTGGGGCTCCTCGATGAGCTGTAGTACACCGAACTGTAAGTGAACAAAAAACGCCATGCATGGTGACAGGTACTGGCATGCATGATAGTTGTATTCCGAGGAACCATGCGTGGCCACAATGCGCCAAGAAGTCATAAGTGTAATGATTATTTATAAAGAACCATGCGTGGTCACAATGAAGCTTAATTTCAGCCCTTTCACGGAGGTTGGCTAACTAAAGTCAAGAGCCAATGACGCAATATAATGAGCGTGCGCAGTGCTGTGCCCGCAGAAATAACACCCAGATTAATCAATGTAATTGGGTGGTTTGTGTAACAAGTAAATATTTGCACAAAGCGCATATTATCTGCATAAGCGTGTAAAAATGTATAAGCCATAACGGTGCGGAAAAAAAGGAAAATGCAAATGAAAAGAGCCTTCCTGGATCTTGACATCAAGGCACAAAGGGGAATTCTCACAACCAAAACACATTTTAAGACAACAGCAAAAAACTCACGTCTAGGCTTTGAGAGCTTCCACCCTAGACCTCTGCGTGAGAATTTGCCTTATGGACAATACTTAAGATTACGGCGCAACTGCAGCGAGATCAATGATTTCAAAGACCAATCAAACTCATTGGCAGAGAAACTCAAAACCCGCGGTTACCCTGAAAGGATCATCAAAAAAGCACAGAAAAGAGCCAGAAAACAGAACCGCGAAAGTCTGCTAGAAAATAGTCAGAAACCTACTCCCACAATTCCACTCACGTGTGTCACCACCTACAACTCGATCTCTAATCAGGTGACAAAAATCATCCCAAAAAACTGGAGAATTCTGACCACCGGAAAACTGCAATGGGAAAAACCATTATTGTAAGCAACAAACCACCAACACGGTACTTAATGCCTGGGGACTGCCTAATGTGGTGGGCCATTTTCCCTGCGGCAACTGCAGCATGTGCCACCTCACAAGACCTACAAAAACCCTGAATTTAGAAACTGGAAAAACATGGCAAATCCGGAAACATACAAATTGTAACTCAGCCAACATGATTTATCTCATCACCTATCCGTGTGGACTCCGTTACGTTGGAATGACGAGCCGCAAAATTAAAGTCAGAATTTGCGAGCACAGAAGCAACATTCGCTGCAAACGCAGCACTACCAAGATGACTGACCACTTCCTTGAAGTAGGTCATACTACCAACGACATGACCTGGGTAGTCATTGAGCAAATAGACAAAAATACGACCAACTTGCAAAATCAGCTCTTGGAAAAAGAACAGCGCTAGGTCTACCGCCTATCTACCCACGTAATGGGTCTCAACGATAACATCCCATGGAACTCCTTACATAGAGCATGACACCATATTATGCTATTGACCATGACACTTTATCCACATAGACATTGGATATAGTACTCTTCGCTTAGGGCACGTAACATAAGGCATTTCAATAAGATACCGTCATCGTCACTGACAAATGTACCTCATAAAGCCCGACCAAAAGCACTTACACCAATGACAGGTGAAGTTTTTTACATACATATACATATATGTGTACATATTGAACTATAACACCTCCTATATGCCCAATAATACTCTGCATTGATTGCTAGTTTTTGCAAAAAGAAAAACATGACTTCAATCACTCCTCTTTTATGTGTAATTGTACAACTCCTTTACATAATACCTAACAGCTGCAACCATGTTCACTTAGTTTCAAATACATAACACGCCTACTATTATTTAAATAGCCAGACTGTCACTAAAGTTATCTCCACATAAGGTTCATTTGACTTTACCCTTTTTCCTTTTTCCGCATTTAAAAAGTTATGCACTGGTGAGAGATTAAGGTAATTTCCTCTCTCCCCGTCCACCAACAGCCACATATCACAGGAAGTGGCTTGTGTCAAATCCTGCCAGCGTCTCTCCCACGCTGCTACGTTGGACAAGGTTAGCACACTAGCTCTGGTATCACGTGATACGCGTCGCCCGACGCCGACACCAGGAAGTCAAAGACACCCAGCTCGCCGGTCATTTTTCCGGCGAGATCCTGACTGAGAGCAATGCAGGTTCGAATGGAGGGAATCTTTCCTTGACGAAGTAAGTTTACATGGCACTGCATAACTAGCGCCTGAACACAGCGGGCCCCCCTGGCCTGGCGGACGCCTTTTTGGACACTCACTGCTTCTTTTAAATTTCCCCCGTCTGCAGTGTGTGACTATAGGAAGTTGCCCCTTGGCAGGATCAGTATGTCCGTATAACAGAGTTAAAGTAAGGCTCTTTTCATTTGCATTTTCCTTTTTTTCCGCACCGTTATGGCTTATGCATTTTTACACGCTTAGGCAGATAATATGGGCTTTGTGCAAATATTTACTTGTTACACAAACCACCCAATTACATTGATTAATCTGGGTGTTATTTCTGCGGGCACAGCACTGCGCACGCTCATTATATTGCGTCATTGGCTCTTGACTTTGGTTAGCCAACCTCCATGAAAGGGCTGAAATTAAGCATCATTGTGACCACGCATGGTTCTTTATAAATAATCATTACACTTATGACTACTTGGCACATTGTGGCCACGCATGGTTCCTCAGAGTACAACTATCATGCATGCCAGTACCTGTCACCATGCATGATGTTTTTAGTTCACTTACAGTTTGGTGTACTACAGCTCATCGAGGAGCCCCAGTGAGCACAGCTATTTACCACCAAGCATGCAAGTAAGGATAATCATTGTTTTATATGTGTATGTCTTTGAAGTTGTATGCTTTTGTTTTACAGATACATACCTTAACGGGTCCGTAAGTACAACGTACCTACCTCACTCACAGCACACTTTAGCATGTGTGCTGAGATTTGCACCTTTGTGGCTACTCCAGCTTTTTTAGCCACTTCACAATGGTCCTGATGAAAGCCTCACGAATCTCGTAGAAGGCTGAAACTAGTTGACCTAAAATTCCAGGGATATGGAGGTACAATTTTTATCCTCACTATATCCCGCCTGTGTTTTTAACTATGTCCTAAGACCCTTTTATTAAACTTTTTCACAAGGGTATTTCTTAGAGACATTTTTAACATTTCATCACACCACATAGAGCACTCACCTCACATCACAATACCCGCTCCACTGTAAGCAAGCGTCGTAGCACAGCTGGGTTGCATTCGGCAACCCAGCTGGGACCCCCAATGATGAGGCATGCCACCAACTAGGTTGGTAGGTGAGGGGTCTTTTTAAACATCCATCGGATGTCTGTGCTCCTGTACAAATTAATGCGTCACCCGAAGTGACCACATTTCTTTGTGGGCTTGTCCACGTTGTTTATTATCACTCTTTAATCAGCCATACTAGGCAGTGCTCTGTGAACAATGGGAAGAGGTTCCTAAACTTGGGTGAAAGCTCCAGTGCTTGAAAGCTCCATCTAGGGTATTAATGTGGGGTTTTCCCTTCCGCCGACTTAAGGGTAGAGAGGGGTGTCCTGGAGTGCCTTTTGATAGCATATCGTCCGTGCTTCTTTAGCTGGGAGTTGGCGATGCTGCTGGTTGTGCCAGTACAGGGACTGCCCGTGCTGTCTGTAGGGACTAAGCTGGAAAACCAGGGTATGGCTCTCCTAAGGCGGATTACCACCATGCTCCTCTGACAGATAAGCAGATAAAACGTATTACAGGTTTTGTTTTAATTCCTATGCTATGGGATGTTGGAACAAGCCCCCGTAAGGCTGATGTGTTTGGCTTATAAGATACCAGAAGGATCATGGATTGCTGTATGCAGTTTTTGTACCCCTCTCTCCACTCCCACAAATCAGACGCAGGCATTGTTGACAGAATTGACACTACTTTATCATATAAGAACCCTGGAATGTGTGGGCAGATATTAACACTTTGACAGATATTCTGTTTGAAGCACAGTGCCATTTAATGTAAATGCTCGATTTATCCTGCACATGTCACACTGTAAAACGGACAGAGGTCCTCTTTCTTTCGTTATCATCCTGGCTGTGTGTTCCTGAAATTTAGTTGCACGAATTTCTAATTAAGAATTTCAAAAAGAATAATGTTTCAGTACTTGGCTATTATGTGATGGTTGTCTTGACTTTACTCACTCTGTCCTCATTGGTTAAAAAAAACCGAATCAGATGTGTTTATATTTTTATGGTCTTCGGCATGTCTATTGCAAGCTCGTTCATCAACACAAAAAAAGGATGACAAAGGCAAAAACATTCAAGTAGTTGTGAAATGCAGGTATAGGAGAATTTGTTGCTAGATAAAATATTTATTTTACTAGAACGCGGAGGGTATTGTTTGATCTGCGCTTGGGCAATACAAGCTTCCCTTGCTAGAGTTCTCCTTTCCTAGGTTTTCACTTTGTTTTTAACATCCTTTTTTTGCAAATCATATTACTTTAGTACCCAGGCTTTCTTTACTGGAGGGGCTTTGAACATGTAAATATGAGCCTATGTGCCGATTTCTTTTAAGAATCTGATTGCTGATAATTGCATTTGTATTTACGAATTCTTTCCACGTTACATAATTCCAGGGATCACTCTGTTACTTTTCTCTGAATGGTCCTTAAACTGTAACTACAATGCTTAATCATGTTACACATTTTTTATTATCGATATATAAGCATAAGCACAACAATTTTTTACCCTAAGCCACCGCTCATTGCCTCACACATGATGACATAAGTTACATCATCAATGACATCATATATCACGCTCCATTAACATCTTTCATAACATTACTTTGGGCAGGCAGGGTGTGGGATTTTTGAATAACCTTTAAAATTAGTTCCATCGGTGCACAAACTAACTATTTAAACACCAAATTAGTATACTTTCTTCTCCATGGCTAAATTCTTATAAGGTCCCAAAGGCGAGACCGATTGCATTGGAAATGCTTGTTTTTTTATTCCAGCTAGATCCGAAACAAAGGCAGAAGTTGGCCATCAGGCCTCCTTTTGATTGAGTATCCTGACTGGTAGCTATCTGGAGCATCACACATAGATGTAACTGCAAGAGAGGGGAAACAAAGGCTTACAGCTGGTAATTACTTCAAGGGGGGGTACTTAAGAGATGCATGCTCTTTTGATTTTATTCAGTCCCTGTATATAAGATATGCATGCACTGTAAGAATGTCAGATGTTTTGGTCTCTCCTAGCATTTTCACAAATAACAATTTAAATACCACTATTTTGTTTTATTTCTTTTATAGCACTACTCATACCAATCCAGGGTGTCGAAGCACTTTACATCAATGTAAAAATTATACGTTTACAATAAATCCTGTGTGTGTAAATCAATGTACAGGATGTGTTACATAAGGCATTTAAGGTTACAAGGTGTAAGAGTCGCATGTCCTAGCTTTCTGTACTATATTAGAAGGATTAGAATTTATTAACAGCAAGTCGCAAAAGGATCTCTGTGTTAAAAGCAGTATCTCACTTACTCATCTACATAAAATACAAATCTGTTATCTGCGTGCCACATGATGTGCTTTGCATGAGACATATTAACTCTCTATGCTACTTTGATTCAGAACTGGGACTAGACAAAACACATATCTCCAGCAAGTGCATTAGCCTCCAGATTTATCTTTCCATTATTATAATTCCCTGAGATTTACTGGGCTCACGAAGATCTATGCAGAAGGTGCCTTAACCCCATATATTTTAAAATGCAAATATCACAACCTCTTAAGCAGAACAGATTTACTGCCACCTTTCTCCTTGTTGCCAATTTCTTTGTCGCAGAGTTTAAAAAACATAAATGTACAAGTTGAGGCCCATATTTTGTTATGGAGGTTACCTCGCTTTTTTGGCACACTTTGACACAAAAGCTCATTTGTTAAATATTGTAATGCACTCAAATATACTCGTGACAGGCCTGCTAAACATATCTGTACGGTCTTAAGATAAGATGTCACTTCTTGTGATGTCACTTCCTGTGAGGTCATGGGCTGTGATGCCACTTCCTGTAATGCCATGTGTTATGTCACGTGCTGCGATGTCTTGCGCCATGATGTCACTTGAATGCTGCCTAACTTGGTTAGTACCCCCATTTCTTTTTTTTAGGACTTTTGCCCTGCCTTTAAATGACCTCTTAAGGCATAACTGTACTTAGATGACGGCGCATACTGCAGGTCAAACTAGGCATTCATTGTGCGAAAGATAGATATTACTCCATTGCATGTGTGAGACAGAATAGGAGGTTTAAGAAAACACTTGAAATGTAACCCTTAATACCCTTCCCTCCTCACACCCTCAATAACACTAAACTAGTACCACCGCCACGCCGCAGTGGTGGGCGTGGAGCAGCACCTGTCAGCAGGTAAGAGTACACTTACCCCGCTATTCGGCACCGTAGACCTCTGGTTAGATGGCTGAAGGAGAAGTACAGGACAGGAGTCGTCCACCTACTGACCCGCGTAGGTCGGCCTGCACGCAGGGCACACGGACAGAATCACGGAGAAATCAGGACCCTACGCAGGAGAGATCCTAATACACTGACAGACCCAAGTGTCGGAGGTTGAGAGAAACAAGTACGAGATGACGCGCCATGATGAAGGTACAGTCCGGATGGCTACTAGGCGGCGAAGCGCGCCATCGAAAGTGCGGCGCGACTGGTCCTATGCAATATTTAGTATCCCAGCCAGTTCGTGTATCACTTGCCGTTCGGCTTTCTTCGGAGCTCCTCGCGCACCATTGGCTTTGCGGTCCTCAGGGCTGCTCGTCACAGCTCTAGCCTAGTGTCCGCTGCTCATTGAAAGAAATGACTGGAACCATGCCTCTTTCTGAAAAAACAGACCATAGCAGTTGCGCACCGAGCCAAACATTTGTGTCCGCCATTCTCTAATATATGTGTTTCTATTTGGCTTAGAGGAGGTCGTGCATCTTCTCAAAGCCATAAAAGGGCTAACACACATCGTTGTGTGAATGAAAAAACGGTTTATAGTATGAAACATACCTGTCAACGTCTTGTCTCAAAAATGCAGGCGATGTCAGTCGTGTAGGAGGGTAAGGTCCATGGATAACGAACACATTTTTGGAAGATGAAATAGGTTTCAAATTCGGTAGAGGCCTTTTGTTTGTCAGTTGGGTGAATACAAGTAAAAAGTTGGTAACACCCACCAAATGCCGGTGAGTTCACAGGCACGGTATAGTTAATTAAAACCATTACAGAAAAGAGTAAAACGTGCAAATATAAAAAGTTTTTAAAAGCGTGTCACATAAGACGCTATGTCACTTTAAGTTGGAAAGCAGAAAGCAGAGAATTAATTAATATCAAATAAATAGAGAAAACTAATTGCAATCCTGATTCACAGTACCATGCACCGGTAATAGTACATGATTTACTAAAAATCCAAATGTAAAAAACGAAATAACAAGGGAAATCTTTTTTAAACTCCGTCATGGCCACAGACTATTTTAAACAGCCCTCAACAGTTCCTCCGTAGCTTCTTTAAAGCTAACAAATTTCATAGCTAGTTGTTGATCTTCGCTTCTGAGACAAGCAATTGAGCCCCATAGGTATTTCATTAACTTCAGTTTATATCATACTGAAAAACGTGCACCTAAATGTAATTATCTAGTGTCCAGATATATGAGTTTTTCACCATCCAGCCATGCGCATGTTTACTAAAAATGGTTTTGTCTTCTAGGAATGGGGAAAAAACGAAGAGATTTGTTTACGATTAACTTAAAAGAGACTGCACTTAGTTGCTTTTTCCAATATTCATCAATATTTAATAGCGGAATGTAAATGCTCGTTGCAGGAATGTAGCCTTCCTCCTTACACTGATTTAATGTCCTTCCACATATAATGTTTCTGAATTGAGCATCTCAATTGCTCTCAAAAGACTAGGGCAGATCCCCCGCTGATTAAGCTTAAGCCATAAATTGTTTCTGCAGACTTTTATCAAAAGCTGATTAAAAACCAATAAAACAGTTATATATGTGAGACGAGGTTTCAATTGATTTACCAACAATTAATGATAGGGCTTAAATATTGTCAAGGGTATCAATGGAGGCTGATATCCTGTCTTATTAAATAGCGCCAGCTGTAGTAAGTAGACCACATCTTCCAGTTCTTTTTAGTAGGGTTTTAACGAAAAATACCAAACAAACAAAGGTGGCTAGGGGACTCGTTTGTCGCACAAATCACGTGTTTCTTTGAGTATCTGATTATATAACAAACACACAATTGCCCACCTCAAGAAATGGTTCGCCACCAATTTGAACCACAAATAATTCAACTTTTTTCAAAAATCTGAGAGGCAACTAGACCAACATACACTGGATTAACAGCAACATTGCCAAGTACAAACAGATGAATCGAGAGATGTGATATCTTTGATTATTTGATCCTCTATTTCGTGTTCATGACAAAAAGGGGAACTTCAATACAGCCAACACGTTACGCCCGTATCTGGGCTCCTTCAGGGCTGCAATATATACAAATATGACTTACATTAATCCTTTTGTTCTCGCAAGTCATAACCACATTTAAGTAGTAATTTTATATAAATACAATTCATTAGTTAAAAATAGATTAGAGTAGGCACCAATAAATCAAAAGGTAGAAACATTTGATCATCTACAACAGATATTGATAGACATACATTATACAGTTGAGGAACTCATACAAATCAACAGTTTTTCTTATCAATTCATTAAAACACAGCATCCATCAATTTGTATAAATGCAATGTTATCAGAAACTAAATACACACAGGGAAAACAACAAAAATTAACAGATTTTATGAACTGGAAGATATAACCGGTGAAGTGAGCAAAATGCAGCATCATTTTAGTCTCACTGATATAATATTACTTGATGTAATTAGAGGTCTTACACTCACTAAATCTAATGGAAAAAGCCTTTCGCACATGCCAACCCATTCCATTTCTCAAGAAAACAGGTAAATTGGTTTCGCTTACCATCCAAGAAGACAAGTTGGCTAATTCCTTAGCTAGTCCCAGTGCGGTATGTGTTTAGTGAGTCAAAAGCTACAAACAAACAACAGGAAATCATACATTAGACCTCACAACTACTCTTTAATGTTCTGTTTAGAAAGAAAGAGGGCTAACATGGCATTCATATATAGAAAGGAGAGTATCACTATTGTATTATATCCTTGAACACCATCATAAAAAAAGGGGCTAATTTTAGGTCAGGCCTACACCAGAACATCAATGCTATGTGCTATTGTATATATAATCTCGGAATCAGCAAGGTGATTATATCTAGTATATTTAACAAAAGGTCATCCACCTGCTTGATAAAAACAGGCATATTTATTGCTTAATCATTATGCTCAGCTCCAAAACGTAGTGTGTCTCAAAAATTGCATACCTATGCGACCTGTTATCACTCCGTACAACTACTATCCGAAATCGCGGACAGTGTATGTCTTCCGCGCAAACTGGTAACAATGCGACACAGGAAAGAAAAAAAGAGAAAAGGAAAAAGTGAAAAAAAGGGGGCATAAAAACCTTCACTTTATACGTTTCCAATATCACATGTCTTCCAAAACAAATATACCAGGCAAAGGGAAAACACAAACATGAACCACAACCATAAGTGGTTCGATAATATCAATACTGCACACTGACAAAGTGCTGAATAAGCACAGAAATATCGGTCATCATAAAAATTTTAATCAAACCATTATAGATTATCCTTTAGAAATAGAATTCCATAGGAATATATCTAATCAATCTACCATCTGATCCCGCATTATAGATAGTTTATGTGCATTCTTTACATACCTGTGCGACCTAAAGTATCTGCGCACGACTAGAGTTACGAAAGAGGTGCTATCTGCATCGCCAGTACAAGCTGTGAATAAAGCAACAAAAAGAAAGAATTGGCTAGGATGTAAAAAATGTAAGGAAAAGGGTGAACGATTTGGAGCATGAACACTATAAGATAGTGTCGGAAAACGGAAAAAACATCACAGTCAGACAAACTAACCCAGACGAGCCAACTGTCAATAAAATAAAATAGTGATTCATTTAATATCGTCTATAAATGTACAAGGTCATGTCTTTATATACATCACAGTTTCAATTCCGAGTAGGTGAAATCCGTTATGTTTATGAATGTTGGATAAAAACCAAAGTACGCTCTCTCGTCAGTCATAGCAATGTCTCTAACCCTTGTTAGGCCAGACTTTGTTAGGGACATTATAAATACAAAAGAGACCATAATAACTGTCTGTATATAGCATACTTATTTAAAACTCTCGAACCCCATATTCTAGTTAGGATTCACATTAAGACCTATTAATAATGTTCCTATACTCCTGCAGCAAAGAAAAGTAATCTATGCCTGAGCTCCATACAGCCATTTGCAATTGCTCATGTTATATCTGCTGCGTGCTTCACCGTAAAGACGGGAAATCAGAATACAAAACAATTCTCAGCACCACAAGTTATCGTTTCAATCAGTAAAGTGGCAAACCAGCAACCATACATAAAATAAACGGTCTCAATTTTAAGACCCTTGGTTTGACTTAGAATGTCAAATTCAACTCCCGCAAGTATCATTCATTCAATACGCCACAAGAGTCTCTTCACAAAAGCTCCGTATCCACGCTCCATCCCAGTCAACTCACCCGTGTTCGGATCCGACGTGCAGCGTATGAGCATCGAGTATTCTGATTGGGCAGCGTCAAAACGACATCGCCCATTCCTCTCCATTTATACTTGTGCCAGTTTAAAACAACTAGACCGGCGCGTTCAAAACGTAAACACTACGTAGCCTGACTTCCATCGGGCATCTTTGATAAGTTCCGTACCAACTTTACTCCTTTTTTTTATTTTTTTTATTTAAACACCGTTTGTTACCAAAATAGATTTAAAAACTATCTCGCAACTAAAGTCGTTTCCTGATGCACATAAATTGTTTAAAGTCACAAAAGCGATAATTGCTTTATGAAGGTTTCTGCAAAAATATGTTAATATGTTCCTTATCATGACAAAAGCCTACATTCTATGTTCAAAAGAGTGCACACGTTATTACTATGCGACAATCAATAAGTAATGAGACTGTGCACTAATCTGCAGAAAATATGTTGGAGAAAAATGGGTATTGAACGATTCTGACAAGGACAGCAATGTGGTATCAAGTGACAATTACAGCAAGGAAATCATTGTCAGTCACGATACGGCTAGAACCATTCATATAAAGAATGTCATTCTTAGTCTGAGCTTAGGACAAAAGAAACCAGAAAATACTCAATTAAACATGGCACTGATATTCCTAAAGAATGGAATTGGTAAGAGACAACTTCTTAATTCCAGCAAGAAGGGAGATAGTCCAACAATCTGGGGCACTGATATTTTTGAAAGATGGAATGGGTTACAGATAACTTCACAAAATTCAAGCAAAACAGACATTTGCCAAAAATGATACATACATATTGCAGAGGATTCACATCTTTCCATTACATTAGATGTAAATAGCTGAATTAAAACTTCCACATGCAATTTGATATTATCATTCCATATTGTATCTATATGTATACATATATAGCTATTCCTTATAAGAATTGATGAAACTCATGATCTTGGTTGAGGCCTTCGGACACAGCTCATAAATTGCAAATCCATTTAGCTTCTAACTTACGTAGAGATAGTTCCCTATCTCCTCCTCTCTTTTGTGCGAGTACTACATCAATCCCATGGAATTTAAAGTTGATCCTATTTGTTCTTGGTATACAGTCGTGTGACACCAAAGAGTACGTTAGGTCACCATTCATACAAGCTCTACGGTGTTCCATAATGCGCGTCTTAAGTGGGCGAATGGTGCTGCCCACGTAGATTTTTTCACACACACATTTAATTACATACACAACATAGCTTGTTTGACAATTGATATAGTGCCTGATCTTATACCTCTTTTTAGAGATATACTCAAATTCTGAGGATTTCTGTCCTAGGTGGCAAACTGTAAAAGAGGTATAAGATCAGGCACTATATCAATAGCCAAACAAGCTATGTTGCCGCCCCATTCGCCCACTTAAGACGCGCATTATGGAACACCGTAACACCGTAGAGCTTGTATGAATGGTGACTGTTAGATTTGGGGGTCTCTAGTTGGCAGAGGTATGTACCCTTGTCCAAATAGGGACCCTTGCGTCTAGTCAGGGAAAGTAGGTACACTCCCGAAATAACCCCTGCTCACCCTCTTGGTAGCTTGGCACGAGCAGACAGGCTTAGTTCAGAGGCAGTGTGTAAAGCATTTGTGAACACATACAGTAATCAAGTGACAACACTACAAATGGACACCACACAGGTTATATATTTATAAAAATAGGTATACTTTATATAGATTTATCACAAGACCATAAACGACAAAAATAATCCACAATACTGTTAAGAATACTTAGTTCTGATCAAAAAGGCTTAATTCAAGGTTCTGTGCGAGTCGGTAGCCTCCTCCGGCTACGGCGATGTCGAGAACAAACAGAGTCTAACAAATCCAGCTGACCGCGTCGAGACGGGCCAACACAGCGTAGACAGACTCGGTCACAGTACCTTTACTTGAAGCGGCAGGCACGGGCGTGCGAGCCGGATGGCTGTTCGTCGCGGTCGCGATGCAAAAATGGAAGCGTTGCAGGACGCGTTGTCCCTCGATGCGGTGCAGGCAGCGGCTCGTTGACGTCGTCGAGACGGAGTCGGTGAGACCAGGGCCGTGCGTTGCAGGGCGAGACGGTGCTTCGATGCGGTGCTGGCAGGTTGCGGTGCGGCGACGGAGCCGGATTCAGGAGCTGGCGTCGATCAGTCCGGACAGCGGTGCGAGTCGGGCGGTGCGTCGCAAAGCGTGCGAGCGGTGCCCAACTCCGGTGCGGTCACAGGACTCGAACTCAGCAGCAGTGACCGTGTCGGTCGGACCAGTTCGATTCGGGCGTAGCGAAGCGTTGCAGGACGCGTTGTCCCTCGATGCGGTGCGGGCAGCGGCTCGTTGACGGAGTCGGTGAGACCAGGGCCGTGCGTTGCAGGGCGAGACGGTGCTTCGATGCGGTGCTTGCAGGACACCGAGTCGGTCGTGAGAGTCGGTCACAGCTCCCTACCTCTGTAGCCACTGAAACAGAGTTTCCAGCAGCAATTCACAAAGGGGGTGAAGTCCAATGGTCCTGGGACTTCGGTCAGGGGGCAAGCTCTCTTCCAAGCCCTTGGAGATCCTTCACAAGTTGATGAAAGTCACAGCAAAGCAAAAGTTCCTTTCTCCTTTCTTTGGCAGTCAGGCAAACCACTGCAGGCCAATCCCCAAGCAGCACTTCAGGCTTAGGGATAGTCTCTCCTCAGTTTCTTCTTGGTTCCGCTCCTCAGCAAAGGTTTCTTCTTGTTCCCAAAAGTGATCTAATCTTCCTGGGGTCTGGGTGCCCCTCTTATACCCTGATTCTCTTTGTTCTCTGGAGGCAGAGAGGCCTCTGCCTAGTCCAAAACCAGTTCTGGTCAGTCCTGGAGCACTTTGTTTTTCTGACTCCTTCTTTCCTTTCAGAATGTGGGGCAGAGTGCTCAGCCGCCCGGCAGGAGGTGGAGCCAGCATTGTGGAAGGCAGGCACAGCCCTATTCAGACCTGCGCTGACTCACCCTGTCTCCTGTAGCCACCCCCAGCCCCTGTCACTCAATCTCCAGACAAGGAATACACAACCTAGCAGAGGCAGGCTTGGATAGTTAGGCAAGAAAATACCCACTTTCTAAAAGTGGTATTTTCGAACACAGAATGTTAAAACCAACTTCACTAAAAGATGTATTTTATCATCCTGAGTTCAGGCATACTAAATTCGTTTTTCTACCAGGTTCCCTGGGTCAGTTCTGACTATAAGGTGTAATAGTCAGTCTGCCCATTCTGGCCTATGGGGAGCAGGTAGCCTTGCAATAGTGAAAAACGAAAATGGCTGTAATTCACTATTAGGACATGCCACACACACCAGGGCATGTCCTACCTTATACTTACAATGCACCCTGCCCTAGGGCCTACTTTAGGGGTGACCAACATGCAGTAAAGGGAAGGTTTAGGGACTGGTAAGTGGGTGTACTCACCAAGTCGACATGGCAGCCCGAGGCTGCACACAGGCTCTGCGATGGCAGGCCCGAGACATATTTTACAGGCCGCTTCTGTGGGTGGCACAACCAGTGCTGCGAGCCCACCAGCGGCATTGGATTTACAAGCCCTGGGCACACTGAGTGCACTGTACTAGGGACTGACAAGTAAACCAATCATCCAATCATGGAGTCACTAATACATGTATCAATTAACGATAGGGAGCACTTGCACTTTGGCACTGATTAGCAGCGGCAAAGTGCCCATGAGCATCTAGTCCAGCAAAAACATATCGGCAACCGTGGAGGCATTATGAAAAAATGGAAGGGAGACCCACGCCAAGGATGCCAGGTCTAACACGTGTCCCCTCCAGCTGAAATGTGGGGAGAACTATCCTACCCCTAGGGAGTTCTCATCGCTAAGGCGGAAAAATCTGGACAGTCCATCAGCATTGGCGTGTTCTGTACCAGGGCGGTGTTCCACCGTAAAGTCCATCCCCTGTAGGGAAATGGACCACCTCAACAGCTTTGGATTCTCACCCCTCATCTGCATCAACCATCTGAGGGGCCTGTGGTCTGTCTGAACCCGGAAGTGAGTCCCAAACAGGTATGGTCTCAGCTTCTTCAGTGCCCAGACCACAGCAAATGCCTCACGCTCAATAGCACTCCATCTCTGTTCCCGGGAAGTAACCTCCTACTGATGAAGGCTACAGGTTGGTCTAGGCCCTCCTCATTGATCTGTGATAGAACAGCCCCTACACCATGCTCTGAAGCGTCGGTCTGAACAATGAACTCATTGGAGAAGTTGGGTGCCTGGAGCACAGGCGCCGTGCACATGGCAGTCTTCAAGGTGTCAAAAGCTTTTTGACAGGCGTCAGTCCAAATCACTTTCCTGGGCTGCTTCTTGGAAGTCAGCTCGGTCAAGGGGCAACAATGCTGCCATACCCCTTGACGAATCTCCGGTAATACCCGGTGAGTCCTAGGAAGGCTCTCACCTCTGTCTGGGTCTTGGGGGCTCCCAAGCCAGAATGGTATCAATTTTCGGTTGGAGGGGCGCCACCTGGCCGCTCCCAACCTGGTGTCCCAAGTACACCACAGAACCCTGCCCAATCTGGCACTTACTCGCCTTGATTGTGAGGCCTGCCCTCCGCAGCGCCATCAACACTTCCCAGAGGTGGCGCAGATGCTCTTCCCAACGGGCACTGAACACTGCGATGTCATCCAGGTAGGCGGCACTGAAATCCTCCAGTCCAACCAACACCTGGTTGACCAACCTCTGAAAGGTGGCAGGGGCATTCTTCATCCCAAAGGGCATCACCCGGAACTGGTAGTGCCCATCTGGTGTGGAGAATGCTGACCTCTCTTTGGCCCCATCAGTCAAGGCGATCTGCCAGTATCCAGACGTTAAGTCAAACGTGCTGAGGTACCGCGCAGCCCCTAACCGATCTATGAGCTCATCAGCTCTGGGGATGGGGTGGGCGTCAGTCCTGGTGACGGAATTGAGTCCCCTGTAGTCCACACAGAACCGGAGTTCTGGTGTGGCACCAGGCGCGGCAGCTTTTGGAACCAAGACCACGGGGCTGGCCCAAGGGCTGTTAGAGGACTCAATCACCCCTAGCGCAAACATCTTGGAGACCTCCTCCTTGATGCAGGCTCTGACCCTGTCAGTCACCCTGTAAGCCTTGTGCTTCACAGGAAGACTGTCCCCAGTGTCCACATCATGGACGCACCAATGGGTGACACTGGGAACCAGGGAGAACAGGTCAGGGAACTGTCCCAACAGTTGGCGACAGTCACCCTGCTGCTCAGGTGTCAGGGAGGTAGAGAGGTTTACTCCCTCCACTGATCCATCTTGCTCTCGGGCTGACAGGAGGTCAGGAAGAGGCTCGGTCTCCTCCTCCATTCCATCATCTGTCGCTAAGAGCATGCCCACTTGGGACCTCTCCAAGTGGGGCTTCAGGCGGTTCACATGCAGGACCCGCAAGGGGTTCCTGGGAGACTGCAAGTCCACCAAATAGGTAACTGGACTCTTGCGCTCCACCACCGTAAAAGGGCCGGTCCACCTGTCCTGGAGCGCACAGGGCTCCACAGGGGCCATGACCCACACTTTCTGACCAGGCTGAAGCTCTACCAGAGTGGCATTCTGGTCGTACCACCGCTTCATCTCCTCCTGGCTGGCTTCCAGATTTGCCTCAGCAAGCTCTCTGAAACGCCTAGTCTGGTTCCTGAAGGCCAGCATGTAACTGTATACATCCTGGGAGGTTTCCTGGGAGATTGCTCCCAGCCTTCCTTGACCAAACTCAGAGGTCCTCGCACCGGGTGTCCATAGAGGAGCTCAAAGGGACTGAACCCTAGAGACTTCTGTGGCACCTCCCGGTATGCAAACAACAGGCATGGTAAGAGGACGTCCCATTTACGCCTCATGGGTTCTTCCAGACCCATAATCATGCCCTTGAGGGTCCGGTTGAATCTCTCAACCAGACCATTTCCTTGAGGGTGGTAAGGAGTGGTGAACTTGTAAGTTACACCGCACTCCTGCCACAGGGACTTCATGTACTTGGACACGAAGTTGGTACCTCTGTCAGACACCACCTCTTGAGGGAATCCCACACGTGAGAAAATTCCCATCAGTGCCCGTCCCACCACGGGGGCCGTCACTGTCCTCAGAGGGATGGCTTCAGGGTACCGGGTGGCATGGTCCACCAAGACCAGGATAAACCTGTTGCCCATGGCTGTCTTGGGGTCCAGTGGCCCCACAATGTCAATACCCACCCGTTCAAAGGGGGTGCTGACCACAGGGAATGGCTGGAGAGGAGCCTTGTGCTTCCTCCCACTTTTTCCACTTGCCTGGCAAGTCTGGCATGTCCTGCAGTGAGTGGCGGCACTCCTGCGCATCTGGGGCCAATAGAAATGGGTAACAAGCCTGTCAAAGGTCTTGTCCTGCCCCAGATGTCCCGCTAATGGTACATCATGAGCCAACCCCAGTAGGAAGGCTCTGAAGCGCTGGGGTACCACCAGCACACGGGCTGACCCAGGCTCAGCAACCTTAGGCTCTG
Organism: Calotriton arnoldi; assembly: GCA_963921515.1. Taxonomy (NCBI): domain Eukaryota; kingdom Metazoa; phylum Chordata; class Amphibia; order Caudata; family Salamandridae; genus Calotriton; species Calotriton arnoldi. The sequence goes on from CAWUFW010001141.1 coordinate 382,839, forward strand.
AATACAGGAGACCATTCTCCCAGTAAACCCAATGTGATCCAGACTGATCACCTGCTGCCTGGTCTGTGGCCTGTTGCCTCAGACCCACGAGAGAAGGGCATGTGTTCTGCTCCTTGCAGAACTCTTCCCTGGAGGGTCCTCCTTCTTGCTGCCAATGGGTCAGCTCAGGTAGGTCCCCCAGTTCAGCTACCTGTTCCCCTGCAGGCTCCAGGGCATCCCCCTCAGGGTCTGCCTCCTCCTGGACCGTGGGAACCTCGGGGCCGGTTTCCCGCGCCCCCTGCCTCCTCTCTCTCCGGCAGGCACCTGGGCCTCCCTCTCAGGCTCCAGGTCCTCTTGAACACCTTTAGCTGCCATTGACCGGGTGGTCACACATGCCCAATCAGGCAAGCCCAACATTTCTAAATGCGCACTCCGCTCCACCTTAGCCCAAGGTGAGCTCTCCAAATCGTTCCCTAACAAACAGTCAACAGGCATGGCTGGCCTCACAGCTACTTGAAGAGTACCCGAGACCCCCCACTCAAAGGGAACCTGAGCCACCTTGCAGTGACTCTCTGTGTTGTCAGCGGCAACAACCGGATAGAATGCATCAGGGATAACCTGCTCTTTAGACACCAGGTGACACTTGACAGCTGTCACACTGGCTCCTGTGTCTCTCAGAGCCTCCACCCTATGGCCATTGATGGTCACCCACTGCCTGTATTTCTTAGTGTTCTCAGGCAGCGGGGTCCTAGGGACCATCTCAGAGTCTCCTAATGAGACAAGGGAAAACACTGTGGGATCCCCCCACCTTGGGCACCCAACTCCTCCCCCAGGGCTACACTAGCCAACTGCCGGGGGACTGCACTGGTGGGTGCTGGTTTTCCATGCAAAGGGCAACGAGGATCGTTTGCCTTGTGGCCAGGGGCGCCACACTTGTAACATACCAGTGGTCCCTGGTGAACAGGGGGGCCTGTCAAAGCCACTGGCTTCTTCTCAGGGGGAGGCTGGGAACCTTTCCCTTGGTTCCCTTGGGGTCTACTTTGGGGCCCTTTATGGAACTCCTTCTGTTTACCCTTGTCCCCCCACTCTTCTGCTGGGGACCCTGCCCACCCTTGGCGGAGTCTCCCACGTGACCCTTGTGGACCCGGGTACTCACCCAGCGGTCCGCCTCCTCAGCAAGCTGCCTAGGGTTAGTCAGCTTACTATCAATCAGGTGCTGGCGTAGCTCAGGAAAACAATTACCGGACAAGTGCTCCCAGGCAATCAAATCAAAGAGCGCCTGAAAATCAGTCGCTTTGCTACCCTTTACCCAACCATCCAAGGCTCTGCAAAAGAAGGTCACATATTCAACCCAGGTACTGCTTTCAATCTTACTACAGTTCCTGAACCTTTGCCTATAAAGCTCAGGGGTCAAACCATATCTAGTCATTAAGGCATCCTTCATGTGGCTGTACGAATTATAGACTTCAGAGGGCAAATCCAACAAGGTATCCCGCCCTTCACTGAGGAACCGTCCCCACAACCCCGCTCCCCAATCCTTCTCAGGGACCCGGTGGGAAGACATGGCTACCTCATAGGCTTTGAACCACTGCCCTATGTCGTCATTTTTAAAAACTCCTTCACCACATCTTTGGGAATATACACCCTAGCTTCAACAGGCACAGGCGGTACACTGCCACCAGAGGGAGTAATCTCTAAGCTCTTGGCCTTCAATTCCAACTCCCTCAAAACTTTCTCATGTTCAAACTGCATTTTCTTTTCCTCTAGGGCTAATTTCCTTGTTTGCATTTCGAATTCTAACTGCTTATTCAGCTTGAGTTTGGTCAGCTCTATTTCGTGCATCCTACTCTCTTTCCTGTCCTCCAACTCCTCTGGAGACAGTCCTCTGGCAGAAACACTGCTACCTACTGGGGAAGGTGGTCTTCTAGCCCCTAGACCCAATAGCCCCTCCAGCTGCCCTTCTGCATTCTCAGCCCCCTCCACAGGGGCACTCCTTGATTCGACCCAGGCCCTCAGCGCCTTTTGGAGGTCCTCCTTCCTGGAGATCCCGGTCATGGACACTTTAAACTTTTTGCAGAATTGCTTGAGCTGCTTAAGGGTGTAGCATTCTAGCCTCTCTTCTTCCCAATCACATTCAACAGAGGCTACTGATGCTGGTTTCTCCATAGTGACTGAACTTGGCATTTGCAAAAATAGGAAATCCCAGAAAAAATGCTATTAAAGTATGTGGTTGCGTTTTGGTCTGCACTCACTAAGTAGTGTTCACCAATCACTGTACATGAGTCACAAATGCAAGTCCAGAATCCTCACCGCTGACCACCAATGTTAGATTTGGGGGTCTCTAGTTGGCAGAGGTATGTACCCTTGTCCAAATAGGGACCCTTGCGTCTAGTCAGGGAAAGTAGGTACACTCCCGAAATAACCCCTGCTCACCCTCTTGGTAGCTTGGCACGAGCAGACAGGCTTAGTTCAGAGGCAGTGTGTAAAGCATTTGTGAACACATACAGTAATCAAGTGACAACACTACAAATGGACACCACACAGGTTATATATTTATAAAAATAGGTATACTTTATATAGATTTATCACAAGACCATAAACGACAAAAATAATCCACAATACTGTTAAGAATACTTAGTTCTGATCAAAAAGGCTTAATTCAAGGTTCTGTGCGAGTCGGTAGCCTCCTCCGGCTACGGCGATGTCGAGAACAAACAGAGTCTAACAAATCCAGCTGACCGCGTCGAGACGGGCCAACACAGCGTAGACAGACTCGGTCACAGTACCTTTTACTTGAAGCGGCAGGCACGGGCGTGCGAGCCGGATGGCTGTTCGTCGCGGTCGCGATGCAAAAATGGAAGCGTTGCAGGACGCGTTGTCCCTCGATGCGGTGCAGGCAGCGGCTCGTTGACGTCGTCGAGACGGAGTCGGTGAGACCAGGGCCGTGGCGTTGCAGGGCGAGACGGTGCTTCGATGCGGTGCTGGCAGGTTGCGGTGCGGCGACGGAGCCGGATTCAGGAGCTGGCGTCGATCAGTCCGGACAGCGGTGCGAGTCGGGCGGGGCGTCGCAAAGCGTGCGAGCGGTGCCCAACTCCGGTGCGGTCACAGGACTCGAACTCAGCAGCAGTGACCGTGTCGGTCGGACCAGTTCGATTCGGCGTAGCGAAGCGTTGCAGGACGCGTTGTCCCTCGATGCGGTGCGGGCAGCGGCTCGTTGACGGAGTCGGTGAGACCAGGGCCGTGCGTTGCAGGGCGAGACGGTGCTTCGATGCGGTGCTTGCAGGACACCGAGTCGGTCGTGAGAGTCGGTCACAGCTCCCTACCTCTGTAGCCACTGAAACAGAGTTTCCAGCAGCAATTCACAAAGGGGGTGAAGTCCAATGGTCCTGGGACTTCGGTCAGGGGCAAGCTCTCTTCCAAGCCCTTGGAGATCCTTCACAAGTTGATGAAAGTCACAGCAAAGCAAAAGTTCCTTTCTCCTTTCTTTGGCAGTCAGGCAAACCACTGCAGGCCAATCCCCCAAGCAGCACTTCAGGCTTAGGGATAGTCTCTCCTCAGTTTCTTCTTGGTTCCGCTCCTCAGCAAAGGTTTCTTCTTGTTCCCAAAAGTGATCTAATCTTCCTGGGGTCTGGGTGCCCCTCTTATACCCTGATTCTCTTTGTTCTCTGGAGGCAGAGAGGCCTCTGCCTAGTCCAAAACCAGTTCTGGTCAGTCCTGGAGCACTTTGTTTTTCTGACTCCTTCTTTCCTTTCAGAATGTGGGGCAGAGTGCTCAGCCGCCCGGCAGGAGGTGGAGCCAGCATTGTGGAAGGCAGGCACAGCCCTATTCAGACCTGCGCTGACTCACCCTGTCTCCTGTAGCCACCCCCAGCCCCTGTCACTCAATCTCCAGACAAGGAATACACAACCTAGCAGAGGCAGGCTTGGATAGTTAGGCAAGAAAATACCCACTTTCTAAAAGTGGTATTTTCGAACACAGAATGTTAAAACCAACTTCACTAAAAGATGTATTTTATCATCCTGAGTTCAGGCATACTAAATTCGTTTTTCTACCAGGTTCCCTGGGTCAGTTCTGACTATAAGGTGTAATAGTCAGTCTGCCCATTCTGGCCTATGGGGAGCAGGTAGCCTTGCAATAGTGAAAAACGAAAATGGCTGTAATTCACTATTAGGACATGCCACACACACCAGGGCATGTCCTACCTTATACTTACAATGCACCCTGCCCTAGGGCCTACTTTAGGGGTGACCAACATGCAGTAAAGGGAAGGTTTAGGGACTGGTAAGTGGGTGTACTCACCAAGTCGACATGGCAGCCCGAGGCTGCACACAGGCTCTGCGATGGCAGGCCCGAGACATATTTTACAGGCCGCTTCTGTGGGTGGCACAACCAGTGCTGCGAGCCCACCAGCGGCATTGGATTTACAAGCCCTGGGCACACTGAGTGCACTGTACTAGGGACTGACAAGTAAACCAATCATCCAATCATGGAGTCACTAATACATGTATCAATTAACGATAGGGAGCACTTGCACTTTGGCACTGATTAGCAGCGGCAAAGTGCCCATGAGCATCTAGTCCAGCAAAAACATATCGGCAACCGTGGAGGCATTATGAAAAAATGGAAGGGAGACCCACGCCAAGGATGCCAGGTCTAACAGTGACCTAACGTACTCTTTGGTGTCACACGACTGTATCCCAAGAACCAATAGAATCAACTTTAAATTCCATGGGATTGATGTAGTACTCGCACATCAGAGAGGAGGAGATAGGGAACTATCTCTACGTAAGTTAGAAGCTAAATGGATTTGCAATTTATGAGCTGTGTCCGAAGGCCTCAACCAAGATCATGAGTTTCATCATTTCTTATAAGGAATAGCTATATATGCATACATATAGATACAATATGGAATGATAATATCACATTGCATGTGGAAGTTTTAATTCAGCTATTTACATCTAATGTAATGGAAAGAAGTGAATCCTCTGCAATATGTATGTATCATTTTTGGCAAATGTCTGTTTTGCTTGAATTTTGTGAAGTTATCTGTAACCCATTCCATCTTTCAAAAATATCAGTGCCCCAGATTGTTGGACTATCTCCCTTCTTGCTGGAATTAGGAAGTTGTCTCTTACCAATTCCATTCTTTAGGAATATCAGTGCCATGTTTAATTGAGTATTTTCTGGTTTCTTTTGTCCTAAGCTCAGACTAAGAATGACATTCTTTATATGAATGGTTCTAGCCGTATCGTGACTGACAATGATTTCCTTGCTGTAATTGTCACTTGATACCACATTGCTGTCCTTGTCAGAATCGTTCAATACCCATTTTTCTCCAACATATTTTCTGCAGATTAGTGCACAATCTCATTACTTATTGATTGCCGCATAGTAATAATGTGTGCACTCTTTTGAACATAGAATGTAGGCTTTTTTCATGATAAGGAACATATTAACATATTTTTGCAGAAACCTTCATAAAGCAATTATCGCTTTTGTGACTTTAAACAATCTATGTGCATCAGGAAACGACTTTGGTTACAAGATAGTTTTTAAATCTATTTTGGTAACAAACGGTGTTTAAATAAAAAAGCAAAAAAAAGGAGTAAAGCTGGTACCGAACTTATCAAAGATGCCCGACGGAAGTCAGGCTTTTTGAGGACGTGGTGTATACGTTTTGAACGCGCCGGTCTAGTTGTTTTAAACCGGCACAAGTATAAATGGAGAGTAATGGGCGATGTCGTTTGACGCTGCCCAATCAGAATACTCGATGCTCATACGCTGCACGTCAGATCCGGACATGGGTGAGTTGACTGGGATGGAGCGTGGATACCGGGCTTTTTTGAAGAGACTCTTGTGGCGTATTGAATGAATGATACTTGCGGGAGTTGAATTTGACATTCTAAGTCAAACCAAGGGTCTTACAATTGAGACCGTTTATTTTATGTATGGTTGCTGGATTGCCATTTTACTGATTGAAACGATAACTTGTGATGCTGAGAATTGTTTTGTATTCTGATTTCCCGTCTTTACGGTGAAGCACACAGCAGATATAATATGAGCAATTGCAAATGGCTGTATGGCGCTCAGGCATAGATTACTTTTCTTTGCTGCAGGAGTATAGGAACATTATTAATATGTCTTAATGTGAATCCTAACTAGAATATGGGGTTCAAGAGTTTTAAATAAGTATGCTACATACAGATAGTTATTATGGTCTCTTTTGTATTTATAATGTCCCTAACAAAGTCTGGCCTAACAAGGGTTAGAGACATTGCTATGACTGATGAGAGAGCATACTTTGGTTTTTATCCAACATTCATAAACATAACGGATTTCACCTACTCGGAATTGAAACTGTGATGTATATAAAGGGTTGTATGATTAAGCCACTACCTCCTTAATCACGAGTACCTAAACCACGAATTCTAAACAACGAGCCAATCTAAACCACTAAGTAAAGAACCACGACATACTGAACCACGAATTCCCCCACCCCTAAATACTTACTCATTCCCCTCCTACCTCCTTAAAAATAACTTGATTCTCCCCAACCCCTAAAAACTAACTCTATTCTCCTCAACCCCCTAAAAACTAACTCGTTCCTCTCCCCCTAAAAACTAACATGATCCCCTCGCACCCCTAAAAACTAACTCAATTCTCCCCAACCCCCAAAAAACTAACACGATCCCCACCCACCCCCAAAAAACTAACACGATCCCCTCCCATCCCCTAAAATCAAACACGATCCCCTCCTACCCCTTAAAAACTAACACAATCCCTCCAAGCGCCTAAAAACTAACCTGAACCCTCCCACCCCTAAATACTAACTCGATCCCCTCCCACCCCCTAAAAACGTACACGATCCCTCCAAGCCCCTAAAAACTAACCCGAACCCCCCCCACCCCCTTAAAACTAACTCATTTTTCCCCAACCCCCTAAAAACTAACTCGATCCCCTCCCACCCCTAAAATCTTACACGATCCCTCCAAGCCCCTAAAAACTAACCCGAATCCCCCCACCCTCTTAAAACTAACCCCAAAACCTCTTACCTGGTCCTGTCCGACGCTCCTCTGCATGAACACTAGACGGTCTTAGCCTGAACCACGCACATGCGTGGTTCAGGCTAAGTCGTTGTTCGTGCAAGTCGTTGTTCGGCTTGCGTGACTCCGGAACTCGTCGTTCCAGAGTCGTTCTTCAGGATGTTTCCCATATAAAGACATGACCTTTTACATTTATAGACGATATTAAATGAATCACTAGTTTATTTTATTGACAGTTGGCAGTTGGCTTGTATGGGTTAGTTTGTCTGACTGTGATGTTTTTTCTGTTTTCTGACACTGTCTTATAGTGTTCATGCTCCAACCGTTCCCCCTTTTCCTTACATTTTTTACATCCTAGCCAAATCTTTCTTTTTGTTGCTTTATTCACAGCTTGTACTGGCGATGCAGATAGTACCTCTTTCTTAACTCTAGTCGTGCGCAGATACTCTAGGTCGCACAGGTATGTAACGCATGCACATAAACTATCTATAATGCGGGATCAGATGGTAGATTGATTAGATATATTCCTATGGAATTCTATTTCTAAAGGATAATCTATAATGGTTCAATAAATAATTTTTATGATGACCGATATTTCTGTGCTTATTCAGCACTTTGTCAGTATACAGTATTGATATTATCGAACCACTTATAATGGTTGTGGTTCATGTTTGTGTATTCCCTTTGCCTGGTATATTTGTTTTGGAAAACATGTGATATTGGAAACGTATAAAGTGTAGGTTTTTATGCCCCCTTTTTTTCACTTCTTCATTTTCTCTTTTTTTCTTTCCTGTGTCGCATTGTTACCAGCTTGCGCAGAAGACATACACTGTCCGCGCTTTCATATAGTAGTTGTGCGGAGTGATAACAGGTCGCATTGGTCTGCAATTTTTGAGATACACTATGTTTTGGAGCTGAGCATAATGATTAAGCCATAAATATGCCTGTTTTTATCAAGCAGGTGGATGACCTTTTGTTAAATATACTAGATATAATCACCTTGCTGATTCCGAGATGATATATAAAATAGCACAGAGCATTGATGTTCTGGTGTAGGCCTGACCTAAAATTAGCCCCTTTTTAGGTCGAGCCTCGAGTAGCGCGCAAGCGCTGCTAGGCGAAGACTTTATGTTAGGGGGTTTCAAAAGCTGACCAGACGCTCGTGCGTCGTGGCCTTTTACCTGCGGTTACGCGCGCGGCAGACGTGTTTCCAATTATCGTGCCCAGACGCGGGCGTGATAATTGGAAACACATGTCTGCCGCGCGTGTAATCACAGGCAAAAGGCCATGACGCACGAGCGTCTGGTCAGCTCTGCAGGCTGCCGCGCTCGCTCGCCCGCCCCCGCTCCTCTCTTGTTTATTCTTGTGAGCACTATTTTCAGTATACGTCACGACGTGCTTACGTTTGGCAGGCCGTGCGCGCTTTCACTTAATAAGAAGCCCACGCCGCGCGGATGACGGAGCCCAGAACAGCTGGTGCTTGCAGGATCCGGGGCTGCGGGTAGCGGGTTAGAGACTTAGAGATGCCAATGGATGAGCGCAACCGGGCTCAACTCCAGCACTGCGGTTCTCCCAAACCTATGCAAGTTTGTGGGGAGTGTCCATCCCATGCCCCCAGGAAGCAGGCTGAGCCTGCTGTGCCGCTGACCCGGCTGCGGACGCGGCCTGGCCTGGAAATGAACACTTGGCACGCTCTGGATCTGCAGAGAGCTCATTGTGTGGAATAAGTCAGACACCGGGGCTGCAGCGCTCCGTCACCGGCTGCCACCTCCTCGAGGCGCCCGCACTTGTGCCATGGTTATGCAGCGGCAGCGCTGAGGGCTCCATGGAGAGGGGCTCACAGACCCGGCAACAGCTACCTGCCGCGGGTAGACATCCCCGCGGCAGCTGGAGGGGTCGGTGGTTCAGGGGGGCAGCTTCTGCACATGCTTGAGAGCGGCATGGCTCGTGTACAAGGGGAGGCACCCGCGCCGTGCAGCGGGGGTGCCTGACCTGCCCACTGTGAGGGCAGAGGCCGTACGGCAGAGCACTGCGTGTATTTTGGAGAGAAAGGGCATCTTTGCACAAGTCTGACCACCTTGTGAAAAGGTGTCATTGGTGATCCGGAGGGCGCCCACAACGAGACTTCGGAAGACGTGGCACTGGCTTGTGAGCTGGAAAGTGACGGCTCGATTAAGAATCCAAGAAAGGCCATAAGCGACCTTTGCTTGGGGTTCTCTGGTGACCTGGGAGCACCTCTCTCGAGTAGTAGGTGGCTGTGGAGATGAGCCCACAGACCCCGTCTGCTTCCGTGCACCCGCAGTTTCTCCGAGTCGGGCATTATTTTAGACAGCCCAGGGCAGCCCGGAAACAGAAAGAGGCAAACAGTGCCCCCTGTTTCCGAGCTGTGCTGTAGGGACATCATAAGGATTTTGGGGGTCCTGGGCCAAACGTATTTTGGGGGTCCCTGTTCGGAACACCCTTGAATATCTGGTCTAGTTCCAGCTCTTTCATGCTCTCTTTGGCCGGGTCACTGGCAGCACATTGGTTCAAATTCTAAATGTTTGCATCTAGCATTAGTGATGTGTTTCCAGTATTGTAATACAGCAGCAGCGCACTAATATGAATGCAAGCAATCTTTGTTACCACCTAACATTTTTCATGTATGACGTCCTGGTTCGATTCAAAATAATTTTTCATGGATATTACGTAGTTTTGAACAACATAAATATATTTCTTTGCAAAATGTCAGAACGACTTCAAAAATACATTGAATGAAAAAGGTATTTAAAATCTGTGTTTTACGGGTAAATTAATATTTATCAGGGTAGTGTTGTTTGCAGAACAGAGCTTGCTCAGACAAAATTGAGACAATCAAGGGGCCCCCTGAAATGCTGGGGCCCTGGGCCAGAGCCCACTTTGCCTAAACCTTAAAACATCTCGGCTGTACAGTACTGTCTGAAAATGAAGCTCCTACTCGGAGAAATAGCGGGTAAAAGGGATTGACTCTGCCAGTAGGCGCTGCACTCGGCATTCAGGCAGTGGGGCCCATCAAGCGCCTGGGTGTGATTTAGTTTCAGGGTTTACATCTTTGAAATCACCTGTGTCTCCGCTGGGCGTGTATGGGGTTTTAAAGCTTTGGGGGTCTGCTCGGCCTGCACACAAGTCTGTGCTGTGCGTGGTGTAGTGCTCCATTCTCTGTGCGGTCTGGGGGCAGAGGGAGGGGTGGGCGCAGGCAATGCCACTTGTACCCAATAGGAGTTGGGGTTGCATTGCAGGTAGAGGGCTGCATCCCCAGTGCATCAGCATAGCCTGTGCACAGCGATGGTTCCGTCACATGTGCAGTGTGCCTCTTAGGAACTGCTCCTGTTAGGTCAGACTGTCAGTCGCATAAAATATTTTTTCATACACTCCATTTAACTGTAACTCACGCTGTTATCCTTAAAATCTCAAATGTATCTAGCCACCCTTGCCCTACGCTGGACACCGCTGGTTTATATACCTAGTAGGTTGTGTGTTTGTGTTTTTTCGTTAAATTTACGAGAACAGGAGTTGCCAGTCTTGTGGAATCATTGTGAGGCCATAGCTGATGCGGGTAATCTGCTGCTTGTGGTTCTCCAGGCAGCACCGGAGAGCGGGATTATGACCTTATAACACCCCTACCCCACCCCCCATCTTAAATTTATGCTGGATCTGCTGGCTTAGTGGACTAATGTGGCCACTGTAGGGGCCTATGTTTGACCTCATGGTCACAGGTTCAATTCCTGGCGGGACCTACTCAGCCTTTCATTCTTCCGAGGTCGATAAAATGAGTACCATTGAGGTGGGTAACAATAAACCTCTTATTCAGCGCCAAGATATCCTTGAACGTGCACTTTACAACTACACACTGTTAGGTCATGTTATGTTTCTCAATTATATCAGTGGGGCGGGGTGGTTCGGGGTTTGAGGGGGTCCAAAAGCTGACGCTGGGAAAAGAGAATCTTAGTAGACCAAGTTACTGCTTCATGCAGAAATCTAGTTTTACATCGATTTGCTATTTTTTCGTCTATTTTCAAGTATGCTGCCCATTATAAGGAACAACACAGCGAGAATCGACAAAATGAAGAGGTATAGAAAGGGTCAACCGAAAAAGCAAGAATGTTCCCTGTACTTTACCACTGGGAAATCAACAACCCGACTGTGGAGTCTCCCTATGGTCAAGTACAGAGAAAAGTACAAAAAAAGTTTATTTAACTAAAAAAAAAAAGTACAAATATTTTTATTTTAAATATGAATGTACATGCTCATATCCTCTCTCCCCTGAATCTCTCCCCTTGTTACTCTCAGTGTCTGCCATGCATGTTTCAGGAACACCTCAGCTGGGCTTTGAGCATCACTTAAATGACCAGTTTTAATCTGCCTGCATGCCTCTTTGATGCTTTTAGGGAAGCAGGCAGGAAGTGTTAATTCTATCCTGCTCTACTTTTCTGGGGACTCCGCCACCAAATCTTGGGTCTGACCCCAATGACTTCTCCTGTTCTTATTAAATCACCCAGTTTGGCCTCTTCTGTTCTTATTATTCAGTTTGGGACCCCTTTTCTTGTCTTAAATGCATTCTTGCTTTGTACTGTGCTGCATTAGTCGTTTACTTCATTTATTTCTAGCAGTCACTAAGACCAAGATGTTTGGTCTAAAAACGTGAGCCCCCCTTTATCCGTCTCACCTATAGACGGGAAACATCCTTTACATCGCGGTGATTACACCGCGATGCATTTAGAACGCTGCCATTACAACTCAAGAGTTACATCGACTTGCACTGGAGGGCGCTATAACCTAAGGAATAGTAAGATTTACTATTCCAACACCTTCCCTACTGTACGTAGACTGGTGTTGGAATAGTAAATCTTACTATTCCTTAGGTTATAGCGCCCTCCAGCGCAAGTCGATGTAACGCTTGCGTTGTAAAAACTGCGATGTTACATACCGCGATCATTTTGATCGCGTTGTAACATCACATATTCCCTATAGACAGCTTAAACTGTTTTGAGGACTAACCTACTGTTCCTAATAAAGACTTACTATGGACTTGGGGGCCACCCCTGGTTCAAGAGTCAATGGTACCATCGATCCATGCATAAGGGAAGCGCCAGGCAGTTGCTCCATGGGCAATGCTTGTCTTCACTGCCGTCTTCATTTTAAGGTGTTCCGTTTGAAGACGTTATAGAGTTATACGAGGCATGTTATACAGCCGTTCTTTCTGTGCAATTTTGGAATCCACACAGTGCTGTTAGGGGCTGTCCTTGCGCAGTCCAGGACTATAAATGCACTGGTTGTAGTTGTCCAAAGTGCAGCAGGTACAGTGGCACCAGGCCTAGCAGTGTGAGGGCCCCCTCTACTACAGTTAAAGTAGTGTGTTACTCCCGGCCACGCCAGATGATGGTGGGGGAATTCCTTGCTTGCATTAAGGCGCATGGCACCCTTGCTGCTCCACTGCAAATGCACAAAGGCTGACTTGAAACAGCGAATAATATTGTGGATCCGTGAATGGTAGAGCTATTTTAAGCATTTACATCTTCTGAAGAGTGGTGGTGATGGGACTATACGGAGCTTGTATGTTAGTGGTTATGTCCTAACAGTACAACGTTTAGCATCAGCCTCCAGGCAGTTGTGTAATACAAGCTGCATTTGTTAAATGAGAGTGAATTTGACAGTACTCACTTTTTGATATCTTTTCTCTACATCTGTTCTGTTCAGTACAGCCAAACACAGACTGTAAACAATGCATTATTCATAGGGTGCTCTTAGTGCGGTCAGGGATAGGCCACACACACTGGAATTGTGCACCCTAACACACACACACACTGGATAATGTGCTGCTCATTAAGTAACAATAGATGTTGTAGCACCCAGGTTAATCTGCTGCATGGCTAAACACTTATATAGACCTAAAGGCGAGACCTATTGGCTATGCCAATGCTTGTTTAAGATGGTGTTCAAGGATATAATACAATAGTGATACTCTCCTTTCTATATATGAATGCTATGTTAGCCCTCTTTCTTTCTAAACAGAACATTAAAGAGTAGTTGTGAGGGCTGATGTGTGATTTCCTGTTGTTTGTTTGTAGCTTTTGACTCACTAAACACATACCGCACTGGGACTAGCCAAGGAATTAGTCAACTTGTCTTCTTGGATGGTAAGCGAAACCAGTTTACATGTTTTCTTGAGAAATGGAATGGGTTGGTATGTGCGAAAGGCTTTTTCCATTAGATTTAGTGAGTGTAAGACCTCTAATTACATCAAGTAATATTATATCAGTGAGACTAAAATGATGCTGCATTTTGCTCACTTCACCGGTTATATCTTCCAGTTCATAAAATCTGTTAATTTTTGTTGTTTTCCCTGTGTGTATTTAGTTTCTGATAACATTGCATTTATACAAATTGATGGATGCTGTGTTTTAATGAATTGATAAGAAAAACAGTTCATTTGTATGAGTTCCTCAACTGTATAATGTATGTCTATCAATATCTGTTGTAGATGATCAAATGTTTCTACCTTTTGATTTATTGGTGCCTACTCTAATCTATTTTTAACTAATGAATTGTATTTGCATAAAATTACTACTTAAATGTGGTTATGACTTGCGAGAACAAAAGGATTAATGTAAGTCATATTTGTATATATTGCAGCCCTGAAGAAGCCCAGATACGGGCGAAACGCGCTGGCTGTATTGAAGTTCCACTTTTTGTCATGAACACGAAATAAAGGATCAAATAATCAAAAATATCACATCTCTCGATTCATCTGTTTGTACTTGGCAATTTTGCTGTTAATCCAGTGTATGTTGGTCTAGTTGCCTCTCAGATTTTTGAAAAAGTTTAACGAAAAATGTTCCTTCCACACCTAGAAGGATAATAATTCTGTAACTAGCAGGATCTGTAGCTGGTCTTCAATATTTTTTAGTGTGTTGGTGCTACATCTTCCTTGATTTTGTTACACCAACATCTCTATTGGAAACTGTTCCATTCCACTGAGGCAGCCTCTTGTCTCCATCGCCCTCAGGCTCACTCTCTCCTCAAGTACTGTGAGGCAGTGTCTCTCTTCGGCGCACTCCTCTGTCAGGCCTACCAGACCTTCTCTTCCACCCATTTTAGATATCGGTCTTTCATCCCCATAATGCACTGTTTCCTATATTCCTCACAAGACAATGTCTCATCTCCATCCCACAGGCATTTTCCTTCATCTACAACAACTTTACCCTAGTTTCCTGATGTATTGGATACAGTCATAGCTTGGGTGTTGTTTTACATTTTGTAAGCAAACAATGCACATTTTGATTAGCCTTTCTCGGCAGGAAAAGTCAGTGTATACAAATGCAATTACTTTCCAAAATGTTCCTTATGAAAACAGCAGTGCTGTCACGTTAAGACTTTTCTTATGAGTGAGAACCAATTAGCATATTTGATGACATCACAGGAAGTGATTACATGCTTACTTTGCAATCATTGAGACACAGACAGTGAAATCAGTGAATTGGTAAAGCAACCAATATAAAAGTAAAATTAAATAGTATTACACTAAAACCTCACTAATGTAGGCAAGTGTCTGACAACAGTAGTCGGTCGCAACTCCAAAGTGTCTTTTTCCATCAAATGAAAAGATCTGTAAGGTTGCTTCACAATGTCATTTTGGTACTAAAATGCCTCTACAGCTTCAAGGAATAACTCTGCACAAAGCAGATCTCTAAACAGACGTACATTTAGAGGTCAATTAATATCCTCTCTCCCCTCCAGCTGTGACATGTAGCCTATTGTGAGTGAGAACTCAACCAGACATCCACATGTGTGGGGCTCACTCACAATGAATGAGGCTTGATGTCTCTGTAACAGTGTTTACTGCCTCTTTCACCGTCCTATACTAGGCTTTTTAAATGTTTTTATTAGTTCCATGTCATCCCTGGTTGGTGATCAATGGATCTCCTCTAGCAAATTGTTAATACCTCATCTACAGAGCGCAATATAAATCAAGACAACCCTACAGTGTTTGTTTTTTGGTCTTTCTTTTTGTTTTGCACCATCTCAAAGCAGTGTAAAGCAAAGAGAATGTTAGGCCTTGTTCTGTATTTTGTAAAGTTAAAAATTTGTGCAGAGAGATGACTAGCGATACTGCAAACGAAGGTGCTTCCCTTTGTTTTCCGTTTTTTTGCAAGATGCTGTGAGAGTTTGTGTCTCTGTTCCTCGGTCACTTGGAAAAATGATATTGTAATTGTGTGAATCACACTAAATTCACTGAGACAGCAACATGTCACGGACACAGTCAAGTGTCTCCAGTGAGTTCCCTAGGTAGCACTGAAGAGTCTGAGTGTCAAGCATGTCCCTCCGATTTGGTACCAGAGAACGCCGGCTGTCAAACCCCATTCAGGCACGGGAAGGGGGTGTCAGGCATGCAGGGCTACTGTAATGTAAGGTGCGGAAACCTCCGTGCCTATCACACAGCGCACTGTTATAAAGTCCCTAGGACTTCTTCCAATCTTATAACAGTATAAACACTGAAACTATATCTTTCACATAATCAATGACATACTCATTTTATTAATTGCTTATTTTCATGAATTTTAACAACCCTCTTCAAAAGAGGTTATTTCAATCGAAACGAAGATTCAAATACAAACAAAACATGAACACGGTCAATGTACAAAGCATATGTTGAACCTCTACATTAGACTTGTGACAAATATTAACATAACCCAATGCATTTCGGGTATAACCCTTCTTCAGGGGCATAATGTTTCGGAGTTATTGACTTCTGCCGATATGATTTCAAATGTTTGTAACCACCAGCTGGAACAAAGAGAAAATCTTATATAAGTTAGAACAAAAAGTAGGTATCTGTTCTTGCCACCACTATCAAGCGTGCACGCTGAAGTAAAGAGCCTTATCCCCAATAGTATGGAAAAGAGAAAGGAAAGTGACTGGAAAGAAAACGTGTGGAAGAAAACCACCACTACACTGCTGTGATGACCGTGTACAAATTACCGTCAATGTGTTTCAAGGTGTGTGTGAAGCTTAAACAGTTTGGGACAGTGTAACCCATTCACGAAAAATTATTGTTTGAAATCTCTGAAATGGGCTGTAACCATATCATCCAATGATTATCCTACCAATACAAGTCAACCGTTACATCAAAGAGATAGAATTACCTCAAAAAGATTCAAAGAAAGTCATGGTAAAGCCTTGTTCCCCTTGAGGCGTGTTTCTTCCTAAGTAAACAAGGAACAGCAACTGAACTGAACTGTTGACTTATGTTTAGAAACCGTTCCATATTGTCTGCCAGTAAAAAAAGGAAAAAGGCTAGTATCCTACAGTGAAAGCAAAGGAGAATTACCTGTACCGCTGAATCTACAGCTGATATCCAGAAACAAACTGGACTGCCAATCTAAATCTGAAAGAAGGAGAAACCATCTGTCAGCTATCACTTCAAGGGACAAAACTCCGCCCGTACCGCATCAAAGGACCTCCATTACAATTCTCCTTTGCTTTCACTGTAGGATACTAGCCTTTTTCCTTTTTTTACTGGCAGACAATATGGAATGGTTTCTAAACATATGTCAACAGTTCAGTTCAGTTGCTGTTCCTTGTTTACTTAGGAAGAAACACGTCTCGAGGGGAACAAGGCTTTACCATGACTTTCTTTGAATCTTTTTGAGGTAATTCTATCTCTTTGATGTAACGGTTGACTTGTATTGGTAGGATAATCATTGGATGATATGGTTACAGCCCATTTCAGAGATTTCAAACAATAATTTTTCGTGAATGGGTTACACTGTCCCAAACTGTTTAAGCTTCACACACACCTTGAAACACATTGACGGTAATTTGTACACGGTCATCACAGCAGTGTAGTGGTGGTTTTCTTCCACACGTTTTCTTTCCAGTCACTTTTTTTTCTCTTTTCCATACTATTGGGGATAAGGCTCTTTACTTCAGCGTGCACGCTTGATAGTGGTGGCAAGAACAGATACCTACTTTTTGTTCTAACTTATATAAGATTTTCTCTTTGTTCCAGCTGGTGGTTACAAACATTTGAAATCATATCGGCAGAAGTCAATAACTCCGAAACATTATGCTCCTGAAGAAGGGTTATACCCGAAATGCATTGGGTTTATGTTAATATTTGTCACAAGTCTAATGTAGAGGTTCAACATATGCTTTGTACATTGACCGTGTTCATGTTTTGTTTGTATTTGAATCTTTGTTTTGATTGAAATAACCTCTTTTGAAGAGGGTTGTTAAAATTCATGAAAATAAGCAATGAATAAAATGAGTATGTCATTGATTATGTGAAAGATATAGTTTCAGTGTTTATACTGTTATAATATTGGAAGAAGCCCTAGGGACTTTATAACAGTGCGCTGTGTGATAGGCACGGAGGTTTCCGCACCTTACATTACAATTTAGACACAGGTCTTATAGGCTGGACCTTAAGCTCACAGCAGCACGCTTTTGATTAAATTGAGTACTTCAGCATATTTTGTTAACACTTTGTAGTACAGGTGTGCAGGTTGGAACCCCAATTTTTGCATGCAGGGCTACTGGCCATAACTGTGGGTGTTGAGATCATATGCCCCTGGTGTCCTGCGGTCAGTCCTACTATGGCTCTGCAGACTGAACCAAGTACACGTTTTCTGCCCTCGACTCCTGGTAGCAAGGGGAGCAGTGAAAGGCTTCTCATAGAGGTGATCTTGACTGCAAGGGTGCAGAACTCCACTTTTCAAGTAACAGACAGAATAATGTACTGTCCAGGTCAGTAATTAGCTTAGTAAAATGAAAGTGCTTAAATATCAGAGGACAATGAAACAATCCTCAGTTCAGTTGGGTTCTGGGGTTCAGTTGTTGACTTGTGATCTCACCTATGTTTCCCAGTTATATATTACAGCAGCTACAATACCCTTTACCCATTCTCTGAAGCTCTCCCTAAATTTACAGTGATTTACACAAAAGTACAGATATAGGCATAGATTAAGCACAGGTGTAGTTCACTAGTGATTACTGCATGCAATAATTCATAGATCAGTTCAAACATCTCTTTCTTTCTAAAAGCAATCACACTTGTTCTTACAAAAGGTTTACCTGTGTGCTATCCGTTCAGTCTTTCATCCTTAGCCCCGCTTTTCATGTTCATGGAGACACAGCTTGTGTGGCGCTGGCAGGTGTGTTCCTCAGATCTGCACCTTCTGCGTCAGCTCTAGTGATGTGGGACTATGGTCATGGCTTCACTACTGTAGAACCAGACCACTGGGGATGAGTAGCACAACAAGCCTGTGGACGTTCGTCCTTAGCAGACACTCTGGCATTCAGGCCAGGATCAGAAAGCTGCTCATCTTGGGTAGTTGCAGCCTCCAGAATGGTTTCAGATGGGTGCCCATCTTTGGCATTTGTGGCATCCGAGCCGGTTTCAGCTAGGTGCTCATCTTCGGCATTTGCAGCCTCTGGGCCAGGAACAGGGATGCTTCGGCGTTGGCGACAGCTCCTTTATCATGTACATCAATGTCAGGAAGTGGCAGCACCAGTCCTTTGTGCATGCTGGAGTTATCCTTGACAGCATGATATTGATTTCGGTCTTAAATTCTTTAGGCAACCAGCTTTGGAAACTGCTCTGGGACACTGTGGGACCCCTTGTAAAATGGGTCAGCTCCTGCTTCACTCCTGACGTCAATCAGCTACTTCTGGGTCTTCTTCATGCCTGTTACACAGCAGGACTTCTCTCTGGACATTCTCTCCTCCTGTAGACCCAGTCGCTGCCCTTCCCTCACTGAGCAGGCAGGTAGGCTTCTAGGCACTAGGCAGACCCTTACCTTCTCCTGCAAGTTGTGCAAATTGCAGGAGATGTGCTCTCATCTATGGAAGTCTTGCTGTCATGCAGATACCAGCTGAGTACTCTAGTGAGCACTCCCCTACTTCGTCAAGTACTTGGACCTGGAACAGAGTGGGATGGTTTAGGTTCTGTACCCATTTTCCAAACAGCAGATGTGGATTCACTGTTGAAGATCCTGGAACTCATTTGCTTTATTTCTGGTTATGTGTGCAAGATGATGGCTCTCACAGCAAGAAGTGATGAAGCTGATTCCAGACAAGAGTATCCAAAACACGGCTGCAATGAAGTGTGAAATCACTGTTTCTTGATGCCATCAGCCTTCCTAAAGCAGTACTCATGGAAAGAAAAAACAGGGCAGACCCTATCTATAAATTTCCTCACCTTTAACAACAGAAAACTGCTGACCCACCCATCTCTCCTGCCATCCACCCAATGGCGGTGCTCAGACAAAGTAATCAACAGCCTCTTCCTAAAATAACCTAATTAAATTTCTAAGGGCAACCGGGTTTCCATCATCCTTCATGTCAGTGTCTGATTCTCCACCTTCTAACCATAGGAATGCGGTCAGTACACTTCCGCTGCCTGGGGAAGCTATATTCAGTCTTCATTTTGTGCTATGTAAAAGCAAAGGTCATCCATAATGACTTTCTACATGCACAGAATCTGATTACCAAGCATAGAGTACATTTTCATCCTACATAATGATCTTGGCACACACACACAAGATGCCAGTGTAAGGATCGGGGGATCACACCACAGTGGACTTTTACAAGAGCGGAGTCAGTTGACTGCACTCCCCTTTGAATCAGGAAAAAAGTCTGGTCAAGACTAACAATTCACAAAACTTGTGACGGTACCACCACTTTTTGAGATCAACCTATGACATGTAAAGCATTAACATGTTGGTTATGAAGGCACGCTTGGTGCACTCCTCAAGGTCACAGAACAGGTTCTGAGCTTTGGCATTTTCATGGACTGGCTTAGGCCACAGTGCATCTGTAAATATTTATGAAACGGCACCAAGAAAGCTTAAATAAGCGCCAATAGAAGGTACTGTCAGCGTGGGACTAGGTCCCTGGCGCAGTTTCAGGCTGACTAATGGATACACTTAGAAGGTTTGTCCTGGTCAAAAATGTCACCATAGTACTTAGTCTCTGAAGTGGAAGTCGAAATCCTCCAGTTGAAACTGTATCTGAGGAAAGCCTCTGGAAGCCAGACAGCCATTCGACAGGGTCCTTTCGAAGCTGTTGGTTTTGGCGGGAAAAGCTCTGAGAGGAAAAGCTAAAATTTTGCACATAGGGATAGAGGGAAGTCCTCTGATTAGTCAGATACTTTTGGCGTCTTCACGCAGTCAAGAATTCTACAGTCAGACTTAGTCTCTTAGCTCAGAATCCTCCAGTGGGGCAAGGCTGCAAGCTTTATCCAGGAAGGTTGCACCTAAGTTTGATAGGCATGCCATTAGGGTCCACTGAACAGGTTTTTCAAGCAGCAAAAAGCTCCAAGCAGGACAAATTTAATTATCTTGTCTTGCAAGATAGTGCCTTGTGCGGATCAACTTGGGTGGTTGGTCTCAGTCCTCTGGAGGTCTGGAAGTTCAATATTTTTCTGAGTCCGATTTTTTTCAGAGATTTCAGAATAAGTCCTTCTGGACACCAATAAGGCTCCCAGGACCTCAGGGTCAGCACTTAGGGGTCTGACTTCCACAGAGGCCACCATAAAGGGGACCATTCCTATTCCAGTTGCAACTGGTCACTCAAGGAAAAATGTCTCTAGCAGCTAGTTGTGTCCCTGTAGTCACACTGACCCTTGGAGTCCACTTCTTTGTTTTTGGTATAGTTGAGAGCAGGTCCAGCCCTTCAGATCTCCTCACAGATCTCAATCAGCAAGTGCAGTCCTTCTTCTGTTCTTCTGCAGGCCCAGGAAATGTTCTGAGGAGCTGTTGAGGAGTTGCCAAGTTTGTACGTTTCACTAGTTAATTGGGAGTGACTCCTGGACACTCTTTAACCAAAGGGAAAAAAGTTCCTGGGGACACATCCTATTTATCTTACTGCAAATTATCCCAGTGTGTATTAGTCTAAGGGAAATCCAAGATAGCACAGGCATTCTGCCCTTGGAGGGAGCCTGTGTTAAAGTCAGAAGCGTGTTTAATAAAATGTGAATTCCCCAACACTGGTTCTGGGACCGGCTCCCCCTCCCACTGAGCTGGTGTCCAACTGGCTACTCCTGTCCTAAAAACAAATTATTCCTCTTGCTTAGGTTTCTCCTTAAATTAAACTACGAATGGGCAGGTTTCACCTCTGCCCCTTTCAAGTTAGTGAAGTTTCTGGAACGTTCCTGGCTACTCTTCTGAGCTGATAGGGATAACCACACCCAGTTTATTCGGTCACATGGCCTAAGCCATTGATCTGCTCTGGAAGCAGTTTTAACTTCTCATTAAGGGCAAGCACTGCAAGCAGTCTATGTCAGACTAATGCAAAATACTGTCCAGGAGCTTCATACTCAGAAAAGAAAATAGTTGTTTTTCCTAAATATTTATTAAAAATCTAACTATCATTAGTTTGGATTTTTAATAAATATTAAAAATAGTGGTTGAATAATTTTTCAGGCTGGTCCCAAACCTGAGACAGCTGAATTAATATTATAATCTATACTCTAGTATTCATTTTACAACTCTAGTATTCAGTATAGGACAGCTATAGCCCTCTACACTGAAAATAGTTTTTGGAGGCTTGCCATTTAGAGGCACGATAACATTAATGGGCTCATTACGATGTTGGTCGGAGTTGCCTCCGACCGACATTGCAGCGGTCTCAGAACCGACTGACCTCCAGAAGCCGGCCGCAGCACAAGTTCCCTTAGAGAAATGGGAGTTTCTGTTAAACCCTGCACCGTGTGGCAGGCACCCCACGGTGCCTGCCACACAGTGCAGGGATTAACCGGGGGGCACCATAGGTGCCCCCCAGGTCCCCAACCGGAGGCCGCGGAGTCATGGGGGTCCAGCTAGGGGCCCCCAAAGTCGCTTTCCAACAGGCTTTTCATGTCGAAAAGCCCGACATGAAAAGCCTGTCGGAAACCAACATCGTAATAGTCCTTAAGGGATTACCTTGCAGTTCTGACTGGCCGACGGGCTCCATGAGCGCGTCAGAAGCCATCCGGAATGACCTGCCGGTTTATACTCCGACCTCCTTCATTGTAATAAGGCGGTTGGACTGTAAACCTTAGATGTCAGTTGGAAAGCCTCCGACCACAGGTCAGAGGCTTTCCGACCGACATCATAATAGGGCCCTACGTTTCTACATGTCCCACTTTTAAATACCATGCACACCACCTTGTAGGCCACATGGGTGACATTACTATTCAAAAGGAATGTATTTCCTCAATCAAAGAGGTTATTTTGACAGGTCAGGCTGCAGGTTTAAGCTGCAGCAGTCAGGCTACTTTGGTAGGCCTGAAGCTATGTTTCCTTGTCAAATAATGATGGCACAATAAGTGCTGCAGTTTACAGGTGATATTTAACTTTCCATGCAATGGGTGTTAAATGATCTACAGCATATATTATGGCCTTATAAGAGAGTTAATTTAATATGCCAATTAGGGATTAGCAATTTTTTAGATTTTGTTTATTATATTATTAAGTATGCATGTTACAAACAAAAAGCATGGAAGTACAGCATGCAGATAAGATTGAAGTCAATTTCTAGATATTTTAAGGGTTAGAGCACATTCACTGGGCACTGGATGGCACGTCGCAGTGTGCAGTTTCTGAAAACCAGACATAAAATTCAGCAAAAAAATTGGGATGATCATGGCTTAGATGACATGGGTGATGGTGCTACACAGCCTGGAAATGTTTTGCCCATTCTGCCTGCCAACCTTCCTCCGGCCAAAACTCAGTGAAAGAGAGGACACCATTGAGGGCTGGGGGTCCATCGACTGCTGGTGGGTCGGATTCTCGTTTGAAATCTCTCTGTAATGAGTGAACTATGTCGAGCGCGCTGAATCGAGTAAACTGATACGTACCTTCAACCACAGGGAAGCGATCTATGTTGCTGCGGGGAAGGACGTTGTGAGAAGTTGGCCTGGTATATGATGTCCACTAATTAAAGTGGGCACCTTGCACCAGTCCAAACAACCCTTATGGTGATTTAAGAGGTCAAAGATAACCTTAGAAAGCTATCCAAGTGGTAGCTGTGGAGAGCAGCCTTCAGGCTTAGTCTTGAAGGTATATTAAGCAGCTTGTTTTACCAGAATGCAATCTTATAGTATTGGTTAAATGAAAGGAGAACCACACAGTAGTTATAAAAATATGTATTCATTGATATAACACACTCTAAGTACGACACAGTATCTTCTATCCGAAGATACTCACAAAGCACACAATACTGTAGCACAGAAACAATAGTAAATAGCACTAATACACAGTGGGCTCCAAGGGGAGACCAAACCATATACTAAAATAGTGGTATAAGAACCACGACTCGGGTCAAGACTGTGTCTAGAGGATGTGGAATCACTGGGACCCCAAGGAACCACCCAAGGTGAGTAAGTAGGGACCCCACGGAGGATGGGTGCAATGTGAGAACACGACCGAGTGCGCCGTTCAATTTTATGGGAGAGTTGCAGTTTTAAAGTTTAAGGACCCATCTGAGTGGACTTTGAAGAAACCCCTTGGAACTTAGGAGGTTGGAGAGCCACCCCACCCGTGGATACCGTAGTACCAGAGTTACCTATCCCAGGGAAGCCGGGTGCATAGGTCTGAAGTGGCGTCGGCAACTGCCGTCAATCTCTATGGAGGACTTCGAAGAAGAGCCACTGCTGGGAAGAAGAAAAGTGTCAATCGGAATCCACAGGTGGTTTCTTGATGAAGAGTACCTGAAAGCAGTGGGGACAGAGTCTGGGTCACTCAGGAGTGACCAGGGGCTTGGTAGACTAATGCCCACCGATGTCGGGTGCTTCAGGTACATTGAGGGGGTTCTTGACTCTGCAGCCAACGGGACCCGGAGATGTCGAGGATGACAAGGAGCCGGATACGAGCTGTCCCACGAAGGATGTCGAGTGCTGAGGGGTCGGTGTCCGGCTGGAGCACCAACAAGCCTTGGCAGCGGTAACCCATGCAGATGGTCAAGAAAGGTTACGGTTCGGACCAGCAAGGTCCAGGAGACTCACCAAACACAGGGAAGTCAGGGCAAGCCTGGAGCAACCAGGGGAGTCCAAGAAAAGCAGCGTTGACCCTCAAGAGGACCCACAGGCCGGAGGCACAGGAGTCGCGAGAGGAACTCAAGCAGTTTCACACAGCAACAGCCCACGGAGCACTCGGTGCGAGGAGGGCAAAGTTCTTTGGTGGAAATGGTGCCAGAGGTTGGGGCTACTCGGAGCCCAGTGCACTTGTTTTGGAAACGCCAACAAGCATATGCACTTGCAAAAGTACGCGGTGCACAGGGGTACAGGTAATGCAGCCCCCACGAGGGATTCTGACCTCAAACTTGGTGAGAGGGCAGCTCGGTCCTCGTGGGACTTGGAAACCCACCACCTGTGTTGCTGGAGCCTTCGGAGTCCGTAGGAGCTCAGGAGCAGCAGACCGGTCAATCGTGATGTGGTGCCTGCGGTTGCAGGGGAGTGACTCCTTCACTCCAAGGGGGATGTCTTCGGTTGTCCTTGATGCTCCACAGGTCCTGCACGGAGCCTGTATGGTGCACGGGCACAGACGATGCTTTGGACAGAGTGGGGGATGAAGTCGGGCCCAAAAGAAGTCCAGCGAAGTCCAGAGTGTCCAGGCGGTCGAAGTTCAGTGGTTTCTGGTTCAGAATCTTGTCCACGTCGAATCTAGGGTCCTACAGCCAGGTAAGCCCTTTTGTACCCACGGGAGAGGGTTGGACAGATTCAGGGGACCCTCCCAGGGGAGGGTCTGGACAGTGGGAAGGTTACTCCAATATCCTTTGTCCAGTTTCGCCCCAGAGCAGAAGCCAACGGCTCCCAGGACTGGTTTGAACTGGGCTATGCACAGGGACACCAAATGTGCCCCTCATGCAGACTTTCGGTCGCTGGCAAGTGCACCCACCCAGGCCTAATACACTAAATCCTGTCTGGGAGGTGGTTACACCTCCCTGTGACAGGATGCCTATTGTTCTGCCTTCCCCTGCTCAAGCTTGGCTCAGCAGCAGGAGGGCAGAAATGTGTCTCTGGTCAGCAGCAACCCTTTTGGGCTGCCCGGGACTAGAAGGCTGGTACCGGGAACACCAGGGACCTCACAAAGCTTGTTTGTGAGGGGTGGAATCATACCCCCTACACCGGTTACCAGTGTGGGGGTATGATTCCACAATGTTTGACACCAAACACGATAGGGTTACTTTCAGCCGTTTTAGAGTTGGTCATCACGCTGTCACATAATGCCACTCTATATGTCGTAAATGGCTGCAGCACTAACAACCCGGGAGAATGTACTCCGTAGGCTGCAGGGGTGTCCTACTCATACAGTGGCACCCTCTCACTTAGAACCAAGCACCCTGCCTTCAGCATTGTCAAGACCTGCTATAGGGGTGACTTATAGGTTTTAAGTGTAGTGACCCTTAGATATAGTAAACCTATATCTTAAGTAAGTGGTGCATGCACCTACTTACACAGGCTGCAATGGCAGGCCTGTAGATCCATTTTCCATGGTCTCTCATGCGTGGCATAATACATGCTTCAGCCCATGGGAGGCCCCTGGGGTACCTATGCCCTGGGTACATGGGTACCATATACTAGGGGCTGACAAGGGTACCCCAGTATCCAATCTGGAGTGTACCTAAGTACATGACATAACAGTTTAGGGAGAAAGCAGATAGACTGGGGTCCTGATTAGCAGGATTCCAGTCAGACTAGTCAAAAACAGTGTAACATGAAGCAAAAAGTGGGGGTAACCATAAGAAGCAGATCCTACTTACCTACAGACGTGTACCGGAAGACTTCACGGCACGGAATGGGACTGCAATTCCCATGATTCCTTGTTAGCCGACGCACAGCATGAGGGCGGAGCCGTCCATAACCCGGAAGACTGACCACGCTGTATCGTCGGAAATTCTGGATAATGTGAGTTGCGTGCTGGCTAAGTGCTGCTGGTTTCCCGGTCTGGTAAGGGTGCTACGCACCGCTTATATTTTCATAGACTCTCGCTTTGTGGGCACGGGGTAGCTGGTCTTTCTTCCATTGGCGAGCTGTCCTTGGCTCATGCGGAAGGAAAGACGATCTGATCTTCCCCCACCGTAATGCTATGACACTTTATTGAGATTCCCCTCCGTTGGCGAGCTACAGTCCTGTGGCTCTTGCGGAGGGAGTATTATCTTTAACTAAGGACGAGTGGATCGTAAGACTGCCATTACCTTCCACTAAATGTGGCATTATTGGTTGTGATGCTATAACATTGAGACAATTTGTTACATATTGGTATGTACGTGGTATAAGCGCTACTATTCAAAGGCTCCATATATAACTCGCTTGGAATATATTATTTTCTACAAACCTGGAAACTATTCAAAGTATACTGTTTTTCTTTGACTCTATTAACAGGGGTGATTGTTAGAGTGGTATAGGACTACGTTCAACCCCTGTGATGACTAGTGGAGTCTATTAAGGGTATTTGTCCATATAGATTAAATATCAGGTTGTTGGAAAAGAGAAACGGAGAATGAAGTTTTACATTATCTGGGTATCATATGTATGTTCTTTTCTATGTTCCAACACAGCAGAAGTAATGGAGTGATTTGTGTTTCTACACAGGAGCCACAGACTAATGTGGAACACTTCTGGCTGCATATTTATTTTCGTTACAGGTATAAATAGTTTGCATCACATGGTTAGTTTATATATTGTGGTATACCCATAATTCGTGATAGACTGGATTATACATATTTATGATTGCTTGTGTTATTCCAGGTCTCACTCCATTCAGTCCCCTTCCTATCCTTCCCTCACTTGATCATCCCACTGACCTGTGCTATCACAGCAATTCTGGCTTGGGACTATCAAGAGGTGGATCATTCTGAGCAACAAACCGACCGTGAGGATCTTCTATCTGACACTCTCCCAGTGATTAATCTGTAAATTAAGTAAAGTAAGTACATTTATTATTATGCATGATTAATTAAAACCTTTGCATACATTAATTACATATAAGAATAAAGGTTCCTTATTCAAAATGGAGTAAATAAAACAATGCTAAAAGTCTGCATTTATACTGTGAATAAAACGGTATAAAATCCTCATAAAAAGGTGCACTCATGATTATTACAGTCTTCAGAACACTAGAATACTTGTACAGCAGAGAGTTTGAGCGCTAGTGAATTGACAAATTAGGCTGCCAACCTATCTTTGCCCCTCTGCTGTGCTTGTTACTATGCTCAGTGCATTGGTTTAAAGTGCCTGGACAGCAATAAAGTGCTCTTTCTAAACTTAGTGGGACAAACTTCAAATACTGGCCAGTTTTAAAGTGCTTGTGCAGCCATAAGATGCACTTAAAGGATTTGACAGGACAAGTCTCAGGTAATACCCAGTTCCACTGTATTGGGTTGACTCGTGACCAGTGGCGGAGAGTTTTTAAGTCTCTTTGCAACAATGTCAAAATATTTTGTGAGCCGGCAGTTTAGTTGCACTACAGCTGGATTAAAGCACAGCTTTACTGCCTGCCTGCAGGTCCTGATGCCATGCTGGTTAAATATTGGTCTTAATAAAGTACTCCTTATATCCCTTAGATTGTGGCAAATACAGATGACGTGGATAAGATCCTCCGCGCCGTGTCCGCACAGGCGACAAAGCTGCTCGCCTCCTCTCCTTTCCCAGGGTGGTAAAAATGGGTTGATGGATTAATCTGCCCCTTGCCCATTTGTGCTGATTCTTGCCAACGCTTCTAGCCTCTCACCTGGTGCCCCTGAGTCCACCCTTGACTTTAAAAATAAGGTAACACAGTGGATTTACAACCACGTTGGATCTACTCGCAAACTTCATGACAAAATCATTTTCTGAGTAGGGTGGGAGGGATCGGGCTGTTGTCTCGCCAGATCCAGGGAGATTGTATCAACCACGGAGGAAATCCTGCTCCAGGCAAGGTCAAGACTGCTATATACCGGCCCAATAAAGTTACTCGCTCTGGGGTTTTTTACAGACATCTGGTGCTTTCTCCCCCTGTCTTGAGTGCTCGCCAGCCCCCCTGCCAATCTTAGCAACCGGACCAGTCCTGGCGTTAAAACACGTATGAGGTCCTCGCTAATCTCGACGACATTGCCTGAAAAAAATAAAGAATGTATGCAAGGCCTTAGTCATTAGGGCCTCCTCCCACTCGGATGATCATATGCTATATGCCCCCACTATCACTTTTAACATCTCTTGCACCGCAGCAAAGTGGTTCTGGTTTGCCTGATATGCTCTCTGCGCTACCCTCTGGTAATTGACCACCCTGCATTGCCCTTGGACTTGTGTGTAAGGGTTAATTATGCCCTGGACCTTTGCCAATTTGATCCTGCAGCTAGGTTGAGTGGTCAGGCGCCATCCCCTCATAAAGTCGTTGGGAATGATGCCACCACCCTAAAATTCCTCAGCTGGAATATTGCCGGCATAATGATGGTTTGGTCACCTTTATCAAGGGCTATGATGTTGTCTTCTTACAGGAGATGTGGTCGCAGGAGATTATTTTGTTCGATGGGTACATCTCTTACAACCTTGTCGCTTCCCCATCTGATGTGGGGTGAGCAAAGGGTGGCTGGTTGCATGGTTTAAAATAGGCATTGACTGTAAAATAACCTCAATCATGCTAGGCGAGGAGTTCATGCAGGTTTTTTGAGTTAAGGTGGGGTCCTAAACACGATATCTAAATGATTAATTATTAAAACAATTATTTTTATGGCAGGGAGAATAAGATCCTGTGTAGGCTGTTCACCCTTATTGATGGATAGTAGTAAACCACACTGATTCACATGGTCCTTTCAATCTAAGCATTGGCATTGCAGCTGACTTCAATGCGAAAGTCGTTAGCCACTTTTGTACCAGATTCGGATGAAGCTAGCCACATAAATTATGATGCCATGAACCCAACAGGGCAATTGCTGCATGCCTTCTTGTTATCCACAATCTGGACAATGCAGTCCCAGCTCAGGCATTCACCATTCCAACTTTTATCGCGAGAGGGGGAGGATCAGTAATAGACTACATCTTCATCCCACAGAGTCTGCAGCTCTTCATTACTGATGGGAGGGTCATCCCTACATTACATAGTGACCACAGTCACCTAGCCCTTCCTATAGCCACTGTAAAGGGGACAAATACTATCAGGAGATGTAGGCAGCCATTGGTTAACAAAGATGTGGGCTGCAGACTAATCTGGCGTTCTATCGATATGATCAAAGTGATGTCCCAGCTGTCCAATGAGTGCACTGTACTAATGACAGGTTATCTATCTGAGGGATTGGGGCCCTCCACTGTCTTGACCAGTTTTATCGATCTTACTACACATATCAGGGACACTTTGTCCAAGCCCATACATAGCAACCCCAGAAACACAAAGTCGTCGTTTGACTAGGCATGTAGAGCAGCAACTGTTAGGTTACATTCAGCACTGAAGCAAAACCCGAGGGATCAAGGGGTCATTAGTTCCTGCAGAAAAGATAAAAAATTTGCTCTAAAAGCTAGAAATGATGAATTAAGCGTTAAGAAGTGGGGCAATATAGTGGTTGCTTGCCAAGCTAGGGATTCAGAGGCTTTCTGGATATCAGTTAGAGCAGCTTTTACCTCTGGGGTTCCCCGATCTAGTGACTACCCTTAATGGCCCTGATAGCTGAATAGGGCACTTAAGTAAAATGTATTTATCTAGCACCCCCTGTGAGGAGGATGGGTTGTTGGATGTACCATTACCCCAAGGCATTACTTTTACTGACAAAGAAGTTCTTAAGGCGTGTAGGAAAGTAGGATCTGCTTTTATGGTTACCCCCACTTTTTGCATGTCTGACTGGGATCCTGCTAATAAGGACCCCAGTCTCTCTGCTTTCTCCCTTAAATTGTTGTGTTCATTACTTAGGTACATCCCAGATTGGATACTTGGGTACCCTTATCAGTCCCTAGTATATGGTACTAAGGTACCTAGGGCATAGGTACCCCAGAGGTCCCCCATGAGCTGAAGCACGCATTATGCCACCCATGAAAGACCATTCAAAATGGAACTACAGGTCTGCCATTGCAGCCTGTGTAAGATGGTTCTAGCACCACTTACTAAAGATATAGGTTTCCTATATCTAGGGTCACTGCACTTAAAACCTATACGTCACCCCTATAGCAGGCCTTAGCAATCCTAAAGGCAGGGTGCTTGGTTCAAAGTGTGAGGGTGCCCCTGCATGACCAGGACACCCCTACACCCTACGGAGTCCATTCTCCCGGGTTGTAAGTGAAGCAGCCATATACTATATAGAACGGCACCACGTAATTACGCGATGACCATCTCGAAATTGGCTGCAACGAATCCTATCATGTTTGGTATCAAACATGTTGAAATCATACCCCCATTCCGTAAACGGTGTGGGAGGTATGATTCCAAGCAAACATGTTGGAATCATACCCCTACACCGCAAACGGTGTGGGAGGTATGATTCCAAGCACTGGAAGCGCCCCCCGTTAAGCTCTCCGTGTTCCCGACGCCAGCCTTCTAGACCAGGACAGCACAAAATGGTTGCTGCAGACCAGAGGCACGATTCTGCTCTCCTGCTGCTGAGCCAATCTTGAGCAGGGGAAGGCAGAACAATAGGCATCCTGTTACAGGGAGGTGTGACCACCTCCCAGACAGGATTTAGTGTATTGGGGCTGGGTGGGTGCGCTTGCCAGCGCCACTCAGTCTGTATGAGGGGCAAATTTGGTGTCCCCATGCATAGTCCAGTTCAAACCAGCTCTGCGAGCCGTTGGCTCCCGCTCTGGCGCGAAACTGGACAAAGGACATGGGAGTAACCTCCCCCCTGTCCAGACCTCCCCCTGGGAGGGACCCCTGAATCGTCCCAACCCTTTCCTAAGGGTACTTAAGGGCTTACCGGTGGGTGGGTCCCTAGATTCGTTGTGGGACAAGATTCAATTCAGACACCAGTTCTTCTTCTACTGTCTGGGCACTCTGGACTTCGCTGGACTTTGCTTGGGCCCGACTTCGTCTCCCTTCCAGTCTGCTGCAACGTCTGTGCCTGTGCACCATACAGGAACCTTCCAAGGCCTGTGAGCATCAAAGACACCAGAAGGAATCTTCCTTGAAGTGAAGGAGTCACTTCCCTGCATTCGCAGGCACCGCAACTAAGCTGACCGATCTGCTGATCCTGAGCTCCTACCGACTCCGAAAGGTTCTGCAACACAGGTCATGGTTCTCCACAGCTCTGGAGGCCTGCCCTGCCCTCTCACCAAGTTTGAGGCCAGTATCCCTCGTGGGAGCCACAGGAACCAAACCCCTGTGCACCCGCTTTGACTTGCAGTTGCAAAGGCTTGTTGACTTCCTTCCACCAAGATCTTCGGGCTCCACGTAGCCCCAACTTCAAGCATCTCCAGTGACCAAAGTCTTCTTCCACATCGCATCGTTTGCACCGTGGCCTGCATTTTCTGGTGAGCTGCTCAAGGTCCTCTTGCGACTCCAGTGCCTCCAGCCTGTGGGTCCTGTTGAGGGTCACCTTTGGTTTTTTTGGGCTCCCCTGATTGCTCGGGGCCTGCCCTGACTCCCCTGCTTGTGGTGAGTCCCCTGGACCTTGCTGCTCCCGACATGGCACCTTCTTTAACTTCTGCGTTGGTTGCATGTGCCAAGGCTTGTTGGTACTCCCGCCGGACACCAACCCCTCAGCACTCGACATCCAGAAGTGGGTCAGCTCGTGCATGGCTCCTGGTCTTCCTCAGCGTCGCGTGTTCCTCACAGCTGCAGAGTCAAGGTCTTCGTCAACTCCTGCAACTCCCGACATTGGTGGGCATTCGTCTTCCAGATCTCCTGGTCACTCCTGAGTGACATAGACTCTGTCTCCTCTGCTTGCAGGTACCTCTCAACCAGAATCCACCTTCGGATTCCACCGGACCCTTTTTCCTTCTTCAACAGCGGCAATTTCCTGAAGTCCTCCATTGGGTTCAACTGCGGTTTCCGACACCACTTCACATCTATGCACCCGGCTTCCCTGGTGTAGGTAACGTGGGTAATAGGGTATCCATGGGTGGGGTGGCTCTACAACCTTCTGTCTTCCACAGGGTTTGTTCAGGGTCCACTGAGAAGGGTCCTTAATCTTTAAAATTCCACCTGCGACTTGCACTTTGATTTGTACGGAGCACGCGGTCGTGTTCCCACACTGCACACGCTCTCCGTGGGGTTCCTAGTCACTCACCTTGGGTCCCCAGCACTTCTACGTCCTCTCGACATTGTGTTGTCCCGAGTCGTGGTTCTTATACCACTTTCTTAGTATATGGTTTGGTCTCCACCTGGGGTCCACTGTGTATTTCATGCTATTTACGTGATTTCTATGCAAAGTGTTGTGTGCATTGTGCATATCTCTGGGTAGGAGATATTTGTATGTGTTAGAGAGTATTATATAATAAATACATATTTTTATAAATACCTTGTGTGGTTCTTTTTCTCTTAATCTATACTATAAGATTGCATTCTGTTAAAACAAGCTGCTTTACACTACATCTGGACTAAGCCTGAAGGCTACTCTCCACAGCTACCACTTAGAGAGCTTATTAAGGTTGTTTAAGACCTCTTAAATCACCATAAGGGTTGTCTGGACTGGTGCAGGGTGCCCACTTACATAAGTGGACATCATATACCAGGCCAGCTTCTCACAAGGCGATTCAAAATATCCCTGTTAAAAAGGCTCCTGGGCCAGACAGGGTGCCCATGGATTTATTCAAGATTAATCCGGGATTTTTGTCACCGTTGCTTGCCAATGTCTTTAACTGTGTGTGCAAGGTAGGCATACCCTCATCCTGGCACAAATCCGTTATCACCCCAGTTTTTAAGAAGGGTAACATGCATGACCCCACGTTATCGGCCTATCTCCCTCCTTGATTCAGTCACAAAAACAATTGGGCACATTATATTGGATCGCCTGTTGGAGTGGACAACAAAGAAAAATATTATTTCCCCAGCACAGTATGGCTTTAGGAAAGGTCTTGGCACTACTGAGCAGTGCCTTAATCTCCATCTGCTAGTAGCCAAGTACAAGGTGGCCAAGGGTAGTCTACTCAAGCTTGCTTTCATGGACCTATCAGGTTACTTTGACTGTGTTAACCGGTCCAAACTTTGGGGTATACTAACATCTTTGGGCCTGGAGGCAGGCCTAGTTACTTTCTTGCATCATCTCCATTGGGAATTGAAAGTGTCAGTTAGGTATGGCAATAACGGTGAGTGCACCCCCACCTTTTCAGTCAACCGAGGGGCACGGCAGGGGTGCATGCTTGCCCGATCCTATTTTTGCTCTATATAAACGAGCTTGAATCTGTCCTTGTGAAGGTGGGGGCCGATGTGCCTGTAGTTAACAATAAGCCCATGCCGGCTCTCCTCCATGCAGATGAAGCCGTATTGTTAGCTAGGACTGCTAATGGCTTGAAATTGTTGATCTCGACCTTCTTATCTTCATGGAGAAATTAGAATTGCAGACCAACTTCTCAAAGACATATATGGCCGTATGTGGCCCTAAAAACACATATGCATAGGAGGGAAATCAATTGCAAGAGTGTGCCAGTTCCCTTATTTGGGGGTGATGTTTGATGAGGCTTTCTCCTGGTCTCCATTTGATGGAAGTTGGATAAACCAGTACTCTCGAGCAGTTGGGTCTATCTTTCCCCTGGCTACCACTTTTGGGGGCAAACCAATTATCCCTATTTTAAAAGTCTATAGGAGGAAGTGTCTTCCTTCCCTGATTTATGGCTCAGGGGTATGGGCCTACAGGGACACTAGTAGGGTGCAAGCAAAAGAGAATAGAGTCTGTCAACGGTTTTTGAGTGTCCCCCCTCAACCGCCCATTTTATTGTCCACCAGGAGCTTGGCCTGGAATACATGGAGGACCAATTAAATCTCGCCCCTTTATTATTATGGCACTCCATTTGGTTAAATGATGAGGCTGGGGTTAGCTGCGCTATTATTTCTGATTGCCTCTCATGCCATCACAGTCCCTTGGCTCAGGTATATTAGGGAGACTACCCTTGCTTTAGGTTGTCAGCATATTTTTTATAACTAAGAAAGCGCTACCAAGAATAACAAAGGGTGGATCAAGGACTGCTTCCTTTCCCATTGAAAGGCCCAGAGAGAGGGGGAGGGAGGAATTCATGAAACCAACATTTAGAGATTACTGCCTCCTCCAAACCACCGAAGCAGTAGCCCCCTATTTAACTACTGTACAGAATTCATGGGAATAGGTTTTACTATCGTGATTTCGAAAATGTTCTATTCGATGGCTTCTGTGCTTTCCCCAAGGTCAACATATTCCTTACTGAACTTGATATTTTTATATGCACTTTCCTCAGTGTTTTTATTTGTCTTCTTTTCTCAAAATGCAACTGTGTACAATATTTTATTATGTACCTTTTATGACCAATTTATATGTGATCGAATAAAGATGAATTTGGATGACCATGCAGAAAGGGGCACTTTCTCACACCAGTTCTATATCCAGTGACAAACTGGACTCCTAAGCTTTGGACCATGCGTACATTTCAAATAAGCTCCAAGAACTTTAAATATCCTGGAATGTTTGTCACCAAAGAAATAGTCTAAAGAAAAACCTAATTAGGTTTAAGTCAGATGTGGCACACTGGCAAAAGAGCTCCCTCTCTCTGATGGGGAGAACCGCTTCATATGAAATGACCACTCTTCCCACACTATTATATAACTTCAGAACACCTCATGCAAGGTGAAGGAAGTTTTCGTAAGAAAAGTGGTGGCTAATCTTTTCAGGCTATTGTGGGATGGTGGTGCTCCATGTGTGGTGCTGAACACCCCACAAAGAGGAATATGTAATGGGGAACTGGCCTTGCCAGACATTAGAGATACTACTAGGCCTCCAAGCTAGTAGGAATCTGAGTCACTCTGAAAACAATATTTGAATATTGATAGGGATGCCAAAAGTGAGATAGAATACCTGGTGTTTACTGGAGTGGAAAGAATATGTCATATTTACTGAGTACAACATCAGCAGTGATTGACATATGGAAGATGTCCACAAAATAGTTGAAGCTTCCAGAAGGGCCCACTGTGGTGAAAGGGTCTGTTAGCTAAATCTGGCAAACTGTCTATACTGGAGGACACATGGGGACTGAAGGCTTGATGGCAGTTGAATACCTCCAGACACACTAGGTAAAACAGAAAGATATGGTTATTTACACTTAAGACATGCCCTGCAGATATGTAAGACTTATCGGAGACCTCCAAAAGGAATCTCTCCTAGAAGGTAAACATTTTATTGCCCCGCTGAAGGCTAAAGTGGTATTTCTAACATATAGGCCCTAATTACGATGTCATGCTCCAGATTGGGGATCAACCGACCTCGGGTCGACGGTTCCGACCCCGCAATTCGGATGCGACCCACATGGTGCAGTCGCAAACTTAAATTTTTCAATGGGAGCTTGTGCGGCGAGCCGAAACTGCCCGCAGCACAAGCTCCCATTGAAAAATTGACGTTTTTAAACATCCCTGCACCGTATGGCAGACACCTCACGGTGCCTGCCACATGGTGCAGGGATGCTCAGGGGGGCTCCATAGGGGCCCCCCAGGGCCACATGCGGAGGGCCAGGTGGGAGGGAGCCCTTCTAGGGGCCCCCAATGTCGCATTCCGACAGTCTTTCCATGTCAGCCTTTCCGACATGGAAAGGCTGTCGGAAAGCGGCATTGTAATCCCGACGGCGGAAACGCCATCCTTAAGGGATTATGAGGAGTTTTCGACCAACCGATGGGCTCCTTAAGCCCGTTGGATTGTGTTGGTCGGTCCCTCCAACTGCTGCCTCCAACCGCATGCATCCTATTGCGTCGGTCGGACCGCAGCAGTAGATGCGGTTCGGACAGCAACCGACAAGCTGTCGGTTGCGGTCCAAACCGCATCGTAATGAGGCATAGAGTATTGCTGAATAATGCCCTTGGTGGCTTGAGCCACCTGCATTTAATGTGAGAATGTGGCTTACACCTGATAGATGATTCGGCCTGGGAAAAAGCTCTTATGTACACTAAGGATGATGATATTTCATTTCCTATCTAGACTATATTATACATGTACACTCCACTTTAAGTTTAGCTGGACAAATGATTACAAATGACTGGGAGATGCAATCTACAGGATTCCCTTTATCCCACTATTTGGTTAGCTCTAGTCTTGTTAGGTTTTGGAAATCAATATGGAATGTTATACAGCCTGTCATCAAAATAATGATACCCAAGGAGGGCAGAACTGCTGGTGTGGGCGCATGGGGTGTGAATCCCCACTAAACTATTTAAAACTGCTATGGAACCTGGGACTCACTGTGGGAAAGAGAGATCTAATCAAACCATGGAGCAGCTATGAGATACTAAGATTTGAGACATGGTGTGCAAATATGGACTGTATGAGGGCAGAGAGAGTTATTTATGAGACAAGGGTTGTCAAAAGAAATTTGGGAAATTGTGAGGACAAGGGATGCTTTGTTATGATTTGACCTGAAAAAACGTGTGGAGGAGAAATTAAATAAAAACAAAAGAATGAGGAAATGATTGATCTGTCCGCCTTGGGGTGGTGACCTGCTGAAGTCATGTATCTTTAGAAATGTACCACTTAATCAACATCCCATATTATATATGCGCTCCTTTATGCGGATGACGCAGTTTTAATGTCTAGAACCCAAATAGGACTTCAGAAGGTTCTAGATAGTTTTACTGTTTTTATGAAGGACCTCGGCCTTACCACTAATATCTCTAAGACTTTCACTATGAGTTGTGGCCGTGGGGTTCAAAGAATGAAAACTATGTTCATGGACGGACAAAAATTAGCTCAGACAAAAAGTTTTTCCTACTTAGGCATTTTATTTAACCTAGGGGACTCGTGGGCACAAGCTATACTTGCAAAAAAACTGTCATTCACCAAGACTACAGCCGCCTTGGTGTCATTTTCAAGAAAGCTAGGCAGGAAGTCCCCAGGTGTGCTTATTCAAATTTATAAGGCCAAGTGCACCGCTAATGCAATGTATGGGGCGGGAGTATGGGGTTTTGCTAATACCCTCCCCATACAAATCGTTGAAAATTCTTTTCTAAGATATATATTATCGGTGCCACCCAGCACACCCTCTTTTGCCTGTCATGAAGAGTTAGGTCTTTCTTATATTTTAGACCTTATTAAATCAGAACCAGTCCTCCTATGGCATAGGATTTGGTCAAAGGACCAGCCAAAGCTAAAGAGGGAGATCATACAGGACTGTCTTAAGCTGGAAAGGGCCCTAAAGATCCCCTGGATAAAGTATATCTGTGATTTTACGAAGGACATTGGGCACCCAGAATACTTCACTGACCCGACTGCCTTACAGACGATTTCCAGAAAGGCTCTAAGAAAGGAATGTCTTGAAGTATTGGGTATAGCAAGAATGTCAGGAGAAATTTTAAAACCCAGTGTAAGGCAACATCAGTTAACTGTAACTGCTACTCATATGGAACCTTACCTCACTCTTGTACCGGGTAGCTTTGATAGACGGTTATTGACTTGGTTCAGACTGAATATTGTCCACAGGCTAGTGACCCTCCCAAAAACTAATGACTGGTCACGGGATTTGCCTCTCTGTCCGTGTGACAATCATTCTACCCAGTCCACAATTCATGTGGTCTTATTTTGTAAATTTTATGCCGTGTTGAGGAAAGCATGGATTTTACCGCTTTTAAAACTACTGGGTCTGCGGCAATGCCGCCCTGCATTAATTAGACTTCAGATGTTGGAGGACGAACAAACTGCCTGGTGCTTAGCTATGTTCTTTAAGAAGGTATTCCTCTAAAGAAAATTGTATATAACAAATGAAGTATAGCATAAAGAGCTTTCTGATATTTTTATGGCTTTATTGCTGTTGTTTTAATGACATCTGATATCTTAATATCAGTATATGATTATTGTTTTTAAAATGTGTATAATAGTGTGATAATATGTCTTTTTATGTGCTTTTATGACTGTTAAAAAATCAGTCGAATAAAGCTTTCCTTGACTTGACTTGACTTGAACATCCCATATTATAGACCAAATGTTTGTTGGCTTCATATTGTCATTTGAAACACTGAAACCCACTAATACATTTTTGAAAGAAGGATGAAGCTTATTATTACAATAAGGGCAAATTATGCATCACATTCTGTTGCATTATTATATAGCTATTTTGATGTTTTAACATGATGATTCCAAAGGGATCCATGTTCTATTAAATCAAATTATATCCTTCTTAACAACAGTATGATACATCTATAGTTATTATGCACATGTCTCATTGCAAGGCACTTTGAAATGCAGTACATTTGACTTTACAAAGACATGCAGTAGGTTTTGGTGTTTTCTAAGATCTGAGATGCAAAAAGAACAATTGATGGACAGAATTTTTTATTTAATTTATTTAATCAATGTTTTCTATAGCACGAACATGACCCAAAAACTTGGGTGTCAGAGTGCTTTACAATTCAACCGCATACAATTTCAGATGATATCCCATCAGTTGCTGCTTGCCGAGGGAGTGCTGCGGGGCGGCGGGGCAGGGGAGGGGCAGGGTGGGGGGAGGGGGAGGGGGGATAGTGGAGTCCGACATATGACTGACAGGAGTAAGGTAAGTAATGAAATAAATAAAACAATTTACCTTGCGCGCGCTGCATCACCAACTCGGCGATGCAGCGTCGCAAGGTAAATTGTTTTATTTATTTTATTACTTACCTTACTCCTGTCCGTCGTATGTTGGACTCCACAACTCCCCCACCCTGCCCCTCCCCCGCCCCGCCCACGGCCCCGCAGCACTCCCTCGGCGAGCCGCCACTGTATCCCATTCTTTAATACATACTACAGGGGATAGTTAACTTATCCCAGTGGCCTATTCTAAAAGTTACAATAGTACACAGTTGATAATGCAAGCCATCTGTAATACAATTCACTTCACATTTAATTTCCCACCAAAACAACTACTGAAAATTACTAGAAGTCCACAATGGTTGAAGTATTGCATCACAAGACCAGAAAAGACAGTGGATTGGTTGAGGAACCTGACATTAGTCCTCGGGATTGCCAAAAGGCCGCTGAATTGTTATGTGAGGAATTTACTCATCAGAAAGGACTTAGTCTCCTTCTTGAATCGAGGAGCGTAGGTAATCCTTCCAATACTCGGTGGGGATGAATTCCAAATTCTAGGTGCAGCTCCAGTGAACGCTCTATCATATGTTCTCTTCTTCCGGAAGAAAACTGGTTTCAGTAAAAAATCTCCGGCCCCCCTTGAGGATCTACTACCTCCAGACAACGTGATTTTCTGCGCAAGGTAACATGGAGTTGTGTGGTGTAGTGCCCTATGTGTTATACATGCAATCTTTAGCTGTATTCTTGCCTTGAACGGTAGCCAATTGAGGGCTTTCAGGTGAGGGGTAATATGGTCAAATGTTTTGGAGCTCGTTAAAAGTCTAGCTACAGCATTGAGACAAGCTTTTAGGGGAGCGGTTGAAATCTTAGGAAGTCCAGATAACGTTGAGCAACCATACTCAATTCTGGAAATGACCAGCACCTGGACTGCCCTTTTCAAGTCCTCTGTGTCTAAAAACGGCTTCAGCTTTCTAAGGTAGCTCAGATGGAAGCAGGCATTTTTTGCCATTGTCTTGATGTGGGTGTGCATGTTTAACTCCTTATCCAGCGAGATTCCTAGAGACTTAGTTGACTCTACTAGAATCGGGGAGCTGTTTAGCGCAGTGATCACCTTGGTCCATTCCTTAATCCTAGAGTCACTTTTAGGAGGGGAGATCAGAAGGAATTCTGTTTTCTGTGGGTTGAGCTTGAGATGATTGCCCGATAGCCATTGAACGGTCTTCTGTAGTGCTTGGTTCATTATGATGATCTCTTCCAATGAAGTAATCTTCATATACAGCTGAGTGTCGTCTGTATACATGTGGTAGGAGATGTTAGCCTGTTGTAATACTTCTGTTAATGGTTCGATGTATAGATTGAAAAGGGAAGGTGATAGAGTTGATCCTTGTGGAACTCCATTTTGAAATGGGGATGGCGGAGATAACTTGTGGTTCACCAGGAATCTCGGTGATCTGTTCTCTAAGAAGGAATAGAACCATTTTAAGACTGTTCCCGATAAGCCCATCCTGTTTTCCAGACGATCTAGAAGTTTAGCATGATTTACAGTGTTAAATGCGGATGATAGGTCAAGAAGGACAAGGAGACAAGTTTTGTTACGGTCAAGAGCAAGAAGAACGTCATCTACTATGTGCAGAATAGCGGTTTGCGTACTATGATCTGGTCTGAACCCCGATTGGCAATCGTTTAGTAACTTAAAATCAGTAATGTGTTGACCCAATTGTTGTTGAGCAAATTTTTCTAGAACTTTGGCTAGTAAGGGAATGTTTGTTACAGGCAGAAAGTTGTTAGGATCCGAAGGGTTCTCAGTAGGTTTTTTCAATAGAGGGATGACCTGACCAGCTTTTAGACATTCCGGAAAAGATCCTTGGACAAGCGAAGCATTGATTATCTTAGTTCAAAGTGGGATGACCTTGTGGTTGATTGAAGGCCACCATTTTGCAGGAAGTGGATCATTGTAGTGGTTGTTTGGTTTCAAAGTTAGTATTATTATTATTATTATACATCTTGTAAAGCGCACGGCTACCTCCAACGGAGGTGTCCCGGCGCTGGCAGCGAATTGCGGGGTGATAGTACCTGATGGAGGAGGTTCTAGGGAAGGCTAAAGAGCCAGGTCTTAAGAGTCTTCCTAAATAGAGGTTCTGAGTCAGCCTTTCGGAGATCCTCAGGCATGGAGTTCCAGAGCGAGGCGGTTTTATAAGCAAATGATCGACCGCCCAGTCTAGCTTTTTTTAAATGGGGGATAGCTAGGAATCCCTGGTGATTCGATCTCAGAGTCCTATTTTGCTTATATTTGGGCAATCTGTGCTTTAAGTATTTGGGGCCGGTATCTCTGGAGGACCTATAGGCAAGGGTCAGAGCCTTAAACTGAATCCTCTTTTTCACAGGCAGCCAGTGTAGGCTACGCAGGTGAGGGGAGATATGATGGCGGAGTGGTACATTCCTGATGAGTCTAGCGGCCACATTTTGAATGATCTGCAGCTTTCTGATAAGATAGTCTGGAAGACCCAAGTATAGACTATTGGTATAGTCTAACTGTGAAGTGATCAGTGCGTGGACTACCGTCTTCCTGCAGTCCATAGGCAGGAGATGTAGGAATCTCCTCAGGGTTTTCAGCTTCCAGAAGCATGAGGATGAAACTAGGCATATCTGGGCTTTCCCTGAGAGGGCGGAGTCAAATTTGAACCCTAGATTTCTTGCAGAGAGGACAGGCAGAGGAGGGGGATTAAGTTCCGTAGGCCACCACAGTTCAGCTTTAGGTGGTGATGGCTGGTTAAAAAACAGAACTTCTGTTTTATCCGTATTTAATTTCAGACAATTGTCTGTCATCCAGGATGAGATATTAATCAGACATTGTTTGAAGTTGGTGAAAACTGCCTCGGAGTAATCCCTGTAAGAGAACACCAACTGGGTGTCGTCAGCGTACGAGACCACCCTAACACCGTGTTGTTCGACGATTGAGGCAAGTGGGGCGAGAAAAACATTAAAAAGGGTCGGACTCAGGGCCGAGCCCTGAGGGACTCCACAGATCAACGGGTGAGCAGAGGAGACATAAGGGCGTAGAAAGATTTTCTGGGAGCGGCCCTCGAGAAAGGAGGAAAACCAAGTAAGAACGGTGCCCCCCATGCCCATCTGCTCAAGCCTCTCCAGAAGGATCGAATGTGAGACAGTGTCAAATGCTGCGGACAAGTCCAACAGCACCAACATTGCATAATTACCATGGTCCAAGGTTTCTCGTATTGTTTCCGACACTTCCAGTAAAGCTGTCTCAGTGCTATAACCTGACCTGAATCCTGATTGAGAATCATGTAAAAGATTGTTCGATTCTAGGTAGGCTGAGAGTTGTTTCTGCACTTCCTTCTCCAGGATCTTAGCCGGAACTGACAAGAGGGAGATCGGCCTGAAATTCTTTCATTCAGTCGGGTCAGCATCTTCTTTCTTAAGAATGGGTTGTACCAGTGCAGTTTTCCAGATAGATGGATAGGTGCCTGAGTTTAAGGATGCATTCCAGATCTGATTAAGGGAGGGGTTTAGTAATAGAGCAAGTGAAGTGTAAATTTTAGCCGGACATGGGTCGATCGGGGATCCAGATTTGACTTTAATGAGTTGTTTAAGGGAGGCTTCAGAACTGAACTGGTGAAATTCACACCAAGTGTCTGAGCAGTGAGGTTTTGGTGGGGATGAGGTAGGAGTTTTTGTTAAGGTAAATGTAGAGTATATTGTTTGTATTTTATCCTAAAAAAAGACAGAGAGATCCTCACACAAGATGACAGATGATGCAGTAGTGCATTTCAAGGCCTCTGGCTTAATAAATCCTTGGACAATCCTAAAAACTTCTTTGACAGAGTTGTCAGAGGCCATAATTTGATCAGCCAGAAAGGCCCTAATGGTGTGGCATTTGAGTTTTTTTAGTTGTTTTAATGCTGCTCTGTAAGCATTCTTAGTCTCAGCGTCATATGTTTTCCGCCATGTCCGTTCTAACTTTTTACAGAGGCTTTTCTCCTTGCGGAGTTCATCTGTAAACCAAGGGGCGGATGGTTTGGTTCTAATTATTTTCGTATTTTTAAACGGGGCTACTTTATCAAGAGCTGTGGTAACCCAGCTATTGAAGGAGGAAGCATCACAGCTAGGTTCCCCTGTGAGTAACAGAGAGGTGTTTGAGAGTGCTGGTCCCATTGATTCCAATGAGACTTTCCTCCAATTCCTTTTATTTTCATATTTAACTTTCACTGGATCTCTATAACTGGGACCAGTGAAAGTAAAAGGTATTAGGCTGTGATCTGACCAGGTAAGGGGGATAGGATCTGCCACATTTAAAGTAGGGACATTGGTAAAGATCAGGTCTAACAGATGACCGGCTTTATGAGTAGGAAGAGTAACCATTTGGGTAAGGTTTAAGCCCTTAAGGGAGTCGGACAGCTGAGAGGCTAAGGGACAGTTGTTATTGTCCATATGGATATTGAAATCGCCCAGGACAATGAACTTTGCATGTCTCAATGACAGATCAGCGATGAAATCGCAAATCTCCAACAGCTCAGACGACTCTGAGTCCGGGGGCCTATAGACCAGCAGTCCTGCCACAGCGAAGGTGGGGGAAATTTTGATACTAAAGGACATAGCTTCAATTTTCCTGGTCTGATCAATTCTTTTATATGAGATCTCCCAGTGGTCTCTTAAAATCATGGCGAGTCCACCCCCCATTCTGCTGCCTGACCGGTTAACTGTAATTATTCTATAACCTTTAGGAATGGCCAGCAGTATATCAGGGTTGGAGCTTTCCCTCAACCATGTTTCAGTGAGAAACATAAGGTCAAGGGTTTTAGATTCAAGTGTTAGCCAGATTTCATCTCTATGTTTGGTGAGAGATCGACAGTTGATTAGACATGCATTGATACTGGGCCCATCGACTGATGTCCCGACTTTGAACAGTGTTTCCGTGCTAATGCCCTTCTGTCTACATCCCTGGGTCTGTCCTTTATTAAAAGAAAAGGTGCAAGCCTTACAATGCCACTCTAGGCCTTCACCACCTAATTCGATGATACTTGGGTTAAAGCTTGTTGGTAAGATGCAGCTTCCCCCGGACAGCTCAAGGAGTTTATGCCTGGACCAGACAATTCTTGTAGTACGGTCCAGACAGGCATCTTGGCTGACACTGGACGCGGGCAGGACGCGGACGGGCGCAGACAGGCTTGCCTTTGGCGCGCCTTCGGCGCGTCAGCGGCACGTCCGCTGTCCCATCCGCTTTAAATGGGAAGCGCGCGTTAGAAAAGCTCCGCCCACTATGGCGTCCGAGCAGCTGAGCTATGTATTGCTGCCAACCCCGCCCTCCACACAATCGGCAAACAGCCGCGGTGGACCGGAGCGGGTGGCAGGTAAGAGAAAAAGAGAATGTGCAAAAATACAAGACAGGATAAAAAGTATCTACAACCACACTTTGTTTTAAAAATAGATCGCTTTTCCCTCAGAGGTTCCCCACAATCAGTAGCCGCAATGCAGTCCTACCGAGAATCGCTGCGTGTCCGCTGTCCCATCCGCTTTAAATGGGAAGCGCGCGTTAGAAAAGCTCCGCCCACTATGGCGTCCGAGCAGCTGAGCTACGTATTGCTGCCAACCCCGCCCTCCACACAATCGGCAAACAGCCGCGGTGGACCGGAGCGGGTGGCAGGTAAGAGAAAAAGAGAATGTGCAAAAATACAAGACAGGATAAAAGTATCTACAACCACACTTTGTTTTAAAAATAGATCGCTTTTCCCTCAGAGGTTCCCCACAATCAGTAGCCGCAATGCAGCCCTACCGAGAATCGCTGCGCGTCCGCTGTCCCATCCGCTTTAAATGGGAAGCGCGCGTTAGAAAAGCTCCGCCCACTATGGCGTCCGAGCAGCTGAGCTACGTATTGCTGCCAACCCCGCCCTCCACACAATCGGCAAACAGCCGCGGTGGACCGGAGCGGGTGGCAGGTAAGAGAAAAAGAGAATGTGCAAAAATACAAGACAGGATAAAAAGTATCTACAACCACACTTTGTTTTAAAAATAGATCACTTTCCCTCAGAGGTTCCCCACAATCAGTAGCCGCAATGCAGCCCTACCGAGAATCGCTGCGCGTCCGCTGTCCCATCCGCTTTAAATGGGAAGCGCGCGTTAGAAAAGCTCCGCACACTATGGCGTCCGAGCAGCTGAGCTACGTATTGCTGCCAACCCCGCCCTCCACACAATCGGCAAACAGCCGCGGTGGACCGGAGCGGGTGGCATG
Source organism: Calotriton arnoldi (assembly GCA_963921515.1). Lineage (NCBI taxonomy): Eukaryota > Metazoa > Chordata > Amphibia > Caudata > Salamandridae > Calotriton > Calotriton arnoldi. The sequence continues at coordinate 427,734 of CAWUFW010001141.1, forward strand.
TAAGAGAAAAAGAGAATGTGCAAAAATACAAGATAGGATAAAAAGTATCTACAACCACACAGGTAGCAGATTCGACCCTTTCATTGTGAGTTTAGTATGTATAATTCCTGCTTAGGAGTTACCTCCCCTACCTAGTCTGAGCTTTTTTTGTTCTAAGGTAGGTGAATAAAGCGTAATAACTACAATGGGTGTGCAGCGCTGATTGTGATTATCTAGGACGTTTATCCAAGTCCTTAGCACGGAGAACGGCAGCCCCAGTGTGAGCAAAAATCATGTCTGCCTTATTACTTTTAAACAGACTTCCCTGATTTATTCAATATTTGTACTCTTGTATGTTATCAATATTTATTTATTTGTTCCAGAATTCTCTGGAGGCGATCTTCATTTGTATTTGATTAATCAGATTAATAAAGTTATTTCTTCTGGTTCAGCTCTTCTTTTATTCGTAATTTAATTATTTATATGTAAATTTATTTATACTGGATCATCATAAAATTCTTCGTAGGCCTAATATAACTTATCTTTCTATCCTGGGTTTGGTTATAAATTGTCCCTTATCAGCTTCGTTGGTTCCAGTCCTCTTTCAGTTTCTCTCCCCTTACCTCCCTTAAACTTAGTCCTCTTTCCATTTCTCTCCCCCTACCTCCATTCAACTTAGTCCTCTGTCTGTGGCTGTTGAGGGGGGGCTGACTCCGACCTTAATTGTTGAAAGGGCTTAATAATTTTTCTCTAAATCTGGTGAAAATGCTGTGAAGCTCGGCAGACAAACCTCTCCAAAGTGTCAGAAGAAGAGATCAGGAATGAGGCTCCTCTCGTTATGCAGCTCCCAAATCATACTGAACAGTCGGTTGCCCTGCCACACCATAGGCGGATGCGAGAGACTTGTCCCATTTTGCAGGCACTCTGCTCCACAATGCTCGAGCAGCAGCTCCTGCTCTCTCGCAGTGTCTCCGGTGCAGTGAAACACTGCACCTCGCCTCACCTTGCCTCAAACGATTCCGGGCAGGAGCTGAGCAGCTGCTCCATGAGCGTCCTGCTGTCACTGTGCAGGAAGGGTCGACTCCAATGTAGAGCGAGGGGGGACCACTCTCGCTCTCCCCAGCACACGTTGGAGACCTGGGCGTAGGGTCTCACTAACGCTGCTCTTCCTGGACCCAGCCCAAGAAGATCCTGGATAGCGCCTCTTCTCACCCTCGTCTTTTCAGCGATCCGGATGTAGCGTTGCCATTCACGACCACCCGCGTGACCGCTTAGGTGCCCACTATGGTAAGTTGCTTTCTCCTCACCTACGCGTTGAAATCGGTGAATGCATGAGCGGGTTTCTCAGGGATTTTCGCTAAAAGGCAACCCCCTGCCCAGGAGCTCCTTCCTCAAGCTCCTCTCCGTCTCGCCGCCATGAACAATGTCAAACATTTACCCCAATTCAGCGATCTGGGCCTAGATCCATCGTTTATTTTGCTCCCCATGCCATTCCAGTTTAAACCCAGCCATATGCAAATCAGTCTTGACCCTGCTCCCAATGGGAACAGCCCATCGCAAACTGCCATTCCAGGTCCTCCCTGGACTGGAAAAAATGCATTCGAGGACCTGTTTCGGGTTTTCACCCCTCATCAGCCAGGCTAGCTTGATTCCAGTGGCATGGAGAGCACGGGGTCCACTTCTGGGCATACCTGTCCCACTTGGAGTGACAATTGCAAAAAGAAGAATTGATGGACAGAATGTTAAACAATATCAAACATTCACCGCAGTACAGAGATCTGGGCCTAAATCCATTGTTTTTTGCTCCCCATGCCATTCCAGTTTAAACCCAGCATATGCATATCAGTATTGACTCTGCTCCCATTGGGACAGTCCAGCCCAAACTGCCAGGCCAGGTCCTCCTTGGTCTAGAAACAAGCATCCTAGGACCTGTTTCGGGGTTTTACCCCTCATCAGCCAGGCTAGCTTGACTCCAGTGGCATGGAGAGCATGGGACCCACATCTGGGCATACCCATCCCACTCGGGGTGACAAATGCAAAAAGTACAATTGATGGACAGAATGTTGAACAATGTCAAACATTAACCCCAGTACAGAGATCTGGGCCTAAATCCAAACTGGGGTGATGTGGTGAGCAAAAGAACGATGAATTAAACCCAGATCTTTGTGACTGGGGGTGATGTTTGCATTGTTCAGCGTTCCGTCCATCATTTGTTCCTTTTGCTTTTGTCGCCCTAAGGAGGAAGGGTATGCCCAGACGTGGGTCCTGTGCTCACTGCGCCACTGGATTCAAGCTAGCCTGACTGATGAGGGGTGATGCCCTGAAACCGGTCCCAGGATGCTTGTTTCCGGTATAGGGAGGACCTGGCTTGGTAGTTCGGGCTGGACTGTTCCCATGTGGAACAGGGCCAAGACTGATTTGTACATGGCTGGGTCCAACATGGGGTGGCTTGGTGAGCAAAAGAACAATGGATTAAACCCAGATCTTTGTGACTGGGGGTGAATGCTTGCATTGTTCAGCATTTTGTCCATCATTTGTTCCTTTTGCTTTTGTCGCCCTAAGTGGGAAGGGTATCTCCAGATGTGGGTCCCATGCTCACTGCGCCACTGGATTCTACCTAGCCTGGCTGATGAGGGGAGATGCCCCGTAACCAGTCCCAGGATGCTTGTTTTCGGTCCAGGGAGGACATGGTTTGGCAGTATGAGCTGGACTGTTCCCAAGATGAACAGGGTCAAGACTGATTTGCATATGGTTGGGTCCAAACTGGGGTGGCGTGGTTAGCAAAAGAATGATGAAATAAACCTAGATCTTTGTGACTGGGGGGTGAATGTTTGCATTTTTCAGCATTACGCCATACATTTGTTCGTTTTACTTTTCTAAGATTTGAGAGCCACCTTGAAATAATTGCTGCTTTGTGAACAGTGTCTGTAGTGCAAACATGCATTTATGTAAGTAGCGACACAGAATACCTTCATGTTAAAGAAGGAATTGTGTTTTTCATCCTGTTTGAATTAATAACATTTTATTTCCTGTTGCAGACCACAGTGCCTCCGACAGTTCATCAATTGATGATGCTTATATTATCCTGTCATATTTCATCTCTGCTAATTCCTGAATAGAGAAATCAAAAGCTGAAAGGTGACCACCACTTTTTGAAAATGATAGGCACAGCTTTATATTCTCTTTCCAAAGGAATCGATTTTGAGGACTTTCATCAGTTTGAGTTAAAAATCTTTTTTGGTTTAAACCCCCAATTTTTGCAGCAGGTGGTAGATCATGAGGCAAGTGTGACAAATTCATATTTACACAGAAATAGCTAGCATGGTAAGTTTTGAAACTGGCCACGCTCATACTGCCTTTGTTAGGTTCACATTGTTAGGCAGTTTCACAATGCCCCAATGGGATACATGTTGCCAGGCCAGGTTCGCATAGCCCCAGGTAGGTACAAAGTACAATGCTAGTGCCATATTGTCACGGTTAGGTACACATTGCAGTGACAGTATCGCATTGCACCCATTACACACTAATACTGCCATCTAACTCAGCCATTGCAGTAGCTACTGCAGAATTCTATTTGACTGCTGCAAGGAAACCTTTTCGTTCCAAATGATGAAAGGAATCCCTGGCCGGAGTTCACTCTCCTCTTCTGATTAGTGGACTTTTGCTGCTCCAAGCAAGAGCAGAATCTACTTGTTTGGCTGTCTCCAACAAAAGAGAGACATTCCTCTCAACTTTAAAGCTCCCATGCTGATCCCTGGCTCCAGACTCTCAAAGCTCCCTCCTGATTGGCTGAAACTTATGATCAGCATACAACACATGCCGCCTTTGGAACACCTCTCAATGATGTTCAAGACAACAATCATCTCTGAAAGAGGTAATAAGTGACAAAGGATTTTCCTTTCAATTACAAGTCTATCTGTAAAATATCTGTACAGGCGATCATCCTTTGTGGTAGTACAATGCTGTTAAGAAGAGCATTGATAGAGGGTGGTACGCCTGGAGGATAGTTAATCAGTTAGTTAATCAGTTAGGCAGAGGTGGTAGTTTATTTCTCCATTGTGCGCTATGGTGATGCATTGATGTCAACATACCATCTACTGAAGCGTCCAATAATAATTTCTCAAACATTCCTGGTTCCTATGTGGCCATCCTATAAGTGAGTTTTGTACATTTCGTGGCAGTGTAAAATTCCAGACTGGCCACAATTACTACGAAAAATTATCTTCATCATAGCTTTGAAAAATCGGCATTGATGGTTTGTTTTATGGTTTGGTGATGGTGGGAAGCCATGAGATCTTGTGCAATGGTAGCATGGGTTGAAGTGGGTCTTTGGGAGTATTAGTGTGAAGGGGTGGTGTAGTGGTATGGATTCTAGTACTGTGCTTTGAGGGGCAATCCATTGATGTAAAGCATTGTGCATGGTGTGTACATATAGCACTGTGAGGTGACAATGGTTTGGGGAAATGGTAGTTCGCTATTGGGATGAGGGTTTTAGTATAATGCTGGGTGTGGAAGTACTGTGCAGGATACTGCTAGTGTGGTTGTATGGGGATGGTAGTGCGGTGCGGTGCTGTGAAGAGGTAGAGTATTTTAGTGGGGTGACCATGTTATGGTAGCAGTCTGGTGGTTAGTGGCTGTAGAGTGATACTGTAAAGTGGTATTTTAGAATCACAGGACCTAGTGTGGTGGTGTAAGGTGGTAATGCTTTACTCAGGGTGGAAGTGTACTGTTGAAAAGGAAGTATGGTCTTTGGGATGGTATTGCAGGGGGGTGGTAGTAAGGTGCGGTGCTGTGAAGAGGTAGAGTATTTTAGTGGGGTGACCATGTGATGGTAGCCGTGTGGTGGTTAGTGGCTGTACAGTGATACTGAAAAGTGGTATTTTAGAATCACAGGACCTAGTGTGGTGGTGTAAGGTGGTAATGCTGTACTGGGGGTGGAAGTGTAGTGTTGAAAAGAAAGTATGGTCTTTGGGATGGTATTGCAGTCGTGAGATTTGTAATGGGGGTTCTAGGATATGGCAGCAGAATGACAGCAGCTAGAATTCCTGAATGTTCAATGAAATTATGCCAGTGGAGTGCACACATTCATTGTTGGCAATACATACGCTTATTATAGGGGCACGATCCAGATTATAGCATTTCTGTATATGTGGTCGAAATGTATGGTTTATCATTTACTATTGGCAAATCAGTACTAGACTGTCCAGCGAAGAATACATAAGGCAGCAATACAGTAAGCTCTGGTAATGATTATTCTGTTTTGAAATACGGGGTTATTTCTGATTATATATCTGTTATGGAGTGAATAAACAGTGATTGTATTGCTTTACTTATGGTAGTGTTTGACAGTCCACTATATAGACAAATCCTGAATTCATGAAATCTCTTTTTGTATGCAATAAAAATAGGTAAACAAAGATTGACAGATTATCTATTGGGTGTCTGTAGTGAAAAACTCTAGAAATATTTTAAAAAGGAATGTGATTGTCGTGACCGTGGGTGTGAAGTGAGCAGTGCAGGCATTCTAAACTCCTCGGCCCGTTCTCCTCTAAAAGAACGCTCTCTGTTTGCTGCCCACCTACATCTACGTGGTGACTGCAGCTCAGATTAAGGGACCCTCCAATCCCCATTGTAATCAGCTGCGTGCTCACTGCCTGCCCAGATTTGTGTGATCACTTCAGCTCTGATTAAGGGAACTTTCAATGGACTGCAGACTCCTGCATGCCACACTTGGCAGCAATTGCAGACAGAATGGCGAGTAGTAAATAGGGTGATAACATATTTGAATATGGTGGAATTTCCCAAGATGCCTGTTTGACCTGGCCCTTTCCTCTGCCTATTTTTCTGACCTTCTTTTTGTTGGCTTTAGGACTCTGGGCACTTTACCACTGCTAACCAGTGCAGAAGTGCATCTGCTCTCCCCCTAAACATGGTATGATTGGTTTTGCACCTGTTTGGCATATTTGATTTACTTTAAAGTCCCTTGTAAAGTGGTATGCCATATACCCAGGACCTGTAAATTAAATTCTACTAGCGGGCCTGCAGCACTGCTTGTACCACCAACAGAAGTAGCCTATCAAACCTATCTCAGGCCTGCCACTGCAGGGTCTATGAGTGCAGTTTACTGCCACTTTGAATCAGCATTTAAAACTACTTGCCAAACCTTAAACTCTCCTTTTATTACACATAGGCCACCCCTAAGGTAGGCCCTAGGTAGCCCTATGGGCAGAGTGCTGTGTAAGTAAAAGGTAGGACACATACCTTTATGTTTTGCATGTTCTAGTTGGAACAAACAGCTTATTTTGTTTTTCACTGCTGTGTGGCCTTCTCCTCTCATAGTCTAGCATTGGGAATTCCCTTATATACTTTTAAGTGGTAATTCCTGATCAGAAAGGATTGGCGTTGCTATGTTTGGTATGTTTAGAGTGGTAGTGATGAATCCTACTTACTGGTAAAGTTGGATTTCACATGACTATTTTAGAATTGCTACTTGGGCATTTCTCTGTGCTTATGACTCTTTGTGCTTTGCATCCTGTTTTCAATACACGTCTGAGCTGGGTGACAGCTACACTTGGTGCATTCTCTCTAGACAGCTTCAACACAGGAAGGGCTGGGTGTGACAGGGGATACATCTGCATTCAGCTACATACTGGCAGTCTTCCTGGGCTGGGAGAGGATGAGGTGGTTCACACTTAAATTTGAGTAGGTTGTGTCCTGCCCTCACACAAAGGGCTGATTTACACCCTACTGATCGTCTGGAGCCAAGGCTGGGCTGAAAGGGATTGTTACACACTTCTGGGGGTTCCTTTGAAGTCATCCCTTCATCAAAGACATTTTAGAGTATAAGTACTGGGGCTCTGATCCCATGATTTTAGACACTGCGTGGGACTTGTAACCAGATGCTGCTGGCTCTACAATCTGCATATTGCCAGGACTGCTGTGCTGCCAGGAGGAACCACCATTTGGACTAACTGCTTTGCTGTGTTGGCCTGCTAACTACTGGGCTGTAGGAGGGACTGCCAGTTTGCAACCTGACTTTATATGATGGCCAGCTGCCTTCTGCTCCCTTTGTGCCCTCATGTGTTCTCCAAGGCCTTGTTGGCTTGCCCCCTGTCTAAGAGGTCTGAGGATCAGCAAAGACCTCCCTCCCTTGATTGTGCCATGGGACTCTGTGGCTCCTGATTCCGGCATCAAGGGGGACAAGGATCAGTACTGCCACTCATCACTGGGTAGCCGCGAGGAGAGCAGGCACTTGTTTTCCCCTTTCCTGCCATAGGACTCTACCCTCGTGAGTCCCACAGTTATATCTGGGCCCGGGACGACTGTGCCTGATCGCCGCTGGGGCCATTGACTAACGCACACTTCGCCGAAAGAGAGAGGGAGATTGTGCGCTTTTCTGCTCTATTTGGGGAGTCTGTGTGTACCGGCCCAATGACAACAATGACGCCGCGCCGAGTGAAGCCACCGAGTCATAGCCGAACGACGGTGGGTGTTGCCTCTGCTGACGACAACGCAGCGCCTCCAGTTCAGCTGATTAGCACGGCCTCGGGACAGAGTCCGCCACTTTGGATACACGACACCAGCGGTCCACCTTGATCCAGTGAAGCCACCCGGAGCAGGTACTGGGCTCTGTCAGACTCAAGAGGTCTCTGTGCCTCTCCCCCACACACTCGCTCCAACTAACTGCGGGAACTGCCTTCACTGCATGGTCACAGGGTGAAGGTTCCCTGCACATTCTCCCCATCTTGAGCTGAGTTGACAGAGTGGCTGTGGCCGAATCCCTTAAGCAATCCTCTGCCTGGAGGCTGAAGCTGTGCAGACCGGTCGGAGTGGCTCCTGAGATTCGGTTGAACGTGAGTGCTCCGTTTGGCAGTTGAGAACTGTTGAGCTTGATACCATATTACTATATCATGTGTAGCAGGCGTGCAGGTTCTCCTATGCACTACGGTTTGTGTCGGAATTAAATCCTTTCAACTGGGTTCTTAGAAAATTGCCATATAAAGTGTGATAGGAGCACAGGTTTTCTGGTGTTCCATGTTTGGGTGATGCATCTAATGTTCTGTCTCTAAAAAGACACTGGGAAAGTTTCTATGAGTCACATGCGTTTAACATGATATTTATGTAATATTTACTTGCTGCATCTAATGGGATACATTAAAATTGCATACCTGGGAAAGTAATGATGTGTTTCATGCCTTTAAAGTGATATATGCATATTTCCATGAAGTATACTTATGACTCATTTCATTTGCAACATACGAGCCTTGTCTTTTATTGCACTGCTTACGTGATTTACCCTAACAACCTGCAGTTCATGCAAAGTATTTATTGATTCATTTCATTTTGGTCTTGTCCAATGTACAATATAGAAATCTATTTTTACATAATCCTTTGTGGAGTCTCTTTTGTTATGTATTCACTCTGTTTCTGTGTGAGTGTCTTGCAGAAACGCTTTACAAATCGCCTCTGATGATAAGCCTGCCTGCTCTGCGCCAAGCTACCAGAGGGTGAGCACAGGTTATCTTAGTGTGCATCTGACTTGCCCTGACTAGAGTGGTGGGTTCTGCCTGGCTTAGGTGCATACCCTAGCCAAACGGAAACCCAATTTCTAACAATGCCTAAAGTCAAAATGTAGGTCATCTTCAAAGAGGACCTGATGCTGAACTTGAGCAATCTCCAATAAGATCTATTGATCCAGATTGATATCCTCAGAAAAAATGAAGTATGCAACAGAGGAGGCATTCCTAGACATTCATGCCCGAATACAATAAGATATCTGGATAAACTTGCAGACTGTGAGTCTCAAGACTTCAAAGCTATTGCACACAGTGAGACTATATGAGGAACTTGCATTGGAAGCCGAGTTTGAAGTTTGTGCATCTTACATAGTGGGCATCTACACTTCTACCCTTGTTGAGAGTCTCCCGTCAGGTCCATCTTACAGGAATGAGTGGGTTGACCAAAGTCATGTGAAACCCAGATGGTATTAATGCATGTGATACTAACACAGTTGTTTCGGGGGACACAATCTCCAGGTCAGACCTGGAAAAATAAATCTCAATAAAATGCCCAATATTCAGGAACGACAAGCAGAAATCAAGGTGGAGTCACAGCTTTTCAATCTTATTCCCATTCGACCAGGGCTCATTAGCAGAGTTCTCATAATCCTGTGCCACCTATGAACCCTTGAATTACAAACAACTCTGGTATCAGTAATTCCAGGTGCAAAATTACTCCATTTAAATTACTGATGAGGTCTTATCTTTATCACAATTGGTATAAAAATGAAGATGTCTGGAATTGGTTGGAGGATGGTAAGTGTGGTAAGGGAAGATGGGAATAACTCTACAAGATTTCTTGTGGCCCTAAAAAATTGTATTTATCATGCAGATGTTTGTCAAAAATAACCAATCAAGGCATTTGGAAAAAATGAATGTAAGTTCCAGAAGAGGTCACCATATACTTACCTTTCTGGTGTACAGAAGAAGTCCTGGATAATGTAAAAAGTTATTTGATTTTGATTGTTTGAATGCACAGTTTTTGTAGTAAGTGCATCTTTTCCGTGTATTCCCCTTGATGTTTTGCATTTTGTGAACCTGCCTAGCTGCAATTTCCAATCTTTGAGTAGTGAAGTACTGGCAGTCAGCCCATCACTGCATGTGCCTGTCCATAAACCATGGAAACCTTTTTACTGTATTAAATTGTATATTTGGCTTTTTGTCATGCAGCCGTAAGTGTACACAAACTATGCAGGATGCATAAAATGTGGGTCATAGCGAGCCTCTTGTCGCTCTGATTTTGAGCAAGACCTAACACATGGACTGGAAGCAGCTATGTAACACTGTAGGCAAGGTCTGAGTGCATGAACTGCAAGCAGGATCTTTTTTTTGAAACTGCAATGCTGTATTGAACACCATGTAAGTCAGCTGTCATAGTGCCTTGTAAAAATAAGGCTCAGTTGCATAGTGATCAAATAAAAAACATTAGCTACACACACTTGCATGTTTAAAGGGGAACATGGGCTAAAGTGCTATGTTTTAAAAGAAGCTTTACATTTTAAACTTGGACAGTAATAAAATACTACTTATTGTGGTTCGTAAAAAAAAATAGGAATGCCAGCCTAACAACGTATAACTAATAAATGAAAAGACCAGTCATTACACAACATGGAATTTTATTTTATATGCCACAAAAATGACTTTCTTTTGCAAACACATTTGTATTGAGTTTATAACAACACCTTATATAGTGCAATTTACCAACAAAGGTGAATTTTGGCACTAGAACTACATCTTCAGAATTTCCCTCAACTAAGCTGCTGATAATCAGCTGTTCACCATCAATAACAAAGTTATTGATCATCAATATGCTTTTTACCATCAATAACTTAGTTGAAAATGTTTGCCTATAGAATTATTTCTCATGTATTACATTAGACTTCCAAACCGTAGGTTTCCTCCATATACATATTTCTCAGTTTGCATGTTGTAGTGTGGCTCTTCCCATCTGAGATTGCTGTGGTGTTTCTAACATTCAGTGCAGGCTATCCTCCAATCATACATCCATAGAGTTTTCAGCCTGGACGGACACTTTGTTTCTAATACCTTCTCCCATTTACTGCAGGATTGGTAGCCATATATGTAAGTTAATTTACTTACTGTTTCAATTACTAAAAATTGATACAATGTACAGCACAGTAAAACATACCCTAAAATAGTTACAAAGTAAAGGGGATTCCTTGTGATTGTTATTTTCTTTGTATCCCCCTTTTATTGCTCCCATGTACTATATAGTGGCCCACCTGCATGTGCTTCTTATGTGAATGATTCTGTAAAACTTTAATATATGACTGGTACATCAACTTGTTGTTTTTGAAACTCAAAAAACAGATTCTGAGATAAAAAACAAAACTCTTCTTTATTCTTTACACTGTAATTTATCAAGGGTGGAGGAATATTTCCCCGGGTTAGCTTGTTGCCTGTAGGAGATGGATGGCAGTAACTTTGCCCTGGTTACTTTAAATACTGCTTCAGCAGAGGGGCTCTGGAAATTATTATAAAGTTTAAGAAGTATGAATGTGACTGCTGCTGCTTTCTTTCCCAAGAGCTGTAGATGCATGTTGGCCTTGTCATTTTCTGTGAACCATACACCTAGATTGTTGTATTTAGGTGTGTTTTCAATTTTTAGGTGACCCAGTCTCCATGACTGCTTGGATTTATGCTTTTATTTTCCAAAGACCATGACTTTGTTTTTCGTTATGTTTGCCATCAGTTTGTTACTTTGATTCTATAGATTCAGCTGATCCAGTGAGTATTGCATACCAGTTTTATTGTGATCCAAAATAATCAGATCATCTGCATACTGAAGGACTGGAAGGCTGCCTGAGAGACCCCATCCTATGTGGTACTTATCTGGCTTTGAGTATTGCTTTGCCAAGGTCTGCTGTGTAGAGATTAAATAAGATAGGGGCCAACACACAACCTTGTTTAAGACCTTGCGTTGTTGGTATTTGTGTTGTAGCTGCGTTTCCATTCCCTTGTTTGATCCGCACCATGTGTTGGAATAGAGGGAGTTGACCGCTTTTAAAAAGGATCCAGGAATGCCCCATTGTGCAAGCTTGGACCATAGTTTCTTATGGTGCTCAGCATCAAATGCAGCAGAATAGTCTATGAAACAGGCACAGAGGGGTGGACCAAAAACTTTGGAGGAGCGATGGGCAAGGTAGGATTAAGCGACTGTGTGGTTGATTAATTTTGCCTGGAGCCTGTTTGGTAGTAGGGGATTATTTTCTAGTTCGTGCAGGAGACTTTGTGCGTAGCCTTTGGCTTTCACATCTAAGAGGGCAATTAGTCGATAGTTTGATGGATCAGTGTTTGAGCCTTTTTTATGGATGGGATGCAGAATGGATCCTCTCCAGGAGTGCGGAACTTAGGCTGTCAGAAAGCACTGGTTAAGTAGCAGAGTAAGAATGTTTGACCAATATTCCGGGTCTGTCCTGAATATGGATCCTGGCACGTCATTAGGGCCAGAGGCCCCGTTCTCTTTAATGGATTTCGAGACATTGGTGACCACATTATTGCAAAAAGGGGTCGGGTTCTTGGTAGAACAAAATTTTGGTGAGTACTCCAGGTTGTTACCCCAATCTGAGTTCAGCTGATACTGAAGGAGAGAGCAGTTTGCCCCAGTTGGGGCATCAGCAGCGGACCTGGTGGTGTAGGTGTTGGCTGAAGAGTTTTCCAGATTCTTGCTACCATCTAGTTGTAAAACACATAAAAGGTGATGGGAGGCCTCTTCCAATAAGTCTAACTACTGGCAATAGCTCGGGTTAGCACTCCAACCCATCGCTATTTTGCTCACCATGCCATCTCAGTTTGGACCCAGCCATTGGCAAATCAGCCTTGACCCTGTTCCTCATGGGAACAGTCCAGCCTGAACTGCCAAGCCAGGTCCTTCCTGAACTGGAATACGTGCAACCCAGGACCGATGTCGCCCTAGTTATGGGCTCATCAGCTCGGTACAACTAGGTTCCAGTGACACAGTGAGCATGGGATCCACGTCTGGGCATACACATGCCACTTAGGGTGGTACTTGAAATACACAAAATGTGATGGGAGGCTGCTTGCAATAAATCTAACCTCTGGCAACTGCTCGGGCTAGCACTCCAACCCATCATTCTTTTGCTCACCATGTCACCTCAGTTTGGACCCATCCATATGCAACTCAGTCTTGACCCAGTTCCTCATGGGCTCAGTCCAGCCCAAATTGCCAAGCCAGTTCCTCCCTGAACCGGAACACAAGCAACCCAGGACTGGTTTTGCCTTAGTTATGGGCTCATCAGCCAGGTACAACTTGTTTCCAGTCAGCAGGGGACCCACATCTGGGCATACACATGCCACGTAAGGCTGCACATGAAACACACAAAAGGTGATGGGAGGCTTCTTGCAATAAGCCTAACCACTGGCAATAGCTCTAAGTAGCAATCCAACCCATTGTTCTTTTGCTCACCATGCCACCTCAGTTTGGACCCAGCATATGCAAATCAGTCTTGACCCTGTTACTCATCTGGTCATGGGCTGTACTGGTAGAAGGAACGTTTTGCCTCTAATGGGCTATTCGCTGTGGGACCTGTAGTGGATAAATCGACTGGCGAGGGTGACTTTGGATGGTCATCTGTTGTGTTTTGTTCATTATAAAGGATCGGAACATGCGTAATCCAGTACCCCATTGCTACACCATTCCCCCTTAGTTGATCGCTGTTGGAGGAATGTTTCCTGGTTGTGAGACTTAACAGGGTATGCACATGGGTCCATTCAGCTTCTCGGTATTTGGCCTTGGCTGATCACAGTAACCTACTGTGTGCATTTTTAAAAGTTTTTACATTTTATTGCAGCACCTCGTTGTTTCTGTTTTTGTTGCAGCCTCTGATTGCAGCTTGTAAGGTCCTGTTACTATTTCCTATGGCGGCGGTGAACCAAGGGTTCTTAAGAGAGAGAGCCAGTATGTGTGAAGGTAGATGCCATGGTCTTGGTTCTACCTTTTAAAGCATGAACAGAGATTTAACTATGCTTTCCCATACTGGCTGTCGGGAAAGTCCAAATTCAAGGCTAGTCAGCATAATTATCCATTGATTTGATGATTGCCAGTTGGTAAGTCTTGTAGTGCCGTATGTATTAGATTTGTTCCACTTAATTCTTTTTTATTAATGCCAGGTTTTCTTCACCCTGGGAGGAACCTACAATATTCATTTGCATAGCAGCCTGCGCTGATATTTGAAGTTATGTCTATGGAGATAGTGATCACTTTCCTGCAGGCTCTGGATTTCATAGTGCAAACATGAATAGCGTATGGTGCTGCTCATGAAGGTGTAGTCCAGGAACGAGATGTCCCTCTATGAGTGTAGGCATTTGGTGGCGTGTCTTGGGGGTAAAGCGGGGCAGAGGCAGGGAAGTTAAATTATACCTTAACAGGCACTCATTCATCTTGCTGGCTAAGTTGGTCATGTGGGCTGTTGGCACACCCACTGCTTGTTGATGACCTAATTGAGTCATGTTAAAGTCACCCATCATTATGACTTCAAAAAAAAAAATGCCCACATAGAAGGCTTTCAAGAGCGTCGCAGAATGCTTCAAGTTTTCGCTTCTTGTGTAAATTTAAGTAAACGTAGATTAACAAGAGTAATCTAGGTTTGCCGCTAATATGACATCCATTCAGTATTGCAGGCTATAGCTCTGAATTATCTGTTATCAACGGGAAATAGTTCAAGATACAAGTCAGTAGAGACATAGATTGACAGGCCTCCAGATACGTGCCCAAAGTGGCTATTTTTCGTGGCTGTTATCTGTAATTCATAGAATCCTGATAGAAGGACTGCTTTGATGGCCCATGTTCCCTGCAGGCAAATTATAACCCCACTTGTTATACACCGGTGTGCCTCAGTATACGCTGTGGAGTCGCAACATTTGACAATATTAATGTGAATTCTACTTTATGTGGCTAGGCACTGCTTTTGCAGCTGACTCTTTGTAAAGACCTGATTGTCGACGGTTCACCAGATGTAGAAGGGAAGGGTTAGGTAAATATCGTGGACTTATCCGATAGAGATGCTGCTAACCAGCTCCAATCTTGACGTTTTCCTGTAGACGCATAGACAAACATTATGTGCTTCCCTTTGTGATCGCTAGGGATCTTGACCTGCATCTGTTTTTTTTTTAAGGGAGTCGGGATTAAGTACACTATGTGCGCTCCTCAAGATGCTGATGTGTGGGTGTGCTGTTGTTTCTGGTGCTCTAGCACTGTCTAGTATGTAAGGGTATTTCTCTTGCTCTGTTGCACTGATGTCAATGCCCCATTTATCAAAGGCAGCTCGTACTTTTAAAATTAAGGAGGCATGCAAGGGAGACCTTCAGGTTACAATAGTCCCCTCAGAATGAAGGGAGCAATGAGATGGTTCAAATTGGACTCTATAAATCTCCTCTGATTGTAAATGTCACAGAGAGGGAACATGTTGAAGTAGGCATAGTATATTTGCCCTGTTTAGTATGTCATTTTTCCTTTTGGAGATATATTGCAGACAGAGGACGGTTTAGATCTTGTTGGTTTTGAGGCACACTGTGCCAGGTGGACCCGATACCATTGAGATCCCACCAATCACTGGGAAAGTCTCTGGAGCTCCCAACATGTCTTCAGTGGATCTTGAGTTGAATTTCTGCTGCTGTTCGAAGTTAATTTGAGAATATGTGACCTGAACTGGTCCAGATGACTCTAGGTTGCTTTGCAAAGTTGACACTTGGTTGGATAAGCAGGGCTGTGAGGTGGAGGGCGGATCCACACAGCGCGACACACCCCCTGTCACCTCACACGCAAGGCGGCAAGCGGAAGAGAAAGACTATTTAGGTCACGATGCCGCAAACGCGCAGCGGACGCGTGCAGCGGGCGCGCCACTGGCGCGCCGAAGGCGCGCCTAAGGCAAGCCCGTCTGCGCCTGTCCGCGCCTGGCCCGGGCCTAGGGCCAAAACCCCTGGTTCCTCCCCCATTTTTCCTCAGGAATACTCAAAGGAAGAGCTGCTTGATATCAATCATAATGGAATGAACCTTAATTGTGTATGCCTAGCCACATCTGAAAACAGATTAGTCTGCCCATGCGGTTTTACTCTTCCACCAGAACAGAAAGTTAGGGCACTTCACCCTATACGAGAAGTCTTGAATAAAGAGCCCCAGTCTGATGATAGAAAACAGGAGGTATCCTGTGGACTTATTAATGTGAGATCTTTGATTAAACACAAGTATGAAATAGCTGAGATGATAATCACTCATAAAATTGATATACTTTTTATTACAGAAACATGGGCTGATACAGCCTCTGACCCAGATTTCGTCACTGCAACGCCCATGGGCTTTCGGTCGTTTAGAATAGATAGACCATTAAAAAGAGGAGGTGGAGTAGCAATTATTCTGAGAGAGCAGTTTGCAGCCAAGTTCGCTCCAGCCTCTACCCCTTTTTTTGAAGCACTTCATTTTTCAATCGAAATAGCTTCCAAGATAACGTTTAAAGGCATGCTGCTTTATCGTCCTCCTAATGCTAGGAGCATATTTGTGCAGAATCTAGATGGACTCCTCGAACCCGCACTGGCTAGTAATGATTTCACTATCCTTGGGGATTTAAATATGTATTTGGAAGACTTGGAAGATAGAGAGACGGCTATTTTATCAGATGCACTAGGGGCATTGGGCCTTTCTCAGATCGTCCCAGCCCCCACTCATAAAGCAGGTCATACGCTTGACGGAATCTTCAGCTCCATAGTAGGCTTGTCACTGAAAGAAGTCCTCCCTCTAACCTGGACAGACCATTTTTTAATTAAATTTAACCTTGTCGCTTCGACAGCTCAGTCAGTGAAGAAGATAAAAAAACTCCTCATCGACTTTTACAGCATGGAGCAAAATAGATTCAGCTTCATTTCAAACTCTTTTAGAGGAAACACGTCTTCAACTTAATCTGGGTGCAGACTCAAATGCAGTGAAATACACTGAATGGCTTAAAGAAGCCATAATAACCTCAGTGCCCAGTAGAAAAATTCAAGGGAACCGGGGTACGCCGTCGGCCCCCTGGTTCTCGGATGCTTTACGTAAGGAGAAACAATTGTGCCGTAGAACAGAAAGGCACTGGAGAGTTAACTACGACACAACAGAAAAAGAATTATACAAAACTGCATTAAGGAACTATAAAAATTTACTAAAAAATACTAAAAAAGAGTACTTCACTCAACAAATCGAGAAAGCCAAACACACCTCCAAAGAGCTGTTCAAAATAGTTAACAATCTAGCTTCACTGCCAAAGACTGATGCGATAAAATGGGACCAAAGTTTTTGTGATTCTATTGCAGCAGCTTTTAAATCTAAAGTTATGAATATTTATAATGTTTTTTTAACAACGCCCGATCCTGATCCTATAGAACCACCCATTCACGATGAATCTCACAGAAACTTTTTATGTTCATTTGCCCCTATTACTTCTGATGTGGTAGCTAAACACATAACAGAAGTTAAATCCGGCTCGCTGACTGATCCTTGTCCTCCTGCTGTCCTTAAAAAGATAACAGAGGTGGTCAGCCCCATTCTTACTCAGATTTTTAACACTATGTTCGAGGATGGCACTTTCCCTTCCATGTGGAAAGATTGTTCCATTCTTCCCCTGTTGAAGAAACCAAACCTAGACGCAACTAATCCTGCCAACTACCGACCCATTGCCCGTCTGCCACTCCCGGCTAAGATAGTTGTGAAAGTTATGAACAAACAACTATCTCAGTTCGTTTTAGACAATGATCTTCTCGACCACTCACAATACGGATTCTGGAGGGAACACAGTACTGAGACTGCATTGATAAATGCCACTGAGGAAATCAGAACGGTGATGGATGGAGGAGGGTCGGCAGCCCTGATCCTCCTCGATCTATCAGCAGCTTTTGATACAGTGGATCACAATTTGCTGCAACAACGGCTGGAAGCGACGGGAGTCCGGGGAACGGCTCTGACCTTACTGGCCTCCTTTCTGAAAGAAAGGAGTTTAACAGTCGCCATGGACAGTTTCCAATCGAAACCTTATGTTCTGCCCTGTGGAGTCCCCCAGGGGTCATCCTTTAGTCCAACTCTTTTTAATATATATGTTGCAGAACTCGCCCCACTGATTCGGAAGTTTGGGTTCAATTTGACGTCCTACGCGGACGACATCCAGATAGTTGTGGCAGCATATAATAAACAAACCGCCCCCTTTCTACAGTTCCAGAACTGTATGAGAGAAGTTGACAGATGGATGGGACTACATTGCCTGAAGCTTAACTCCGAAAAGACCGAGATTATTATTTTCGGTGAGTTAAAACCTAGATGGGACAATCTTTGGTGGCCGGCTGACCTGGGCGAAGCACCTAAACCTGTGCTGAAGGCAAAAAATCTAGGCGTGTGGATCAAAAATAAGCTAGCACTATCCTACCAGATTAATGCCACAGTCACCGCCTCCCATTTCATGATAAAAAAACTTAAGAAAATCTTGCCTTATATTCCCACCGACTCGAGATATCATATCATCTACTAACATCTGATCAGGCTAATGAATGTGAAGTCAAGAATAGTAAATCTATACTTCCCTATATGTACTTTCCTTTATGATATTTTGGTAACCAATATTCCAAAATCGATGTATCTGCATATCAATATTATTGACCACAATATTTAGACATACAGCCTCTATGTGGAGCTCATCTCAGCAATGGCTTCTCACCTTGGCCCAAAAGTATTTTCAGGTGGCAGGGAGGACCCCATAAGTCTTGTCCTTCCTCATTCAATTTCCAATGTGTCTGCTAAGGAAGACTAAAAACCATTCAACTGCACCCCATACAATAATGTTGACTTTTATGATTCTAATACTTTTCTAATAGTGCTTTAGTTTTTTTTATGACTCATAAGACATACATCCTATTTTTGTAATTTTGGTGTTGAATCCTAGTATGCTAGGATTCATGTTCCACCACTGAATTATTTTTTTCCAGTTTCTGTTAAATACTAGCGTTGAATTCAACCACTTTTACTTTATTGTTCCCAATTTGGGTTAACATGGCTCTTAGGCCTTTAATGCTCACATCCGTTGTTAAGATTGTCTTCTTTCCTATATCACAATACTCTTTGGTAGGAGCTTTGGAAATTTCTTCCTTGACCATTAAAAACTCGCTTTGGCATTCTTCACTTTAGTCATAATATGCATGCTTTTTCAAAATCTGTCTTAGGAGATCAATTGTCCTGTCGATGTCTCAGAGGTGAGGAGCCTTGAATCAGGGTGACACCCAACTTGGTGCTGAGCAAAGGATACTTCTATTAAGCTGAAAGCTTCATGTCTGTGTGTAATGTACTATTAGTCAGCTTCCGCACATAGAGCTACATTTCTCAGCAGTCCTTGAACTCTTCAGTTGTTTGGAGGCAGCAGCTACCATCTTGGATCATGAGGTATAACGTTTCTTGTGTTTCACAGCATACTTGCTAGGCAATCTTGCTACAATGTTCCTGGAGGCAGGACCTTGTTATGTGGATTCATGGATTTTTGTTTTTGCAGAGAACAGTTGCTTCCTTGCGAATTAGCTTTATAAAAGAATACAAAGAGTTGCTTACAAGGTTGGTGCTTTCTGTCACCGGCTGAACAACTGTCAGGAAGCACTAACCTTGTAGTCTGGATCCAACAGGAGTGATGTATGCTTTCAAACTTCACAGAATTCACTATCCAACCATTACAGTTACTAGTTAGTAGTAGTCTTTCAACTCTTGGTGCATATAAAATGAATTTCAGGTTAGGAATGATGTTAAGTGAAATATACCACATGATCAATCAGTATTGCTTTACCTTGTTGATTACAGTAATTAGCCTCATTGAATTATCAATACCTTAAATACAATATGTACATCCTAAATATTATAAACATCCTGAGCTTTAAGGATCTTGTCTGCTAAATTAACGTAATCTAGCTCCAACTGCACAGCCTCACAATAATTCAGAAAATGCCTTTCAATTCTATTTCATGTCTTATCATATGGAATATACTCCAAATGGTAATTTTCAAAGTCACTTCCCTAATATGATTGCTTCCTTAAAATGCTTCTCTGAACATATTGATGGGGTCCGAATGCGAGGTGTCTGTGGAAACAATTCTCAAATTGTCACAGACTTTAGATAGCAAATTCCTAGCAGCAGCAAATAAACATCTCAATTGCCTAGCAAGGACGCTGTGGGCCATGAAGATACTTAGTGCCTTATTTAGGCATTATTTATAATGCACTTGTAATACAGGCAGCAGAACATCCACCAAGTTTGTGGCAGTGTATCATGGTCACTGAACTCTAAATGAGGACCCCATACTCAATATCAATGGTGGCCCCCACATTTTTCCAAAAGACATGATAGTTTGGGAATCATAGGCAATGTAGTTCAGGCCTGGTCCCTGCACACAGAGCATTCTCCAAAGTCACAACTTTTTTCGCCAAACAACACAGCTGTTCCATCTCCAGCCTTGCCTTCCTTTGACTGTTCCTAATGTGAGTGCACTCACAGTATGATGACTACACACCCACAAAATATGGAAAGATAAACCACAGTTCATTGCAGCAACTCATTGATACATGGGAGATGGTGTCAATTTACCCAAATGCAGGAATTAAGATTTTTCAAATGCACACGTAGAAGAAGCTCTGTATTGCTAGCTAGAACTCTGGGAGCTAACTAGTTTGAACATGCAATGGGTACAATTACTTAATTTTTCGCAAGTTTACTCTCCCATCCTCTATTGTCTTCTTCAAAAAATAATGTATAACATGCTTTTGAATATCTGGGTGGTACCCTTTTTAGCTTAGTTTTATGTTTGAAGAGCTTTACATGGCCAAGTCTGCCAGAGAAGACCTCGGGGAAATTCAACCCATGAAACAACACTCTCATGGGATTTCTCTATTAAAATAAGATGTCTTCTTCATTTGGTCAAGCTTGATTCCAAATTATTTTTGGTATATCCAGCCTACAATGTAGAAGCCATGTATATTTATATAAAATGTGCCTGTGGTTGACTCTCCTTTGAATGTTATTCACATTTTGGTTAGGCTAACAAGTGGAATGAGATCCTTATTGCAGCACCAGTTTTTATGCCAGGCTTTTTTAAAATATGAATGCATGAATGAATGAATGAATGAAAACACATTTATAAAGCGCATGGCTACCCGGAAGCATCCCAGCGCTAGGACTGAGCACAGGAGGAAGGCGGAGGGACCGCGAAGAGCTAAGGAAACAAAAAAGTTTTCAATTGTTTGCGGAAGGCAACATGATTGGACTCCATAGGAAGAAAAAGTGGAAGAGAATTCCAGAGTTTAGTGGCGTTATGAGAGAAAAGGCGTCCGCCACTCCTAGCCTTCTTAATCTTTGGGACCACGGCTAGATGAAGATCATCTGATCGAAGTTTCCTATTGGCTTTATAGGGACGGATCATGGCAGAGTTGATGGGGGGTGCCGATCCCCTGCATAGATTTCTGAGCTAGGCAAAGTACCTTAAATCTAATGCGTTCCTGGACTGGGAGCCAGTGAAGAGAGACAATCGCCGATTTCGCCGATTGTCGATTGGGGACTCCCATAAGAAGCCTGGCCACGCTGTTTTGCACAGACTGAAGTTTAGAGACTACTGTAGTGGTAGTCTCTAACTACCCAGGTACAGTGCATTGCCATAGTCCAGTCTGGACAGTATAAGTGATTCTTCCAATCACTCTTGTCAATAAGGGTGAAGAGTGAGGAAGAGTCAGCTAAAACTTGGACACCATGGTCACGTAGGGATATTTTACAGAATGGCAATTTTATGTGATTACAATTGTCATATACTTAGAATACCAATTTGTTAACTCCATCCTCCAGATCCTGAACATTAAGGGGCCGATTCCGATCTCGGTCGGAGGCGCACCCAATACCATTCGGTCGGGAAAAAAGCCATGCGAAAGCCTGTTTCCCGACCGATCCGTACAGTACACCGAACGAGCAAGTACGATGCGCACAACAGCAAAAAATCCGGCCGAGCCGTACTCACCCAAACCAGGTCCTGTTCTCCGACCGAGGCGAATCCGGAAACGCCGAATCGAGTCGCACGGAAGGAAAAATGCAGCCCCGTCCGGCCGGACAAGTACGATGCGCTTTCCGTACGCTCCGAACCCGTCGCTACGCACGGCACGTCAAAGCATCCGGGAGAGGCGCACATAAGCTCCGATTCGCGCCACAACACGATCCACGGCTCCGAGACGAACACGGCACCGACGAGGACGACGCGAAGCGACGAGGACGAGGCGAAGCGACGAGGACGACGCGAAGCAACGAGAAGGATGAACGACACGAACCAACCATGAATCCCTTCGTCCCGATCATACCAATATACTACATTTACTACCGGAACAGGCACGGACGCGTACGGCGCAGAAGGTAAGCCAGACACCAACCACAAAACACATACAACACGTACACGACACATCACACACACACACGGGGATGCTGAATATACTTACACCAGCAACAGCAGCACCATAGGGGCGGGATGCCCATCACCAATGCCACATATGCACACAGGGGCCTGAATGCGCACCACCACCCCTACCCAGGGGGGCTGAATGCCTACCACTACTACCACCCTTAGCCAGGGGGGCTGGATGCCTACCACTACTACCACCCTTAGCCAGGGGGGCTGGATGCCTACCACTACTACCACCCTCACCCAGGGGGGCTGGATGCCTACCACCACTACCACCCTCACCCAGGGGGGCAGGATGCCTACCACTACTACCACCCTCACCCAGGGGGGCTGGATGCCTACCACTACTACCACCCTTAGCCAGGGGGCTGGATGCCTACCACTACTACCACCCTCACCCAGGGGGCTGGATGCCTACCACCACTACCACCCTCACCCAGGGGGGCTGGATGCCTACCACTACTACCACCCTCACCCAGGGGGGCTGGATGCCTACCACTACTACCACCCTCACCCAGGGGGGCTGGATGCCTACCACTACTACCACCCTTAGCCAGGGGGGCTGGATGCCTACCACTACTACCACCCTCACCCAGGGGGGCAGGATGCCTACCACTACTACCACCCTTAGCCAGGGGGGCTGGATGCCTACCACTACTACCACCCTTAGCCAGGGGGCTGGATGCCTACCACTACTACCACCCTCACCCAGGGGGCTGGATGCCTACCACTACTACCACCCTTAGCCGGGGGGCTGGATGCCTACCACTACTACCACCCTTAGCCAGGGGGGCTGGATGCCTACCACTACTACCACCCTCACCCAGGGGGGCTGGATGCCTACCACCACTACCACCCTCACCCAGGGGGGCAGGATGCCTACCACTACTACCACCCTTAGCCAGGGGGCTGGATGCCTACCACTACTACCACCCTTAGCCAGGGGGGCTGGATGCCTACCACTACTACCACCCTTAGCCAGGGGGGCTGGATGCCTACCACTACTACCACCCTCACCCAGGGGGGCTGGATGCCTACCACCACTACCACCCTCACCCAGGGGGGCAGGATGCCTACCACTACTACCACCCTTAGCCAGGGGGGCTGGATGCCTACCACTACTACCACCCTCAGCCAGGGGGGCTGGATGCCTACCACGTCTACCACCCTCACCCAGGGGGGGCTGGATGCCTACCACGACTACCACCCTCACCCAGGGGGGGCTGGATGCCTACCACTACTACCACCCCCACTCATAGGATGGACAATGCATGACACAACCAGCACACCACAACCTAGGGAATGCAAGATAAAGACATCCCCCCACCACCATGACAAGCGTGTGTAGGCTGTGTCAAATGCCTACAACACCGAACATGACTTTGAACATACAATGTGACCCCTAGCACATGTGCCACACATATATGTGTGTGGCACCCACAATGCAAGCAGCCCATGACCATTGTGGCAATGGGGCCTAAACCCCCATCATCACAGTGACCAAAAGGCAAGTGTGGGGTCCATAGCTGAAGCACATTTTGACCATTGTGGCAATGGGGTCTAAACCCCCATCATCACAGTGACCAAAAGGCAAGTGTGGGGTCCATAGCTGAAGCACATTTTGACCATTGTGGCAATGGGGTCTAAACCCCCATCATCACAGTGACCAAAAGGCAAGTGTGGGGTCCATAGCTGAAGCACATTTTGACCATTGTGGCAATGGGGTCTAAACCCCCATCATCACAGTGACCAAAAGGGAAGTGTGGGGTCCATAGCTGAAGCACATTTTGACCATTGTGGCAATGGGGTCTAAACCCCCATCATCACAGTGACCAAAAGGCAAGTGAGGGGTCCATAGCTGAAGCACATTTTGACCATTGTGGCAATGGGGTCTAAACCCCATCATCACAGTGACCAAAAGGGAAGTGTGGGGTCCATAGCTGAAGCACATTTTGACCATTGTGGCAATGGGGTCTAAACCCCCATCATCACAGTGACCAAAAGGCAAGTGTGGGGTCCATAGCTGAAGCACATTTTGACCATTGTGGCAATGGGGTCTAAACCCCCATCATCACAGTGACCAAAAGGCAAGTGTGGGGTCCATAGCTGAAGCACATTTTGACCATTGTGGCAATGGGGTCTAAACCCCCATCATCACAGTGACCAAAAGGGAAGTGTGGGGTCCATAGCTGAAGCACATTTTGACCATTGTGGCAATGGGGTCTACACCCCCATCATCACAGTGACCAAAAGGTAAGTGTTGACAAAGAAAGAGCTGCAACTGCCAAACTGCATGGATCATTCCTGGTCACAGAACCAAAAACTCATCTGTGGCAAAGTAGTGTATGTGTCCCATTGCAACATAAATTGGGTGAGCCAAATACTGCAGTGCAAATGAGACATTCCTTTGGCCATGTGCAGACAAACAACACCCATGGGGGCTGACACCGTCAACATTCATCAATGACACAATGACAGAAGTGACCATCAGAATGCAGAACCACATATTTGCACCAATGGGCACACAAATGCAGATATCCTGTGGAGACAGCAGATGTGAGGTGAACAGATACCATACCATGGCAGCAATGGGACACACAAACCATGATCACTGTGCTGACCGATGACCTAGGAGTCCCAAGGACAGCAGGGGAAACACACCAAACAACATACAGCCAATGGCACACCCAAGATATGCCAATGCAGTGGTGCAGATGCACAAACACAAACAGGCAGACCAACACTGTCATCATACACAGCAGGTGAGGGGGGTGCCAGTGTCCCCAGGCAACCACACAACACATGAGGAGAGCTGAATACCAATCATACAGATGTGCATACAGTGCCACACTAAGGTAACTCATGGATCCAAATCCCCTATGTGGGCAAGCAGGCATTGTCAGATGAGAGGGAGCACAACACACACATGTCACACAGGCACGTAGGAACAACAACTGACACAGCAAGACACAGACACACCACAGCACCACCCCCAGGGCCCCCACAATGTGGTGACCCTTGGCTGCATAAAAATCCCACTCTGATGACAAAGCTGAATGTGGTTCACACTGTGAACCACAGTCATGTGTCCTGAGCAACAAACTACCATCACACCGACACAAGCACAAATCAATCAGCATGGCCAGTAAGCCAAGGCCAACATGGAGGCAGGGGTCTAGCTGGGCAACAACTCCCATCTGCACACACTCAAGACCACACCCCTCGACCTCCAACAATGTGCAGCAGTGAAGTACACATGCACTGGTGACATTGCACATGCACCCATGACTATTCCAGGGTGGTGGGTGGGAACCAAGGTGCAGAAACACATCACACATGGCCACTCAACAAGACTCCTGAATGTCTGACACACTGCACACTACGCTGTACATGGACATGACGGCGATACCACACCAACCAATGGGATCCCAGCCACAGTCACACACCAATGAAGAAGCCAAGGTCACCCACAAAGAACACACATAGACAACAACCAACATCGCAGCCCGGACCCTGAGGAGTGCCAGCAGTCACACACACAACGTGTCACAATAACTTAAAGATAACACAAACTGGAAATCACATGACAGGGGCAAACAACAAGTGCCAAGGGGAAACCTGACTGTGACCCATCTGCGTCTGCACACAAACTCAGCCCTGACAGCAAACACACCTATGGGTGACACCCTGATGACCAGTAATGTGCCATGCACCCACATCACAGAGAACACAGGGAGAAGACTTTGGGGGAACATAGCTCAAGTCAGCAAGCATCACAAACAGGTACAACACTAGGGATCACAGCATGCGCAGATAAATGGAAGTGAACACACAGACATGCACATACAACACACACCTTGGGCGCAGGCAATGTCACACGTGTACACACTGCCATGAGGGGACTCCACTCCTGTGTGAGGAAAGCTGTGCCATATGTTGCCTCAGTAGGGCCCCATCATGTCAGCTGAGCACTTGGTCACACAATCAACAATTAGCACCAAATGAGGGCTCCTGTCACATCAGCCTGGTCATGGATGTGCCAATGGAATCATCAGCACAGATCCAACACACTTGTATAGCAATGTTGCACTGACTACACGGATGAGTCCTTCCCCATTGATGCCCAAACCTGCATGTCCAGTGGAGATGGCAACACGGTCAGGGAAGTAGACAAATCCAACAATGGCAGGCACAACAGATGTGCAGGGGTGGAAGCCACAGATATGAAATTGCTAATGTAAGTAGGAAATCCCATTGCCAAATACTGAACACATGACACCCTCAGATGCTGCTATGGATGACATGGATACACCACATGATAGGACACATTCCCCCTGGACCACATGGGTTCCTGCACAGTAACACTTCATAATCATGAGACCAGATATCACCATCACTGCAGCAAGGGCATGGTTAGCAGCACCAACAACATGTACATCTGAAGCATGAGCACTAGAGAAAAGAAAGTTGCTTTATTCAGCATATGTGTTGAATGAAAACGACGTCCAGAAAAAAAGAGCAAAGGCCAATGGCCAGTCCATTGTCAAAGTTCAAACAGGGTGACACTGGCAGATGTCACCCTACGCATGCCTGCACAAAACCAGGGACAATCCACTAGGAGGGGCAACCGGGGGGCAGGCCAGGCACCGCAGGGACAGGATCAGGGCTCACCAGGGGAGTCAGGGAAGGGGTGGTGGGTGCTGGAGAGCCACTGACAACTGCAGTGGAGGTGTCTGACATGGTGTGTGCCGGCACAACTGGGGGGCATGACTCAGATGTCGTGGGTGCCGGCACAACTGCAGTGGACCCTGCAGATGGAGTGGACAGGTCCGCCACTGCAGTGCCCAAGTCAGACAGGGCGGTAGTGGACTCCACTGCAGTGCCTACCTCCAGGGGAGGAGAATGGGGAACAGGCAAGGTGGGTTGGACAGAGGGGGAGGACACCCTCACCACATCAGTGGCACAGACAAGCGCAGCGGGGGTGTGGTGCTGGGAGAGCAAGTGGCAGGGGGAGAAGGCCTGATCCTCTTGGGGATGGTATATCTGTGGGTGGGGGAACCTGGGGCAGGGTGTGGTGGGGGCACCTGTGCAGTGGGGGCCTGAGGGATGGAGGCGGAGACCTTGTGCCTGAGCTGCAGGGCGGTGGTGGGGTCTTGCTCTTAGGACTCCGGGGGGACTTGCGGGTGGGGGCCTCAGTCCGTCTGCGCCTGGGGGAGGGTGTCCGGGGGCGAGGGGCACTCTGCTCCGTGTGGGTGGGCTTCCTCTTCCCCCGGGATGCTGGAGCAGCCTCATCGGTGGGGAAGAGGCCGAGGTCACAGAGGAAGAGCTGCTGTGACTTTGGGGTTGCAGGTGAGGCAAGGGAGGGTGCTTTGGAGGGAGAGGGAACTGAGGACTGCGCAGTGCATGTGGATGCGTGTGTGTGTTCCAGGGCCCCATCCCCTGTGAGTCTGGCTTCAGTCCCCTGAATGTGCGTGCATGTGCGTTTTGTCATTGGCGTGTGTGTCAGTGTGCTGGATGTGTGTGTGCTGGTGTGTGCCTGTGCCGGTGTGTGTGTGCTTGGGATGGGTAAGGTGCTGGGGAGTGTGGATGGAGCAGAGGCAGGAGGGGTGAGGGACCGTTTGAGGAGGGACACTGCTGCCGTCAGGGAGGAGTCCATGGACCTATTGCCCCTCTGTAGGTCAGACATGCCCGATGAGATGCCCTCCATGAACGACACCAGCTGAGTCAACAGCGCGGTGTGCGCATGGAGGACACTCAGCATGGCTGTCTGGCCTACATGGAGCTGGCGAAGGAGGTACACAGACTCCTCACTCAGGGCAGCAGGGGACACAGGGGCAGGGGCTGCGGTGCCTGGCCCAAAGGAGACACGCTCCCGGACATGGGAGCCTCCACGGACCTGGGGAATGGGAGCCGATGGGAGGGCGGTGGTGGTGCTGGTGGTGGCGGGGACAGCAACACTAGCTGGGGTGTGGTGGCTGCTGACACCCGCCTCCACAAGGGAGTCATCCTCCGAGTTGCTCTGGTCCTCAGCTGAGGTGGATGCTGCTGAGGACTCCTCGGTGTGGCTCCCCTCGCCCTCCGTGCCACTGGGTCCCTCCGACCACTCCTCGGCTGCTGACCCAGTCTGGCTCTCCGGCTCCTCCTGGTCCGTGGAGCTGTCCCCTTCCGTGGCCGTGGATGTATCTGCAAACAATGGGGAAACAGACAGACATCAGTCACCTGCACAAAACGCACACACAACTGTGAGCACAGCACATCACAGAGCAAGCCCTGGCATCATTAGTTGTACATTGCTAAAAGTGCCCTAACTGAACAGGAGAAGCCAATTGTCAGTCTGATGCCAAGCATGGCACTCACATCCCACATGGCCTTGCACCCATCTGTCTGGTGTCTGTTGGATTGCAACACCCCAGTGTGGACACATGCACCAAGTACACAGTAGTTGGACAGTGCAGAGGACACGGTGTGGCATGTGGACATGCACACATCACAGCTCTTGCCACTGAGTCAGTACAGGTTTCCGGATGAAAGGGATGCCCAGAGTCAAATAGGAAATGCATGTGATGCATACCAGCGACAGACACCATGATGCACCCATGTCCTGATAGCCAGCGCCACTATGGTGTGCATGTAGCACATGTCACTCCCCTGCAGGCTCACCAATCAGTAGACACATGCCATGGCGGAGGCATGACTGCAAAGTCATACATCACTGTCTCAGTGATGTATGACTTTGCAGCCAGACAACAACACTCTGCACTGTGTCACAATAGTAGGTCATGGGGAATGCAAGTCCTGGAGCTGCACAAGTGCACATGTACATCCCCCCACAACACATCCTCCTAACCCTCATCTGTCCAGGTCATACCTATTGGACATATGGGAGACCTGTGACACTACCCTCTGAACCTGAGCCCCTCACACTCTGCTGTGAATGGGGAACAGCTGCCTGAACTTCACATTCACATGCCCCAGTCTGCATGGGCAGCTGATCAGACACCTATGTGACACACAAGTATCGTCTCCTATGGTCACATCTCCAGTGGCATGCTGAGCCCCTACCAAGAAACTCCACAGCAGTCCTGGCGACTAATCCACAGCACACTGACACAGAGGCAGACACCTGAGGGATCAAATCACTGCGCACAATGTGTCAGCTGATACACGGGAGTGGGAGTACAGAGTGTATTGTATGGCCTGGAGTAGGCATGACTGTCCAGCCCCACATGAATGAGGGATGAGCCCTGGACTGTAGGCAGCTGGCTAAGTATGTGTGACACACGTCATATACATACTCCTGGGGCCCAAACATTGTTCCCACCCGCAGCATGGGTGTGTGCCAGATACCCCAGCCACATGTGGTGGATCAGCTCAGCAATTGGACCACAGATCAAAGTAACACGCTGAATACATGTCAGAATACAGGCATTGTGTAAGCAATGGACCCACCCATGATGCCCACCACAGAGTCAGGGAAACAGATGCTGTCTCCCACCTTGAGTCAAGCAAACTGCAAGGACACAGTCCTAAGTGACAGAATTCCCTGCATGTAAGGGCCACACCTGGGTATCAGATGAGGAGTGGGCAGTGCACAATAGAGGGACATGGCTCCTGGACAACATGACTGCTGTACTGTGGCAGTTTAACCAGGCCCGAGGAGGGCACATAGCATGTTAGACAGAGTTCACAGTGCAGTCTTTGACTCACCCCCTCCTTGCTGCTCTCTGGCCTTCAGCTGCCCATCCAGGTCTGGAAAGACCACCGCCAGGATCCTGAGCATGTGGGGGGTCAGGGTCCGTGTTCCGCCCCTCCTGCGAGGAGGCGACAGCTTCAGCTGGACCCGTGCAATCCTCCGGGTCCAGCCCCGAAGGTCCTGCCACCTCTTTTGGCAGTTGCGGATCCGGCGCTTGTAGACCCCCACGGACCGGACAGCCCGGACGATGTCCTTCCAGATCTCCTGCTTCCGATGGGCAGAAGCCTGTCAGGATGACAAAGTGATAAGGCCATTACTACACATGCAACATATCCGTGCATGACACAGTTGCATATACATGTCGCAATCACAGGGGCACATGGTGTACACAGGCAGTGCATGGCTGCCCATGGACAGTTTTCCAGAAGTCACTACATGGTATCATTGCATGGGGAGTAAAACCCTGTTCAGAAGCACTGTCACTGCACCATACCTGTCCAGTGCAAGTCACTACACACTATGGGGGGTGACAACTACTCAGTGAGCCTGCTAGCCAGTGGCGTGCAGACTCTCAGCCTTGCTAGTCAGACAAAATGCACATTCAGAAAGGCAGTGCACAGGACACTCACCTGCTCCCCTGGTGTCCCATACAGCTTGCTGTACTGTGGAAGTAGGCTGTCCAGCAGGGCCTGGTTCTCTTCAAGGCTGAAGGCTGGGGCTCTCTCCACAGTACGTGCCATTGCAGGGTCCAGAGGGGCAGAGACAGCAGCAGTGCAGTGGCAGATGTCGTCTTGGAGCATGTAGTGCAGGCAAGTGGGCTCTCAGGGGAACAGCCAGCAATATATATGTGCTGGAGAGGCAGATACTGTCCCTTGTGTCCAAAGTGATAGGTCCAAGTCGTTTGCATCTTCTGAATCTGGCCAATCCATGGAATAGCAGCACCAAAACACGCCCACAGCATCCTTCAAATCTTCAACTTCATGACATACATGATTTTGCAACATTGTTGTGGGTGACCAACTGATTTTCCAGCAACCGACTCGTTCGAAATTCGTAAACGCGTCCGTTGCCAGGCAAGCCCATTGTCAATGGGTGCGCACCGATCGGTCCATTGCAGTTCAACGCGCACAGGGGTACAACGCGTACCCGCACACATTGAAAGCAATGGGCCGGCCGGAGGCACCGATCGGTCCATTGCAGTTCAACGCGCACAGGGGTACAACGCGTACCCGCACACATTGAAAGCAATGGGCGGCCGGAGGCACCGATCGGTCCATTGCAGTTCAACGCGCACAGGGGTACAACGCGTACCCGCACACATTGAAAGCAATGGGCCGGCCGGAGGCACCGATCGGTCCATTGCAGTTCAACGCGCACAGGGGTACAACGCGTACCCGCACACATTGAAAGCAATGGGCCGGCCGGAGGCACCGATCGGTCCATTGCAGTTCAACGCGCACAGGGGTACAACGCGTACCCGCACACATTGAAAGCAATGGGCCGGCCGGAGGCACCGATCGGTCCATTGCAGTTCAACGCGCACAGGGGTACAACGCGTACCCGCACACATTGAAAGCAATGGGCCGGCCGGAGGCACCGATCGGTCCATTGCAGTTCAACGCGCACAGGGGTACAACGCGTACCCGCACACATTGAAAGCAATGGGCCGGCCGGAGGCACCGATCGGTCCATTGCAGTTCAACGCGCACAGGGGTACAACGCGTACCCGCACACATTGAAAGCAATGGGCCGGCCGGAGGCACCGATCGGTCCATTGCAGTTCAACGCGCACAGGGGTACAACGCGTACCCGCACACATTGAAAGCAATGGGCCGGCCGGAGGCACCGATCGGTCCATTGCAGTTCAACGCGCACAGGGGTACAACGCGTACCCCCACACATTGAAAGCAATGGGCCGGCCGGAGGCACCGATCGGTCCATTGCAGTACAACGCATCACTGTACATGTGACTGGCATATGTCAGCATGCCTGTCTCAGATGGACATATGCCAGCCACAGATAGCTCCCAGGGAGTGAGGGGCACACCTACATCACGACAGCCTGTCCAAACCTTATCATAAGGCATGTAAGGCTGCATTTCCTATTGTGTGTATGTTGGTGTACATGTTGTCCTGTGGGTGTCACCTGTGGGCAGCCACCCCCAGGCTGTGCACGTGTTCATGGGGACAGGATCCTGGGTGTTACGTGTACGTGACCACTGTGATGTGCAACTGTTCATATCTGTGCATGTGCCATGGTCACATTTCACAGTGGTGTTTGTGTATGTCATGTCACATACCCCGTGAGTCCCATGTGGGACGGTATGTTTGAGCCAGGGTGTCCCAGTGGCACAATAGTGATGGACCTCCACAGTCTTTGTGCATGTAGTGTTTACAATGTCTCTGATTTCATGTGCACAATGGGAGACAGTCTCCACATCCACGTTGTGTGTGCATGGACTCTGATGTTGTGCGTGTGTGTCACAGACGTCCATGTCTGTCCTGCCGTGGCAAGTGGGGCCACTACCTGTGGGGGTCATGTTTGTTTTGCTGTGGTGTACACATGATACTCCATGTGATGCCAGTGTCCATGTGGCATTACAGGGTCCCTGGGAATGTACCTGTCGTTGAGCTGTGGT
Organism: Calotriton arnoldi; assembly: GCA_963921515.1. Lineage (NCBI taxonomy): Eukaryota > Metazoa > Chordata > Amphibia > Caudata > Salamandridae > Calotriton > Calotriton arnoldi. Next base: position 460,069 of record CAWUFW010001141.1, read on the forward strand.
GCCTGGGGCACATCTGTCCTCACATGTCACTGTGGGGGGTGATTGTGACACGGCAGCAGGAGATGGGAACTGTGACACGGCATCATGATATCCAATGGGCCAACCTGGGACAAATTGATGCCACCTGTAGGACCGTGTTGACAGATGTTGGCCATGTATGTACCATACATGTCCTTCCGGTACTGCACACTTCATGTAGTTGTGCCTCATAATGATGTATGTTGGGATCTTGAGTGTGTTCAATGCCGCATATGTGGGGTGACTGACAATCTTGCTTACTTCTCCTCTGCACTGCAGGGCTCCTGCTGTCCATCGGCCATTCCCAGACCTGGCAACGATGGTGGAACGGGACAGCATCCGACGGTACCGCTTCACCAGGCAGCTGATTGAGGATTTGGCAGTGCAGTTGTCCCCACATTTGCAGCCTGGCCGGCCGTATCCTACAGCGCTGACCCCCAAGGTGAAGGTGATGGCAGCCCTACACTTCTTTGCCACCGGTACCTTCCAACATACTGTGGCGACTGCTGGTGGGATGTCACAGACCATGTTCAGCCGTGTGCTCCGCGATGTTTTGGCGGCAATGTTGCTCTTCCTGAACCGGTACATCTATTTCCCTAGACTGCGACGACTCACTGACGTGAAGAGTGACTTTTATGCCCTGGGGAGGATGCCGCATGTCATTGGCTCCATTGATGGGACACATGTGGCTTTGGTACCACCACAGGCCCAGGAGCAGGCCTACAGGAACCGCAAGCACTACCACTCGGTCAATGCACTGGTGGTGTGTCTTGCAGACATGACCATCACACACGTGTGTGCCCGTTTCCCTGGTTCAGCACACGATGCCTTTGTGATGAGGAGTAGTCGCATCCCCAGGATGATGGCACAGATGCAGAACCAGCGTGCCTGGCTTGTCGGTGTGTACTGACTTTGTGCCATTGTGTGTGATCTGATCTGTAGTATTCCGCCCACTTTTCCAAGTCAGCTAATGTGCACTTGTCTGTCCGTAGGTGACTCGGGATACCCCAACATGCCGTGGTTGCTGACACCCTCAGGAACCCTGTGACACCTGCCCAGATGCGCTACAATGAGGCACATGGTCGGACCAGGAGAGTGATTGAGCGGACCTTTGGTCTCCTGAAGAGCCGCTTCCGCTGCCTGGACAAGACCGGAGGGTCCCTCCCATATGCCCCTGCGAAAGTGTGCAAGATTATCATCGTCTGCTGCATGCTCCACAACCTGGCAGTGCGGAAGGAGTTGCCTCTCATCCAGGATGACAATGACCAACATCCGCCACCTGTGGAGGATCCTGGCCTGGACCACGATGCCAGTGACGATGATGATGATGATGATGGTGATGGTGATGTCCGCACACAGCTCATCACCAACTTCTTTAGCTGAATGTGAGTATCCTGAGGTGTCATGTCAATGATGTGAGTTGGCATGATGTGTGGGTGGTGCTCTGGTGCTGTTGGAGTGTGTCCATGGGCTACTTGACTGGATGTGTGTTGCGATGTGTGGTGACAGGTGGGCTGTACTCCCCAACAGTGTTGACATGCTAACTTGGTTCTGGGTGGGTATCTTGTAACATGTATTGTGCATGAGTTTTGCTGTTCTGTCCTGTACTCCATTGCTTTTGACTGTGTGTCATTTCTGTCCTTCACAGGGTACTTTCAGATTCGTTTGGTCAACTGTGTCCACCGACGACGTGATTGCACATCCAGGCTGGTAGCTGTTGTGTCCCTACAGGTGATGTGCGCCACACCCATGGACTTCCTTCCGTCTACAGTTGTTGACTGTGTGCCCGCTACCAGGTGGGGTTACCTTGCATCTGTAGTGGTTACGGCATGTTGCAACTGTGTAATAAACCTGTGCTTCACTTTGTGATGTGCGTTGTCTGTGGTCACACATTTGACTGCCATTTGCTTACTGCACCTGTGGGCTACTTGACTACAACTGGGAATGGGTGTGGTGTCTGTGCATTGCACCGTCTTCCCTGGCAACATCAGTGTAGGCAATGAGTCAGATGGCCTAGGTGTGTATGTGTCGTGTAGCCCTGGTGGTGTGTCTCCCTCATGTGTGTCACGTTGCCTGTACTCACATGCCTGTGTTGTCCTTGCTGTTGCAGTTCGCATACACAGTGTAATTTTGCAGTTCATCATCCCCATAACAGCACCCACGTTGGAATCACGACAGAGGCAAGTATGGTGTATTAGTGTGTTTATTGTGATACATTTGTGTTAATAGTGCATAGGATGGGTTGTGCTGTACATGAATCTTGCAATCCCAAGTTCCTAGGTGAATTGAAAGTCCGGGTAGACAGGATCCCCAGTATCGGGGCCACAGTTGTCTGACACATTGGTCCAACTTGTACTCCCCATGCAATGTGTGGGAGTAGTGTTGCCGTCAACAGGGTGAACAGTCTGTGCACAAAGGCGAACATCCAGAACAGGTTCAGGCTTCCTGGGAGTTGCGCTTGGCCATCGGCCTCTCACTTTTCCCTCCTCGGACGACCCCTCTTCTTGGGGGGGGCCCTCAAGTGCAGGCTGCTGCGGTGCAGGGGACTCTCCGCCAGAGTCCTCCTCCCTCCCTGTGGCAGTTGCAGTTTGTTCGGCACCAGATGTTGTTGGCACACAGGGAGGTGTGGACTGGTTGCTGTTCATCTGGCGGAGGCATTGTAAAATGTCCCTGTGCACCGCCGTCATCTCATGCAGTGCATCCCACTTGGACTCCACGCGGGACATGTGTGAGTCCACACGGGACATGTGTGACTCCACGTGGGACATGTGGGAGTCCAAGCGGGCATGATGGGCAGCCTGCTGCTGTTTAATGTCTCTGAGGAGCCCCACTACCTGGCTGAGCTCTCCGGTGCTGGACTGGTACGCATCAGCTATGCGTACCAGTTGTGGGTCGTCATGCACACCAGCAACGTCTGCAAGCAGCGACCTCTGTCTCCCACCCCTCCCACCACCCCTGCTGACATGTGCAGTGTGTGCAGTGGCACGCACAGATAACCCTGGTCCACCTTGGGGGTTGGTGGTGGTGGTGGTGTCCATGGCCCCAGGTTGGTCCAGGGTCACTGTGCTGGTGTTGCTCCTTATTCTGTCCATGTCGGCAGGGATGGTATTCGTGGTGACAGTCGTTGTAGGGGTGGGTGCAGGGGGTGCAGCTGGTGGTCCTGCTGGTGCTGCAGCTGGTGGTCCTGCTGGTGCTGCATGTTGACTTGCACCGGATGTGCCAGGTTGTTCTTCATCGTCCGAGGAGGACAGAGGCTGTACGACGCCAGTGAGCTCGGCATCCTCTTGAGCCTGGGACTGGGACTCCTCAGCGTCTGCTGCTGTGTCCCCATCATCACCTGTTTTTGGGAGACACAAACAATGTATGTCATGTTTCTGCAGGCATCAATGGTTGACACACATGACAGTTGTGACTGTGCCTCTGGGTGCGGGCCTGTACATTGCATTGTCCTAAGTCGTCACAGTCAGGGGTTGATATTGGTGTGGCACATTGTCCTGCATTATTTGGGCATTTCTATGTATTTTCTGGGGTGTGAACATGGTCTGCATTGCTTGTGTTTGGTTGACAGCCGGACCTCCTTCCCACCCACCCAGCCAGTCAGTTATCCCACCATGGAACGTGCTTGCGTTGCAGGGAGTGTAAGTTGTCTCTCAGGATGTCAGTCAGTGGTGTCCTGCTGTTTGTTGGTGCACAGTTGGCAGCAGGGCCTTGTGCTCCCCACAGCAGTAGCCAGTGTCAGCCATCTTGTGAGTCCTTCTCCACTCCCTGTGATGTGAGCATGGTTCAGGGTGGTGTTGATGGGACAGTTGTGGGGGTGAGCTATGTCTGTGACTACGACTCCCATCATGCCATTGCCTCCACCCCACTTGCCAGCATTCCCATACTTACTTGCTTTTGTGTGGAGTTCAGTGGGTGTGGGTGTGAGGGCAATGGCAAGATGGCTGACAGTGGTGTCCTGCTGTTGGTTGGTGTGCAGTACCCAGCATGCCCTTGTGCTCCCCACGACACAGCAACAGTGTCAGACATCTTTGATGGGCCTTTCCACTCTCTGTGGGATGTGCATGCGTGAGTGTGAGCTTGCTGGGCCATGTGGTGGGGGATGTAGGGCTGTGACTACGACTCCCATCATGCTATTGCCTCCTCCCCCTTCCCAGCATGCCCATGCTTCCTTCCTTTTGACTCTGCTTCCCTGTGGGTTGGGCTGGCTGTGCTGACAGGATGGCTGGGAGTGTTGTCCTGGCAGTTGTTTGGCTAAGAGTCCCAAGAGTGTCCCTGTGCTTCACACAACATAACCCAGGGTGGTGGTGCTTTGTGGGATCTTGTGTTAGGATGGAGGGCATTGCATTCTACCAGGTGGGTACTGTGGAGTTTGTGTTGGGGGTGTGAGGGGAGGTGCTGGTGACTATAGTCAGTGCTGCAAGTCCCCCTTCCCACCCAGCCAGCCAGATATCCCACCATGGAACGTGCTTGCATTGCAGGGAGTGGAAGTTGTCTCTCAGGATGTCAGTCAGTGGTGTCCTGCTGTTTGTTGGTGCACAGTTGGCAGCAGGGCCTTGTGCTCCCCACAGCAGTAGCCAGTGTCAGCCATCTTGTGAGTCCTTCTCCACTCCCTGTGATGTGAGCATGGTTCAGGGTGGTGTTGATGGGCCAGTTGTGAGGCTGAGCAATGTCTGTGACTACGACTCCCATCATGCTATTGCCTCCACCCCCTTCCCAGCATGCCCATGCTTCCTTCCTTTTGACTCTGCTTCCCTGTGGGGTGGGCTGGCTGTGCTGACAGGATGGCTGGGAGTGTTGTCCTGGCAGTTGTTTGGCTAAGAGTCCCAAGAGTGTCCCTGTGCTTCACACAACATAACCCAGGGTGGTGGTGCTTTGTGGGATCTTGTGTTAGGATGGAGGGCATTGCATTCTACCAGGTGGGTACTGTGGAGTTTGTGTTGGGGGGTGTGAGGGGAGGTGCTGGTGACTATAGTCAGTGCTGCAAGTCCCCCTTCCCACCCAGCCAGCCAGATATCCCACCATGGAACGTGCTTGCATTGCAGGGAGTGGAAGTTGTCTCTCAGGATGTCAGTCAGTGGTGTCCTGCTGTTTGTTGGTGCACAGTTGGCAGCAGGGCCTTGTGCTCCCCACAGCAGTAGCCAGTGTCAGCCATCTTGTGAGTCCTTCTCCACTCCCTGTGATGTGCGCATGGTTCATGGTGGTGTTGATGGGACAGTTTTGGGGCTGGCAATATGTGTGACTGCGACTCCCATGATGCTATTGGCTACACTGACTTGGCCAGCATACACAGAATTCCTTCCTTTGAGTGGTCTTCACTGTGTGTTGGTGTTGTTGTGGTGGCTACATGTGTGGATGTGTTTGTTAGTTCTATTTGTGCCACTGCCTAGCTGTAGTTGTGGTTGTGTTTGTACATGTGTTGGCACAGTTGGATGTGACTTTTTTGATGGCATGTGTTGTGTTTATCTGACTGACATACACATTTTGGGATGATTCTGTTCTAGTTGCTGTGTAATTGCTATGAGTGCATGGTTTGACTCTCCCCTTGACAGTGATGTGTGTGTTTTGTGGCAGTATATTGTGTACATTTGTTGTGTACTCACCAGGCTCTGGGATGTCCTCTAGTCCATATACGCTCACTGGCGGAAGGATGGCCCGCACCTTCTCCTCCCAGGGCCTGAGGTATATTGGCTTGGCAGGAGGGCCACTGCCGGTGTGTTGGCTGTTGATGTAGTCTTTCTTCAGCATGTCCCGTACCCTCCTGCGCACGTCATACCACCTGTTCTGGATGTCCGTCTTTGTGCGCCGACATGGTGATTGGGCGTTCACCCTGTTGATGATCCTCTCCCACATCTTGGTTTTCTGCGACATGGGGGTCTGTTGGACCAGAGTGCCAAACAGCTGTGGCTCCACCCTGAGGATCTCGTCTACCATGACTTCCAATTCACTATCTAGGAACTTGGGATTCTTCTTGGGGGCATGGTGATGGGTGGTGATGGTGGGTGATGTGTGTGTTGGTGTGCAGGTGAGGGTGTGTGAGTGTGTGTTTTGCTGGGTGTATGTGAGGTAGGTATTTGTTGGTGTGCTGATGGTGTGTGGCTTGTGTGAGGGATGAGCTGTGGGTGTGTGGTTGCTTTCTCTTGGGTGCTGGCAGTGGAATGGCATTTGCAAAGGCTCATGGTAGTGATTTGTGTCCTTTATATAGGTGGAGTTGTGGGTGTGTCCTTGTTCTCTGTCCCCACCCCCCAGTATTTATTGGCTTGGTAATTGCTTGTTTGGCCTTTTTTGGGTGATTTTTCCTTTGTGCTGTTTGTGTATGTTGGAAACGTTCTTGTGACCGAGTCGGACCCTGCATTGGTCTCGTACGGTGTTTTCCGCTTCGCTCACGCTGTGTTTGTGCAGTTTTCTATGCTGCGTACGCGTCGGTCGCGGTGTATTGTGTTGCTTCGGCTCGGTTTTGTATGCGTGTCGGTCGTACGGCTTGTCCTCCGTCCGACTCGCTCGTGGTTTTCGCGCCTTGCATCGTACTTAGCGGTTTGGAGTTAGCGTGTACGTTTCGGTCGGATTTGTTCCGGGTGCGTGTCGGTCGGTTGGATTCGCGTGTTTTTCCGGCCGGATTGCTGTTTTCCGTGCGGCTCGGTCGGTCGACTTGGTTTCGTTACGTGTCGGTCGGATTTTTCGCGCCTTGCATCGTACTTGGCGTGTCGGGCACCACGGGTACGTGTCGGTCGGTATTTTTTCCGGATCCGAGTCGGTCGGTGCTTTTTCCGGCCCGAATCGGAATCGACCCCTTAGTCTTTAGGCTGCTGTACATTTCACTAGGTGCCCAGAAACTGATGCTCCTCTGACTCAAAATCAGTTCTTCTGGAGTATGAAATGAATCGACACCAGCTGCACGGCAAACCACATTTATTATAGTCATCAACAGACTTACACTAGTGCAACATGCTCGGCTACACATTTAACATTGGGTTTTTAAGATGTATACTTACTTTCTCAAATTCTTTGATTTCCTGTAAGATACTCACAGTCATTAATGGTTATTTCAGCGGATCCCCCTCTTCATCTGTGACAAGTGAGACTAAGCCCCTGATTGCAAGTTGCATAGAATTGTGTGGAGTATTTACCACACTTACCACACCCGAAAAAATACCAATTTCCTGGGTTGTGGTATTTGTGAAGTTTAGCAAATATCTCAGATTCTGTGTTTACAAGTTCAAAATAAGCTACAGAATTACATTTAACTTACAAATTTCCACATATTTTGTTTTTCTGGACATTGCCTGCTGTTAAATGCGACCATGAGAAAAATACAAAGGCGTCATAATCATCACACAACTCATAAATCCAATCCCTGAGTAAAGTGTTGCTTCCACAGGGTTCAAAAGTTGGCCCTGAACCTATTAGGGCTTCACTCATCTAAAGGTGCAGAGCTCAGTGGCCTAAAAAGAAATCTGGCTTTGGTTTCAATTGTACATTCAACATGCAGTCCACATTCCTTGCACTGGCCTTAAGATAAACTGCCGGTTTATTCTTCTTTCTACTCAAAGACAGAGTATTAACAACTGAACTGCATGTCTGAGTAGCAACAATACATTTTATTACATTGCCCTTAGTGGTTACTCTACCACAACTCCTTGTTCTTGTCTGCTTAGAACAGGACTTATTAGAACCAATGATATGGGTTCTTCATTTCTTTACACTGGATATCACATCATAAGATGGAGCATTATATCCCAGAAATGCAGTTAAAACAAGAGCAATTAGAGTAATGGCCCCTATAGAATCAGCACTCCGGGATGTGGTTGTAGTCATATTTGGACTCACACTGGTTTTTGTCTTTATGCTCCTGTTGTTAAATGTGATTTTAATTTTTAGTCATGTTCAAAGTTATTGATTTTTTTTTCCTGAATATCTTGTCCCATTTACAGAGACATTCTAATTCCACCTTTACAATCAGCGCATTTCAAGGGGACCTAATAGTGGTGATCCTAGCAATTCCATCTAATTCCTTTTCAGATCCCTGAATGCAAAGATGGTATTTAATAGGGGTGGGCGATAAACTCCACTCTGCCGGTGAAGTTTTCAGAGTTTTGCTCACTCCGCATTACACTTGTAACGCGGAGTTCCAGTAAAACTCAGCCAACTGCGTGTGGCAGAGTTTTTTCTGGCAAGCACTGGCGACCAGGAGCGAAAATTTTCATCCCCTAGTGCGATTTTCGGGTGCTAGATTGCCACTAGGAAAGATTTTCTCAACGCAGGCAGTCGCAGCAGGTCACAACTATTCAGGTTGAAAAAGCTGCCGCTCGAGTAGAAAATCTACTTGAGTGGCAGAAATAAGCAGTTCATGCTGATTTTACAGCACAGAACAAGCTCCTGGTGCTAAAAGCATGTGCAGCGTGACGTGCTGAATTATGCCCGCTCGTGGAACTCTGCGGTATCTCTGGAGTTTTTATGTAATTCTGCGGAGTGAAACTCTGCAAGTTCTGCCCACCCCTAGTATTGAATTAATTATTAGCTAGTTTGTCATGTCTTCATTGAATATCGGGGTGGAGCTGCCAATTGCCAGACAGTAAATGAGTATTACAGGACTCTGTACATCATTTCCAAGATCTTCTTGTAGACTGATGTTTTGCAGCAGATTTAGTAGTCCTCTTTCTTCTTCCAGACACATTTTTATTCCATAAACCCCTATCACAAATATCCTCTAATTTTGTGACCTTTCTTGCAAAAGATTGAAGTAACTTTAATAAAATCTCCATTTTTTAAGTGTGAAGGTTCTTGGCCACCTCCAAGGTTGAAAGAGATTTAGAAATTCTATCAAATAGCAGTGACACCCAGCAAGTATTCATTGTTTTGACCCAGGGTGTGCATTATCAAGCAAAACATTCACCTAAGAGTCTGCATACGACTCACAACAGCATTCATTATCCTTTTACAGCTGAAGTTAACATAATTCTCTTCTGAAGCAAATGTGTCTATTAGTGGTTCAAAGTTAAATGTCAGAGACGGACCCAGAGGACTACTAGAGTTACCATTTAAGTTCTGAGAACCAATGTAAATGGTATTTGTGTCAAATGAAGAATTTAATGAGGTTTGTCTGTATACATTAGACAGATTATTAGTTCATGGCGACGCATTAAAAAACAAAATAGAAAATACAAGATAGAATCATTTTACCTCCACTGGGCTGGAAAATCTAGAATACCTTTCGGCGTCGAATTCTAATCACTTTTATCCATGAAAAAAAGCAATTGGAGTCAGGCTTGACCTCTTGTTAAATGGGTAGTTCTCAGCATAGGCCGGCCAATTAAACAAACAGAAAAATCTGTTATTTTTGCATTTTCTTTGCTGTTCCTAGGAGGTTAACATTACTAAAAAAACTCTTATTTACAGTACTAGGGCATCGAAGTACTAACAAAAAGTTGTAATAGTGGGTGCAAGGTCCACATCTATTTTTTGCTAACTCTGTAATTTTCCAATGCAAAATATGTACTAATAGGTCACGTTGCAAAATTCCCATTCGCAGGAGGTCATAGAACCGCCAGCCTACTGAATATTAATTATGCAAGTTGCTATTCAGGAGTTTCTGTGATTGGCTACAAATACACAGATGGGTTACCTGCAAAGTACAGCAGACCTTCATCTCTGCATTTGCATTCCCAAAGGGTAAGTATCCTTTTTTGCTAAATACGTCTTGGGGACATTCTGAAAGCTGACCTAAAAATGCATTCTGGCCATTGCTTACCATTGACTTTGTGGCCTTATTTGTTTTAGGCTGTCCAGCATGTCTTTATCCCTCCCGCGAAGAATATTCTGTTTACTGTATTCTTACACGAGTGTTCGTTTTCTGTAAACAGGCCTATACATTTTGTTATTATCTTGTCACATTTGCTGTGCATTCATAGACAAAGGTCAAAGGTCAAGCTCTGTCTTCTGAGGGAGCTTTGTGTTTACTTTTATTTCTCTGACTTCAAAGTGAGAGGATTTATCTGAAGGTGTGAAAGGAAAGGCTTTTTTCTAGCACACAACAAAATGTCTGTTAATGTCATTTAAATGCCTGTAAATGAATTGTGCAACTATTTCAAAATATATCAGAATTAGGAAAACACAAATGAAGCAAATTTTTTGTAATTCTGAATTGTGATGGGAACAAATATTTTAATACGATCGAAAAAAATCAATACACTAGTTGATGCCATTTTGACACATTACCATTTGTGCTCTGTATAGTTTTATCAGTAAAACTGTATCTCTGTGCAAATGTAATAGTCACTTCAATTGAAAATGTGTTGTCTGTGATGGCAGTGCACTACAACACCATACATATGCCACTCTATGCCACTCCATTGTACAACACTCTACTCCACTCTATGCCACTATACCCCCTTCCAACCTACGATACTCTATGCAACTCCACTCTACACCACTCTACTCTAATCCACTCCACTACACTCTGCGCACACAATGCCACTCTACTCCACTCTATGTCACTCTACTTCACTCTATGCCACTTCACTCCACTCCATGCCACTCCATTCTACTCTACTCCTTACGACACTCTGCTCCAGTATATTACACTCTACCCCACCCAAATGCACTCTACTCCACTCCATGGCATTCTACACCACTTCACTCTACGACACCCTACACCACTCTAAGACAGTCTACTTCACTCTACGCCACTTCACTCTCTGACCCTCTATTCCACTCTACGCCCCCCACTCTACACCCCTCCACGCTACGCCACTCCACTCTATGCCCCTCCACTCTACATTACTGTATGCCTCTCAACTCTATGACACTCTAATCTGGCCCATCCACTATATGCCCTTCCACTCTATGACCCTCCCCGACACTCTGAAACTCTACTCCACTCTACGTCGCTCCTCTCTACGCAAATCTATGGAACATTACTCCACTCTACAACACTTTACTCTACTATACTCCATACTACTCCACTCTCTGACACTTCACTGTATGCCACTCCACTTCACTCTGTGACACTCCACACCTCTTTACTCCATTTCACTCTATGATACTCCACTTAACTCCACTCTACTCCATGACACTCTAAGATGCTCCACTCTGCTCTACAACACTTCATTCCACTCTATGCCCCTCCACTGTCATCTACACCCCTCCACTCTAAGCCCCTCACTCTACACCCCTCCTCTCTACGACCTCCACTCTCTGATCTCCGATCTACTACCTCCACTCTACAACACTCTATGACACTCTATGCCACTCCACTCTCCGACAATCTATGCCACTCTGCACTCCACTTTACTCACTCTACACCATTATACTCTACTCCACTCCACAACACTTTACTCCATGCTGTGAAACTTTACTCCACTCAATGCTACTCCACTCTACTCTACTCCATTCTCCTCTACTATGCCACTCAAATCTATGCCACTCCATGCCATGCCATTCCACTCTACAACACTCCATTCTATGTCTGTCCACGCCACTGTATGCCACCACTCCACTCTATGGTACTCTACTCCTATTCTACAGGACCCTATTCTACTCCTCTCTACTCCACTCTAAGCTACTCTACTCTATTCTGCACCACTCTACTCCACTCTACTCCACTCTAAGCCACCCTACTCTACTTCACTCTACTGTACTCTATGCCACTTTACTCTATGACACTCTACTCCACTCTACCGCCCCCCCAATTCCACTCTACTCTATGTTCTTCCACTGTACGCCCCTCCACCCTATGCCCCACCACTTTATGCCCCTCCACTGTATTTCCTCCACTCTACGAGCCTCCAGTCTATAACTCTCCACTTTATCACACACTATGGCACTCTATGCCACTCCATTCCACTCTACAGCACTACATGAAACTCTACTCTACTCAACTGTACTGCAATCTACACTGCTTTACACCATTATACTCCACTGCACTCCATCACACTTTACTCCACTCTGTGGTACACCACTCCACTCTTCTCCATTCTGCTATACACCACTCTACTCTAAGCAACTCCACTGTACACCATTACACTCTAATCCACACCACTCCATGCCATGCCACTCCACTCTACAACACTCTACTCTATACCACTCCACTCTATGCCCCTCCACTCCACTCTACACCATTCTACGCCACTCCACTCTATGCCACTCCATTCTATGACATTCCACCCCTCACCACTTCACTCTATGACGCACTGTACTCCACTCTACGATACTCTATGGTACTCCATTCTATGACACTCTACTCCACTCTGCGCCCCTCGACTTTACAACACTTTACTCTGCTCTACTCCACATCCCTCCACACTACGCCACTCTACTCCACTCAACAACACATTACTCCACTCTATCCTACACCACTCCACTCTAATCTACACCACTTCACTCTAATGTAGGCCACTCTGCACTAATCTATGCCACTCCACTCTACAACTCTACACTCTATGCCACTCCAATCTGCGACACTCCAATCCAGGACCCTCCACAACACTCTGACACTTTACACCATTCCACTCTACACCACTCTACTCCACTCTACACCACTCCACTCTACTTCACTCTACGCCACTCTACTCCTACACTCTACTCTACTCCACTGCACACTACACCACTATACTCTACTTCACACTATGGCACTTTAGTCCACTCTACAACACTTTACTCCACACTACACCCTTCGACTCCACTCTGTGCCACTATACTCTACTCTACTCTACACTACTCTACTCCACTCTGCTCTTCTCTACTCTACTCTACACCACTCCACTCTACACCGCTCCAGTCTAAGCTACTCCAGTCTACGTCACTGCACTCTACGACATCCCATTCTATGACACTACCCCATTATATGCCACTCCATGCCAATCCATGCCACTCCAAGCCACTCCACTCTATCCCACTCCACTCTACAGCCCTCCACTCTACAACACTCTTTGCCATTCTACTCCACTATATGCCACACTACTCTACTTCACTGTACTCAACCCTACTATACTCCACTTTGCACCACTCTACTCTACTCCACTCCACTCTATGCAACTCTACTCTATTCCACCCTACTCTACTCCACTCTACTGCACTCTACACCACTTTACTCCAGTCTACTCCACTCTCCACCACTTCTCTCTATGCCACTCTATTCCACTCTACGCCACTCTAGTCCACTCTATGCCACTCCACTCCATGCCACTCTTTTCCACTCTACATCACTCTACTCCACTCTACTGCCCTCTACGCCAGTCTATTCCACTGTATTCCACTCTATGCCACTTTATTCCACTCTACGCCCCTCTACTCTAATCCACTCTACTGTTCTATACTCCACTCTACTCCAATCTACTGTACTCTACTCTACTCTATTCGACTCTTCTTTACTCTACTCTACTCTACGCCACTCCACTCTACACAGCTCCAGTCTAAGCTACTCCAGTCTACGCCACTCTACTCTACAATACTCTGCTCTACGATGCTGCACCGCACCCTACGCCACTACAGGCCACTCCATGACTCTCTATGCCACTCCACTCTATCCCACTCCACACTACGCCCCTTCACTAAACAACACACTCCTTCACTCTACTCCCCTCTATGGCACACTACTTTACTTCACTCTATGTCACTCTACTCTACTCCACTTTACGCCATGCTACTCTCCTCCACTCCACACCACTCTATGGCACTCTAATGCACTCTACACCACTCTGCTCCAACCTAGTCCACTCTACATCACTCCTCTATATGCCTCTCTACTCTACTCTATGCCACTCAACGCCACGCCACTCTATGCCACTCAACTCTATGAACCTCTTCTCCACTCTACACCACTCTACTCCACTCTACTCCACTCTACTGCACTCAAAGCAGTCTACTCGACTCTACGCCACTCCACTCTGCATCACTTTACTCCACTCTACACCACTCTAATGTACTACACTCCACTCTGCTGCACTCTACCCCAGTCTGCACCACTCTACACCACTCTACACTATTCTACTCCACTCTGCGTCACTCCACTTTATGCCACTCTACTCCACTCCATGACACTCTATGACCCTCCACTCTACAACCCTTCACTCTACAACACTTCCCTCTACTCTGTGACACTCTGCTTTATGATGCTCCACTCAACTCTGTGCTACTCTACGCAACTCCGCTCCACGACACTCTACTCCACTGTACGCCAGTCTTCTCCACTCTATGTCACTCCACTCTACTCCACTCTACGCAACTTCCTCTACACCACTCAACGCCACTTTACTCCATTGTGCAACTCTCTACTCTATGCCATCCACTCTACGACACTCAATGCCACTCCACTCTACAACATTCTACTCCACTCTATTCCCCTCCACTTCACTCTGCACCACTCCTCTCTACACCACTCCACTCTACAACATTCCACTCTACTTCACTTCACGCCACTCTGCTCTACTCCACTCTACATCACGCAACACCATGACACTCTACAACACTCCAGTCTACAACACGATACTCCACTCTAAGACACACTATTCTACTTTTTGATGACACTCCACTCTACGATACTCCACTCTATGACATTCCACTCCACTATACAACACTCCACAACGCTCTACGCCACTCCACTCTACGACACTCTGCTCCACTCTACACCACTCTACTCTGTGACACTCCACTCTCCTCTACGCCCCTAACTTTTAGCCAAGCTAAATAGCAGCCATCCTGGTGCAAAACATGGCTAAAACACATTCGCGAAGCCAATAGCTCTTGCATATGCAAGAGCTTTTTGCTTAGCCAATGCTTGTTTTTTAAAACAGCCTCTTTTTTTCCATCACGGTGTGGTTACGTGTTTTCACTCACCCTTTCTTGCATTGATCTTAGTTTTTATGCTGTACTGATATCACTGATATTAAAGTGGTACTTAATAGGTGATCTGAGTAGTATGACCTTTTGATGAATTAATTTGTGTACCAAGAATTCACCAATTCAAGCACCTTGGGATGAAGTATATCCTCTACGTAGCTTAAATTATTAATAGTGCCCGACTAAGACAATATTTTTCTAATTTTGTTCAACCCATATACATTTAATGGTTGAAGTAGCAAGTAAGTTCTGATGAATATTTTTGGAGTAGTTTGACTATATGTGTGTTCTTACACTCTTTTCTCTCACTCTCTAACTCTCTTATTCTCTAATTTCCTGTGTCCCTGTGTCCCTGTATATATCTTGAGGAGTTTTTATGTCCTTTTTTATACGTCATTTTTAATTGTCACAAGTGTATATGTTGTATTGCTCGGTTTTATACTATATGTATTTGTATGTTTTGCAGCCCTGACGGAGTTCACATGTAGTGGACGAAACGCGTTGACTGTTCTGTGCCATTTTCTATGAAAAAATAAAACTAAAGATTATCTTGGACATCATATGTAAAGAATGGAATAACTTTATGTGGAATTTTGATTGTGCTGTGCACTTCACATTTATCTGTTGTACTTTTCTGGTTTCTGGTCTCACCTTAACTAAAACTTTTTGGTTTTTTCCCCACTAAAAATAAAATCAGTACTTTGAAGTGTTTCTAAAGATTCTCGAAATTTCACAGAAAATGACATGAAAAAGGGTGCTTGCAAGCCTGTATTGGCTCTAATTGATGGCTTACTGATTACACAGATTTATTCTTCTTGAGTGGTATTTGTATTTTTGTGTATTTTGAACCACCCTATTTTATACTGTGTGTAATGCAAGTTTAAAATAATGAATTAAATAGTCACAGTACTTTCTGTCACAGGCTGGGACCTCCCAGTACTAAACATACACAAGTCATTATTTTCCACTGCTCCAACCAAGATTCAACTCTCTGGCTCTCTAATTACAAACACAGACCTCTTCAGTGCAATATGTAACAGAGGTTTCAGGCTGTACTATATTGCATTTCCCACTGATTAGCTTAACATGGATTTATTTTTCATTTAAGTATGCGTTATGGTATGTAGTTACCTGACTGTGAAAGACCAAAAAGTTACAGAATATTTTGCTTTTTAGCCACCCTTTTGACCACGCCCCTACACTCACCCCGCCCCATTGTGCACAGCATCACAGTTCCCATACTTTTTTTTAATGCACTTCGACCACTTCTGTTTATGTAATAAAAAACGTGACAAAAATGTTGGAGACTGGAGCCCCAACCCATGTCCATAAGGACAGGTCGCAAGGGGCAAGCCCGGGGGTTGCAGCTGCGAACCTCAATGACGCCCATGGTTCAGAGAACTCTTCTTGTGCCACACCCAACATGCATGCCCAGCGTTCATCGTCATGTTTGCATTTGAGTGCCTGCAGTCTTCCCTTGAACATTATAGATGCAGGAATTCAAGTAGCACAATGCAAACAACCGCCCAAGGCTGGGTTAGCTATTCCCACTTGAGCTTGAATTCGAGTTTACTAGTGATGTTTGGCATCAGCTAGTAAAAGGGCTGTTTAGTAACGGATAATGGTTTTCTTTCTGATTGGGTGGAAGGGTCAGGGTGTAGTAGGGCTGTTGTGCACTGTTTTTGGTGATTATGAATAATTATTTTTACCATTAGTCGTTTGGTATGTGAAAACTGAAAGCATTTCAATTTCGAAATTAAACTGTTAATTGGATGTGGTTGCTGATTGCCACTGACAAGGCACGTTGTTTACGCTGTGGTCTGCCTCACTTGAGATGCAGTTGCACTAATGTTTGTATTGGAAGTCATAAGTTCAAGTCTCAGCTCAGTCACGTGCATTGTGTCAACTACGAGCGGATAATGTATCTTGCATTAAAGAGTGCCCAAGGATGACAATGGTTGTGCATAAAAATGTGCATCTGTTTACTCATTCATTGTGTCCCTCACTCTACTCTCTGAGACCTGAGGTTAAAGGGAGATGTATAATGCATAACCTGTTTGCAAAGCAATGTGAGGCTTAATAAAATGTGGTGCATAATGCATACATCACAACTTTTATTTTACAGTTCGATTCGTAAAGAAAAGTAGTACATCTGCACCCGTAAAAGTATCCTCCAAGTAGGTTTCAGTTGACTACTTTTGGGAGTTCACAAACATTCCCATTAGTACGCATGGAAAACAGTGCAGGACTCTGGTG
This sequence comes from Calotriton arnoldi, assembly GCA_963921515.1. NCBI lineage: Eukaryota > Metazoa > Chordata > Amphibia > Caudata > Salamandridae > Calotriton > Calotriton arnoldi. Next base: position 477,175 of record CAWUFW010001141.1, read on the forward strand.
AACTACTGTTAATGTCATGTGACATATTCCCTGAGCTCCCATTTCGATAATGGAGAATTGTATACATTGTACAATCCCACTCTGAAAAATGCAGCTTAAAGTGCAAATGCACATTTTTCTTTCGTTTTTTTAATCCACAGGAAAATATTTTTCCCATGCAGAAAACGTTTCCCTACAGATTGACAGAGTTTGAGGGTAATATGTTCCTCTCCCTTCCATCGAAGGGGGTTACGCCTGATCTTTTGTGGCATAAAACACTGACCCTTCCAGGGTTGGAAAAGGTTGGATGTGAGTTTGAAAATGTCCACAAAGTCACACATTTGTTGGCAGTCACCGTTACAAGGCAAACCACTCCTTGATTCGACCACTTTTCACCCCTTGCACAGTGCTTCATTTGAGCTGGAGGATTCTGGTGCTCAGCACCGGAACTTAATCATCTGCACCAGCACTTTTGTGAGCACCAGTTAAGGGCACATTAATTTACAGGGAGATTAAGTGGTTTGCCCACAATCACAGGATGTTGAGCCGACACTGAGAATCGTGCAAAAGGAACAAATGATGGACTCAATGCTGAACAATGCAAACATTCACCCCCTGTCACAAAGATCTGGGTTTAATTGATCTTTCTTTTGCTCCCCAGGCCACCCCAGTTTGGACCCAGCTATATGCAAATCAGTCTTTACCCTGTTGTTCATGGGAACAGACCAGCCCAAACTGCCAAGCAAGGTCCTCCCTGGACCGGAAACAAGCATCCTGGGACTGGTTTTGGGCCATCACCCCTCATCAGACAGGCTAGCTTGAATTCAGTGTTGCTGTGAGCACGGGACCCACGTCTGGGCATACGCTTCCCACTTAGGGCGACAAATGCAAAAGGAACAGATGATGGACAGAATGCTGAACAATGAAAACATTCACCCCCAGTCACAAAGATCTGGGTTTAATCCATCGTTCTTTTGCTCACCACGCTACCCCAGTTTGGAACCAGCTATAAGCAAATCTGTTTTGACCCTGTTTCTCATGGGAACAGTTCAGCCCAAACTGCCAAGCCAGGTCTTCCCTGGACTGGAAACAAGTATCCTGGGACCGGTTTCGGGGAAACACCCCTCATCAGCCAGGCTAGCGTGAATCAAGTGGTGCAGTGAGCACGGGACCCAAGTCTGGGCATACCCTTCCCACTTAGGGCGCCAAATGCAAAAGGAACAAACGATGGACGGAATGCTGAACAATGCAAACATTCGCCCCCAGTCACCAAGATCTGGCTTCAATCCATTGTTCTTTTGCTCACCACACCACCCCAGTTTGGACCCAGCTATTTGCAAATCTGTTTTTGGCGGTGCTAACAGGAGAAATGGGTTGGTTCAAGCTGCCTCCTGACAAGAGCCCTGGCACTTATTTTTTTTTTACAAATTAACCACTGCCCTTGCGTCGGGTTTACTAAGGCAGATTTGTGTGCACTTGTAGCTGAGAATTCCGCAGCAGTAAATACATACAAGTTTGTTAGGAATCCTTCTATAAATTTCTGGTAGATTTAACAGAACTATTTTGAATGTAAGCATAAGTTTGTGACTGAAAATGACTTTGTGAACTGTGCTCAGTGATTCTCTACAAAGGGTGGTATTCAGTGGTTTTGGCGGGTGAGCCCATAGAAGTCAATAGGGAATATTTATTTTTTAGGGTGAAGAGGGTTTTCTTGGTGAGTGATCCCAATGATGCCTAAAGGAGGCATTAGTCTGTTTGGAGGGTGAAGATGTGCCCAAGAAGGGTGTTTCCCTGGAAATGAGGTTAAGTAGTGGTATAAAGTGTAACCTGTCTAGATAGCGCTGCAAAACCTGACAGAAGTCTCTGTATAATGTATAACTTCTTGTTAAGCATTGTAGGGGCTGATAGATGGTGCTGAAAGGTGTGTAAGCTGCCAGTACAGTGTGACAATGCTGTGAAGTGCTGAGAGATCTGAGAGAAAGTGCTGCAGATGTAACCCATCTGTAAACCATTGTGAGATCTCACTGGTGTGTAACCTGTCGACAAATCAATGTAAGATCTGACAGAAAGTAGTGTTTAATTATTAAGGCTCCCAGTTTTTTGTTCTTACTGATTTTTACAGATAAATACAGACAGAAAACAAGGTGTTTCCTGTCTGGATTTTTTTTTTAAGGCAGAAAAATCCTGAAAATTGTGCTTTTTTGAAAGACTCTCTGTAGGAATGAAGCGGCACATGAAGCGATGGAGAATTGTAGGTTTTATTGCAGAATGAAAACAGCTTAACATCCACCGAAGAGGAAACCGTCCTGCTCCTTCAACCGTCTTTACAGAATCCCCCACAGCCCAACATTCTCCCATGACATGACAAATAGAACACTACACACCCTTCCCCTTAACAAAAAAAACAAAACAAAAAAAACATAACATATACAATGCTTAACATAAATATAACAAAATCAATACTGGACAAAATCCTTCAGTTTCATAGGTACATTTTTAACATGTGCACTTCTTCTCATTTCTACAACATGTTGTTCACCCAAAGGTTGAGTTGTACATTGTGTGACTTGATTATCCAAATCATTATTTGGAACAGAATCCTGTCCATTAAGATTCTTGCTCACACTGGTATTAGACTCACTCAAGGATTGAGTGTTCAGACCATCAAATATATGATCAGAACCAGCAATCCATTCACAATCATCCACAGACTTGCTGAGGGAAAATTTATTTCTCAAACTTGTCCTGTCTTCCCCACCACTCATTATCACGTGTGGTCTCTCCCCAACATGCAACTTACACACAGAAATGCATCTAAAATTCCAAATTTTCCCACCTTCAACTCTTACAGCTTTACTAAAAACTTCAATCACTTTCACAGGATCAGACCATTTAGATAACCTCTTGTTTAATTGTCCCCCAAATTTGACATGAACCAAATCACCCACTTTTAATTTGGACTCTAGGTCGGTTCTTAAAATTGTCATTTACCATCTTTTCTTGATACTTCTTCACACGCTCCCTGACATTAGCCAAATCCAAAACCGTATCATAAGAATTTTTCACTTTCAACCACCAGGGCATAAGTTTAGACCCAGGTTTTCTGCCTCGCAACATTTCGAAAGGAGATAACCCAGTGACAGAATTGGGTGACGTCCGATAACTTAACAAAGTCGCCCATAGAGCTTTTCTCCACGGCAAACCACTCTTGATGGCCAACTGAAAAGACTCCTTAACAACTCTGTTGAAGTGTTCTACCTGACCATTAGCCTGAGGATGATAATTAGACACCTTCTTATGTAAGACACCACATCTTTTGAGAAACAATTCAAATTCTTAACTAACAAATTGTGGACCATTGTCAGAAATAAGTTCCTCTGGTAACCCTTCACGACAAAAGACATCAAGAAACTCAATAACCTGTTCTGATGCAATCCTCTCTACAATTTTCAACTCCGGCCATTTTGAAAAATAGTCCACGAGAACTAACGCATACATATCCCTGCCAGGCTGAGTACCAAAAGGACCCAAGATGTCAACTCCCAATTTCCTCCCAGGTCCCCGAGCATAATAGGCGTAACATCAATGGTTAACGGCTTGACAGACTTGTCACTCCTTGCACAGGGAGAACATTCCCTAACCCACTTGTCAACCATACCATCAATACCAGGCCACCAGTAGAATTCTCTTATTCTTCTCTTAGTAGTGGACATTCCTATATGGCCCTCATGGGCCAAGACACAAATCAACTCTCTGAGTTTCTGTGGCGGAACAATTTTGTCCCCCCTCATGACTATTCCATGCAAAAACATAATCTCCTCCATAATTTTGAAAAATGAAGCAAGTTCACCACTCAACTTCCTCTCTTCAGGCCAACCTTTGAGCAAAAACTTCTGAACATCACTCAAAATACAGACTTCTTCCATGGCTTCCTTCCATTTCTCCTCAGAAATGGCTTTGGCGAGATGCTCCTCCCCCAAATTCCTATTAACATCATCCATAGTATAAGCCACATCACAATCTTCCTTGTCCATGCATTCAGTTACATCCATTAAAGGTAGGCGTGACATACAGTCTGCATGAACGTTCACCCGACCTGGAACATATTCGACCACACACCGGTATTCTTGCAATTTGGCAGCCAATCTCGCTAAGCAGGCAGTTAAAGTTCTGCCCCCACCAGCAGCCAGCATGTTAATTAATGGCTTATGGTCAGTTCTTGATCGAAATTTGGTACCCCATAAAAACTGACGAAAATGTTGGGTCGCCCAAGTACACGCTAGCAACTCCTTCTCAATAGTAGAGTAATTGCACTCAGAATCGCGAAGCATTCTTGAAGCATATGATACCACATATTCACCAGTATTGTCCTTCTGCATGTGTACTGCTCCCAGACCCACACTACTAGCATCCACAGAAACAATGCATTCTTTACCAATCACATAAGATTTTAAAAATGGAGCACCAATAATTTCTTTCTTAAGTACATCAAATGACAGTTGTTGATCTTTCCCCCAAACAAATCTTGCATTTTTCTTTAATAATAGTCTTAACGGATGCACTTTAGTAGAGTAGTTTTGGACAAATTTACCATAAAATTCAGTTAGACCTAGAAATGACAATAATTGCTCTTTTGTTCTTGGTGCGGGGGCATTAGAAATACTTTGTACATGGTTGAATTTAGGCTTGATACCCTCACTGGAAATTTCATGACCCAAATACTCAGCTTTGCTCTGCCTAAATTTGCATTTGGAAAACTTCAAAGTCAACCCCTTGTCTTGCACTTTTCTTAACACCTCATCCAAATTCTTGTCATGTTCTTCACATGTTCCTCCAAAAATTAAAATATCGTCCTGGATCGCAATAGCTCCCTTACAGCCTTCCAATATCTCCTTCATTAAACGTTGAAAAACAGAAGCAGCACTTGCCAAACCAAATGGCATCCACAAAAATTGAAACATGCCTTCTGGTGTTACAAAAGCTGTTAACTGCTTAGATTCCTCTTGCAACTCAACTTGGTGGTAGGCACTTGCTAAATCAATAGTAGAGAAAACAGAGGCACCTGACAGTGTAGATATTAATTCATGTATATTAGGGAGAGGATGTTTGTCAATCCAGATCTCCTTATTTAAGCTGCGAAGATCCACACACAAACGAAGATCCCCTGTACCCTTAAGCGATAAAACAATGGGAGACACCCAAGGTGATGATTCTATGGGCTCAATTATACACTTTTGAACTAAATCATTTAACATGACTTTAAGTTTGTCCCGATAAGCTAAAGGTACATTTCTCACTTTGTGCCTGACAGGTATTGCCTCGTCCTGTTTGAAATTGATATATTTTCCCAAAGTACTGTCAAAGAGTTTCGGAAAAGTTTCTTTGATTCCATTGACAAACTCTTCATTGTCAACAGAAACAACATAAACAGGTGGAGTGGCATTGGGATTTAATCTAATGCCTAATTCTTGCTGATGTTACTAACCCAAAATAGCTACACCCTTAGTGGCTACATATACCTTTCCTCTAGTTCTTCTTCCTTCAAATTCTAAATCTGCCCACATGAAACCTTCTAAATCTATTTTGTGACCAAAGTACCCACCAGGTTAGACGTCAGGTGGAAATAATTTTTTTTCACCCCAAAATTCATTAAACAACTTCTTCCCAATAATGCTATACCAAGCACATGAGTCGACCATCATAGACACTGGTTTGCCATCAATATTTGCTGTACATCTGGGAAAACTCTTGTAATTAGTGTCACTAACACATAGTAATGAATTTAACTCAAAAGGAGCTTCTTCCTCATCATATGTGATGTAATTAACTCTTTGAGATGATCGACATACTTTGCCAAAATGACCCTTTTTCTTGCATTTGACACATACTTTGTCCCAGGCAGGACACCCTTTCAAATTACCTACGTGGTTCGTACTGCCACACCTGTAGCAAAATATAGTATTTCTCTTAGCATAACATTTATTTTCTAACATTTTACCTTCAACCTCCTTCTTGGTGGAAGTAGTCGGACTCTTCTTTGGTCCCATTTGATTCCTTACTGGAGAAACTTCAGGTTCAGTATTTTGTACTTTGATGATTTGGTTTCTAATTTCAGTAACAAATTTCTCAGACTGTTCAATACCTTTTGCAATATTAACCACAGCATTGAGAGAAGATTCCGTACCCAACCATAATCTTTCTTGTATCTTTTACTCTTGGTCTACATCATTATTTGGTCTCTTAGTACTTGTTCGTAAGTAATAGTTTCGAACGCACAAGAACGTAGAACAGATACGTAATCTTCTATTGATTCCTCCTCCTTTAGTGCACGTGAATAAAATTTGAACCTTTCCATCACTACATTGATCTTTTTCCCAAAACGGACTTTCATCTGTCTAATTGCTTGTTCAAATACGTCCATGTCCCCAGCGTCCTCTATAGGAGGAAGATTATTAAATTCCTTCAAACCCGCACCCGCCAGACAATGCTTAAGTAATGCTAGTTTCCTTTTAGCAGGACAATCCTCTTTCTCAAGAACTTCAACATATGCTAAAAACATAGGAAACCATAGTTCCCACTCCATTTTTGGCTCACCTGCCACTTGTAAGAAATGTGGGGGTGCTGCAATATTAGCCATAATGAAATTTCCACAAACAATAACACAATAGTTTCAAAACACAACTGGAGACCTAGTGTAGATCTTACTGTAATCAGAGGTGTGCCCGTCACCGGTAAAACAGGCTGGAAATAGCCAAATTGCAGTTGGTGTGGCTGTCGACGATATTACAGAATATAAGATATTCGTAGGGGTGTGCCTGTCACCGGAATTGCAAGCAGAAACAAACAAAGGCTCAAAGGCGCAAACCGCCGTAACAAAAGTGCACTGAAGAAATACAGGCCGAAATACAGCCCAAATCAAAATGGCCGCTAAGACGCGACCACAGCGTGCTGACATAGCAACAAGGTCAGCGTGTGACTCTGCGCGCTCCGGACTCCAATACACGCGCAGAGACATGCTGGAGAGCGCGCAATGACTGCCAGCTTAGGAATCCTGTGCTCGCGCAAAATCACGATGGAGAGCGCGCGGAACCAACAGCAATACTGAAGAATTGAATAAAATTCCCAAAAAGGGACTCACGAAGGTCTCAGAAGTATAGAGATCTTGAGGTGGCACCAGCGTAATACAGGGTTCAATCCGTTGCGACACCAGCACAGACGAGCTGCACATTTCCTCGCGGTGTCGATGAAGAGAACAAAAAAAGCACAGGTGAGTGCTGCTTTCGCTTCTTCCCGCTTGTCGCCAAATTCATGTAGGAATGAAGCAGCACATGAGGCGATGGAGAATTGTAGGTTTTATTGCAGAATGAAAACAGCTTAACATCCACCGAAGAGGAAACCGTTCAGCTCCTTCAACCGTCTTTACAGAATCCCCCACAGCCCAACATTCTCCCATGACATGACCAATAGAACACTACACTCTCCATGCTGTCTTTCATGAATTCTAGGCAAAATCTGAGCAGATAGACAGAATGGGGGGTTACAAAATAGGATCAGATTTATTTAAATGCAGGCATACATTTGTTGCATAATGCTAATAGGCACGTATGGGTATAGTGTTTTCTTGTATAGTGTTATGTGGCTGCTTAATTTGCTAAAATGCAACAGGCATAAACGTATGAGTTCGCATCTAAGAGTTAAATAATTGTGGAAATATGCCATTTTACGATTTCATTTATTGTGAAAATACAAAATAAATTTGGATGAATACCAATAAGATGGCCAAAACTTAAATATGTATAAATACAGACGGAAATGTTAAAAAAATAAATACCATAAAACCGGGAGCCCTATTAACAATTAACCTTGATGTAAATCACTGTCAGCTGTGACAGAATGGACTGAATGGTGTGAAATCAAGTGATGTAAGGTCTGACAGGGCATTATCTTGTTTAATATGTAACCTTTCCATGAAGCTTTATGACAAAATGACACGGCAGTCTGTGTCCAAGACTTTTTAAAAAAAAAATATTAGCCATGCAGCACATCATTGGGGATACTGTACCCTATGGCTAAAACCACTGGCAAAGCCAAGAGATTCCAAACGAGAGACATATTGGCTTGCTTCACTTGCCACCATTTCAAGGTAGTTAGTGGGTGTTGAGCCTGGAATCCTGCACATCTGTGGTAATTTCTGTAAATGACTCCGACGTCTTCAAAATGTTGCCAGGCTTATTTGCAGTAATAAGGGTCAGCAATAACAGTTCAACCGAATGCGAGAAAAAGCATCTTCTCAGAATCCTAACACTAGACCAGCCTTATATAACATATTTTACCTACATTTTTGCTAACCAGGCCTTTGATTGAACCTCATCAGTGCATAATTTGTAAAGAAAAAGACGTTCAACGGTCCAAAGTTTTGCTCGCTGCCAGCACAGATAAAAGCCAGATTGCTGACTAGCGAAGCTGCCTAGTCTGGATTTCACCCCATGTCTTTTTCTTCCATCCTATAGCGCCCTCCAGCGCAATTCGTTGTAACGACTTGCGTTGTAAAGACCGCTATCTAATGGCATGCGATGTAATGCATGCGTAGTAAAGGTTGTTTCCCTCCATCACCCTACACGTCTGACTTTTTATCTCACTCATGCTGGTTCATTTTCATCCATGCTTTCTCCCTTTGTAACTATTTTCGTAACTCTCTTTTCCTTCTTCTTTCTGACTTTTCTGACTTCCCCTCTCTTTCTCAGGTCAAAATGAGTTCCGGTGCACCACCGGCACAAATTAAGTCTTGGACATCCTAACTGCCATATTGATTGAAACTAGACATAAGGTTTCTGTGCATACAATGTTCAAATGTGTAATGCATATCTCTCAACTCCCCACCATGAGGTCCTCACTCGCCTTGCTGCTCATGTGCTATAATAAATGACCTCCCAATTTAGAATGATAAATGTAAGACCTTTAGGAGGACAGAAGGCATATTTAACTTTGCCGAGATTCAAGCTCCTGCCGGACTTGTTTTTATGGAAATAACAAACTCATTGAGCAATTTCTCCTGCATTCTGCTTACATTTTCATAGTTGGAGACGAGTGAAGGAAAACAGAGCCTTGAATACTACCAATACAAATATGTTAAATGAAACACCCCCATTAATCAACATCTATGCAGTGCTTCCTTAATATACCTATAAACATAGGGATAAAATAGTGTCATACTTTGAAAATGTGAAGCAATCAATCAATCAATTCAACACAATATCGAGAGTCTCCTCCTAAAATTGAGTCGCACCCGCCAAGTGTGTTGTCTAAGTAAAAGCAATCTGTCTTTCTGTGTGCAGTATGAGGCCCTTTGCTGCAAATTTGAGTTCTACAACGTGTGAACCTACTTTAGCAAACCTACGAACTTGACGCCTTTCTCTGATTTTTTCAGAGAAGGAAACAGACGAGAGACTGCTGTCCAGCCCCTTTCTGGCCCTCTAGTTCTGGAGAGATGGGATTCCTGACTTGCGTGCCTGCAAGGGGGGCGAGGGGAGTGTGTGTGTGTGTGTGTGTGTGGGGGGGGGGGGGGTTTGGAGGTATGGGAGCGGGTGGCTGAGCTAGTCACAGATTAGGGTGCGTGTGCGGTATCTGAGGTATGAGGTGTCAGGCCCCCGGATTCGCGCCCCCCTGCATAGCTCCAGTCTGTACCTGGTACTGAAGAGAGAGAGGTACAGACAGGCGCCGAGGCCGTGCAGAGACTTTGAGCAGCCCCTCTGCGCCTGCAATAAGAGACCCCTTTTTCACGAAATAGGGAAGAAACGTAGGATGGCATTGGCGGATGTGGCTAGTAAAGCAAACTGAATTCAGACGCAAAGTATCATATACTGTCTGCTCTAATGATCTATGGAGTGCAGGAGTCTACGTGCATTGACGCTCATTATGCAGGGAGTGCAGGAGTCCATGTACAGTGAAGGGAATGGTGCAGGGAGCGCAGGAGTCCAAGTACATTGATGCTAATGATGTAGAGAGTGCAGTAGTCTATGTACAGTGAGTGATGGCCATTATGCAGGGAATGCAGCAGTCTATTTACAGAGATGATAATGATGTAGGGAGTGCAGGAGTATATGTACAGTGAAGGGAATGGTGTAAGGGGCGCAGGAGTCTACGTGCAGTGATGGTAATGATGTAGAGAGTGCAGGAGTCCATGTCCAGTGATGAGAATGGTTCAGGGAGTGCAGGAGTTTTATTTGTAAAGATTTATATAGCGCTGGCTAGACCCGGAGGTATCAGGGCGCTTTATATGAGGATCAGCGAGTTACAGGTTACATAGATACATCAATTAAATCAAAGAATCACGGAGGGAGGAGGAGGGGGAGGGGGAGGGAAGGAAACACAACGGAAAAACGAGGAAAAACAATGTCAGATGACCGGCTGGGTAGGTGACGGCCGAGGGGGTGAAACCAGTGCCAGACTCCTCTATAGCTGCATGTGACAGCTCCACCGGGCATCGGCCAAGGTTGCTCGTGAACCGAGGTAAGTACAAACAGTTTTGGTATCCGCCCAGAGTTACAGGTTACATAGTTACATCAAATTAAATCAATGAATCACAGCGGGAGGAGGAGGGGGAGGGAAGGAAACACAGCGGGGAAACGAGAAAAAACAATGTCAGATGACCGGCTGGGTAGGTGACGGCCGGGGGGGGTGAAACCAGGGCCAGACTCCTCTATAGCTGCCTATGACAGCTCCACCGGGCATCGGCCAAGGTTGCTCGTGCACCGAGGTAAGTACAAACAGTTTTGGTATCCGCCCAGAGTTACAGGTTACATAGTTACATCAATCCATCAATACAGGAGTCTTTGTACAATGATGTTAATGATGTAAAGAATTCAGGAGTCTGTGTATAGTGATGGTAATGGCGTAGGGTGTATGGAGTGCAGGGTTCCATGTACAGTGATGAGAATGATGCAGGGAGTGCATAAGTCTATGTGCAGTGATGGCAATGATGCAGGCAATGCAGGAACCCATGTAGAGTGATGCAAGGTGTCTTCCACCACAAGTTGCGCTGATATAGCCGTAGTTCCATATCAGTGCCTTGTTGTTCTGTGATGCTGAGTTTCCTTTAGGATACATTAACTTTCACCTGTATCATTGGTCTGATGCCAACTGGCCCTCGTTTTGTTTTTGCCAATACATTTGTCGCCTTGTATCAATTACATTTACAAAGCTAGTGCATTCTCTGTCTTGCTTTAGTATGGACATCCAGGTACACCCACATTTTGTTCCATTTTGTGAAAATGACACCACCTCTACCTCTGTTTACCCGTGGGAATTCGTGCACCGTCGCCAGTAGATGTCACTTGCACAGGATATTGTAAAAGTCAGTTTTACCCTTTTCCAAGGTCTGGTCTTTACAGGCTACGGCATTTTTTAATGCAAATGTAATCTTTTATTGGTATTTACGAATTTTGCCGAATTTCAGTTTTTCTTATGGGCGTTTGGCCAAAATGTTGAGATAAAAATATCGGAACACATAAATATCTGGGAAAAAAATATCATGATGTAAAAATATCGTGGTAAATATTATCGTTGTCAAGAATATCGTTTTTAAGAATATCATTGTTTTTAATTTTATTTTCAGTAATATAGGGCCTGATTACGATGGCGGATGGACTTCTGACCGTCTGCCATCGTCCCGGGGATGAGGACCACCTGCCTATAAGGCGGCGGTCCCACATATGGCATTACAATTGAAAGGGTTTTTTTAAACACGAACAGGTATCAAGGAGTGATATCTTGAATAGTGGTGGGGTAACACATGCATTTGTGGCAGTTGGGGAGAGACTTTTCCGGGAAAAAGGCAGTTAATGAATTCAGTGGGCAGACGTTGATTGCGGCGTGAGTCGTATTTTTAACAATAGGAATACCGTTTTATTATGTTTAGGCAGATTAAAAAAACACAGTCTAACAGGAATGTTTTGAATTTGTACATAACCCCTGACGAAGGGCCAGGTACGTCCCGAAATGCATTGGGTAACACAGATTAACCTTTGAGGATCACTTATGCACACTCCGTGCTTCAGAATAAAGCCTGGATGGGCGAATCGACAGCATTTAGGATACAGTGAATAAGTGAATAAGTGTCTCTCATGTGACTGGAGTACAAGCAATGAATTTAAAAAGAAGTGGATAAAAATGGAATAAAATTTTGAGAAATTGGAATAATTGTGGTATTTGTGTCATGGATGAAGCAACGCTGTGCGTCCGGCATTGGGGCGTCACCTCGCCCCTTTTTCAAATGTCTCATAAGCACGTGTCTGGGCAGATCACGTTAAAAACCGGGCTGCACGCAAACAGATTAAACGTTGAAAATACTAAAGGATGAAATATGGAAGAAACCGGTGTGCACTCTCACCCCCCTCTTTTGAAGTATTACCATTTGCCCATTTGACGAGGAGCACCCATGGATTATAATGAAGAACCTTGCATAAAAATTACCTTGTCACAGGAGAGACTATTGTCAAACATTTCCCCAAAGGGATTTTCATGAACAATTTTTCGAGACATACCATGTAGGATTGTTGGTTGAACTCATGGCATATTTATGTTATCAACGGTTAATGTGTAAATTCATGTTAAAATGACTCACTGAATAGTTTTTAATCAACGTTACAAATGACAACTGCGGGTGGGCGGGGAATTCAAGTATAAATATCGGGACAGTCAAGATATAGTGTGTTGTTAGAGCATATAGAAATGGTGGATAAGAACTAGATTGTAAAAGGAGATGATGGTGAACGTAATGCATTGTGGAACTTGATGGATAAAGAGGTGCGTCAGCTTTCGTGAGAGGGCGATTTGGAAGGGAGGGGTTTCGCTAAACAGAAAAGTTTTTACAAATGAAATACGCTTAGTGACAGATTGGGGAGGTGTTTGAGAACTACAGATTGACAGGGGTACAGATAGGGTGCACACATTAGTTTCAGGTACAAATAAGTCATCAAGATATGTTTAGTGAATATGAGCATAAAAATTGAATTGTGCTAGTGCAAGAACATGATCGGGTACAAATATAAAACAGGGATCAACTCTATAGTTTTCGTAGTGCACTATGGGCTCTGGAGGTTAAAGTATTGCAGGATGTCAATTGGTAAAGCACGAAGGGGCGGGGATTCGCCACAGGTGTTTAAGTAGAGTGAGGAGGAAGCGGGCACCAGAAGGATTTCGAACACGATAGAAAACAGTCTGTTAAGGTATGGGCTCCTTTGGATAAAGTTTTGCGGGAGGAACAATGTGTTTTGAAAGGGTTTTTTTAAACACGAACAGGTATCAAGGAGTGATATCTTGAATAGTGGTGGGGTAACACATGCATTTGTGGCAGTTGGGGAGAGACTGTTCCGGGAAAAAGCAGTTAATGAATTCAGTGGGCAGACGTTGATTGCGGCGTGAGTCGTATTTTTAACAATAGGAATACCGTTTTATTATGTTTAGGCAGATTAAAAAAACACAGTCTAACAGGAATGTTTTGAATTTGTAGATAACTCCTGACGAAGGGCCAGGTACGGCCCGAAATGCATTGGGTAACACAGATTAACCTTTGAGGATCACTTATGCACACTCCGTGCTTCAGAATAAAGCCTGGATGGGCGAATCGACAGCATTTAGGATACAGTGAATAAGTGAATAAGTGTCTCTCATGTGACTGGAGTACAAGCAATGAATTTAAAAAGAAGTGGATAAAAATGGAATAAAATTTTGAGAAATTGGAATAATTGTGGTATTTGTGTCATGGATGAAGCAACGCTGTGCGTCCGGCATTGGGGCGTCACCTCGCCCCTTTTTTCAAATTACAATGCGGCCGCCACCACGGCAGCTTCAAGTGCCGTGTTTTCCATCGCGGCGGGTGCTGCTGGCTGCAGCACCCGCCGCAATGGAAAAAATGCACGTTTTGCATTTCCCCGCTCTACGTGGCAGGCACAACGCGGTGCCTGCCACATGGTGCCAGGAAATGTAGGGAAAAACTGAACTGCCCCTGCTCAAGGGGGGCCCGCAACAGGCCCTCAAAGTCCATCCCCGCCAGCCTTTCCATGGCGGGTAACCCACCATGGAAAGGCTGGCGGGGAAGCACATCCTAATCCCTGCGACGGTGCCTGCGGGTGGGAAGGCCTCCGCCGCACTGGCGGGCTCAAGGAGCCCGTCGGATCGACCGCCACGGATCCGCCCGCCATATTATTGCTATAATATGGCGGGCCGGAAATGGCCTCACGATTGCGGTGAGCCCACCACCGACAGCCTGTCGGTGGCGGGTTCACCGTCATCGTAATCAGCCCCATAGTTGTAAAAAATATTGTTTTTTAATTATTTGAATGTGTTTTAGTTAATATATTAATTGTAGTTGTTAGTGTTGTTGGTATACTTGTTATAAATTTTGAAAAACTTAGATTTTAATTCTAAATGATTTCTAGTTTAAAAAAAATATTATTAGTGATATATCATATCTTAGCAATTTGTAGGGGGACAGGGTGAGAAGGTATTTAAATTTAAAATATGTTTAATGTATTATTTTTTATTTTTTATTAATTATTCAATTGATTGTTAATTATTTAAATGGTTTATTACTGCCTTATTTAAGTTATAAATTAGTCTGTTTTTGCGTTTGTAGGGGTAAGTTCATTAACATATAAAAATGATAAATTATTGTTAATTAGTGTTTACTTGGTAACTAATTATTCAGTTGATTGTTAATTATGTAAATTATTTAATGCTGATTTATTTAAGTTATGTTTTAGTTGTGGGTTGCTGGGTTTGTGGTAGAATATAGTGGGAAGTTGAATGGAATACATTGTTCACACACCAGGTCCCCTCTCCGCTCTCCTGAATCATCTATTCGGATGCATAATTAGAGAGGGGAGAAGCTGTGCTTGCCTGGACTGGGACATCACCGCACTGCTGGGGGAACCACAATCTCCATCACCCCCGCGACACCTAATGCGCACATAACTGCGACGCCGACCCGTGGCAGCTGTTAGCCGCTTTGCCTGCTATTGAGGGAAGAAGCTGTGGTTGCTTGGACTGGGACATCACCGCACCGCTGGGGGAAACCACCACACCACCTTACGTGCACATAAGTGGGATGCCGACCCGTGGCACGGGGCGCACGTGGGGATGCGCCTGGGCAAAGCCTGTCCACGCCCGTCAGAGCCCAGAAGAGGATGGGCTGCGCCCCCCCCCCTCTAACTTGGTCACTTCTGGAGCTACTACACCAGAGATTACCTAGACAATAGGCAAATGGAAAATTAAAGCTGGCGAACAAGGGGGCGAGATTAATAACACCCGGTACTCTTTCCTCACCAGAGTGGCGGATACCCTGGCGAAGGAGATTGAACATACAAAACGCAGGCTCTCTACAGGAGAGATAGGATTTCCACCCGAACATCTGAACTTTGTGTCAACCTCTCTGTGTGATACCAAAATTTTACCTCATTGTTCTAACATCACAACCTAATGCATTAATCCCTTAGTTGTCACTGGAGGGGACATCTGCTCCCCCATGGAACCTCTGATTAAGAAGAAAAGGGGGAGGGAGATCTAGCAAATCTGTAAATGCAAAGTTAAGACCAGATACACAAATAAGGGCCGGTTCAACTCCAGACATTATGTCCGGCCATGAGGCCTTATGTGCAAGAATGGAACAGGCTCTTGCCCAATTCTTGCAACCTCTCATCGAGAGACTAACAAAGATTGAAGAAAATCTAGCCTCACTCATCACGCAAGAGGCCAGAAATCAAGGGGGAGAGATTTTAGCATGTGAGTCCACCCAGGATCTGGTAAAGGTTAATGAACCACCCATATTCCAGCATCCTGTGTCGATTAAGCACCCTGAATTAACCTTCCGAGGGGGGATGGTCATGGGGACCCCGTAGGGATGGAGGGCCCTAACAAACTTAATTTCCAGCTCTTGTCAAGGAATCTCTCAAGATCAATACCACCATCATCATCTATGCATAGTCAATGTCACCACCCTACCCAAGTTAGCCCCGTCTCACATAATTGTGTTCACGCCCAACAGGAATCACCCGACCCAAAGTCAGAAAGCACCCAACCTACTTAGAAGGGAAGTCATTCCTGCAGGTGGGTCCCTTAGAACACAATAAAGATGGGAGGAAGTTAACTGGCAGAAGTCCCACACAAGATTAGACCTCCCCCCAGCAGTTTGCCCTTACGTGGTTATCTTGGTTAAAACCCCTGAGCTGACCAACACACAAACAGAGTCTACAGGGCAATTGATGCTGAAAGCCCTATATTGGATGAATAAACACGCTAAAGGGGGGCCTGAACTTTCCACTTATATTATCATGGCCAGAAGAGTAGCCTGGGTGGATAACTCTGATAAAATACTAGGAGGGGACTGTATAGTGGTCAATTTTAATGACTATGTTTTGGTGAGGAAACTCCTGAATACACTCCCTAATCAACCTTCTGCCGACACACAGATCTATGCACTCCAATTAGGCTTTTTTTTTATAGACCTTCAATTCAAAAGGTAAGGGGACAGGGGTATAGAAGAACCCCACCCCTTTCCTCCTTTCTCCAGTTCCACAAGAATCAAGCAACCCTGCCCTTACACACTAGTATTCAATTTTCTGCACTGGAAGGCCATGAGGCTTGAGATTGACAGGGGGCGGATAGTGCGGTCCTAGAACCCAGCAAGTGTTACTTTGAAAAATCTTTAGAGATCCTTCCTACAAACGATGCAGATAACGATCTGATAAAAATAATCACCTGGAATATAGCCGGGTTAAGGTCAGAACTGGGTGACCCAGAATGCGTCAAGTATATAACTCATTATGATTTAATATGTATACGGGAAACCTGGGAAATAGGACCAATTCATATAGACAGATTTCGCTCTTTCCATTCTCCAGCACTCCCTTCGAAAGCAGGGCGAGCAAGAGGGGGCATTTTGACATTGATAAGAAACACCGTAAGACTTAAAGTCTCTCCTTTTACAATGATTCCCCTTATTACCATCTATTGGTGACCGAAGGAGTCAGAGAAAGCAATACGCTCCTAATTAACTATTATAACGATACCTTCGTGGGCGAGATGTCATGGGTGGCCAACTCACTTGAGAGTGCAATCAAATTAGTCATTATAGATTATAACAACAGTCTAAATATTTTATGGATGGGGTATTCTAATGCGCACAGCTGTAGTAGCATTGCAAAACTGGTGTGTGGATTAACCGATGAGGAAGGGGAAGTAACCCAACATTTTTCCATAATTCTTATGGCAATGCACTCAACAGACTCCTTACTATAAGCAATTTAGAAATTATTAATCCAGTCGACGCGAGCACTGACCTACTAGAGAAAACATTTGGTAGCAATTCTCAGGGCTCTACCATTGATTATTAGGATGTATCTGTATCCCAAAAAGCCCTTTCTAGTGACATTAAAACAACTTTTAGTGACCATACAGCCGTATCCTGTCAAATGAAATGGAAAGAAATACATAACTCGTCAACGAGGAGAGTTTTAAAACCACATATAACGAGAAAGAATGGAATAGTTCTCAAATGGGGTAAGATTGATAAGGAGGAATTGGTTCCTAAGATTGTGGCTAACACACGGAAGGAGGTTATAATTTGCGTCGATCCATACATAGCCCCAGATAGAGTAGTGGCAACCTTTGAGATTCCTTTGGGTGAAGTGAAATGTAACATAGTACTGCAAGTGTCTGCCCGCAATTCCCTAGACCCTAGTTGGTTTGGCACAGTCTGCATCAAGACACTAACTAACCTCCATAAAGCTCACAGATCAAATCCAAGAGATATGAACCTATTAAGCTCTTGTGACACTTATATAAAGAAGCCAGGAAGGCCAGACAGAAAACCTTGAAAGGGGAGGCATGGGAACGCATCCACCAGGCGGCAATTACTAATAACGCTAGGGACTTCTGGGCCATAATTAACGCCCCCTTTTCTGAAAGAGGGAACTGACTCTAACCTAGATGTCCACGTGGACGAAGATACTTGGGTAGAACACTTCCTTAAACTATTTGGGCTTACACACGAAAGCAGGGACCCTTCTTTGAGTGTCGCAATGGTAGTCCCCAAACCTATTTTAACATTTAATTTGGCTGAGGTTAGATATGCTCTGCTGCAGTGCAGCAGAGATAAGACTTACGGCCCAAATGGAGCCCCAATAGATTTCTTTTTTGAAAACCCGGACCTTTGGGGACCTTTTTTAACCAATGTTTTTAATGCTCTAGCTAGAGTGGGGCCACCAGACTCATGGTCAAAGACAATTATAATTCCTATCCATAAAGAAGGTGACAAGTCCGAGCCAAAAACTATAGGCCCATATCTTTACTGGATGGTACAGCCAAACTAATGGGCCGAGTGGTATTGAATAGACTAGAGGATTCGGCCATACAGAAAAATATCTTATTACCTGTGCAGTATGGCTTTAAGAAAGGGAAACGGATATTGGATCAATGCCTAAACCTGAGCCTGGTTATAGCTGAATATACCACAGCCAAAAAAGGAAAGTTCTACATGGCCTTTAAGGACCTCACCTCCTTTGAATTTTCAATTTATATGAATGGCGTGGAAGTACCCTTACTAGACTCTACCTTAGATGTCACCATGGTGAACCAGGTCCGTATCCCCATACTCCTCTGTGCAGACAATGCAGTGCTAATCGCACGGACTGGCACGCACTCCAGAAACTCTTAGAGGCGTATGTGAAATTTATGCAAAACTTAGACCTACACGTTAACAAAGCTGAATCCTTCATTTTTGTGACAGGTCAACAGACAAAGAAACTCCAGTTTTTTCACATAGTGGGACGCAAAGCGGAACTGTCATATACCTTCTCCTATTTAGGGGTTTTGTTCTATAGAATGGCCTCTTGGACACATATGGTAGCCAACAGAAGTCTTTTATTGCAAAAAAGCATTAATGCCATATACTCCTTCATTAAAAAACTGGGGTCTAAGCCACTGGAGGTAATTAAAAAGATTCATACGACAAAAGCTATTTCCGTAGCCACATATGGGGCAGGGGTGTGGGGTCAGACAAACTTAGACACCCTTCAAAGTATAGAGGACACTTTTTTGAAAAAACTAATAGCCCTCTCTAGAAGTTGCTCAAGCTTCAACTGTCACCTTGAGCTGGATGTCCCTCATGTATCTGATCAGGTACGCTTAGCACCTATCCTTTTATGGCATTCAGTATGGAGAAGGGAAACCGTTAATCTCACCCAACACAACATTAGGGATTACTTAACTCTCAACCATGTACACAAGGCTCCCTGGATCCACTATGTCAAAAATACTCTAATTTCCTTGGGTTTCCAATCATTGTTTGAGAATCCAGCAAACTGCCTGACTACCTCAAAAATGTTAATTAAAAGTTGGTTCTTAACCAAAATGGACAGAGAGAGATAGAAAAGTACCTGCAATAAATTTATGGTGCTAACTTACTTGAAGGCTCCAGCTCTCTCTGATAGGTCGAACACCTATCTGATGTTTGTGACAAACTCACGTCACTGATTTGTTTTTAGTAAGGTTTCGTTTAAATCTTATTCCATATATGTTGGGTTATCCTACGGGAATTTTATTCCCTTGTGTTAAAAACGTTCAGCAATTCTTTTGTAGTTTTATTCAGGAGCACAAATACAGACCACCAGCCCAAGCAGTAGCTCAAATCCAACTGCCAAAGATGCAGCTGGACAGAATAGACCATTTTGTTGTCATGGATGACACATGGAATGCAAAGGTGCTGCCCAGCAACAGGGATAAGAGGCAATGGAAATAAAACCTAGCTAGCTACATAACTGACCAGGAGATGAGTAATTAAAATACATCTCAATATAGAAAACTAAAACCCACAGCACATCTTCCCCCACACAAATTAAAAAGGAAAAGGAAAATGAGGAAAAGAAAAAAAAACATACTGAGCTACATCGTGAAAATGCAAAAACAATTGAGAACAGGTGTCAAATCGGTCACAGACATTTCAGGACATCTCATAGTCTTTATGCCAAGTCGGTCTGAATCTCAACCTCCTGGAGCTCCCTGAATCAGGCATACTAGAACCAGGAACATCACAAGGACCCGACCGCTCCGCACAACAAAATGACCCAGACCACGTTCACACACGTTGGAACTACCACTCCACTTGACCAACCTAGACATGTTCAACACCTCACCAGAGCCCATCACAACAACATTCTTCCTCACTTCTTTGATAACAAAAGGGCCCATAAACCTGGAATGGCCTTTCTTCAAAAGTCCTGGATTCCCGATCAATACTTCATCACCAACACACCAAAACTTGCCAAGAACAGAATTCTTTTGGTCAAACCTGTTCTTATATTTTTCTTGGTAGTGTCTCCGTTTAGACACAAACTGTTCATCCCTCCTTACATCATCCACACAGTCTCAACCACGCAGAACTCAACTTATCATGAGGCTTCCTATCTCTCAAGATAGAGAAGGGGGAAACTGAAATCAAACAATTAGGAGCATTGTGGTGAGCCCACCACGTCTCCCTGAGCATCCTCTTAAGAGAGGACCTAGTCTGCAAAGCCCTCTGAGCACAACTCTTCACCAATTTATTCATACTTTCAGCCAAACCATTGGCTTGTGGTGAATACAAAGCCGTCTTGAAATGGATAATGGACAATTCTTTAAGAAACAAATTTATCTCACGTGAAACAAACTGGACACCATTATCCATAATGAGATGCTTAGGAATGCCTTCCCTCGAAAACTCCTCAGAAAGAAACTCAATAACAGCTCTGGTGTTGACAGTAGGCACACATTTGGTGACAATACACTTAGAAGTGTAATCCACCAACAGCAAAACATAGCGCTCATCATGAGCAAAAAGTTCAAAGGGTCCAGCAATGTCCAATCCCAACTTGGACCAAGGCTCTGCAGGAATATCCACAGGCGACAGTGGTGCAGTGCGTGTCTTCTTGCTCTTGTCACTATTGGCACACTCCCAACAGTCCTTCACTACATCTTCAATCTGCCGATCCATGGTTGGCCACCAATACCATTCGCGAACCCTAGCTTTGGTCAAGTTCCTCCCCAGATGTCCTTCATAGGCCAAGTTAATGAGTTTGCACCTCAGATCACTGGGAGGTATCACCCGATTTCCTCTCAATAACTTCTCATCAATTACACACAAATCATCCTTGACATTGAGAAAACATTTCAAAGACTCAAGCACGTCCTTGTCCGCTGTCCAACCCTTGACAGAATACTCCTTAACCATTTCCAAATCCTTGTCACTTCGAGAAGCCAAAGACCACTCCTCCAAATTAACAGCTGATTCATGCACCCACGCCACAAGGGAATTCTCAACTTCCACACCAGACTGATCCAAGGGCATCCTAGACAGGCAATCGGCAACAGCATTTTTCGGGCCAGGCATATACTCTACTGTGAAATTGAACTTAGTCAACCCTTCCATCCAACGTTTGATTCTTGGAGAAAGATTTTCAACCTCCCTGCAAGTAAAAATTTGACACAAAGGATGATGATCAGCCCTGACAACCACAGGTAAACCCCAGAGATAAAATTTGAAATGGCGAATAGCCCAGAAAACCGCCAGCGCTTCCGGCTCAATCACAGAATATCGCTCTTCCACACCCCTGAGTGAATGGGAAGCAAAGGCAGCAATCCTGGATTCACCATTGACAACCTGTGAGAGGACCGCCCCCAAACCAAGCATGCTGGCATCCGTGGACAGCACAGTTTTCTTACAAGCATCAAAATGTCCTAAAGTTGGCATGTGACCAATCACATCCTTGATAGTGTTGAAGGCAAGGGTACATTCATCAGACCATGAGAATCTGTCACCCTTCTTGAGCAATGACCTCAATGGAGAGGACACACAAGCAAAAATGGGAACAAATTTAGAGCAGAATTCAGGTAACCCCAGGAAGGATCGTACTTGGTCTCTGTTTACAGGTACCGGTGCCTTTACAATGCTCTCAGCAAGATCCAATTTGGGACTGACCCCTTCCCCAGAAATCGTGTGACCCAAATAATTCACAGATGACACTCGAAATTTGCATTTTTCCTTCTTGATAACAAGACCAGCATCCTGGAGTCGCTGCAAAACATCCCACAACTGTTTGTCAGGTTCCTGTTGATCCTTTCCATAAACAAGAATGTCATCTTGAAAAAAGAGAACTTTAGACAACCCATCCAGTACTTTGTTCATGACCCTCTGGAAGCAGGCGGCAGCAGATGCCAGACCAAAGGGCATGCGGATGAATCTGAAAGCACCCAAGGGAGTCACGAACGATGTCAAGTGCCTTGAATCCGGATGGAGCAAAACCTGGTGGTAGGCAGAAGACAAATCCATGACACTAAAACATTTAGCATCCTTGATAAGAGCAAGAGGCTCAGAGATGTTCGGCAAAGGCTGCCTGTCAACTCAAATATGCTTATTCAGGCCGCGCAAGTCCACACACATGTAGATCCCTTTGCCCCCATCCTTAGATGCTAAATCAATCAGGGCACACTCAATATCCTCAATAATGCCAGCAGCTAATAACCTTTTCAGCTCCTGACCTAAAGGATCCATCATCATATGAGGTACCTTCCTCACTTTGCTGACAAGCGGCTGGGCATTCTGCTTCAAAACGATCCTGTGCTCAAAATTCTTGAGCAAACCCAGACCATCACTGAAAACTTTAGGAAATTGACAACTCACATCCTCAGACAATTGACCACAAGACAGGACCAAAACCTTTTCTGGTAGTTGGGGTTTAAAGTGATCCCCATGTCCCTCTTGTGTCTCCATCCAAGAAGATTATCATCCCTCTTAGCCATGTACACTTTCCCAACCTTTTCCCTGTCTCTGAACTGAATTCTTTTGACCACATAACCCAAAACAACAATTCTGACACCACCGTAGCCTGCAGGATTGATATCCGGTGGAGACAGTTCGACCTTGTCATGACCAAACACAACTTCCCAATTGGCATCACCAACCATGGTATAAGGTGAACCAGAGTCAGCCAGAACTGAGAACCGTTTACCATCAATCAACACCTGACACTCAGGCATCTCCAACTTGTCTCCATCCACAACGCCATCTTCTCTGACGCTCAACATATATTTTTTCTCTTCCTCAACACAATGCACTGCTTGGTTCTTAGCACCATGACATACACAGGCGTAATGCCCCTTTTTACCACACCTATTACAGGTGACAGACCTCGCAAAACAATTGGGGCTATTGGACAAATGGCTTTCACTCCCACACCTAAAACACTTAAAGCCAGACTTGCTGTACATGGAACCCAACTCCTCAGAATCAGGCAATTTTTTATCCCCCTCGCCATGAATACTTTTTTTAAACTCATTCCCCTTGGCACTTTCTTTCTTAACTTCATGATTCACCTTCTCCTCCAGTGAAATATCACTGCTTTTATCAATTCTCATTTCTCGCACCCACATGTTGGTTTTCTCCATACTTTCCACAATAGCTAAAGTCTCTTTAAGATCAGGGTTCTTGGCATAAGTTTCTGTTGAACCTTCACATCATTAGTGCATCTGACAATTTGGTCTCTAACAAGAGAATCAGAAAGCAGTTCGAACTCACAAGTGTGTGCCAACGTTTTCAAAGTTGCCACATAACTACCAATTTTCACTTGCTTGCCCTGGACTCTAGTGAAAAAATTGTGGAGTTCAAAAACTACGTTAATTTTATATCCAAAATGTTTCTGAAGCATCATAACAGACATGTCAAAGACATTGTCAGGTGCTCCCTCTCCACGCCCCAAAACAATTTCATCCAAACTATCATACACATGTCTACCCTCAACCCCCAATATCCAGTAGATAAGAATCAAACAGTGGCTTCCACCTGTTCCAAGGTAAAATTGGGTCACCTTTGTCAGAAAGAAATTGTGGAGGCTGAGACATGCTAGATAAGGCCATGATGGAAAAAAAATGTATATATGTAACAATAGTAAAGAAAACAAATGAGATTGAAAGGGAAAAAAAAACGAAAAGAGAATAAAGAATTTAAAATTGTGTGCAACACAACACCACAAAGGGAATTACAACAGTACCTGGCGTAGCAATTATGAAGCTAAATGGTAAGACATTGCACATCTCAATACAATTGCACAGCACAATCTAAAATTGCAGAAACCAGAACGGTGTGCGCATCACCGAAACATGGTAATCCCTGGAAAGTGAGCGCATCACATAAATGTTCCAAACTTAACTTGCCAACCTGAGAGAAAGGTGTGCGCATCACCGCGCGCGTAACAAAATCCAATTTATGCCAAGAGAAGTGAGAGCGTCACTGACATGCTGCCGAAACGAAACACCTCAATGAAGTGGTATGTGCATCACCTCCTAGACTGAAAAGACGATGTGAGGCTCACAGCAATCAAAAAGCAATTAAGAATGCCAAAATGCGCATGCTCCAAGCTCAGGAGAAGGTGTGTGCATCACCGAGCATGCTCCTTGCTAGAAGAAGTGAGTGGGCGCAACCCTGCGCATGCCCCGCACACGTCCAGTGATCTCTGCTGCAGCGGAGAGCAATGCGGCCAGGTCGTGTCTCGGAGGCAGCAGGTAGAGCAGCTTGTGGACACAGCGGCAGGAATGGTGCTCAGTGTGCCGTCAGAGAATCTTTAATAAAGGACAATGAAGAGGCGCGTGTGGCTAAAGCGCCCTTGCCCTGCGTTGCTAAGGAGACAGCATAACCCACGAAGAGGCCTCAAGGTAAGGACGTCACAAGGCCTACACAAGGCAGGGAATTACCGTTACCATAGGCCTGCAATTTTCAAAGTACAACCGCTAGGCAGCAAAGTAATAAAAGGATTTTTTCCTCAAAATTAGCCGATCCAACATGTATAAATGGTTGAAGCAAGACACACAGAGTACCTGAATCTCCACAGTCCAAGGAGATTTCAAACCATGGGCCAGTAAGCGCTGCAGTTCACAAATGGGTCCGTGGGGAAGCTGATGGTCAAGAGATGCCTGTGCCCTCACAGGCACAACTCGTCGCCAGTGTTAAAAAAGTCCACCAAACGTTCAGCAATTCTTTCGTAGTTTTATTCAGGAGCACAGATACAGACCACCAGCCCAAGAAGCAGCTCAAATCCAACTGCCAAAGATGCAGCTGGACAGAATAGACCATTGGGTTGTCATGGATGACATATGGAATGCAAAGGTGATGCCCAGCAACAGGGATAATAGGCAATGGAAGTAAAACATAACTAGCTACATAACTGACCAGGAGATGAGTAATTAAAACACATCTCAATATAGCAAACTAAAACCCACAGCACCTTGCCAGCTTGTCTGTGTGATGGAGTGTCTCCCCAAACAACTCTGCACATCCTCTTCTTCTCTAAATTTTATGAGGTGCATCATAAAAGTTTCATCCTTCCCCTTATGTGGAAATATAAATTCAGGCAGTGTCGTCCAGGACTATATTTCTTACAAATGTTGCCTGATCACTATGTTTGCTACTGTGTAGCATCCTAACTTTGTTTCTCATTAATGACCAGGAGATTCCAGCAGTAGATAGGAATAATGTAACTTACGCTGATCACGCTGATTGTAATTTTATGGCTATTACCATATTTGTATGTTTTTAAGATATGTATATATGACATGCACAATATACACATATGATATAAGCTGTAGTGAACATTCCCTCTATTGTCTTTTTTTTTTTTTTTTGATTTTAAAACAACTTTATTGAAGAGTAAAGTTCATCTCCACAGCATTCCGCCTACATCCCCAGCAGGGCCGGCAGTGCAAATTATCGAGACAGTAACTCTTACGGCTGGGTAAGGGAAGTACACAGCAAGCCGCCTACAACCACATTGGGCCGGCCGCGTTAAGGAGAGCTATAGCTAGTAAGGCAATAAACGTATGTAAGTATAGCGTAATTCTCTACAGTTATTGGGTAGAAGCTTTCCTATCATCTTACGCTATCTATACTACACCTCAATTGGCGTAATGTCGTATTCACCATTTTTCAATTACAACAGTGCATGGACCCATGGATTTGAGGCCTTTTTGTGGCCTGCGTGCCACTTCAACCCGTGAGCGAAGGGAAAGAGGGTTGTCTCGGTTGTTACTCCGGAGAAAATGTTTGCACTACCCTTGTAGTTCTTTCGGGCCCACCACTATAGTTAAATGTTCGTACCTTGTGCAAAAAGATGGTATTTGGAAAGCTGGACATACTGGTTCGTCGGCTTTGCAGTATAGATTTGACCAGGAGAGAAACAAGTAGACTTAGAAGAGAGAAAGGAAAAGAAGAAAAAGAAGAGGCCTAGGGGGGTAGGCAGAGGAAGAGCATCTCTTCGGTCGGGTGACCCGCAAGGAAGAGGAACCCGGAGGCATGCGGGGACAGTTCGTGGCTGGCCGGGGATAGGCCCTCGGGCGCCAAGCATCGAGTGACATATGGGGTTGTCGTGTGCTTAGACTGTATCTAGTTCGTAGGTATCCCCTCTGAGGAGTATTGGGTCATCAAAGAGTTGAAGGGCGCGAATTCGCGGAGGCATAGTTCTAGCGTGCTCCAACCGGGTCAGGTACTGGATCAAGGGTTGCCAAGTGCGCTGAAATTTGGCATCTGTGTGTGTCAGTCGGTGGGTAAGGAGTTCCATCGCCATGACCTGCAGGAGTCTCGTAAACCACATGGTAGTGGGAGGAGTGTGGGCCTGTTTCCAGTGGGATGCGATGACTTGTTTCGCTGCCGTAAGCATCTGAATTATCAAGCGCCAGGCCATATGTGTCATGGCTTTAAGTGTGGTCGGGCGGAGGCCCAAAATGAAAACTTCCGGGTCGTTAGGGAGGGGAAACCCTACCATTGCCCTAATGTGTTGTTGTATCTCCGACCAGTACAAAGTAATAAGTGGGCACTCCCACCAGATGTGAATGAAGGATCCCTGAGCCGTCAAACAACGCCAACAGTTAGGGGTAACTCCAGGGAACATTCTCTGCAGTCTAAGAGGAGTATAGTACCAGCGCGTCATAAGTTTATATGCCGATTCTTGTTGTGGCGTACTTCTAAGTATGCGCCGAATGTCCCTCCAGAGCTGTGCCCACCGGCCAGGGAGAATCTCGCTCCCCATGTCCCTCTGCCACTGGCGCTGGTAGGTGTGGGGCGAGACCTCCTGAAATTGTTGAAGGACCTTATAGGTCCGAGAGATTAGCCCTCTAGACCCATCAAATGCTCGAACCAGAAGTTCAAATGATGTCAGCTGTCGCGTGGCTCCCTCTCTATTGGATGGGGCCCGAAGCCAGTGGCGGACCTGAAAGTATTCTAGCTGAGCCTTCACTGGGAGGTTGAAGTCTGCCCGACACTGCTCAAATGACTTGAACATCCCTTTCTCGAAGAGTTGTTCAATGATGCGACACTCCCCTGTTTCCCATGCTCGAAACGAGGTTATGCTGGAGGCTGGGGGAAAGTCTGCGTTGAGTGCCACGGGAGTGAGGGGAGAGGGGAACGAAGTAAGGCCCTGGGGTACTGCGATTCTATCCCATATTTCTAATACCGTGCACGTGGGCGTGGCGATATAAGCACTGGGATGCCGAGCGCTTTTTTTTAGCCAAGCTAGGTCCCACAGCGGGCGACCGGCCACCGCTCGGTCCATGTGAAACCAGTGTTTTTCACTGGCCTGCACCGACCACTCCGATATATAACGTAGATGCGATGCCCAGTAGTACGCCAGGAGATCCGGACATGCTAGGCCTCCTCGATCTCGCGGGAGCATCAGAACTTTGGTAGCCAGACGCGGTCTTCCTCCACCCCAAATGAAGGTGACCACTTCTCTCTGAAGACCCAGGATATCTCTATGGGGGATTGGCGTCGGGAGCGCTTGAAATATGTAAAGGACCTTTGAGAGTATGGACATTTTCACTGCGTTGAGGCGCCCTAGCCAAGAGAGAGGTAGCGCTTTCCATCGGCGGAGATCCTCTCGCACGGTGGTTCTACAGGCAGGCCAGTTAGCCTGCGTCCAAGTGTCAAGATTAGCTGTGATATTGATCCCCAGATAGCGGATGGACTTTGAGGCCCATTGGAAAGGGTTGACTGCTTGGAGTTCGTCTAGCTGCTGGGGGGGAAGAGTGAGATTAAGTGCACGCGATTTTGGAAGATTAATCTTGAGCCCCGATACTAACTCAAATTGGGAAAGGGTGTCCATGAGCGCCGGGAGGGAGGTCGCGGGCTCCGTGAGTGTCAAAAGTAGATCATCTGCGAAGAGGGCGATCTTATGGTCCACCCCACCCATGCGGACTCCTTTAACATCCTCCGATCGTCGGATAGCAATCGCCAGGGGCTCCACAGCAAGCGCAAAGAGCAGTGGTGATAGTGGGCAGCCCTGACGAGTGCCCCTTCGGATGGAGAAAGAAGAGGTCAGGAGCCCATTCACCCGAATTCACGCCTTAGGGTCCGCATACGGTGCCATGATGCGGTTTATCATGAGAGGTCCTAATCCTATACGGCGGATAACCGCCCGCAGGAATGACCAATCAACCCGATCAAAGGCCTTCTCGGCATCGAGGGAGAGTAAGAAGGCAGGCATGTCGTGGTGTTGAACCTTTTGTATTAGATGGGCTATTCTCCGTAGGTTATCCGCTCCCTGTCGTTCTTGTATGAAGCCTACTTGATCTGGTTCAATTAAGCTCGGGAGGAGAGGAGCCAAGCGCCGGGATAGGATTTTAGTATAGAGCTTGGCGTCGACATTTAAGAGAGATATCGGGCGGAACGATGCGCATGCAGTATGATCTTTCCCGGGCTTTGGAATGAGAACAATCTCCGCCTCAGCCATTGACAGTGTCACAACTCCGG
Organism: Calotriton arnoldi; assembly: GCA_963921515.1. Taxonomy (NCBI): domain Eukaryota; kingdom Metazoa; phylum Chordata; class Amphibia; order Caudata; family Salamandridae; genus Calotriton; species Calotriton arnoldi. The sequence continues at coordinate 505,976 of CAWUFW010001141.1, forward strand.
TTTCAGTAAACGAGTTAAAAAGGCGTAACAGGGGCGCTTGAAGTTCTGGGAGAAAGAGGCGGTAAAAGGCCAGCGTCAGGGCCGGGTGATTTCCCCATCGGCATACTCTTTAGAGTGTTTAATAGCTCTTCCGCTGTAATGCGCTCCTCTAGCTGGTGCTGGTGGTGGGAGCCCAGAGGTGGCCAGGGGCAAGCGTCCAGGAAGGGGTCTATCTGGTCCACACAAGTGTCCGCAGCCCTGAATAGATCAGAAAAGAACTCAAGAAATTCCTATTGTTTGGCACTTTCTGCGATAGCCCACCCTCCGCCCGGCAAGGTAATTTTGACAATGTGATTACGGGATATCTGAAGGCAGAGGCGACGTGCCAGCATGGAGCGCACGTTGTTGCCTCCTCCATAGAATTTCTGCTTTAGGGCGAGAAGGGAGTGTTCCGCCTTGTTTACTCTTAGGGCCTTTAGTTGTCCCCGAAGTGACGCGAGTTTTTTCCTCACATGTAAAGAGGATGTTGTGTGAGTTTGCCGCTCTAGTGCTTTAATGTCGCGACCGAGGTTGTCCTCTACCAGTCTAGCCTCCCTCCGTCGAGCTATGGAAATAGAGGTGATAGTGCCCCTAATCGTAGCTTTGAAGGCGTCCCATAAGAGAGAAATCGGGGTGTCCGGAAGGTCATTATGAATGAAATAGGATTGTATGGCTTGTTTTAGTTCGTCTACGTCCACCGGATCCCGCAAGACCTGAGGAGGAAGACGCCATCGTGGAGTGGAGCCCGAGGGTCTGCCCATTCCCGCCAGGGTGATTTCCACATGGGCATGATCAGAAACCGATATGTCTGAAATCTCCGCCGATTCCAAGGCTCTAGTAAGTGTCTGGGAAATAAAAAAGTAGTCGATGCGGGAGTAATAACGGTGGACATGGGAGTAAAAGGAGTAATCCCGCGTGTCAGGCTCCCTGTATCGCCATGCATCTACAAGACCAAGGGCCTGTATGTCGTGTTTAAGCGTCGCGGACATAGCTCCGGTCCCTTGATACGAGGAAGCGGTGCGGTCTAAGCCAGGATCCCATACTAAATTAAAGTCGCCTCCAATGATGGCGGGTCCATCCTCCTGGGATAGTTGTGAGCGGAGGAGATCACGGAGAAAGATATCTTGCGCTTGATTAGGAGCGTAAATGTTAAGTAGCGTCAGGGGGTTGCCCCGAGCTGAGATTGCCGTCTTAAGATATCGACCTTCCCTATCCCGTGTAGTACGGCTGATTTTTATTGGGGTGCCAGCTTTGAAAAGGATTGCCACCCCTGCAGTCTTAGTTGGTGCCGGGGCCCAAACCTGTAGCGGATATCTAGGGTGGGACATACGCGAGACATCCGCCGAAAGGAGGTGGGTCTCCTGCAAGAAGATAATATCAGGGTCGCGTAGGCGGAGATATCTCCAGATTTGTCTTCGCTTGTTCGGGGAGTTCAGGCCCCGGACGTTAAGGGTCATGCATTTAAGTTGTGCCATTGGTCCAGTAGGATGGAGCACGATCCGGCAGTGCCTCCCCTTCGCTTCTCGCCTCCATCCCGGGGTCCTCCCCCGCTAAGGGTATACATTTCGGCGGGGAGCGTATCACATGTCCATAACCCTGCCCTCTTAAGTAGACACCCGGTGCCCAAACCCGACCCTAAGAGTCCGGCCAGCGAACCAGAGTGGAATCCCGCATGCATGCCCCGATCCTCCCAGGCCAGTGAGAGTAGAAAAGGAAAAATTGAGAGGGGAGAAGAGAGAAGACAGAGAAACCAAATAATAAAGAGTAACCAGCAACATGATGGCCAACTGGGCCATAAAGAACCAGTCTGGCCCTGGAGCGGCCCAGTGGTGTGAACCAGGGCGGCTCTGAGGAAGTCACTCCTCATTTGGACTAAGGACATGGTGGGGGGAAACGTGGTTCCAGACAGTCGGGGCAGCTACCGTCCCCCGGGGAGCCGTCTGTTCATCTAGCTGTGGTCATGGGGGCGGGGAGCCTGTCGAAGTGTTCACCCATATTATGTCGGGGGAGCAAATCCCTACATTGGAGAACCGGGAGCTCCTGTGCCTCGTATCCAATTGTGTATGGGTATCAATTTATAAAGGCAGGATTGTAGCTTGGGATATCTAGTGTATGGGGCGTATAATAACAGGCCCCAGTATAGCCTGGCAGGCCTGTTACGATGTAACGAGCGCCTAAAGGTGTTCTCAATGCCTGGTAGTGGCCTGAACTAGGCGTGTTATCTAGTATTACAAAAGCTTGTTGGAAGTAGGTCCCGGGCCTCGGCAGGAGGGTAGACTCGTGAAGGCCCACTTTACCTAGGCTATAGGTTAACATGGAAGGTGAACTAGAGCCCCGCCAGCCCCCTCTATACCCTGGACACCTGAGTGCTACCCACTTCCCAACAGTTGTGTGCAGCCTTCCTCTGCCAAATATTGCGGGAGCCCAGTGTTCTCATGGGTGGCCGGTTTTAAGATGAGATCTATAAAGTTATACTTTTGTTATATCTCAGCCCCCGGCTGGCAGACAGAACGCCCACAGACTCTCCCAGTAATGAGAGAAATCACGGACGCGACCCACCTACCAACAGCGCGCCGTTTTTGCTGTCAATGGCCTTGGAAGGACATCAAGGGGGACAGGCACATTTGTTTACACAGTGTTAAACTATGGGGCGGGGGCGGGGCATTCGATGAAATCAAGCACCAACAGAGTGGATTTCAGTCAACCTAATCTCTATACTGAGCATCTCTCATTGTATAAGGTCTTGCAATAGCAAACATACAACATGGTAACACATAACATTATGGCCTACTGGTGGGAAGTGACTCGCCGCCTCCAGCTAGATGTTATAGGAAAACCGGTGGTTTATATCGTATTGAACGTGACCGCTTTCCGTCGTTGACTGTAGCATCATTTGAGGTCTGTCCTGCCTAGAGAGGCCAGTTCAGGCTGATTGTTCCCCCTGGACCCCAAAGCCCCTAAAAGCCATCTTCAGAGAGGTTCCTGCGCACAGTACATAGGTGCTTCCTCCATTGCCCCGATTGTAAGTAGGACTGGGTTGTCGCAGGTCAGGGGCATGCTCTGTCTTCCCTAGTAGGGGTGTGTGCGTGTTCAAGAAATCTGCTCGCCAGGACGAAATTTACAGGTGTTGATCAAAAGTCATTCTCCAATACCTGGGCCCGAGGCCGATGGGGACGCTTGGCCCGACCTCTTCTCCGACAGCGGCTGGGGTTCTTCCAGAGCTTTCAGATGGCGTATGATGTCTTGCTTAGCTTGACTAGAAGCCGAGTGGGCTACAGATGATCCCGAGCCGTGGCGTTGTACCTTGCCCCATTCTGGGCGCAGCGATATCTGGGAGGCCGAGTCAGCAGGGGAGGGCGAGGGAGGCCGTGAGTCCCGTGAAAGTTGTAGCAATTGGAGCGCCTCTCGCAAAGAGCGTATGTATCGACGTCGTCCCTCCCATTGAAAAATTATAGCGAAAGGGTGACCCCATTGATATTTAATATTGGACGCTTTCAGTTTGGCCGTCACTGGCTGGAAGTTCCGACGGCGGTGCAGAGTGATGGGCGAGAGGTCCTGAAAGATCTCAATATGGTGGCCCCCATATGCCAGCTTCTCGTTTGCCCTGGAGGCCCTGAGGATTGCCTCTTTTTCCGCATAGAAGTGGACTCTGGTCAGGATGTCAGGGACCAGGTTGGGGTTGCCTCGTGGGGGAGCCACTCGATGGGCCCAGTCTAGCGTCGGGGGGGAGATATCCTCATCACCTCAGATGGCATGGAGGAGGTCTGCAACGTATGTGAGTATGTCTGCTCCTTCCGCCCCCCGTGGCAGCCCCCGGATGCGGACGTTGTTCCGGCGGCTCCGATTTTCTAAATCTTCCTGCTTGATCTGGAGCTCTACGTTCTGTTCTTCTATCGCCTGAACTCTGCGGCGAAGATCTTCTAGGTCCTCTGTATGAGAGTCTATGGTGCGCTCCATATCATCTACCCGGTTGCCAATTTCGGTAATATCTCGGCGTACGTCCGACAAGTATGTTTTAACCTCCGTCTTAAGGGAGGAAATCTCCGATTTTAACTCTTGCAGAAAAGTGGCCAGCACTGCCTGTGTGATAGTACCTTGTTCGGAGTCTTTCAGGGCGGACGCCATTTCAGAGGCTTCCGGTGGAGGTGATGAGGTGCGTTTGTGCCACAAATCCTTGACCGATGTGTCCTTGGTGGCGGGGGTCGCTACAGACTTCCCCGTATGAGGCCTGGTCATGCTGTTGGTGCCGGGCTCAGTGCGGTCTTCGCCTGTGTCGCCTTGTAGTCCAGCACTAGTCCCCTCTCCAGCGCACGGGTAGGCCTCAGGGTTCCCTCGGGATCGGTATGCGGCCGATTAGGATTCACTCTGACCCGTTCTCTTCATCAGAGCTCCACCCGAACAACATCCCCATCCAGGTTCCACTCAAACTTGCAGGTTAGCTCGGGGGCTGCTCCACGGGGGCCCCCAGGTTCGCAAAAAAAAAAAAAAAAAACCTGCTCTCTCTGCTGGCGCCCTATCCCTCCCAGAGTCGTCTCTCACCCCTGTTTCACGATAGGGTGGTGTCGTAGGCCTTGGGGCGCTTGCGCAGCACGGCTACCATGTAGGGCGGGAGGTCACTCCAGGTCCCAGAAGCACGGCCCTCTCCCCCGCACTCAGCTTGGTTCAAATCCTGGGCGATCAGGCAGGGGACTCCCGCCCATTAAGGCCTCAGTTGCCCCCTTGCGCGTTATGGCTCTCTGCCTGTAACAGCTTCACCTCTTCGTTTGTGGCCGGGTGAGCATGCCAGCATTTACCTCCTTGGGGCTCTGCTACGATCCCGGGGGCTTTTCACCCCTCCCAGCGTTATCTCTTCCACCCCCCGGGATCTACACCCCCCGCACCTCACCTCCAGGGAGTCCAATGTATCTCCAGGGGGACCGCAACTGCCCCGGCCGGCCGCCAGCAGGCCGCCCCGCTTGACTCACCGGGTGTCGCAGGCCGTCACCTCTCACCACAGGGCCCTCTTCAGCTCCCGGGTCTCCGTCTCCAGCGATGTGTGCTGTCGTCGGACTCCGGCGGCCCGGGGGGCTCAGTCCTCACCCAGCCGGTATTGTGTCTCCGCGATATGGGACTTATGGTGTGCCAAATTCGGGCGCTTCTCTCCTTCACCGGCGTCTTTCGGCCACTCGGGCACAGCCTCGCCGCTTCCACAAGATGGCGGGTCGAGCCTCTGCACTGCCAGCTCACCCGGTCTCCAGCCGCCGGTAGCTTCCTGGGCCTCTCACCCCTCCACCTAGGGTCTCCCTGGTATGTCTTCCGCTTGTTGTGGGCTATATGTCAGCGATACCCCCGCAGCCTTATCCTCCGGTGCCGGCCCAGCCTCCGGATCGCCACTCCAAAGCTCCTGTAAGATGGCGGCTGGTCTCTCCGCACCACCTCTGCCGGCCGACTCGTACGAGCCAGAGGGCCCCCTCCTTGGGTCCGGGGCAGCCCTGGGTGCTTGCTCATATAGTGGGGGACACCTCACGTGCCCCCCGTGCCTTGGATCGCTCCCCAAATGCCCTAGATAGGCCCCGGAGGACGGAGCACCAGCCGCGTGCGTCTTACCCCATCGGAGTCGAAGCCACGCCCCCCTCTATTGTCTTTTTAAAGGTCCTGAGTTATATTTCTTTTGATTAATATAATTGATATTACTCGGAATGATGGTTTTATTGTGAAACTACAAGTGAGGGACAGGAGCGTTTGGGGGACCTCCTATTTTAGATCTTTTTAACACTGTTATATATTTTGCTTTAAGCAATGTCACTTTAAGAAATGGATGACTAATTTGTATTGTATTTTTATGAGTAGACTTTTTTTTTACGGATTATGAAATCATGTTCTGAGATTTTTTGGTAAATTATGTTTTATATTGTACTGTAAGTTTAAGATCTATGTTTTATGTAGATCGAATAAAGTGATTGACTGACTGAAATAAATGCATTTTAATTTAATGTTTTTAAAATTTCAATATTAAAAATGCATATTACCTAAAGTATTAATTATTGTGTAATTCATGTAATGTTATTTTTATTTCAATACTTATTTTAGTTTTTATAATGTTTATTAAACATGCATTTGCTTTAATACAGTTTTTTTAGGTGAGTAGGTTGCTAAGAAAATAAAAATATATTTTATTTCTATATTAATTGATATTTATATATAATCTTTTAATTGTTATGTATAAGGTTTTTAAATGTATTATTGTATATAAAATAATTAATTTAATCATAAGAGTTGGTAAAATTTTGTTTATGAGAAGATATATCTGTTACTTAAATATATTTAGTTTTTTATGTATTAAATTAAATTTAATAAAAAAGGATTGATTTCATAATTGTAGTTAGTGAAGTCGGTATTATATGTATTTTTTTCTTTATTTTTTTACCTTATGTTACCATTTTTTAATGAATATGTATACTTATTCAGCATACTATAATTTAATAATGCTTTTCAGTAAGTGTTAAAAAATGTTTGCCAATTTAATAGGATTTGTATTAATGTATGTAATGTTTTTTAACTCAAACACTTTCCGTGCTGTTGCTTGGACTGGTTCGGAAATAGTAAATCTATTCCCTCCAAAGACCAACACTTTCCCTACTGTTGCTTAGACTGGAGGGGGATAGTAAATGTATCCCCTCTGAAGTCCAACACTTTCCCTACTGTGCTTAAACTGAAGTAAGATATTAAATTGAGCTCCTCCGAAGTCTATCACCTTTCCTACTATTGGTTAGACCAGAGTGGAAATAGTAAATCGAACTCTGTCAAAGTTAAATCCTTTTCCTACTGTTGTTTGGACTGTAGAGGGAATAGTAAATGCAACCTCTCCGAAGTTCAACACTTTCCCTACTGTTGCATAAATTGGAGTGGGAATAGAATATCTAGGGCCATATTATGTATTAGGGCGCACTCTCCCTGTTTGCACCTGGCGCACCTTAAAACAGGTGCGCCAGTAGCAAACAGAGAAAGTGCACCCTATTACATAGAATGTGCTGCCCCAGGGCAGCCGCGAACTTATGCTGCCCTGGGGGCAGCGCATTCAAGTGAAATACGGAGCTGCTTTGAAACAGCTACTCCTTATTTCACAGTGCAGGCGGCATCTGCCTGCACTTTTACAGGGGATTAGAGATCCCCTTGCAAGCAGGTGAAGTCAGTGACTGTAAGGGGATGTCTGGGGGATCCATGGGACCCCCTTTCCCACCTCTAGAGGGCTTCTCTCAGGGGGCGCACCTCCTGAGAGTGTCTTTGCCTCTGCAACCGTGTCTGTAATACGGCGCGGGTGCAGAGTCAAAGGGATTCCCTCATTTGCATGGGGCACTCCCCCATGCAAATGAAGGAATGTGCCCTAAAGATAGCGCTGGCGCTTTAAGTATGCCAGCATTATTGGTATTACAGAAGGGGCTGCACAAGCGTCTGCGGCCCATACTGTAACACCAAAGTACCCCGGGGGCGTGCAAAACTTTCTGTAATACGGCCCTCAATGTTTCCAGAGCCCAATACTTTTCCTAATAATGGTTAAATAGATTTTATACAATTATTTATTTATTTTTTCTATTATATATTATTTTTTTGAATTTATTCACATTTTTAGTAAATGCTTTCTTTGAGGTTTGAGGTTTTGTATATCTAATATTTAATAAATTGGCTAAATGAATAAATACATTCTGCTATTGAATTGTTTACATTTTTGAGGTTGTATGGTTATTTGTGTACACATTTTGTGTGTAGATACACAGGTCCTGCGCCCGTCTTGCCCTGCACCCACGTCTGGGCATACCCTGCCAACTGAGGGCGAACAAAGCAAACACAAGGAGATGATGGACGGAGTGGCAAAACGTTTCAGACACTCACCCCCAGTCACAGATCTGGGTTGAATCCATCATCATTCTTTAGCTCACTTCGCCACCTCAGTTCAGACCCAGCTATATGCAAATCAGTCTTGACCCTGTGCCTCATGGGAACAGTCCAGCCCGAACTGCCAAGCCAGGTCTTCCCTGAACCGAAAACAAGCATCCTGGGACCGGTTTCGGGGTAACACCCCTCATCAGCCAGGCTAGCTGGAATCCAGTGGCAAAGTGAGCAAGGGACCCACGTCTGGGCATACCCTGCCAACTTAGGGCGAACAAAGCAAACACCTGTGTCTGAACTGGGGTGGCGAAGTGAGCTAAAGAACGATGATGGATTCAACTCAGAACTGTGACTGGGGGTGAGTGTGTGAAAAGTTTCAGCGCTCCGTCCATCATCTCCTTGTGTTTGCTTTGTTCGCCCTAAGTTGGCATACTTATACTGCACCGCAACATATTGGAGTCTGTGTCCGTGCCAAAATGCTGAACTGAATTACACCAAATTTGGCAGAAGGGTAGCTCTTGGTCCAGAGTGCACTCTTTTTGTTAAATGGTAAATCCGTTCAGTAGTTCCTGAGCAATTTAAACATTTCTCAGATATACAAATATGGCCATGCAGGATCCGCGAACCCTCCTGATCTCGAGCCTGCGATCTGATTGGCTGCCAACACTCCAAACCAGGAAGTGTTAGCAGCCATCTTGCGACTCAGTTGAACCGAGTCACAAGAAAAAAAGGTAAAAAAACTTTAAAAATTAAGAAAAGGGTGTAGGGCAGAAACACCCTGACCCCCTATGCCTGTTCAGGGGCCAAAAAAGTATGATTTAAAAGAGATTTCGGCGGGATTCGCATTGGATCCACGAATCAGGCCAACATTTTTTAAAAACGAAGCATGAGCTCCCGTGCTTCGTTATCTGTAAGCCCCCGGGTGGACCAGGTCCCGGGGGCAATGATTACTATAGATGCGGGGGACCGCCACTTCCCTGGGTCTATGTATATTTAATGCGGGGGCCACAAGGGCCCCCCACAGTCCCTGGGACTGCCACTTCCCAGGGGCTTTATCTTTAAAATAAATGCGGCCCTGGGGACTGCCATCTACCCGGGGATAATTATGTTAAAGGCGGGGGGCCACATGCCCCCACCCGCAGTCCTGGGGACCGCCACCTCCCCGGTGCTAAATTCAAAAGATGTGTGGGGGATCCAGCCCCCACAGAGCCCCGGGGACCGCCACCTCCCTGGGTCTAATTTACTGTAATGGGGGGGCCACGCAGCCCCAGGGACCGCCATATCCCTGGGGCTAAATCCAAAAGACTTGTGGAGGGGGGCTCCGGCCCCCCCATGAAGCCTTGGGGACCACCACCTCTCCTGGGCTAATTTAATGTTATGCGGGGGCGCGCGGCCCCCCCACAGCCCCCGGGACCATCACCTCCCCGGGGCTACAATGTAGATGGTAGGGGCGCCACGTAGCCCCCTCCAGGAGTCCTCCATGGCTCTGGGGACCGCCACCCCCCAGTGCCAGCTCCAGCAATGTCCCGGGGTGCCCACCCCTGGGACATTGCAGTTTGCTATGGCATGGCAGGTGCACTGCTCCCGCAGTGCCATAGCAAATTCTGCTTCACTTCATGGAAGCGAGAGCAGGAAAAATGCTCTTGCTTCTATGAAGCGAAGCAGAATTGCTTTTGGGCAGAGGGCGCTGCATGTTTGCAGCTCGCTCTGCCTAAAAGCAATGCCAGCTCCCGCAGGAGGTGGGGAGCCGATAGGGACCGCTGGGGCCTTGAGGCTCCCCCCTCGGTCCCCCAATATATATAACCAAAGGTTACAGGGACGTTATAGTTAGGAATTAGCATTTAAAAAACCTTTGAAATTTACAGAAAATACCACAGATTTCAGTGTCGTTCTAGTTTTTTTGTTTTTTAAATTGTCTTTATTGGTTTTTAACAAGTTGTGCATAGTACAAACTTTGCCATCTTTATTATACAAAACAACACTTACTAACTCGACTCTTGGTGGGGTACCAGGCAGCGTTGTATGCTGGTGTCAGGAAACATAAACAGCATTTTGTATATGTCATTAAATGTTAATAACATTGTAACCAACAAATAAAGAAATAAAGTTTCCTTATCTCTTTATTTTTGTTTAAGAACCAAAATGCAAATTACCCACAATTATACGATCTCATCTAACTTGCATGTACATTGTGATACAGTCCATTTATGAGCAGGAATGACTGTTTATGTATGAATGTCTTGAGACGGTGAGGAAAGGAGGGGGGAAGTGCCGCGTATCCCGCTCAACCGCATACATATGGTAGCCTGAGCTCATGTCAAATTGAGTTGAGTTATACCTGACAAAGGGCATATTATGCTCGCAATTATGCGACAGATTACTATATCCAGTATGTAAAGCTAGGAACCGTCTCACACCCGGGTTGAGCTGGATGCATTCAATCTGTCTTCTATGAACGACAGGTAGTCTTGCCATTGCATAGGACTAGTCCGTGGGGAGGTGCGAGGAGCATTGAGTGCTTGCGCTGTATGTTCCGCCAATAGTACCTTGCGGAGATCCAAGAGCCAAGTGCATATGTTGGGACCAGTACTCGACTTCCATGACATAGCTATTGTACGCTTTGCCAAACCCAAAGCTAAATCCAAAAATGTATTAAGGTTTTTATGTGCAGCAGTGCGTTTAGTACTACCAAGTAAAAAGTGTGGGCCTTGAGCAGTCAGTGTTGTGTCAGTTGCTTCTGATAGTATCGCCGCTATCTCATTCCAATAAATGCTAAGGCGAGGGCATGTCCAGACCATATGAAGAAACGATGCGTCTGCTGCTGTGCAGTGAGGGCAAAGATCTGCGGAGGTGGGATACATATGAGCGAGTCTGTGTGGCGTTAAAAATGTGTGATGTAAGTAATTGAATTGTGTATATTTCAACCTAGCGTTCGTGGATATAATTTTAGGATAACCTATACATTGGGGCCGATTCCGATTCGGGCCGGAAATCTCTCCGACCGAGCCGGACCCGGAGAGATTTCCGACCGAATCAGACCCGTGCAGTCCGACCGTACGAGTACGATGCGCACGTATGCCATCGGACTCGAGTCGGTCGGACTCCCATTGAAGTCAATGGGAGCCTGTCGTACAACGCGTACGCGGGCTCCCATTGACTCAATGGGTGCGATGCGGACAAGTGCGCGCCCTACAGCGTGTACGCGGCGAAGCGATTCGCGCCGTACACGCACAGGTAGGGGGGACCCATGGGTCCCCCCTGTGTGCGACTCGCGTGGCTACGCGTACAGGGGGGTCCGACACGGACCCCCAAAGTACGGCTCCGACAGCTCTTTCGAGCCGGAGTGCGCGGCTCGGTCGGACTGCTCGCGGCGCGCATCGTACTTACCCGGCCGGGGAACGTCTCCATTGCGTGGTGCGAGTCGAGTCCGAGCGAGTCGGTCGGTGCGGTTAGACCCGGGAACGAGTCGGTCGGAGCGGTCGGGATGCCCGGACGAGTCGGTCGGCGAATACGCATCGTACTCGCTCGCCCGGACGCCCGTACAATTCGGTCGGGAAATAGGGCTCCGAATCGGATCCGGTTAAGCCGAATCCTATTCGGAGCCCTACCGGCCGAGATCGGAATCGGCCCCATTGTGTCCATTGCTTATCACTTATGGTAATTGACAACTCAGAGTCCCAATACACACGAAGTGATGCTAATAAGGGGATAGTATCAGGTCTAAGGGAGCTATAAATCGCTGTCAGAGCATGTCTTCCTCTACCGTGCGTAAGTAAAGTTTGCAGTATCTGCGATGTGATAGGTTTTGTATAATTGTTCCCCCATGTTTGGAGGAATTGCCGCAATAATAATGCATGAAGCATGAAAGTCCCCTGTGGTATCCCAAAGTCTTCTATTAACCCCTCAAGGTTCTGCAATTGTGAATCTACAAATAAGTCGCCCCAGGTATCCAGTCCCACCGCAGCCCAAGACTCTAGCTCTGGACGGCCGTGACAAGTAAATGAGCCCGGGAGAATCTCCAGAGGTAGCATAAGTGCATATGGTGCAGGTTGGCTTTTAGGTATCACATATCTTAACCAGCTGCGCCTAGCTGCCATCATTAGCAAGTTACCCAGCTTTCTCTGTAGCAGGGTTGTGGAGCCCCTTAGCCATTCCATTATGGCTGGTCATCCTAAGGGCAATGGCCAGCAAGACTTCTCAGCAATATGGGCAGTGGCTAGCTGTTAGAAGCCGGTTCTGCCCATCTTAGCTGCCCGGATTTTTCGCTTTTTGAACACCTAATTGTTGAGCTTTTACTGTGGGAGAGTCTCATAAGTTGGGATTCACCCACAGTGAACTCATGATGAAAGAGACTGCATGTGGACTTTACCGGTGTCCCCCTGGTGAGAGTAGGCTGTCGCGCTGCAGCCGGAGTAAGGGGCACCGGGGTGGTTACATGCAGACATGTGTGTACATGCGTGTGCACACGTGTAGGGGCTGAACAGGGGAGATTCCTGGAGTGGGCAGCCCAGGAGCAGGTACAGATAGAATGGTGTGGCAGGAATTATGCAGAGCTGGGTGGTGACATGGAATAGGCTTTATACTATGGGAAGAAACATGTAAGGGAAAGTCAGTGTGCTTTACTGTTTTCACCGAAGGACCACTCCATTATTCTCCTATGAAGATGGGGATCACTTGGGGTAGTTTCTCTTCCCTAGGGCCTACAAACTCCAGACATGCACCAAAGTAAACTGTAACTTGTGTGAAAATAAGTATTCTGCTGAGTCCAAAACCATATATGAACTGCTTATGGGTCATCCAGAAATGTCATATTCCTCTGACTCAGCTCATAACCAGAGCCTGGCTGGGTCTGACCCTGCCAGGCTGGATTAATGACCTTCCTCCCCAAACTGAAGCATCAGAGGCCTAGCCCTTCACTGCAAGCATTCCAAGAGCGAACGTCTCCTCTCCAAGAGGGAGAGAAGGTGGGTGGAGCTGCAGGTTATCCATCAGCAGCTGTCACCTGGTGCCAGGCACCAAGCTGCTCTGGAGAGAAGGCAGCAAGGGGGTAAGGGGGCTTTTCAGAGACCATGTGGCATGAGACCCCTGGACGACGCCATTTTGAACTATCCCAGAGGCCTGGGCAGGAAGGAGGGAGCAGGGGCAGAGAGGTGATGTGTCGCTGCCTGATAGGGCAAGAAGAGCCTTCCTGCCAGCCCCCTCCAAATTCTTTTAAAAAGATCTTGCACAGGAAGAGGAGCGCTCTCTGGGGTGTGGTCTGCTGAGGAGGACTGGTGCTGGAGCCTGGCGCCATGGACAGTTAGAAGGAAGAACCCCCTGACTGTCCCAGGACCCTGAAGTGCGCCAAAAGGGGAGTCCATGACCAGCGAGCAGAAGCCTGGGCCTCTGCGCAAGGAGAAGAGAGGCCCAGGAGGAGAGCCAGGTGAAAGGCTGGAGCAGGGAGCCAGTGAAGACAGCTCCCTGCTGAGTTCACCCTCTTGGAGGCCAGGATGGTGAAGGAAAGTGCTTCAGATGGCTAGAGCTGGTCATCTGGAGCAAGAGGAGGCCAAAATGGTGGAGATCGGCCACCTGGGGGCCAAGATACGCCCCCCAGAAGGTAGGCGACCTTTGACCTCTAAGGAGGACCGACGATGAAGCGCGTGGGGCTCCGACGCCGGTCTCAGATGTCAGGTCCCGGGGGCACCGTCGCGCCCCCCCTTGAAGAGGTCTCTGGTGCCCGGCACCCCCAACTCCGGGCCCAGCTGAAAATGAAGCCAGGGAGCGCCGTCGCGCTCCCCGTGAAGATCTCGGGGGCCCGGGATCCCAACTCCGGGCCCGATGGAGGCGGTGCAGTGGCGGGGGCGTGCCATCACGCGTTCCCCTGGCCGGGCGAAGAAAAGCCAGGGAGCGGCATCGCGCTCCCCATGAAGATTGTCCAGGGGCCCGGGACCCCAACTCCGCGCCTCGGTGTGCGGAGAAGGGGGGAGTGCCGCCGCACTCCCCCACAGCAGCAGGAAGGTGGGGGGAGTGCCGCCGCACTCCCCCAAGGACTCGCAGAGGAAGAAGCAGGAGCGGGCAGACCAAAATGGGCACGCCGGCTCCCACGGCTGCACACAAGGGTGCGGGCCGGACAGGGAGCCGGCAGGAGCAGCTGGGGGTGGGCTCCCCGAGCTACAACAATTCACCAGGCAATGAACGGGGCCCGGGTGGGACCGGGCCCCCAACGAGGGGCTAATGCTGTGCAGGGCTGCCATCACGGGCAGCGCGGCTCTCCCTGGAGCAGCAGGAGAGCCGCTCATCAAAAATGCACGCAATGGGGGAAGAGCGCCCCATAATGCTTTGCAGGCCCGGACCGGCCTGTAAGGAAAGCGGATTGTGCTCTGTGCAGGGTGGCCCCAGGAGGACGGGGTCACCGCCAGGTGTGTGCCAAGGTGCTGGGGGAGCTGCAGGAGCAACGCAGTCTCCCCCAGCACGAAGATGTGAAGTCCCCCCTAAGTCTCTGGGGGACTTGAAAGAAATAACCCCTAAAGGGCTCAGCTGTGCGTCAACAGCCTCCTGTAGCTGGAACTTTCGTTCTTCAGTTGGGGGTGCATTAGGGACTGCACCAAGGTATGAAGGGCTGAGCTGGGCATGTCTGGAGAAGGGCATCCCCTGGAGGAGAAGAGGTGCAATTGCGCGAGAAGTGCATTTACCAGTGTTATTTCTTTTGAGGGACTGAAAGTCACATGTGTAATGTGAAGTCATAAGCAAAGTGGGGTTATGTTGCAGGACATTCCTGCTAGGGTGTCTGGCTGTATATGCTTAACCCTCTGATTATAACTGTGATGCCTTTTAGGGGCTTTAATTGTAATGCATTATAACTGTTATCAGCCATGATAAGTACTGTCATTTTAAGTGATGCTTAAACATGTATTCTTGTTGCTGCGTTAGGTGAAGAACAACCCAGACTGTTAGCCCGTAAGATGTTGAGGTGTTTACTGTATGGTCAGTATGAGATGCTCAGTCAGGGTTATGTGTCACCATGGCAGGTGTGCTCATTTTAAATGCTTGTTGAGATAAAGGGGGTGGGTTGCCACTGGGATTGTACCAGTGAGCAAGGCCCTCACTCCAGGTTATGGTCAACCTACTGCATTGGGGGCAAGATGATGTGCATACATGGGAGTGGTGGTACTAGGCCCCACCCCCCCTGCGGGAGGGGTGGGAATGTTACGCAATGTCACAAAGTAATTCCAACAGCTTATGTATATTTGTAAATTGTTGCATAGTATTGAGTAGTGTGTGTGTTTAATAAATGTACTCTTCCTTATATAAAGCAAAGTACAGACTGGACAATCAATTATTGAGTGTTATTTCTGCGTACTGGTAAATGGCGATTACTAGCCCACACCACCTCCCTTGAGTAATCCTTATACTGCTCTGCAACACTACCCTCTGAGAGTCAAGCGCTGCAATGGGGTGTTTGGTTCCCAGTGAAGAACAAATGTAGTCATGTTGTTTGTGCAGGCCTCAAAGACACTGCCTCGTTTTCCAACATTGGTGTCTAGCGGCGGGAAACATAGTATCCCATTCTGGTATGCATTTATAGCATTTGATAAGCCCAGTTTTGCCACATATTACCTACGCAGTAATGAGCAAATGGAAGAGCACAAGGCTGTGAGAAGGGTTCAAAGTTTTGGTTATGTGAACTAAAAGTATGGGAAAGGAAAGCCCTGCGCACATATATGTCATGTGAAGATATTATGGTTTAAATGTAAACTGTTTTGATGTGACTGAGTTATGTTGATTATCATGTGATAGCGGGATGGTGCTTTCCAGGAAATGATTGCATACAAGTGTTCTAAGCCATATTGTACACCTTTGAACCCTAACACTACACACACTACACCTGCATGAGGAGGGTGTCTTCTCAAGAGATAGGGACAGCAACTGATACCTACATCACAGATGGGGGTGTTGGGGTGGATTGGACTTTGGGGGGACAGGAGAGGTAGGGGGTCCTGGGAAATTCCAGCGCTTTTTAAGGACAGGAAGGGTTTCCACAGAAGGGGCCCCAGATATCCTTCCCACGCTGAAAGTTTTTCTTGCCATTGGCGCAGGCCAAAACCACTGGAAGGGTGGGGCAGGAAGTTTTTTAACCCCGGGTAGTAACACCCCAGGGGTTCCCATGGAGGGGGACCCCAAGAAACTTTCTCCACGGTGGGAGGAGGGTGCGGTAGAGTTGTGTGTCTGGCAGGCCCCCCAGATTAACTGGTGGGGAGGTGAGCAACACAGGGGTGGCCCATGGTAGTTAGTGGGTGGTCCCAAAGGAGGGTAGTTCTAGAGCTAGGGTGTGTAGTGGTAGCCAAGAGGTACACTAGGTGGGCTAGGTAACTGACCCAGTGGAGATCTGAGAGGGGGTGATGTGCTCCCTAGATTCCAGGTGAACGGTTAGTGGTGGACACTGAGGTGTCAGGGTCGGGTAGGTGGTTACCCAAGGAAGCAACAGGATGTCATTCTGAAGCTTGTGTTGTGAACCTGAAGTGGTGGCTGGGGCGATGCCTAGCCGGTGACCAGTCAGGTAGTTCCTGGGGTGTTGGACCCCAGGACCAGGAGCAAGGGGGTGTTCCCCTAGCTCGATGCAGGAGGTGGACTTCTGCCTGGTAGTACCACCCTGAAGATAGGTGGGGCCCATCTTAAGTGAAGGGACCCTGTGCTTCAGAGGAGGGTGGTGCAGGCCTAGCTGGAATCTTGAGGGTCCCTGACTGAGTGTGGTAGTTTTACCCTGAAGGCAGGTGGGGCCTATCTTAAGTGAAGGGACTCTGCACTTCAGAAGGGGGCGGTGCAGGCCATCCAGGGATCATGAGGGTCCCTGGACGGTCTCCCAAGGTGCTGCAGGGAGACCAAGGAGGGCTCTGAAAGGTGGGCGTGGGTGTAGCTAACTCTGGGCCCACGGTCCCTCTAAGGGTACTCCGGGAGGAGAGCGCGCCTCTCGGAGGAAAGGGTGCAGAGCCTCTGTTCTTGCAGCGGAGAACACGGAAAGGGTCTAGGTTCCCGGGGTAGTTTCCGTGTGGAGCTACTGACGGGGGGAATGAGCTGTAGGATGTCTGCGAGGCACCCTCAGTGTTCCTCCCTGGCACTGCCAGTGTGGTAGTGAGGCCGATCTGAGGTCATGTCAGGGAGCCAGTCCAGGGGCCAAAGGCGCTTCTCTGTAAGGGAGAGCACGAGTGGCTGTGCTTTCTTTAGGGGAGACAGTCATCCCGAAAGGGTGGTGGCAGATGAATGACCCCAGCGGCAGGCTGAGGGTGAGGGTCCAGAGAGGTTGCATCTTTAGGGTGCAAGGACCACGAGAGAGAGGGTACTGGTTGGAATAATCTCCGGAAGGGGGACCAGCTAGTGACCCAGGGGATGGGGTGTAGACCTATCCCCGGTGACCGCATCAGTGCTGAGGCACTGTACCCTTGTCCAGAGAGGTGGTAAGCATAGTGTTGTGTGAACAAGGGCAAGGGTAGGCCCAGTTAGGCTCACACCATGCAGACCGTGAGTGACCTAGAGGCATCTAACCTAGAGCCCAGAGGGTTCTTAGGGTAGTCTGGGATCCCTGTAATGGGTGGAGGTCTCATGTATGGATGGAGTAGGTGGTCAAAGCGGATAACGGTGAGTAAGGGGGGTCTGGTCAGAACCCGTTATAACTAGTTATCGCTGACTACAGGAACAGTACCCATGCATAGTGGCTAATTCTTCCCTGTAGGAATCAGCTGGGCGCGGCGTGTTTTAGAAGGTGATTCTGACCATCTTAGCCACCCAGATTTTTCACTTTTTGAACACCTAATTGTTGAGCTTTTACTGTGGGAGAGCCTCATAAGTTGGGACTCACCCACAGTGAACTCATGATGAAAGAGACTGCATGTGGATTTTACCGGTATCCCCCTGGTGAGAGTAGGCCGCTGCGCTGCAGCCGGAGTAAGGGGCACCGGGCTGATTACATGCAGACACGTGTGTACATGCGTATGCACACGTGTAGGGGCTGCGCAGGGGAGATTCCTGGCGTGCGCAGCCCAGGAGCAGGTACAGATAGAATGGTGTGGCAGGAATTATGCAGAGCTGGGTGGTGACATGGAATAGGCTTTATACTATGGGAAGAAACATGTAAGGGAAAGTCAGTGTGCTTTACTGTTTTCACTGAAGGACCACTCCATTATTCTCCTATGAAGATGGGGATCACATGGGGTAGTTTCACTTCCCTAGGGCCTACAAATTCCAGACACGCACCAAAGTACACTGTAACTTGTGTGAAAATAACTATTCTGCTGAGACCAGCAGCAACTATTCTGCTGCTTATGGGTCATCCAGAAATGTCATATTCCTCTGACTCAGCTCATAACCAGAGCCTGGCTGGGTCTGACCCTGCCAGGCTGGATTAATGACCTTCCTCCCCAAACTGAAGCATCAGAGGCCTAGCCCTTCACAGCAAGCATTCCAAGGGCGAAGGTCTCCTCTCCAAGAGGGAGGGAAGGTGGGTGGAGCTGCAGGTTATCCATCAGCAGCTGTCATATGGTGCCGGGCACCAAGCTGCTCTGGAGAGAAGGCAGCAAGGGGGAAAGGGGGCTTTTCAGAGACCATGTGGCATGAGACCCCTGGACGACGCCATTTTGAGCTATCCCAGAGGCCTGGGCAGGAAGGAGGGAGCAGGGGCAGAGAGGTGATGTGTCGCTGCCTGATAGGGCAAGAAGAGCCTTCCTGCCAGCCCCCTCCAAATTCTTTTTAAAAAAGTCTTGCACAGGAAGAGGAGCTCTCTCTGGGGTGTGGTCTGCTGAGGAAGACTGGTGCTGAAGCCTGGCGCCATGGGCAGTTAGAAGGAAGAACCCCCTGACTGTCCCAGGACCCTGAAGTGCGCCAAAAGGGGAGTCCAGGACCAGCGAGCAGAAGCCTGGGCCTCTGCGCAAGGAGAAGAGAGTCCCAGGAGGAGAGCCCGGTGAACGGCTGGAGCAGGGAGCCAGTGAAGACAGCTCTTGGAGGCCAGGAGGGTGAAGGAAAGTGCTTCAGATGGCTAGAGCTGGTCATCTGGAGCAAGAAGAGGCCAAAATGGTGGAGATCGGCCACCTGGGGGCGAGATACGCCCCCCAGAGGGTAGGCGACCTTTGACCTCTGAGGAGGACCGACGACGAAGCACGTGGGGCTCCGCTGCCGGTCTCAGATGTGCCCACGGGGTGGGTCAGTTCCCGGGGGCTGCCCCACAAGAAGTCAAGTCGGGGAGTGCCCTCGCGCTCCCTGTGAAATTGCCCCAACCGGGGTGCCAGGAGCCCACCCTGGCCCCTGAAGACACTGGAGCGCCGTTGTGCCCCCCTCGAAGAGGTCTCTGGGCCCCACTGAAAATGAAGCCAGGGAGCGCCGTTGCACTCCCCGTGAAGATCTTGGGGGCCTGGGATCCCAACTCCGGGCCCGATGGAGGCGGTGTAGTGGCGGGGGCGAGCCGTTGCGCGTCTCCCCAGCCGGGCAAAGAAAAGCCAGGGAGCGCCATCGGCGTCCCCGTGAAGATTGTCCAGGGGCCCGGGACCCCAACTCTGGGCCCCGGTGTGCAGAGAAGGAGGGAGTGCTGCCGCACTCCCCCACAGCAACGGGAAGGCGGGGGAGTGCCGCTGCACTCCCCTGAGGACCCACAGAGGAAGAAGCAGTCTCCGTGTCTGCCCCAATGAGCGGGCAGACCAAAATGGGCACGCCGGCTCCCATGGCCACACACGAGGGTGCGGGCCGGACAGGGAGCTGGCAGGAGCAGCTGGGGGTGGGCTCCCCAAGCTAGAACAACTCACCAGGCAATGCACGGGGCCCGGGTGGGACCGGGCCTCCAACAAGGGGCTAATGCGGCACAGGGCTGCCATCACGGGCAGCGCAGCTCTCCCCGGAGCAGCGGGAGAGCCCCTCATAAAAAATGCACGCGATGGGGGAAGAGCGCCCCATAATGCTTTGCAGGCCCGGAGCGGCCTGTAAGGAAAGCGGATTGTGCTCTGTGCAGGGTGGCCCCAGGAGGATGGGGTCACCGCCAGGTGTGTCCCAAGGTGCCGGTGGAGCTGCAGGAGCAACGCAGTCTCCCCCAGCACGAAGATGTTAAGTCCCCCCCTAAGTCTCTGGGGGACTTGAAAGAAATAACCCCTCAAGGGCTCAGCTGTGTGACAACACCCTCCTGTAGCTGGAACGTTCGTTCTTCAGCTGGGGATGCGTTAGGGACTGCACCAGGGTATGAAGGGTATCCCCTGGAGGTGAAGATGTGCAATTGCGCGAGAAGTGCATTTACCAATGTTATTTCTTTTGAGGGACTGAAAGTCACATGTGTAATGTGAAGTCATAAGCAAAGAGGGGTTATGTTGCTGGACATTCCTGCTAGGGTGTCTGGCTGTATATGCTTAATCCTCTGATTATAACTGTGATGCCTTTTAGGGGCTTTAATTGTAATGCATTATAACTGTTATCAGCCATGATAAGTACTGTCATTTTAAGTGATGCTTAAACATGTATTCTTGCTGCTGCGTTAGGTGAAGAACAACCCAGACTGTTAGCCCCTCAGATATAGAGGTGTATACTGTATGGTCAGTATGAGATGCTCAGTCAGGGTTATGTGTCACCATGGCAGGTGTGCCCATTTTAAATGCTTGCTGAGATAAAGGGGGTGGGTCGCCACTGGGATGGTGCCAGTGAGCAAGGCCCTCACTCCAGGTTATGGTCAATCTACTGCATTGGGGGCAGGATGATGTGCATACATGGGTGTGGTGGTACTAGGCCCCACCCTCCCTGTGGGAGGGGTGAGAATGTTACGCAATGTCACAAAGTAATTCCAACAGCTTATGTATATTTGTAAATTGTTGCATAGTATTGAGTAGTGTGTGTGTTTAATAAATGTACTCTTCCTTTTATAAAGCAAAGTACAGACTGGACAATCAATTATTGAGTGTTATTTCTGCGTACTGGTAAATGGCGATTACTAGCCCACACCACCTCCCTTGAGTAAGCCTTAGACTGCTCTGCAACGCTACCCTCTGAGAGTCAAGCGCTACAATGGGGTGTTTGGTTCTCAGTGAAGGACAAATGTAATCATGTTATTTGTGCAGGCCTCACAGATACTGGCTCGTTTTCCAACTCTAGCCTTCGCATTGGCCACTGGAGATGTGCTGCAGCATAGTAATGCTCGTAATTTGGTGCCACCAATCCTCCGTCTGTAAGTGGTAGGTACAGTTTACGGAGTGCCACCCTAGATCTTGAGCCCCCCCATATCAATGAAACAAGTAATGATTCCAGGTCTTTAAATATACTCTGCGGTAACTTATGCGGGAGGGCGGTAAAAAAATACAGAAGCTGTGGGAGTAGAAGCATTTTAGAAATGGCCACCCTGCCCATAGGGGACAAGGGAAGATTACGCCAAAACGGTAGGGCTGCACGAGCTCTGGAAACTGCTTTACCCAGATTCCCATCTATAATATCTGAACGGGAGTGATACATTTGTACACCTAAATACTTGAAAGTATCGAATGCCCATTCCAACGGAGTACAAGGCATAGTCTTCTCTGATCTGTTGGAAGTGATCTCATGGGGAACATTACAGACTTAGACCAGTTAACCTGAAGGCCCGAGGCCTGAGCATGGGTATCTAAGAGTTCCATCAGTTCTTGCAGTACAGGCGTTTCGCCCCGCAGGTAGACGAGCGCATCATCAGCATACAACGAGATTATATGCCATTGTCTGTCTGCGTGAATACCCCAGTCCAACACCCGTTGGCATAGTTTGCATGCCAAAGGTTCCATGGCAAATGCGAACAAGATGGGTGATAGGGGGCAGCTCTATCTGGTGCCCCGCTCTATTACGAACTGTGGAGAGATGACGCGGCCTGTCTTTACTCTTGCGTGCGGCTTCATGTATAATATGCGCACCCACCGTAAATATTTAGGTCCAATGCCAAATTTACCTAACACATCCAGCAAATACTGCCAGCCCAAGGTGTCAAAAGCCTTTTCAATGTCTAAAGCTGCTAGCCAAGGGGTGTCAGTTTCTGACCAAGCCCAGTCTAGCAACTTAAACAGCCAGCGTAAATTCAGACCAGTACTCCTCCCCGAAATGAAGCCATTTTGATCTTCATGTATCAAAAGGGGTGCTGTTTCTATTAGCCTGTTGGCCAGTATTTTCGCCAAAATGTTATAATTGTCATTTAACAATGACAGAGACCGATATGATGCCATCTGTAGAGGTTCCCTTCCTGGTTTAGGTAGCACCACTAATATCGCTTCACGCAAGGATGGTGGAAGCTCTCCCCTCTCAATTGCGTCATTGTATACATTTGACAGCTAAGGTACAAGTTGTTCTGAGTAAGTAGAGTAGAGCTCTGAGGGCCAGCCATCAGTTCCCGGAGTTTTACCCGCCGCAAGCTGGTTAATGGTGTCAACTATTTCGTCCACTGTGATGGGTTCTTCAAGCGAGTTATGTTGGGGTTGTGTGACCTGCTGAAGTTTGACTAGTGACAAAAATCGTTGAATATGGGGGAGATTATCAATAATAGGCGCCCTGTACAATAGTAAATTATAAAAGGAATCATTAATTGCCTCTTGTGTATTTACCAACTCACCCATAATATTATATATCGCCGTAATGGGAGGTTATGAAGCATCAGTTTTCAAGAGCCAAGCCAACATTTTGCCCGCTTTGTCACCCTCTGTGTGTTGACGAGCTAGATATTGCTTGTAGTCTAGCGCACAAAGACTATCTAAAGTCTCCTTATATGCCAGCCGTGCCTCGGCTAGCAGAGGAGCAACATGTGGGTCTGTGGGTGCCAAGCGTTCACACCTTTGAATTTCCGACTCATACTTTTGTAGTTCTGTCATTAGTGCCATGCGGGAACCGTATGTTGTCTTGATGGCATGTCCATGAGTGACCGATTTGAATGCATCCCATTTTATGCCTCTGTTGGAGGCGGTACCTGCAATTGTTCTAAAAATATGTTGTAATTGATTGTGAGAGAGAGGAGCGAAATGTCATGTCCCTGAGCGCTGAGTCTGAAAGACGCCAGGTCGGGATTCTAGCCCTGTGAGTGCCCATCGAAAGGTGCAACTGTAGTGGGATATGATCAGAAAGTGCACATGCCAGGTATTCCGTATGCAATACCATAGTCAAGGCATCTACGGAGCAATATATTGCATCAATCCTCGTGTGGAGATCATGTAGCGAGGAATAATGAGAATATGTGTGCGTTTCAGGGTGTTGACTATGCCATGCGTCGCGCAGCTGCATATGGTCTGCCCAGTCTCTCATGTGTTGTGATAGCTGAATGGATTGCGCCCCCAGGAGTGGCAGACGCAAGCGATCCCGATCAAGGTCATAGGTGCAGTTGTAGTCTCCTCCCCATAATCCTGGTGCTGTGGGGTCAGAAAGCAGGGATGGTGTAAGTGTCTGCAGAAACTGTGCTTGCCCTGTGTTCGGGGCGCACAGGGAGATTAATGTCAATGGGGAACCATCTAAAAGACTCTCTAACTCTACATAACTACCTTGAGGATCGAACCGAGTGTGTAACACTTTTAAGGGTGTGCCTGGTGCCACCCATATAAGGGTGCCTCTAGCGTACCCAGAATATGTGGTAACTATGACTGTGCCCCTCGAACGCTTGCGAAGTGAGGCAAGTGTTTGTGTGGTGAGATGCGTTTCCTGTATTAATGCGATTGAAATCTTGGGACTACACAGATATTGATAGACTTTAACACACCCTGCCAGCCCCCGCACATTCCAGGTTAATAAAGTGTAATCACTGTTTGCCATACAATCACCAGGGAAAGAAGAGAAAAGAACACTACAGTATGCGGCTCCCCAGCCCCAACATCCAGGCCAATATTCTTGCCCCCCTCCCCATGATCACAATGCTGTACATGACAATATTCGTACTGTATTCCATACATATCGTAGCAAGAGAGAGAGATCTCATTAAACAATAAAAACATTCTCCCAACACCCCACCCAACGGGCAATCGGCCACCTGCACTGAAATGCTATCAAACTATTTGAAATTGAGTGCTATAACAGCCACTTAACGTTGTTAGGGGGCGTAGCTGTATTCCGTTCTATCTGAGATTGGCTGCCATATATGAAACATCATTGTGATATCCTGTAGTACAACACCCTGTTTTCAGACAAAGAGAGATAAAGGTAACCAAGTCTACCCCCACATTGGAGACAGAATATCTATGCTCAGTCCACAAATACTCAAAATGATAATCAGGGCATCACCCAAGTTCATTTGCCGTCTGCGGGGTAATCTCTGGACCTCCTCCCAGCAACTTTGCATGTTGTGAGTCTGTTAGGGATAACAACCGGTCTTGCCCTGCATCCGAACAAATCCGAGTCAGAGCTGGTGGGTGTCATAGAATTACTCAGCTGTTCTGCCGTCTTTAATGCCTGCGCACGTTCCGTTGCCACTTGCTTCTTAGTAGGCCATTGTATTCTGTTTCTTCCGCGCACCCTACATGCGTCCACGAGTCGTCGGTCGTGAGTCTGCCAGGGCAGTGAGCGGGGGATTTGCAAATCCGTTTTGATCTATCCACGACCAGGCCTCATCTGGGGTAGAGCAGTATATATTGCTATCTTTATGATGGATACGCAATTTAGCTGGGTATTGCAGTGCGTATTGTATCTGATGTTCCCTGAGGCATTGCTTGACTTCCATATAGGATGATCCGCAGCGCTGCACAGTAAGGGTGCAATCGGGCTAAAGGTGTACCGTTGCGTTTTCCACCTGCCAGTGGCCCCTAGATCCGGTCACTTGGAGGATATGGTCTCTGTCACAGTAATTAAACAACCTCGCCACTACCGGCCTAGGTGGATTGCCCAGGCGTGGAGGACCAACCGGAACCCTATGCGCCCTTTCTATTGAGGAAAATATTGAGACGTTGCCCTGTAGGATATCTTTTGAGAGCCAGGACTCTAGGTACAGGTCCATGCTGGGGCCCTCCACCTGTTCCGGCAATCCCACTATACGAATATTGTTTCTGCGGGATCGACCTTCCTGGTCCTCCACCCGGCTGGTCAAGTATTCCACCTCTTGCTGTAGAGATTTGATCTGGTCTGTAGCCGTAGACACAGTAGGGCATAAGGATGCTAATGCAGATTCCGACTCTTCCACTCTGGCTTGAAGTTTTTTTTGATCCTCCCTTAAGAAGCCCATTTTTGCACCAAATGTGTTGATTTTTGGGCCCAGTGTAGTTTTAATGTCCAATATTGCTGCCATCAGGTCGACAAACCGATGTGAATGGTCTGATGTAACATTCATATTGGAGGCAACCTGTTGCGAGGCATCGCTCCCGCTGGCAGCAGAAGTTGTTGTATTAGTCAGCTGGGACTGTATCTTGTCTAAGCGGGGCTTTCCCATCTTTCTTATTAGTACTGGAACGTAACGTTAAAGATGTGCCTGTCTGGTGTTATCTTACATAGAGAGAAATGAATTGGTCTCCACGATCAGGAGCCCGTAGGAGAGTCTCAAGGCACTACTGTAATGGCATGACTCAAGTAGGTCTAAAATATAGTACAGGGGCCCATTGGCAGAGAAAGCATAAACCTACTCACGTGGTGGACCTCTATAAATGTTCAAGCAACAGTCTGCTCCACTAGCATTGAGAGTCGTGCAATACCGCCTCTACTCTACGGTGCGTGGTGCACCAAGAAATGCAGTGCCTGTGCACATGTGCCGCTCAGGGCAAAAAGCAGGTAAAGTGCCATGAGGCAGTCAGCAGGCATTAGGGGATCTTGCCTCCCACAGCGCACAGGCATGCACAATGGCCATATATGCAAATTGGCAGTGGGCAGCAGACCAAAAAGAGATCAATTTCCCAAAGTACAGTGAGGAGCGGTCCCAATGCACAACAGATGGGCGACCCAAACTTATTGCAGAGCCCACAGCCGCTACGCGCAACCGCAATGGCACACACACCGCAGTTGAAAAACGGCACCAGCCCAGGTCCCCTAACAGCGTTCCACAGCAGCACACAGGCAGAACCAGTAGAGCGTTCGTGCAGTGTTGGCAGCCTCGAGGTAAAGGGCGAGTCGCGGGGCCTACGATGTATTAATGGACGTTGCCCCTCACACAGGGATAGACACAATTTCACCGCTGTATAGGCCCAATGCAGAAGTGGTTGTGTGAGCAAGTTCTAGGCCTCATTCGCCCCTTCGCCGCGGGCCATCCATCGTCAGGCATGCATTCAGCCAGTACTCACAAGGATGAGCCCAGTTTCAGCAGCAGGCCCCATGCAAACGGTGCCACGGGCTCCTCAGTCGGTAAGGGAGGGGGGGCACTGCTGCGGCGCCCATCCAGGCATGACCCCTTCTACCCACAAACCGGAGCGGGCGCAGGTCACGGAGATCCCCTCTCCATCTGGTACGAGCATGCAATGTGTTCACTCCTTTAGCAGGCACAACTCCGAGGGTGCAGCCTCCCGCTCACTCCAACAATTCCGCTTCGGGTGCTCCTCCCCTCACCTTCCGGTCTCAAGTGTGGCCGGGCAGATCAGCCACACTCGAGGTCCGTGGTCGCAGGTCGTCACAACGCTGGGCCTCTGTCGCCACCATTAGCATAAATCTGCTCCAGCAGTGGAGGTCAGCACGTCCTCAGGAGGCATTACCTATTGATTACACCTCGCATAAGTGGCACATGTGAGATATAGCCAGGATATTTGGGCAGGCCTCATACGGCGCTCAGCAAAGCGCGTCCGTACACGCTCCCATCTTGGCCATGCCCGCCAGTGTCGTTATAGTTAAGAATGAGCATTTAAAAAACCTTAGAAATTCATGGAAAAAACCACAGGTTACAGCACCGTTATAGTTAGGCTGACATTTCACTTGTACAAAACCTGTGAAATTCAGCCGTTGTAGCTTGATGAGCTAACTATAACTCGTGCCCCCGCAATGCACTGCTGATTACGCCACATATTACATCACTCATGACATGGTCAGTGACATCACTGATGACGTCACTGATGACATCTCAAATGACATCACTGATGATATTATCCAGTGACTGTGAGAGTTTCTAAAAAGTTTAAGAATGTTATACATATATATACGCCAAGGTGTATTGAAGAATGAGTGGGTGTATGAGTGTCTGTATGGATGATTTAGTGGGTGCGTCAATGACTGATTAGTGAGTGATTATACATGTCTCAGTGAATGTATGGGCGAGTGACTAATCTGTGTAAATGTCTGTATCAGTCTGTAAGTTGGTATGTAAGTGGCTGCATGGGTTGCTGAGTAGGTACATGAGTGTCTACATGGGTTATTGATTGATTGTCTGAGTACCTGTATGGGTGTCTGTGTGGGTGGGTGAGGGGGTGTATGACTCCCTGAATGGATGTGTGAGTGGGTGAATCACTGGGTGTATGGGTTCATGAGTGTGTCTGCAAGGGGCTGTATGGGTGAGTGAGTGTGCGTATGGCTGTTTCAGTGAGTGAATGGATATCTCAGTGGTATATGGATGAGTAACTTTATATGTGAAAGGCAGTATATGTTAGTGTTGGAGTATATAAGTGACTGTATGTGTGAGTGAGTGATTGTGAGAGTGGCTGTATGGGTGAGTGTTTGCTTGTGTCAGTGACTGTATAGGAGAGTAAGTATGTGTTAGTATCTGTATGAATAAGTGAGGTGGTGTGTGTATAACTGTATAGGTGAGTAATTGGAAGTGTGATTGACTCTTTGGGTGAGAGCCTAGGTGTGTGAGTAGCCCTATAGGTGACTGACGGTGTGTGAGTGTCTGTATGGGTGTATGAGTAAATATATCAGTGCTGTATTGGTGAGTGACTGGGTGTATGAGTGGCTGTATGGGTGAATGAGTGGATGTGTGTGTAAACCTATGAAGAAGTGAGTGGGTATGTATGTACTGGTATTGGTGTGTCAATGGTTTCAAGAATGGTAGTCTGAAATTTGGAGTGGGTGTATGAAAGGTTATATTGCGGTGTGAGTAGGTGCATCAGAGATTATGTGGATGATGTCATCAGTGATGTAATTTGAGATAGCATCAGTGATGTCATCTGTGATGTCACTGACCATGTCATGAGTGATGTAATATGTGACGTCATCAGCAGTGCATTGCGGGGGCGCGAGTTATAGTTAGCTAACAGCTGAATTTCACAGGTTTTGCACAAGTGAAATGTCAGTCTAACTATAACGTTCCTGTAACCTGTTTTTTTCAGTGAATATACAGATAGATAGATAGATAGATAGATAGATAGATAGATAGATAGATAGATAGATATATGGTTAGCAAAGCAGTCTGATGTGGTGGGCACAGTCCAGCCGGAGCCTCTGTCGGAAACTAGCCCATCTCCGTTGTGTATTTTTCTCCAAAATAATAACTGCCACTCCGTGGATTAATCACATCAAGGCATTTATTCAACAAACAAACAGCTACGTCTTAGCCCCACTGATGCCTTTTGACTACAAGTCTTGCTCACTGCTTGTAAGTATATAGACATTTAAGCCCAATATATATATTTATATATATATATATATATATATATATAATATATATATATATATATTATCTACTGGCGGTCGCCAGTAGATAGTTATAGTTAGGACCTATTTTCCATAGGAAATCCGCGACATTCTATTTGAAATAACTCTTGCGTTGGTTGACGAATCTTCGCGAAATTTTCAAACTTTATGGCCCGCTCCGGTCCGCTCCTACCCTGAAAGTCTCAGGGTGATTCGTCAAGCGGGGGCCGAGAAAAAGGGGGTCCCAAAACGTGTTTTCCCCATTCATTTTCCCATAGGAAACTTTAGACACGGCTACAGCCCGAACTGCTGAACGGAATTACACCAAATTTGGCAAAGAGGTAGTTCTTGGTTCAGAAAGAACCCTTTTGTTAAATGGTGTAAATCCGTTCAGTAGTTGCGGAGAAATTAAAAAAATAAGAGTCAAAAAATCAATTTCCCATAGGAAACTTTAGACACGGCTACAGCCCGAACTGCTGAACGGAATTACACCAAATTTGGCAAAGAGGTAGTTCTTGGTTCAGAAAGAACCCTTTTGTTAAATGGTGTAAATCCGTTCAGTAGTTGCTGAGAAAATCAAAAGTAAAAGTACATATATATCTATGGCCGCGTCGGATTCGCGCACCCTCCCGATCACGAGCTGTCTGCTAATTGGCTGTCAACACTCCAAACCAGGAAGTGTTGGCAGCCATCTTGTTCCTCGGTAGAACCGAGGAACAAGAAAGCAGTAAAAAAGTGCGCAAACCGCACAAAGGGGGCAGGGTAGAAACACCCTGACCCCTAGGTCTGCTCAGGGGGTCCCACAAGGACCCCTGGGCAAAAGCTTTTTTTTTTTTTTTTTTAAATCGGCAGGATGCGCGGATCCTGGCGATAAAAAAAAAATTGAAGCGCGGTCTCCCGCGCTTCGATGTTAACTTGCCCCCGGGTGGGCCAAGTCCCGGGGCATGCTGAGGGGTGTTTATTTTATGTATGGGGGCCTCTAGGGCCCCCAAGCCCCGGGGACCACCACCCCCTGGGCTTTATCATAATGGTGCAGGAGGGCTCTGAGCCCTCCCGTAGCCCCGGGGACCGCCACCTCCCCGGAGCTTTTTTTTAAAACCTGTGTGGGGGCTCCAGCCCCCCCACACGCCCCGGGGACCACCACCTCCCCGGGGCACTAAGAAAATTGAAAAAGGAGGTCCGTTTTGGACCCCCAAGCCCCGGGGACCACCACCTCCCCGGGGCTTTCAAAATGTAGGGAGGGGGGCCGCGCGGCCCCTCCTGGAGCCCCTTGATGGCCCTGGGGACCGCCACCCCCAGGGCCGGCTCCTGCAGTGTCCCGGGGTGCCTACCCCCGGGACACTGCTGTTTGCTATGACAGGACGGGAGCCTCGCGGCTCCCGCCCTGTCATAGCAGTCTTGGTTTGCATTTTGAAAGAGAGAGCAGGAAACCTGCTCTCTCTTTCAAAATGCAAACCAATTGCTTTTCCACATGGGGAGCAGCATCTTAGGACGCGGGGAGCCGGTGGGACTGTGGGGGGATTGGGGACCCCCCCACAGTCCCCAACCAGAGGCCAGGCCCCGGGGATGGGGTCCCCGGGGCCATAGTGGCTCGGGAGGGGGCCACGCAGCCCCCCTCCCCAAATAAAAATAAAAAAATAAATAAAAAAATAAGGGCAAGGCCGGCCCCGGGGATGGGGTCCCCGGGGCCTTAAATGGCCTGAGGAGGGGGGCCACGCAGCCCCCCTCCATATTTTTTATTTAAAAACAGGGCATGCCCCGGGGGATGGGGTCCCCGGGGCCAATAGAGACCCAGGAAGGGGGCCACGCGGCCCTCTTCCCGTTTTTTTTTTTAAACAAAAAAAATGCTCAGGCCCCGGGGGATGGGGTCCCCGGGGCCAAAAGTGGCTGAGGGAAGGGGGCCACGCAGCCCCCCTCCCATAAAAAAAAAAAAACGGCATCGTGCCGGAGGCCCCGCCCCCTCCCTGCAGTACTCTGCAAACGCGCCCCCTGGCGCGTTTTAAGAAGGGGAAGTAATTCCCCTTCAATACTGGGGTCCCTGGGGCCAACTAGCCCACCAGGAACCTCCAGTATGCGCCAGGGGCTGCCTTGCAGAGAGGTGTACAGAGGCCACGCCCCTTTTACACCTCTCTGCAACCCAGCTCTGTGGCGCTTAATGGAGGTAGCTGGTGGGCTAGTTGCACCCCAGGGACCCTCAGGATTCAAGGGGAGTTAATCCCCCGACTTAAAACGCGCCACGGGCGCGTTTGCACAGTGGTGAAAGGAGGGGCGGGGCCTGAGGTGACATGTGTGCAAACAGGCCCCGTGGCGCGTTTTAAGATGGGGAATTAAATCCCCTTCAATCCTGAGGGTCCCTGGGGCCAACTAGCCCAACAGGTACATCCAGAAAGCGCCACAGAGCTGCGTTGCAGAGAGGTGTAAAAGGGTGTGGCCTCTCTACACGTCTCTGCAACGCAGCCCCTGGCGCATACTGAGGTTCCTGGTGGGCTAGTTGGCCCCTAGGGACCCTCATGATTCAAGGGGACTTAATCCCCCAACTTAAAACGCGCCACTGGGCGCGTTTGCACAGATGTCACCTCAGGCCCCGCCCCTCCCTTCACCATTGTGCAAATATTCCTCTAAAATCTGCATCTTTCAGCCCAGTACTAATCCTGAAAAGTAATTTTAACCGTACTCACCAGTAACTTGAATTTCCTTCCATAGGATATCATTGCCTGCTTTTTGCTGAAAAAGTTTCTAAGTGTTGATTTTTGAAACATACAAATATTCCTCTAAAATCAGCCGAAATACGAATTCCGATTTACTCACCTGTTATCAGGAGAGACCTCAGTGCTGTATCTTTCAGCCCAGTACTGGTCCTGAAAAGTAATTTTAACCGTACTTACCAGTAACTTGAATTTCCTTCCATAGGCTAACATTGACTGGTTTCACTTGGAAATTCTTCTAAGTGTGGAGTTTTGGAACTTTAAAATATTCCTCTAAAATCAGCCGAAATACGAATTCCGATTTACTCACCTGTTATCAGGAGAGACCTCAGTGCTGCATCTTTCAGCCCAGTACTGATCCTCAAAAGTAATTTTAACCGTACTTACCAGTAACTTGAATTTCCTTCCATAGGATATCATTGCCTGCTTTTTGCTGAAAAAGTTTCTAAGTGTTGATTTTTGAAACATACAAATATTCCTCTAAAATCAGCCGAAATACGAATTCCGATTTACTCACCTGTTATCAGGAGAGACCTCAGTGCTGTATCTTTCAGCCTAGTACTGGTCCTGAAAAGTAATTTTAACCGTACTTACCAGTAACTTGAATTTCCTTCCTTAGGCTAACATTGACTGGTTTCACTTGGAAATTCTTCTAAGTGTGGAGTTTTGGAACTTTAAAATATTCCTCTAAAATCAGCCGAAATACGAATTCCGATTTACTCACCTGTTATCAGGAGAGACCTCAGTGCTGCATCTTTCAGCCCAGTACTGATCCTCAAAAGTAATTTTAACCGTACTTACCAGTAACTTGAATTTCCTTCCATAGGATATCATTGCCTGCTTTTTGCTGAAAAAGTTTCTAAGTGTTGATTTTTGAAACATACAAATATTCCTCTAAAATCAGCCGAAATACGAATTCCGATTTACTCACCTGTTATCAGGAGAGACCTCAGTGCTGTATCTTTCAGCCCAGTACTGGTCCTGAAAAGTAATTTTAACCGTACTTACCAGTAACTTGAATTTCCTTCCATAGGCTAACATTGACTGGTTTCACTTGGAAATTCTTCTAAGTGTGGAGTTTTGGAACTTTAAAATATTCCTCTAAAATCAGCCGAAATACGAATTCTGATTTACTCACCTGTTATCAGGAGAGACCTCAGTGCTGCATCTTTCAGCCCAGCACTGACCCTGAAAAGTAATTTTAACCGTACTTCCCAGTAACTTATATTTTCTTCCATAGGAATCCATTGTCTGGTTTTCAGCAGAAAAGTTTCAAAGTGTCGATTTTCACAAACTACAAATATTCCTTAAAAATCGCCTGTATGACTTAAATGCATTCTTTCAACTGTTTACAGGAGATGCACCAGTGCTGGATCCAGGATCCAACACTGAGTAAGAAAAAGTAACGATAACAGTTTTTACCTGCTAAGTGAATTTCCTTCCATAGGATAACATTGGTGATTCTATGAGAAAAAGTTTCAAAGTGTCAACTTTTAAAATACAATAATATTCCTTAAAAATCACTAATGTAACCAAAACGCTTTTACTCAACTGTTTACAGGAGATGTCCCAGGACTGAATCTAGGATCCAGTCCTGTGGTTAGAAAAGTAATCCATAAAGTAACTAATTGCATTTAACTAGAAATTCACATTGAGCTGAATGTTGCATTGTGTTTGAAAATGTGTTGCCCATTGCAACAACTGTAACTACTGTACTTAAAAGTCTATTGCCTATGTGCAAAGTATTTAAACTAAAGTAATTCATTCTGAGAAAGTATTTTTTGTAATGTATAATGTAATTACAATGTAATTTAAAAATAAAATATGTAAAAAAAAATTGTTTCTAAAAATGTAGTAAATCAGTATGAAAAAAATAAATATAACAATTAATACATTTAAAAATTGTCATTTACAAAACCTTTGAAATTCACTGAAAAAACCGTAGGTTTCAGACATGTTATAGTTAGGAATTAGCATTTAAAAAACCTTTGAAATTCACTGAAAAAACCATAGGTTTCAGACACGTTATAGTTAGAAATTAGCATTTAAAAAACCTTTGAAATTCACTGAAAAAACCATAGGTTTCACGCACGTTATAGTTAGAAATTTGCATTTAAAAACCTTAGAAATTCACTGAAAAAACCATAAGGTTTTAGGGACAGTTATAGTTAGTTGGACATTGCACTCGTACAAAACCCGTGAAATTCCCCCGTTATAGTTAGTTCAGGTAACTATAACTCGCGCCCCGCAATGCACTGCTGATGACGTCACATATTACATCACTCATGACATGGTCAGTGACATCACTGATGACATCACTGATGACATCTCAAATGACATCACTGATGACATCACTGATGACATCATCCATGTGAGAATTTAATGCATCTTCTCACACCCTAATATAAGTTTTGAAACACCCACTCTAAATTACAGACTGCCATTCTCAAAACCATACACACTCCAATACCAATAAGTACATACCCACTCACTGATTCTTAGGTCTACACACACACATCTAATCACTCACCCGTACAGTCACTCATACTTACAGTCACTCAGTACAGGACTATCATATGCACTCATACACCTATATAAACACTCACACAACGCAACTCATCCATAGAGGTACTCACACACCTAGTCAGTCATGCAAATAATTAATCACACTCCAATTTACTCACCTATACAGTTATACACACCAGCTCACTTACTCATAAAAATACTAGCACATTCTTACGCTCCTATGCAATCACTGATGCAAGCACACACTCATCCATATAGCCACTCTCACAATCACACACTCTCACTTATAGCCATTTATATACTCCAACACAGATATATACTGCCTTTCACATATGTAGTTACTCACACATGTACCACTGAGATATACATTCAATCACTAACATACCCATACACACACTCACCCACCCATACAGTCCATCACAGACGCACTCTTGAAACCATGCACCCAGTGAATCACCCACTCACACATCTATGCACAGAGTCACACTCACCCCACCCACACAAACACTGAGGCACCCATACAGATACTCAGAGAACCAATCCATAACCCATATAGACACTCATTTAGCTAGTCAGAAACCCATGCAGCTGCTTACACAACAACAGACAGACGGATACAGACATTCACACAGTTTAGTCACTCACCCATGAATCCAGTAAGATACGTTTAATCACTCACTTATAGACTCAGTCACGCACCTACTA
This sequence comes from Calotriton arnoldi, assembly GCA_963921515.1. Lineage (NCBI taxonomy): Eukaryota > Metazoa > Chordata > Amphibia > Caudata > Salamandridae > Calotriton > Calotriton arnoldi. The sequence goes on from CAWUFW010001141.1 coordinate 540,259, forward strand.
AATCATCCATTCAGACACTTATACACCCACTCATTCTTCAATATGCCTTTCCCTATATATATTAAACATATTTAAACTTTACACAAACACACAGTCACTGGATGATGTCATCAGTGATGTCATTTGAGATGTCATCAGTGATGTCATCAGTGATGTCACTGACCATGTCATGAGTGATGTAATATGTGACGTCATCAGCAGTGCATTGCGGGAGCGCGAGTTATAGTTACCTGAACTAACTATAACGGGGGAATTTCACGGGTTTTGTACGAGTGAAATGTCCAACTAACTATAACTGTCCCTAAAACCTATGGTTTTTTCAGTGAATACAAAACCCGTGAAATTCCCCCGTTATAGTTAGTTCAGGTAACTATAACTCGCGCCCCCGCAATGCACTGCTGATGACGTCACATATTACATCACTCATGACATGGTCAGTGACATCACTGATGACATCACTGATGAGATCTCAAATGACATCACTGATGACATCATCCATGTGATAATTTGATGCATCTTCTCACACCCTAATATAACTTTTGATACACCCACTGTAAATTACAGACTGCCATTGTCAAAAGCATAGACACTCCAACACCAATTACTATATACACACTCACTGATTCTTAGGCCTACACACACACATTTACTCACTCACCCGTACAGTCACTCATACTTATAGTCACTCAGTACATGACTATTATATGCACTCATACACCTATATAAACACTCACACACCACCACTCATCCATAGAGGTACTCACACACCTAGTCAGTCATGCAAAAATTAAGCACACACCCATTTACTCACCTATACAGTTATACACACACCAGCTCACTTACTCATACAAATACTAGCACATTCTTCAGTGATGTCATCAGTGATGTCACTGACCATGTCATGAGTGATGTAATATGTGACGTCATCAGCAGTGCATTGCGGGCGCGAGTTATAGTTACCTGAACTAACTATAACGGGGGAATTTCATGGGTTTTGTACGAGTGAAATGTCCAGCTAACTATAACTGTCCCTAAATCCTATGGTTTTTTCAGTGAATTTCTAAGATTTTTAAATGCTAATTTCTAACTATAACGTGCCTGAAACCTATGGTTTTTTAAGTGAATTTCAAAGGTTTTTTAAATGCTAATTTCTAACTATAACGTGCCCCGCCCCCTCTCTTCACCACTGTGCAAACGCGCCCCGTGGCGCGTTTTAAGTTGGGGGATTAAGTCTCCTTGAATCATGAGGGTCCCTGTGGTCCAACTAGCCCACCCTGTACCTCCAGTATGCGCCAGGGAGCTGCGTTGCAGAGAGGTGTTCAGAGGCCACGCCCCTTTTTACACCTCTCTGCAACGCAGATCTGTGGCACTTTCTGGACGTACCTGGTGGGCTAGTTGGCCCCCAGGGACCCTCAGGATTGAAGGGATTTAATTCCCCATCTTAAAACGCGCCACGGGCCTGTTTGCACACATGTCACCTGAAGCCCCGCCCCCGCCCCTCCCTTCACCACTGTGCAAACGCGCCCCGTGGCACGTTTTAAGTTGGGGGATTAAGTCCCCTTGAATCCTGAGGGTCCCTGGAGTCCAACTAGCCCACCATGTACCTCCAAAAAGCGCCATAGAGCTGCGTTGCAGAGAGGTGTAAAAAAGGGCGTGGCCTCTGTACACCTCTCTGCAACGCAGCTCCCTGGCGCATATTGGAGGTTCCTGGTGGGCTAGTTGGCCCCCAGGGACCCCCAGTATTCAAGGGGAATTACTTCCCCTTCTTAAAACGCGCCAGGGGGCGCGTTTGCAGAGTGCTGCAGGGAGGGGGCGGGGCATCCGGCACGATGCCGGTCTTTTTTTTTTTTCAATATCTTTGCGTGGCCCCCCTTCCCTGGGCCTCTATTGGCCCCGGGGACCCCATTCCCCGGGGCATGCCCTCTTTTAAAAAAAAATATATATTTGGAGGGGGGCTGCGTGGCCCCCCTCCTCAGGCCATTTAAGGCCCCGGGGACCCCCACCCCCGGGGCCGGCCTTTCTGTCCTTATTTTAAAAAAAATTCATTTTTGGGGAGGGGGGCTGCGTGGCCCCCCTCCCGGGCCACTAATGGCCCCGGGGACCTCATCTCCCAGGGCCTGGCCACTCGTTGGGGACCGTGGGGGGGTCCCCAATCCCCGCACGGTCCCACCGGCTCCCCACGTCCTGCGGGAGCCAGCATTGCTTTTCCATAAGGGGAGCTGCTGACATGCAGCTCCCCTTATGGAAAAGCAATTCTCCTTTGCTTCATTGAAACGAGAGCAGGTTTCCTGCTCTCGCTTCAATGAAGCAAAGCAAGTTTGCAATGACAGGACGGGAGCCGCGAGGCTCCCGTCCTGCCATTGCAAACAGCAGTGTCCTGGGGGTGGGCACCCCGGGACACTGCAGGAGCCGGCCCTGGGGGGGTGGTGGTCCCCAGGGCCACCACAGGCTCCAGGAGGGGGGCCTTCAATTGTACAGCCCCGGGGAGGTGGTGGTCCCCGGGGCTTCGGGGGTCCGAAACGGACCCCCACATTTCTTTTTCTAAGTGCCCCGGGGAGGTGGCGGTCCCCGGGGCGGGTGGGGGGGCTTGAGCCCCGCCACAAAGGTTATTTAAATTTAAAAAAAGAAGCCCCGGGGGGTGGCGGTCCCCGGGGCTGCGGGAGGGCGAAGAGCCCTCCCGCCCCATTTTTTATTTAAAGCCCCGGGGGGTGGCGGTCCCCGGGGCTTGGGGGGCCTTAGAGGCCCCCCTATAAAATATAAATTAAACCCCACATGCCCCCGAGACTTGGCCCACCCGGGGGCAAAATAGCGGGGGTCTCCCGCGCTTTGATTTTTTTTTTTACGGCGGGATCCGCGCACCCTAAGCGCATCCCGCCGATTTAAAAAAAAAATGCTTTTTTCTGCCCAGGGGGTCCTTGTGGGACCCACTGAGCAGACCTAGGGCGTCAGGGTGTTTCTACCCTGCCCCCTTGTTGCGTTTGGCAACGTGTTTCTGTGCCTCTAATCACGGCGGGATCCGCGCACCCTAAGCGCATCCCGCCGATTTTAAAAAAAAAGAAAATGCTTTTTTCTGGCCAGGGGGTCCTTGTGGGACCCCCTGAGCAGACCTAGGGGGTCAGGGTGTTTCTACCCTGCCCCCTTTTTGCGCTTTGCGCACTTGTTTCTGTCCCTCGGTTCTACTGAGGGACAAAATGGCTTCCAACACTTCCTGATTTGGAGTGTTGACAGCCAATTAGCATGCAGCTCGTGATCGGGAGGGTACGCGGACCCTACTCAGCCATAGATATATATGTGACTTTACTTTTGATTTTCTCAGGAACTACTGAACGGATTTACACCATTTAAGCAAAAGGCACGACACTGAACCAAGGGCTACCTATTTGCCAAATTTGGTGTAATTCCGTTCAGCAGTTCGGGCTGTAGCTGCGACTAAAGGTTCCTATGGAAAATTGCATGGGGAAAACGTGTTTTGGGACCCCCTTTTTTCTCGGCCCCTGCTTGACGAATCACCCCGAGACTTTCAGGATAGGAGCGGACCGGAGCGCCCCAACAAGTTTGAAAATTTCGCGAAGATTCGTCAACCGGCGCCAAGGTTATTTCAAATAGAATGTTGCGGATTTCCTATGGAAAATAGATCCTAACTATAACTATCTTCTGGCGACCGCCAGTAGATAATATATATATGCTTTTATATATTAGAGTGTTATTTGTATATTTTATATATATTTTACATTTTGTTTTAATTTTCATTTGTTAATGTTTATACTATTTTAAGTAAATGTGTTTCTTGGGTTTTGAAATTTGTAATATTTCATATGTTGTCTAAATGAATTAATATATTATGTAATTTTTTTTACTTTTCTTTATTTGTGTTTCTGTTTTGTGTGTGTTTTGCACACACACACACACACACACACATATCTATATATATATTTTTTACACACAGAAAACCATAGAAATTCGGCAGTTATAGGTATAGTTATCTCAAGTAACTATAACTCATTCCCTAAGGCAACGATAACTCGCGCCCCCGCCATGCACAGTTTTCGCATCAATAATTTTATAGCAAATGCTGCAGTGATATTATCAATGATGTCATAAAAGATGGTATGAGTGATGTAATATGTGGAGTAATTAACAGAGCATGGCGAGGGGGCGAGTTATAGTTACCTTAGGGCATGAGTTATAGGTACTTGAGGTATCTCTAACTGTAACTGCTGAATTTCTATGGTTTTGTGTGTGTAAAATCTGAACCTAAATATAACGTCCCTGTAACCTTTGTTTTTTAGTGAATTTCTCAGTTTTTAAAATTTTATTTCCTAACAGTAACGTCCCTGTAACCTTTGGTTTTTTCAGTGATTTTCTATGTCTTTTATTGCTATTTCCTAACTAAAATGTAACTGTAACTTTTGGTTTTTCAGTGAATTTCTAAGGTTTTTTAAAGTAAAGTAATATTTAATTACCATACGTTAATCTAACCACCGCTGCACATGGCCTTTGGCCATGCACAGTGGGGGGTTTGGCTGCAGGCACGTCCTGTGGTCAACCCCCACATGCAGTCAACCCATGCATGTAGCCAACCCCTTGCTGTGAATGGCCTTCGGCTGTAAGCAGCAGGGGGTTTGCCACAAGGCCTGGCCCTGTGGCCAACGCCCTAAAGGCAGCCAACCCACAAGCCCCCTCCTGGGGCTACATTGGGACCCAGGGACTCCACACCCCGGCACCCAGTGCATAATTTAGGTTGAGGGGGCCACGCACCTTCACTCCCCAGGTCAATTTTGGCCCAGGGGACCCCATCCCCTGGTGCCTGGCACTATATGCAATGGAAAGGGAGGCTTGCAGCCTGCCTCCTGGCAATGTTTTGGGCCCAGGGGAACCCATCCCCTGGGGCATGGCACATTTTGTGGGGGAGGGGGCATGTGTCCCCCTTCCTGGGATGATTTTGGCCCCCAGGAACCACATTTCCTGGGGCCTGACGCATTCTTTTAGGGAAGGGGTTATGTAACCCCCCTCCTCAGGCCATTTTTGGCTCTGGGGACCCCATCCACTAGGCTCACTGCAATGTTGATGGGGGAGAGGGAGCGCAGCCCCCCTCCGTGGGCTGATTTCACTCCCAGGGGGCCCATCTCCTGAGGCCCAGCCATATTCCAAAGGAGGAGGGGGAATGTAGCCCTCCTCCGTGGGCCAATTTTTGCCCTGGTTACCCCATCATCTGGGGCCCTGCCAATGTCTAAAGGGTGAAGGGGGGCCATGCAGCACCCCTCCCTGGGCTGATTTAGATCTCGGGGATCCCAAACCCCTGGTCCCGGCCAAAAAAGGGTTGGTTCCTTGGTGCCCACCCAGAGCACCCATGATATCCTCGATGGGGGCCATGCAGCCCCCGCCAACTCCCTGCATCTGCAAACAAATGATGGACAGAATGCTGAATAAATCATTAATTCACCCCAAGTCAAGAGATCTGGATTAAATCCATCGTTCTTTTGCTCACCATGCCACCCCAGTTTATACCCAGTCATATGCAAATTAGTCTTGACGCTGTTACTCATGGGAACAGTCCAGCCCGAACTGCCAAGCCAGGTCCTCCCTAGACTGGAAACAAACATTCTTGGGCCGGTTTCGGGGTATTACCCCATATCAGCAGGCTAGCTTGTATCCAGTGGCACGTCTCGGCATACCCTGCCAACTTAGGGCGAACAAAGCAAACACAAGGAGATGATGGATAGAGCGCTGAAACTTTTCAGACACTCACCCCCAGTCACAGATCTGAATTGAATCCATCATCATTCTTTAGCTCACTTTCCCACTCCAGTTCAGACCTAACCATATGCAAATCAGTCTTGACCCTGTTCCGCATGGGAAGAGTCCAGCCCGAACTGCCAAGCCAGGTCTGCCCTGGACCGGAAACAAGCATCTTGAGACCAGTTTCGGGGTAACACCCCTCATCAGACAGGCTAGCTTGAATCCAGTGGCAAAGTGAGCAAAGGACCCATGTCTGGGCGTACCCTGCCAACTTAGGGCCAACAAAGCAAATACAAGGAGATGATGGAAAAATGACTGAAACTTTTCAGACACTCACCCACAGTCACAGATCTGGGTTGAATCCAACATTGTTCTTTAGCTCACTTCGCCACCCCAGTTCAGACCCAGCCATATGCATACTCTACTCTACACCAGTCCACTCTAGCAAATTTCAGTCTGTTCCACTGCAATGTGCACCACTCCACTGTACTTTCTTCCACTATATGCTGCTGAACTGTAAATCACTCAAGTGTACGTCACTCTAGCCTAAGCCTCTCCACTCTATGCCACTCTAAAATATGCCATTCCACTGTAAGCCACTCCACTGCATGCCACTCTACACTGTATACCACTGTACTCTACGCCACTCTGCTCTACTCTACAAGTTTAACTGATAGAATATTGATGTAAAAAATATCGATGACAAAAATATTGATGAAGAAATATAGACTGCAAAAATATCGACTCCCTATACTTAAACAGGTAAGTACAAAAATATCGACTCAAAAATATTGAAGTAAAAAATATAGATGTACAAAATATTGACTTAAAATATATATAACATAAAATAAAATATATTAAATATATTAAATATGAATAAGATAAATTAAATTTAATATACATTTTGACTAAATATAACAAATAAACTTAATTTAAAAAAATATAAACACAAAAACATAATAATTTATACATATACATATAGGGGCCCATTAGGATGTCGGGCGGAAGCACTACCGCCGTGCTGTCGGAGGCAAAAACCACCAGTTACCGTCCGCCTGCCGCGGCCCACACGCCCGCCCAATTAGGATGTGTAAAATCAGCAAAACACCGCCCGTAAGCCCGCGACGTCGCCCGCCATCAAAGTGCGCCCGTACACGTAGCGGCGCCAGCCAATGGAGGCACACCGTCCGACGAAATCACGTACCGCCCGGCGTACAAATCACGATGCCGCAAACAAACAGCTCCCCCGGCTAAGAGACACCGCACGAGATACCAAGGCGGAAACTCGACCACACGAGTACGGACACCAAAAAGCGGCCCACCCCGACATGAATCCTGCACTCCAGGCCATCCTCATGCTCTACCTGATGCAGCACCTAGGAATCAACGCGCCGCGGCGACGCAGGTAGGCAGACACACAACAAGGGCACGCAAACTCCGCACACAGTGCAAGGGCGGAAAAAATGTACATGGCCCCCCCAGACACCCCTGTGTGGACAGGACACATCCACCACTGCACCCACAAATGTCACACCGGGCAAAATGAAACAACTCGCAACAACCAGGCACACACTACCCGGGACCAGGAACTGACGTCCCCGTCACGGCAACGCAGCGCAGCGGCGATGACGCAGCTACACATGCGCACAACGCAGAGGCCAACTACAGCGCCATGCATGAGCACACAACTACACACACCACACACCAGCCCCACCCTGAACGCACATGTCACGTGGCATTCCTGCATCAGTCATGTCCCAACCGGCAACTCACAGGTGCCAACATGACGCCACACAAGTGTACCGAACAGGGCAGTGACGTCACGCCAAAATAGGACACACCCTTGTGTGCATAACATGGCGAAGCACACAGCGGCTGCGACATCACGCCGCAGAATATGTACCTCATCCGCAAAAGGCACGCAAGTACCATACAAAAATACCAATACCATCCTGCACCCAATACCAATACATGCAATACGTAACATGAAAAAACCCGGGTGCCTGACAACAGGTGTTACCAATTACAACACACACACACAAGGCCCAACGTATAGCGGAAACGCAGCGTGCCGCCCACACATGGGAAAGCAGATAGCACTGAATGGCCTTCCATTCCCACTCTGAAACCACATTTCGACAAAACAAGCCGGAGAATACAGCCATTGTCCCAACAACAAGCCAAACAGAGGCATGCCGAGGAAACCGTCCAATGTGCAGATAGCGCACAACATGAAAGAAAGTTCTGACCACAAAATAAAAATAAGACCACTCCTCCATGTGGTTCACATGCAAGTAATCTGGAAGGAGTCAGACACCACTGACCTTGACCATTCATAGAAGCATGTGGGATGAGGACCTGTGTCCTCCGCACAAGCTATTATAACCCAAACCCTGCCTCCGTACGACTATTCCAGATTTCCCAGCATCGTCGGAGGGTGCACTCTGCTGACTACACAGCCGGCTGGAGCACGCCATCACATCGCCCTGTAGCAAAATGGCAGTCGCACCACACCTACCCAACTACGCCGGACAGATGCAGCTCTACATGGACAGCCTGCTACAGATAGTGGGCTGTGAAAACCTGGCCACGCTGAACGTAAGTTACCGAGTAACTTACCGCATCGCAATGTTCAGCTGCGTCATCCCCGTCTTCTACTGTCGGAGGTGTCCCTTCCACTGTCCTGTGGATTTATGTCTCTCCAACCCGGCATGTCCAAAGGCGGACCTGGTACAACTGTTCGCCCCCTGGACGCACACGACAGGATCTGTTCAGTCTATGGGGGCATGGCGTATGTGGCTGCAATCGGACACACACTGCAATGGGACATGTGTGCCTCCACACAACGGATTCTGGATCACAGTTTCATCGAATGTCATCCAACATGTCCCATCAGGCTCCTACAAGGGACAACTTACGATGAACACATTGACAGCCACCATCCGCTCCATTGGATGGCATCCATGTACAACACCAATGCCATGGAAGCCCTGCTGGAAGGTATCGCATACCTGACAACCTGTCAATTCGTCGGGCCCCGACGCAATACCCCCAATTGAACAATGATGTTCAACACCGTACCTATGCTTGGCTTTCGCACGGACTGGGCAGTCACCTGTACAACAACTATACCATACAACCTGCAACAAACACCACACTATCAACTCCACTGCCATGACATCGGACATTTTCGGGACATTCTCTCTGTTCCTCACCACATCCAATATCTCTGTATGAACAGGGGAGGCAGAGGTATGGGACTTGTGTACAGTAACCACATGGACAATACTGCATGAACAACTATGCTATAATATGTATCCTGCGCACATGATCATATGCACCGGTCAGTGCACACTAATCTGTCAGCTGTATCACGTGAGAACTGTCACCTCACCTTTGTCTGTACTTCCGTGCCAGGACTTTTGCATGGACAACAAATGCATCCCCCAACAACATGACCCCAGTGAATGTGACATGTTCAGTAGCCACCACATTGCAACAACTAGTGACACGCTGCTGCATGCACGTAGGCTCATGCTCTGATTTCACCCCTCACGCACGTGTGTCGGAGTAACTACTGTAGTAAACCTGTACCATGGAACTGAGATGTACTGTACTCATGATGTCAAGCTGTCTCGTAGGCAAAATGATTACTGTCTGTGTCAAAGTCGAGAGCTTCTCAGTAACTAGCAAATGTACATTAGCATAGCAAGGGCAAGGCAGTTGTAACTCTGAAGCCCTCATTCCACAGTCAACAACTAATCACATCTACCCCTAACCCCTTTTGTATGTGTAATCATGCTAAGTAGATCCTCCACATGCATTTCGCTGCCAGTAGTGTCCACTATACTGCATCACAGAGACGTAAGTCCAAATACATGGCTTGAAGCAAAAATGTGACTCCGCTGAATCATTTCACAAACACAAGTACGAATGAGAGAGGATGAGAGTGTGTGAAGTACACGACAGTCGTGAGATGACCATGTAGTCCACTGTCATTGGATGTCAACGCAAATGAGTAGCCGCAACAGTGGCCACAGTGCAATACCACAGCTCCTGGAGCAGGACTTGTCAGACTCTGAAGGTGCCCGAAAGATCATCACATCAACACTGACGGCCTGGTCAATACAAAGCACAGTCCTACACATGTCTACAATTTCCCACACAGTCTGACCACACACTCAGCAACCAAAAGTAGGAGCCACGCAAAAGCATGCCACAGCAATGCCTGTCAAAACACACACACGACATCAGTTTGGGTGGGCAGCACTGCACAATGAGTAAGAACTGCAGAAAATCTGACATGCACAGTTGAACTAGGCACAATCTTGACAGTGACACACCCTGCACACACACAACGTCTGAACCATAACAAGTAGGAGTCATCCTGAACTGCAAGGACACACCCACACACTGCATTTCGTGCAACATACAACACACACATCTCATCATATACACAGACCTCAACACGGTGACAAACATCCACCATGGGCCTGGGAAACATATGTGTGTAGTCGACATGGCCACAACACACACACACACCAACGCCACCACAAACTCACACCACCCACACCACCCACCACCACCTCCCAAATGCACACATTGAGAGTAGGCCATGTCCCCAGGCACAATGCACATCACAAGACTAACATACACCTACACCTTTGGACACACAGCAAGTAAGCTCACACATGCCCGCATACTCAGCGCATGCTGCCAGTCCACCTGTGGTTAGACTCACACCCTGTGCGTTGCATGCACGCAAACATGACACGGATACATTTACCCAGAAATAACACCAAATACATGCAGTCAATCCGTTGCACAGAAAAGCAGATTCATCACACACACAAGTAGCAGAGTCTGAAATAAGTGAAGTCCCTGCCACGTGTACAACACATTGGAATGTGAGACCAGACATTGCAATTGCTGAGGTCACATACACGGCATGTGCCCCACTTAACCAAGCACACACTGCAACAACTGCAATCATCAACTACACAGATACAACCGACTACAGGAACAACAGCATCCAGTCACAGATTACATCGACAGGCGGCATAACTCATCAACCCCAGGGACGGTGCCCAGTTCGATGTGCCGAGTAGTGACACGTAGTGCCGCGGATGCAATGTGTGTTAGTGTGCCCTGCCATGGCCAGCCAAAACTGCCATGGCAGTCACAATATCCATCACAGCCACCACTGTGTCAGAAGGAGATGTGTGAGTGTGCCTACCAATCTAACAGGATGCCAGTACGACTCGGTGCTGTGTGTGTGCTACGGGACAGTTGCAGGTCCGGCCCTGAGAGAGTAGCACAACTGTGGAAGACACACATGTGTCATGTGAAGCGGGAGTTACCCTTGGCCCAGGTGGGTGGGTGTGACGGGTAGGTGCGCACATGCAATGTTGAAACACACTGTGAGAGGTTGGCCTGGTATATGCTGTCCACTAATTATAGTGGGCACCTTGCACCAGTCCAAACAACCCCTTATTGGAGATAGGTTAAAGACAACCTTATTGAAAGCTATCCTAGTGGTAGCTATGGAGAGCAGCCTTCAGGCTAAGTCTTGAAGAAATGTAAAGCAGCTTGTTTTACCAGTCTATAATCTCTTGAGTGATCAAATGAAAGAGCACCACACCAGGTATATATTCAAAATATATGTATTTATTGCTAAACACACCCCTCTAGTCTCTTTATGAGGCTAGAGTTCGAAGTACATAAGTTAGAAGTTATTTAAACACAGTAAAAGCACAAATACACGTTTGGGCCCTAGGGGCGAACCAAACCATATACCAATAAAGTGGTATAAGAACCACGACTGAACTAGACACTAGGCCTAGAGCCTCTAGAAGTGCTTGGACCACAAGGAACCACCCAAGGTAGTGACACAGGGGACCCACGGGAGACGCGTGCAGTGTAAATACACAACCGCGATACGCCGTTGACTTCTATTGAGAAAGTCGGGATCGGGAAATTAGAGAAAAGGGACACTTAAAAGAGGACTTGGACCAAACCCTTTGAGATCTAGGACTTTGAAGAGTCTCTACCCACGGGAGCACCGGAGTACTCGTGTTACCTCACCCAGGGAAGCCGGGTGCATAGGTGCCTTTCGGGGTCGGGTTTCGTCGTCGATTTGAATGGCGATCTGCTGCAAAGTGCTGCTGGCGACCAAGTGAAAAGTGTCCGGGTGGATCCAAGAGTGGATCGGAGTTCTGAAGAACCTGAAAGCAGAGGGGACAGAGTCTGGGTCACTAGCCAGTGACCAGGAAGGCGATGGACAGATACCCACCGATGTCGAGTGCTTCAGGTGTGTTGATGGTCGTCTTGACTCTTCAGCCACAAGGTCCAGGAGGCGTTGTCGGTGACCAGGAGCAGGATTCAGGCTGGTACACGATGTTTGTTGAGTGCTGAGGTGTCGGCGACCGGATTGGACCCAACAAGCCTTGGCAACGGCAAGTCTCGATGCAGAGGAAGATCGTCGATGGTGCAGACCAGCAAGGTCTGGGGAACTCACCCAGCAAAGGTAAGTGAGGGCAGGCCTGGAGCAACCAGGATGCCAAGATAGAAAAAGATTGGCCTTTGTTAAGGGCTACTAGCCAACGGGCTAGTGACCGCAAAGGAGCCTCGTGACGCCGCACGTGGATCTGGCTCACAGGACACTCGTGGAGTGGGGGCCAGTGATCTTCGGTGCAGGTGGTGCTGGAGGCTAGAGCTACTCGGAGCCCAAAGCACGACTTCTTGGGAGACCCAGAAGAGGATGCACTTGCAAATGTGCTCGGTGTCCAGGGGTCACGGTCTCAAGTCACCCACGATAGCCACGGGCCTCAGCTTTGCTGGGGACTCAGGGTAGCCTCGGGGAAGTCTGAGAATCCACCTCTGGTGATGCGATGACTTCGGCGTCCGGCGGGAGCTTCAGAAATGCGAACCGGACAGATGCTTCTTTGGTGCCTGCTAAGCAGGGGAGTCACTCCTTGACCCCAAGGGAGATTCTTCTGTCCTCTAATCGTGAGTAGAGCGTCGAAGGTCCAGGATTCAGTTTCAGAGTTTCGTCCAGGGATAATCTAAAATCCTAAGGACTGGGTTCCTATACTTATACTAAGGATAGGGGTTGGACTACTCTGTGGCCCCACCTATGGGTGGGTCAGGGCAGAGGGGTGGCTACACCCCTTTCCCTTTGTCCAGTTCACGCCAAAGCAGGGGCTGCCAGCCCCTGATCCGGTTTGAACTGGGGTATGCACAGGGACACCAAATGTGCCCCCAGTGCAGGACTTCAAAGCACCCGAAAGTGCTCCCGCCCAGCCCCAATACACATTATCCTGTCTGGGGAGGTGGTCACACCTCCTTGGGACAGGAAACCTATTGTCCAGGCCTCCCCTGCCGGAGTTTCGTCCAGCAGCAGGAGGCCAGACTCGTGTCTGTGGCAGCAGCATCCATTTTGTGATGCCAGGGCTTTGGAAAGAAGTTACCGGGCTAGCCAGAGTTAACATGTCTTTCCCTCTAGAAGGGTGGAATGCTACCCCCGCTGCCAGAATTGGCGGGGGGTAGTATTCCAAGATGTTTGACACCAAACACGACATGTTTAGGTGCAGCCATTCCAAAGTTAGCATTTTACCGCGAGGTTATAATGCGCTTAAGAGTATATGGTCAGGCTGCACTACAAACAGCATCAGAGATGGTCTCCGAACGCTGCAGAGGGGCCCTGCTCCTGCAGGGGCACCCTCTCACATAGGAACCATGCACTCTGCCTTTAGGATTGATAAGGCCTGCCTTAGGAGTGACTTATAGGTTTATATGTGTGTATGTATTTAGTGATATAGGTAACCTATATCACAGTAAGGGGTGCATGCACCACCTTACCCAGGATGCAGTAGCAGGCCTGTGGTGTCAGTTTGGATGGCCTTCCAGGGGTGGCATAATACATGCTGCAGCCCCTGGCAGGCCTCTGAGGTACCTATGCCCTTGGTACATAGTATACCATATACTAGGGACTTATAAGGGCACTCCAGATCCCAATCAGTGATGTGCCTAAGGCACATGGAAACCATTTTAGAGAGGAAGCAGCTAGGCTGGGGTTCTGATTAGCAGGGCCCCAGCCAGACTAATGTCGAAAAACAGTGAAGCATCAGCAAAAAGTGGGGGTACCCATGTGAAGCAGATCCTACTCTCCTACACAACCCCCCAAACGTAGAGACATTATACTAACCTTGCCCAGTTAAGTCTTCATGTTCTAAGTGGAAGTACCTAGAGAGTCCATCTGCATTGGCATGGTTACTCCCAGGTCTATGTTCCACTGTAAAGTCCATCCCCTGTAGGGAAATGTACCACCTAAGCAGTTTGGGGTTTTCACCCTTCATTTGTTTTAGCCATAAGAGGGGCTTATGGTCTGTCTGAACCAGGAAGTGTGTACCAAACAAGTATGGCCTCAACTTCTTCAGAGCCCAGACCACAGCAAAGGCCTCCTCTCTATGGCTGACCAACGTTTCTCTCTAGGGGTCAGCCTTCTGCTAATGAAAGCTACTGGCTGATCCTGACCTTCTTCATTCAATTGTGACAGTACAGCCCCTACCCCCAATTCAGATGCATCTGTTTGAACAATTAACTTTTTGGAGTAATCAGGACTCTGTAGAATGGGAGCAGTGCACATGGCCTGCTTCAGGTCATCAAATGCCTTTTGACAGCTAACTGTCCACTGAACCTTTTTGGGCATTTTCTTAGAAGTTAAGTCATTCAGGGGTGTCACTATTGATCCATGCCCCTTGACAAATCTCCTATAGTACCCAGTCAGGCCTAAGAAGGCTCTCACCTGAGTCTGGGTAGTGGGAGCAGTCCAGTCCATGATAGTCTGGATCTTGCTCTGCAAAGGTTGAACCTGGCCTCCACCCACAAGTTGGCCCAGGTACACAACCTGACTCTGCCCTATCTGGCACTTAGTGGCCTTGATAGTCAGGCCTGCCTTTTGCAGGACCTGTAAAACATTCCTGAGGTGGACCAGGTGATCCTCCCAGGTGGAGCTAAAGACAGCAATATCATCTAGATATGCTGCACTATAGGCTTCCAGACCTGTGAGAACTGTATTCACCAGCCTCTGGAAAGTGGCAGGTGCATTCTTCAGACCAAAGGGCATTACCACAAATTGATAATGCCCACTAGGGGTTGAGAATGCTGTTTTGGGCTTTGCAGTATCAGCTAGTCTGATCTGCCAGTAGCCAGCTGTTAGGTCAAATGTGCTGAGATATTTGGCAGAGGCCAAAGTATCTATGAGCTCATCTGCCCTGGGTATTGGATGGGCATCAGTCCTAGTGACTGCATTGAGACCCCTGTAGTCCACACAAAACCTCATCTCTCTTTTTCCACCACTGGTGTGAGGTTTTGGCACAAGGACCACTGGACTAGCCCAAGGGCTATCTGAGGGTTCAATAACTCCCAATTCCAACATTTTCTGGACTTCAGTCCTGATACAGTCCCTGACATGGTCAGGTTGCCTATAAATCTTGTTTTTAATAGGCAGACTGTCCCCAGTGTCCACTTCATGAGTGCACCAGGTGGTCTGACTGGGTGTCAGTGAAAACATATGTCTAAACTGATTGAGAACTTGCCTGCAATCAGTTTGTTGCTGGGTAGTGAGGCTGCCTGCCAAGGCTACACCATCAACTGACCCATCGTCAGGGTTCTGTGAGAGCAGGTCAGGGAGTGGGTCACTCTCTTCCTCCTGCCCTTCATCAGTAGCCATGAGCAAGCCCATGTCTGCCCTGTCCACATATGGTTTTAACCTGTTGACATGGAGAACCCTGTGGGGACTCCTGGGTGTTCCTAGGTCTACTAAGTAAGTGACCTCACCCTTCTGCTCAACAATAGTGTGGGGTCCACTCCATTTGTCTTGGAGAGCTGCTGGGGCCACTGGCTCCAACACCCACACCTTCTGTCCTGGCTGGTAAACAGTCAGAACAGCCTTTTGGTCATGCCAGGCCTTTTGAAGTTCCTGGCTAGCCTCAAGGTTTTTGGTTGCCTTTTTCATGTACTCAGCCATCCTGGAGTGGAGACCAAGTACATAGTCCACTATATCTTGCTTTGGGGGCTTGAGAGGTAACTCCCATCCTTCCTTCACCAAGCACAGTGGACCCCTCACAGGGTGGCCAAACAGAAGTTCAAAAGGGCTGTAACCAACCCCTTCTGAGGCACCTCCCTATATGCGAATAAAAGGCAGGGCAAGAGTATGTCCCATCTACGCCTAAGCTTTTCTGGGAGCCCTTTAATCATGCCCTTCAAGGTTTTGTTGAATCTCTCAACTAAACCATTGCATTGTGGGTGATAGGGTGTGGTGAACTTATAAGTCACTCCACACTCCTTCCACATTGCTTTTCAGTACCCAGACATGAAGTTAGCACCCCTGTCTGAGACTACCTCCTTAGGAAAGCCCACTCTTGAGAAGATTCCCAGGAGGGCCCTTGCCACCACAGGTGCTGTAGTGGTCCTGAGGGGAATAGCTTCTGGGTACCTGGTGGCATGATCCACTACCACCAGGATAAACCTGTGCCCAGAGGCTGTTTGGGGATCCATGGGACCAACAATGTCAATCCCTACCCTTTCAAAGGGCACCCCCACCACAGGTAGTGGTATCAGGGGGCCTTTGTAGTGCCACCTGCTTTGCCACCGGCTTGGCAGGTTACACATGAGCGACAAAACTCCTTGCTGTCTTCAGACATGTGGGGCCAGTGAAAGTGAGGGACAATTCTGTCCCAAGTCTTGTTCTGGCCCAGGTGACCTGCTAAGGGAATATCATGGGCTAGGGTCAATAGGAAGCCCCTGAACTTCAGAGGTATAACCAACCTCCTGGTAGCACCAGGCTTGGGGTCTCTACTCTCTGAGTACAGGAGTCCATCATCCCAATACACTGTATGGGGACCACTAGCTTTCCCAGCAGCCTCAGCAGCAGCTTGCTGTCTGAGGGGTTCAAGGGAGGGGCAGCTCTGCTGCTCCTGGCTCAGATCTGCCCTAGAAGGTCCCCCTGTCCCCAAGAACTCAACCTGGTCAGGTACCAGTTCCTCTGGGACAGTTCCTTCTTCAGGGCTGAGATCATCCCCCTCAAGGGACTGATCTTCCTCCTGAGCCAAGGGGGAAGGCACTGCCTTAACCCTACTACTCCTCCTCTTGGAAGGCACTTGGTCCATTCTTCCAGAATCCAAGGCCTGTTCAGTGCTAGACATTTTGGCTTGTGACCTGGTCACAGCAAACACATCTGCAGGGATCCCCAGCATTTCTGCATGGGTCCTGAGCTCCACTTCTGCCCAAGCAGAAGTCTCTAAGTCATTGCCAAGCAAGCATTCGACTGGTAGGTTTGCACTCACCACAACCTTCTTAAGGCCAGTTACCCCTCCCCAGGAGAAGTTAACAACTGCCAGAGTATGGTCTGTTCTGACATTGCTAGCATTGGTCACTTGGTACATCTCACCAAGTATAACTTGCCCAGGATTCACAAGGTCTTGTGTCACCATGGTGACACTTGCCCCTGTGTCCCTAAATGCCAAAGCCTCACGTCCATTGATTAAAGGCTGTTGTCTGTACTTGCCCAGATTACTGGGACTCACAGTGGAGGTCACATCCATGCCTCCATCACAGACTAACACAGCCTGAGTCAGTTCTCTGACTAGGTCAGAGCCCAACTCAGTACCCAGGGTGAACCCTACTAAACCCTTGGCTGGAGCACTCCCACCAACTGTACTAGGGGGAACAGGTGCCTTAGGGGCATTGGTGGGTGCTGGACTGGAGTCTTTGGACTTGGTGCAATCACTGGTCCAGTGGGTCTTTTGCTTACAGACCTTGCACCATGGTTTTCTTTGGCCTTTCCCTTTGGTAGACTGTGAATCCCCACCAGAAGAAGATTTTTGGGGGCCTGATGAAGACTTTTGATCTTTACCCTTCTCCCCACCCTTGTCAGAGTTCTTAGCATCTTGCTTCTTGGTTTCCCCACCTTGGTTCTGTACCTTCTGCTTCACCCTGGTTCTGACCCATTTGTCTGCCTTCTTTCCCAATTCTTGGGGAGAGGTCAGATCAGAGTCTACCAGGTATTGATGCAACAGCTGATTTTGACAGTTATTAAGAATCTGCTCCCTCATTATCAGATTGTACAATCCTGAGAAGTCACACACCTTACTGCCCATCAACCAGCCTTCCAGAGCCTTGGCAGAACAATCCACATAGGCTACCCAGTCTTGAGTCTGTGCTTTTGGGTATCTCTGAACTTCAACCTGTACTGTTCAGTGGTTAGGCCAAACCCATCAATAAGAGCACTCTTCAAGACCTTGTAATTATCAGCATCCTCCTCTCTAACAGTGAGGAGCTTATCTCTACCTTTGTCAGCAAAGTAGAGCCACAAGATTGCTGCCCACTGCTCCTGAGGGACCTTCTGTACCTTACAGGCCCTCTCTAGAGCAGTTATCCACTTGTGGATGTCATCCCCATTCTGATAGGGAGGGACAATCTTGCTCAGGTTCCTATGGTCATAGGACCTTTCCCTATCTCTAGGGATATGGCTGCCACCATGGGACTCTAGTCCCAACTTTCTTCTCTCTCTAAAGAGATCTAGGGACTCCCTGTCTATGGCTAGTTGCTTCTTTTTGAGTTCAAGCTGAGCTTCCTCATATAGAACCAGCCTCTTTCTTCTCTCATGAGAGGATTCCCTCCTATGAGATGAGACAGAGCTCCCTATTGAGGTGCCAGAGTGGTTAGACTCCTGAGAAGAAGATCTAGACCTTCTGGGCACACTCACAATCCTTCCTGGGGGACAAAGGGGCATCATTCTGATCCTCCTCTTCATCTTCCTCAGGAGGGGTTGGATTATCCAGGTCAGGGCCATTGTCGCCCTCCTGGCCAGTTTCAGAGGGGGGCTGGGGGTACTGGTACCCCTGGTCCCATCCTCATCATCTGCCCCACCCTCAGCTCCTACCCCTTCAGTCCCCAAGGGCTTACTAAGGTCATAAGCCACCAACAACTCCTTGAGGTGTTGGGTGGTGGGGCTTTGGCCTGTCCTTATTTTTCTCAAGTTGCATAAAGCTCTCAATTCCAAGAATGGGAGTGTATCATACTTGGAGGGTGGAAGCTCAATGGCTTCCTGCAAGGATTCTTTAGATCCTTCCCTTAAAGACATTACTAGTGTGGTGTGGTGTATGCACTACCTACTCTAGTGTGGCCTACTAAACTCTCTTGAGTTGTAGAAAGGGTTGTGCTATCCCTTAACACACAACTCTAAGTTCAGTAGAACTTACTGTATTCTAAGCTTAAATTATATGTACCTTAGGTACCTTTAGTGGTTTTCAGTTGATCAATTCAATTGAGATTATCTGGTAAAACAATAGCAAGCTGGAATCCCACATGCTGCACACCAATGTGAGAGGTTGGCCTGGTATATGCTGTCCACTAATTATAGTGGGCACCTTGCACCAGTCCAAACAACCCCTTATTGGAGATAGGTTAAAGACAACCTTATTGAAAGCTATCCTAGTGGTAGCTATGGAGAGCAGCCTTCAGGCTAAGTCTTGAAGGAATGTAAAGCAGCTTGTTTTACCAGTCTATAATCTCTTGAGTGATCAAATGAAAGAGCACCACACCAGGTATATATTCAAAATATATGTATTTATTGCTAAACACACCCCTCTAGTCTCTTTATGAGGCTAGAGTTCGAAGTACATAAGTTAGAAGTTATTGAAACACAGTAAAAGCACAAATACACGTTTGGGCCCTAGGGCGTACCAAACCATATACCAATAAAGTGGTATAAGAACCACGACTGAACTAGACACTAGGCCTAGAGCCTCTAGAAGTGCTTGGACCACAAGGAACCACCCAAGGTAGTGACACAGGGGACCCAAGGGAGACGCGTGCAGTGTAAATACACAACCGCGATACGCCGTTGACTTCTATGGAGAAAGTCGGGATCGGGAAATTAGAGAAAAGGGACACTTAAAAGAGGACTTGGACCAAACCCTTTGAGATCTAGGACTTTGAAGAGTCTCTACCCACGAGAGCACCGGAGTACTCGTGTTACCTCACCCAGGGAAGCCGGGTGCATAGGTGCCTTTCGGGGTCGGGTTTCGTCGTCGATTTGAATGGCGATCTGCTGCAAAGTGCTGCTGGCGACCAAGTGAAAAGTGTCCGGGTGGATCCAAGAGTGGATCGGAGTTCTGAAGAACCTGAAAGCAGAGGGGACAGAGTCTGGGTCACTAGCCAGTGACCAGGAAGGCGATGGACAGATGCCCACCGATGTTGAGTGCTTCAGGTGCGTTGACGGTTGTCTTGACTCTTCAGCCACGAGGTCCAGGAGGCGTTGTCGGCAACCAAGAGCAGGATTCGGGTTGGTACATGATGTCTGTCGAGTGCTGAGGTGTCGGCGACCGGATTGGACCCAACAAGCCTTGGCAACGGCAAGTCTCAATGCAGAGGAAGATCGTCGATGGTACAGACCAGCAAGATCTGGGGAACTCACCCAGCGAGGGTAAGTGAGGGCAGGCCTGGGGCAACCAGGATGCCAAGTTAGAAAAAGATTGGCCTTCGTTAAGGGCTACTAGCCAACGGGCTAGCGACTGCGAAGGAGCCTTGTGACGCCACACGTGGATCTGGCTCACAGGACACTCGTGGAGTGGGGGCCAGTGATCTTCGGTGCAGGTGGTGCTGGAGGCTAGGGCTACTCGGAGCCCAAAGCACGACTTCTTGGGAGACCCAGAAGAGGATGCACTTGCAAATGTGCTTGGTGTCCAGGGGTCACGGTCTCAAGTCACCCACGATAGCCACGGGCCTCAGCTTTGCTGGGGACTCAGGGTAGCCTTGGGGAAGTCTGAGAATCCACCTCTGGTGATGCGATGACTTCAGCGTCCGGCGGGAGCTTCAGAAATGCGAACCGGTCAGATGCTTCTTTGGTGCCTGCCAAGCAGGGGAGTCACTCCTTGACCCCAAGGAGATTCTTCTGTCCTCTAATCGTGAGTAGAGCGTCGAAGGTCCAGGATTCAGTTTCAGAGTTTCGTCCAGGGATAATCTAAAGTCCTAAGGACTGGGTTCCTATACTTATACTAAGGATAGGGGTTGGACTACTCTGTGGCCCCACCTATGGGTGGGTCAGGGCAGAGGGGTGGCTACACCCCTTTCCCTTTGTCCAGTTCGCGCCAAAGCAGGGGCTGCCAGCCCCTGATCCGGTTTGAACTGGGGTATTCACAGGGACACCAAAAGTGCAGGACTTCAAAGCACCCGAAAGTGCTCCCGCCCAGCCCCAATACACATTATCCTGTCTGGGGAGGTGGTCACACCTCCTTGGGACAGGAAACCTATTGTCCAGGCCTCCCTGCCGGAGTTTCGTCCAGCAGCAGGAGGCCAGACTCGTGTCTGTGGCAGCAGCATCCATTTTGTGATGCCAGGGCTTTGGAAAGAAGTTACCGGGCTAGCCAGAGTTAACATGTCTTTCCCTCTAGAAGGGTGGAATGCTACCCCCGCCGCCAGAATTGGCGGGGGGTAGTATTCCAAGATGTTTGACACCAAACACGACATGTTTAGGTGCAGCCATTCCAAAGTTAGCATTTTACCGCGAGGTTATAATGCGCTTAAGAGTATATGGTCAGGCTGCACTACAAACAGCATCAGAGATGGTCTCCGAACGCTGCAGAGGGCCCTGCTCCTGCAGGGGCACCCTCTCACATAGGAACCATGCACTCTGCCTTTAGGATTGATAAGGCCTGCCTTAGGAGTGACTTATAGGTTTATATGTGTGTATGTATTTAGTGATATAGGTAACCTATATCACAGTAAGGGGTGCATGCACCACCTTACCCAGGCTGCAGTAGCAGGCCTGTGGTGTCAGTTTGGATGGCCTTCCAGGGGTGGCATAATACATGCTGCAGCCCCTGGCAGGCCTCTGAGGTACCTATGCCCTTGGTACATAGTATACCATATACTAGGGACTTATAAGGGCACTCCAGATCCCAATCAGTGATGTGCCTAAGGCACATGGAAACCATTTTAGAGAGGAAGCAGCTAGGCTGGGGTTCTGATTAGCAGGGCCCCAGCCAGACTAATGTCGAAAAACAGTGAAGCAAGCAGATCCTACTCTCCTACACACACTGTGTTGGGAGGATTCGGGAGCACTAGATTACCGCTGTCTTGGGCATTTGTAAAGACCACCTGTCTGGGGACGAATGTGAACACGTGTGTGCACAACAGGCAGCCACACGAAAGATGCTGCATCAGGTGTAGACGTCAGCCCACCCTCTGGGGACATGCTGGATACTGCTGTGCGTCCGCCAGGCCCTTGCCAAGGCACGCACATCCCCTGTCGACCAGGTGTACCCCCAACATCGTCCACCTGCACCGGCTATCCAGGGCACGGGATGGCAGTGGAGCATGGTGGGTGAGAGGTCATGGCGCACTCCTCCTGGGCACATCACGCAGGCAACACATCCTCATTGTGCAGCATGGCACAAGTCAAATATAAGTAGTGGGGGGACGCACACATCGCGCCCGGGAGTGACGTCACGGAAGGTGGCTCGCACCATCGCACTCATTGCCTATTTCCCCACACACGTTACATGCCATTGCAACAGAGAAGCCAGCGCGTGCACAAGCAGCTCCAAGCTCGCCCCAGAGAGGTCAAAGAGTGAATGTGTGGGTCCATTAGCTCCAGTTGGATGCGTCCTGGGCCGCTAGGGCAGCTACAGCCTCTGTGTGTTGCAGGTGGTGTATCCGGACTGCGGAGCCTGTCATGCATTGTCAATGTTGTCCAGGTCTCGAGTCGGGGTACCACGCAGGTGGACGGCGTCCCGCCACTGACAGACAACTCGTTCAGATGGACCCACACATACACTCTTTGGCCTCTCTGGTGCGAGCTCGGAGCTGCCTGTGCACGCGCTGGCTTCTCAGATGCAAACGCATATTGGGGTGAGCGAGGGGAGGCCATAAGTCTGACGGTGCAAGCCACCTTCCAACATGTCACATCCGGTCGGGACGTCAGCGTCCCCCCACTCCTCCGATTTAGGACTCGTGCACTGCTGCCGTCAGATGTGCCACTCCACAGGGGGGTGGGGAAAGGGTCAGGAATGTCAGACTGAGATTGGCGCAGTTGAAGGCACACCTTCACTGGGGGTGACAACCATTGGACGGTCTGGTGTAGTCCACCCACGCGTACATGTGGGCCCTCCATCATCCATGTCTCCTGCTGCTAAGTGTTGTCATGGGCAATGACGTAAGTGAGGAGAGCTGTCTGCCCCACGCACAGATGGCGCATCAGCTCAACAGACCCAGCACTGGGGCAGCAGGGGTCACATGTGCAGGGTCAGCTGTGCCTGGTGTGAAGGACACCCTATCCATCATCCCTGTGCCGACACGTGTTGCACCAGTGGAAGTGGATGGGAGGGCGGTCATTGGCCTCCGCGTGGCTGAAGAAGACCCAGAGTCCACATCCCCTGTGTCATACAACATGGATGCATCACCTCAGTCCTCAGATAACGCCGAAATTGCCCACTGGGCCTGTGGTTCATCCAGCACACGTCTAGCCCCTCCGAGGCGCAGGTCACAACTGTCTCACTCAGCAGCTGTGCAGCTGCTACATCCGAAGCCACCCCACTGTTGAGCGTCCCCTGTCCCTCAGCACCCAGGGGAGATGCCACATGAGAGAGAGCGAGGTGGTCCCACTCATCTGGCATCAATGACACAGACATGTGCAAGGGAAGCAGCACAGAACATACCCAAATCCACATGTTGCACGATACCTGTGCAATAGTATACAGCCACCACAATCAACACCCAATGGCTGGCGTACAGGAAAGGAATCCGCGAATTAGTGCCACGAATGTAGTGCACATCGCACTACACACGGCCTGTGTCACCCTGCGACCATAGCCCCAACTCGCGTTGTGCACAACCACTATCCTGATGGTGGCAAGGATGTCCACTATGTAATTAGGCCAAACACATACCTGCATGGAGCAGAATGGGAAACTACTCACACAGACTGCAACCTGACAGCCCACAATGGCCATGAGCCCATGCCATCCACCTGTCGTTCACACGAGCACAACTGTTGTTGCACGGTGTGCCGGATGTGCAAGTACCAGAGACACTTTTCCGGAGTGTCCTGAACAGGAGACACATGTAACCCACTGGGCAGTCTGTGTTGTCACCTACTGGCATTGTGCAGTCAATGTGCAGCCCAGGCCTGCTGGGACTGAGAATTGCAGCATGGCCCCAGCCTGCGATACTAACGAGCAACAAGAGCTCTGAGACCTGCATTGCCAATTGGCTGTGTCACTGGATGTCTGACATGAAGTTGCCATGTACCACCACTCGGGAGGGACAGACATGGCAAAGCGCCCGGGAGCTCACATACCCCTGCCACCTGCAGTAAGCATGGTGAGCAGTGCATGTTGGAACCCCACAGGCTCTGACTCCTGGTGCTGCGGATCAACGACATGTGTGTCCCCCACATGCACTCCCACACACACTGTGGTTGTCTCACACACACAACTTTTGCAAGGGATAGCCATGTGCAGTGTGCGTGGAGCTCGGAATCCAGGATCTCCAGCTCCTCGCTGGTGAGTGGACCTGGACATATCTTCAGCGTCATCGACGTTAAGGTGGACAGGTGGCAGCAGCAGGTGTTGTTGAGGGATGCCAGGCTGCAGTCCCTGGTAGCTGTGGTAATGCCGGTCTCACTCCCACAGTCATATAGCCCCCTGGGGCAGTTTCAGTGGGTCCAAGCCGCTGCAATTGGTGTACTGTGTCTGCCTGCTTAAATTGCAGATGATGGCCTTCTTCCAGCTGGCCCGTGACGCTTTCCTCCATTGCGGGACACGCAGGGTGCAACCGCGAGGGCCATTGGAGTTGGCCGTAAGGGCCTGGCCCATGGCGGGTACAGTCCGCTGATGTCATGTGCACTACACAGTATGATGTGCGCAATGCATCTGCAGGTGTGGCCATGACTTGTGTGTGGGAGCAGGTCCACACTGGACAGGGCCACAACATGCTGTGCGCATGGGCAGGGACGGCCAGTGCTCAGCCTCCACATGTCTGTTGGCACATCATCATGTACACATTGGCATGGGAGCATGGGACATGCATATGCACACACATGCCATCTTTCACTATGCACATCTCCCACTTGGCACGTGCTATGTAACGTGTCACTTGTGATGTGTATTTGCAATCACACAGCTGTGTTGTCATGGAGCTGTCAATGTGTACACCTGTCAATGTGTTTTGGAGGTGTGATCCGTACAGTGCTGTACATAGGGTGAAGTAGGGACATCAATGACTGTCTCATATCCCCTCGTGCAACAGGAACCACTTGTTTTTGCCGCTCAGCCTGTGTCCATTGCGTTGTTGGTGTGTGCCATACTCACCCAGCCTCGGAAGCTGTGTCAGGCACAGCAGCTAGTTATATTGCCGTGGTGTTGCCGCTTCCCAAATATGCAGTCTGTTTACATCGTCATGCCTTACAAGTTGTTAAGGCCTAAATCCCCATGTGCATGCTCATAGCAATGGTTTGTGTCACTGCTCATTGCTATTGGTAAGGGGACCTGTGTAAGTGTATTGTGGCTGTGCTGTCCCTACTTGTCAGCTGTTCTGTGATTCAATTGCTTGGTCAGTCATTTTTGTTTTGTGTTTGTGAAAATGCCATGTGGCGTGTTGCTTTGACATGTGTCCACTTCCATCTTTCCTAGGAGGAGACCAAACATACATCGCCCCTACCAATTGCTGGCAGACATGGAGGACGAGGAGGTAATCCGGAAATTCCGTCTGGACCGACCCACCCTGCATCGCATATGTGCCTTGTTGGAACCCCACCTCCGTCCTCGCAGGGTGTATCCAACTGCATTTACCCCCACGGCTAAGGTGATGGCTGCACTGCATTTCTTCGCCACTGGGTCATTCCAACACACAGTGGGCAGTGGAAGTGGGATGTCCCAGCCCATGTTCAGCATGGTGCTTCGGGATGTACTGTCAGCTATGATGCTGTACAGGAACCGGTACATCCGATTCCCCAGGGCTCGTGAATTGGCGGCAGTGAAGGGTGCTTTCTATGCCCTTGGACGGATCCCCACGTTGTTGGTGCAATTGATTGCACCCATGTTGGCCTTGTAGCACCACAGGCCCTGGAGCACATATATAGGAATCGGAAGCACTTCCACTCCCTGAATGTGCAAGTGGTGTGCCTTGCGGACATGGTCATTACACACGTGTGTGCGAAGTTTCCAGGATCGGCCCATGACTCGCACATCATGCGCAACAGCATCCTACCACGTCTGATGACCAATCTGCAACCGGACCGTGCTTGGATTGTTGGTGAGTATGTGTACTCGTGTAGCGTGCCTGGTGTGCGATGCTGTCTTGGGGACAGTTGGAATTGCAACTAATCTCGGTTCCTCACACCCAGGTGACTCTGCTTATCCGAATGGGCCTTGGCTGCTTAGCCCATTACGTCATCCTCGGACACCAGCTGATGTCCGCTACAATGAGGCACATGGCAGGGCCAGACGTGTGGTGGAGCGGACTTTTGGCCTCCTGAAGTCCAGATTCAGATGCCTGGACCGCACCGGGGGTGCACTGGCGTACTCCCCACAGAAGGTGTGCCAGATAGTTGTGGCATGCTGCATGCTGCACAATCTGGCTATTCGCAAGCAGATCACCCTAATAGTGGATGACGGTGATCAGCCCGGGCCCCCGCCTGCAGACCAGGACGGGTCCAGTGACGAGGACAGTGGAGAGGAGGAAGCTGTGAATGTTCGTCAGCAGCTCATCGCCCGCTACTTCATTTGACGGTGAGTGACCATGTACGACGGCTGATGTAGCTGTAGTTGTGCAGGTGTATGTGTGCAATGTGACGGAGGCCTTTTGTTCACTGAGTGCTGTGTGGCAATGGTCCATGTCCAGGGTAGTATGCCACTGACAGTGGCTGTGGCATTGTGCCCCGTTGCTCTGTGAGATGTGTGTACATTGCTTGTAGTTGGTGACAAGTACTGTGTGATGGGTGTGTGACACACTAATTGAATGGACTCTTGTTCTGATTTTCACCCCTAGGTCCCTACAACATCTCCTGGCCTATCTACATGCCACACAGCAGAGGCATTCCTGCTCATGGTGGCGGTTGCACATCGTTGATTAAACCCAGGGCACATGAAGCAGATTGTGATCAAGGTGTATTTATTTACAGCGGTGACATGTGATTGTGTGCAAGGTGATGACAGAAGTGGTGCATGCTGTGACAATGAGTTGACGGACATGGCTGCGTGATGGTCAAGGTGTACCCATGAAGTTCTATGTCCACAGTCCAACAGACACATGCCATTCACATGGCAGTGTGGGGTAGGATCGTAGTCAAAGTCAGTGCAGTAGGTGGTCAGGGTGGCTGGCTGTCTCACTGGCGTTTGGAGCGTGCGTAGTCCTCTCTGGACACCTGTTTCCTCTTCGGACGGCCCCTTCCACGTTTGGTAGGGGGGGGTTGTGTTGGTGGGCTGCTGGTGGTGGCTGAGGACTGCTCACTCGCTGTGGACGCAGGGGAACTAGATGTTGCATGACCCTGCGCCACAGCACGTGGTGGCGGCGGTGGTGTGGCTGGCCTTGCTTGGGCCCTCCCCACCACCACCTGCTGGCCCATGAGGTCCACAAGTTGGTCCATATGGGTCACGAATTGGCCCATATGGGCGTCCATGGACCTCAACACCCCAAGGACCTCCCGCGTGTCGGCAGCCGACCTGGCCCATTGTCCTTGGGCCTCTTCATAGGCCCCAAGGACTCTTGAGATTTGCGGCAGGGCTTAGCTCCCAGGCTCAGATGGCGTTGGCCTGACCCTGCTCCTCACACCAGTACTGCTGCCACCGACCTGCCCACTCGCCACATTGGTCACCACGGTCCTCTGTCTGGCTCCCAGGGTCGAGCACGACGGGCGTGCCACCCCTTGCGCAGGTGCTATGGCCAGGGATGGCGTGGTGGTGGTGGTTGTTGCAGCGGTGGTGGTGGCCGCAACGACCGTGGCAGCAGGGGTCTGTGACTGGTCAGCAGCCCTGGGTGATGTGTTGGTGGGTAGGAGGGGCCCTGGGGAGCGGTTGGGCCCTGCCACTCCAGACGGGCCTGCTCGGTGGTCCTCGTCCGAAGAGGTGTCCAGGTCTTCTACATCCGTGAGTCCGGGTCGGGGGCTTGCGGACTGGCTGTGCTGGCTGCTGTCTCCCTCTCCAGCATCCAGCTGTTCGGCACCTGTGGGGAGAATGAGATAGGTTATTGTGTTGCACCTTGCAAAGTTTGTATTGGTTGTCTGACATTCACAGTTCGTGCACTGTCGTGCACAGGTTTCCCAGTGGCGTGTGTGTGGATGTACGATGTGTGTATGCGTGGGCAAGGCAATGGAACTGTGTGTTGTGTTCATGTGGCATGGGACGGATTAGCAATGACAATCAGTGTGTGTTGCTGTACTCCTACATTTTGTGGCTTGGGTGTATGCGGGCTCCAGACCCATCGACGCTTTTGAGGTGAAATATGGTTTTGGGGTTCAAATGGAACGCTTAGAAACGCAGATGGCAAAGGGGGTACAGCCCCTCAACGCTTTAGAGGTGAAATATGGTTTTGGGGTTCAAATGGAACGCTTAGAAACACAGATGGCAGAAGGGGGTACAGCCCCTCAACGCTTTGAGGTGAAATATGGTTTTGGGGTCAAATGGAACGCTTAGAAACGCAGATGGCAGAAGGGGGTACAGCCCCCTCAATGCTTTTGAGGTGAAATATGGTTTTGGGGTTCAAATGGAACGCTTAGAAACACAGATGGCAGAAGGGGGTACAGCCCCCTCAATGCTTTTGAGGTGAAATATGGTTTTGGGGTTCAAATGGAACGCTTAGAAACACAGATGGCAGAAGGGGGTACAGCACCCTCAACGCTTTTGAGGTGATATATGGTTTTGGGGTACATACTGTGACATATGGGTGCAGAACGGGACATGTGTTTTGGCAACATGACAGTGCAGAGACAAAGGTGTGTGTATGTCTGACATCCCCATTTCTGCTCACTGTTATCATTTATGGACATTACACTGCAAGCATTGTAGTGAGTGAGTGATGGTTGTGTGCCACACGACGTATTGCAGATGGGCCAATTCCTTGGTGTGCGTGCTACCCTCGGCCATGTGCAGCAATGCAGTGATCTTGGGGTGTTGACTATATTATGTATGTTGTACATCAGTGTGATGTACGCTTCAGTCACTGCAGACACATTATTTGTGATGGGCAGATATCTTTGCAGTACTACTGTATGGGGGCCAGCTGTTCCGATGACATACCTTTCATGACACTGGGGCTGACAGATGGTATGTTGGATGTGCATTGTGTGGCTGTGTGTTTCATGGGTCCAGTGGTGTTTATGTGCATTACTGGGGTTCCACACTGTTAGTTCTAGACAGGTTAGACTTACATGGGCGATGTTGTACGTTGTGTGGGGAACAGGCAGTAAGGACTACATGGACAGGACTTCGATGGTGTTGCTGATGTGTGTGATGAGTGGCACAGTGCCCGCCGTGTGGGTCAGTACTCCAGTGGGACTTGTGCATGCAGACGTGGCTCCATGGGTGTTGCTGTATTTGTGATGGCTCATGTGGGCTATGACTCTGTAATACATGTCCGTGTGCACATTGGTCACATGATTATGACAGGGAGCAGTGCTGCGTGTTCCTCTGCTACGTGACATGTCCCAAAATGTTAGTCGTAATACTGTCCTCATGCCTACAGACACCCCGCCCTGTACAGTACTCTACCTCCTTGTTGGTTTGGAGGGCGCAATGCAATGGATGCCATATGGTACTGGGAGGGAGGGGTGCTCCACCTTGCTGCGCTGTAGGACTAGGGGCCTGGTGGGTGTTGTACTTCAGCTGTCCCCCCTCCGACCCACTGACTTTGTGTTCAGGCTACTTACCTGTTACTTGTCGGTTAGTGCAGCTATGGCTGACACATGAGTGTGGGTGTGGGGAGTGCTCCTTCTGGCGCATCTGGAGTACAAGGGGACCTGGTGGGAGTTGCGGTGCTGGCTGACTGTACACATGCCCCCATGGTTTTGTTGGTTAGTCTGTTGCATGTGTGAGTGATGTCTTGTGTATTGTGTACTTGACATGGGGGTGTTTGTCCCTCGGAGCTATGGCATAGTGGTAGTGCATGTGTGTACATAGCGGTGTGCTGGTATACATTTGTTTGTACTTACCAGCCTCCACTCCCCCTGGTATTCCAGTGAGACTCTCCGGATGTAGGATGCCTCGCACCTTCTCCTCCCACGCCTTGAAGGTCTTAAATAGCGCTGGATTTCCTCCGCCAGTCCTGTCAGCCAGCTGCCGATTCTTGGCCTCCTTCTTTTTGACCACTCTTTTCATGTCGTGCCACCTCTTGGTGATTTCGGCTCTGTTGCGTGGCACGTTCCCGACTGCATTGACCTGGTCTACGATCCTGCTCCACAACCGGTTTCTGGTGGATAGTGGTGTCTGTTGGACCTGGTTCCCATAGATTTGTGGGTGCACCTTGATGATCTCGTTGACCATGACCGTCAGCTCAGTGGAAGTGAACTTGGGCATTCTCTGTGCTGCCATGGTGTGTGGTTTTGTGTTTGTGGTGCTGGTGCGGTGTGTGTGTGTGGTGTGTGATGTGCAGGGGGTTTGTGGGGCCGGTGTTTGGTGGTGGTGGTGGTGGTGGTGGTGGTGGTGGTGGGTGCGTGTCTGTGGTGTGCTCCTGTCCTTTCTGTCTCGCTGTGTTCTGTGCTCTCGTCCTCAGTTTGTAGTGTTGCAAGGCATTGTGGTCTGTGAAGGGACTGCATTTGTACTTACCTATGTGGGTGTGTCATGATGTGCTGTTGTTTTCAGGTGTGTTGTGGCTGGTGTTCTGGGATTTGTAGTTTATTTGTTTGTCCAGGGGGGATGTGTTTTCGGGATGTGTACTGTGTTTGGGTATTTGGGCGTGGCTTGCTGTGTGGACTTGTTGGCCATGTTGTGTGTGTTTCTTTGGTCCGCAGATAG
Organism: Calotriton arnoldi; assembly: GCA_963921515.1. NCBI lineage: Eukaryota > Metazoa > Chordata > Amphibia > Caudata > Salamandridae > Calotriton > Calotriton arnoldi. Next base: position 571,011 of record CAWUFW010001141.1, read on the forward strand.
TTTCTGTGCAGGGACGTGGCCGCCAGGGCTTCCGCCGTGTCCATTTTCATCACTGTTGTTTACGATGGCGGGCGGTGTATTTGTGGATTTGCCGCGCTCATGTCGGGAAGATCCTAATTTCACGGCCGGTGTCTCGGTAGTTAGGGCGGGCGGTTTTGGGTTGTCGTGCGGGTTTGCGTCCGTGGCGGACGGATGGACTTCGACTCGGACATGGACGGGCGGTATTTTGTGTGTTTTTTCCGCCGCGGGCGGTGTTCGCTTCGCGACATCGTGATTGCTCGGTCGGTATTCAGAAGGTGTAGGCGGGCGGTTTTTTACCGCTATGGTAGATGGCGGATTTTATTCCGCCCGGTATCGTAATGGACACCATAGTTACTTAAAAATAAATTATTAACTATTATCTTTATTTAATTTTTTAACTTTTAAATTATATAAAAATTAAATATATACATATATCAATAATTTAAAATTATTTTATAATTAATTCAAACATTTAACTATTTAAAAAAATCAAAATGTACATTTCGCAATACAACAAATAAAACAGTGGGGAAATTGTTGGATAGCAGGGGAGTAAAAATGATTATTCCCACTCCAGTGAGTGCAACAGTAAGGAAAGTGTTGGATGGCGGAGGGGTAAAAATTACTATTCCCACTCCAGTGAGTACATTAGTAGAGAACGTGTTGGATAGCGGAGGGGTAAAAATTATTATTCTAACTCCAAAGAGTGCAACAGTAGGGAAAGTGCTGGATAGTAGAGGGGTAAAAACTACTATTTCCACTCCAATAAGTGCAATAGTAGGGAAAATGCTGGATGGCGGAGGGGTAAAAAATACTATTCCAACTCCAAAGAGTGCAACAGTAGGGAAAATATTGGATAGCAGAGGGGTAAAAATTACTATTCCCACTCCAGTGAGTGCAATACTAGGGAAAGTCCTGGATAGCGGAGGAGTAAAAATTACTATTCCCACTCCAGTGAGTGCAACAGTAGGGAAAGTGCTGGATAGCGAAGAGGTAAAAATTACTATTCCCACTCCAACAAGTGCAATAGTAGGGAAAGTGCTGGAAAGCGGAAAGGTAAAAATTACTATTCCCACTCCAGTGAGTGCAACAGTAGGGAAAGTGATGGATAGCGGAGGGGTAAAAATTACTATTCCCACTCCAATGAGTGCAACAGTAGGGAAAGTGCTGGATGGCGGAGGGGTAAAAATTACTATTCCCATTCCAGTGAGTGCACCAGTAAAGAAAGTGTTGGATAGCAGAGAAACAAAAATTTATAATATCATTTAAACAATTAAAAAAAATTAAATAATCTCAAAAATAAATAAACAATGTTTAAAGAATATCAGATTAAATATATTAAACATTAACATTAAATATATTAATTACATATAACAAAAAGGTACAACCATTATCTAAAATAAAATAATAAATACATTTATAAACAATATTTATTTAAAAGAAGCAAATATTAACAAACATTTTTTTTTTAAAACATAAATGTATTTATTTTTTCCCTACCTTATTGGGAATAAAACACACTAATAAAAAAGTCAACATTTTAATTTACATTTATTTCCATAATTAACATAATGAATAATAATTTTAAAAAGTATTAATAAAAATAGTTAATAAACATTCATTGAATACACATTCTTTAACACTATAATATGCACTACACACACCTAAAATGAATTACACAATTACCATAATGAATTACTAATTAACTAATTTTAATTAATTAACAACTAAATATTAATTCATCAATTAAAAATAAATTACTTCCCACCCTTCCCACCATTTGCAACTGTAAACACCACAAACACACACCTAAAATGAATTACACAATTACCATCATTAATTGCTTATTAATTAATTTAAAATATTTAACTAATTATTAATTAATCAATTAAAAATAAATTACTTCCCACCCTTCCAACCATTTACACCTGTAAACACCACAATACACACCTAAAATTAATTACCCAATTACCATCATTAATTACTAATTAATTAGTTTAAAATAATGAACTACTACTAATTAACTCACCAATTAAAAATAAATTACTTCCCACCCTTCCCACCGTTTTCACCTATAAATACCACAACACACACCTAAAAAAATTAGACAATTAACATGATTAATTGCCAATTAATTAAAATTAATTAACAAGTAATTATTACATAATTAATAAAAAATTAATTTACACATTTAACACTATAACATCTCAATTCAACAATTATTAATAAATAAAAATATTCTATAAATTTACTATAATTAAATTACTTCCCACCCTATGCCCCTATAAACCCACAACCTGCTACAGTACTAAAAATGCTAAATTCAAATAAACAAAAAATAATAACTACTAAAATTAATCAATACATTTTATATAATTAAATTACTTCCACCATATTCCCCTATAAACCCACAACCCGCTGTGGAACTAAAAACGCAAAATTCAAACAAATTTTGTTTAATAACTAATAAAATTTTAACACATATAATAAAAATACAAACAATTCTTATACAAAAAATAAATGCATCACACACATATAAAATATATACTAAAATACATAACATTAATAAAAAATCAATATTTTAAACATCTATATTTTTGCAAATTATATTAAACACTTCGATATTTTTTACATCGATATTACTTACCCAAAGTCGATATTCTTGACCACGATATTTTGTCTGTCGATATTCTTGACCCACGATATTTTTGCCACGATATTTGTGTAGGTCGATATTTTTGAGTCGATATTCTGTCTCTGCACCACTCTACACCACTCCACTGTACTCCACTCCACTCTATGCCACTTGAGTCTATACCACTGCACTGTACGCCACTCCACTCTACAACAGTGTACTGTACCTTGCTAAATTCTACCCTGTTCCAGTGCATGACACTGAATTCCACGTCACTCTAGTGTACACTATTCAACCATCTGCCACTCTACACTATGGGGCCGATTCCAATGTCGGACGGACTCAGGTCCGTCCGACATCGGTCCGGAGCCGTAACCGACCGACCTGCTGTCGTCGGTTACGGCCCAGGCAGTACGATGCGACCGAACCCTGTTCGGTCGCACTCGTATCTCCCACAATGGGAGCATGCATTCCGGACGGAATGCATGCTGGCATTGGAGAAAGCAGGGGTGCAGTTCAACCCCTGCACCCTGTGGCCGGCACCCAAGGTGCCTGCCACCGGGTGCAGGGTTCAACAGAGGGGCACCATAGGTGCCTCCAGGCCGCCATTCGGTGACCTTGCACCCATGGGGGTCCCACTGGGGGCCCCCAAAGACAGTGACCGACTGCCTTTTCGTGCCGGAAAGACCGGCACGAAAAGGCAGTGAAAACTGCCATCATACTCCCTCGGTCGCAAAGAGGCAGCCGGGGGAGTACAGAGGGATTTCCGGATGGCTGACGGGCTCTCCGAACCCGTCGTGAGCCATCCGGAAATCCGAGTCGGATTCTTTTCCGACCGAACCCATCGGAATGGCTCGGTCGGAAAGGAATCCGAGCGGCATGTTCCGATTCGGTCGGAAGGGCACCGACCATCGTTCGGTGCCCCTCCGGCCGAAATCGGCCCCATATATATATATATATATATATATATATATATATAAACAACCGCCAAACGGTGCTTGCGCACCGTAATCGCCTTACCCCTTCCTCTCCTCAGCGGCGGTCCACAGTCAGGGGGCGAGCCTCATAACATCACAACAAACGCCATTTCCGATAAAGAACAGCTACTGTGGACACAGTTTCCTTTGGAAAGCAGTTTAATGAATCAATCACCAGCTCGACGCGTTTCGGGAAACACTCCCTTGCTCACGAGTACTGTGTGACTTAACGTCCTGGTTTAAATAAACACGTGATTACATTTTAATAGCAAGTGACAACAGACTATATGACGAGTTGAATCACTCTTAGTTACAGACATTTATACAAACTTACTAATGAGTGTAAAAAAATTCAATTTAAACATAGTTTACCAGAACGATGAGCGCATTATTACTTAGGTCTCTGAAAGCAAGACTGAAAAAATATATACTTCATATTGAAATTGTTCGATAATAACAAAAATTATAAAATACATCGTATTTGCAACGTGTCAATTTCATGGCCATTACTCATTAATATGCTGAATAATATGATCAATGGACCAATAAGTAATGAATCAAGCTAGAAATAGTGACTCGCATCACATCAATTAGCCCAAGTGGGCAAATACATTGCAACAAAATCCATAATGATCCATCAATATTATGACATTGTTGTTCCGTCATTGATTCAATAAAGCTGTTGCACATGAACAACATTCGCCCCAGTGGGCAGATAACAATATGTTGCGGACAAACCCTGCCATATTCAATCATGATGGTAACACCACCAAATAGATAATTTAGCTTTCTTGCCTTCTTCAAAAGGACCTTCACTCACACGTTCAAAACTGTAACAGAAAAAACACAAACATAAAATTAATCCCTTCACATTAAAAACACACAATATTGATTAAAAACAGTCACTGCAATGGCAAAACTTCAAGGAAAAACAAGAAGACTCTCCTTGTCCCTATTCCCTATTTGCAATCTGGAGACATACATAGCGCAAATTATGCTAGCCTAAATGAACTGCTAATTCCTCATCGCAGTTATGGCCTATTGGGACCAATGTTCTATACTGAATAATAAGCCTTGATTCCAATCGTCGCAGTTCCTGAACTCGGTTGCCACCTCGTTCGTTAGTTCTAACAGTATCCAAAACACAAAAACTCAATAAGTTGACATTTTTATCGTGGTGGATCTCAAAATGGCGAGCAACAGGATATTGTTTATCGCCATTTTTGATTGCACGAAGATGTTCAAGGACTCTCTTTTTAGCCTTATGAATGGTACTGCCTATGTACACTTTCTGGCATGGACAAATCAAAGCATAAACAGCATAATCAGTATTGCATGTAGTATGTTTAGCTATCACATAAGGTTTGCACTCGGGAGATAATTTACATTCCTTACGGTTTTTACTGTTTTTGCAGGCTTTACAGTTTCTACAAGTAAAAATCCCTGAATGCCTAAAGTTCTCACGGGTGACGGCTCGACTGCCCTGCATAAAGTGTCTTTCAGTGACTTCGTTTTTTAAACGTAATCTGCGGAAAGGATCCCACACTATCTGCTAAATCTTTGTCAGTTTGTAAGACTGGCCAGTACTTGTTGATGCTTTTACGAACTTCTTGGGCTTGTCTATGGTATGAGGTGATGAATCTAATTTTTGGGTCAGAACTGACATCTTTCCTATCTTTATCTACCAAAAGTGACTCTCTTGACCGGTTATCTACCTCTAGACTTGCTTTATTAATGACTGATACAGAATATCCTCGCTCTAGAAATCTCTGCCTCATTACTTGTTTTTCATTAACAAAGCTTTCTTGTGTACTGCAATTACGCTTAGCTCGTATCAACTCACCTAAAGGTATGCTGTTAATCAATGTGTTAGGATGGCAGCTACGCGCATGTAACAGGCTATTGCCTGCTGTTGTTTTCCTAAAAAGAGAACTTTCCAGTTTGTTGTCATGAATGGACAGTTTCAAATCTAAGAACTCTTGAGATATGCAGTAATCAGGTTGTATTATCAGTAATGTTCAGTCCATCGGGATGCAGTGATTTTAAACGGTACATCCAGAAGTACATCCACACTGCATCCCGATGGACTGAACATTACTGATAATACAACCTGATTACTGCATATCTCAAGAGCTCTCAGGACTGCATTGATTCCACATTCCAAATGGAATCTCTACTCATGATGCTTTTTGAAAATTCAGCTGTGTCATCTGTGCAGCCACTGAGCAAACCATCTTGTACTACCTGAGGAAGGCGGAAGCTGAAACGTTGTAGTGGAAATATATTTTTGTTCTTTGGTGAATCTATCTGTTTGAGTCACTTCTTTCTTGGATATATATATATATATATATATATATATATATATATATATATATATATATATATATATATATATATATATATATATATCCCCATAAATTCAGTAAAGCGATCACTCAGATGTTATGCAGTTATATCAGAAGATGGTTTATTCCAGGTAACGCGTTTCGCTTGACCCGCAAGCTTGATCACACAATGTGTCAGTGGTAGAGACTTGCAATACATAGAGGTTATGGAAACAAAGGAGGGGACACAGTGGCTGAGTAATTTCCAACCAATGCGGCATCCATTTTGGAACATGCGAAAATAACATGAGATCAAAGTGGAATTCAAACATATTATTGTACAAATTATTTTCCACATGTTCACGAGGCAGAACTGTATTAATTTCATACCTAAAAAACCATATAGTAAATATTCATGGTATCTTTTCATGAACTTCTACGGGTTGTTATTCATATTGTAACAACTAAAACACATAAATGGCATCCATTTTGGAACATGCAAAAGAGCTTCTCCATGCCTTCAGTAGCCACCCAGAAACACTCAAATGGAGTATACCATTTGGTGAGCTTCTGAGGGCAAGGAGAAACTGCAGCACACAAGAAAATTTTCTAGCTGAACAAGCAATCATGATGACGAGGTTCAAAGAAAGAGGATACCCTAACTGGGTACTGTCTAAAGCAAAAGAAAAAGTTAAGAAAATCACGAGAGAAGATACACTGATTGACAAACCCACCACTGAGAAAGACAGCAGTACTAGAGTTATACTGACGTATAACAAGGAATCTAAAAGAACATCGAAGATTCTTAACTAGAATTGGAATATCCTCGCAAGTGATTCAACTATAGGTCACACACTACAGGATAGACCACTCATAACATACAGAAAAGGTAGAAACCTTAGAGATTTTCTTGTAAAAGGAGATATTACCAAAACACACCTCAGCTCACATACAGGCCTACAGGGATTTTATCCCTGTGGTCACTGCAAAGCCTGTAGAAACAGTACAATGAGGAAAACGTATACCACACCTACAGGGGAAAAGATGATTAAACAATTTCTAACATGTGGCACCTGTTTCACCATCTACGTTCTTGAGTGTCCCTGTAAGAAGTGGTATGTAGGCAACACTACATTAGCAACGAAAAAAAGAGTGTTGGAACACATGAGGGCTATCAGCAACAAAGATCCCCACTACCCAGTAGCCAGACACTTTGCTGAGTATCACCTTTCGAATAATTCACTACTCACTTTCTTTGCCATAGAACAAATCGTACAAACTCATAGAGGAGGGAATAGAACTCTACAGTTACGTAAGAAAGAATCCTGGCATATAATTAATTTACAAACTAAGAGCCCAGAGGGGTTCAACCAGGATGAGGAAATGAGTATCCAACTCCAGGAATAGAATATATATTCGTCTTGTTCTAGGGCTGTCTTCGGCTGTAACTGTTTATAATGCTATGTATGTGTCTTACTATAGGAAGATTTGTTGATGATGTATGATCTTAACCTTTACTATGAGTTACTCATGGATTTATCTATTCTTTTATAGGAGAAAAGGAAGGGGCTGACTTTGAGGACCAGCTTCATCAGAACCCCCTACCCTTTTCTTCAGTCATCACGGAGGAGAACCCAACTAGACAGATAAGAGATTTGTTTTCATAATGGAACTTTTTCTCCGTATCTTTAGGTCGTAGATTAGTAGAAATCACGTCACTGTTTTGATATATATTGTTTTGGCACTGTGGACTTTTTGGATGTTGGTTTTCTTTGATACAGGTTTTGACAGCAGTACATTGCAGAGGGCTTGGTTTTTTAAGATTAAGGCACTAAGCCGAGAGTAAGGTATATATTTGGAGTTATCTGAGGTCCGTAATTTCTGAACCATTGGCACCTTGCCGATATGGGTACATCAGTCTTAAGGCACTAGACCGAAAGAAATAGACAAATTTGACTTTGACCTCCGAGTCCACTATGCACAGAAAGAAAGGGACCACACTGCAACAGTATTGTGGGCCATACAGATGTGTAATGGGAGGGATGAACTGACTGTGTACCCGATCAGTTGAGACCCAATTTCTCCTCTTTATATTTTATATTTAATATATCATCTGTATTTATCTATGTGCAATTTATCAGCTATATGGCCTGATTATAATATTAAAATCAGGGACTAAGCGGTTTCGGGCCACATACAAGGCTCCTTCTGTATGAATTCTAATACAGTTTGCTTTACGGCATATGTAGAACAATATGTAGCGTAAACATATATGGCTCCTTCAGCATGTAATTTTATACAGTTTCCTTCAAGGCATATGCAGAATAATATGCATTACAAATATAGCTCTTTTGCATGTTCCAAAATGGATGCCATTTATGTGTTTTAGTTGTTACAATATGAATAACAACCCGTAGAAGTTCATGAAAAGATACCATGAATATTTACTATATGTTTTTTTAGGTATGAAATTAATATAGTTCTGCCTCGTGAACATGTGGAAAATAATTTGTACAATAATATGTTTGAATTTCGCTTTGATCTCATGTTATTTTCGCATGTTCCAAAATGGATGCCGCATTGGTTGGAAATTACTCAGCCACTGTGTCCCCTCCTTTGTTTCCATAACCTCTATGCATTGCAAGTCTCTACCACTGACACATTGTGTGATCAAACTTGCGGGTCAAGCGAAACGCGTTACCTGGAATAAACCATCTTCTGATATAACTGCATAACCTCTGAGTGATAGCTTTACTGAATTTATGGTGAATACGATGTCCGGCACGCTCCGCCGGCTACAAGCGATCCACTGCGTAGGGCGAGGGAGGACGGAAGGAGCAGAGAACTATAAACATATATATATATATATATATATATATAATGTTAAGTGTTAGTATATATATATATGTATATGCTTATGTATATATCACTCAGGGGCCATTGCAGAGATGAAATATATAACGTTAAGTGTTAGTATATATGTATGAATATATACATATATATATATATGTATATGTATTTATCACTCAGGTGCCATTGCAGATATGAAATTACTATATATATATTTATGCACAATGTTTTGTAAATGTTTTAGAGCTCAGGCAGGTGCCTCTTAATTTAATCTCTGCAATGGTACCTGAGTTGCTGGATAGTCCTTCATCAGTTTCTAAAGTGGACAGTACTTGCAATTTGCTTACACTCATGTAGAGCTTAGGTCTCAATTTCAACCAACTTGTGTTCTCATGAGACCTTTGTGAAATTTAGTGTTTTTGCATCACACAAAATGTGCCATATTTTTGCCCATTTGGCATAACATGACATTTTACGGCATAATTCCCCACGAGAGACTGATTAAAATAGAAAATGTCTCACATAAAGGCATTTTCTCTTTGAACCATTTATTTCCTGCTTGAATCACCTGCCGATATATCTGAGACTTTTGTATATGAGGTATGCCCCAGCATGCATTATTTGCACGTGACATAATTTTTCTTGCAATTCATGTAATGGTGCATATTTGTTGTGTGGAAATTATGCTTTTTAAGCAAAATAAAATTTCTAAAATTTCTCTCCCCCGAGGTCTCTTCCGATCTCCATTCTCATCTCTTGTTGGCCTTAAGATGCGTTGTCGTGGTTACTCACTAGGAGTCTCAGTAGGTAGTAAGTACGATTGACTGTTACAAGCTTGTTCTTGAATTCAAGCTGGTATGCCTACAGCCAGAGGAACATTTCTCTATTTATTGGTGGGGTTGAGCTTCTGATCTGTGGACCAGTGGCAACAAAAGACTGGCACCAGATACAAGACACAAATTGCAGCATTTCCTTACATTTAGGATTTTCTCTTCTGGAGTCATTGATCTATAGAACGCCAACCTTGGTTGGCATCTTGGATCAAACAGCTCACGCCTGCAGACACTGGCATCTGTTGAGTGGTTCAAGAATGCCATGATATGTCAGGCAACCTGAATGGACTCCTAATATCTTTCTGTCCATAACCATTCCTATATGTCCCACAGCATCTCCCACAGTGGGTTATTTAGAGGTGGCAACAATTATTATGTCATCCCATGCATTAATCACATACTGCAGTCTTGATAGTTTCTCTCTATTGGTGTTTTCGGCACTTCAGAAGCAGTTGACAGACCAAAGCTAGCATTTATGAGTCTATTTCAGGTGATAACCTGTGTTGACACTGAGCTTGGAAAACAGTTGGCCAAATTCACAAAGGTTTAGCTGTTTATAGGTGTTACTTACACTTGTAGTACTCCTGGCTTAGACTAGAATTCCAAAAATAATCCATTAGTAAGACATGAGTACTTCTGTCTTACTACTGAATTCTAGGAGTAAATTAGGAATACTAGAATAAAGTTACACCTACTCAAGGCCACATCTTTCCAAATTGGGTCCTATGTATCTCTCTTTTATACATTTCTATAAATGTATATGTATTAGTTCAGTTAGGGTTAGGGTAAACTTACTGAGAAATGCAGTTGACCACTAAAACACAAGCCAAAAAAGACTGGAAATATAACTAACCTTAATTACCTTTATAAATATAATTGGCTCTAGATAATAATGAGCATGACTGGCCTGTGGCAACAATGAACATCATTGGCCACACAAAGTCATGAACCTCAATGGCCCGCCAACAATAGGTTTCAATGGCTCTAGGATATAACAACCACTGTAAAGTGCAGGCATTGCTGGGTATGCATGACCCCAGTAAGTAATGATCCTCAATGTAAATGTCAACTAATGAAAAGGAATGGGCACAGGCAGTTAATATTATAAATGCTGTTACAGTAATGATCATCGTTGGTCCTAGACATTAATAAGCCTCATTGGACCAAGGTAGTAATAAGCATCAATGGCCCTAAGCACTAATGAGCATTAAATTTGGACCCAGGCAGTGATGAATATTAATGGCCATAGGCAGGAATTACCAGAATTGTTCCCAAAAAACAAGAACCCTCAATAATCTCACACATTAATGAACTTTAATGAAACCAGGCAGTAATGCCTATACATATCTTCAGGCTTATCGAGCATTAATGGTACCAAGAAGTGATGATCCTTAATGGCCATACCTGGTCATGTTCACCAAAGACCCTAGTCTGAAATGGAAAATCGTTCTTTTTTATAACCTCTCCGAGTTCATGAGAGAGAGTTACAGCAGTTCAAGTCCACAATTGCAATTCTCAAGTTACTTCACTCATTGTGTTGTACTTAGCTTCGCACTTTTAACTCTCACAGAGTTCATGAGCACTGAGAAAGGTTTTAAAAAAAAAAAGAAAACATATTTTATTAGGTTGGGAGTCCAGGGTTTTGTATAAAGCTCTGTGAAGAGACTCAGGGCCACATGTTTTTTTGCGATGTGGCAGCTGGAGCACTTTTTAGGTGGTTGTCTGGCACTGGGCACATATGAGTGCTAAACTTTAAATCTACTTGCTATACTTTACCAAAGAGGCATTGGTCCTCTGATGGACCTTTCTTCGTCGTAGCAAGGGGTGAAAATCCAGGATAACCCACTGCTGATCTACCCAAAGAGGACTGTTAATTGGTAACCAACTCTGTTTCTGAGAAAGAACATTGAATCACAAAGAAATGGCTCAGAATAAATCTTAAAATTAATGAATTTTTGAATTAGAGATTAAAAATGAATACAAGTCAGTAACATTTTTAGCAATTCTGTCATGTATACTAATGCATGCAGCAAAAATCCAAACAGTTAGTCAAATTAAATCAAAGAATGCAAAGGATAAGTTTCAAGATAACAGAATAGTTCAATTAGAATCTCTCAAAGGGACACAGGATTCAAGTTAAAGTCCGCTAGGAAAAAGTCCATAAGTATAGGCAAAGTGGAATGAAGCATTTAATCAGAAAGTTCAAGTCTGGATTCTCACCCGACAACTTCAAATAGTCCAGTAGATAAGTTCATTAGTATAAGGAAATGGCAAGAACAAGATAGTTCGGCAGGCAGGATAGAGTCAAGGAAGTGATGGAATGATGGCAACGACCACAGTTCTCAGGAACATTGCCAACAGAGTCCTAAGGAAGTTAAAACAGGTAAGAGAGAGAGAGAGGGAGCGGGAGCATGGAGAACAGGCATAACATAAACTTTCCTTCTAAATCCAGTAGTCTTTATAGTGCGTATTTGTCATCATGACATTGTTGCCAATCCACTGTGGAGTGATCTCATGTGAACAGTACATTGCATCCTCACAGATTGATCGACACAAAACGTTAATATTGTTGCTGTCCATGGATGCGGTCAAAAGTTAGATTCACATGAAGTCCACACAAAGGAGAATTAGGAAAAAGTGTTTGGTTTGTTCTTTAAGGAATGTGGCATGATTGGAACAAATAAGCAACATTTAAAAACGTGTCAAAGATCATTGCATCAGGCCATAGAAAAGACACAGCCTAAAAAAACAATGCAATTCAAACATCTTTTAAAAACTCATACTTTATTTAGTGTAAAACTCCTAGTTTATGTTAAAAAGCATTATAAGATTACTATATATATATACGATATAAGCATTCTGTAATGTTTATCAGTGATTAATACACATAAATGTGTAATTGTGATTATGGCCCACTGCTTCATTCTAAAAAGTAGCGACATGTAAAATAGTTTAAAAAATCCTTGAACCAAAATCGTTTTTATAAATCTACAATCTATATAATATTAGGTATCTATATTAAAAATTTCAAAGCTCTAACACGTAACATAACATAAAGGTTTTGCAGCAATATAAGTTGTCAAGTCACTCTGCTAAGAAATGCTATGTTTTTATGCTTCATCTTCTCTACAGCTTCGTTAGAAATATAGGATAATCAGTTACTAAATCATCTAAAAATCACTATGTTTATTGATTCTACTATTCTCTAACTAACCAAACACACTTTTATGGTGCTGGATGGTTCAAATTTACTCGTTTTCAGTATTGTTTTTCTACATTCCTGCAAGGTGCACATTTAAATTTCACTGTTGTTTTCGGTGGTTTTGTCTTAATCAGAATAATCAGTATTTTCGCTCCTCCTTTGATGGTGAATCAAGCCATCACTAAATTCCTTACATCAGATCGTCACAGAATACAGTTTGTTGTCTTAAACCTTTTTCTTCTAGACTCTTCCAGAATTTTCATTTCATCATAGTATTTACATTGTTCGTCTTCTGGTTCAAGATCAAATCTCGTTCTCTTTACTCCTTGTTTGTTAGTCCCTTCATATTTACAGACTGTAATAGCTAATATTATCAGTGTTATGCACAAAGAGATCACCATTAACGGTCTCAAAATTGAAATCACTAGTCCATTACCTGAGGTAACCTAACCAGTTAATCCTTACCCTATCACTTTCCAGGCACCATCATTTTTCAACTCTTTCAGGTCTTTATTTAAGTTAGTAATATTTTAATATATTTTCCTAAGCCTCTATTCTTGTCCAATATGTAAATGCAACATTGTTGAACTTTTAACAAATGACAGACTCCGCCCTCTTTCACGGGAAGACTGTCAAGGGCAAGTCAATTTTGCATCACCATCGACCTAATCGAGATCATTTCAGTATCTATAGCAGAAAATTCTCCAGCTGTATTAGCAGCTAATTTATCAACTATATTAGACAGCTTTCTAATTTTATGTAAGTTTAAGACTACTCCTAAGGAAGGTATTAAAGCTCCAAAAATATCACCTACTATTTCACTTGCAATCACAATTCTCTTCATTCTTCTATTGTCTTCTTTCAATTCTGATTCAATTTGTTTCACATGATAAATATTTTGGAAAGACAGTTCCCACACTGCAATTTCCATACAACCCCTTCGGTAAATTATAAAAAAAATTATTTCCACAAATATAACACACTCCAGGAAAGACAGGATATACTCCTTATAGATGTCTTTCCAAGTTTTCATAAACATCAAACGTATGTTCACATGCACTAATGCCTACAAATTAAGGGGCTGATTCCGATCTGGGTCAGAAAACTCTCCGACCGAGCCGGATCCGGAGAGATTTCCGACCGAGCCGGACTCCTGCAGCCCGACCGAGCGAGTACGATGCGGCCGCATGCTGCCGGACTCGATTCGGTTGGACTCCCATTGAAGTCAATGGGAGCCGGTCTTACGACGCGTACATGGGCTCCCAGTGACTGAATGGGTATGTCGCAAACAAGTGCGCCCCCTACAGTGTGTACGCGTCGGTGCAACTCGCACCGTACATGCATGTTTAGGGGGGACCTCCCCCCTGTGTTCGACTCGTACGGCTACTGGTGAAGGGGGGTCCGGCACGGACCCCCCCAAGTCCGGCTCTGGGAGCTTTTTCGAGCCGGACGCTCCGACTCGATCTGGCTGTCCGACGCGTCCATCGTACTCGCTCGGTCGGATAACGTCTCCATTGCGTGGTGCGATTCGTTTCCGTACGAGTCGGTCAGAGCGGTTCGGATCCGGAAACGGTTCGGTCGGAACACACGCGTACATTCGCATCGTACTCGCTCAGTCGGACAGCTGTACGAGTCGGTCGGAAAAAACGCGTACGGCTCGTACTTTTTCCGGCCGTATCCCGTTCGGAGAGCTTCCGACATAGATCGGAATCGGCCCCTTAGTGTTAATATTTCTTCTTTTACTGCACATGCAAAGTTTTCCTTTATGCTGCCAGTCTAAAGTTAAAGTAGCCACTCTTTCTAATTTGTTATGGTAAATTCCAATGAATTAATTTAGGCTGATTAGAATTTTTAACTGTTGTATTAATTTGTCTACTCCCTACTAAATTTATAAATTTATTTTCAGCTCTACCTAGTTTACGTGTTATTTCTATGTGCATAAGCCATGTCCAAGGATTGAGTTGGTCTAAACAATAAACCCATAGTTTCAGCTTGTGAAACTTCAAGATGCAGATTTAAAATTTTTAGTAATGGAAGTTCAGAAAATATCAGATCTTGATTTGAATAATACTAAAGCAGTTGATCAGTACCACAGAGCAAACTAGTCAACACACTACAAGAAACTCCATATGTTAAGGGTAAACTGTGGTAAATCACACCTTCAGCAACGGATGCAAGTAATTGCATACATACTTAGCAATCACTAGCACCACCTGTATCGATATATTAATTCAATAAACTAGTATACACTATTAATGAACCATTAGCTTTTGTGAATTCAAAATGTGAAGTGTCATCATTAAAAACATTTGAGCCAGTGCAATTCGGTTTGACAGCTGTCAAAGTAGTTGTAAGCTCAGGATTTAAATCAGGCACATAGTGTCACAAGTTTAGAATAATAAGCAATGCAAATAATATTAAAGCAATACTAGTAAGGATTCCAACTTATACATGTTTGCATCCAGGAGAGATTCCAGTGTTAGGTTTCTTGACTTATCATGACTTAGACCGTTTAACTGAGAAAAATAAAAAAATAGCAAATGGCAGCTAGCGTAGTTTGAGCAATTTCAGCAAAGTTCGGCACAAAAATACCAAGGCACAGTTAAATGATTCTGTTCAGAATTAAAAATACACAAATCAGCTTCGCTAATGAGTACATTTAGGATAAATTGCGTTAGTCTTTCAGGCAGCACACCAAGATTGAAATTCAGATCCACAAAAAAGTTTGTTTCAAGGAGGTTCAGGTGGAGTCAGATGGTTATGACAAAAGGCAATGTATTCCTGCCCACATTCATTCACAGCCAGATAGGTCCATTCAGGAGGCGAGCACTTTTGACTGGGTACTTTCGCTCTTTTTGATCTCCTTACAGCTGTTTGCTCCTCATCACTGTCACTCTGATCAGACTATTCAGAACTTTCAGGAATTGGCAGTGGTACTCGCACTCTTTCTTCAGTTATACAACATCTCAGTGTCTCACTTCTTCTGGGCCAACAGTCTCTGGGTACAACTCGCTTTCTTGATGCACTAGCCCTTTGTTAAGATCTATATCTCTCATAGTCAATACTACTTGCTGAGACCCTTCAGTACCATCTATAGTTGTCTCTCTCAGATCCCCCTCAGGCTGAATGAGGGCTGTCCCATCTGCTTGTTTGTCCCCAACAGCTTGACTAACCTGCTCCCTCTGTCTCACTGTAACCACTGGCACATCAGGAACAGGTGCTGTTATATCATCAAGGGGACATGGGAATCTGCTAGTATGGGCTGCATGTACCTAATTCGGAAGACCTCTGCACTTCACCGCAGTATTGGTGATCAGAATCAATTGGTATGGCCCTCTCCAGTCAGGTTCCAAGCACGATCTTCGCACATGCTTCTTCACCATTATCCAGTCACCGGATCTAAGATCATGACACTGCTCCTGTTGAGTCGCAAGGGCAGCTTCTCCAACCTGGTAAGACACAGAACGTACAACAAAGCACAACAAGGCCCCTGGTTCGAAATAAGAAGGTAGAGGATTAAAGTGCTGGAGTATCCCTTTTACAGGACGATTTCCCTCACCCACCCGTAGGTGGCATGCTTCATCATAGGGAAACCTCTTCACATTGATGGTGGTATTGCTTACCTGACATTGTGGGTAAAATCACTACCAGTGTATGCCGGTCAGAGTGATAATTCACTCCAAGCACTGGCTTAGTATATCACTTTTGTGGTCGATCTACTGGTGCAATGCACGCATACCAACCTTCATTTCAGTTTGATCCTGATAAAAGCCGTCACACCTCTATGGAGGGCATGAGACAGAAACATGTTGACTACCACTTATCTACGATAGATTAAATTCCCTCCTATCATAGTTTTTGTTTTTAGCTCTAACCTACGGACGCACCAATAAAACTTTTTGGCTTACCTTAGAGTTGGTTTTATCACACACATTCCTATCTTTCATTTTCTCCTTCACTGCACCTTGCTCATCTATTGGTTTTAGGAGCCCTCTTTTGAGCAATGAAAACATCCCTGAGCTCCTCCCTCTCAGAGAGGGGGTTGTAGCCTGCATTGCAATGAGGTTTGCGATGTGAGGAGGTTTTTCGCTATGATGAAGCGTACAACCTACGGGTCGGTGAGGGAAATTGTCCTGTAAAAGGGATACTCCAGCACTCTAATTTTCTACCTTTTTATTTAGACCCAGGGACCTTGTTGTGCTTTGTTGCTTCTAGTTCAGGGGAGTTGGCCCCTGCAGGTCTCTAAACCTTCTCAGGCCCTCTCTTTTGTGTGTTAGTGAGACACAGAACGTACCACATCAGCCATTCCCTTGCACTAGTCCAAAATAGGGTCATCTGTAATATTGACAAGAGCATTTGCAGGAACAGCTGGCTGTCTGATCACTTGGCCCATAATGATTTCATGGGCATAAAGCCTGTCCTCCTGTCTGGTGTACTTCTCAGGCTCATTTACACAAGAGGCAATGCATCGGGCTGCTTCAAAGACGTTGAAGTGCACACCTTTGCCAATCTGGTCTTCAGTGTGCCATTTACTTGCTCCACCAAGTCTGTAGCCTCAGGATGGTAACTGCCATGGAGCTTCTGCTCAATTTGTAATGCTGCACATAACATTTTCAGGACCTCATTGTTAAAATGAGCCACTCAATCTGACTCAAAAGAAGTCGGAAAGCTGAACCGTGGAATCAGCTCCATCAATAACAATTTTGCTACTGTAGGGCTGTCGTTTCTGCTTGTTGGATAACCTTCCACCCATTTTGAGAAAATGTAGACAATGACTAAAACATATCTCAAACCATTACAAAGAGGCATTTCTATAAAATCCATTTGCATCTGGTTGAAGGGACCTGCTGATTTCCCTACATGGCTTATTATGACAGGCGTTTTCTTTACAACATTCTGTTGTTGACATATTACACATTGGTGACAGAGATTCATAGCAGTCAATATGAATCTAGGGTTATACTACACCTGTCGAAAGCGGTGCATCATTGCATCTGTCCCTACACGTGCGGGCCATGATAGTGTCTTGCCATAGGTGATAATAGACTATCAGGTAACACAGGTCTACCATCAGTGTAAACCCAAATTTCATCCTCCCTCTTGGTACAAGCAGCTTGCACCCAACTTTGTTGTACAGCTTCTATCAACTCTTCTTGCATATTTTTCACCTCTTCCCATGTATCTACTGCAGACAATAGGTTGCAATTTGTGATGTCTGATATTTAATCTATCAAATCCCCATTAAAGGTATGAGAATTCAAAGCACAGAATTTGGAAATATTGTTGGCGTATCAACAGTTACATAATCAGTGCCTTGCCTATGGGCTACGCACTAGACCACTGCAATTTGGACAGGCAATTGTAAAGACCGTAAAAGGTCCCTTACACTTTCTCGATTTCATATAGGCAATCCGCAGGAAGTCATGAACCCACACTGTGACCACAATTGCCCAAAGTCATGTATGACTCCAAAGCCGTACTGACTGTCAGTAAGCATTGTTACTCTAAGCTGTTCTGAAACACTACAAGCTCTTGTCAAAGCAATCAATTCGGCAACCTGAGCAGAATACACACCTTGCAAGCATAACTCTTCCACCACACCTTCAACTGTACAAACAGCATAGGCAACTTTCAGATTTCCTTCACTGTCTCCCAAACAGGAACCATCAACAAACAACACATGATCAGATTCAGGCAATGATTCATCACTTATGTCAGGACATGGCTTTGTACACAACTCACTTACATCCAAACAACCATTTTCAGCTTTATCAATCACAGTTTCATTTCCAGGCAGCGGCAATAGAGTCGAAGTTACATTCTCTGCACCCAAAAGTATTTTTCGTACTTGGTCAAGCAACTATTGGTAAGATACTGTGTCTGAGTACGGGTCAACAGTACCTTCGCTGAGTGAGGCACAAGCACAGTCAATGGACGTCCCATAACAATGCTTTTACACTGCTCGAACTCTCACACATGTAGATGCAACCGCTATCAGACATCCAGGCAATGTGGCGGCAACAGGATCAAGAGTGGCTGAAATATATGCCACTGGTCTGCGATTACTTCCATGTATTTATGTCAGTACTGAAAGGGCTCAATCATACCTTTCACTACAAAACAACACAAAGCATTTGTTATAGGCAGGCTTTCCCAAAGCTGATGCCCTACAAAGGCATTCTCGAAAGCTCAGTGAAGGCAGTCATACAACTGTCATCAAAGGGTACCAGATCAGACATGTCTTTGTGTGTCAAACTCTTTAGAGATTTTGCTGTCAAAGAAAAGATTGGAATCCACTGTATGGAACAACCCACCATTTCAGAGAATGTGCAGACTTCTTTATGAGTGGTTGGAGAACTCATATTAAGAATCACTGAGATTCTTTCCTGTGACACTTTCCTTGCTCCTAGCAGGTATTGTGTCATCTCCCTTAAATAATTTTCACAGAGCCTTGAAAAATGTCATTATTATTCAATTTTTGTATTCACAAATGTTTTCTGTAAAATCCAGGAAATTTAAATTCTCCCACAATTCTCTTTGTTCAGCAGTCTCAACCAATAACTGCATTACTCTCTATAACGTTGTCAACCAATCTCAGCGCGACTTTACATCCACCGATCAATCACAGCGTGACACACTGTAACTTCAACATAGCTCCCTCCAACAGCTCACCCTTCTTTACAATTTTCCTTGGCACATTTTCTAAGCAAAACCACAAACAATATGCAAGCTTTTCAACATAAAACTGCCTGCTCCACTAAGGAAGAATGTCTCTCACTCAAAAGTAATATGAAATATCTTATTTCTAGGCCTATTTTACCATTCACTCCAAATGAAATCTCGACCAGCGGGATTTCCCCCTTAAATGATACAGTTATTCCCTGCACACCTGAGATCAACTATACCAAGCGCATACCACTAACACACTAGGAAGTGCCTAGCCATAGATCTTCCCAACGACGTCTCATGACAAACACCACAATACAGCAGACAACTTACTAAGAGCCCAATTATGACTTTGGCGGTGTGGGAGCAGGGGTGCCATGCCGCTGCCCAACTTCGCCACCTCCAAAGCCTATGTGAGCACAGCCTACCAGATTGAGTTTTATCGTGTCTGGCGGGCGTTTCTTTGGTGGTCCCATGGAGGTGCCTCTGAAAATGGGCACCGCAATGGAAGCGCCAAAGGCAGTTCCTGCACGGCATGGACTCGGCATCTATGCTGTGTAGGAACTGGGGTGCATGTACACAGGGGGCACAACATGTGCCCTCCTGCATGCATGCCCATGCACAGGGCCAAGAGGGGGCTCTGTAGGCCCCCTCTTTCTCTCCTCACTGCCAGCAGTTTCATGGAGTAAAAATCTCAATGAGACCGCTGGTGGTGAGCAAAGTTGTGATATGCTTGGCAGTGGCGCAGGACACCACCAAGCATATTGTGGCCCTCAGAACGCTGCGCCACCGCCAAGGATCTCTGATCCCTGGCAGTTGTGGCAGTGCCTTGGCGGTCCGACTGCCCATGCTGTAATCCGGCGGTTGGACCGCCGATGCAGTGGTGGTCGGACCACCACTGCTGCGCCATCATGAGTTGGACGGTCCGAGGACCGCCAAACTCATAATTAGGCCATTAGTGTCTTCTACACTAAGACCACCACGTAGGTGTATATCCTGAGATCTTAGGCCACAAACGGACCCGATAACAACTTCACCTTCTTTGCATTAAGCATAGCTGCCAAGGTTTCAGATTGCGTATGTGTGACAATTTCATAATTTCAGTGTAATTTTGAGTGACATTCAACGACTATGAGTGACATTTTCTCATGAGCAAAATCAAGCAATGAAGATGAGTGAAACATATACATTTCTGAAATTACACCCATTTGAGCAACAAGAAACTCTAAGAAGATCTTAAAAGTGCTGAAAATCCCTAGAAATAGAAGGGCACTGTGGGACCTGACCAAACAGGTTGTGAGAGGTCCCAGTGCAGATTATCTGAGCTGCATGCTAATAAATGTATTATCATAGTTACTCAGAGTCACTACAGTCAGCGGACTCACAGACTAAGAGTGCTGTCCAGCCCACCAAAGCCGGGCAATCCTCAGGCATAGCTGCCAAGTTTGCAGGGTGCTTTTGTGTAACATTTCTATGGTTTCAGTGTGCATATGAGTGACATTTGATGGTCAAATGTGTGACATTTTGAGTGACACTTTTTTGTAAGTAAATTAAAGCAATCATCAGTATCTGGGTATTTTTCTGATAGTTTTCTATTATTGTATCCAGACATATTACAAAATTGAACATACCCCTAAAACAAACCAGACCTGTTGTCATTGTTAGTGCTTGTTAGCAGCTTCAGATGAATAAGTGATTGATGGATCTCACGTTAAATAACATTGAGAGCCCAGCCCCACCCTCTACCACAATCACCTCATGACACCCCAACACTGGCCAAAAACTGACAGGGCTAGTAGCCAAATGCTGCAGGGGAGCTCTTATCATGGCTGCCCCCATTACCATAAGAATCCGAGAAGCTCTTTACCACCTGGTTAGACTTTAAATGCTACAGACAGTTGCCACCTCTGCAATTATCAAGAGGAAGATGAGTGTTGACCGCTCACTGCCTCCATAAATTGCTGCTGCTGCCTGCTCACTCTCAACAGCTTCAATTTGCCGCCTCCGTTCTGGAATTTCTAGGAGTCAGAACTCAGTCCACTCTCATGCAGTTTAGTTAGAGACCTGAGGATTGGTTGACAGGGATTGCTGTTGGCAGTGTTTGGCTTGCCATGCCTTGTTTTAAATACTGTTGCATGCCCCTTAGTCCCTACAGCAAACACATGACCTGAGCTCATCTGCGGGGGCGGAGACAGGACCCCACAAGCATGTGTATGGCATGGGGGCGCGAGACGCCTGGGGGAGTAAAGAGGCAGGACTCCTCAAGACCGACAGTCAGGTCCGGAATTAAGAAAAACAACAGCAGGTGAAGGGGTCGTGTGCCATGGAGACAGAAGGCATCAATTTCAACTGACCTGCTGGGGTCTGTGGCTGCATCATGATTTTCAAGTGGCGGGCACGTCGAAGAAAAGAACAAAGTTTCCCCCACAACCTCTGTGTCCACTATCAGCTCAGTTGGGTCCATCATCTCTCCCACAGTCTGGATCACAGGATGGTGCCTACTAGAAACCAACAAGGCAAGGCACCGACCATGTCCACCTACGCAAGATCCTGCAGGCTGTAATGTTTCACTTTCATGTTGTTCATCTCTGCCTGACAGTGTCTGATAGACCGCGTGGTTCAAGTACAGAAGATGGGTTCCGGCTCGCTGTGTTGTGTGTTCTAACTAAAGACACAGACCACCACCAGTGAAACATTTGATAAGGGCCGCACATCAGCTCGAACTGGCTGAGCTGGTCAACCTTGTGCTTATTATTAACAGAGGAAGACAGAGGACAGGGTGCTGGCATTGGGTGTGGCAAGGCACTTCAGGGTACAGTTCAATGTACAGCTTAATATGATCAGCTAAGTGAATTCTGCGAGGTGTAACACTTTTGCGTGACAATCTCAGGCATTGTGGTAATGCGGGGACATTACAGAAAAAGCATCACTCTAACACGAGATGCGTGTCACTTGGCAGGGCCGATTAAGCACCACAGTTATACAAGGACTTTAACCATTACATGGACTTTAAACTCTTTGTTGACTTTAACCACTTTCTCACTTCGCTAAACAACACACAGCCATATGAACAATATTGCAATCTAAATCAAAGCAATATAGTGCATAACCCTATTAATACTCACACGCCTTTGCTGCTATATGATGTCTAAATTTGTCAGCTATTCCATCACTCCTTCTGCTGAACATGGGATTTTTTACTTTTGGACTGGACAGGGGAAATCTAATTTTGGGGTATCCAAAATCCTCACGTTATTAGACAAAACCATAGCTCTGCTCTCACTTTTTAGGAGGTTTTTCTAGCCCTGGGCCCATGGGAGTGCTAAATTTCAAATCTACTTGCTATACTTTACCACAGTGGCGTTGGTCCTCTGATGGACCTTTCGTCTTTGTATTAAGGGGTGAAAATCTAGGATAACCAACTGCTTGTCTACCCAATGAGGATCATTCATTGGTAGCCAACTCCTAAGCACAGTATCTGAGAGAGAACATTAAATATCAAATAAATGACTCACAACAAATCTGCATGTAATAATATTTTTAGCAATTCTGTCATGCATACTAAAGCATACAGCAAAAGTCTAAACATTTAGTCAAATTAAATCAAAGAATGCAAAGTATGGTTTCCAAGGTAACAGGATGGTTCAATTAGATATGATCAGAATAAATAAGCAACATTTGAAAACATGCCAAAATTCATTGCATCATGCCATGGAAAATGCACAGCCTAAAGAGAAAAGTCATTTAAAACATATTTTAAAACCTCGTACTTCATTTAGTGTAAAACTCCTAGGTTATGTTAAAAAGCATTATAAGATCACTCAAATATATCATATATAAGCATTCTGTAATGTTTGTCAGTGAATAATACACATGAATGTGCAACTGTGATTATGGCCTACTGCTGCATTCTCAAAAGTAGCAGCGTGTAAAATATTTTTAAAAATCAATTGACTAAAATTGTTTTCATAAAAATAGAATCTATATAATATTAGACATCTATAATAAAAATTTCAAAGGTCTAACACGTAACAAAACTTTTGCACAGATATATGTTGTCAAGTCACTCTGCTAAGAAATTCTAAGTTTTCATGTTACAACTTCACAACATCTTTGTTAAAAATATAAGATAATCAATTACTAAATCATCTCAAAATCACTATTTTTATTGATTCTACCGTTCTCTAACTAGCCAAGCACACTTTTACAGTGCTGGATGGTTCAACTTATCTTATTTTTCTACACTCATGCAAGTTGCACATTAAATTTACTTGTCATTTTCTCAGAAAAGTCGGCATTTTCGCTCTAACAGTGATTTTTTTATGATTCGCTATTAACTAATCGCAAACACCTCTGTATTAGTGTGTCTTTGACACATTTTGCAATTCCTAATGGGGTTGCAATTGATCTACCGCAGTAATATTTATGAGGTAGGTCACAATTTGCTACCCATTGGAAGTCGCTAAAAACAGAGGGATAATGGCTTGCTGGGGACAGCAGACCACCATGTCTGTGTTAACTTTTAAAGAAAGCAATGCCTTTTTAAAAAAATGCAACTTGTTTTCCTTAAGGAAAATGGGATGCGTTTCAAAAACAAAAATGTAAAGTTTGCTTTTCAATTTTTAAGAGTAGGCAGTACTCCCTGGGACCACTGCCTGCTCTTATAAAAACGTTTTTGCAACCATTCACAAAGAGGAAGGGATCCCTACCCATTCGCGGATAGGTTACCACCAACTTGAAGTTGGTGGTAAAATGCAAATGTTTTGCTGCTGCTTTTCGGTTGCAAAACATTCGTACATACCACCGCGAGTCGCTATTAGGAAGGGACACCCTTAACAGGCCCCTTCCTAATACCGATTCGCTAACCCATTTTGCAATTCAGTAATAGGTTAACAAATCGCATAAGGGGCCTTTGTGCATAGAAAAATGCTTTTTTCTGGTCGCAAATGGCCCGATTCGGCAACATTAAAACAGCTACTTACCTGTGGCCCCAGTTCCCAGATGGCAAACTATTGAGGGTTTTATGTATTAAAAAAGTCTACTGGAGATGCTACTGCCTTATAGACTGATACCTTCTCACCCTCCCTGGGACCTGGGAGAGCTATTTATAGTGAAGGAGGTAAACCTTCCAGTTTATTGGATGATATTCACATGACAATGATTCACCCCAAGCTGCTTGCAGGCATATCTCCAACTGACTCCCACTTCCCAACATTCTGCAGAATCCCTACAACCACATGTTCTACTGTGGAACCTTGATAACTTAGCACCTTGGCAGCCACCAGTTTATATATGAAAGATGCATTTCATTACTACTAGGAATACTACATGTGTTTTCTTCATTTTTTAATTAAATGAAACTGTTAATATAATATATTATGAATCTAAAGAAAGATACACATTTAGGAATGCTGAATTTAAAAAAATATTTTAAAAGACCACACATAAACTACAACCATAAATAATGCAACATTTCATTGCATACCTTTCCTAAAAAGGACAAAAACATCAATAACCTAGAATTACATTGAGAAAGAATGAAAATGATCTATATCTCAAATGCACCTTGTGGCACTCCTGCTCACAGGTTGGAAATTCTGAAAGGTATACTGCGAATCAGGAAGTGAACTATTTTGCTTCTGATTTCTGCTTACACTCAACGGGAGATACATTCTTTTGATTGACTAGAATGTTAGTTACCTTTGTCATATTCCACCTATGGCATCCCATTGCCCTTTGAGCACCTCCAAACACTTTATCCACTACAACAGGATCGGATAATTTTTGGGTCACCTTTCTTCACAAATCCAGGTTTTTTATACATACCTGGTCACCTACGACATTAGGTTTCTATCTCACACTTCTTCTCTGATCATAGTGCATGTTTTGCTTATGTTGAGAAATACTAATGTTGGACCTTACAACAGATTCTAATTTTCAGATGATTAATTCTTCAACAATTTTGACATCTAAGCAAGTCAATATTGAGTAGCCGGTTTTCAACCCTTCAGTGATCCAAAAGGTGACACCGCTGGGGATAAATGAGGTGTGGGCCTGTAAAACCACTACATCATTTGAACTGCTGTACTAATTACAAACTTATTAGACAATGCCCATCGTATACACTCCACTAGGACATGATTAAAGCGCTCCACGAGCCCATTGGTTTGTGGGCGAATTAGAGAACTTTTCAGATGCTTGATGGAACTGGCCTTCAAAAAGTCCTCCACATCAGCTGACACAAATTGCACCCCATTATCAGAGACTAGTGCCCTCTGAAAATCCTTTGAACATGAAAATATCTTTCAAAAATGACACCACCATTTTAGAATTTGGCTCACCCGCAAATAATCCATGAGCACGTAAGCATATCGTGAATGGTGAGGGAGGGCATTGAAAGGCCCCACTAAGTCAATCCTCCGTTTTTGCTGAGAACCTGATGGGTATTCTATAGGTACCAGAGGTGACGTAGAGGTTTTTAAAAGTTTATCACAAGTGATGCACACTACACTGCTCTTCACCAATTTATCAATGTCACTATCCATTTGTGGCCACTAATATGAAGTTTGTACTCTGCATTTAGTCAGTGTGGCACCTAAATGTCCAATATGTGGTCTTTTTAAAATTAGGTTTCTAAGACCCTCTGGAGGTATTAGTTTGTCCAATCTCATGATTAAACCATCTTCTATGGCCAACTATTCAAATATTTTGCAATAGGTTTGAATAGTCATATTCACAGCTTTTTCTCTGGGCCAACCTTCCACTATATACCTGGCTACTGTTTTTAATACTGTATCATTGTCTGTGGTATTTTCCATTCTACTTCTGATAACAGACTAACATTTTCAACTTCCACAGCCGCAAATGTACAACACTCATCTTCATTCTTATCACCGTCCAGAACCTTTGCTTTGATGGGTAATTAGCTTTCATATTCCTTCCACTTGATATGTGAACTACATCGAAATAGACTTGGAGCAACCTAGCCACAAATCTAGCCAGCCTCAATGTACTAGTTTTGGCATTGGTACCACTTAGAATGGAGAGAGGTGGCTTATGATTGTGGCTCCCGGTTTTATGGTATTTATTTTTTTAACATTTCCATCTGTATTTGTTCATGTTTATTGTTTTGGCCATCTTATTGGTATTTATCCATATTTATTTTGTGTTTTGCAAATAAATGGAGTTGTAAAATGGTTAAAGAGTTATTTTTTAAACATGCTATGGCTTCCCGTGAAAATATTGAGCTTATCAAACCAACGGTGAGAGGGCATGTTCTTTTAAAATCAGTACAGGGTATGGAGAATTATCTTTCCATTTTAACAAGTGCTTTTGATAGAATTTTAATAACTAATTTTAGATTTAATCAGCTCCATTACCTTTTAGCTCCCCAGCTGGGTTTGTTTTACAGGATGAGGTGAGAGGTCCCTGTGGCTGCGATGATAGGTCTCCACAGGATACCCTAGATTTTGTCCTCTAATGTAAATACTTTACTCACCCCAGGAGATTGTAACTTATGCCCCTTTTAAAAGTGTTGAGATTTAGACAAGCCTGTGTCGTCTTAATGTTTCTGCAGCTTTTTCCTAATGACTACACGCTCTTTGCAGTCACAAATTCCCTAAGAGCAGCACTCAGAGCTAGGAATTCTAGATGTGTTTGATGGTTGATTGGCCTTTGTGTTTTTTGCACATTAGCTGTTATGAAGAAGTGTTTTATTGTTTGCTTTTTCTTAATGTATCTTTTATGGTTGTGATCACGTCCGAATAAAGATTATTTATTATTAAATGGTACATTTCCACATTTATTTAACTGATAAACATGCACTCACACTTTGCTGCCTGTCGTGTTTTAGAAATTAAGCAGCCAAATATAGCAAAACACTACACCTACAGGTAAGTATCAGCATTATAATACAAATATATGTTAACATGCACCTGTATTTAGGGAAATATCAACCTATGTTTAACTTCTCATGCTATCTATCTGCTCGGCTGTTGTCCTGGAATCACGAAAAACAGCATGGAGAGTCTCCCACAAGAAGCACAATTTTCTGTATTTTCCCGCTTTTAAAAGTAAATATAGACAGGAAACACATTGTTTTCTGTCTGTTTTTATCTGTAAAAATCAGTAAAAACAGAAAACTGGGAGCCTTACTTATGATCCGTCTGAAGGACGAAATGCCTATCCCATAGTTAATTCCTAAACTTTTCAATAGCTCACCAGCATGCTAAAAGTTCCTTTTCTATTGCCATGTAGTGGATTTCTATGTCCCTGAGATCCCTAGAAGTGAAGCCACTCTTGAACCCTTGATCACCAGCCTTCTGTGATAGTTCTGCACCTAAACCCGAATTGCTTGCATCAACTGTCAAGAACATTTTAGGCTATGATCAGAGGGTTTGAGCACACCCACACTGGACAACTGCTGCATGATGTCATTAAATGCAGCAGCACAATCTGGACTCCAATCAAATCCACCCTGGCATTAAGTAGATTTGAAATGGGCCTGACGTAGGATGCAAATTAGGGACTAAATCGTGAATAGAATTCACATAGACCTAGGAATAATTTAACACCCACCTTGTCTGTGGGAGGTGGTGCGTTCAGTATTGCATCAATCAACCCTGGTTCCGGTCGAACCCCATCATGAGAAGTAACATGTCCCAGATATTCTACTGAAACTTTCAAAAATTCACATTTGTCCCTTTTCAGAACCACCCCAGCATTATCAAAAATAGTGAGGACTTTTCTGAGAAGGATATCATGTTCACTACGTTCCTGTGCATGTATCAATACGTCGTCTTGAAAAATAGACACATTAGTTATGCTTTTAAGCATGGTGGTGAACACCCTCTAAAATACTGAAGCTGCTGATGCGAGGCCGAACAGCATTCGGCAATACTGATAGGTTCCCCAAGGGGACACAAATGCAGTCAAGTGATGTGATTCAGGTTCCAAATCTACCTGGTGATATGCTGATGCTAGGTCAAATTTAGTAAAATATTTTGCACCAGAAAATTTCGATAGTATCTCATTCATTTTTAGGAGTGGATGACAATCTACCCAAATCTCTCTATTAAGTGCCCTAAGATGTAGACACACCCTCAACTCCCCATTTTTCGTCTGATCCACCACTAAAGGGGAAAGCCACAATGAGGACTCCACTGGCTCAATGATGCCCTTATTGCATAACCCTTCAAGTTCTCTTTCCAGATCATCCTTCACGCTAAATGGCATCCCTCTCAATTTTTGTTTAATGGCTGTGCCATTATCTTTGGTCTTAATCTTGTGTTTGAAACCTTGTGTCTTCCCTTGTTCACCTGAAAACACTTTGGGAAAATGGTTTACCAAATCTTCGATTGCATTGCTGTCTCATACAACTGTCACATGTTCACCAGTTCCTGGATATAATATCATGCCAAACAGCCCTTGGTGAAACCACCCCCATATATTTAATCCCTTTACCACCACATAAACCTTCCAATGAATCCGCCTCCCTTTAAAAGTCAAGAATTCCTTGAAATAACCTTGCAAATCAATTTTCCTCCCTTCATAGGAGACGGGGTCCTGTCAATTGTCGATCGCCCCATTTCTGTAGAAATAGTTCTTGTGTAACCATAGTGATCCTGGCACCGGAGCCTACTAATAACCTTACTACTTTATCACCAACTTGCACATTGACATCAGGATCAACACAGTGCTCCAGATCACCACGTTTCACTGCATATTCAATTATGACAAGAACCATGTCCTGTACTTCGTCAATCAGATCATCCAAATATTTCTCGTTCTCATCACACACTGCTGTGATATTGGTACTCTTGTGTTTCATACTCTGGCATACCTTCTCAAAATGACCTATTTTGCTACATAAATGACATTGGCTATTTTTTGCCGGACAAGATTTCCCTTCATTTACATGGGATGGATTTCCACATCTAAAGCAAATGTTGCACTGTCTGAAAAATGAATGAAATTGACTCGATTTAGTCATTGGAGGGTTTGATGAAAGAACGTTTTTTCATTTTGCATCTTTGGATCTGACAAGATTTACTTGTTCTTTGGGTTTTGTCATCCAGTTCCTGAGCTGCTTTGATGGAAGTTTCTATGGTTTTCGCAACACAGATTAATTCTGTCAACAAAGGTTTCCCCATAGATAGTAACTTCTGTTTAATTGCTCTACCCATGCAGTGATATATAAAGTGATCACAAATTAGTTGTTCACTAAAGTTATCAAATTGTCATTCTGCAACCAGGTCACATAGCACTGATATGTATGTGTTAACATCTTCATTGGCTTTCTGTTCCCTCTTGAAGAATCTGTGCCTTGAAACTACCAAGCTGGGTGGTACATCAAATCTGTTGATGAGTTTATTTACAGCCTCCTGGAAATCATCCTTTTCCTCACCATCAAACACTTGAAGGTCAGGCAAGTGCCTGAATGTGAAGCTTCCTTCAAATCCCAATGAATGAAGTAAAATAAACTTTTTTTGTTCTGGTCTAAATCTTGTCGCTCCAATGACACCCAAATAGGTTTCAAATGCATCATACCACTGCCTCCAAGGTATGGGCGGATCATCTGGTGTATCTAAGAAGGGTGGTAGCGGACTTATAGACTGCATTTTCTTTTTAAATTCTGAAGAAAACAAATTTGTTGCAGCACTTTGACACACTACTTTAGTTGCTACACCTATTGGCGTGTGCGAGCAGCACTTGCACATCTGCAATACCGTAATACAAACATACTGCTGAATCTAAATATAATTAAATTTGGAATAAAAGCAAGTTTACATGTAGAATATCTGGAATAGTAAATATACAGGTGTGCCTGTCACCGTGAGAAGCACACAAAAGTAATTATTTTGAGTAGAGTAGCTTTAAAATACCTGGAACATACAGCTTTTCAAAGGTGTGCATGTCACCCTGAAAAACACCAGTAAACAAGCTACAGAAATTGCTGTGAGCAGTTTATTCTTGAACAACTGGAAAGTGCTTAGTTTTAAATGTGTGCCTGTCACTGAAAAACACCAGCAAATAAGTTAACTACTTGTGTTGGAAGCATTTGATTACTGAAATTCCAGTAAAATTACATTAGCTCCGCTGAGAATTGCCGACACTGTTGAGTAGATCCTCGGAAAAACAACTTCTTTGTTAATTGCCCTTCGTGACATGTAACAACTTGATAAGATTATCCCAATCTGTTTAAAATGGCTGCAGTGCTGTGTTTACTAAATCTGTTCCCAATGAATCAAGATGGCCACTATAGACATACATAGCGAAATTTCATTAGACATTTGAGCTTGTAACATCTGTTGGGCTTGTTACGTGCTGCACTGCATACCACTAAGAGCTTCTCCCATTACATTCAATGGAATTATGCCCAAGGTTTTAAAATGGCTGCTGGGTTCTATCTTTGCTTCTGAAGAAAATCATGCTAGCAGACCAAGCACATATACAATAAGGCCCTTCCCTTCACACCAGCACATAGGGCGCTTGTTCTTGCAGAAAAATGAAACACTTTGGTCCTACGTGTATTTGTTCACAACTGTGAACAAATAGTTTGACGACTTTTCAGATCAACTTAGCGTCTGGCACCACTTCAGAAAATTATTGCGCTCTTTGGGAGAAACGGCCATTGGGATGGTTAAGTTGCATCCGTTGAAACAGTGGGTTTGTGGATTCTGGGGTGACTAGCCACTTGTTGCCACATATAGTGAAGCAGGACACCACTGTAACATTCAACCTCATAGTTTATTGGATGATGTTCACATGACGTTGAGTCACCCCAAGCTGCTTGCAGGTATAGCTTTAGCTGATTCCCACTTTCCAACATTCTACAGAATCCCTGCAACCATATGTTTTAATGTGGGACCTTAACAATGTAGAACCTTGGCAGCCACCAGTTTATACATGCAAGATGCATTTAATTACTACTAGGAATACTACACTATGATGGCCCCTTAAACATCTGTTCCAACGCAGGGACGTTGGCAGCTGCCCCCGACATCCTAACAATAAAGAGGACTCTGGGCAAATGTCACCTGGCACAGTCCTCCTTCTCTTGCAAAGGGATGCGAGAGAAAGAGGACATGTTTGTAATCGCAAAAGTGATGAGAGAGGCAGATGCCTATTCAAAGGGTTGATTTTGGTTTAATTGACTATTAGATTTGAAATCTCGAGCTACACATTCACATCTAAAAGAAATCTCATTGCCTCAATCAGGAGTTGTATCCATTGATTGACCACTTTGGCAACTGTAACAATTTTTAGGGTTACCAAACCCTATAAAAAAAATTAATTTAACAACTGGAATGGAGGACCACCTGAGCTAAGCTTGCTGAAATTCTGACCTGTAGCCTACTGATTATAAAGAAATATGAACCTACAGCTGGGATCTCCACCCACTGAATTATCATCGTGGATGCACTTTCTGTTTAGCTTTTCTGTCAAAACATTGGTGTATGTTTACCGTGTGTGCTGTCCTATTGACATATGCCTATGTCATTTAAAAGTGTCCACAGGATGCCCTTATGTTGAATATTACAGGAAGATGTTGAGGGCAGCTAATAATACTATTATCTCCTCCAAAGGTATGCCCAACAGCTTAAGCCACTTTTTTTCTATTTTTGAGAGAAATGGGATCAGAGAGAGGGAAGAGCAGCACAGCTCCTCCCACCACCCTTCACACTCCTCTTCCCACCCCACCAACAGCAGAAACATTGCTAGTTCCTCCCCTTCCAATATCCCCTTCCTGATTCAGTTCCAGACAGCTCCTTCATTTCCCAATGATTCTCTGTTGGGGAGAAGAAAGAGTTGTATGTCCGTGCCCTAGCAAGGAGCCAGACGTGGTTTGGATTTCCATAGCCTAGGAAAACATCCAAACAGTTTCTGATGTCTTTCTGGGGCCTAGACTCAGTTTTGCACCCCAACAAGGAGCTAGATGTTGTTTGGAATGTTTTGCTATCCTAAGAAAAAGTCCACACAATGTCTAGCTCCTTTGTGATGTGGAGATTTACATCTCTGTGCTCCAGCGAGGAACCCTGATGCTGTTTGGGTTTTGTCTTATCCTGAGAAAAAATCTTAACATATCCTGGCTCCTTAATGGGGCACAAACTCTCATACGTCTCTGCCCCAGTGAATATTCTGAGTGCGGCTGGATTTTTATCAGCTTCAGAAAAACCACAGACAGTATGTCTGGTTCCTTGCTGTGGCACAAACCCACACAAACATCTGCCCCAAGCAAGGAGCCCGGGTGCTGTTTAGGTTTTTTTCAGCATCAAAAAACCCAAAAAAGCATCTGGCTTCCTGCTGGGGGCAGAGCCACTCACATCTGCACCCCAGGGAGGATCCCGGACACTGCTTGGGTTTATTCTGAGCCTCAGGAAAAATCTAAATGTCATTTGAATGCTACATAATTTGCATTATGCAATATACATTTATATACATGTATATTACTTCATTTGCATTATGTAATATACATTATTTGCATAGACATCGATTTACTAAAATGCTAGGGTTACCTGAAGTGACATCATACATTTTGACCTTATTAACATCAAAGGAAGTGACACCATATGACCTTTGATCCTGAATCCTCCCAGGAAATGATGTGACTTGACCTCACAATAGTTAACATCACTGAAGTTACATCATACCTATGTCATTAATATAAAAATACAACACAAATGCCTCTTTTGGATCCACGTATATTAGGCTGTTGACATAACCTTTCAAAGTAATGGGTGCAATACAACACTTGCCCTAATTTGTACTAAGCAAAGAAAATGAACCAGAGCTTTTGAGAATGGGTTCAGGGATAAGGGTTTCTCCCCACCAGAAATTTTTGAAAAAGTGTGTCAAGTAGTGCATTTTAAAGGAAACTTTACATATAAATCTGCTAGTACTCATTAAATATGTAAGTCCTTTCATAATATGCCACGGCAATAAATCCTGATATTCCATAGGTGTTAACCCCCTTTTTTTCAAAAATTGTTGTTGGTTCTTCATATCCTATAGAAAACCTCCATTGTGCCAGGCCCAGCATTTTTTCCATGGATGCACATTAAAATCATGGTGTCCCCTTATGCCAACAAGTAGATATAATATGCCAGTCATGTAATTTTGCTATTAATGTCATGTATGTACCATGGATGGGGGGAGGAGCTAGCCACGCTGGAAGATGGCCGCTTCTTAAGCGAGCTCCTTCGGCCGCTGCATTCTCCTTAAACTATCCTGCACCCAAACAGCCTAAAACAACTCAAACCCATGAAATAACTGAATCAGAGGAACGTGGCTATCGATTGAACCCCCGGTGGCGGACAACGCTGGCCCAGAACTGCTGCTGGAGCAAGATTGCCGAAAAATCGAGATGCGGCCTGCGACGTCTGTTCGAGCGGTGAGGCAGCGGGCTTGAGCAGAGTAAGGCCGTGATGTAAAGCACGCACGCCCGCACCGGCCGACCTGCTGAGCCCGTATGAACATCCGCCGCAGGAGGAGAGGGGGCTGCTGACCAGGAGGGGCGGCCGCCCTCAGTCCAAAGCGCAACACCAGCGGACTCTCCCCTGGCTCCCCAACGCTGGACACAACCCGTAACAGTGCCCTGGTCAGACGGTCGGGGTGAACAGCACGACGGAAGGCCCGTGGCGGCCTGGCCTGACGAGTGAGTGGTGGGTTCCAAGCGGGACTATCTAGTCGCGGCGCATAACCGCAATAAAGCAAGACCGGGGAAACCTAATATAACGCTGGAGCAGGAGAAAGTTACATTCAAGCACTGCGGAGCCTGTGCACGAAAGCGGCGAGACAGCGGCAAACAGCGCGCACCCTGAGAGCGGGTCCGCAGGCTAAGTGGCCCCTTATAGCTGCAAGGGCTTGAATCACTGTGCACTGCTGAGCAATAAATTGAGCAAGTGAAAGCCTACAACTGCTGTTGTTGCTTGGGGGCACATACCTCACGACCACCACACCGCGTAACATTATAAGTACGAGGTCCAGACACAGGCCTGCGGTAGGCGACGTGTTCAGACTCACTGCTACTGGAACAGGCTGTAGTGAGGCGCACCCGGACAGGTAGACAACCCCGCCCAAGAGCACCGGTGGCACCCCTCTGTGATATTAGCTACGCCCACACCTGTGTCTACAGCCTGCACGGCAACAGCCTATTCGCACCGAAACGCGCACATAGACGGTTGATGTCCCCTGCAGCTTGCGCTGAGTACTCAAACTACGCCATCAGTCAGCAAGTGGGACCCAAGCGACACCTCTGGATACGCCATGGGCAAACCCGACAGGAATCAACCTAAACTTACCTTCGAGCAATCAAAAAAAGCGACCGAGAACAGCCAGGATGAACAACAGACTACGCAGCAGGCCGCCGCGGCGCCGAGCGGAGTCACCAATAGTGACGTGCAGGCCATGTTTACGATGATACAAGCTGCCCTGGACAACATCGATGGTAAGATAGACTCTTTAACCTACAGGGTGGACCGCATGTCGGAACGCTTGGATAAGCACACAGAACGTATAGACATGGCGGAGTGCCGCATTTCCGATGCTGAAGATGCACATCAGCAAATGGACATCAGACAGGGGAAAATGGATAAGACCCTGACAGCACTCATGGCGAGGGCTGAGGACGCTGAGGCATGCTCTCGTCGCAATAATATACGCTTTATGGGAATAGCGGAGACCACAAACACGGGGCCCATGGAACGCTACATTGAACAATTGCTTATAACCCTGTTAGGCAAAGAAACTTTCTCAGAAGTCTTTATCGTTGAAAGGGCGCACAGGTCCCTAGCTCCGCCACCACCACCTGGGTCCAGACCGTGACCAATAATAGCTAGACTATTAAATTATAGGGACCGGGATGCGGCTCTTCGTAAGGCCCGGGAACTTGGTAGTCTGAAACACGAGGGAATGGACATATCTATATACCCTGACTTCACGCCGCTGGTTCAGGAGGCGAGAAAAAAGTTTGTGCCTGTGAAACAAAAGCTCCGCGAACACAACATTGCGTACGCGATGCTTTATCCTGCCCAATTGCGGGTAACCGACAGCGGGAAGACTAAGATATACAGTGAACCAACAGAGGTGCTGAAATACCTGCAGCAGAAAGGATCCCAAAGCACGCGCAGGAGATTGCCGAGAGGAGGACCAGAGGAGCATGCCAGCACATCGGATGTCGAATAGAGAGGCAACAACCACAGAATACTTCAAACACAAAGTGCTGAAAACACACGGACAGGGATGTTGACCCGCAAAGAGACATACGTTGATGATGAAAATGGGAATTTTACGATCATATGTGTGACAGTGGAACAGCCGGTGCGACGCTGGGGGCATCACCTCGGATGGCGCACAGAAACTCTCCAAAGCGGAGCACCAGCGCCTATGGCCTCAGGGGGGCCGATACATGAACACGTATCTGAAGGACACAGATAAGTGATAACAGGTGTTTGGGAGATGGCAAATGCGCCACCATTTGAATGTTTTAATTATAAACACGGGACTCACGCACAAGCGTTGATATGTGAACCAGATTGTATAGATAAACCCGTTGATTCGATGCTGGGTGACAAGCATAGGGGTGCATGGATTACCATATTCACACAGCGACCACCCATGTGAAGTATTTCACAGGGCAACTGGGGTGTCAGCTACCGCCCACCCGTGAACACCACACTTCGTTATTTTCTAGATAGGGGGCGGGAGGAGGGAAGTTGGGGAAGTTACGAGTTCTATGGGGATTGTCTTCACTGCAAGGAAACGGGTGGAGTGGGAGGGGGAGGGCAGGGTATTATTTTGAAAAACCTGGTCAGCGTAAGAATGGCAGATATTATATCCCACAGTAGAAACTCACACACTAGATGCAGGCGTGTCCTGCCTAAGTGCAACACTGCGTATGGATAATAGACTAAGGCACACCAGATCATTGACATTCATGACATGGAATGTACGGGGTCTTCACAACCCACAGAAAATTTGCAAGGTCCTAGCATACTTAGATCGCCACAAGGTAGATGTGGCCTGTCTTCAGGAGACACATCTAACTGACCTTACAGAAGGGAGGATAGGGAGCAGGTGGGCATCCTAAATAATGGCATATTTATACTCTACCTATGCCAGAGGAGTAATGCTCCTGGTGAGAAGAGGTACTCCCTTCTCGTTTATTAGCTCTCTTAAAGACGACCAGGGGCGATATGTTATAGTACACGGCAACTTCGGTGGCACAGCCTTAACAATAGTCACAACATATGGCCCGAATACTGACGACCCGCATTTCCACGCACAGATATGGGCAAAGTTACGCACCCTACCTCCCACAGCCGTTATATGGGGGGGGGGATTTCAATACATGTATTGATCCAGCATTGGATAGGTCTACAGGTAATGAAAGATATGGAAAGCAAGCAGCAAAAGCGCTTAGAGAAGGTATGGCTGAATGTGCTATGATAGATATATGGCGCTTGAGACACCCGAACAGCAGGGAGGGCACCTGCACATCAACAGTGCATAGATCATGGCCGAGAATAGACTACTGGCTAGCCACACAAGACATATGTACTTGGACAGCATTGGTGGAACACCTGCCTAAGACATTGTCGGACCATGCACCGGTCCGTCTTGCGCTTGCCATCCCTACACACACCCCAAGGCAATTCACCTGGCGACTACAACAGGGCGCACTCCTAGACCAGGTGTTTTGCTCTGAATTACATCAGGCAATAGTAGAGTTCTTCGATCACAATGAGGGATCTGTAAGTAGCACCACAACACTATGGGAGGCCTTTAAAGTGACTATTAGAGGTCACTGTATTGGTAAACACGCTGGCATATTAAAAGACATCCAACAGCAGCTATCCATGGTAGAAAGGGATATCAAACAACTTGAGGCAGAATACGTGACCACACAAGACCCCAAATTACTGGCAGACATTAGGCTGAAGGTTGACACTTACCACGAATTTGCAGATGATGAGATCAAATATCTCTCGCGAAGATACACCGCACGCAAATATGGAGAGGGGGGAAGACCGGGGCGGGTGCTCTCACACAGAATACGACCGGCGCATACGTCAGCTTACATAACTCAGATCATAGACACACAAGGGCAACCTCAGTATGACACCCTGACGATCCTAGACTGCTTTTCGGAGTATTACACCCGCCTTTATTCCACACAAACGAATGTATCCCCGACTGAGATAGATCACTATCTCAATGACATCGCTTTGGCCTGGCTGTCAGACGAACATTATTTTAGTCACCACATCACGGAAGACGAGATCAAAGAGGCGATTAACTCCCTCCCAAATAACAAAGCTCCCGGTATGGATGGACTCCCCGGTGAGTTCTACAAAGAATTCCGAGACATTCTAATTCCACACTTAGCCGAGATGCATGAAGAGGCCTATGCTGCTGGTATGTTACCAGCATCATTGAGAGAGGCGATACTGATTACTCTCCCAAACCAGATAAAGATCTAGTAAAATGTGAGTGACTGCCCTTTGTCTTTAATAAACATAGACGCTAAAATACTAGCTAAAATTATTGCAACACGAATACAGCCCTTGCTACGCAACCTGATCTTGCCAGATCAGGCTGGATTTGTACCGTCACGATCCACAACGCAAAATTTGAGGACCATATTTGCGATGTTACACCACTTGGATCCAGACATGCCAGCGGCAGCGGCCCTACTGGACGCTGCAAAAGCTTTCGATTCAGTGGAATGGCCATTCATGTTTACAGTACTACGAAGAATGGGTTTCCCGGAACCTTTTTTGCGTTGGATTACGCTGCTGTATACGGCGCCCAGCGCGCTTCTTAGAATTAACGGTAATACATCTGACTAGATCAACATAAGCCGCGGAACGAGGCAGGGATGCCCACTCTCGCCGCTTCTTTTTAACTAGCCCTAGAACCACTGGCATGTAAAATACGACAAAAACACGTAGAATCCGCGTTACAGTTCCAACTTCGTCCAGTCAGCATATCAATGTATGCTGATGACATGGTGCTTTACACACGACACCCAGATATCAATTTAAACCCTCTTATTCGGGAATACATTAGATATGAGCACCACTCAGGACTCAGCATTAACTGGGACAAATCAGAAGTAATACCACTTACACCAGTTACAACACAGCCCAATCTGGAATACCCACTAAAATGGCAAACTGAACCGGTCAAATATCTGGGCATATGGATACACCGAACTCCTGAAGTGGTGATTAGAGAGAACTATGGTAAAGCAATAACTAAATTAGAGGAGCAGATAGATAGATGGATCAAGCTGCCGCTTTCGCTGGCTGATAGGATTGCTGTACAAAAGATGGTTGTATTGCCAACATTCTTATACTTATTTATGAATATCCCGATCTGGCTTACACAAGCGCTGTTTGCCAAACTGAGATCAGCTATGCTGAGATTGGCATGCGGGGGGAAGCAGGCGAGAGTTGGATGGAAGGTTCTGACAAGGCCCTATCACCAAGGGGGCTTTGGTGCACCAGACCTCCAATTATATTTTTACTGCGCACAGGCGCAACATGCCCATTATTGGTTACATCCGACTGATCACATACCACACATAGCAGTAGAACATGACAGCGTGCAGCCGACCCCATTGATTACTTTTATTTCCGACCCACGGAGGAACGGACCGAGAGATGCAATACACCCAGTAACCTGCACGTCGCAAGCGTGGTACATGCTAGCAAAACGCAAACAGAAACTTCCAATATATGCCCCGGCGATGCCTATATCTTATCATCCGCGGATAACAGTGACAAAAGAAAAGAAAATGTTATCTTTACTGGGGGAGATGGGTCTAAAAACTATGAGCAACAGTTTTCCACATAGCCAATTTATACCACAGGACGACCCGACCCTCAGCGTGCACCGCACACCACTGAAGGTATTTGCATATTTGTCCTTGCGTATGGCAGTTAGGGAATTATATGCCACATTCCCAGACAAACCACCACAACTGAATGCATTGCAAATCCTCCTGACCGCACCCACACGTGAACGCATGGTGACACGACTATACAATGCCAGTCAGGGAGAAGAAAGTCACGCCCTAAACAAACCGCTCCAAAGATGGGAGGAGGCGACCAGAGGCCCTATAGCCAAAGAAGACTGGGATTATAGCAGTGCGCAACTGCAGTTGCTTACATCAAACTGCAACTTGCGCATAATACATTTTAAATTTATACATCAAACATATTATACTCCGGCAAAATTGCACAAATATGGACTGCGACCAGAGGACAAGTGCCATAGATGTGGTGCTTCTGGTGCGGACTTTCTGCAAATGGCATGGTCATGCTCACAACTTAAACAATACTGGCAGGAAGTCACTGGCACTCTCACGCTTATGTTAGCAGAGCATGTACCTAACGCTCCGCTAGTGTGCCTGCTGGGTATTTATAAGATTCGGCTGGCTAACAGACGTAAGCTTCTGGCTGTGGCATTATTGCTGGCTAAAAGACGCATAGCCCTTAGATGGGGTAGTAAGCGCCCACCACGACACAAAGACTGGATCGCGGACATGACCTACTGCAAAGAGACACTGGAGATATATGCAGAAGAGCTTCCACAAGCCTCTAGCCCCAGAGATTTTTGGGAACCCCTTGTACAATACCTTAATTCTACATAAAGTGATGTCTGAACATATAACACAGTTCAACCACTTGCGCTCTTGGTGGGTGGGTCTCTCCGGACAGACCGGGAAGATGAACACACGGCAACATGAGTAAGACGGAGTGACACAGGGATAAAAAAGTGTGCAACACGGATATAATGCACTAAGCAAGAAAGTAGTCATCGGGCGAATACCACAGTAAATGTATTATATAGCTCTAACATGTTAATGAATGTAAGACCACTGTACCATGCAGATGTATGTCACAACAACCGACAACATTTACGATGTGTAACTCTGTTTTTTCTTTTTGCTGACCAAAAATTAAAAAAAATTAAAATGTATGTACCATGGATAACCCTTATGTCAAAATTTACCTCTAGTATAATGGAGACAGCATTTTGACATTTTTGTCCCCCTCCTATATGCCACAGCTGTTATCCTTATATGCCAAGAATCACCTCCAATGTGCTAGCGCCTGCATTTTGCAATGTCCCATACCAAGAATTACCTCCAGTATGCCTGCACCAGCCTCTTGCCATGGATGTCTCATATATACAGCATTATCTCTGATACATCAGGTCCTTGTCTGTTAGCGATTGCCTCCAGTATGGCAACACAAGTATTTTGCAAGGGCCAAAAGCAGACTCACAAGCATAACACTGCATGCTCACTCATGCTAATTTACATTCACTAATTCACTCTCATTCTCACCTACTCACTCTGAGTCATTCTTACTCACTTGCACTCATTCATCCTCACTCTCTTGCACTCAGTCACACTGATTACACTGATTAACTCACAGCTACTCGCTCACACTGACTTGTACTCACTCTTACCCTCGCACCATCATTTTCACTCAACCTGACTCACTCATACTCACTGATATTTAATCTCATGCATTGCCACTCCTATCTCTGATTTTCCCTTTCACTCACACACACACATGCTCACATGCACACATGCTTACAGATGAACACTCCCTCTCTCACGGAAACACACTCTCACCCGCAAGCACGCACAAAACATACATTTTTAAAAAATTTCACTTACCTGATGCTCCAGATTTATTACACTAATAGTGAATAAAATACAATTATTCCCGGTTAGAGTAATTAGAAATGAGCTGAAAACAAGGGGAGAAAAGCCACCCCTATCTTCTTGGCACTGATTTTGCCGGCTCTGAGGCCAGGGGTCCCACAGGCAGTGCTAGGGGTGGTATGAAGAAAGCCAGGGATCTCAGCTGCTGGCGACATCTAAATGTCCTCCATGAGTATTTGGTATTGCCAGCCTCCCGAATTTGGGGCAACATTGCCTTGGTAAGCCTTCTCAGATGTGTTTGTACATTTGAGAAATGCAACTAAATATTGAGCAAATTTATTATTTTTTTTTTTTTAAATCTTCACATTTTTCATTTCATCTTCAGACTCCAATGAGATATTGCCACAGGGTTTCCACCATAATACATTGCCATAAATGTGCCAAAAAATCAACAGCGAATTTTCATGGTTGCACAAAGAGACCAAAGAGGTAGATGTACTTCAACAACTTAATGCTGATCTTTTTTTTAAAACTCCGGTACAGGGGTACACAAACATCCTGGCAGTGAAAAGCTAAGGGCCAGTATGTGGCTTGGTGGACAGAATACTCCGTCACAAATGTGATGGATATCTCACCCTCCATATCACAAGTGTCATAGGATTAAATGCACTTGTAGTAAGGTGGACGGGATATCCATCACATTTGTGAATGGGGTAACCTGTCACCAAACTCTCAACCAGGCCCTTAGTTTCGAATATCATTTCCCGACTAGCACTGGCTGCTCTCCAGTGTATTCTTGTGTGCACACCATATACACAGGTCACCATAAATCTTTAAAATTCTTTATTATGCGAAAATGTTTTCTACTGCCACAGTTGTCTGTAAGAATACCTTGCCCTTTAGTGGCTGTGAGCGACTCAATGAATGAATGCATTTTAGAGAGCATAGTCTTTACTCCATCACATCCAGGCATTCATATGTTTGGCAGATGAGACAACTGAGACAAAACGAGATAAAGTGATTTGCTGAGGATCATACAGTATTCTCAAGTGTGGATATCGGGATCCAAACCCAGGTGTTCTGGTTCAGAAGCCTGCCGGGTGGCTAGAACGTCTTTGGGAGGTGAGATTATTGACTGTCTGCTTCCAGACTCTTCCTGACACGTGAAAAGTGCAGTTTTCCTGCTCAACTATGGTCCTCACATGTCACATCCCCAAAGCACAAGAAGGTGACCTGCCCTGCATCTTTTTACCCAAAAACATTCACTAAAGACATGCATGGCACCATTATTGCCAACAGCATATATTGAGAAGTACCGCCAGTGCTTTATTTGTAAAATATTAAGTGCTGGTGCCCAAATTGCTGCTCAGAAGCCCGTGGTTGGCACTAATGCACCCACTACCAAGGATGCGCAGTCCTTAAAACTACCTCACGCCTCTTTAATCCACAACCTGACACTGTCTGCCTCTTTGTCTCATTCTTGCAGGTTCAGTATTCTCTTTCTCCTTCTTTCCCGTTTGTGTGTTTTTCCTTCTCTTGCTCTCGGGAAATGCCTGATGAAAAATAAGTGCTGGTTCACAAAAATGAGGGCCGGTGGCCGCCACCGGCGACCACCGGCTCAAATTAACCACTGCCCAGCACTCTTCTACCTATAGCACATGCTGGAGAACAAACTGGAACTTTTTTTCCCAGCAGCATATATTAGTGATATTAGCACCTAGCTGTCTACCCAAAAGCTGACGTTGGTTACCTGGCTGTTATATTTCTACCTGGCACTTTAAGTTAGTGGCATACATACCTGCAGGGCTTTAAGTGGAATGAAAAAACGAGGGGGTCTCTCAAAGGGGCCTGGCCGATGTAATTAAGGGCGTGGCTTAAAAATACCCAAGGTAAAATCTGTGCTTAGCATAGTAAGCTGCCCGACTGGTATTTCGCTGCTTCTGTCATTGTATACAGATATACAACAAGTAACATTACACCTACAAGAAGTCAGGGCTATTGGCTTTGCCAATGGTTGTTAGTTGTGTAAGATAAATAAGCAACAACTATGGCTTCGTTGTATAGAATATTGAAAATGCTTCAGTTTTGAAATGATGAGTGTGAAAGAACTATAACGAGTCTTTGAAGTCCCCGCAAAGGCAGTGAAGGGTGGTACTGCTGCAGAGTAAAGATTTTTTTTTCACCCTGAGGACAAGAATGAAGAGCCCCATAGGGTCCCGTCTCAGCACCCGCTTTAGCACCGGCAGGACCCGGCCCACTTAAAGCCATATAGTGTACAACACCTGTACCCAAACATAATGTATTGGTGATCTGCCCACATTTGTGACCCACATGGCGTCTTTTACTTGACTGCTCTTATTGGTTCTCTATCAGGCACCTTTCTACTTGACAGTTCACTGTGGCATCT
Source organism: Calotriton arnoldi (assembly GCA_963921515.1). Classification (NCBI taxonomy): domain Eukaryota; kingdom Metazoa; phylum Chordata; class Amphibia; order Caudata; family Salamandridae; genus Calotriton; species Calotriton arnoldi. Next base: position 614,611 of record CAWUFW010001141.1, read on the forward strand.
TTCCGCATGAAAAAACACATTGTTGACGAGCCCAGCACCTTTCCACCTGACAGTTCTCACTGGTAACACGGCAGGACATTTCTTCTCGTCAGCAGGAATTGGTGCAAGTCTGACACGTTTTTTTTTTTACTTGGCATTGTTGGCTGGCACCTTTCTACCCTACAGCACACATTGATAACCTGCCCAGCACCTATCTCCGAGACCGCTCACATGGTGACTTGACCAGCACTATTGTTCCCATCAGCTAGCTTCGTCACCTGCCCGGCTCCTATCCGGAAGCACAAGCGGGCGTTCAGCCTGGCACCTTTTTATCCGACAGCGCGCGGTGGCTGGTGATGCACTGCGGTTCTGCTTCCCACACACCTTGCCAGGCCCGTACATTAGGCAAAGTAGGATGGGTGCAGGCCATGATGACACACACATCGGTGGCGAACAAAGGGCTCCGGCGAAGCAGAACTCGGCGTGCCTGTCTGCAGTCTCACCCTGCCAAGGTGAGGCCAGATTTCGATTTTCTCTTCCTTAGGCTGCGCCCACGCCCTTCATATCTAGTAGTGCAAATGACTTGTCTCAACATGATGCGGTGGGAGGAAGGCGTGTGTGCTGTCAGTCATCATCTAAGCTGAAAACAGCTGCCGCGTGAGACACCCAAGAACAGATCCTGCCCGGGGGGCATGCGGGTCAGAGAGTGTCAGGAGCATGCCCATCTCAGGGGGCACACTCAAGGGAAGTCTCAAGAAGCCAAGACAGCAAATTCGTAACTCGTGTAACTGGATGAAGGGTCAAGGTGCCGGCATCACATTGGACCAGAGAACATATGAGCATCATATGTGCGCGGGACATGCCATTTCCATTTATATGTATAGATATCTTAATACCGCGTTTCAAAGTTATGTTATATTATATTAAGTGCATTTTAGACCATATTCTCAGTTGGTTGGTCGAGGTGCGTTTTCAGCATCTGGGCACATTTTAGCGTTCCTGGTCCCTCGTGGACTATTGATATTGCATTCGGTAGTGTTTCCTATTGTTTAAATGTATGTTATTTTTTTTACCGTTATATAAGATAGTAATTCTGGTTGTGGCAGATGAGGGAGCTGATGCAAAGGGAGTTAAAGTGCTCTGCCCAGGATCACACCAGGGGCCATATTATACAAGTGCGCCCGCTTTGTGAACCCCATGGGGCACTTTGGTATTAAAGAAGGGGCCGCAGACGCTTGTGCGGCCCCTTCTGTAATACCGATAGTGCTGGCGCACATAAAGCGCCAGAGCTATCTTCAGAGGGCATTCCGTCATTTGCATAGGGGCGTGCCCCATGCAAATGAGGGAATCCCTTTGCCTCTGGTCCGAGCCTATTACAGACACGGCCGCAGAGGCAAAGAAGCACTCAGGAGGCGCAGTGACAGCGTGCCACCTAGAAGGTGGCGCACTGTCAGTGCGGCCCCTTTTTGCAGCCCTATGGGGGGAAGGTGGCCCCATGGACCCCACTGGGGCTGTATTATAGAAGTGCCCTGGAGGCCCAACGAGCGTTTGCGCCCGCTTTGCAGGCCCCCAGGGCACTTTTGTATTTCAGAAGCAGCTGCAGACGCTTGTGCATCCCTTTCTGTAATACTGAAAGCGCAGGCGCACATACAGCACATGCGCTTTCTCAAGAGGGCGTTCCCTCATGTGCATGGGGGCGTGGCCCCATGCAAATGAGGGAATCACTTTGCCTCTGAGCCCGCATCGTATTACAGACGTGGGCGCAGAGGCAAAGAAGCTCTCATGAGGCGCATTGTAAGTGCACCCCCTGATTGCAGTCCTCTGGCATGGGGAAAGGCGGCCCCAAGGACCTCCCAGACATCCCCTTGCAGGCAGGTGCAGTCACTCACTGCACCCATCTGCAAGGGCCTCAGTGAAAATACGGAGCGACTTCAAAGCAGTTGCTCCATTTTTCATGTGAATGTGCAGCCCTGGGGGCAGTGCATTCACCCTAATACAGTGCATTTTCATGGATTGCGCTGGCGCACCTTTTAAAAAGAGCACCCTTCTTCGCAATCAAGGAAAATGCACCGTATATTTAATACGGCCCCAGACATCCCCTTGCAGGAGGGTGCAGTCACTCACTGCACCCGCCTACAAAGGGATATCTATTCCCCCTTCAAAGTGCAGGCAGGTTGCCACCTGCACTTTGAAAACATGGAGCGGCTTCACATAATTACGGCTCATTTCCCTTCATTGTGCCGGGCACAACTTTTAAAAGATGCACCCGGTGCAATGAAGGAAAATGTGTCGCATGTATAATATGGCTCTAGTTGTTTAAGCAAAGAAAGTAAGGGTAGAGTTTCTCAGATTTTTGTAAAAGAGACTTAATTCACTATATACTTGCTGCTCCATGGGGTATCATTATTTGGACCCTTCTCTACCCGTGAGAAGTGGGGATTGTTATGCTGAATACAGCAGACATTGATTCATCCCCAGTAGCGGCCCGTGGTGCGAGTGCTGCCGGGCGGTGATGCAGGGCGGGGGAGGGGCAGGGTGGGGGGGTAGTAAACTACGGAATACGGCCGAATAGAGGTAAGTAAACATATAAATAAATAAAACGAATTTCATTGCGCGCGCTGCATCGCATTTGGCGATGCAGCGCGCCCACGAAATTCGTTTTATTTATTTATATGTTTACTTACCTCTATTCGGCCGTATTCCGTAGTTTACTACCCCTCCCCCGCCCCGCGTCACCGCCCGGCAGCACTCCCACCACGGGCCGCTACTGTTCATCCCTCTGTAGTATTTCAAGAGTGGATTCCGGATGCTGCTTTATTAAGTCAAGAATATTACATCAGTAGTGTGCATTTAAAGAACATGTATTTGTTCATAAACGTTTTTAATCTAGAAACTGTTTTACAATTAACTGAAGTTTCATACAAAATTAGTATTTCTCTGGCCAATTGTGCCTATTAGCTTCTTCAGGGTAATTTAAATGCTAATTTGGAAGTCGGACAACTTCAAATCAATCATTTAGCTGTTATGCGTGGTCAGGGTATACAGTCTGCCACTTTGCAAGTTCATATTAGACATCAGTTAGCATGAACGTCAAGTCTGCCAGTTCCAGGTCTGAGTGTGATTCAGCCCTTATTGTTTCATCTTGACCCCTTTATGCCCATCTGTTTTTTGAACAACCATTCCTGGCATGGATAGTAGATATAAACATGATATACAGAACACTGTGCATATATATGGGTCGCACAAGTATGCTATATGATTAGATATCACCTAGATCACAACAGCACACATCTAACACATCCCGTAGACAATATCCAACAGCATACATCACTTTCCACCAGGATACATCATGTGCTGTCAAAAAACACAACACATTAAGACAGAGCTCCTTACATACACCTAACACAATGGAAATGCCATTACCTGAAGATTATAGCACACAGCTGTTCCTGCTACTACCAGTTGTCTTGTATGTGTATACTTTTTCCAGGCAGTGGGCATCTGTACCTTCCAGAAGATCCTTAAGGGATTCGCTGGAGCCCTCTGTTCTAACCCACCAAACACTAAGGGCCTGATTATGAGTAAGGTGGTCCATAGGACCGCCGTACTCGCGGTGGAGGTGCGGTGGCGATCAAGGACTGTCGCACCTGCGGTCCGACTGCCGAAATACGAGTTTGGCGGTCAGACCACCATGGGACCACTGCATCCGCCAGGGATGCATGATCCCTGGCGGTTACATGGCGGTCAGGATAAGCAATATGATCAGCAGTGCCGCTGTGGTGAGCCCGCCATGAAAAGTGTGGTGGTGGGGAAAAAAGGGGGCCATACAGGGTCTCCTGTTCCCCCTGTGCATGGGGATGCGTGCAGGAGGGGGCACATGTTGCTCCCCAGTATGCATGCACCCCCCACTACCTGCACGGCCTGGACAGTACATTAAAAAAAGCATTTTTGTAGCTGAAAACTCAGAAACAGAGTGTTTTTAATCATAAAAATGGTTTGTACACCTAGCCCTTTATCATTTGGGAGTCTGCGTATTAGGTTGTAAGGACCACTTTGTGGTTGTATGAGTGAGGTTGATCACTTTATAGCAATTTAAATATTACTTTATTAAAAAGGTGAATTTGCTGTGCTCTTTCCATGACCCATCATCCAATGAGAAGAGAGCAACCTGAAGCCACCATCACAATGTATGTTCTTGCACAATGTATGCAACGCTTTCAAAGATGATATTTTATTATTTGCCTTTACAGGTAACCACCCATTCCACTGAATACATGTATTCATTTGGTAAACAAAACATGCAGAAACATTGCCTTCCTCCTTCAGAGAGTAGAACAACAAAGGATGTGGAGCCAGGCCAGCTCAGCATACTACAGTCTGCGGTTGGAAAAAAGCAAGCGGAGACAAAAATTTCTATAGAGATATTCAGATTACATTACTTTTACCACCTGCCAGAATTCTTTTTTTTTTGTAGTTTTCCTCAGGGTTGGGTGAGGCATTTGTCTGCTTTGGCTGCAAGTCCCTTCTCGCACCTGCCAGAGCAGGCACGAGTTTCTAAGGCTTCGGGTTACTCAAAGATGATTAGAGCAGAGGATGTACTGGTATCAAGATCCCAAATGTTCCTTTTCTGGGTTAAGATTTAAAATCCAAAAGGACCCTTTGAGGGGAAAATGCCAAAAAGGGATAGCTAAGTACATCGGTCAAGTTCGCAATATATGCAATTCTCCTGGTGAAGGAAAAATAAAGCACCTTGGTAATTATCACATAAGATGAACACTAGAAGTGCTCATTTACAACAGGTCTCTTCTACAGTTTTAGGCTGACAGGTGTCGTGAATAGCTGAACAGTTGGAACAAAGAAGGACTACCACCTTAGACAGTGGTGCATGGTCATTACCATTATCCATTTTATGGAATGTGCTGCTTTTGTCTGGAAAAAGTAGCAGCATTTGTTGATATCTGTAAAATAATTACAGAGCACAGCAGAACACAACTCAATAACATAAAACAAAGCATAAAAATAACATAACTTAAATATAAACCTGCACAACAAAACAGAATGCAACAACCACAAAACAACAAAAGTATGTAATAATGCAGCTCTAAAACATAACAGCAGAAAAGCAACACAGCACACCCTTATCACAACAAAATCAAACTCAAAAATATGTACAAAGATTCTTATCATACATTACCACCTCCACAAACCTGCTTTCATAATAACATGACGAAAGGTGTTTGCCCCAGGTCCCAAGGTCATGAAATAAGGCCAGTCAAAAAGGTTTTGTGGTCAACCAGAGTGGCCCAAAGAAGAAAGGAAAGAGATCATAAAAATGGGTGAAATGATTTTCATCGCCTTACACCATGTTCAGTAGCCGATTTGTGCTAAAAAATGGTCATATAGCAAAAATGGTCTTACCTTTCCATTTTTGTGTTTGCTGAAAATATGATGTGATGAGCAATCTAGTGGCAGGGAAAGAGGACTTTTGGTTGTGAGTAACTTGTAGCTAGATGAACAAGATAGTAGAAGCCCATTTAGGAGTGAACATGTAGTGCAGTGCGCTGGAGAGTGTTGCTTCAAAACAATACGTATTCGGCAACTCAGTGAATGGCTGAAGGGAAATTTGACGCTTAATGGATGACTAAATGAAAGTGTGTCGAAGTAAGCCGGCTTAACTTTATGCCTATGATTTCAATGGCCTTATGTTTTTTATTTCAGTACTACTCTTAGCTTTTACACAACTAAATAAAGACAGACCACACAATCACAAATTACTGTGCAGAGGTATTTATGCACATTCTGGTTTCTTTTAAAATTGCACTTCAAAGATTCACAAGTTGACTTTTGTGTTTGGAAATACAATGCACATACTGGAGTAAAATGGAGGAGTTTTATTAGACACTTCTGGTGTTGGGATGGGTATATTTCCTGTAAAAGTGTACAGTTGCGCGTCTAATTTTTAATAGAAACAATAATAATAAGTAATTTCCAAGAATTTATTTTATAGAAATATTCAGTATTTTAAGACCATACATAGGCATTCAAAAACTTCGCACCTAAATTCTAGAGCTAGTAAGCAATACAAGCAGTATAGTTCACATCGATAATCCATAAAAGTGCTATAACTACACATCCTAACATTGACCAATTAGTTGGATTACTTCCAAAACACCTTAGCAGCCCTATTCTTTTAAAAAAAGTTCAGTGAGTCAGTACCTAGCTGCAAATCACCTATTTACCACTACAAAATAATTCTTAATTGCATGTAAAATCCTCTCATATAAAGTTTAAATTAAAATAGCACAGGTGCCAACCAGATTCACTCGACCTAACATCTAAAAGGTATTCCTGAATTTGCAAACAGCATGTGACTAATAGGCCTTACGGTATTAGTAATCTCCACGCATAATATTAACATGTTATAGAGCTGTGTTTTTCTGAATTGCATAATAAACCCTGCTACTGCAATCTTAACATCGAAAGTCTCCATTTCAAGTAAAGTGTGCCGCGCAACAATCCTTGTGAGGGCCTTTTAAAAATTGGGGGAAGGATCTGTTTTCTTATCTCTTTAAAATATAAACAGTCAAGAAATAAATGTGATGTTCTATGGTTTCCACCACGAGAACATGGGCAGTAGCCTTAACTTTGGTGGATTCTCTTGCAATAGGAAGGAAATCTCCATAAAGGGTCTACAAACATGCGAATCCGCCAAATTTGATTTCTGATTATCTTATTGTCTCCCAAATTTTCAATAGAATGTGTTAAAGCTTTTTTAGACAACAGGTCATTCCTGTCTGCCGGTGAGCTACGTATTTTAGCTGTTTCAGTAGTAGGACTTTTACCGTTTCTATTTTCATCTGATTGTACGTATCATATTTAAAATGAGAATTCATAGCAAATTTAGCGATTTGACTTGACAAAGGGTCACAGCGGGTTGAGCGCCCCTAACGATTTTAGCAGAAATTTTGGGTCAGCCTCATTCTTTAAAGGGGGAGATAGAAACATCAAGGCATGTGTTTTGCTAACAAGTTCTAAGAGGTGAATCCTAAGTCTAGGCGCAAGGCTTGAATCATTGAATTTTGGAGGACTAAAAATAAATTGTTCAAACACACCCGTTCCACAGGGTCCCAACTTACTCTATTGTCAAGACACAGCAGCTCTGCTTCATATAAGGCATGAGGGACCAGTTTGCCCTATACAGCTTTTTCAGTGGGCCTCCTGAGAGCCCACCATACTGGTCATCAAACATTTTTATTGGATTAGTAGTTGCAATGAAGGAAGCTTTTAGCATACTAAAATGTTTGCCATACCACAGATTATCAGAGAAATAAAGCCCCAGGTACTTGTATACCCTGATCTGCTCCAAAGCAGTTTATAAAGAAATCATGCAAACTTCTGCGGCCATTTAGAAAACACTAGAGTCTGTGTTTTGTCTACGTTAACTGTGAGCTTATTGATCTCAAAATATACACAGAGGGGCATATTCTCAAGAACGTGCGATAAACATCGCCAAAATAGGTTAACGCAAGTTTACATATTGCCGTCTATTGCGGGAAAATAACCCCGTGTTAACGTGGCATTCACAACACGGCGGTAACATGCAATAGTAACCTGATAACGCATCAAATGTCCGCGATAACACTACCGGGACGGCGATGAAAATCCAAACCCGAACGCGAAAAAAGTTGCGATGGGCCCAACCGCGATAAGACAATCAGCGAAAAGCAGCGCCAGGCCTGCAAATCACACACGTCAGGCGGGAAAAATCACTACAAAAGCAGAAAAAAAAAATAAACAAACAAAAACCGAACTACAGCGAAGCACAATGGAGGCATCCGGATCAGGTACAGAGGACGGCCAGAACCCCACAAGCCCCACGGAGGAGCAGCCTGGGACCTTGGGGACAGGGAAGGGCAAGGACAAGAAGAAGAGGAAGACGCGGTTCAGTCCGCAGGAAAACAGGATCCTGATCACGGAGGTGGTAGAACACCATCAACAACTGTTCGTCACCTCCACTGTGTCATTGGCAACAAAAAATGGAATATGGCAGTCCATCCTGGACAAGGTGAATGCAGTCGGAGTGCTGAGGTGGACAATGGAAGATCTCAAGAGGCGCTGGAATGATGTGAAGCGCAAGACCAAGCAGAAACTCGGCAACAACCAGAAGGCAGCAATGCAGACTGGAGGTGGGAGTCCAGCGCCACAGGAGGAGCTGGATGAGATGGAGGAAATGGTGTCCACAGTCATCAGTGTGGAGAGGGTGGCAGGAGTTGGGGCACCGGACACTGCTCAACATGACCTGACATAAGAGCAACAGGGTGAGTAACCACCAGGGGCTAGGGGGACAGGGGGAGATGGGCACAATGGCACACATGCACAATCAAGCATAGCACAGTGCACACCCACAATGACTCTGGATCATGTCCCTGATCTACTTGGCATACTGCAGCACACATAGAAACAGCAAGTAGGCCCCGTCAACAATGTGCACAGAGGGGGCTCTCCCCATACATCACTAATCTCACAACAAACCCATGCACATGTGCTGAACCCAGCAAAGCGGCGTGTCTGTGAGCCACACTGACAATGCAAGTGACACTGCATGACGAATAGCATGGCTGCAGTCAATATATCATGACATGTTGCACGCCACGACACTGAGGTGGCTGAGTGTGGACCACATCCGTAAAGGAGCAGGTCACACTCTGACACATCCACGTGCACAAACAACCCCTGCCCTCAACAACACATCTGCCGACAAAACATGCCCCAGAGTCCCAAGTCCCACCAAGAGCCCAATTTACCTAAGAATGCAACATCTCAGCACTGTATAAGCACAGAAGTCAAAGGCACACCGCCTGAAAGGGAGAAGGGCCAGCCAAATCAGAGCTGCTGGGGCGACTCTCCCAAAATGCAGCACACACACATAACATTCAGAGCACATCAACATTGACAACAATGTGGTATAAACTGCAACACGTTCACAACAGAACAGAGGACACAACCGGTGCCGCTTGTGTGTAGAAACTGGTCAATCACATTTGGCATAGGAGGGAATTGTGAGATGATAATGTACAAGTACAAACACACAACCGTGATGTTGTCGAAATGTCCACTGTCCCGCATCAAATAGGTAGCTCCTCCCAAACAGTCACAATGTACATTGTCATGCAGTTTGTATGTAAACCTGTACAATGCGTCAACATACATGTGAACACAAGGTTAAACTGCATCTCCCCATCACATTGCAGAGGGAGAACCAACACCTCCTGCAGAGCAGACCCAACAGCTCTTCACTGATGACGAAGAGGACCTCCACACCTTCGACACCGACGCCTTCCAAGAGTTCATGGACAGCTACGGCACCTCACCTCCAGGAGCAGGGCAGCCCAGCTGCATCGAGGAGACCCCACCCCCTGCACAGACCACACAGCAGGAAGCACCTACCACCCCACTGTCTCCCAGGACCCCCACGAACAACACATGGCCTTCCAACGCCGTGTGTTAGAGGTCCAGGAGAAGATGGCTGATCAGGTGCGGGTGGGGTTCGACCTCATGGCAGCAAAACATGATGCCATACATGGGTGTCTGAGTACCATCAGGGACCACTTACAGTCCCTAACGGACACCCACAGTCCGCTTCATGCTCTCCAACGATCCATGGCTGACATCGCTGGAGTCATGATACTGAGACAAGAACAACTGTCCAGTCAGAGTGGCTCCAGCGATGTCAGCCGGGAGTTGGGACAGATGCGGGGGCTCATGGAGAACATGGAGCGGATGACCGCGGAAAGAATGGCTGCCACGGCTGCACACCAGCGAGATGTGGCTGGGACCCTCCATGCCCTGCAGCACATCGTCATGGCATTGCTGCCTCAAGGCCTTGCGCAGATGAATGCTGCTGCTGGTTCTACATCCACATTTCCGCCCCCTGATGTGTCAGTGCCTCACAGTGCGGCAGGCAATCTACCACCACCCACATGTGAGGCACAGGTGACATCAGAGGACGAAGATGCGGGTGAATCAACCTTACTGGTAAGTAGGAGGCAGTAGCATTCATCTCCGCCATATGGCCTGTTTCTGCTTGGTTCTACCCTTTGCATCATCACCTTCCACTGTCCCCCGATACACTCTACGACACTCACCTTGGACCTCGACATGGACTGCCATTTTCTGTTTGGTTACCAATGACATAGCGATCAGACTGCGGACTGAACTCTTCCTCTTCCGATGTACTTGTCATTCCCAGAAGGACTCTGGCTGGCCCTCCACGGGCCAATAATGTGAAGTGGGGTTTGCATGGCCCTGTACTGCTCCAGCTGCAACACTCCACTGGATGTGAATTAAACATTCAGAATCGCACAGATGTGTCATGCCTTTGATCATTCAAGTATGAGAGTATGGATGAATGTAGGGTCAGTGATTCCCCCTTACGTCCATGTTGCTCATGTCGTGGGACTTGAGTCACAGGGTGCAACATTGCCGATTGCGGTCCGGGTGGCGTAGACACTACAACAGAGACACAAGCATCAGTTACTTCCATGTGCAGCCCAGAACTGAAGCACGCCCAGAGCCCCGGGCTCATTGTTCCCAACCCTACGCTGGCCTGCCATACGCCAGGCCAGTCCACTCCGCTTACCCTCAGGGGGGGGACGACAAAGCTACATGTCCCAGGTCTTCCCTGTAGTGATCTGCTGATCACTGGTCTAGTCGTCAGCATGCCACAGCCACTCCCTGAGGACTGGTTCACACCCACACCACACCCATCCAGCACAGGCGTCACAGGACATGTGACCCTGCCAATAAAAGGGGCCTAGCACGTCACATACCCCACTGCCGGAGATGACATGATGGCGTCCGCACCACGCGACCCAATCATGAAGGGTCCATGACTTGTGGCGCACTGAGTTGGTGGCACCCGCTGCACTGCGGCCCGCACGGGCCTACCGCCACGGGACGATGACTTGCATTGCCCAGGGTCAGTGGCACCCGCTGCACTGTGGCCTGCACGGGCCTACCGCCACGGGACGATGACTTGCGTTGCACAGGGTCAGTGGCACCCGCTGCACTGCGGCTGGCAGGGGCCTACCGCCACGTGATGATGACTTGCGTTGCACAGGGTTAGTGGCACCTGAAGAGTTGAGCGGGTGTGCAGCCTGCGATGATGCGTTGGCCTCAATATGGCGTCCAGCGAATCAAGACTCAAATTGAACAGTGTGCCCTGCTGGACCACAGTGTACGCGCAGGCAGCAGTCAGCACACACATGACTCCGCGGTGCCGCAGGGTGTGCTGGGGGCCTGTGGTGCGGAATCCAGCGATCGGCTGAAGAGGATGCACCGGCACGTGGTGGGCCCTCTTGGAGACACGCCGGTGGCGGCAGGTGAACATTGAGGCCTGGGTGCGCAGGGGCGGCCAGTCATCGCTGGGCGGAGGACCGGTCTGGGGACCTGGGTTGGGGTGCATCAGGCGCACAGGATCGCGCAGGCACCACCGGTCACGGCGGCGGACTCGTGGCTCGGTGGGGGGTGCCGCCCTTGCTGACACGGCCCTGCATGCGATGATCGTGATGTGCGCGGGTTGGTTTGGGACGTAGCCACCTCGTCTCCAGTGTGAATGTGCCTGTTGAAGGTGGTCGGCCACATGTGTGTAGGCCTATGGGCAGGTTGTGGCGGAGACTGAGACACACGCAGTAGTCACTTTGGTGGTGGATTGGTGATGTGTGCATTCCCACAGCTGTGAGTTGGGGGATTGTGGAAGTTGAGGTGTGTGGTGTGTTCAGTTGGTACTTGCCGATGGGCAGTGCATTTCCATGGGGGCCACCCTCAAAGCGCTGGTTGGTGGCGGACATGTAGGGATCATGCACACTGCCTGGGGAGTTTGCGACGACATTGGTGGACAGGCCACGGTGGTCCACTTTTGTATGGACAGCGATGGCATGCGTGTGGTTGCTATTGCGGTGATTGTGTGCAGTGTCGGCAGGGGGCACAAGTCATACACGTGTGCTGTGAATTGCCCCCAACACGTGCGTGATGCCAGCTATGGCGTAGTTCCCTTGCGTGGTCTCAAGATGTTCCTGCGCAGTGTGGGGGGAGTGAGGGGCAGGGGTATCGAGCTGACACACACCGTGATGCTTTCAGGTGTGATGAGTCCTGCATGATGTGACCGTAACAGCAGTTCGTGTGGTCGTTACCTTCCTCTTCATTCCTACGATGGTTACGGCCACACGTAGTTCTGTTACGGTCTTCTCATGCATGGTTTATCAGGCCTGTGAGCATTCCGGTTTGTCCAAGTGCAGTACACTGTACCAGATTAGGCATGTGACTATACGGAAGTTTGACCATTGTCACCATTTTTCCCACAGGTTTCTGAAGACACGTTGCCCTGTTGAAGTTCCCAGTTGGGAATGGAACGCGTTGGCTGAGCTTTTCATTTTGTTGATTTATGTATTTGTAATAAAGTTCTGTTTTTACACTATTGTTGACTACTGGACTTCATGACCTGGCGCACCCACATTTCGGTTGCTACGATCTTGGGTCTGGGGCACGGAGGCGTCTAGCACGGCTGGCGTTGGGGTTGGTTGCGCAGGTACACTACGAATTGGAACTATTGTGTGGTGCGGATATAGGGGCCCGCCGTTGCTTTTGTGGACATGCATCCATGACATGTGTGAGGGAGTTTGATGGGGCTGGCTGTGTGACTCCTCCGACTCGGGCAGTTGTTGGTTGGAATGTACCAGGGGCCAACAGGTGCAGCACAGCCAGCAGCTTTGTCTGCGGGGGGATGTAGGTTGTCTGCTGTGTTGGTACCGTCAGCCTGTGGGCAATGTGGGTCAGGATGCAGTGGATGGTTGTCCTTTTGAGCCTGTGTTGGCCAATGGCTTCCTCTGGCATTGAGTCTCTGGGGCTGGTGCGTTTTAGGGTCCTCCGCTGTCCTGCACTGCCTAGTTGGTAATCCGGGGGGGAGTGGTCCGGGGGGGGGTGCCTGGGGGTGGTGGCGGTGGGTGTTGTGGCCCTCTTGGGTCTCCGAGCTGCATGATCAGTGTTTCCATGGCATCTGTTGGTCTTCAGATGTGGCTCTGGGCTGGGCTCCCTTTCTACTGCAGTTGGTCGTCCTGCTTAACACCAGTAAGGCTGGACTGTTCCCATTGGGCGCAGGGTCAAGACTGATTTGCATATGGCTGGGTCCAAACTGGAATGGCATGGTGAGCCCAGACGTGGGTCCCGTGCTCTCCATGCCACTGGAGTCAAGCTATCCTGGCTGATGAGGGCTGAAAGCCTGAAACCGGTCCTAGGATGCTTGTTTCCAGTCCAGGGAGGACCTGGCCTGGCAGTTCGGGCTGGACTGTTCCCATTGGGCGCAGGGTCAAGACTGATTTGCATATGGCTGGGTCCAAACTGGAATGGCATGGTGAGCAAAAAAAACGATGGATTTAGGCCCAGATCTTTGTACTGGGGTGAATGTACGACATTGTTCTGCATTCTGTCCATCAATTGTTGGTTTTGCATTTGTCACCCCGAGTGGGACGGGTATGCCCAGACGTGGGTCCCGTGCTCTCCATGCCACTGGAGTCAAGCTATCCTGGCTGATGAGGGCTGAAAGCCTGAAACCGGTCCTAGGATGCTTGTTTCCAGTCCATGGAGGACCTGGCCTGGCAGTTCGGGCTGGACTGTTCCCATTGGGCGCAGGGTCAAGACTGAATTGCATATGGCTGGGTCCAAACTGGAATGGCATGGTGAGCAAAAAAACGATGGATTTAGGCCCAGATCTTTGTACTGGGGTGAATGTACGACATTGTTCTGCATTCTGTCCATCAATTGTTGGTTTTGCATTTAACACCAGTAAATGGCAGGTGTTAAATCCCTGCTGCTATCGCGCCTTATCGCCTGTTCTTGGTTCGCATCGCAGATCTGACTGGTCGTTGTGAATCTCGCAAAGTGGTGTTTTCCTGTGTTTTTGCACGGGAACGCCTGCTCTGCATATCATTAGCGTTAGTTGTCGCACTCATCCGTGGCGATGTTTTTTGCGGCAGCTTTCGCTGGTAAACTGGCGATATCGGCAGTTTGCACCAGCTTGAGAATAGGGCAATAAATCTATCGCCACTTTTGCGGCGCTAAAGTGCCGATAAATCGGCGATGAGTCCTTGAGAATATGCCCCAGAGTGTTAAGTTTTTGCTGCAGGCCGGTTGGGGTATCATCCATGAACACAAGGTCATCGGTGTACATAAGGCACAGGACATGGTTACCTCCAATGTTTGGGGAAAATGAGAGTTTACCTGGCAGATCTGAAATATAAAGACGAAAGAATAGGGGGGCTAAAACACATCCCTAATGTAGCCTGTTTTTAACAGATATTCTGTCTGAAAGAATATAATTTCCGTCTAAGTCATTCTGAACCCAGTTTTGTAAGTGGAGCTGTTGAATCAATGTCAAGAGATCTATGGTCCTTCTATTTTCTATGAGTTTCTCCCACAGTATCACCCATTTGACCAGATCGAACACAGCTCGAAAGTTGACAAAGAAACAGCAAAGTTTGCCAGTTGTATTTACTGTCTGTCAGGTCACCGCCCAGAATACCAAGCAATCGTTGACAGTTTAATAATTTCCCCTAAAACCTCCCTGCTCTCTAGGGATGATAAATGCTTTAAATGCCCAGCCTTCCAGCTATAGTAGCCGAGTTTTAGCATAGATCTTTGATGCAGTATCTAATAGGGAGATAAGTTGATAGTTTGCAGGATCAGATCTATGGCTTTTCTTATGAATTGGCTTAGTAATAGCTCCTCACCAGGAACCCGGGTTTTTACCTATATTATAAACCCTATTTAAAAAAAAAAAAAGAAAATAACATTTGCCCACCACAGGGAGTTGGCCTTAAAAATGACAGATGGTAGACTATTGGGCCCACCTGCCCGGGAGAGTTTAATTTTGTCTATTATACCCGCAACAACTTCAACTTTCTAAGTTGTTGTCAACGGAGAGGGTGCTGTTAACTCTTTTGCTGCTTCGAACGTTCCGCGCCAGAGCAGAACGTTCTATTAAGCGGGCGGGGCCGCGTCGGCCAACGGACGTGCGCAGCACTACCGAGGTAGTGCTCGCGACGGCCGTTGGCCGACGCACGCAGCAAAAGGGTTAAAGTTAACTCCCATCGCTGGGTCTGCTAGCTCGGGTGAGCCCTTATATATTTCAGAAAAATAGCCCACCCATTGTGACTTACTAACCTGGGCTTTGGGTGTGCATGGGGAGGCTGTTAACTGTGAATTAACCAGTTGCCAAAGGGATTTAGAGTTGCACTGTATTATAGCAAGATTCATTAGCTCCCATAGCTGGTCATAATACTGCTGCTTCTTTACCATTATTATGGTATGGAACTTCTTTTCAGCAGCAAATTCATGCTTTAGTTCAGTTTAGTTCATTATTCTATTCTATCCTATTGAGCGCCTTCCTCGCCTGGCATCAGTTAGAGTCAAACCAGCCTCAGGATTGCCTTTCTGTTTGCCAGTTTTTAGTGGGCCGTGGTTTGAAACGGGCTTTCAACAGATTTTTATAAAGGTACTACACCATTCTAAATTACTCTTAGCATCTACAATTAGAAGCAAACTCTCTAGCTTTATAGCAAAGATGTCTTGCATTTGTGGTTTCAACTCAGACTTAAATTGATGGGAGGGATGTCTTTATGGTGCGATTGACTTCTTAGACCTGGGACCTATTTTTTCTTTTTGCTGAGCCACTCTACAGAGTGCATCTTTCCTCACTGGCTCTGTCATTTGCTTGTTGTTTTAGGCTGTCCAGCTTGACTTCATCTCTCCCTTGAGCATTCCTTGTTTACAGTATCCACCACAGTACTCGCTATCTGTAAGCAGGCCGCCTGGTCTCGGTGAGACGTTCCTAGGGGACCTTCTTCTGTCCCCATGCCCTGGGTACCAGTGGTACCATTTACTGGGGCTTACAGGAGAAACAGGAGTTGTGCCAATCGTGGTACAGTTTTTGGGGAAGGAAATACGTCACTGGGAACCTGGTCAGCAGGGTCCCACTGCACTTACAGTTTGAAATCACATCAGACAGCAGGCAAAAATTTGGGGGCTAACCGTGTCAAAAGAGGCATTTTCCTACAAGGATGTAAAACGTTGGTACTTGGACCTGGCACGACAGTTAAAACATGTGTCTGGAAATAAAACTGGCAAAGCAGAATACCATGTACAACACTGCTCCTGCAGATAAAAATATAAACCATGTACAATGAACAAACACTCTTATTCACTATCCTTTGGAGAAAGGCAATGGTTAGCACAAGCAGATAACTACTAACTATATAGACCGTGCCTTATGGGGCAAGAGTGCACTTATACCCAGGTAGTTTAGTGCTGCTGGTGGTCAGGAGTTCTGGGAACTAAGCAATGTTGTTAGTAGGACCGGTAAAAATGTTTATCATGCATGTTCAATCTTTTTGATTTGCAGAATGTTTAACAGGGGACTGATGTGCCATGGCTGCAAAACATTTTCTGCTCAAATAAGTATCCCAACTGCATCTCAACTGATTTTTGTAGGCAAGGAATGCTCTTGAGTTTGATTTTCTCGCAAGATACTGGTCAGTGCATTTCATGTAACATGCATAATTTTGCATAATTTTCAAGAAAATTAGGTGTCACGTGAGGGAAATATTTTGCAACACCCCGTCTCACCCTAGGTGGTAGGATTTGACCTTTCATGAGTCAGAAAAGTAAGGCTGTCTAGTGGTTACGGATAATGGTGTAGCAGCCTGGGACCAGCCAACTGGTAGGTGGCAGTCTTGTATGTGGGGGACAGGCGGGGGTAGAAAGGATGGCAGGCTGCCAACCACATAGCCACAAATGAAGATGAAAGACAGCAGCCAGGATTCTTTTTGAGGTGAAATTCTGACGAGAAGTAAATGAAGCACAACAATCTGATAGGACGCTCCAAAGAGACTTCTGAGTGTAAGTAGCAGTGCCTTGCCCCTGAGACCTGTAAATACCTCACAGCATGAGTGGCCTTGCCCTTCTGAGTGGGTTCCTTCTAGGCAATGCCTAGCAAATGGAAGGTGCAGCAATTGGGTTCCACCCATTCAGTACACCTGAATTGTTTTGCTTTGTGGATCACCTGGTTTTGAACTTTTTACTGTGAGTGAGTCTCATTACGTGTCTCACCCACAGTAATCACATGACAAACGGGATGTGCATATTTACCGCCAATATCCGCCTTTTAAGGTAAGGTCGCTGTGACGCAGCAAAGTTAAGGTGCACTTGGCTAGTTGCGCATGTGCGGGCTGCACGTGTGAGACTACTGTTGTGCGCAGCCCAGTAACTGCATACAGGTTGCCTGGCGCAGGGGGATATTGACCTGTGGTAGGCCTTATAATGTTAGTGTGGACTAATAGGGAAAGTAAGTGTGATTTACTGTTTTGTCTGTAGTGACAATTATACACATAGGGAGATAACTGCTATAGAGTGCAGTTTTGCTTCCCTTTGGTCTACAGAGACCATGGGTCTGAAATGGGATGTAACCTGTGCGGGAAAAGGAAATCTGCAAGTTCCGAAAAGATAGCTATACAAAAAATGGTTCACCCAGAATTGTCATATTTCTCTGTCTCAGGATCAGCTCCCAGGCCTTTTGCCACCCTGCTGTGCCAGGTTAATTACATTTCTCTCCAGCAGCATGAACAATGGCCTTCCCACACAAAGGGAGCAATTAACAGTGCTACATTCAGCTCCTGAGGAGGAAAGGGGTGGGGTGTAATGATCTGCATCAATCAGTCAACTGTCACACTGTACCAGGGATGGGCCTGCCCAAGTCCAGAGGGAGCCCAGACCTCTGAAGCCAACACAGGAGGTCAAACATTTGGTGAGAAAGGCCCTGGCAGTGATGTCAGCAAAGGGCGGAGCAGAGGCCTCCAGACGAGATGTGACTAGTGACTCCTGGATGACACCATTTTGAACTGTCCCAGCATGCTGTGTAGTAGGGTTGGGACAGGAGTGGAGAGGTGACGTGGCACCATAGGATTGGTTAGGGGTACCTGACATCAGGAACCTTCCACTCCCCTTCAAAATCACTTGCACAAGGAGGAGACTCTCTCTGCTTGGAGATTTCTCAGTGCTTCGCTGCTAGACCATGGGATGCCATGGGAACTGGAAGGAAGAACCCCTAGATGCTCACAAAGGACTGAGGACTCTGCCCACTCGACCCCAGGACCAGTAGTATCCCCAAGGGCCATTGAGGCTGGTCCCTTACACCCTCTGAGGACCAGTTGGGGCAAAGCCCTGGACTTCTGTGTACAGAGACAGAGACCAGGAGGAAGGCTGGTGCAGAGAGCCAGGAGAGCCAGTTCTCTGAGGACTACACCACTTTGGAGTTGAGGATGTCTGCTGCAATGGTCCCTGGTGGCTAGAGATCACCAAAAGAAGTTAAATGAGCCCAAGATTGTCAAAATCAGCCCATTGGGGCCCGGGTTATGGCATTTCAAAGTCTTGAGACCTTTGACCTTTTACCAGCAAAGCATGTGGGGTCTGCTGCTCTTTTCTAAAAAATCCCCCGTGTGGGACAGGATATTTAATTTTTCCCAGGGTGGAAGTGTGCATGGGCCCCCTCCCAAGAATCTCCTTCGGGCCCGCAGATCCTTGGGCCGTATTTGTAATGGAGGGGGCTGAGACCCCATCCCTGACTTCCGAGCACCAACAGGACAGGGAAAGTGCCATCGCGACCCCCAGTGGTGGTGGACCTGCCCCACTTACCATGTCTGAGAGGAGCAGGAGGCCATCACAAGAAGGAGTGCCTGCCCGCAGGAGCGGGCAGAGACAGAGAACTGCCAGCTCCTTCGACAGCACAGAGGAGTGCTGCCCACTTGCAGAGGTGGGAGGTGCAGCCAAGGGTGGACTCCCTGGGCTGCCCCAACAAAGTAGACACATGGGGGTGCTCGGGTTGGACCAAGAAACCCCCATAAAAAAAACACAAATGAAAGTTCACGCCACGCCATACAGCGCGAGGCATCGCGGCTTCACCACAAGCAGCAGTGAAGCCACAAATAATATATTTACCTGCTCCCGAAGAAACTCCTCCTAATGCCCTGGGGGGGCTTCTGTATTTGCATTTTTTTTTTACTTGTGGTGGCCCGAGGAGGTTAGGGGCACCAGAAAACTGCATCAAGGAAGCGAGGGGGGATGCCAGGAGTACAACAGCTCCCCTTTAAAGAGTCTTTTTAAAGTTACTCACCCTATGCTTGAGGGGTCCTTGAAACCAGGACCCCTCAGAAACTTCTGTATTGTTTCAAAAGCACTCCTACGGCTGGAGCTTCATCTCTACAGCGGGGAGTGCAGCGCCCTCTAGGGGCTTACTTTATAGTTACAGTTATTGTGGCCTGAAGGTGTATAAAGGGGATAGACGTACTGAAGCGCCCTTTAGGGGCCAAGACTATGGTTACAGTTCATATGTGATCTAAATGTGATGCCCTCTGGGGGTTAGTTTCAGGGTTTAGAATACTGCTTTGCTCATTTACAAATGCTTTATGGACATAAAAATGCTGACAATGTTTATCAATCATAGTGCATATGCTTTATTGATATTCTTAAGTGCACGTACACCCGATTATTATTATTGATGATTGCATTTACCTACAAAATGATGTCTTTAATAGGTGGTTTGTTGATCTTGAACCATTGACCAAGCCCTTTAAGCGGTCAAAGGTGATCATGCAATGTCATCTATGGTATTTTCCATCTGCCTATGTCTATCTTTGTAAATTACTGCTTAGTATTTAGTAGTGTGTAAGTAATAAATATACATTTCTATTTTCTAAAGAAAAAGCACTGACTGGACAATCATTTATTGAGTATTATTATTGCGTGCCAGCAAACGGTGATTACTAGTCCACACTACCTCGCCTAAATAGGCCGTGGACTGCTCTGCTTCGCTACCCTGAGAGAGTCAAGTGCTACAATGGGGTGCTTGGCGCCCAGTAAGGAGAATTGTGCACCTATTTCTTATGCAGGCCACACAACTAATAGCCCAATTTCCTACAAATTGAAATAAGTAAGATTGTTGTAATCTCTGATGTTCTGTTGTGAGCGCAAGCTGATTTGCAAGGCAGCAGGTCAAAGGATGGTGGAAACTGACAGATTTGTGGTATCCCAAAGAAAAGTCTGCGGTGGCAGGCATCCCACCAAAATTCTAGGATAATTCAGACCTCGACAAGCTCCCTCCAGCTTCTGTACTCGTGGTAAAGGCACAAGAAGAGAGAGAGTCCAGGCGTGTAGTGTTGTATATACCTGCCTCCCCCCAGAGTGACTACCAGCACTGACTGTAGTACCCAGGCAAGCTGGGCTTCCTTGGCACACCTGAGGGAGGGATGTTCTAGATTGTTCCGAGGTTGAACTACCTAACACTAGGTACCTATCAGGGCAGGTTTCCTGGATGAAATTTTTTTACATTTGCAAATTTTTTATTACACATACTTCAGAAATTTTGGGGGAATTTTCTGGTCTGAAATTTTAGCCAGTTTTTGCTATGAGAGAATGATTCTCGCAGAAAATGTCTTGCAAGACGAACTTGTCCTCTCGTGTTATATTTGTGAATGTGAGATGTTTGTGCACTCAGTTTTCACATGTGATACCAGCAAGAGAAGTTTATGCAATTTTGTGCAATTTTGACAAGAGTTTTCAAAAACATGTTTCATGATTTCACACATCCCTAATCTCCTTATCAGTCCATAGTTCTTCCTTGTTGATCCCTTCTGCATAACTGGGGTTCCTCGGTGGTGATGGCAATTTAAACAAGCATTGGCAAAACCAATAGTCTTGTATTTGGGACCAGTTGGCTTAGCCAATATTTTTTAGACATGCTGACAGCATTCCTGAAGGTGTGCAGCATGGCAAAAAAAACAAAAAAAAAACTTGTGACTGGCTGCCCACCTCATTATGCAGGTGTGCGTACCATGAATGCACACACCTTTAAATGACGCAACCTCTTTTTTATTTTTAGTTGCTGATTGGATTGGTAGCTTAAAACAACAAGCATTGAAAATGCAATAGGTCTCGCCTTTAATTAAGTTAAAGCCATTTGCTTTGCTAATGGAATTGTATAGCAAAGCAAATGGCTTTAACTTAATTAAAGGCGAGACCTATTGCATTTTTAATGCTTGTTTTAAGATCCTGACACTTAATGTTAAGTTACAAGTTAGAGCCTACTGTCTAAAGTTGTTTTGATCTCTGTAATAGATAAGGAGAGCTTGCTCGTGACTCCTGTATTGAATAGAATTGTAGCATTTGTATAGCGCTTGCCTGCTGATAACAAGGGCCATAAGCACTTCTGGGTGGTTCACTAAGCAGCTAATCAGATAGATATGCATGGTTGAATGAGGGTATGTTTCATAATTTTGTTTGTGTAGGAACTATTCGGCATCCTGCATGAGACCCCGTGGTGCGCTCCAGACATGTCATAGGGAACATTTATCTGTGCTTGATGCATTGAGTGAAGCAGAAAGGTGTGGTTGAGATGGTTGCATATTTAGTGTGTATGTACGCATATGTATATTTTTCTAGCAGTATTTGAATTTAAGAATTTGTGGGAGATGTACAAGGTCACCTTTCGAAGTTAGGGGCATATGGGAGACGTAGGGCTGCTGGTATGCGCCTCTTATTTCTCAGTTTCAGTTTCCCTGGAGCAGCACTTGCAGCACCCACGCGGACGGAGGTACCAGTTCATGTGTTCATTAGACATGTTCTGTTGCACATGCAGTGAGCCACATGAAGGGTACTCCTGTGTCCTGATCCCCAGCGCTCCCTGGTAGCGCAGCTGTTACTCAGCTTTTTGAGCCCTGCGCTCTCTTTCACGCTTCGTCCTTTGTGGTCCTGCCCGTGTTCATGCGCGTGTGCTGAGTCCTGTGGCTGTCCTCAGGGCCGGCTCTAGGGCGGTGCTAACGGTGCCACCGCACCGGGTGCTGGCTTCCTGGGGGCGTCGTGTTTGTAAGTTAATTACGTTTTTAAAGCACCTGCTGCAGTGTTCCTTTCATCGGCAATTACCAGGCCTCACAAAAATGTCAAAATAACTCCTGTTATTAATGTTCTTACTGGGGAGATATCAGAGTTTTGTATAGTTGAGGTTTTGACTTGTGTGAAGCTTGTGCAGAGGGTTAATATGCCTCCTGCAAAGAACGTGTGCCAAGTAGATTACAGAGTGCATATAATGTAAACAGATGAGCAGGTTACTGCTTTTAAACAAGACATCCTTTTGTTACTTGCAATTTATAACGTAAAGTCCTATAATAGAACAGTGAGCTATTAACTTTCATCATAGAACTGCATACACACTGGAAAGTATATATTAGAACATTGATTAATGTTGCAAAAGGGTTAATTTGGCTAGAAATCGATTCTGATTATTAAAGAAAACTCCCAACTATGCTGTTTCTTTTTTGACTCTAAGTTTGTGCTTCTCCACACCAAGCACTCAAACTATACTGCCCACCAGTATGGATGACATGTGACTCCTACACTTTTAGAGCCCCATGCATCAAACTAAAAACCGGTCGAAAATGAGCAGATTCTCAGAATCTGCCCCTTTGCGACCGGTATTTTTGCATTTGGAATGCATCACCCCAAATGCAAAATTCGCAAACTGCGATTGAATTTAAGGAATCGCAAATTGCAATTCCTTAAATGCAATGCTAGATGGCAATTTAAAATAGCGATTTCGTTATTAGGGGTCGCAAATTACCGGAAAAAAAAAACTGGTCGGTAATTTGCAAAAACTTTGAAAAATGCACTAAAGTGCATTTTTCAAAGTTACATGTTACACACACACATGCCCTTGGGGCATGTGTGTGCGCAACATGGGTGCACATTACAATTTCAGGGGTGCAACAGGGTATCCTTTTGGCACCTTTGCACCCTTGAAATTGCATGTGCAATTTGCGAGTACCTATTGGGTACTCGCAAATTGTGCATGCAATTCCCATTCATTACTATGGGCCTGTAGACCCATAGGAATGAATGAGAAGTCATTCCTTAATTGCGACTCGCAATTTGCGAGTCGCAATTAAGGAATGTTTAGGAATCGCTTTTTTAGCGATTCCTACATGCATAGGCTTTTACAATTCCTTAATTGCGATTCCTTAATAATCGCAATTAATGAATCGCAAAAGACTACCTTGATGCATGTGCCCCTTAGTCCTTTGGCTTATGTAACATTTCCTATACACTGATTCACACACGTATGATTGATTGTCTCTGTGTAATGTGTGTGTGATGCAAAGTGCTCTGACACCCTACACTGGTATGAGTGGCGCTATATAACGAATTTAATGCATCTGAGAGAGAGTGGTTATGGAGACTTGGTCACTGTTAAAGGGTGCTAGTGAGAATCCGTGGTGGAGGTGGTCATTGGGGTGGGTGGCGCCAACAAACATTGTTGCACAGGGCGCCACCAGCGCTAAAGCCGGCCTGCCTGTCCTCGGGCAGTGTGTAGATAGGGCTCAGAGGAAGTTCCAAGTGAAAGCACGCCGCCACGGACTAGGTGCGTGTGGACACGCCGCCACAGCCAAAGCTGAACGTACGCGCGTGCAGATGTACAAAGATGGCTGCTTTCGCCATTTACAAAGGTAAACGTGCACGCGTACGGTGTGTGTGTATGTGTGTGCTTCAAAGCGCACACTCCATTGACAGCATGTTGCGCCGTCATTTCCGTGTTACTGATTTCCAGGTAAGAGAAGTCTGGCAAATAGTACTCTTTACAATAGTATTCCCCGGAACTGCCGTAAAATAAAACACTTTAATATTTTAAAGGCGATGTAATTAAAAAGAACGTACAGGGGGCCATGGGACTTGGTTCAATCATGCCACTTTGGATTTTTGTCTGTTATCAGTTAAAAGCATGTGTACTTCGCCTTTTTATTGAGAAACCAGAACCCCATAATGGTTTTATTGGCCTATAGACACTGTTGCCAATACATATGAATCTAACCATATATATCTGTTTGGGTGCGAGTAATATACATTATTTTCTATGGAGATAATGAAATAAAGGAAAGCGCTTTGAAGGGCTGAAAGAAAATCATGGCCGCTGTATACAAATAACTTGAGTGTGTCTGACACCGGGTAAAACCCCACCTGGAGTCATTTATGACCCAGTAGATCGCTGCAGATCTTCGAGCCATTGGCTCTGCGCTCTCTCGGGAGGTTTGTGAATCCCGGGAGCAGGTACTTCTTAGACCCCCGCCCCCTCTTTCAATACGCAAAGCGCTTCTAAATTTCCTAATTACAGCTTTCTCACAGAGACAAAAAGGTGTTAATGGGCTTAACTCCCGCCCGTGTCAGTGTGCCCGGCCCTCGCCCCTCCTGTGCGCCGCGCCGGGGGCTGGCCCCCTATGGCGAGGATTTAAGCTGCCTGCTTTGATGTCGATTTGGGATCTGCAGCGCTTTGAAGCCCTCGATTAGGGCTAAATTAAGGCGGATTTGCTAATGTATCTGCCCCACTGCAGCATCGGAGCGGACCCGAACCCCGTGTAGCCCTCGGCAGAGGCAGAGTGCACTCACGGGAGTACTCTTTTACTCAAGGCACTGTGCGGCGGCCTGTGCAATCTCTGCCTCATGTACGCCATGTCACAGAAGCTGATCTAAATACGCGTGATGTGTGTGACTGTGCATACGTATATAAACGGACACTTAAATACGCGCATGAATGCATTATACACGCACGCCTGCTTTTACGTATTTACTTGAATATATACACGGTTAGGGCTCAATAAACACATATGTAGACAGGTGCACACATACATATATACAGTAGTCTACGCACTCGCAGTAAAATGCATATATACTATGCAATGTGCATGTATGCTCGTATATTCGCATTAAATGTACATTGTATGCTCTATGTGCACATATGTGTGTGTTATTATATATGTAAAGATACATAAACACACAGCCATACAATACACGTGTATTAGGTATGCACGTGGGCCTTTACATCCAAACTTGTGCATACCCGAGCAAGTGCCTTTCTACACGGCTGTGCATTCAGAACGCACATATACAAACACGTATACGTATGTGTATGCAACTGCAGTGTGTACACACGTGAATTAAAAATTGCGTAATTTGCTATAAAATGTAAGCATGCATTTTAAATATACATGTGTACTGCACATATATGTTTAAATATACATGGCACGCTGCACATACTCACATGCAGATATGCGTGTGTTAAAAGCAGACAGTACCCCACCATGTATTATTTGCTGTACAATTTAAATACTTTAAGGGGGCAGACAAGACAAAGGACCCCAGGTCACATGCAAACACGAAATAGAAAAGAACACTTTCCTTCGTATGCTGATTGTCTGGGCACAGAGGCTCTCCTGGAGGGAGCGCTCCCCTGCCTCTGCCCAACGCATTACTTTTGTGCTAGGGCGAGCGAGGAGCACATGTAGCGTGAGAGGGGAAGGGAGACTGCCGGTGACAGCACTTTGTAAAACAAAGAGCGCGAGCGCGCTGATTGGCCGGGCTCGGGACGCTTCGCGAGGCTGAGAGGAGGGCGCGCGGCGTTAGTAAACGGATTGAAGGGGAGGGGGCTGGGCGGGGCACGCACGTGCAGATGTACAAATCCGGCCTTGGCACATACAGAACAAATTGCGGTCAATCCACTGCTGCAAAGGAGATGTGGCCTTGCGGCTAGGGCTGCCGACATTTGAGCTGGGGAGCAGCTCAACATACTGTGATTCTGGGCAAGCCACTTAACTTCCCCTAGCATGAAAAAAAAAGACAAAAAAGCGCGGTCCCGAAAACAAAAGAGGATCGCGCCGGAGCTTGTCTTTATGGGGCCATGTGTTTGAAACACATGGCCCCATAAAGATAAGAAAACGTTTACGACGCACGGAAAGCAGGAGAGCCCGTCCAAGTGGGCCGTCCAAAAAAGCCAAAGGGAGGCAACATACAAAGCTCTTTTCCAATGGCTGGCCGCCGTTTAGCATAAACGGTGATGCCAGCCAATGGGAAAGAGGGGGCGGGGCTTAAAGCCCTTTTGTAAAAGTATACTTGTTGACTATAAGTCTCGAGGCGAGGAGCGCATGCGCGCTCCAACGCCAGCTGAGACCTAAAAAGTGCAAAAGTGTTTTTTAATTTTATTTTTTTAAGTGGAACGGGAAAAGCAGAAGCACTAGGGGGTGAAAGTAACAGGGGGCAGAAGCAATAGAGGAACGAAGCAAAGGTGGGGGTCAGAAGCAACATTGCGGGGGTGGTAGAGACAGAAGCAACTCTGGGGAGAACAGGTGGACATTGAAGTGACACGGAAGGACAGGGGTACACAGAAGAAACAAGTTTAGTGCAGGGAACATGTAAGCAACATGGAGTGAGCAGGGGAACATGAAAGCAACATGGGGAGGGTAGGTTGGGTGGATGTAACACAAAGCAGCATAGAGGTGAGCATAACAGGGAGGGGGTGTGGGAAGAGACACATGTGGACAGGCAGCATCATGAGGGTGGAGTGAAGTACAGGGGGAAACAGCATGAAAACACATGCACTTTCTGTGAGTATTTGCACAAAAATAAACAAGTAGTTCCCTGACATAGAGCACAGACACCTGGCAAACACACAGAGTAAAGAGTCAATGCTCCACTGGATGGACAAACACAAGTCTGACAATCTGGAATACGAATACGAAGCAGGCAGATGAAAGTAACAAAACACAAAGCCAATCGGTAGAATGCATTTCGAGGTAAGCTTTCAGCATGTCCCCAATTAGGCTTTGCAACCAGACAGATGTCCTGGCTGATAGGCTTCGAACTAAAAACTGTTAATAAATAAATAAATGAACCACACTCATCCATTGGCAGCTAACCCAAGTTTGATCCATGTTCTCAGCTTGAGCTTGCTGGCATTGCGTGAATCGCTGCTTGATTTCTCCACCAGTCATAGCTTATCTATGTATCCATACCTGTAAATATAGCTATCAAGTAGAATTCAGATATGTAATAATGCTTCGTTTGCCCTGTCACCACCTTTACGTGCTGCAAAACACACATGGTGCAGGATCCAAAAGAAGACAACCCAAGAGATTGCTTCACTGAATTTATTCTTGGTCCATACGAAACAACCGACCGTGCGTTGAGAGCACTCCAACTGTCCATCTACATTCCAATTCCTTAATATCTACGGGGCATATTATCAAGAACGGCGTTAAAATTATCGCCGGTTTAGCGGCAGAAAACTGCTGCTAAAGCGGCGATAATGGGCTTGATAATATGCCCTGGAGAATTCCAATAGAAGCCCATGTTCACACCAAAACATGGACTTCTATTGGAATTCTCAAGGGCATATTATCAAGCCCATTATCGCCGCTTTAGCGGCAGTTTTCTGCCGCTAAACCGGCGATAATTTTTAACGCCGTTCTTGATAATATGCCCCTATATTCTAATTCCTTAAAGAGCTAGACCCAATACATCCTCCCCTCATACAACATAAAACATGTTGCAAATATAAAATAGAAAAAAGTACTATAAAATGCAATAAAATACTATTCACATCCTGAACAAATATACAATAAAAAGGAAGAAGAAATACATGACATGCATTGAAAATCACCCAGGAAGAGGAAGGCTAATTTCACAGGACGTCTCCTCTCCTTTGGCATTCTCAACATTCTCATATTATGAAATGAAAATTCAGAGTTTCCCAACCCATCATCACTCCACCATGACAACCACCACACCTCTGGGGAGACAACTTCTCTTTATTCCACCACTTGTCATCTTCAAGGAAGACTACATGATTCTTGACATCAATAACCCTCTTGGGGCAGAAAACATGGACTAACCCTTGGTTAGTATGCCAGGTAAACGAACTCCAACGACAACCCCTGGTTTAGTCCACAATGTGTGTGTACCTCCAATCCCTGTAACACTGACATACTTCTTCTGTGCCACTTCACGCTTCTCTTTCACTAATGACAATTTCTCATCAGACACGCAATCATCCTTCCATGTACAAACCAACTTAGTGGCAGGCACACAACACTTGAGGAGCGTAAATGGAGATATTCCAGTGATGGCGTTAGGAGTAGTGTGAATAGCTCATAGCAAATTCTTTTAGTTCTTTGCACCAGTCCAATCCATTAGCAACGGATTGTTGCACATTGTCCTTAATGTTCCTATTACATCTCTCCACTAAACCATTGCTTTGGCGATGCTACAAAGATGTCTTGGTATGTGTCACACCCCAATGTGACAAAAACTCCTTAAATTTATGGGAAGTGAACTGAACCCCATTGTCCCTCACTAATTCGCTCGGGGCTCCTTCTCTCATTAATACAGATGGCAAAAATCCAATTATCTCCAACGTGGGACGGGTATGCCCAGACGTGGGTCCCATGCTCTCCATGCCACTGGAGTCAAGCTAGTCTGGCTGATGAGGGGTGATACCCTGAAACTGGTCCCAGGATGCTTGTTTCCAGTCCAGGGAGGACCTGGCCTGGCAGTTCGGGCTGGACGGTTGCCATGGGGAACAGGGTCAAGACTGATTTGCATATAGCTGGTTCTGAACTGGAATGGCATTGCAGAGGGAGCAAAAAAACGATGGATTTATGCCCAGATCTCTGTACTGGGGTGAATGTTTGACATTGTGCAGCATTCTGTCCATCAACTGTTCTTTTTTGCATTTGTCACCCCGAGTGTGACGGGTATGCCCAGACGTGGTTCCCATGCTCTCCATGCCACTAGAGTCAAGCTAGTCTGGCTGATGAGGGGTGATACCCCGAAACCTGTCCCAGGATGCTTGTTTCCACTACAGGGAGGACCTGGCCTGACAATTCGGGCTGGATGTTCCGATAGAAACATGGCAAGACTGATTTGCATATTGCTGGGTCTGAACTGGAATGCCATGGGGAGCAAAAAAAGATGGATTGAACATATCAATTGTTCTTTTTGCATCCCTCCTTCAAAGGCAAACGAAAAGACAATCTGCAAATATATTCTTCACACCTGGTATGTATTCCACATATTGAAATTCCTGTAGTCTAAATTGTCATTTAGCAATATGTGGCGTGGATTTACTAGTTCATTTGGTGATGAACAAATTAACCAAATGCTTATGGTCCATGCGAATAGTGAATTCCACACCCCACACGTAGTTTCTAAAATAGTTAACCCCCAAGCAAGCAAGAGCCTCGTGCTGAATCACTGAATAAGCACTCTCAGCCCCCCTAAGGGTACGAGATGCAAAAGCAACGATCTCATCTTTCCCTTCACCCGCCTGAAAGAATACTGCCCCAAATCTATACTGACTAGCATCAGTAACAATAACACAAGAATCTCATGTGTCAAACAGTTTCAAGGGAATGGCATTAGCAACTTCTTGTTTGATAATCTCAAACTCTTCATCTACATTCTTGGACCACATGAATTTCTCATTCTTTTTTAGTAATACCCTTAGGTAAAGTGTACACCCGGCACCTTTAGGGATAAATCGAGCATAAAACTCCATCATGCCAAAAAATTATTGTACCTGATCTTTGTTTGCATGAGGTAGAAATTTAGAAATTGCTCTCATCAGACTCTCTTTGGTTTCAATGCTACATGCCAAGATCTTGTAACCCGGGTAATCAACACAATCTAATGGAAACTTACTTTTATGGGCTCTCAATGCCATGCCTTTGTCCTTTAAAACAGACAACGCCATGCCTAAGTACTTGTCATGGAACAACGTATCCTGTCCCCCCAAAAAAATGTCAAGCGTAAAACACCTGACATTAGGTATGTCTTTACATAACACTGCCACCATGCATTGAAAAGCTGATGAGGCAGAGGCCAAACCGAATGCCATGCACTGAAATCTAGATGCCCCTTCAGGAGTAATGAATTATGTTAAATGTCTTGATTCATGCTTCAGTATAATCTGATGATACACAGCCATTATATGTAGGGTTGTGAAGACCATGACACACTTAAGTGAAGCAAGCATTTCTGTTATGTTCCGCATAGGATGCCTGTCTACCCAGATTCTGTCATTCAGATCCCTTGAATCAATACACATGCTTAATGTCCCATTGGCTTTTCTTGCCAATACAGTAGGGTACATCAATTCAGAGCTCTCAATTTCCTCAATTATCCCTTGGGCACACAAAGTTTTTTAATGACCTTTTAAGCTCATCCCCATGGTCATGGCCACACATCCAACTGTATATACTACTAGAGTGGCGCCTGACTTTAAGATGAGTTGATGAGAGAAACCCCTCAACTTTTCCAATTTCTCCTTGAAATTTCTGGAAATGCACTGACAAAAAGACACATATCCATAGCACACACCATCATGCAATCCTTTCTTAATAATATATAATTGGGACTCTTAGGATCCAGGATAATTCTTAGGTTTTTTTGTTCCAGCCACCCCAAAAGATAAGATCTTTCCTTACCCACATACACTGTGGCTCATGCTATGTTACAGTTGAAATTCAAAACAGCATCAAATTCACCAAACACTCCTATAGACTTACCCCCCATATGCCACTAGTCGCATACACAACTTCCTGAAATCCATGTTGTCAAATATTTCCCACACCTTGACCCTGATTAACATAAAAAAGGATCCAGAATCTGCCATCATATTAATCAGAAGACTCGATACATCAATGAGTCAACATGGTCTTTTTACACAGCATGACCCAATTGCCAAAACTTAATTCTTCACGTTCGCTCCTTCTACCTCTTGCACACACAACACCACACTGTCCTCTCCAGACTCAGACTTAACTTCACTAGTTGACGTTGTCTCGACATATTAACATATTTACGTGTCACCCTGGTGCTGCCAGATTTACACAACTTAGCAAAGTGTCCTTTTCTTTTACATTTGGCACACATTTTATCAAAAGCAGGACAACATGAGACCTTACCCAAATGATTTTTGCTACCAAACCTGTAACACTCTAAAATGTTCCTTTCCCTCACTTTTCTTTCTTTTATGTTGTACAGAGTCCAACCCCTGCACGTGCCTGTGTATTTAGTGACATCTGTTCCATATCAGCAGAAGTACATTCCATACTACTTGCAATTTCAACAGCCTTCTCTAAGGCCTAATATTCTGTGGTTAACAACTTCTCTTGTATCTTTTGTTCATTTTTTTCCACCACTTGATCCCTTATCATTTCATCCTCAAATGACCTATACTCACACAAGGCTGCTAAGATTCCTAAAGCCCCAACATAAGGACTCAATAGACTCTTCTGACAACTGATGTCTAACATAGAATTTGTGCCTCTCCATTATCACATTCTTTTTTTTCTTAAAACAAATATCCAGCATTTTAATGGCAGTAGACCCCCTTCACCCATCACATTTGATGCAGGTAAATGCTTTAAAAATTGTCCTTCTCCCAGGACCCAGAGAATGTCTCAAAATAGTGAGTTTCTTGTTTTGCTTAAATACTGCTCCCTCAAAGGCATCCAAATATGTTTTGAATCCCTCCTTACATTGTTCCCACTCAATCTGTGGAGAGCCCGGAGTAACTAAAAAGGACGGAGGAGGAATGATGTTTTGCTGCATGCTATTTCTGCAAGAACCCAAATACCACAACACAAAGTGGAGATATGGTATACAATTACAATAGATCGGGAATGCTTATCCACCACACTTGCCCAACAGTCTAACAGTCCAGTATAGCACAATGCATCAATGTTGTGCATACTAAATTTCTGTAATGATCATGGAGATTAAACTGAAACACAAAAATGATGTGATATGGTGTGTGAATCACTGTGCCATACGATGATTCTCAGATTCAGTTTACAGTGTACAAATCACTGAGAAGAAGCCATTGAGTCACACTCTGTAATGACCCTGGTGGTTAAACTGAATCAGAATAATCATTAGATATTGTGTGTGAATCACCGTGCCACATGTGATTCGCAAATTCAGTTTACAGTGTGTGACTCACTGAAAAGAAAGCATACAGTACCTGTGATTGTGACTGAGATTCAGAAAGCATACACAATCTGAAAAAATATCCAAGATTCTGAAGCTGGAATGAAATGCCCTGAACATCGAAGCTAGATTGTCACATCAGATAGCAGAACCGATCCACTGAATATGGCATGCGACACTCATGTGCGCATGCGCACTAGTGAGAAAACCCAAATGGGTTAAAAACACCCAAAACCATACCGTGTATTGACGCGTCAAAGGTGCCATGCTGGAAGAGCTACAAGAAAAACAGCTGACTCGGAAATCCACAGTAGACCTTGATGGCATCCTTTCCAGGCATCTGACACAGACAACAGCACAGAAGGAATCTGCCATTGGGTTGCTGTTTCAAGAAAGTGAAATTGAATGTCTCAGCTGGTCGCAGAACAGAGCACACTACTCATCGCCACTGCAGAGATCAAATAGAAGACAACCCAAGAGGTAGTTTCACTGAATTTATTCTTGGTCCATGCAAAAGGACTGACCAGGCGGAGAGACCACTCCACTACCCGTCAGTTCAATCAAGAACACATCTACATTCCAGTTCCTTAACCTCTATATTCTAGTTCATTAAAGAGCTAAACCCAACACATGGTTTATGTAAATCGACTTCAAAAACACTATTGTGTATTACTTATGAAACTTATCCAAGAGCATTTCTGGTAAAAAGAAACGTTCCTGTTATTATGCTAAATTGATTGAATAAAATAGTCAATGAATTAATAAATGGAAAATTAATGTGTTTGGAAAGAGCAAGAATACATATACAAGTCGACATATACCTCAGTCAGACCTTTAAACTTGACAGCTTGCACTTCCCATTTGAGTACAGAAAGAGGCGAGAGAAGTTCAGAAAGAAGCAAGAGAGTTGTAGAAACAGGCAAAAGAGGTGCAGAAAGAGGGAACAGGGGTGCAGAAAGAGGCAAGAGGGATGCAGAAATTTGGAACAGAGGTGCAGAAAGAAGCAAGAGCAGTGCAGAAAGAACCAACAGAGGTGCAGAAAGATGCAACAGGGGTGCAGAAAGAGGTAAGAGAACTGCAGAAAGAAGCAACAGAGGTGCTGATAGAGGCAAGAGGGGTGCAGAAAGAGGCAAGAGAAGTACAGAAAGAAGCAACAGAGGTGCAGAAAGAGGCAAGACAAATGCAGAAGCAGGCAACAAAGGTGCAATAATAGGGAACAGGGGTGCAGAAAGAGGCAAGAGGGGTAGACAAAGAGGGAAGAGGGGTGCAGAAATAGGCAAGAGGGATGCAGAAATTTGCAAAAGAGGTGCAGAAAGAAACAAGAGCAGTGCAGATAGAACCAACAGAGGTGCAAAAAGAGGCAAGAGGGGTGCACAAAGGATAAGAAGAGGTGCACAAAGAGGCAAGAGGGGTACAGAAAGAGGCAGGAGGGGTGCAGAAAGAAGGAAGAGAACTGCAGAAAGAAGCAACAGAGGTGCTGAAAGAGGCACAAAGGGTGCAGAAAAAGGCAAGAGAAGTGTAGAAAGAAGCAACAGAAAAACAGAAAGAGACAAGAGTGGTGCAGAAAGAGGGAAGAGAGGTGTAGAAAGAGGCAAGAGAATTGTACAAAGATGGAAGAGGGGTGCAGAAACAGGCAAGAGGGGTGCAGAAAGAAGCAAGTGAGGTGCAGAAAGAGGCAAGAGAGTTGCAGAAAAAGGCAAGAGAGGTGCAGAAACAGGCAAGAGAAGTGTAGAAAGAGGCAAGAGAGGTGCAGAAGGAGGCAAGAAAACTCCAGAAAGAGGAAAGAGAGATGCAGAAAGAGCCAAGAGAACTGCAGAAAGAGGCAACAGAGTTGCAGAAGCAGGCAAAAGGGGTGCAGAAAGATGGAACAGGTGGGCAGACTGAGGCAAGAGAGGTGCAGAAAGAGGGAAGAGGGGTGCACAAAGAGGGAACAGAGGTGCAGAAAGAGGCAAGAGAAGTGTAAAAAGAGGCAAGAGAGGTGCAGAAACAGGCAGGAGAGGTGCAGAAAGAAGCAACAGAGATGCAGAAAGAGGTGAGGGGTGCATAAACATGCAAGAGAAGTGCAGAAAGAAGCAACAGAGGTGAAGAAAGAGGCAAGAGAAGTGTAGAAAGAGGCAAGAGAGGTGCAGAAACAGGCAGGAGAGGTGCAGAAAGTGGAAGAGGTTAACAGAAAGAGGCAAAAGAAGTGCAGAAAAAAAAGAAAGGTGCAGAAAGAAGCAACAGAAATGCAGAAAGAGGCAAAGGAGGCGCAGAAAGAAGCAAGAGTGGTTTGCTCACCATTAGTACCAATTTAATACCCACATTTAGCAATAAGTAATAGGTGACCATTCTAGGTTTGCAAAGGGCCTTCCACCACGCTGTAACACTTGTCACTGCATTTTTGGTAGCGTTTGAGCAGTTTGAGCTAGAAACAAGTTTTTTTTTGTTCAAATCTGCAGATTATGCATCAGATGATGGATTATGTGGCAAATGCGGAAAATGCATAATTGTGCAAGAGTCGGTGCAGCCAAACAGTCGCATAATTCCAGTGGCCCTGCTCATACCTCCGACTAGGTCCAGATGTGCTCCTCAGTAGTTCCTTCTTTTTTTTGTCTCATTGAGTTTATCGTTTAGCTTCTATGGAAACGAGGAAGACTAAACCTGAGGTTACCACTCCACAACACAGACTACCATACCACATATTTATTCTCCATAACACATAATCTCACTCTACATAATTCCTATACACTAAATACCACATACTTTCTATCCACATAATTTCACTGCACAACATACCGCATAATTCCACAAAACACAACGTACATCCACTCCACTCCAAAAAACATTAGTAAAAAACTTTTACATTTACAATGCCAATAGCCGTAACTTTCGCAAATGCGAGACCTATTACATTCCAAATGCTTCTTTAACTAGTAGTCGCATTTGCAGAGTGGTGGAGAAAGGGGGCTGGACCTCTGACCAGCGCTCAGGAATTCCACTGCGTAGGACTTACAGGAGGTACCAGGAAGGCTTCTTGCCCCCAAAGTCCCTCAGGAATAAAGTGGACTTCATCCCCAACCAGTAGTGTGCCAGGAGGAGCGTTTGCAGAGTGGTGGAGAAAGGGGGGCGTGGCCTCCAAAGACTTCTTAGCAATCCCACTGTATGAGACTTAATGGAGGTAAAAAGAGGGGTAGTTATCCCCCAAGGACATTCATGGGGGCCAACTACCCATCCTATTACCTCCAGTAAGTTCCACACAGCAGGATTGCTAAGTTCTCAAAGCAGGCCACGCCCCCTTTGCCCACCACTCTGCAAACGCACTCCCTGGCTTTCTCTTGGAAGGGGATTGAAGTCCCCTTTGCTGCTGGGGGTCCTTAGGGGCCAACTAGCCTACCTATTACCTCCAGTAAGCCCCACACAGTGGGATTGCTGAGAGTTGGACAGAGGCCACGCCCCCTTTTTCCACTACTCTGCAAACGCGCCTCCTGGTGAGCTATTGTTTGGGGGATGAAGTCCCTTGCCTCCTGAGGGTCCCTGGGGGCCAACTAGCCCTCCTGTTATCTCTAGTAAGCCCCACACAGCTGGATTGCTGAGAGGTGGTCCAAGGCCATGCCCTCTTTTTACACCACTCTGCACAAAGGGACCTTATCGCCCCACCAGCAGTGCACCAAGAGGAGCGTTTGCAGAGTGGTGTAAAAAGGGGCATGGCCTCGGACCACCTCTCAGCAATCCCACTGTGTGGGACTTACTGGAGGTACCTGGTGGGCTAGTTGGCCCCTAAGAATGCTCAGTATTCAAGGGGACTTAATCCCCCAATCCAGAACGCGCCAGGAGGTGCGTTTGCACAGTGGTGCAGGGAGGGGACGGGGCCTCTAGCGTCTTGCCGGCTTATTTTTTATTTGCTGTTTGAAGAGGCGCTCTGTGGCCTCCCTTCCCTTTAATATTGTTGGGCCCTGGGGACCCCATTCCCCAGGGTCTGAGCATTTATTTGTTGTTTTAAAAAAAAAAGAAAGAGGGAAGGGGGCCGCGCGGCCCCCTACCCATGGCCGATTTCGGCCCCGGGGACCCCATCCCCCGGGGCATGGCCACATATTTAAGTTTAAAAAATATATTTTTTTTTAAGGAGGCGGGCTGTGCGGCCCCCCTCCTGAGGCCATTATTCGCCCCGGGGACCCCATCCCCCGGGGCTTTGCCTCGGTCTTTTTTTTATAATTTTTATTTTTTTATTTAGGGAGGGGGGCCACGTGGCCCTCCTTCCCTGGGCCACAATTGGCCCCGGGGACCCCATCCCCGGGGTCCTGGCCTCACGTTGGGGACCGTGGAGGGAGCCCCAATGCCCCCTTGGTCCCAGCCGGCTCCCCGCCTCCTGTGGGAGCTGGCATTGCTTTTGGACAAGGGGAAATGCTGACATGCAGCTCCCCTTGTCAAAAACCAATCTGATTCGCTTCATGGAAGCGAGAGCAGGTTTTCTGATGATTTATTCAAGCATCAAATGTCCAAATGACGCGTTTCGGCCTGCAGACATGCGGCCTTGATCATATATATATATATATATATATATATATATATATATATATATATATATATATATATATATATATATATATATATATATATATATATATATATATATTTGTTCCATCTGAAATGTACATTTGTAGCTTCAATAGCGTAACTGTTATCAAATGTCACAATCATTATTCAGGGTGAATTCCATAATTAAAACTGCATAGTGCATAGTGATTGTCCCGCAATGCTCATGGTAATGCTTTTCCTACGGTGTTGCCAAAGAGACGATTACCTCCCTCATCTCCCTTTCTCCATCCAATGCCGCCACCTTGCTGCGGAAATCCATTCGTGCTGACGTGCATTGGAGAGCGGATCATGCCCCCTCGATTTCATATTTGCCAAAGAACTCCATTTTACCAGGGGCCCCCAATCCTGCAGGGCGGGCTCAGACCAGGAATGGAGATCCTGGAGATTGCGTTTTTGCCACGAAAAGAAATGAGCCCAACACCGACTTCTGGAACAGCTGACTTTATACGTCTGCATCACAGGGCAAGAAGCACTCAATAAGTCCTTACGCGTTTCGGCGTGGTCTCCGCCTTGGTCACAGTTGAGTGCTTTGTAATCTCCATGTGGTCACGTGCCTCCAGTTCGACACTACAGGTCCCAGAGTGCACTGTTTGTTCCATCTGAAATGTACATTTGTAGCTGCAATAGCGTAACTGTTATCAAATGTCACAATCATTATTCAGGGTGAATTCCATAATTAAAACTGCATAGTGCATAGTGATTGTCCCGCAATGCTCATGGCAATGCTTTTCCTGTGGTGTTGCCAAAGAGAGGATTACCTCCCTCATCTCCCTTTCTCCATCCAATGCCGCCACCTTGCTGCGGAAATCCAGTCGTGCTGACGTGCATTGGAGAGCGGATCATGCCCCCTCGATTTCATATTTGCCAAAGAACTCCATTTTACCAGGGGCCCCCAATCCTGCAGGGCGGGCTCAGACCAGGAATGGAGATCCTGGAGATTGTGTCTTTGCCACAAAAAGAAATGAGCCCAACACCGACTTCTGGAACAGCTGACTTTATACGTCTGCATCACAGGGCAAGAAGCACTCAATAAGTCCTTAAGCGTTTCAGGGTGCTCTCCACCTTGGTCACAGGTGAGTGCTTTGTAATCTCCATGTGGTCACGTGCCTCCAGTTCGACACTACATGTCCCATATATATATGCAAATATATATGCATATATATCTATATATAATTTTATATATATATATATATATATATATATATATATATATATATATATACAAAAAGAGTTGCCTCTAGGTTAACCCTGGGCAAAGCACTACGCTACGCTCGCGTAGTTTGCGAAGTTTGCGCTACTTCGCACAATGCGAATTGCACGTAGCACAGTGCAAACACGCGTAGCGTAGTGCAGCGGTCATTTTTGCTTGCTCGCGGTCCTCAACGTCAAGTTGGCGACCGCGAGCAAGCAAAATGACATCCTGGCGAGACTTTTTCTCGTTCGCGATCAGCAACATCAAGTTGCCGATCGCGAGCGTGGAAAATAAACCTCCCGGCGAGATTCTCAACGCGGGGAGTTCAGGTTTCTCATTGCGAGTGGTCACGTATGCTCGCGTCCGCTCGCGATGAGAAACTACCAGTCCGCGTTGAGAAAGCTGCCGCTCGAGTAAAAATCTACTCGAGCGGCAGTAAAAGACAGCTCGCACTGTGCAAGATGCCGTTTTCAATGATTGCACAGTGCGGACAAGCATCCGGCACTGTGCAATCATTGCGAACAGTGCACTACGCAGTTCGCGTAGTGCTACGCGTAGCTCGCGTAGTGCGAACTGCACTTTGCGTAGCTTTGCGTAGCGCTACTTCGCGAACTACGCCCAGGCTTACTCTAGGTGGGATGCACTCCCAGGTGGAAATTACGCCAAAGCAAGGCCACACGCCATGAACAAAGTCCTTTTCTGGTTTTCCTGCCAGACGCGTTTCGGGCCAACGCCCTCTTCGGTGGCAGACCATGTGACGTGCCGGCGTGCGGCAACCACCAGTAAATCCCCGTAATAATTATGCTCAGGTGAACCACCCGAAGCAATGCTTCCTGGGACTGGTGGTTCAGTAAAACCCAAGTGGGTCGCCGCCGGCACTCACATTCAAAAATGTCTTTAAAAGGATTGCCGATGTTCGCGCCGGCACCCCTGCATATAACAGGCACCTCCTGTTCCACAGTTAGCTGCCCCAATAAAGCAGCCGCGGACCCGCAAGTATATATATATAAGAGGAGAAGCCAATTATCAAGGTGTAGACACATGAGGGAGGAAGGAGAACGTTGTGGAGGAGAAATGCAAAGGAGAAAACCTTGAGTTGTCTGATGTTTGCTTAGTTACAAAGTACCAGACTTGTCTGTTTTTAAGCACTGACAGCATGTTTGTAGTGGCATTTCAATCCGGGAAAGAGAACAGAATATTATGTAGTGAGAATTCCAAAATAAAAATAAGAAAAAGGGATGTTTGCTTTACCTATCCAATCACGTGGGATAGCAATGTTACAGGTGTAGACATAATGATGGAGGAGGGAGAACACTGTGGAGGAGAGACGCAGAGAAAAATTGTAATTGATAGATACACGTTGAATGATGAGTCATTGTTGGTTGTTTGTAGTATTCACAGTTGAGTGCAGGATGTAATAAAAATTTGGAAAGATTTTGGTTCATTGTCAATTTGATTTTGTGGGAATAAGCTACTGATTGAGATTAGGATATATAGTGCGTGTGTCTGCTATAAATTGTGACACAAAAAAATGTAAATATATTAGTCGTTTTAGGATCCATTTATCAGGGGGATGTAATGACCAAGACTTGAACACTAATTCAGGTGCATACTGTGACACAACTTTTTTGGAAACCAGTTGTTCTGACAGTGTGAGATTTGTCTCATATATTAGTAACTATTCTGGATTTCGAAAAATTGAGAATTATTTAAATAATTTAGCTACTATATTCTTAACAGATATGGTGTGGATTTTGGAGGTTCTGAATATCATATCCCTATGATTCTACAAGATGGAGGAGTAGACCATTTACCCATAGGAGAGTAAGTTTACTCTAATTCTAGATTACGTAGAAATGCTTAGTAATGATTTTGGTACACAATCAATCAATTGATCAATCAGGGATTAGGAAGTGCACTACTCACCCGTGAGGGTCTCAAGGCGCTGGGGGGGGGGGGTATATCCGGCAGCTCTGCGTCATCCGAAAAGCCAGGTCTTGAGGCTCTTCCTGAATGCTTGCAGTGTGTGGGTTCGTCTGATGTTGAGGGGGAGTTTGTTCTAGGTCTTGGCCGCGATGTGGGAGAAGGCTCTTCCTCCCGTTCTGGCTCTCTGGATGCGAGGGATTTTGGCCAGAGCGAGGTCAGCCGAGCGGAGGTTTCTCTTGGGGGCGTGGAAGAAGATTCTTTCGTTGAGGTAATGGGGTCCGGTGTTTTGGAGGGATTAGTAGGCGTGAGTGAGCAGCTTGAAAGTCACTCTCTTTTCGACAGGGAGCCAGTGGAGGTCTTGTAGGTGCTGGGTGATGTGGTCCTGTTGTGGGATGCTGAGGATGAATCTGGCTGCGGTGTTCTGGATGGTCTGGAGTTTGTGGAGTAGAGATTTGTTAATTCTGGCATAGTGGGTGTTCCCGTAGTCCAGTCAACTGGTTATGAGTGCGTGAATGACAGTCTTCCTGGATTCGGGGTGGATCCAATTGAAGGTCTTGTGGAGTATGCGGAGGGTGTTGAAGCACTTTGCAGACACAGCGTTGATCTGTTGGTTCATGGTAAGGGAGGAGTCGAGTATGATACCGAGGTTGCGGGCGTGGTCAGTGGGAGGGTTGCTGAGGGCACGTGCCCACCAGGTGTCGTCCCACACGGAGGGGGTGGATCCGAAGATGAGGACTTCTGTTTTCTCCAAGTTGAGCTTCAGGCAGCTGCTGCTCATCCAGGATATTACGTCCTCCATTCCTTCATGGAAGCTGTCTCTGGTGATGTCGGGTTCCTTGGTGAGGGAGAGGATGAGCTGGGTGTCATCTGCGTAGGATACTATACTGAGTCCGTGTTTTCTGACGATGGTCGCGAGCGGGGCCATGTAGATGTTGAAGAGTGTGGGTCTGAGTGAGGATCCTTGGGCCACTCTGCATCTGATCTCTGTGGGTTCGGAGAGGAAGGGCGGGAGTCTGATTCTTGAGTTCGGCCAGCGATGAAGGAGCGGATCCAGTCTAGGGCAGTTCCCTGTATGCCGGCGTCGTGGAGTCTGGAGGCTAGTGTGCTGTGGGAGACGGTGTCGAAGGCTGCTGAGAGGTCCAGTAGGATGAGTGCTGCTGTGTGGCCT
Organism: Calotriton arnoldi; assembly: GCA_963921515.1. NCBI lineage: Eukaryota > Metazoa > Chordata > Amphibia > Caudata > Salamandridae > Calotriton > Calotriton arnoldi. The sequence goes on from CAWUFW010001141.1 coordinate 655,362, forward strand.
TGGTTGAGGAGAGTGTGGATGTCGTCAGTGGCGGCTAGGAGGGCAGTCTCAGTGATGTGGTTGCTGCGGAATCCGGATTGAGAAGTGTTGAGGATAGAGTTGAATTCTATGAAGTTCGTGAGCTGGATGTTGACGATCTTCTCGTGACGGCAAAGGGGAGGAGGGAGATGGGTCTGTAGTTCTTGAGTTCCGTCGGGTCCGTCGGGTCTGCGGAGGGCTTCTTGAGGAGGGGTTTGACTTCTGCGTGTTTCCAGTCATCGGGGAAGGTGCCTGTTTCGAGGGAGCAGTTGATTTCACGTCGTAGTTCAGGTGCTATGGCGGAGGCGGCTCTGTGGAAGATGTGCGACGGGCAGGGGTCAGTGGGGGCTCCTGAGTGTATGCTCCTCGTGGTCTTTGTGGTGTCTTCTGTGTTGACAGTAGTCCAGGTGGTGATGGTCGGCTCGGTGGCGTTGCAGGTGGCTGGTGTTGTGTCTGTGCCTTGGTTCTGTTCATCAAAGTTGTCGTAAAGAGTCCTGTTCTTGTGATGGAAGAAGGAGCTGAGTTTGTTGCAGAGATCCTGGGAGGGAGGGACGTCCGAGGGTTTGGTGAATTCTTGTATGATGCTGAAGAGTTCCTTAGAGTTGCTGGAGTTGGAGCAGATTCTGTCCTGGATGAAGTTCCTCTTCGTTGACCTGATGAGTTGGTGGTGTTCTGTCATGGCGGTCTTGTAGGCGGTGCGTGCTTCTGAGGTCTTGCTGTTCCTCCATGCTTTCTCGAGTCGTCAGCACGTGCGCTTGGATTCTCTGAGGTCCGTGGTGAACCAGGTGGCTTTCGTGGTGCGTTGTCTGTAGGAGTTCTGGAGGGAGGCGAGAGTGTTTGCGCAGTTGGTGAGCCATCTGTGGAGTTCGTTGGCTGCACAGTTGGCGTCTGCCGTGGTGGGTGGAGGCTTGTGGCTGAGGGCGGAGTTGAGGTGCTCTTCGGTGATCTTGCTCCAGTTTCTGCGTGGGGGGGCATGGTGTAGGTTTGTGTGCGGTGGTTTTCGAGAAGGAGAAGTGGAAGCAGCGGTGTTCCGTCCAGAGGGGTTTCATGGTGTGGCTGAAGGGAATGTTGTTTCCTCCTGTGAAGATTGGGTCGAGGGTGTGTCCTGCCTTGTGGGTGGGGGCGGTGATGAGCTGCTTGAGTCCGATGTTGGCGAGGTTGTCCAGGAGGGTGGTGGAGTTGGGGTCTCTGAGGTTGTCGATGTGAAAATTCAGGTCTCCGAGCAGTGCGTAGTCTGTGGAGGTGAGGGCGTAAGGGTCAATGAGGTCTACAATGGTAGTGGCGAATGGGGCGCGAGGTCCAGGAGGTCTGTAAGAAAGAGTTCCGCACAGAGTCGTTCTGGGGTTGATCAGGATCTGGAAGCAAGAATGAAATAACCATGAATTATTATTTACAGGAAATAATTTTTAAAGAAGATGGTAATATTTCAAGCCCGGAAGACAAATTTGAGTTTTTTCAAGAAACAGATACTCAGAGAGAAAGAAGTATTATTTCTAAGGTAATTATTTGCTAATTTGTATATAAAATACAGAATTGATAACCTGAGGTTGAGGTAGAAATCATTTACATAAAAACTGGTAAATTAAGAGCCCAGAAGGAACCTTTGTTATAATTTATGGAATAAAATCACATAGAGAACGGAGTACTGTTTGCTAAGCAATTACCAGAGTATCTATAAAATAATTGACAAAATGTGAAGCTCAGTCACTGCTGCAAATACGCAAGACAAAAAGCTTCTAATCCCCTGGGTAGGCTTATACAATTGTTGTTTATTTTTTGGTGATGGTATTTTTAAACATGGGAGTCAATTAATTAATGATGTAGTGAAATGTTTATGGTGGACGATATTTATTCACACAATATGTTCATATGTTATAACCTTATTCCTTTCTAGTACATGAAAAGTTTATGATGGTGATTGTTTCTATGAAAACCGGCTGAAGTATTATTTCTGTTTTTTGTAACAGTAAATAAGTTCATGTGTTCTAACTTTTGTCTTCCTTTCCAGTATATGATAAATGTATGATGTTTTTATTTTATGAATATATACTGATGTATAATTTCTGTATTTTGTAACAGCCCTGAAGTAGAGCAGTGAGGGTGAAACACATGCTGGTTGTAGGCTGTATTTGTGGTATAAAGAGTCACAACAAGTGATCCAATAAAAAAAGAATAAAAGAAAAACTACTAAAGATTGTGCATTGTGTGATTTTGGCAATATCTCAGTACAGTTACTTTTTTGTATTATTAATTACTATACTGGTGGGGACCAGTACACTAAGATTTTAGCGAAATTCATAATACCCAAATAATATTTAAGAACATGCTTCCATAGGAAAGCATTTTTTCACTTGCCTATAACTTTGGGGACAGTTGACAGATCTTTACAAAATTGTGCAATAGAAGTGTCAAGTTAGGTCTTGTTGTACATGGAAAGTTTTGAGGTGATCCGTCAAGCGGTGGTCCAGAAAAAGGGTTGTCAAACAAAGTGTGTTTTTCCACAATAATTCCCATAGCACTTAGACGCGCCTGCAGCCCAAACTGCTGGACAGAATTACACCAAATTTGCCTGAAAGGTCGAGTTGGTTACGCAGATTGTGTTTTTTGTTATTTGGTGTAAATATTTTAGTAGTTGATGGGAAATATAAGAAAATACAGTTAGTGATATCTGTCAACACAACGGAGTCACAAAAAATAATGAGCTCGTGCAGGGAAATGCAGAGCTCTGATTGACTTCCATCTTGGGACTCAGCTTCAGCCACGTCCCAAAAAAAAGAGAAAAAAAAGGAAAAGGGGCAGGGCAGAAATACCCTGAACCCATATATTTGGTCCTGGGGTCCCAGGTGAACCCCCGACAGGCCAAAAAAGCTTTTTTTTTTTTTAAATACAGCAAAATTGCAATATTCGCAAATTTGTGGTCAAAACGAATACTTAATAATAATTAACCCCCAGGTGGGCCAGGTCCCGGGGGTATGCCAGTGAAATAGGAGGGGGGCACCAGGGCCCCCCTCATGGGGCTTTTGAAAGCCCCAGGGACGGCCACCTCCCTGGGGCATTGATTTTTGTGTTTGTAGGGGAGCCCATGCAGCTCCCCCCGCAGCCCCGGTGACCGCCAACTCCCCGGGGCACTTAACAGCATGTATGTGAGCAGGCCTGTTGGGCCCGCCTGCGCCTGGGAACAGCCACCTCCCCGGTGCAAATCAAACTAAAAAAATGGTGGGGGGCACGCGCCATCCCCCCACTATTTCGGGGACCACCACCTCCCTGGGGCTAAAGAAACAACCCAGCCACACAACGCTGAAGAATAAAGACATGTATAACTACTCTCTGTGTGGGGCCATTGTTGAGTGGGATGCTACAGATACATTGAATAAAAAATATAACTATTTGAAATAAATTACTTCTCTATCAAGAGGAAAATGTTTGCGAGATTAGGGGTACAATTTCTAGCAAACAGTTCATGCACATCCAATATGGAGAGCAAGTCTTAAAGTGTTCATTAAAAGAAAGCAAAAATGTACTGGTCAGTCATCCATTTCGTGCCATGTGTAGATTGTGGATGATTGTCAGCTTACTCTGTTGAACAGCAAGAAGTGGAACACGTGTTAACGGTTCAGTCTCTGTCTCTTCAGAGCAGATTGCATAGGGTAAATAATGCTGACCCCGTATATTTTCAAGAACTGCAGAAATCAATTATGGCAGAAATGGTTGTCTTTTGGAATGGATCGAACATAGAAGAAATTTTTGTAGAAATGCAACAAGCAATAAATTAACGTGATTTCTGAAGGATTTAATAAGGGTAGGGAGCCAAGGCATAAACGCACAGGCCGTCAGCAACAATGTACCTTTTTACCATAATTATTTTATACAGTTCTTGAAAATATACTGGGTTATAATAAAGGTTAGAAAGTGAATAGGATTGGGGTCATATAGCTGGTGCCACTTTTTTCCATGCAATTCTCCAAGAAGGCTCATTAGTCACAAGAATGGGAGAATCTTCTTCTGATTAGCTACTTTTCAGTTATGTCCCTTGCACAAGGATGGGAGACAAGGGCATAGTTTCATAGAAGATACATAGACATATAAATGTTGAAGAGGATGCAGAGAGAAAAGAAAGCATGGGGGGATAAGGCAGACTGTTTCTGGACTCACAGAACATTGGTCTATTTGTAAGTGGGTGCTCATAGTCTTGGATGAAATTGGTATGATTGTTCATTATTGATATTTTAAAGTATGATGCTAGTACTTTTAGTTTATGGCCAAAGGTTGTATGTTTTCTGTTAAACTACATGATGGGATTAGGACTGGAATACTAATACCCAAGAATAATTTGATTCATTGACATACATGACTCATTTAGATGCAGTAAGGTGCTGGCAGTATCGTAACAGACTAACATATTCAAAGCAAGACTCAAGAGTTTGATGTCAAACAATAGTAGAATACATCGAGAAAATCAAGAGGAACATCACAGCAGACAGTGGATGTCTATGGCAAATTGACAAATCTGGTGAGTACCTGTCTGTGAGTGATCCACCAGGGGTGATGGTGACAGAACAAAGGGCGATGATCTGTCACAGAATATAAACTTGCCATAGTTGACGAACATCTGCATTGTGCCATTTTGAATATGCTTTAACTTCAAGCTTTTTTTCAATTCTGACAGTTTGGGGTTCCTAAACATTGCAAAAAATTGAAAACGGCATATGCAACTTAAAAGGAGGTGAACCATTTAGAGATCACGCATGTATGTATGTCATCAGCCCTCCTTCCACTTCCCTTGAACAACCTATGGCTCATTCCTTCGTGATACCTCAATATCTTCTGTAGCTTTCCTCCCTTATTTGCTGTTTTTTAATTGACCAAATAGCAATTTATGTTTCAGCATGGTTATTTTTATGCCATCAGCTAGTGCAGAGAGTCACTCTTTTGCTAAAGGCACCTTTTCTACATCCTTGCAATTTTTCATGATATGGGTGGATCTCAGTCCCTTGATGCCAAAAGAGCAAGATGGGAGCCATTGTCCCTGCTGATGACCCTTCCAGGCTCTACTCTGATGCCATGTGGACTGTCTGCCAATCAGAATCTGCTCTCCAAATACATAGGAATCGCTTGACAGTGGCAGCGACAAAACTTCCTGCATGCACAAAGGCATGGTCCTGCAACTCAAATGTGGGTCAACGTTGCTCTTAGGTGATTATGATAAAGTGTACAGAAGGGTTGGGGTGAGTGGGGTTGTGATATGATTGTTACCAAGGTCGGCACAGGCTTGATGTTTCAACGCGAGGGTGTGGACTCTCCATTTGCTGTATCAGTTTCCCTCAGTTGTAGCCAAGTATACCTTAATAAGAACACCTCAGTGGAAGGCGAGCCTAAGCCGGACTTGAATACCAGGGTAACATCTTATTCACTGGCTTTATGGACATACTTGTCTTTACTCTCCACCTGAGAAGGTACTAGATGACTGCTCTGTCACTGAAACACCTACAATCATAAGTAACCTGGGATCTCTTTTCTGCCAAAAGCTGACATTTGCACATAAAGGCACCTTTGAGTTATGGACACAAAGAACAGGTTTACTATCAGGAAGCATTCTTGCAAGGGCTACACAAGGAAATACAAAGTTCAGCGCCAGTCAGCTATCAGGTGCAATTGGACATTTATGTGGCAACAGAATGTTGTGCTGTGCCAAATGACATTATCAAAACACACAAGATGATGGACGGAATGCTGCACATTGGCAAACATTCACCCCCAGTCACAGATCTGGTTTTAATCCATCGTTATTTTGCTTCACCACGCCACCCCAGTTCAGACATAGCCATATGCAAATCAGTCTTGACCCTGTGCCTCATGGGAACAGTCCAGACCGAACTGCCAAGCCATGTCTTCCCTGGACCGGAATCAAGCATCCTAGGACCGGTTTCAGGCTATCCGCCTTCATCAGCCAGGATAGCTTGACTCCAGTGGCGTAGTGAGCACGGGACCCACGTCTGGGCATACCCTTCCCACTTAGGGCGAAATGCAAAACACACAAGATGATGGACGGAATGCTGCACATTGGCAAACATTCACCCCCAGTCACAGATCTGGGTTTAATCCATCGTTATTTTGCTTCACCACGCCACCCCAGTTCAGACATAGCCATATGCAAATCAGTCTTGACCCTGTGCCTCATGGGAACAGTCCAGACCGAACTGCCAAGCCATGTCTTCCCTGGACCGGAATCAAGCATCCTAGGACCGGTTTCAGGCTATCAGCCTTCATCAGCCAGGATAGCTTGACTCCAGTGGCGTAGTGAGCACGGGACCCACGTCTGGGCATACCCTTCCCACTTAGGGCGAAATGCAAAACACACAAGATGATGGACGGAATGCTGCACATTGGCAAACATTCACCCCCAGTCACAGATCTGGGTTTAATCCATCGTTATTTTGCTTCACCACGCCACCCCAGTTCAGACATAGCCATATGCAAATCAGTCTTGACCCTGTGCCTCATGGGAACAGTCCAGACCGAACTGCCAAGCCATGTCTTCCCTGGACCGGAATCAAGCATCCTAGGACCGGTTTCAGGCTATCAGCCTTCATCAGCCAGGATAGCTTGACTCCAGTGGCGTAGTGAGCACGGGACCCATATCTGGGCATACCCTTCCCACTTAGGGCGAAATGCAAAACACACAAGATGATGGACGGAATGCTGCACATTGGCAAACATTCACCCCCAGTCACAGATCTGGGTTTAATCCATCGTTATTTTGCTTCACCACGCCACCCCAGTTCAGACATAGCCATATGCAAATCAGTCTTGACCCTGTGCCTCATGGGAACAGTCCAGACCGAACTGCCAAGCCATGTCTTCCCTGGACCGGAATCAAGCATCCTAGGACCGGTTTCAGGCTATCAGCCTTCATCAGCCAGGATAGCTTGACTCCAGTGGCGTAGTGAGCATGGGACCCACGGCTGGGCATACCCTTCCCACTTAGGGCGAAATGCAAAACACACAAGATGATGGACGGAATGCTGCACATTGGCAAACATTCACCCCCAGTCACAGATCTGGGTTTAATCCATCGTTATTTTGCTTCACCACGCCACCCCAGTTCAGACATAGCCATATGCAAATCAGTCTTGACCCTGTGCCTCATGGGAACAGTCCAGACCGAACTGCCAAGCCATGTCTTCCCTGGACCGGAATCAAGCATCCTAGGACCGGTTTCAGGCTATCAGCCTTCATCAGCCAGGATAGCTTGACTCCAGTGGCGTAGTGAGCACGGGACCCACGTCTGGGCATACCCTTCCCACTTAGGGCGAAATGCAAAACACACAAGATGATGGACGGAATGCTGCACATTGGCAAACATTCACCCCCAGTCACAGATCTGGGTTTAATCCATCGTTATTTTGCTTCACCACGCCACCCCAGTTCAGACATAGCCATATGCAAATCAGTCTTGACCCTGTGCCTCATGGGAACAGTCCAGACCGAACTGCCAAGCCATGTCTTCCCTGGACCGGAATCAAGCATCCTAGGACCGGTTTCAGGCTATCAGCCTTCATCAGCCAGGATAGCTTGACTCCAGTGGCGTAGTGAGCACGGGACCCACGTCTGGGCATACCCTTCCCACTTAGGGCGAAATGCAAAACACACAAGATGATGGACGGAATGCTGCACATTGGCAAACATTCACCCCCAGTCACAGATCTGGGTTTAATCCATCGTTATTTTGCTTCACCACGCCACCCCAGTTCAGACATAGCCATATGCAAATCAGTCTTGACCCTGTGCCTCATGGGAACAGTCCAGACCGAACTGCCAAGCCAAGTCTTCCCTGGACCGGAATCAAGCATCCTAGGACCGGTTTCAGGCTATCAGCCTTCATCAGCCAGGATAGCTTGACTCCAGTGGCGTAGTGAGCACGGGACCCACGTCTGGGCATACCCTTCCCACTTAGGGCGAAATGCAAAACACACAAGATGATGGACGGAATGCTGCATATTGGCAAACATTCACCCCCAGTCACAGATCTGGGTTTAATCCATCGTTATTTTGCTTCACCACGCCACCCCAGTTCAGACATAGCCATATGCAAATCAGTCTTGACCCTGTGCCTCATGGGAACAGTCCAGACCGAACTGCCAAGCCATGTCTTCCCTGGACCGGAATCAAGCATCCTAGGACCGGTTTCAGGCTATCAGCCTTCATCAGCCAGGATAGCTTGACTCCAGTGGCGTAGTGAGCACGGGACCCATGTCTGGGCATACCATTCCCACTTAGGCGAAATGCAAAACACACAAGATGATGGACGGAATGCTGCACATTGGCAAACATTCACCCCCAGTCACAGATCTGGGTTTAATCCATCGTTATTTTGCTTCACCACGCCACCCCAGTTCAGACATAGCCATATGCAAATCAGTCTTGACCCTGTGCCTCATGGGAACAGTCCAGACCGAACTGCCAAGCCATGTCTTCCCTGGACCGGAATCAAGCATCCTAGGACCGGTTTCAGGCTATCAGCCTTCATCAGCCAGGATAGCTTGACTCCAGTGGCGTAGTGAGCACGGGACCCACGTCTGGGCATACCCTTCCCACTTAGGGCGAAATGCAAAACACACAAGATGATGGACAGAATGCTGCACATTGGCAAACATTCACCCCCAGTCACAGATCTGGGTTTAATCCATCGTTAGTTTGCTTCACCACGCCACCCCAGTTCAGACATAGCCATATGCAAATCAGTCTTGACCCTGTGCCTCATGGGAACAGTCCAGACCGAACTGCCAAGCCATGTCTTCCCTGGACCGGAATCAAGCATCCTAGGACCGGTTTCAAGCTATCAGCCTTCATCAGCCAGGATAGCTTGACTCCAGTGACATAGTGAGCACGGGACCCACGTCTGGGCATACCCTTCCCACTTAGGACGAAATGCAAAACACACAAGATGATGGACGGAATGCTGCACATGGGCAAGGAAGTGAGAGAATCCCTGGGCATCAACTTGGGCAGCTATTGGAGCTTACCAGGTGCACCCTCTTCTTCCTCTGTCTTGCACTTTGGTACCTTTGCCCCTATGCTGTTATCTATGGTTTCTGGAGTATTGAGGGCAGGAACAGAAAATGCCTTCAGAATCATATTTACCTTCTGTACTTTTCAACGCTTGCCCTTTCCTAAGCCCCACAGGAGAAAATCTGGAGGATGTTGAGTGGTTAAGACTGGGATAAGAGGTCGTACCTGTCATTTCTCGGGGGCAAATAGTGCCTGGTGTCACTACCTTTCCTCTAGGCATGAATTGACTTCCATCCATGGTCTCCAGAGTAGGGAGCCCACGTCCTCGGCAGTGTCAAAGGTGGTTTAGGTGCGAAGGGGATCAGGTTCTAACTAAAAGTCTTCCATAGAACTAGATTCTGCCGACAGTACTCAGACTATGCAACCCACTTGCAGAGAAAGAGAGAGAACAAAAGCATACCACCTGGGCCTATTAGCGGAAAAGACCTTGAAATGCAAGAATGCGAATGTACACAACAATTTCATTTACAAAACTTCAAAGATTAATAGGAACATGATTAAACAGAATGCATGCAATTAAGCAATTATCCCCTGTGTTAATTACACTTGCTATTTACTTACAGATGTATTGAATCTACTGTTTGAGTCTTCAAATCTAATTTATGTTGCCATGACACTGCCCACAGCGGGTGTATTAGTCGCAGCCCACAGAAAACCTTGTGCCTACGAAAGAAAAATACATTATTTCAAACGTACGAGTCTTAACCTGGCAGGGGCATGAAAGAGGAAGGCGCCTCAATGACACGTGTGTTCTGTGGCAAGTCCGAGCAGAGACGGGTAGGGCTCATGAAATAGCAACGAGAACAAAAGCCCAGAAAGCAGGTGGGAGTGAAAGCGTCCTCTAGGCCTGTCTCTGTCACGCGATGGGGCGAGTCCTTTCACGAGTGTGACAGGCCGTTGATCGGCACACACAAGTCTTTGCATGTTCAGGTTGTGGTTGAAGGGAGGGAGGGCCCGAGTTGTTGTCTAACCTGCCAGTTGATGTGACTGTGCTGATCCCTGCTCTTCAGCAAGTTACCGTTTCTAACCTCTCTGCCTTTCTGTGATTGAATTGTTTAGTTGAAATGAACATGAATTACAGGCCCAGCAGGACGTAAGAGTGAGGTTTGAGGATGTGGAACGAAAAGGCTAAATAAAGGTCAGCGATGGAGCACTGAGATGCGCATAGCCAGCTGTGGAATATCATGATTTGCAGATGTGAGACAACTCAATACGGTCATTGTGACCTGTGAAGAGGGGACTGTGCTCCTAAATTTAAGACTAGAGAGTTTCAGTTTCTACAGTCATAGAAAGTGGTCGTGGATCTGCAAAGGTGAGAGGCGAGAATGGAATTTAAGAGGGGACCAGTGAGGTAGAGTCTGGAGAGGAGAGGGAACTGTTTGCCATATAACTAGAGAACACTCAATAGCTCCTCTACAGTGCCATCTCGAACTTTCTTCTGTCTTGCAATGGAACTCAGTGCCCCGATGACGATATTCCTCGTACATAGAATAAAGTCTTGTGGGGACCAGTGTAAGTCCAGCTGGGCATCATGTTCTTTCTTTTTTTCCTATAGAGAGTGTAACAGTTATGAATTGTGCGGAGGAGTACGTTTGTATTATAATCACATTGTGAGAGTCTATTTTACAGCAGGAAATTTTGTTTTCTGTCAGAAAATGAAATCTGCACACAAGGGTATTGGCAAGTTGAGGCACTTGAGGTCATTTCCGGTTTGGTGGAGCAGGAGCACTGCCGTAGATTGGAGATGCATCTAAACTTGTAGTTCCCTCTCTTTAATTAAAGTCGATGGAAGTCCTAGACTTATACTGAAGAAACCTACACTGGCATAGACCTTTGGCGTGCTATCCATCTGCTACAGGGGCGTCAGGTCAGTGACAGTCACCCAGCCCTATTCAGAGTGAGCCTTGGAACAACGTCCTCTCCCCCCTCAACCCTGCCCCTGTGCTCCCAGGCCTACCATTCCAGCGTGTTTTCCCAGGCATGTCCCCAAAAATAACGCCTCATGAAACTCTTTCAGAAATTTCGATGAAGACACCATTCATAAAATCTTAACTAAACTGAAACCCTCAAACCATTTCAATGACCCTCTTCCCTCCAAATTCTTCAAGGAAATCATACACTCAATACTCCCAATCTGGACCAAGATTGTTAATGCCTCCCTGCTTCAAGGCTCCATCCCTGGCTGCCTAAAGTCCAGTCAAGTTACCCCCTTCCTAAAAAACCCAAAAGCGGACCAAACTGACCGTAACAACTTCCGACCTATTTCCAACATCCCTACCCTTGCGAAGCTCCTGGAAAAATGTGGTCCCATACAACTCTGTAACCACATCGATCAATTCCAACTATTAGACCAATTAAAACCTGGCTTCCGTGCAGGGCACAGCACTGAATCTGCTATGACACACATTGTGGACGATGCACTAAAAATGTTGAATCAGAACCAAGCTTATCTACTAGTCCTCCTTGACCTATCTTCGGCATTCGATATGGTTAAGCATGTAAACCTCCTAGGCCTTTTGGAACACCAAATGGGCCTAACAGGACCAGTCCTTAACTGCTTCTCCTCCTATTTCCTAAACAGGTTTCAAAGAGTCAAGCTTAATCATTCTCTATCACAGACCACGCCGATCACTCTAGGGATCCCACAGGGCTCATCTCTTTCGCCCACTCTCTTCAACCTATTCATGGAGCTCCTAACAGAAATCCTGAGCTCAACCAACTTCCACTATCACATGCACACCAACGATACTCAACTATACCTATAAGACTCCACCCCAGAAGACATCAGTTCCCTCAATACAACACTAATGAAAACTCAAAACTAGCTAGCAACCAATCACCTCAAACTAAATGCAAAAACAACTGAGCTCCTACTAATCGCCCACTAAAACAGTCGCTGATCATCGAAGAATGGTGGAAACAGCTTACAGCCCTCAACTGCACTCCACAAATCATCGATTCTGCAAAACCACTGGGCTTAACTCTTGACAAGAATCTCAACATGCAGAAGCACATCAGTGCCGCCACTAAAGCAGCAAATCACCAAATGAGTATATTAAGAAAAATTAAACCTTTCCTCTCCCCCAACGACTTCAAGCATTCAGTACAAGCCCCAGTGATTCCCTGGTTGGACTATGGTAGTACAACCCTATTTGGACCAGCCAGGTCCAAACTGGCTCCTCTAAGGGCCTTGTTCAACTCTGCCGTTAGTCTCATCACTCATCAAAAAGGTAGAACCACATAACCCCGGATCTCAAATCCCTCAATTATCCCTTATGAAGCAAAAATCCAGCAAAAAATCACCTGCATGGCGCATAAAGCCCTCCACCACAATACCCCTAAATATCTTGCCGAGAAGCTAGAACTCTCTGGTCTCTCCAGATCATCCAGAAGCTCCAACACCTTTCTTCTGAAACCTCGGAGATTCCACAAGAAGAAAACCTACAACCGTGCCTTCTCTGGGATTGCCCCAAGAATCTAGAACACATTACCTCCTGAAATTAGAATGAATCCCTCGATCATATCCTTAACCCCTTCCGTGCGCGCATCGGCCAACGGCCGTCGCGAGCACTACCTCGCTAGTGCTGCGCACGTCCGTTGGCCGATGCGGCCCCGCCCACTCAATAGAACTCCCGCACCGCGGCAGAATTTGCAGTTAAGGAGTTAAAGAAAGTCAAAGAACTCCTTATGAACAAATGTATTCCCTAGATCCCAGGACTTTAGTTTCCTCAGCTGCTCACATTTCTACTTATCTCTGGCTACCTAGTGCACTCATCCCAGCAGTACCGACGGTACCCCTCTGCTTCTCAACACTGCCTGGTACTTGCAGTGGTCTGAACTATGACACTGTTGTTATTAGTGACGGACCTATGATTTCGGTTGTTCCTGAAAGTGTAGTGCATTTGAGTACATTTTATATTACTGTTTCTACTAATCACTAAGGTGATGGGAGGCTGCTTACAATAAGTCTAACCACTGGCATTAGCTCAGGATAGCATTCCAACCCATCATTCTTTTTCTCACCATGCCATCTCAGTTTGGACCAAGCCATGTGCATATCAGTCTTGACCCTGCTCCTCATGGAAAGAGTCCAGCCCAATCTGCCAAGTCAGGTCCTCCCTGAAACGGAGCACAAGCAACCCAGGACCGGTTTTGCCATAGTTATGGGCTTACCAGCCGGGTATAGCTTGATTCCAATGGCACAGTGAGCATGGGACCCCTATCTAGGCATACCTATGCCACTTAGGGCGGTACATGAAACACACAAAAGGTGATGGGAGGCTGCTTGCAATAAGTCTAACCACTGGCAATCGCTTGGGACAGAACTCTAACAGAATCCTTCTTTTGCTCACCATGACACCTCCATTTGGACCTAGCCATATGCCATGTCCAAACTGGGGTGACATGGTGTGCAAAATAATGATGGATTGGGATGCGGCCCACGTAGTTACCAGTCACTGAGATTAATTCAAGCATTCCATCCACCACTTTATTGTATACTTTAGTGTGTCACCCTAGGGAGGACGGGTATGCCCAGATGTGGGAACCGTGCACACTCTGTCACTGAAGCCGGGCTGTACCAGGCTGATGAGCCCATAATTGGGGCAAACCAGTCCTGGGTTGCTTGTGTTCACTTTTTGTATACTTTAGAAGTATATTAAAGGTTTACACCAGCGGCTCCATTGGTGTATACAGCTTTTCCTCTGACTGTAAAGCCAGTGGGGGAACCATGAGTTTGGCAGGCGAGGAGCAGTATTCCCACTCCGCCAAATTCTGGTTGAAGGGCAGAGTGAAGAAGGAGGGCATAGAAGAACAGGACCCCATGCATTTACAAAAGGAGTAGTACCATGTCATGAGTTAATTTACCCATGAGCAGTGTGGGACGCCCTACCACAGGAGGAGCCTACCTGGAGTGGCCAATGGATTTTACCATGTCTGGAGAAGGGACCAGCATGAGGAACAGTTTCTCTGGCAATGTTTCTCTGACTGCAGCAGGGAAACTCAGCAGGCTGAAGAAGAGATTCTGTGTGTGGCTGCTGATGAAACATGGACTCACAGTAAATGACTGTTAATCATTGGGCAACTGCAACAAAGTGAGAAGGGACTTCCTGGGAGGCTTTTAAATGGGTAAAAGCCAGTTCTACAATTTACATCAACATTGATAAACTTTTAATCTATGTTTACCACGTGTGAAGAAGCTACAACCTAGGTATCACTTGGCAACTTTGCCCTTCAGGTATTGTGTGTGAAAATGTTCATAACCCACGGTTTACAATTTTTGAAACAATATGTGTCTAAGTATTTCCATTTCTATCATCATTAGGGGAACTTCTACACCAATGGAGAAAGAACAGTTACGCAGCTTTGGAGTTTACTCAGAAGCTCAGTAGGGGAGAGATTTTTAGAGACAGATAAAGTTTAGAATTTCCCTGTGATGTTAGAAGAATTTGTAGAATTTAGAAAACTTTGGGAAACTTTGCCTGTTTTGAAGACATATGAAGTTACCTCATTTTATTTTAACCCGCTAGGCCCATTAACTTAGACTATCTCAGAAGCTTCACTATCAAAGTCCTTGAAAAATTCAATGTCATCCACACAAATCAGTCCACACTGTCTCAGGGGGCTGACTATGTTTTCCACAGCCCCTTACAATCCTGAAGTTGCACCATACCAGCCTCCTTAATTGACTGTTAATAAACTGAACTAGACAACAGTGAAAATGTCCTAAGTAGGGGGTTAGTTACTACACCGCTAATGAGAAAAATTGAATTCACAAATCTTTCCATTGGAATCATGCTGAGCACAATCACCACAGGACCCAAGGGTCTAGTAGCTAGACGATCTCTTCTCCATTGTCTTTCCTTGCTTATAACAGAACTGTGTATTTGGCGGTATTAGTGGTTGCATTCTGTTTTGGTTACTATATTAGCATGAAATCGCAATCCTTGCTAGAAATAGATGGCCCAGGGCCCAGGGCCCAGGGCCCAGAACCTAGCCATAGAAGATCACCAATTCGATTTCAAACTGCAATAAGACTTTATTACAAATTTACTGCCCATACCTTTGGCAAAGCTTCTTGTGTAGTTTTTAAGAGCAGATTGATTCAGTTGGAAACCGAACCAAAAGACTGTACACATGCACTGGTCCTCCAGAATTTGTGTAGTCAGATTGGGTATGGGAAATGACCCACCAGTCTGCTGTGCCTGCCATCTTAGTAGAAGACTACCAGCCACAGATGTCAATGGGGACGGTTTGGATTTAAGTGCAGCAGTCAATGCAGTGGAAGCACTTTTGTCAGAACTGAAATGCCAGTTTGCTTCCATAGACTGGCAGCAGGTTGGCCTTGTTTTTTTGTTTTGCAGAAACAAACTTCCAAAGCAAAATGTCTCACTCTACAAAATGAAAAATATCAATGTCCTTGATGTGCAGGGAATTTTCTTCTTGTGTTCGGAAACTATTGCTTTTTCCATGTGCACAAAAGGGATGCCTGTCACAATAGTTGGATATATGAAAAAACAGGAAACTAAGGGCCACCCTAAGTAGGGCTAGCAGTTTGATTCTCTGAAGCCAGCAGACGTGTGGAGAAAGAGCTACTAGAAGAGGGTTTCCCATATCGAAGTCAGCTGAGGCTACTCCAGGAAAAAAACAGTGGTGGGTAAACCACATGATTGGTGCAGTAAGAGAATCAACACTTTAAGGTGATTCTCCCATCGTCACAAACTCTAAATTACCCCTTTGTCTTCACCTGGATTGGCACTCTCTTTCAAAAGTGCAATTTACCAGCTTCCAAGCTCCAACCAAAAACCCCTCCATGTGGACCAATCACCCCGCACAAACTCCAGTATCCCTGAGCACATTTCTTCATCCAACTTATACCAAACATAGATCAGGCTTTCTGCACGTTTGCTGTTTTTTCAGTGTAGAGAGATATACTGTATGTACGCTCACTGTATTGAGGAAAGGATAAGGGGCCTTTCAGTTTTCACTAACTAGCCTCCTTCCATCAACGTACTTTCTTCCCCTACAGTGGTGGTGTGTGTATTCCTCCCAGACATGGGGACAAAACGGGCTTAGGTGACAACATAGGCTAACCTTGGCAGAATGGCTGGGGAATTGTACTCAGCCCTGAATTACACTTCAAAAGACCCTGCCTGCAGCACACACATAGGAGCGTGACGCTAGCCTTTTGTTACCACAGACATTTGAGAGTGCCAGAGCACTGAGCCACATAAGCAAAATTCCCTGCAATGAATCTTTCTAGATGCCTGAAGAATAATCAGGAGTTAGCATCAGCCACGAATTACAAGTTGGTGACAAAGGCCAATTGTATGGTAGAATCCTCTCCTCCATTACCGTTGGTAGACTTGCAAGCTCCCATTCACGGCTCTATTGGCTTTTCGTGAGCACAATTTAACATTCACCAGCAATTAAACATTGCAGTGACATTGGTATCAAGAATAGAGTTTAGACAGAAGATGCTCTTTTGGCAGAGGTACATAGTGCTTTTCAAGTACTCTTTGACTGCTTGCAATATGTTTAGAAATGTGGTAAGGGAAATAGTGCATGGGTGTAGAAAATTAATGACATATAAATGCTCTGAGTAGCCATTCCTGAAGCAGTCTGTAATAGTGAGGTTGAGTCAGCAAACACTCAGGGGCCGATTCCGATTCGGGCCGGAAAACATACCGACCGACTCGGTACGGGAATTTAGTCCGACCGACTCAGACCGGCGCCGCACGACCCGGGTAGTACGATGAAATGCATGTGAAATCCGACAGACTCGGACGGAATACAAAACGACCGACCGAGCCGGACGGAAACAAGCCATCCGGCCGGGAAATCACGCGAAACGAACCGACCGACATGCACTCGGATTGAACCCGAAAGAAACGTACCCGCGAACTCCGACCCGCGTAGTACGATGCTGTGCGTGCAAAACACGACCGACTCGCCCGGAGCACAAGCCGTACGACTGACACGCATACAAAACCCAGCCGAAGCAACCCAATACTACGTGACCGACTCGGACGCCGCATATGAAACCTAGCTGACACACAGCGGGAACGAGTCGGACAAGATCGCACCAGACAACTGCAGCGTCCTACTCGGACACAAGAACGACTCCTACATGCACCAAAAACACCAAGGAAAAATTAGGGAAAAAAGGGCCAAACAAGCAACCACAAAGCCAATAAATACAGGGAGGAAAAAAAAAATGGAACAAGGACACACCTCCAACTCCACCTACATAAAGGCCACAAATCCCTACCATGATCCTTTGCAAATTCCACTGACCTGCCAGCACACAACACCATCACACAGCAACCACAGACACACTCACAGCTCATACATCACACAAGCCACACACCATTACCACACCCACATATAGCACCCTCACACACACCCAGCTAAACCTACTTTCACACCCCCCCACTTGCACACACACACACATCAATCACCACCACCAGCCATCACCATGCCCCCAAAGAAGAACCATAAGTTCCTAGATAGTGAATTGGAAGTCCTGGTAGACGAGATCCTGAGGGTAGAGCCACAGTTGTTTGGTACATTGGTACAACAGACCCCCATGTCGCAGAAAACCAAGATGTGGGCGAGGATTGTCGACAGGGTGAACGCACAATCACCATGTTTGCGCACAAAGGAAGACATCCAGAACAGGTGGTATGATGTGCGCAGGAGGGTCCGGGACCTACTCAAAATGGACTACCTCCTCAGCCAGCACACCGGCAGTGGCCCTCCTGCAAAACCAGTATACCTCAGGCCCTGGGAGGAGAAGGTGCGGGCCATCCTACCACCAGTGAGCATATACGGACTAACAGACATCCCAGAGCCTGGTGAGTACACAACTAATATACACAATAAGGTGTGACAACACACACACATCACAGTCAAGGGGATAGGCAAACCATGCACCCTTAGCAAATACACAGCAACCAAAAGATATTCATCCCAAGATGTGAATGCTAGTCAGACAAACACAATACCTCCCATCTCATAGTGATATGTAACTGTGTCATGACATGTACAAACCTAACAACAAATACAGCAAGGCAGTGGCACAAATAGAACCAACAAACACTCCCAGATATTTAAACACCACTAGAACACCACCTCACAGGGAAGCTCACTGAAAGGAAGGAATTATGTGTATGCTGGTTAAGTCAGTGTAGCCAATAGCATGATGGGAGTGGTAGTCACAGATATTGGTCACCCTCACAATTGGCCCATCAACACCACTCTGAACCATACTCACATCACAGGGAGTGGAAAAGGACTCACAAGATGGCTGACACTGGGTACTGCTGGGGGGAGCACAAGGCCCTGCTGGGAACTGTGCAAAAACCAACAGCAGGACACCACTGACTGACATCCTGAAAGACAACTTGCACTCCCTGCAATGGAAGCACGTTCCATGGTGGGATATCTGGCTGGGTGGGAAGCAGGACTCACAGCACTGACCATAGTTACAAGGACCTCCCCTCACACAAACCCTCAACACTAACTCCACATAACCCACCTGGGAGAATGCAATGCCTCACATCCTAACTGAAGATCCCACAAAGAACCACCACCCTGGGTTATGCTGTGTGAAGCACAGGGACACTCTTGGGACTTGTAGCCAAACAACTGCCAGGACAACTCTCCCAGCCATCCTGTCAGCACAGGCACCCCACCCCACAGGGAAGCAGAGTCAAAAGAAAGGAAGGATGGGCATGCTGGGAAGGGGGTGGAGGCAATAGCATGATGGGAGTTGTAGGCACAGATATTGCTCACCCTCACAATTGGCCCATCAACACCACTCTCAACCATGCTCACATCACAGGGAGTGGAAAAGGACTCACAAGATGGCTGACACTGGGTACTGCTGGGGGAGCACAAGGCTCTGCTGGGAACTGTGCAACAACCAACAGCAGGACACCACTGACTGACATCCTGAAAGACAACTTGCACTCCCTGCAATGGAAGCACGTTCCATGGTGGGATATCTGGCTGGGTGGGAAGGAGGACTCACAGCACTGACCATAGTTACAAGGACCTCCCCTCACACACACCCTCAACACTAACTCCTCATAACCCACCTGGGAGAATGCAATGCCTCACATCCTAACTGAAGATCCCACAAAGAACCACCACCCTGGGTTATGCTGTGTGAAGCACAGAGACACTCTTGGGACTTGTAGCCAAACAACTGCCAGGACAACACTCCCAGCCATCCTGTCAGCACAGGCACCCCACCCCACAGGGAAGCAGAGTCAAAAGGAAGGAAGGATGGGCATGCTGGGAAGGGGGTGGAGGCAATAGCATGATGGGAGTTGTAGGCACAGATATTGCTCACCCTCACAATTGGCCCATCAACACCACTCTCAACCATGCTCACATCACAGGGAGTGGAAAAGGACTCACAAGATGGCTGACACTGGGTACTGCTGGGGGAGCACAAGACCCTGCTGGGAACTGTGCAACAACCAACAGCAGGACACCACTGACTGACATCCTGAAAGACAACTTGCACTCCCTGCAATGGAAGCACGTTCCATGGTGGGATATCTGGCTGGGTGGGAAGGAGGACTCACAGCACTGACCATAGTTACAAGGACCTCCCCTCACACACACCCTCAACACTAACTCCACATAACCCACCTGGGAGAATGCAATGCCTCACATCCTAACTGAAGATCCCACAAAGAACCACCACCCTGGGTTATGCTGTGTGAAGCACAGGGACACTCTTGGGACTTGTAGCCAAACAACATCCAGGACAACACTCACAGCCATCCGGTCAGCACAGGCACCCCACCCCACAGGGAAGCAGAGTCAAAAGGAAGGAAGGATGGGCATGCTGGGAAGGGGGGTGGAGGCAATAGCATGATGGGAGTTGTAGGCACAGATATTGCTCACCCTCACAATTGGCCCATCAACACCACTCTCAACCATGCTCACATCACAGGGAGTGGAAAAGGACTCACAAGATGGCTGACACTGGGTACTGCTGGGGGAGCACAAGGCCCTGCTGGGAACTGTGCAACAACCAACAGCAGGACACCACTGACTGACATCCTGAAAGACAACTTGCACTCCCTGCAATGGAAGCACGTTCCATGGTGGGATATCTGGCTGGGTGGGAAGGAGGACTCACAGCACTGACCATAGTTACAAGGACCTCCCCTCACACACACCCTCAACACTAACTCCACATAACCCACCTGGGAGAATGCAATGCCTCACATCCTAACTGAAGATCCCACAAAGAACCACCACCCTGGGTTATGCTGTGTGAAGCACAGGGACACTCTTGGGACTTGTAGCCAAACAACTGCCAGGACAACACTCCCAGCCATCCTGTCAGCACATGCACCCCACCCCACAGGGAAGCAGAGTCAAAAGGAAGGAAGGAAGGATGGGCATGCTGGGAAGGGGGGTGGAGGCAATAGCATGATGGGAGTTGTAGGCCCAGATATTGCTCACCCTCACAATTGGCCCATCAACACCACTCTCAACCATGTTCACATCACAGGGAGTGGAAAAGGACTCACAAGATGGCTGACACCTGGTACTGCTGGGGGGAGCACAAGGCCCTGCTGGGAACTTTGCAACAACCAACAGCAGGACACCACTGACTGACATCCTGAAAGACAACTTGCACTCCCTGCAATGGAAGCACGCTTCATGGTGGGATAACTGGGCTGGGGGAGAAGGAGGCATGGATGGCAACCAAATACCACCAATGCTGGTCATGCACACACCTCAACATACACATTGACATGCCACAGGTTGGCAGGACAATGTGCTACACCAATATCACTCTCTGACTGTCACAATTTAGGAGAATGCAATGTCCTGGCCCACATCCAGAGGTAGAGTCACAACTGTCAGGTGTTTGAACAATTGATGCCAGTAGAAACATAACATACAATCTGTGTCTCTCCCCAAAACAGGTGATGATGGGGACACAGCAGCAGACGATGAGGAGTCCCTGTCCCAGGCTCCGGGGAGCACTGAGCTCACTGGTGTGGATCAGCCACTGCACTCCTCGGATTGTGATGAACCAGCTGGACCCTCCGGTGTGAGTCATCATGCAGCACCAGCAGGACCAACATCTACACCCCCTGCACCCATCCCTCCAACAACTGCCAACACACAGGCCACCCCTGTCAACATGGACAGACCAAGGACCACAGATGACAACAGCGCAGGGACCCAGGCCCAAACTGGAGCTGGTGACAACGAGCCCAGGAACAACACCCAAGTGGGCCCACGGTCACCTGTGCGTGCCACCGCAGGTCCTGCACGTGTCGCATGGGGTGGTGGGAGGGGTGGTAGACATAGGTCGCTCTTTGCAGAGGGGTCTGGACTGCATGATGACCCACAACTGGCACGCATCGCGGATGCGTACCAGACTAGCACCGGAGAGGTCAGCCAGGTAGTGGGGATCCTCAAGGACATACAACAGCAGCAGGCTGCCCATCATGCCCGCTTGGACTCCCACATGTCCCGTGTCGACACACATGTCACATGTCGAGACACACATGTCACGTGTCGAGACACACATGTCTGGCATGGAGTCCAAGTGGGACACATTGGAACAACTGACAGCGGTGCATAGAGACATACTGACATGCCTCCGCCAGATCAGCACCAACATGGTCTCACCTCCCCCTGTGCCCACAACAACTGCTGCTGAAACAACTGCAAATGCCACAGGGAGGGAGGAGGACTCTGGCAGAGAGTCCCCTGCACCGCCGCAGCCTGCACCTGAGGGTCCCCCCCCAAGAAGAGGGGCCGTCCGAAGAGGCCAAACTGAGAGGCTGATGGCCATCTACATCCCCCAGGAAGCCATCACATGTTCTGGAATTTTCCTCTGTGTGCAAACTGCACGCCCTGTCAAAGACAACCCAACTCTCCCACATGACATGGGGAGCCCTAGTTGGCCAAATTAATCAGATGACTGTGGACTTTACTCTGGATATTTCAGCTACCAAGACTTCCAATACACATGGGAACTTTGGATTCCAATTTCTATGTACAGCACCCACCATCCTGTGCACCATCCTGTATGTAAATAAACTCACCAATACACCATATCTGCCTCTGTTGTGATTCCAACGTGGTTTTTGTCATGTAGATGGTGATCTGCTAAATGACACTGTGCATGCTAACTGCTACAGCAAGTCCAACACAGTCATGTCAGTCATGGCGACGTGACACATATGAGGGAGACACACCACTAGGGCCACACAACACATACACACCAGGGCCATCAGACTCATCACCTATACTGATGTTGCAACGAAATACAGTGGAATGCACAGACACGCCACCTATTCGCAGTCACTGTCAACTAGACTACAGGTGCAGTAAGCAAATGTCAGTCAGATGTGTGACTACAGACAACGCACATCCCAAAGTGAAGCACAGGTTGATTACACATTTGCAACATGTTGTTTCCACTACAAATGCAAGCTAATCCAACCTGGCTGTGGCCACAAAGTCAAAAATTCAGAAGATAGAAAGTCCAGGGGTGTGTGGCACATCACCTGTAGGGAAACGACTGCTTCCACCTTGGAAGTCGAATCATGGATTCGGGGATCCAAGTTGATCAGACAACTCCGGCAGCACCCTGTGAAGGACAGACATGACACACAGTCAAAACCACTGAAGAACAGCACAGAATGGCAATACTCATGTCTAATACATGTCACGAGATAACTACACAAAACCAAGTTAGCATGTCAACACTGTTGGGCAGTACAGACCACCTGCAAGGAGACATCGCTGCACGCATCCAGTCAAGTAGCACATGGCCACACTCAAACAGCACCAGAGCACCACACACACATATCATGCAAACTCAAATCATTTACATCACAACCCTCTGGAGACTCACATTCAGCTGAAGAAGTTGGTGATGAGCTGTGTGTGGACATCACCATCATCATCATCATCATCTTCACTGGCATCGTGACCCAGGCCAGGATCTTCCACAGGTGGCGGACGTTGGTCCTCGTCATCCAGGATGAGAGGCAACTCCTTCCGCACTGCCAGGTTGTGTAGCATGCAGCAGACGATGACAATCTTGCACACCTTTGCTGGGGCATATGGGAGGGCCCCTCCTGTCTTGTCCAGGCAGCGGAAGCGGCTCTTCAGGAGACCAAAGGTCCGCTCAATCACCCTCCTCGTCCGACCATGTGCCTCATTGTAGCGCATCTGGGCTGGTGTCACAGGGTTCCTGAGGGGTGTCAGCAACCACGGCATGTTGGGGTATCCCGAGTCACCTACAGACAGACAATTGCACATTAGCCGATTTGAAAATGTGTGCGGAAAACAACATAGCAGAACACACACGATGGTACAAAGTCAGTACACACCAACAAGCCAGGCACGCTGGTTCGGCATCTGTGACATCATCCTCGGGATGCGACTACTCCTCATCACGTAGGCATCGTGTGCCGAACCGGGGAAACGGGCACACACATGTGAGATGGTCATATCTGCAAGACATACCACCAGAGCATTGATCGAATGGTAATGTTTACGGTTCCGGTATGCCTGCTCATGTGCCTGTGGTGGTATCAAAGCCACATGTGTCCCATCAATGGAGCCAATTACATGTGGCATCCTCCCCAGGGCATAGAAGTCACTCTTGACGTCAGTGAGTCATTGACGTGTTGGGAAATAGATGTACTGGTTGAGGTATCTCAACATTGCCCCCAAAACATCGCGTAGCACACGGCTGAACATAGTCTGTGACATCCCACCAGTAGTAGCCACAGTGTGTTGAAAGGTACCGGTGGCAAAGAAGTGTAGGGCTGCCATCACCTTCACCTTGGGGGTCAACGCTGTAGGATACGGCCGGCCAGGCTGCAAATGTGGGTCCAACTGCACTGCCAAATCCTCAATCAGCTGCCTGGTGAAGCGGTACCGTCGGATGCTGTCACGTTCCACCATCGTTGCCAGGTCTGGGAATGGTCGATGGACAGCAGGAGCCCTGCAGTGCATAGGTGAAGAAAGCAAGATTGTCAGTCACCCCACCTATGTGCCGTTCACCATACTCAATTTCACATGATACATCATCAACAAACACAAGTACTTGATGTGTGTGTCGTTCCGTTTGGACATATATGGCACCTACATGGACATCATCTAACATCTCTGTTCAACAAGTGTTGACAACAGGTTCCAGGGTGTGCTATGGGACACCATTAGGCTGTGTCACAGTACCCATTAACTGCTCTCACGTTCCACACACATACCACAGTGACATGTCTGGAAAGATGCTCCACAGGCATCACAGCTCATTGACAGGTAGATTCCCAGGGACCCTGTCTTGCCACATGGACACTGGCATGACATGGCGTCTCATGTACATGTCAGAAAAACTAACATGACACCCACAGGTAGTGGCCCCTGTAGCCTCTGCAGGACAGACATGGACGTCTGTGACACACACACACACACCATCAAAGTTCATGCACAAACCACGTGGATGTGGAGACTGTCTCCCATTGTGCACATGGAGTCAGAGACATGTGATACACAACATGCACACAGACTGTGGAGGGACATCACTATTGTTGGAATGGCCCACCCAGTGACGTACATGCCTTCCCACATGTGAGCCTGGGGGTATGTGACATGTCATACACATACACAACCTGGAAATGTGACCATGACACATGCTCAGAAATGAAAAGTTGCACACCACAGTGGTCAGGTGCACAACACACAAAGGACCCTGTCCCCATGAACACGTGCACAGCCTGGGTGTATCTGCCCCCAAGTGCCACCCCAAAATCCACATGTTCACCCCCATACACAGATAAGGTTATGCTGCCACATATGCCTTATATACAGTGTGGACTGGGTGTGGTGTTGTAGGTGTGCCCCTGAGTCCCTGGAAAGTAAATGTGGCTGGCATAGGTTCACCAGTGACCAGCATGGTGACATATGCGTGAGACCTGTCCAGGGACGCGTTGTAGAGCAATGGACCGATCGGTGTGCCCGGCCGGCCCATTGCATTGTATGTGAGCGGGTACGCGTTGTATGCCTGGTACGCGTTATAGAGCAATGGACCGATCGGTGTGCCCGGCCGGCCCATTGCATTGTATGTGAGCGGGTACGCGTTGTATGCCTGGTACGCGTTGTAGAGCAATGGACCGATCGGTGTGCCCGGCCGGCCCATTGCATTGTATGTGAGCGGGTACGTGTTGTAGGGCAATGGACCGATCGGTGTGCCCGGCCGGCCCATTGCATTGTATGTGAGCGGGTACGCGTTGTAGGGCAATGGACCGATCAGTGTGCCCGGCCGGCCCATTGCATTGTATGTGAGCGGGTACGCGTTGTATGCCTGGTACGCGTTGTACAGCAATGGACCGATCGGTGTGCCCGGCCGGCCCATTGCATTATATGTGAGCGGGTACGCATTGTAGGGCAATGGACCGATCGGTGTGCCCGGCCGGCCCATTGCATTGTATGTGAGAGGGTACGCGTTGTAGGGCAATGGACCGATCGGTGTGCCCGGCCGGCCCATTGCATTGTATGTGAGCGGGTACGCGTTGTAGGGCAATGGACCGATCGGTGTGCCCGGCCGGCCCATTGCATTGAATGTGAGCGGGTACGCGTTGTAGGGCAATGGACCGATCGGTGTGCCCGGCCTGCCCATTGCATTGTATGTGAGCGGGTACGCGTTGTAGGGCAATGGACCGATCGGTGTGCCCGGCCGGCCCATTGCATTGTATGTGAGCGGGTACGCGTTGTATGCCTGGTACGCGTTGTACAGCAATGGACCGATCGGTGTGCCTGGCCGGCCCATTGCATTGTATGTGAGCGGGTACGCGTTGTATGCCTGGTACGCGTTGTACAGCAATGGACAGAACGGTGCGCACACATTGGCTGAGGCCTGGCATGGCAACGGACGCGTTTTCGAAGCTCCAACGAGTCTGATGCAGTGAATTCAGTTGGCCAGCCACAACAATGTTGCAAAATAATGGGTGTCATGAAGTTGAAGATTTGAAGGATGCTGTGGGCGTGTATTAGTGCTGCTATTCCATGGATTGGTCAAATTCAGAAGATGCAAACGACTTGGACCTATCACTTTGGACACATGGGACAGTATCTGCCTCTGCAGCACACATATAATGCTGGCTGTACCCCTGAGAGCTCACTTGCCTGCACTACATGCTCCAGGACGACATCTGCCACCAACACTGCTGCTGTTTATGCATCCTCTGGCTCCTGCAATGGCACGTACTGTGGAGAGAGCCCCAGCCTTCAGCCTTGAGGAGAACCAGGCCCTGCTGGACAGCCTCCTTCCACAGTACAGCAAGCTCGATGGGAAACCAGGGGAGCAGGTGAGTGTGCTGTCCACTGCCTCACTAATTGTGCATGTTGTCTGACTAGCAGGGCTTTCAGTGTGCACACCACTGGCTAGCATGCCCACTGAGTGGTTGTCACACCCCAAAGTGTGTAGTCACATGCACTGAACTGGTACAGTGCAGTAACAGTGCATTCCAACTAGGTTTACTTCCCATGCAATGATACCATGTAGTGACTGCTGGCAAACTGTTCATAGCCATTGTTGCACAGCCTGTGTACATCATATGCCCCTGTGATTGAGACATGTATATCCAACTGTGTGATGCACGTATATGTTGCATGTGTAGTAATGGCATTTTCACTTTGTCATCCTCACAGGTTGATGCCCACCAGAAGCAGGAAATCTGGCTGACCATCGCCCGGAAAGTAAGATCCGTGGGGGTCTACAGGCGCAGGATCCGCAACTGCCAGAAGAGGTGGCAGGACCTTCGTGGCTGGACCCGGAGGATCGCAAGGGTCCAGCTGAAGCTGTCGCCTCCTCGCAGGAGGGGCGGACACTGGACCCTGACCCCCACATGCTCCGGATCCTGGCGGTGGTCTTCCCTGACCTGGATGGGCAGCTGAAGGACAGACAGCAGCAAGGAGGGGGTGAGTCCATGACTGCACTGTGCACTTTGTCTGACATGCTATGTGCCCTCCTCTGGCCTGGTTAAACTTCCACAGTACATCAGTCATGTGGTCCAGGACCCATGTCCCTCATTTGTGACATGCCCACTTCTCCTCTGATACGCATATGTGTGGCCCTTATAGTCAGGAAATTGTGTCATTTGGGGACTGTGTCATTGCATTTAGCTTTGCTCAAGCTGGGGGACAGCATTTGTTCCCGTGACTATGTTGTGCGATTCATGGGTGGGTCAATAGCTTACACAATGCCTAAGTTCTGACATGTAATCTGGGTGTAACTTTGATATGTGGTCCGCTTGCTGCTCTGACTCACCACATGTCCCTGAGGAATTTGGCACACACCCATGCTGCTGGTGGGAACAATGTTTGGGCCTCAGGAGTATGTGTATCCAGTGTGTCACACATGCTTAGCCACCTGCCTACTGTCCAGGACTCATCCCTCTTATAGGTGGAGCTGGACAGTCATGCCTACTCCAGGGCATGCAATGCACTCTGTACTCCCACTCCCGTGTATCATCTGGCATGTTGTGATCAGTGTAATGTACCCTCAGGTGTCTGCCTCTGTCTCATTGTGCTGTGTCTTCGTTGTCAGGACTACTGGTATGTTTATCGGTTAGGACTCAGCATGCCATCTGAGATGTGACCATGATAGACGATACTTCTGTGACTTATAGGTGTCTGATCACTTGACTGTGCACACAGGTGTTTGCGACTGTGAATTTCAGTCAGCTGTATTGTCATTCACAGCACACTGTGAGGTGCTCATGTTCAGAGAGTTGTGTTTCATGTCCCCCATATGTCCAGTTGGTATGACGTGGACAAATAGTAGTACAGATGATGTGGTATTTGGGGGATGGACATGTGCACTTGTCAGTCACATAACTTGCATTCCCCATGCCCTCGGATTGTGACAGTGCAGACTGTTGTTGGCTGGCTGCCATAGCCATGTGACTTGAGACAGTAATGAATGACTTTGCACGCATTCCTGTGTCATGGCATTCAACTTCCTGAGACTGATCCTGCAGGGGAGTGACATGTGCAACATGCACCCCATTGTGGCATTGACTATCCGGACATGGGTGCATCATGGTGTCTGGTGCTGGTATGCATCACATGCATTTCTATTTAGACTCTGGCCATCCCTTTATCCGGACACCTGCACTGACTCAGTGGCAGGAGATGTGATGTGTGCATGTTCACATACTTCACCGTGTTCCCTGCAATGTCCAACAACTGTGTAGGTGGTGCATGTGTCCACACTGGGGTCTTACCATCAGACAGGCACCGGACAGATGGGTGCAAGGGCAGGAGGGGTGTGAGTCCCATGGTTGACCATCAGACTGACAATTGGCTTCCCCGAATCTGTGTGAGGACTTTAAGCAATGTTCAACTAAGGATGCCAGGGCTTGCTCTGTAATGTGCTGTACTTACTGTGGTGTGTGCGGTCAGTGCAGGTGACTGATGTTTGTCTGTTTCCCTAATTGTTTGCAGATACATCCACGGCCACAGGAGGGGACAGCTCCATGGACCAGGAGGAGCAGTGGAGCCAGACTGGGTCAGCATCCGAGGACTGGTCAGAGGGACCCAGTGGCACGGAGGGCGAGGGGAGCCACACCGAGGAGTCCTCAGCACCATCCACCTCAGCTGAGGACCACAGCAGCTCGGAGGATGACTCCCTTGTGGAGGCGGGTGTCAGCAGCCACCAAAGGCCAGCTAGTCTGTCTGGCCCCGCCACCACCACCACCGCCCTCCCATTGGCTCCCATTCCTGAGGTCCGTGGAGGCTCCCGTACTCGGGAGCGTGTCTCCTTCGTGCCAGGCACCACAGTCCCTGCCCCTGTGTCCCCTGCTGCCCTGAGTGAGGAGTCTGTGTACCTCCTTCGGCAGCTCCATGTAGGGCAGACAGCAATGCTGAGTGTCCTCCATGCACACACCACTCTGTTGACACAGCTGGTGTCATTCATGGAGGGCATCTCGACGGGTATGTCTGCCCTACAGAGGAGCAATAAGTCCATGGACTCCTCCCTGACGGCAGCAGTGTTCCTCCTCCAACAGTCCCTCACCCCTCCCACCTCTGCCCCATCCACACTTCCTGCCCCCCTACCTGTCCAAAGCACATGCACACCTGCACAGTCACCCAAACACACAGACACGAGCAGCACAGACAAACCCAAGAGAAAGGCAAGACGTGCACACAAGCATCCTCAGGGGACTGATACCACAGACACAGGGGATGGGGAACACACACACACACAGGCAACCACAGTCACTCCGCAATCCTCAAGATCCTCTCCCTCCAAGACCCCTTCCCTTGCCTCACCTGCAACCCCACCTGATCAGCAGCTCTTCCTCAGTGATCTCGGCCTCTTCCCCTCCAATCCCGCTGATCCAGCATACCGGGGGAAGAGGAAGTCCACCCACACAGAGGGGAGTGCCCCTCGCCCCCGGACACCCTCCCCCAGGCGCAGGCAGAGTGAGCCCCCCACCCGCAAGTACCCCCGGTCCCGGAAGAGCAAGACCCCACCACCGCCCTGCAAGTCAACCACCCAATCTCTCACCTCCATCCCCCAGGCCACCACTCCACAGGTTCCACCGCCACACCCTGCCCCAGGTTCCCCCACACACCGATACCACATCCCCAAACTACTTAGGCCCTCCCCCCCTGCCACTTGCTCTTCCACCCCCAAACCAGACGCTCTGCCTGTTTGTGCCTCTGGTGTGGAGACCGTGTCCCCCCCTCTGTCCTGCCCAGCTCTTCTGCCCCCCCCTTCTACTACCTTGGAGTCATGCACTGCGGTGGAGTCCACAACCACCCTGTCTGACTCGGGCACTGCATTGGGGACCCAGTCCACTCCATCTGACCAGCCCACTGCAGTGGTTGCAGCACCAACACCATCTGACTTGAGCCCTGCGGTGGTGCCAGCCCCCCCTGAGTCAGACACCTCCACTGCAGTTGCCGGTGACACTCCTGCACCCACCTCCCCTTCACTGCCTCCTTCTGGCATCCCCTGATCCTGTCCCTGCGGTGCCTGGCCTGCCCCTCGTATGCCCCTCCAAGGGGGATGTCCCCTGTCAGTACCTGTGCAGGCAAGCAATTGTTGACAAGTTGTCACACATCACCCTGTTGGGACTGTATATTTGGCCTGGCCATTGGCCTTAGTTTATTTTGGACTTTTGATTTGAGTTGCACACTTGCTGAATAAAGCCTATTTTTGTTTACTTGTGGTTAATCTTTGGAGGTACATGATGTAGATGTGTAGAATCATGCATTTGCTGTTGTAATAGTGTTCAGATCAGGTAAATGAAGTTTTGCTGTGATGGGCTCCATGTGGTCCATGGGATATGTGTCCTAATCTAGTCTGGATCTATAGCATCCTTTGCTGCAGTCTGAGGGTGTAATGTTCAGCATTTGACACAGGGATGTACGTTTAGCATTTGTAGATTACCATCTTTGTCCTACACTGATGCACATCTGGTGGGCTTACCACTGTCCAATGTTCCTAGTACCCTGACTGTGTGCCCGTCTCCAATGGACATGCAGTTTAGCACATCAAATTTGGAGGACTCATCTGTGTACACAGTGCAAGTTGCTTGACACGTGTCTTGGGTGTATGCAGATGACTGACATGACACTCCCGTGCCCAGGCTGATATGAGCAGAGCCTTCAGTGTGTTGTAGTTGTTGACTCACTGACCGAGTGTTCTGCTGACATGTTTGAGTCATGCACAGACAAGGTTTGGCACAGCTGACCTTCCACAGGAGTGGAGTGCCCTCATGGCAGTGCGTGATTCCGTGATATAGGCTGTGCCCATGTTGTGTGTTGCGTGTTCCCTTCTCCTTTTCCTACACAGGCTGTGTCCCTACGGATGTTCCTGTTTGTGATGCTTGCTGAGTTGTTCTGTGTTCATCCAGCATCTTGGACCTGGTTACTCCGGGATGTGGGTGCATGGCAAACTAATGTTCATGAGG
Source organism: Calotriton arnoldi (assembly GCA_963921515.1). Taxonomy (NCBI): domain Eukaryota; kingdom Metazoa; phylum Chordata; class Amphibia; order Caudata; family Salamandridae; genus Calotriton; species Calotriton arnoldi. Next base: position 686,435 of record CAWUFW010001141.1, read on the forward strand.
TTGTCATCCCTAGTTGTCTTTGTTGTCAGGGCTGGGGATGTGGGCAAACGCAGATGGGACACAGTCAGGATTCCTCTTGGCACTTGTTGGTTACACGAGTAATGTGATTTTCTGTTTGTGTATGCTATCAGTGATTGTGACACGTTGTGTGTGTGACTGCTGCCACTCCTCAGGGTCAGAGCTGCAATGTTGGAAGTTGTCTATGTGTGTCCTTTGTGGGTCAGCTTGGCTTATTCATTGGTGTGTGACTATGGCCAGGATCCCATTGTTTGGGGTGGATTTCACGTCATGCCCATGTACGGCATACTGTGCAGTGTGTCAGACATTCACAAGTATTGTTGACTGGCCATGTGTGATGGGTTTCTGCACCTTATTTCCCCCACCACCCCTGGGAATGTCATGGGTGCATGTGCAATGTCAGCAGTCCATGTGAGCTTCAATGCTGCACATTGGTGGAGTTCAAGGTGTGTGGCGTTGAGTGTGTGCAAATGTGAGTTGTTGCACGGCTGGGGCACTACCTCCATATTTTCCTTGGCTGGCAGGCCGTGCTGAGTGCTTTGTGCTTGTATAGGTGTGATGGTAGTTTGTTGCTCAGGACACATGGCTGTGGTTCACAGTGTGGATGATATCTACCTTTGTCATCACAGTGTGATTGTCATGCAGGCTAGTGTCACCACAATGTGGGGTCCCTGGGGGAGTGCTGTGGTGGTTCGGTCTCTTGCTGTGTGTGTTGCTGTTCCTACAAGCTTGTGTGACATGTGTAATTTGGGCTCCCTCTCATCTCACAATGCCTGTTTGCCCACATAGGGGAATCCAATCCATGAGTTACTTTTGTTTGTGACTGTGTTGACATCTGGGTATCAGTGAATCTGGCCTCCTCATGGGTTGTGTGTTTGCCTGGGGACACTGGCACACAACCCCCTCACCTGTTGTGTATGATATGCAGTGTGAGTCTGCCTGTTTGTGTTAGTGCTTTTGCACCACTGCATTGGCATATCTTTAGTTTGCCATTGGCTGTATGTTGTTTGTTGGCTTTCCCCTGCTGGCCCTGGGACTGCTAGGTCATCAGTCAGCACATTGATCATGGTTAGTATGTCCCATTGCTGCCATGGTATGGTATTTGTTCACCTGACATCTACAGTCTCCACAGGATATCTACATTTGTGTGTCCATTGGTGCAGATATGTGGGTCTGCATTATGATGTTCACTTCTGTCATTGTGTTATTTGTGAATGTAGACAATGTGGGCCCCCATGGCTGATGTTTGTGTGCACATGGCCAGAACGATGTGTCATTGGCACTGCACTGCTTGCCTCACACAATCTATGTTGCTATGGGACACAAGCACTACAATTCCACTGTAGTGTTTGGTGTTGTGTGGCCAGGAATAATCCCTGCAGTTATGTTTTTGCAGCTTTCACCAGGACTACACTTCCCTTTTGGGCACTGTGGTGATGGGGCTTTGGGCCCCATTGCCACACTGTTCAAAATGTGCTTCAGCTATGGAGCACACACTTACCTTTTGGGCACTGTGGTGATGGGGCTTTGGGCCCCATTGCCACACTGTTCAAAATGTGCTTCAGCTATGGAGCACACACTTACCTTTTGGGCACTGTGGTGATGGGGCTTTGGGCCCCATTGCCACACTGTTCAAAATGTGCTTCCTTTTGGGCACTGTGGTGATGGGGCTTTGGGCCCCATTGCCACACTGTTCAAAATGTGCTTCAGCTATGGAGCACACACTTACCTTTTGGGCACTGTGGTGATGGGGCTTTGGGCCCCATTGCCAAACTGTTCAAAATGTGCTTCAGCTATGGAGCACACACTTACCTTATGGGCACTGTGGTGATGGGGCTTTGGGCCACATTGCCACAGTGGTCATGGTCTGCTTGCATTGTGTAGGCCACACACACAATTATGTGTGACACATGTGTTAGGGGGTCACATTGTATGTTCAATGTCATGTTCAGTGTTGTATGCATTTGACACAGACCACACACGCTTGTCATGGTGTTGGAGGCTGGGATGTAATTTACAGACAGTCCTTATGTGGGAGTATGCTAGTTGTGTCATGCATTACCCGTCCTATGAGTAGGGGTGGTTGTAGTGACAGGCATCCAGCCCCCCCATGAGTGGTAGTGGTAGTAGTGGTAGGCATCCATCCCCCTAAGGGTGGGTATGGTAGTAGTGGCAGGCATCCATCCCCCTAAGGGTGGATATGGTAGTAGTGGCAGGCATCCAGGCCCCCCCTGGGTAGGGGTGGTAGTAGTGGTAGGCATCCAGCCCCCATGAGTGGGGATGGTAGTAGTGGTAGGCATCCAGCCCCCATGAGTGGGGATGGTAGTAGTGGTAGGCATCCAGCCCCCCATGAGTGGGGATGGTAGTAGTGACAGGCATCCAGGCCCCCTGGGTAGGGGAGGTAGTAGTGACAGGCATCCAGCCCCCATGAGTGGGGATGGTAGTAGTGGTAGGCATCCAGCCCCCATGAGTGGGGATGGTAGTAGTGACAGGCATCCAGCCCCCCCATGAGTGGGGATGGTAGTAGTGACAGGTATCCAGGCCACCCTGGGTAGGGGTGGTAGTAGTGACAGGCATCCATCCCCCTAAGGGTGGGTATGGTAGTAGTGGCAGGCATCCAGGCCCCCCTGGGTAGGGGTGGTAGTAGTGGTAGGCATCCAGCCCCCCATGAGTGGGGATGGTATTAGTGATAGGCATCCAGCCCCCCATGAGTGGGGATGGTAGTTGTGGTAGGCATCCAGCCCCCCATGAGTGGGGATGGTAGTAGTGACAGGCATCCAGGCCCCCCTGGGTAGGGGTGGTAGTAGTGACAGGCATCCAGCCCCCCATGAGTGGGGATGGTAGTAGTGGTAGGCATCCAGCCCCCCATGAGTGGGGATTGTAGTAGTGGTAGGCATCCAGCCCCCCTGGGTAGGGGTGGTAGTAGTGGTAGGCATCCAGCCCCCCATGAGTGGGGATGGTAGTAGTGGTAGGCATCCAGCCCCCCATGAGTGGGGATGGTAGTAGTGGTAGGCATCCAGCCCCCCATGAGTGGGGATGGTAGTAGTGACAGGCATCCAGGCCCCCTGGGTAGGGGTGGTAGTAGTGACAGGCATCCAGCCCCCATGAGTGGGGATGGTTGTAGTGGTAGGCATCCAGCCCCCATTAGTGGGGATGGTAGTAGTGGTAGGCATCCAGCCCCCATGAGTGGGGATGGTAGTAGTGGTAGGCATCCAGCCCCCATGAGTGGGGATGGTAGTAGTGACAGGCATCCAGCCCCCATGAGTGGGGATGGTAGTAGTGGTAGGCATCCAGCCCCCCATGAGTGGGGATGGTAGTAGTGACAGGCATCCAGACCCCCTGGGTAGGGGTGGTAGTAGTGACAGGCATCCAGCCCCCCATGAGTGGGGATGGTAGTAGTGGTAGGCATCCAGCCCCCATGAGTGGGGATGGTAGTAGTGGTAGGCATCCAGCCCCCATGAGTGGGGATGGTAGTAGTGACAGGCATCCAGGCCCCCTGGGTAGGGGTGGTAGTAGTGACAGGCATTCATCCCCCTAAGGGTGGGTATTGTAGTAGTGGCAGGCATCCAGGCCCCCCTGGGTAGGGGTGGTAGTAGTGGTAGGCATCCAGCCCCCCATGAGTGGGGATGGTAGTAGTGGTAGGCATCCAGCCCCCCATGAGTGGGGATGGTAGTAGTGGTAGGTATCCAGCCCCCCATGAGTGGGGATGGTAGTAGTGACAGGCATCCAGGCCCCCCTGGGTAGGGGTGTTAGTAGTGACAGGCATCCAGCCCCCCATGAGTGGGGATGGTAGTAGTGGTAGGCATCCAGCCCCCCATGAGTGGGGATGGTAGTAGTGGTAGGCATCCAGCCCCCCATGAGTGGGGATGGTAGTAGCGGTAGGCATCCAGCCCCCCATGAGTGGGGATGGTAGTAGTGACAGGCATCCAGGCCCCCTGGGTAGGGGTGGTAGTAGTGGCAGGCATCCAGCCCCCATGAGTGGGGATGGTAGTAGTGGTAGGCATCCAGCCCCCAATAGTGGGGATGGTAGTAGTGGTAGGCATCCAGCCCCCATGAGTGGGGATGGTAGTAGTGGCAGGCATCCAGGCCCCCTGGGTAGGGGTGGTAGTAGTGACAGGCATCCAGCCCCCCATGAGTGGGGATGGTAGTAGTGGTAGGCATCCAGCCCCCATGAGTGGGGATGGTAGTAGTGACAGGCATCCAGGCCCCCTGGGTAGGGGTGGTAGTAGTGACAGGCATCCATCCCCTAAGGGTGGGTATGGTAGTAGTGGCAGGCATTCAGGCCCCCTGGGTAGGGGTGGTAGTAGTGGTAGGCATTCAGCCCCTCATGAATGGGAATGGTAGTAGTGACAGGCATCCAGCCCCCCATGAGTGGGGATGGTAGTAGTGACAGGCATCCAGGCCCCCCTGGGTAGGGGTGGTAGTAGTGGCAGGCATCCAGCCCCCTATGGGTGTGTATGGCATTGGTGTTGGCCATCCCACCCCTATGGTTCTGCTGTTGCTGGTGTACGTTATTTGTGCATCCCTATGTGTGTGTGACATATTTCGTGTACGTGTGGTTTGTTAGTATTGTTGGTGTTTGACTTACCGTCTGCGCCGTACGCGTCCGTGCCGGTCCCGGTAATAGATGTAGAGTATTGGTAGGACCTGGGCAATGGGATTCATGCTTGGATCGTCTCGTTCGGGTTTCTCGTGTCTTCGAGTCGTACTCGTAGCAGGCTTGTTCGTCTCGTAGCCGTGGATCGTCTTGTGGCGTGAAACGGAGTTTATGTACGGCTCGCCCGGATGCTCAAACGTGCCGGACGTAGCGACGAGTTCGGCGCGTACGGAAGACGCATCGTACTAGTCCGGCCGGAAGGTGCTGTGTATTTGATTCCGTGCGACTCGATTCGGCGTTTACGGATCCGGCTTGGGTGGGGTACAGGAGCTGGAATGGGTAAGTACGGCTCGCTCGGAATCTGGGCTGTTATGCGCATCGTACTTGTTCGTTCGGTAGAGTGTTCGAGTCGGTCGGAAAACACGCGTTCGGCTGGTATTTTTTCCGGACGAATACTGTTAGGTGCGCTTCCGGCCGAGATCGGAATCGGCCCCTTAGCCTCCTACCTCCACTTTCATGCTGGTGGGTCTAAAGAATGTCTGTTTTGAGACATATCTCTTGATATTTCGAGTTTACACAGTCCACATCCATCCTTGCAGAATCCTCATTGCAGTCATCAAGTAACTATATAATATGATCCCAAAGGTATCTCAGAGCTATTGTTCTCATCAGCTAGATCAACTTGGACTTAATACTGTGAAGACCTTACCATTTTGTTGACAAATGAATTGAGGGGGGAAGAAGTAGCTTTGACTCGTATGAATAAGCTACAATCAAGCATCTGCCCATGAAATACATGTTGGACAGCAACATTCTTGTTCATCAAAATGCTAATTTACTATCAACATGGCTACCATTTAAAAACTTTGGATGAATTCCGGAGACCAATCCTACACCATTTGTCAATGTATTATTCTTTGGTGACATTAACCACAGTATTGAACACTGAACAAACTGGCTCAAGACATCCTGACCAATATTACAACACTGGGTTTTGAGCAAATAATTAAGGAACCCATATAAATCTTTCTCTACATTGCTGAGTTCCACACTGATTCACAGCGCCAAAGGAATGATCAATTACTCATTAACTCTAGTCAGATCACTTCTCAATCACCATAAAACTTATAAAAATTGGGCACAAAACCTAAACCCACCTACTTCTATATTTCTGAGGTGATGTCTCAGAGACCACAAAAAGGTTTATCTAGTGAAACTTTCCACAGTATCTTTCAACGTGTATGTTATGACGCAAAATTTGTAGCACACCTAAACGAGGTCCTGGCCAACTTCTACAAAGAACTCACAAGAACACTGGGCACGGGGCCTGAATAAAGGACCAGAAAATCTAATCTGAATATAAAGTACTGATAAAATAGCTTGAGATTTGTTGACATAAATGAATAGATAAGGGAGAGCCCTTTGGCAGAAATCAGATTCTAGTCCATTTTTCACCTAGCGAGCCATTTTAGGAGACATGCCTTATGCGAATCAGCACTGTCCCAGCACCTCATGGGAACAGTCCATGCCAAAGTGTTACAGCATGTCCACAGGTGCTTAAAGAACAACTTTTGGCACAAACCTGAGTTGCTAGGCTTCTCCTGGGCACATATATGTATAACCAAGCTAGCTCTCCATTCACTTACTGACTGTATCTTTGCCCGTGACACTGTACAGCACTTCACTGCCTTTTCGCTTGGCCTGTGCTATACCAATACATACATACATACATTACATCTGCTTTCTAGTCCATAGGCTGACTACTTAAAGAACAGTGGGTTACTCTGAAACGCTTTGCACAACTTCCAGCTCACACTGGTCTCAGATCAGAAATAACTAACTGTTGTACCTGACACCCTTGGGTAGTAGTCCTCCAAATGTTTTGCCTTCACACCTCCTATTTTTAGTGAATTCGTTTTTGTTGACTTTAAGACTGTGCAGTTCACCACTTCTAACCAGTGCTAAAGTGCTTGGGCTTTCCTAGTCAGATGTGATTAAATTGGCCTACACCTCCATTGGCTCATTTAATTTAATAAGTCCCTAGTAAATGGTACTACATGTACCCAGGGCCTGTAAATTAAATGCTACAAGTGGTCCTGCAGCACTTTTTGTGCCACCCATTAAAGGTGCAGTTTAAAACGGGTCTCAGGCCTGCCACTGCAGTCTGTAGTGCAGTTCTAAACTGCCATTTCAACCTGGCAAAATAGACCACTTGCCAGGCCTAAACCTGCCTTTTTAAAACATATAAGTCACATCTAAAGTAGGCCCTAACAGTTCCTAGAGCAGGGTTCATGGTTATTTTTAAAGTAGGAGTTACGTTTAGGTTTTATATGTCCTAACAGTAAAAAACACCCTAAATTATTTTTCACTGTGGCCAGGCTGCCTCTCCCATTGACTATCACTGTGTTACTTTATTACATTTAATAAAGTGCAACTTCAGATTAGGAGCAGGCATGAAAAGATTTTTTCAACTCTTTTGAATTGTTATTTAATATAATCTTTAATGGGAAAGTTGGATTTTAAGTCACAATTCAAGAAATGCCACTTTTATAAAGTTGACATTTCTGTGCCCAACCTACAGTGCCTTTCTGCCAATAAACAAGGTCACATGACTGTGACTGTCTCTTCTGTGATGAGTTGTGTATTCCTCACAGACATGGGGACAAAACGGGCTTAGGTGACAGCATGGGCTATCCTGGCAAGTGGGCTGGAGAGTTGTACCCAGCCCTGAATTAAACCTCAAAAGACCCTGCCTGCAGCTCACGCATAGGAACGTGACACTAGCCTTGTGGTACCACATTCATTTGAGAGTGTCAGAGCACTGAGCCACATAAGCAAAATTCCCTGCAATGAACCTTTCTAGGTGCCTGAAAAATAAAGAGGAGTTAGCATCATCCACATGTTCAATTTACAGTGCAGCCTATTTGGCTACACAGTGAGGACACAAACGTCGATAGATGAGATTAAATATAGGTTTATTACAAATTCAAAGCCAAGATGATGTACAGCAATCTCAAGAATGTGTTATAAAAATACAAATTCAATACTAGCAGACCAAATAGTCTAACAAAGTTAAGTCTTATCAACATGAATCATACAAGAAATTCAGTAATGGGAAAACTGCAAATTAGAAACAGAATCTGATGATCAGTTAATGGTTTTCAATCCTCTCGCCTATACATGAGGAAATCTAAGTCATCTAACTAACCCTAAACTAATTAGAATTAATGGGAAAACCCTAATTAGATCCAATAAACCACGAAGCTGTCGGCATTGTAGAGGCTTCTGTAGAAGTTCTACAAAATCAGAGGTATTTCATTGCCTAAAACCACACAACAAAAATATAGCAAAGAAGTCTGTACCCCTCAAAGCCTAAAAAAATCTGTCCAAAGCTAAAGTGTGATCACAAATATCGCTACACAGAACATTCACGAATCCCACATCATGTGTCTCAGTGCCTTTCCCCCTTCTCAAGGTAAAACTTGGCAGTTGCACTTAAACTCCCCTCTCCTGGTTCACACATCAGAACATCCTTGGCCTTTCATCCTTGCCAAAAGTACTCCTCCCGAGCCTCTCTATCTCTTATACACAATGGGGCATATTCTCAAGAACGTGTGATAACTACCGCAAATCCAGCTTAACGCAACACTTCACATCGCAGTCCATCGCGGGAAAATAACGCTGTGTCAACGTGGCATTCCCAACACGGCGGTACCATGCGATAGTCACACAGTAACGCGTCAAATGAACGCGTTAAAATCAACGTGACGCCGCAAAAACGCGAAACCCCAATGCGAAAATAGTAGCGATGACGCCAATCGCGATACAAAAATCTGCGAAAACCAGCCACAGGCCTGCAATTCCCACGCGTCATGCGGGAAAATGCACTATAAAAGTAGAAAAAAAACATACAAACAAAAGCCAAACAACAGCGAAGCACAATGGAGGCATCCGGAGCAAGTACAGAGGACAACCAGAACCCCACAAGCCCCCTGGAGGACCAGCCTGGGACCTCGGGGTCAGGGAAGGGCAAGGACAAGAAGAGTAGGAAGAAGTGGTTCAGTCCGCAGGAAAACAGGATCCTGATAACGGAGGTGATAGAACACCATCAAACACTGTTCGTAACCTCCACTGTGTCACTGGCAACTAAAAATGGAATATGGCAGACCATCGTGGACAAGGTGAATGCAGTCGGAGTGCTGAGGAGGACAATGGACAAGGTCAAGAGGCACTGGAATGATGTGAAGCGCAAAACCAAGCTAAAACTCGCAAACAACCGGAAGGCAGCAATGCAGAATGGAGGTGGGAGTCCAGCGCCACAGGAGGAGCTGGACGAGATGGAGGAAATGGTGTCCACATCAGTGGGGAGACGGTGGCAGGAGTTGGGGGACCGGACACTGCTCCACATGACCGGACACAACAGCAACAGGGTGAGTAACGACCAGGGACTGGGGGGACGGGGGAGATGGGCACAATGGCACACATGCACAATTAAGCATAGCACATCTGTGGACAAACCATGCCCCAGACCCCCAACTCCCACCAAGAGACCAATGCACACAGGCATGCAACATCTCAGCACCGCATAAGCACAGAAGCCCAAGGCACACCGCATGTAAGGGATAAGGGGCAGCTACATCAGAGCTGCAGGGGCGACTCCCCCAAAATGCGGCACACACACATTACATGCAGAGCACATCAACATTGACAACAATGTGGTACAAACCGCAACACGTCCACAACAGAACAGAGGACACAACTGGTGCCGCATGTGCGTAGAAACTGGCCAATCACATTTGGCATTGCAGGGAAATGTTAGTTGACAATGTACAAGTACAAACACACATCCGTGATGTAGTCGGAATGTCCACTGTCCCGCATCAAATAGGCAGCTCCCCCCAGTCACAATGTACATTGTCATGCAGTCTGAATGTAAACATGTACAATGCATCAACATACATGTGAGCACAATGTGAAACTGCATCTCCCCTTCACATTGCAGGGAGAAATCCAACACCTCCTGCGGAGCAGTCCGAACCTCTCTACTCCGATGACGAAGAGGACCACCACACCTTCGACTCCGACGCCCTACAACAGCTCATGGACAGCCTCCGCAGCCCACTTCCAGGAGCAGGGTAGCCCAGCTGCCACAAGGAGAGCCCACCCCCTGCACAGAACACACAGCAGGCAGCACCCACCACCACGGCTGCCTCCCAGGACCCCCACGATGAACACATGGCCTTCCAACGCCGTGTGTTGGGGTGCCAGGAGAAGCTGGCTGAACAGGTGCAGGTGGGGTTCGACCACATGGCAGCCAAACTAGACGCCATACGTGGTGTCTGAGTCCCATCAGGGACCACTCACAGTCCCTAATGGACACCCACAGTCCGCTCCATGCTCTCCTACGGACCATGGCTGACATCGCTAGATTCCTGACTCTGCGACAAGAACTACTGTCTAGCCAGAGTGCCTCCAGCGATCTCGCCCGGGAGTTGGGACACATGCGGAGGATCATGGAGAGCATGGAGCGGATGCAGGCGGAAAGAGCGACTGCCACGGCTGCACACCAGCGAGAGGTAGCTGGGTCCCTCAATGCCCTAAAGACCCTCCTCATGGCATTGCTGCCACAAGGCCTGGCGCTGATGCATGCTGCTGCTACCACCCCATCCACATCTCCGGCCCCTGATGTGTCAGTGCCACACAGAGTGGCAGACATTCCACCTCCGGCCCCTGAGGTGTCACTGCCACACAGTGCTGGAGACAGAACACCACCACCCACATGTGAGGCACATGCAACAGCAGAGGATGAAAATGCGGATGAATCTGCCTTCGTGGTCAGAAGGACGCAGTAGCATTCATCTCCGCCATGTGGCCTGTTTCTGCTTGGTTCTGCCCTCTGCATCATCACCTTCCACTGTCCCCCGATGCACTCTACGACACTCACCTTGGACCTCGACATGGACTGCCAAATTCTGTTTGGTCACCAATGACACAGCTATCAGACTGCGGACTGAACTCCTCCTCTCCTGATGTACCTGTCATTCCCTGAAGGACTCTGGCTGGCCCTCCATGGGCCAACAATGTAAAGCGGGGTTGGCATGGCCCTGTACTGCTCCAGCTGCAACACTCCACTGAATGTGCAATAAACATTCATATTCACACAGATGTGTCATGTCTATGATCTTTCAAGTGTGGAAGTATGGATGAATGTAGGTTCAGTGATTCCCCCTTACATCCATGTTGCTCATGTTGTGGGACTTTTGTCACAGGGTGACAGATTGCCGATTGCGGTCCGGGTGGCGCCGACACTACAACAGAGACACATCCATTAGTCACTTCCTTGTCCAGCCCAGGACGGAACCACGCCCAGAGCTCCGAGGTCATTGTTCATACCCTTACGCTGGACTGGCATACGCCAGGACAGCCCACTCCGCTTACGCACACAGGGGGGAGGACAACGCCACATGTCCCAGGTCTTCACTGTAGGGATCTGCATCTCACAGGTCTAGTTGTCAGCATGCCACAGCCACTCCCTCACGGCTGGTGTACACCCACGCCACACCCATCCAGCACAGGCATCACAGGACATGTGACCCTGCCAATAAAAAGGGCCTGGCGCACGTGCTGGATGCCATTTCCACTCTCTAACTGGGTGTCTCCATGTAGTTCTCATGTATGCATGAGTGCCTAGGGCCCTGCCACCTCACATTGCCCAGTGCCGGGGGTGACATGATGGCGTCCGCACCACAGAACTCAATCATTAAGGGTCCATGGCTAGCGGTGCACAGACTTGGTGGCACCGGATACACTGCGGCAGGCACAGGCACACCGCCACGGGACGGTGTCTTGCGGTGCAGTGCGATAGAGGCACCTAAAGTGCTGAGCGGGTGTGCAGCCTGCGATGATGCGCCGTCCTGGCGGTCCGGACTGGTAAGGATCAGTGTGAGCCCTGCTGGACCACAGTGTAGGCCTGAGCCAGTGGGCAGTGCGGGCCTCCCGCCACGTGGCATTGCCTCGCGGTTCACAGAGTTAGTGGCACCTCAAGAGCTGAGCGGGTGTACAGCCTGCGATGATGCTGTGTGCACTGATGTGGTCTCTGCCATTGCGAAATCAAGACCCAGAATCAGGTGTGTGACCTGGTGGCCCACGGTGAGGGGCTGCATGATGTGGAGGGTGCCATGGTCGCGGGCCCTGGGCTTGGAGATCCCACCGGAACGTGGTGGGCCCTCTTGGAGACACGCCGGTGGCAGAAGGTGAGCAGTGAGGCCTGGTTGCGCAGGGGCGGGCAATCACCGCTGGGAGGCAGGAGGGGCTGGGGTGCAGCAGCCTGTGTGCGCAGGGGCGGGCAAGCGATGATGGCATGTGCAACTGTATGGACTCTGCCATTCATGTCTCTGGACACTGTTTCAGATAAAGGACCTGGGGGACTGCAGTGTATACCGGCACGTGGTTGGAGACACACCGGTGGCAGCAGGTGAGCAGTGAGGCCTAGGTCCGCAGTGTCGGCACTCTCTCACCCTCTCTTTCTCTCTCCCTCTCTCCCTCTCTCTCTCTTTCTCTCTCCCTCGCTCCCTCTCTCCCTCTCTCTCTCTTTCTCTCTCCCTTTCTCCCTCTCTCCCTCTCCCTCTCTCTCTTTCTCTCTCCCTCCCTCTCTCCCTCTCTCTCTCTCTCTTTCTCTCTCCCTCTCTCTCTTTCGCTCTCTCTCTCTGTACTTTGATGGGCGCATGGCACACCTTCTTATCCAGATTTCTGTTTTGCAGGCTGTGACTTACAGAATGTCCTGAGAAGACCCGCCATGCCTCTTCAGAATTGTTGTTTTTGGTTTATTCTGTAATAAACGTATTATTTGGATATTATGATATGAATGTATGATTTCCTTTTTTCTGACCACACATGTATGTTAGGTGTTGTGATTGTGCGACTTCTGGCGATTTGTTTGGTTCATGGTTTCGTGGAGTTGATGTGCAATATCTTTGTCCAAAGGGGGTGTGGGGGTGCCCGGGGTGGGGCCCCGGGCGGGTGGGGGTGGTGGTGGTAGGGTCCTGGGGGTGGTGGCGATGGGTGTTGTTGGCCTATTGGGGCTCCGGGCTGCATGATCGGTTGCTCCAGGGCATCTGTTGTTCTTCATGTGTGGCTATGGGCTGTGCTCCCTTGTCTGGTGCCTGTTGTCGTCCGACTTTACACCAGGTAAGAGCAGGTGTTAATTTCCTGCTGCTAACACGCCTTATCGCATGTTTTGTGATCTTATTGCCGATGTGGCTGGTCGTTGGGAATGTTGTGGAGTGGTGTTGTTGCGGATTTTTGCACGGGAATGCCTACTCTGCATATCATTATCGTTAGTTGCCGGGGTCATCTGTGGCGATGTTTTTTGCGACTTCTTTCGCAGGTAAACTGGTGTTATGGGCTGTTAGCGCCAGCTTGTGAATGGGGCGATGAATTTATCGCGACTTTGGCTGCGATAAAGTGCCGATAACTCGGCGATAGATCCTTGAGAATATGCCCCAATGTGCCTTTCACTAACTTTATGATCATATGAATGCACCTGCAAGAAGAAGAAAACATTACAACCCGAGCAACTTTCATGTCGAAGGTTAAATATTAGAATCCAAGGGCCATATGTACAAACACATTTTCCCATAGACACAGAATGGGTAAAACCCTATGATTCATCTGGCCCCAAATGCTTAAGGCCTTTGGTCAAGTTAATGTGGCAAACATCTCAGTACATATTTAAATGCATGTGTATAGCTACATATACAGTTATAAAATAATTGCAGGATACTATTCAAATGAATACGTGATTATATAAGAGTTAACAATAATATTCAAACCACACAAATGCAGATATATATGAGAACTGCAATACTGTGACACTTGTAAGGAAGAACATTAGCATGCACACTCATATAAATGTCGGATTTATACAGTAAATGCACCTTCAATATCTGGTCAAATGCATCACTTGATGTTAACGATATTAAATCACACAAATATATGAGTCCTTGCGTACATATATATGTTATGGCCAAAACGTAAAAGGGTTGAGCCAAAATTATGCTGCTCAAAGAGCAAAACCCATGAATGACAGGGGAGTGGGACAGGTGTTGCCCGCCAGACAAAGGCTGGGTCTGTGGATAACAGTTGGCACTCAGAGCCAAAATCAGATCACTTCTGGGCTTGTAGAGCCCAAATCAGATCACTTCTGGACTTGTGAAAGACTCAGAAGAAGGACTGCCATGCCTCCCTGCTGCTGGAAAAACTGCCCTGCGGCCTGAGGAGGGAAGATTGGGGTTGAGCCTTGAACTAGAGGGAGGTAATTCCAAGCCCGGGGAGTTATTTAAGGGGAGGCACGACCTCCGTAGGCGGATTTGAAAATCTTTGGGATTTTCAGAAGACAGAGGTTGGGGGATTTCTGCATTCTGATTGGAACATAAAGATCCGTATGATGTCTTAGAAAATAGCTGTATGTCATCCCTTTAGTAGCCACAGTCATAAATATTATAAGAAAATGTTCCTCAGGTTGCATGTTACTGTATTGAGGTTGAAATATTGACCTGTAAAATACTGCATCTGAAATATTGACTACCACCATATTGTCAATGTAAATATATAGCAAAACCAAAGGGGATGATGGACGGAGTGTTGAACATTGCAAGCACTCACCCCCAGTCAACTGATCTGGGTTTAATCCATCATCATTCTTTAGCTCACTCCGCCACCCCAATTCAGACATGGCCATATGCAAATCAGTCTGACCCTGTGCCTCATGGGAACAGTCCAGCCCGAACTACCAAGCCATGTCTTCCCTGGACCGGAAACAAGCATCCTGGGACCGGTTTCTGGCTTACAGCCGTCATCAGCCAGGCTATCTTGAATCCAGTGGCAAAGTGAGCAAGGGACCCACGTCTGTGCATACCCTGCCAACTTAGGGCGAACATAGCAAAATCAAAGGGGATGATGGACGGAGTGTTGAACATTGCAAGCACTCACCCCCAGTCAACTGATCTGGGTTTAATCCATCATCATTCTTTAGCTCACTCCGCCACCCCAGTTCAGACATGGCCATATGCAAATCAGTCTGACCCTGTGCCTCATGGGAACAGTCCAGCCCGAACTGCCAAGCCATGTCTTCCCTGGACCGGAAACAAGCATTGTAATGTTACGCTACTGCATTTGGTTGATTGTGCAAGTAATTCTGTTTCTTTTTTTTCTCCTGTGGCTGATTCTGATCAGATTTTTAATGTCCGAAGACAGATTAAATCCTGAAATTTTCCTAGTCTCAGATGTCTCTAATGTTCTTATTGTAATTCCAGGTTGTGAAATCGATAGCAGTGCATTGTTGGCAAATAGTGAGATGTGACTGCTTGCCACGTGTGCCATCCCTGAAACCCCTATTTCTGCATAACAATGACCCTGAATAGCTCTATGGCTAATGCAAATATCATGGCTACAGAAGGCATCTCTTTCGTTTCCCTCTTTTATTGTTCAATGAGTGCGATATTATCCATTGGTAAGCGCTGGGAAGTGCGGATGCAATGCAGTTTATGCTGGCATCGCCAACATCTGACAATGAACCCCATTGTTCAGGATTGCTGCCATTTGGGAAGCCACTTAGAACAGTATCGGTCTTATCAGCATTTATTTTCTTCATCAGACCTTACTCTATCGGCATTTCTTGTTGTCGTCTGCATCTTCAATTAGAAAGGTGTCTCAACCCAATGTACTCCCCTCCCCCAAACCTGCTCAGTCCTAGGAATCCATTACAGTTTGACAGTAAATAAACCTGGAGTTACCAATAACAGAGGTCTCTGTTACTACAGTGGAGCGGGAATAATGTTGATCCCTGAGGGTCCCACGAGAAACGTGAAATCACTGCAAAAATCGGGAATGCCACACGCTATTCCTGCAACTATTCCATATTTTGCCCTAGAGTTTCGTCCACACATTTCAGGCAGGGAACTGCTCTGTAAATATGTATCCTTACAAGTCATTTGTGTAAAAATTGGAGTAATATTGCTGTAAATACAGGCTATGTTGGCTAGGTGTGAGGTGGCCATATTAGATAATACCACAGAAATCTCAATAACAATGAAAGCAGCCTGGTTTGTATGAATCAAGTCAACAAGTCGCTGAATGTTTCAAATTTTGGTTTTTTAGAGATCATGGTTCCTTTTATTCTACAGGACTTAGTAGTTTTCATGACCTTAGTAGACTCTCAGGGGCTAATTTACAAGCCCCTTGCGCCACTTTTACGTCATTTTTCCCATGTTAAAAGTGACGCAAAAGTGGCGCAAGGGGCTTGTAAATCTGCCCCTCAGTGTTTGGTTTGTCTTCCGTCTCCTGTTGTTTACTCTATTTGTGTCCAACAATCTTCTACCTCCTGATAGTAAAATGTGTTAGTTACTTTTTCATGTGCAGATCTGAGGATTTGAAAACGGTTGTGCTATTAAAATTGTTTTTATTTTTTCACATATGAAAATCAATAAAGTTGAGGTGCCCTACCAGTTGCTACACTCTGGCTGCTTGCCAATTAGAGAAATGGCTTTGATGTGCATTCGGTTGAATCAGGGAATACGGTTCAAGTGGAATCAGTCAAGTCCCATAAGCTTTACAAAAAGGGTCACCTGGATTTTTTTGGGTCAGATGAGAGGGAGTTGTTTTCCTAAACTAGTTGAGTTAGATTAAAGTTTGAATGTTAGAAGAACTAGCAAGGACTATGGCACTGGGAAAGGAGTTTAGAGGAACAGGATACCTTACCTGAGGAAGGCACTAGCAGCAACATTTACTTCATTTGGCCTAAATGTTTATTCTGTCTGGTGATTTCTCATTGAAATAACAGCATAGCTCAAACTCCCAGGTTTGCTAATGTGCTGTCAATGGTGTTGCTTCTATTAATTGTGCCTTTTTTATCTGTAGTCATCTTCGTCTCTTTTGTCCATTTATGGACGCAACTAGTCAATAGTCAATTTGGAAAAAATTGTTTGTGTCAGTTTGTCTTTGAGTTTATTATACTCAGTTCCATTTAAGTTGTAATTGTCTCCCTTATGCTTTTAATTCTTTCTGCTCTTTATTTACCAGAATCTTAAGTCTTGGTTGTCAGTTTCCCTCACCTTGAGATTGTATTCTCTCTGTTACCGAGTCTATGGTTTTAAAAAATTTTTTTTTAATAATTCTTTTTATTGAATCTTTTCCATGATTAGCAAAACACATCAATTTCTCATATGTTACAAATATGGTCAACAGGCACCACACGTTTCTCAAGCAGGTACAGTAAATGCTTATTTCTCGTCGACTCAATACAGTATTACTTATGGACACAGACTTGGACTACCACTAGGATCTACCCCCCTCCCATCTCGGGGCGACTGTACATCGGGACCTCTCCCCTCCAAGAGCGTCGCTACGGTACTTGCCCCCTCCTGTGAGTCTTGAAGTTCAAGCCCATAGTACCGAAGCCAGGGGCGCCAAATCTTAAAGAATTTTCGCGGACACCCTCTCATTTTGTAGGTCACCTGCTCCGCATCCCATATACATGTCCATCCCTGTTTTTCACTCACTAAGGGTCGGAATCCCTGGCGCGCCCCATTTCTTGGCTATATCCCTTTTGGCCACTATCATGCTTAGATTACACAGGCTAAGACTGCGTCTGGGTAGATCAATGTCGGAAGGTATCCCAAGTAGTACATATTTAGCATCCTTTGGTAGCTGAGCCCCTAGGACTTCACTTAGTTCCTTCACAATTGCAGTCCAGTAACCTTGTATTCGGGTGCATTCCCATAACGTGTGTATAAACGTGCCTCTTGCAGTCAGACAACAGAGACACATTGGGGATTCCGCCATTCCCATTCTGTGGAGTCGGGACCTAGTTATATAGGTTCTGTGCAGTATTTTAAGTTGAATTAACCGCAACCTCAGTTTTATTGCCACCTCTCTAGGGTGCATCAGGGCCACCTCCCAGTCTATATCTTCCAGCTCTCCCAGGACCTCTTCCCAAGCCCCTCTCAAGGCCACAAAGTTATCCGGGACATTGTTGATGAGGGTCTTATAGGTCCAAGATATGGCTTTCTCTGGTATCTTATCTTGCAGGAGTCTACCCTCCAGTGGCGCAAATTCGGGGATGTCAACCACCTCTAGTCCCTCAGCCGCCCACGCGTGCTGCAGTTGAAATACTTATACTTTTGTCTCTCGCCCATCTGGTATTCCTGCTGCAGGGCTGCAAACGAAATCAGAGAACCTTCTTTTATTAGATCCCCTATCACGGAAATGCCTATCCGCTCCCAATCCCTGAAGCCCTTCAATATCCCCACTTCTGGTAGTCGCCCACCCTCCCATAGTGGGGTTTGCCTCGTAACTTTCTTGTGCCAACCCATTTGTTTCTCTGCACCCTTCCAAGCCTCCAGGGCCCTTTGGGTCGCTGGCAGCAGCTGTTTAACCCCTTTTCCCCCATAGATGTAATGCAGATGGGATCGAACTGCAAATTGGTCCTGTTCGAGCGCATAAGTTGGATGGGATCTCGACATATGCCCCCACTCATTCACTGCTATCAAGTGTGCCGCCCTATAATATGACCTAATGTCGGGGAGGGCTATCCCCCTGTTGTACTGGTTGCGTTGTAACGTTGTGAGCGCAATCCGAGGCTGTCCCCCGTCCCACAAGAGAGTGCGCACCTCCCCATCTATGGCCTTAAAGGTGTCTTCCGGGATCTTATGGTATGTGTTTTGCAGGCTGTACAGTAGCTTAGGGAGTGTAACCATTTTGTACATTGCCGCTCTTCCCAGCAGTGTGAGGGGCAACCTTCTCCATCTCTCCACATCAGCCTGAAAGCCAGTCAATACCCTTCGAACGTTTTGCGAGTGGCTGCGTGTGCTTCTCCATGGATATATATATCCCCAGGTATTTAAAACCGTCCAATGTAACTTGAAGTTCTCAGGGGAGATCCTGCGTGTCAAGTGGCCCGCTCACTGGGTAAAGGATCAACTTACCCCAGTTGATCTTATAACCTGCATGTTTCCCAAATGTGCCCAGTTCTCGAAAAAGAGTCGGGATTGTAGATGGGGGATCCGTGACATACAAGAGGACGTCATCTGCATAGAGCGAGATGCGTTCTTCCCTGCCACCTGACCTGAATCCCTTTACCTGTGGGTGCGCTCTAATAAGACAGGCTAGCGGCTCCAAAGTCAATGCAAAAAGCATCTGGGACAACGGGCACCCTTGTCTCGTGCCTCTTTCTATCTCAAATTCCTCTGACGTTGCCCCATTCACCCTCACCCTGGCAGTCGGAGACCTGTAAAGCAGCTGAATCCATTCTATAAATTTGGGGCCAAACCCAAATTTCCTTAATGTCTGTCACATAAAAGGCCAGAGGACCGCATCAAAGGCCTTTTCCGCATCCAGTGAGAGTAACATATGCGGCACCGCTCTGCCTTGGATCATACTCATCCAGTTCGCTAATCGCCTCATATTAAATCGTGTCGCTCTCCCTGGCATGAATCCGGACTGGTCAGCATGTATTAAGGAAGTGATCACCCCAGCCAATCTGTTTGCCAAGATAGAAGCTAGCACCTTGACCTCTACGTTCAGGAGAGAAATTGGTCGGTAGGACCCACAATCCATTGACGGCTTCCCAGGCTTGTGGATCACCACCACAGTGGCTCTCCGCAAATCAGGTGGAAGTGTGCCCTCCTCCCTGGCCGCTCCGAACATACCCAACAGGTGCGGTCCCAGTAATGTGGAGTTAGCCTTGAAAAACTCCGCAGGCAGGCCATTAGGGCCTGGGGACTTCCCCGATTTTTGTCTATTCACGGCCTCCGTCACCTCCTCCAACGTCAACTCCTCCTTCAAAGCACCTCGGTCCTCTGAGGACAGGGCCGGGAGGTCTATACTCTCGAGATAGTCCCGGATCTGCGCGTCACCCACCGCGGTCCGTTGTTTGTATAAGGCAGAGTAATAATCCGCAAAGGCATTCGCTATGTCTTGTGCTCTAATAAGGTCCCTTCCTTCACTATGAATGACTCCCAACCATTTGGACGCTATCTCCTTCTTGCCCAACCAGGCTAAGAGTTTCCCCGCCCTGTCCCCGGTTTCGTATAGTCGATGTCGGAGGGCCAAGTATTGCTGTTTCGCCTCCAGTCGTGCGAGTGATTGGTATTCCGCACGGGTGACTTCGAGTTGTCTAAGGATGTACGGACTGGGGCCCTCTGCCACTTGTCGCTCCAGATCCAGGAGTTTGCCCTCCAGCTGCACTATCTCTTGCACCTCTTTCTTATTCTTATGCGCAATAGCGTCTTGGGCTCTGCCGCGCAGCACTGCCTTAAAGGCTTCCCAAAAGACCACGGCGGAACCGAGATTATGTTTAGTGGTTCTAATGTATATTGACATTGTTGCCTTAACATTTACTCGGCCAGAGGGACATTTGATCAGATTTCTCACATTTGTTGAGAGTTTTCTTGTGTCCATCCACTTTCGCCTTCTTTATTTCACACAGCAGGAGGTCTTGTTTCCTTGTACATCACATCACCCCATGCATTTTGGCAAAATGTTTGCAATTTAGGGAGGGTCTATTTATTTAATGGGTGTATACCCTCTCAGACTTAAGAACAGGGCATGGTATGATTTGATTGTTAGTTCTTTATTCAGTCAGCCACAGTTGGTTTGCTCTTTTTATTCTCTATCACTCCCTCTTTTTGTGGTCCTTCCAATTGTCACAAATGAGTGAATAGTTGGAGTCTACTTTTACACTCCCCATCGGTTTGTCTAGCAGATTCTGCTAATGGAGGCCCCCTTATCTTCCCCTTTTGACCACTATTGGTTGCTTTACAAGGGTGCTTCCCCATCATCTGACCTGGTCCTTGTTTGGGCATATGGAGACAAAACCCTTCCCCAATCCTCCTCTTTCTCGGCAGGCCCTTGTCATATATACTGTTTGTGCTCAGTCACTGTGTAGGTTCTTATATATGTTAGGAAGCATAATAATATTGTGTGCTGAGCATTCCAGGACTGGCCTTTGCAACACTCATCCTATAGCTTTTGGTATGTACATAGCCCATCTATGTTGCTCTTTAAAAAAAAACTTACATCTTATAGATTTCTTGTGGAGTTTCCAGCATTTTACATTGGTGCTGAGTAAGTAACTCTAGGAGTCCATTTTGTCGAAGCTACCTAGAAATGTTGCTATGTGGGAGCTGCAGTGAGGGTTCTTGCAGTTATTAAAATAGTTTAGAAAGTCTGATTTGTATTCTACTCGATGCTGAACCTTTGGGATGTGAAACGAGGTACCTTTTTATGTTTCCATTGTCTATACAATGTGTGAACAGTGGTGGGCAACATGGAGCGGGATGGGTGAGGGGTTTAAAAAAAAAAAAGAAAACTACCTGATTGCCACGTCCCTCCTTGTCTCTCCTCCATCGTCTCTTCAGGCCGGAGCAGGGAAGCAGGAAGCACGGAACTCCCAGGCTCCCCATAGGCACTCAGCCAGGGACTTGGGGCCTGGGCATGTTCTCCACCCAGGCTGTAGCGTAGCCTGGATAGAGAACATAGAAAGTGCGCATGAATGTTTGGCTGGCTCAAGACGCCTGGCCAAGCATTCATGCGCACTTGGAGTGGGCAAACCACTCCTCCCCTGCCCTGCTGTGAGTGCAAGGCAGCCCCGCCCGCAGAGCTGCCGCAGCAGGGAAACATAAAATGATAATAACGAGTTATTATCATTTTATGTTTCCTTTATTTACACTGCTAAACACCAGTGGGGCGATGCTCCTCTGCCTTGGCGGAGGAGCCGCCTCTGTGCGTTAAGCACCAATAGTGGCAGAAAATGCATCTATATATGTATGTATGTGGTACTTGTATACCGTGAGCCTCACCAAATGGCAGTGGAGCACTGTACAGTGTTGAAGGCAAAGATACAGTCAACAAGTGATTGAAGAGGTTGCTAGAATCTGGGAGCAGTAGTGGGCTGTTATTGCATCCTGATGTAGTGTTCTTTAAAGAGGTACATTTTCAACTCTTAACTAAATTATAGAAGGTTTCTGATGGAACTGTGGGATAGAGGGGTGCTGTTCTGGTCCTTAGTGCAGAGTTGGAGAAGGGTTGTTGCCTTGATTTTCTTTTTTGCACTTCTTTGCCCCCAGTGTGATGGTAACCTGGATGTGGGTGTGCCGAGAGCTACTGAAGATAGTGAGCTTCTCAGCCAGAGAGCAAGGGATTGCTCGTCATGATGGCTTTCTTTTTGATGCATCTGGTATTGAAGATGGTGCAGGTCAGCAAGAGGAGTCACTGGAGTTTCATCAGGATGCAGGTGATGTAATCATATGCCTTCTGACCCTCGATCACAAGTTCTGCGAGTTTGGGTTGAAAGACAATGGATACATGGTCACCATCGGGATGTGAGCATTATAGGTCTTGAACAGTAATCTTGACGGTGTTCTCTCAGAAGAATGGTTTTCAGTAGAAAGAGCTGGTATCTGGCCATTTTTGTTTTCTTGGCAATGTGTTCATTTGGTTTCGGTGTATGTTCAGGGTGAATCCAAATGACTGCCATTGGATTAAACTTGTGGTTTGAATCCATCAGGTCCATGTCATTCAGCCAGGTCTGAAGTAGATGTTGCTTGTTCTTAAATATTTGGAATTCTGTCTTGTTGGGGGTTGAGCTTCAGGTAAGTGTGGGCCATCTAAGTCTGGATGAGGTTCAGGCAGTGACTGGGTTGTAAGATATCTGGCATGATGGAGATTTTCAAGTCGAGCTGTGTATCATTGGAATATTGGTAAATTTTGATGCTGTTATCTTTGGGTAGAGACCCATAGAGGTTGAAGATGATGGGAACCAAGATGTTACCCTATGGTACTCTGTTCATGATAGCTGTCTTCTGGAACATAGAGGTGCCCATTTGAACAAGCTATTGAATAAGTAGGAGAAGAACCAGCGAAGGACATTGCCAGTGAATCCCATTAAAGACTTCAGGCTGTGGTCAAGAGGGTGTTGTCTATATATATGTAAGGTAGCTGGCTTCCTAGAGAAGGTTGATGTTTATGTTATCTTAGAGTTGAGCATAGACTGCTTTTTCGATGATCTTGCCTTTGAAGGGTAGGAGGGTGATGCCCTGGTAAATTGTGAAGTCATCAGTTTAATGCAGGAATTGTCAGAAGTGGGAGGGGCTGGCCTGTGATGACAGCTTCTGAGTATATGCCTTGAGAGGTGGAGGCATTGGCAAGGGTGTGTAGGGGTGAGAGAGCTTCTCCAGGGAGGACTTTCATGAAGGATGAAGGTATTTTATTTGAAGGAAGTGAGTATGTCAGAGAGTTCTGTGAGAAGCAGGGCTTTGATAAATGACCACCACAGGATGCTACATGAAGATGTGGGTCTAAGAGGATAAGCAGGCTCGGTGGTGTCAATGTGCTGTCAGATCTTCTGTATTTTTTCACTGAAAAATGCTGAATGCATTGCACTTGTCTGTGGATTGTGAGGTATGAGGGCCAAATCAGAGGGATGAAGCACTGCTTGAATGTTACGAAGAGTGTTCTGTTTCTGTTGGCAACTTTATAGATAGTGATGGTACAGTACTTGGCATTGGGTGATGTGATCAGTTATGTGTGTGTTGTGTGGAGGGACTTCAGTAGCAAAAGGTCATCAGGGGTTCTGTTTCTCTTCTATTTTATTTCCTGTTTGTGAATGGAATGTTTGTTTTCGGTGAGGTCTTTGGAATACCAGGGTACTGAAGATTTCAGCTTGCACTTGTGTATTTTAGATGGATCGCACATGGTTTTTCAGAATAGCATTGAAGTCAGTTAGAAGGGTCCTGCCATGCAATGTGACAGAAACACATCAGTTTAAAAGGGAGAACAGCTAAAGTGAATGTGTGTGTTGAAAAGCAGGCATGTCTATTAGTGATTGAAAGATCAAGTGCAGTTAAAGTCTGATCTGCGTAATATATCTTTTTTTTAAGTTTACTTGAAAATAAATTATATGTAACACAAACAAAGAAATATGTTATTTTGCTATGAAATAAATAGAGATCTATAAATGTTTTTTTTTAAACGATGCCCATTGCTTTGCAGCTAGTACGCAATACAACTTTATGGTGCTGTAAAAGATTTTTGAATATTTATAATTAGTTCAGGATATGTTCTTTGTCATGAGACTGCTTACATAAGAATAAGAAAGCATTCTATATAAAATAATAATTGGAAAACGTGACTCGCCCACAATCCTGTAGAAAGAATACTAACTGATTCCTGCTCAAGAATCTATTACACAAAAGAAAGATCAGATTTATGGTCTTGTGGAGAGTAATAGAACAGATGGGTGAGGTGTCCACCGTAGTCTTACTACTCTTAGGGGCCTATTCACAAGGAGCTATCGCCGAATTAACAGCACTTTTTCGCAGCCAAAGTCGTGATAAATTTACCCCCCCATTCACAAGCAGGTGTTAACAGCCCACAGCACCAGTTTACCCGCGATAGCAGCCGCAAAAAACATTGCCAAAGAGGACCCTCGCAAATATCGCTAATGAGATGCAGAGTAGGCGTTCCCGTGACAAAAGTCGAGACAACAGCACACCTCAACATTCACAACGACCAGCCACATCCGCAATAAAAACACAAAACAGGCGATAAGGCGCGTTAGCACCAGGAAATCTACACCTGCTCTGACCTGGTGTAAAGTCGGACGGCAGCCAGCACCACAAAAGGGAGCACAGCCCAGGGCCACATCCGAAGGGCAACAGATGCCATGGAGCCCCCCCTCATGCAGCCCGGACACCCAAGAGGGCCACAACACCCACGGCCACCACCCCCAGGACCACCCCTCCCTGGCACCCCCCCGACCAAAGACATGTCACATCAGCCACACCTAAACATGTACAGAATATTCGGCTTGATGCCGCACAATCACAATGTTGTAAAGGAAGATACAGAGTCCAGCTGTATAAATAAAGTAATCCTTTATTGTAGCTTGGTTCCAGGATAGGTGAGTAGGATAAGATAGAAGGTATAGATGCAGCCCCACCTGCTTATCGTCAGATAAGCAGGATTCATAGATGAGTAGAAGGATATAGGAAGATAAAGCGTAGCCCCACCAGGAGCAGGCTCCTAGCCGCTCAGCCTGGGTTAACCAACTGACACTCTAAACACAGAGAGGCACTCAGGCATTCTATGATGTCATGGTGCATTCCAACAGAGCAGTACAGTGGGTAATGGTAGAGAAGTAGTTTACCACACATCCTCCTTCCTTGGGGAACAACAGCAGAAATAAGGAGAAGGACAAATGAGATACCTCAGAAATAACATGAGCATGAAATGAACACATCGAGATGCAAATATCTAATGGTGTAGTACATGAGGTATCGGGAATAACACAGGCATGCAAAGAAATGCATTAAAATGCAAAACATCATTGAATGTATTAAAATTGCAAATATCATTAATACACGCCCCATCCCCCTCCCTTAGGGAAAAACAAAGCAAGGCTTAGATGGGAAAAAAAAAAAACACTGCAACAGAGAAGGGTGGTCACACCCACTACCTCCCCATACGCGGGTACACCACAGGGTAGTCACCCTGGTAAACAAAAGTGGGTGTTGACACAGGGGAAATATTCACTCTAGATAACCAGAAGAGTGCAACCTCCACAAGAAAGATACACCAGAGAGAAAACGCTCTGGAAAGGACAAAAGTTCCCCTAATTTGGGTAGAAGACATGCTGACACTTGAAAACTAGGATAAAAGGTCCGTTAAGGGTAACGGAAGAGGTTTAAACACTAGAGAAAAGCTTCTCACTCAAAGTCCTACGAACATGAAACCCTTGGCCACGAGTTCCAAGCAGGTGGACTTCGACCGGAGCATAATGTCAACATGAAAAGATGCCCCATGGGTAGTAACCCTAGGAGCTGACCAAACAACATCCACCAAAAATAGGGAACAACACAGGGTACTGACCCTGGAAAATTAGAAACGAAAAATTGGGCATAGACTGGCCCCACAACCTCCCCAATGAAGGGTACACTAGAGGGTAAAACAACACCCTAGGAAACAAAAACTGGGCATTGACTGGCCCAACAACCTCCCCAATGAAGGGTACACCATAGGGTAAAGCAACACCCTAGGAAACAAAAACTGGGCATTGACTGGCCCACCAACCTCCCCAATGAAGGGTACACCGTAGGGTAAGGCATCACCCTAGGAAACAAAAATTGGGCATTGACTGGCCCAACAACCTCCCCAATAAAGGGTACACCGTAGGGTAACAACACCCTAGGAAACAAAAACTGGGCATTGACTGGCCCAACAACCTCCCCAATGAAGGGTACACCGTAGGGTAACACAACACCCTAGGAAACCAAAAATTGGGCATTGACTGGCCCAACAACCTCCCCAATGAGGGTATACCATAGAGTATACAGCACCCTAAAAACTAAATTGGAGCATTTGACTAGCCCCACAACCTACCAAAACAGGTGCACTCTACACTAACAAAAAAAACTTGACTTGAGCACTCAGCGCTCGCACAACCTCCCCATACATGGGTACACCGCAGGGTATCCGTCCACCTAGGGAACGGAATTAAGTCACTGACTGTCCCCTCAACCACCACATTATAAGGTACACTAGACCCCCAAACCAGCGCATAAATGGGTACACGCAGGACCACCCACTAAGCCTCCTCTTGACAGGGTAAACCACCCCGATAGCCTCCCAAATAAAGGGTACACAGTGCAGTAGTAAACTGGATGAGAATTGCCTTACACCTGTTAAGGGTCTTAGGAACAAAACACGTTCATAAACTCACACACCCAAAACAGGACAAGCATAATAATGGCAAGCAATATAATGGAATGAAAGTCTCAAGCTCCGGTGAGCGGCCTCTCACCCGAGGTCTCCACACCAGGCTTCCCGCAGCTACCAACACCACAATGCGGAGTAGTAGAGGTGCAACACCTGAGTCCCTTCAGTGAACTTTCACTGAACGCCACCGTTCAAATTATGTGCCACCGTGTTCGAATGTCCATGCTGGGCCACACACCTGCTTGTGAACCGAAAGTTCCAAAGTTCCATTTCCACTTCAGCAATTGCGGCAACATTCTCCCCTTTTCTTGCCGCACCGGCCGTTGACCGCTGGAGAGAACCGTGTGACTCACCATGAAAGAAAAACTTTTTTTTTTTTTCCACCCAACTTAATTGGCAACGCGGTTGGCAGAAAATGTACACCGCCATGAAGAATGCCAAAGACGAGGGAAACTCCAAACGCAAAATGGCTGCACGCTTCTTGACGCCGCGCCGGGTGGCTCACGGCGCGCTACTGCAATTGGGCGTCACTGGGCAGCTGAGAGACATGAAGGGAGAAGGACGTCATCCAGTGACGAAGAGAGGAAGACATCACCAACAATTCACCCTGCCTCCGCGCGACGCTAGGAGAACGGTGAGGTGCGCGTGCTAAACTTTGAAAATAAACGATGCGCTGCCGTTCGTCAAGGGTCCACTTTAGGGAATAAAGCAGCAAAAATAAAACTCGCGCACTCACCAGAAAACAGTCTCGTCCAGGATGCCGCTCCTCATGCCACAAATCGCTCGGCCAGTTTCTCTGGCAAAGTTCCTCAAGGTTGTTTGATGTTGTCACAGTCTCACCGAAGCACCACCCTAAATACACGTATATAAGGTGCTCGCTGTGAAGAGAGTCACAAGGGGTTTTTGAAATACACCGCTGCTCTCAGCCAATGAAGCTGTTGAAATAACAATCAGACTTCGACGAAGACGCTGCCAAATACATTGCCAGACGCTGCTGGAAACAAATTCCAGCACCAGGTAGATCAGCGATACACTGAGGATGTAGACAAAACTTGCTGTCAAGCCACGACACATCCAGGCGGGTTGGGTGCTCAAACAAAACAGGGGAACGCCACAGGGTTCACGCACCTGTGGCCTATGAGAGGTTTGTTGCTGGAGAGACTGTTAACTGTAGAAGTCTTCCAGAGGACAGCAGGCTTCTCAGAGGTGTGAAGACAAACGCCCAGGGTGCAGGCTGTCTGGATGGTACAGGACACTGGTGGGGCTGACCAGGGCGCGCCTTGAGAATGTCTTTAATGTCTTTTTGTTCCTTGTCCTTCGGTTCCTTAGTCGCTTAGTTGTCCTTACTGCTTACTCCACGCGTAGTTTCTTCAAGATCGTCGCCAAAATGTCGCAAATAGAAGATACAGAGTCCAGCTGTATAAATAAAGTAATCCTTTATTGTAGCTTGGTTCCAGGATAGGTGAGTAGGATAAGATAGAAGGTATAGATGCAGCCCCACCAGGAGCAGGCTCCTAGCCGCTCAGCCTGGGTTAACCAACTGACACTCTAAACACAGAGAGGCACTCAGGCATTCTATGATGTCATGGTGCATTCCAACAGAGCAGTACAGTGGGTAATGGTAGAGAAGTAGTTTACCACACACAACTCGTGACATGCATGTGTCGTCACAGAAATGAGCAGCACACATCCACTTTCGAAGCAACAAATGAAACTTTATTAAAATGAACAACGAAATAAAATGAAGACACATGGCCGCTCCCCTCAGGACAATACGTAGGTCACAGCCTGTAAGACAAAAAACATGATGAGAAGGTGTGTCCTGCGCACATCAAAGGACAGAGAGAGAGAGAGGAAGAGAGGGAGGGAGAGAGAGAGGAAGAGAGGGAGAGAGAGAGAGAGAGAAGAGGAGAGAGAGAGGAAGAGAGGGAGAGATAGAGAGAGGAAGAGAGGGAGGGAGAGAGAGAGAGAAGAGGAGAGAGAGAGGAAGAGAGGGAGAGAGAGAGAGAGTGCTGCCCCTGCGCACCCAGGCCACACTGCTCACCTGCTGCCACCGGTGTGTCTCCAACCACGTGCCGGTATGTATAGCAGGACACAAGGTCACACATCTGAGTCCGAGCCGTCAGCTGAAACAGAGCCCAGATACATGACTGGCACAGTACACACACTTGCACAAGACAACATCGCCTGCCCGCCCATGCACACCCAGGCCTCAATGCTCACCTTCCGCCACCGGCGCGTAGACAGGAGGTCCCACCACGTGCCGCTGCAAGCCACAAGCCCGGGGCCCACGGACATGGCACCCTCCACATCATGCAGCCCCGCTCCACAGGCCACCAGGTCTCACGTTTGGTGCTGGGTCTTGATTACTCCATGGCAGAGGACATACCAGTGCACCCGGCACCATCGCAGGCTGCACACCCGCTCAGCCCAATGGGTGCCACCAACTCTGGGATCCCGGAAGCAACGCCACGTGGTGGTAGGCCCGCGCTGCCCGCTGGCTCTGGCCTACACTGCGGTCCAGCAGGGCACACAAAACCTGAGCTGTCCAGACCGCCGGGACGGGGCATCATCGCAGGCTGCACACCCACTCAGCAGCTCAAGGTGCCACTGACACAGTGCACCCAAAGTCACAGTCCCGTGGCGGGGTGCCTGTGCCGTCCGCAAGGCCCCGGGTGCCACTAACCCTGTGCAACCCCAGTCTGCGCCATGTGGTGGTAGGCCCGTGCCTTACTCAAGGCCCCGGATGCCACTAACCCTGTGCAACCCCAGTCTGCGCCACGTGGTGGTAGGCCCGTGCCGTACTCAAGGCATCGGATGCCACTAACCCTTT
This sequence comes from Calotriton arnoldi, assembly GCA_963921515.1. Taxonomy (NCBI): domain Eukaryota; kingdom Metazoa; phylum Chordata; class Amphibia; order Caudata; family Salamandridae; genus Calotriton; species Calotriton arnoldi. The sequence goes on from CAWUFW010001141.1 coordinate 715,654, forward strand.
GCGCAACAACTCATGGGCCCTATATGAGTGCGAACCGTGGGGCGTCCGTCATCCAGTCACCACCAGAAGAGGGGAATGTGACGTCGTCGGACCCTTATGTTGGCAGAGTCACATGGCCTGTGACGCCTGTGCCGGATGGGTGTAGTGTGTGTGTTAAAACCTGCCCTCAGGGAGTGGCTGTGACATGCTGACGACTAGACCAGTGACCTGCACACCACCAGCGAGTACGGCTGCGACGGGTAGCAATGAGGGCCCCCCCTCGGGGCGTAAGCGGAGTGGACTGGCCTGCCGTACGCCGGACCAGTGCAGGGCTTGCAACAATGACTCGTGGGCTCTGGGCGTGGTCCAGTCCATGTCCGGACAAGGAAGTGACTGATGCGTGTGTCCCTGCTGCAGTGTTCATGGAACCCGCTACACAAGATGCAATGTCGCTCCCCCTTTCTGGCATCCCACAGGATGAACATCATTGACGCAAGGGAAGGCACTGTCCCCTCATTCATACACACATCCACACAGGAATGACGTAAGACATTACACAGCAGTGCGTCACTGGATGTTTATTTGCACATCCAGTGCAGTCATGCAGCTGGAGCGGTACAGGGCAATGCCGAGCACACCACACAATATGGGCCCGTGGAGGGCCAGCCAGTGTCCATCCCGGGATGACCTGTACTGAGGAAGAGGAAGGGTACAGTCCGCAGTCTGTCCGCCGTGACATTGGTCGTCAAACAGGATGTGGCAGTCCATGTCGCTGTCCAAGGTGAGTGCCTCGGAGTGTATCGGGGGTCAGTGGTAGGTCTTGAGGCCATGTGCGGCACCAAGCAGAAACAGGCAAGGTGGCGGTAATGGATGCTAGTGCCTGGCCCTCCTGACCACAGTCCCTTCCACGTCCTCATCCCCGGGTGTGTGCCCTGCCCCACCTGTGGGTGTTGCAGTGCCGGCTGCGGCACTGTGTGCCACTAACTCATCAGGGGCCGGAGGAGGATTGTTGGCCGCACTGTGTGGCAGTGACACATCAGGTGCCGGAGTGGATACGCCTGCCGCACTGGGAGGCACTGACAGACCAGGGCCCGGAGATGTGGATGGCGTGGGGGCAGCAGCATTCATCATCGCCATGCCTTGTGGCAGCAATGCCATGACGAGGACATGCAGGGCACAGTAGATCCCAGCTACATTTCGCTGATGTGCAGCGGAGGCTGCCATCCTTTCCGCCTCCATCCGCACCATGTCCTCCATGAGCCTCCACATGTGTGCCAGCTCACGGCTGGCATCGCTGGGGCCACTCTGAGCGGACAGGTATTCTTCCCTCCGCGTCATGACTCCAGAGATGTCAGTCAGGGCTCGCTAGAATCCATGGGGCGGACATAGACACCCAAGGATGGCGTCCAGTTTGTTAGCGATGAGCTCGAACCCCACCCGCACCTGCTCGGCCGTCTCCCTCTGGCCCTCCAGCACACGGCGTTGGAAGGCCATTTGTTGTTCCTGGGGGTCTTGGGAGGGTGCCAGGGCTGTGGGGGCCTCCTGCTGGGTGGTTTGGCTGGTGGGTGGGGTCTCATGGATGTAGCTGGGCTGCCCTGATCCTGGAGGTGAGTTGCGGAGGTGGTCAATGAGGTCTTGAATGGTTTGGGTGTCGATGCTGGTGTTATTCTCCTCCTCATCATCAGTGAAGAGTGACTGTGACTGCTCTGCAGGAGGTGTTGACGATGCCCCTGCGATGTGAAGGGGAGATGGTGTATTACAATGTGTCCACATGTATGTAGCCGCATGGTACAGGTTGACATTCAGACAGCATGGTATTGTACATTGTGACAGTCTGTGGGTCTGGGCGAGGACCCAGAGTGGGTGTGCACTGTGCCCTGCTTGCTTGTGCATGTGTGCCATTGTGGCCATCTCTCCCCTTCCCCCCAGTACCTGGTGGTCACTCACCCTGTTGCAGTTGTGTTGTGTCCTGTCGAGCAGTGTCCGGTCCCCCGACTCCGGCCACAGTATCCATACTGATGACTGTTGACACCAGCTCCTCCATGTCATCCAGCTCCAGCTGTGGCGCTGGGCCCCCACCTCCGGTCTGAGTTTCTCCTTGGTCTTCCGCTTGATGTCATTCCATCGCCTCTTGACCTCGTCCATTGACCTCTTGTGCTCTCCGACGGCATTCACCTTATCGACGATGTCCCGCCATATTCCAGTTTTGGTGCCCAATGACACGTTGGAGGTGACGAAGAGTTGTTGTTGGTGTTCCATCACCTCCGTGACTATGATCCTGTTCGCCTGCGGACTGAACTTGGTCTTCCTGGTCTTCTTGTCCTTGCCCTTCCCTGTCCCCGAGGTCCCAGGCTGGTCGTCCGGGGTGCTTGTGGGGTTGCGCTGGTCCTCTGCGCCTGCTCCGGCTGCCTCCATGGTGCTTGTGTGTTGGTCAGTTTGTGGGTGGTTTTTTTTTCTGCTTTTATGGAGGTTTCTGAGGCCTGCCAGGTGTGTGTTGCAGACCTGGCGCTGCTTGTCGCTGGTTTCCTCATCGCGCTTTGGCCCATCGCGTGTTTTTTGGTGTTGTGGTTTGTGTTTTTATCTCCATCGTGGTGGTTGTATTGCGGACTTTGTCCACGGTATCGGCAGGCTATCGCATGCTACTGCCTTGTTGTGAATTTCACATTGACACAGGGTTATTTTCCCGTGATAGGCTGCGTTATTTTAAAGTTGCATTACGCTACTCTTGCGGTAGTTATCACATGTTCTTGTGAATATACCCCTTATAGGAAAGTTGAACAGTTATTTTCATATGATTGATTTAAAACAAAGTTCACAGCTTGCTGATCATAAAATGCATTGGGTACCAATTGTAGACTGAGAAGATCTAAAATTTATGTTAAAACAATTGAGTGATGGGGAAATAACTGAAGAAATATATTTATTTGACTTGACCACCCTGCTGTACTAATATGTAAAGCTGATGGCAGTCCTGAGATCTGAATTGACGTGAGCAGTCAAAATATAAACATAATGGTGCAAGGGAGTAATTCCAGGATGGATTTGAGGGCTATATACTAATAATAAAATTGTAAGCAGAATTGAGGCACCTCATGACATTCATAACTAAGGAAGGCTTGTTCTAGTTGAAGAAGATGCCCTTTGAATTTCCATCTGCTTCATTAGTGTTTTAGCATGCCATACACCGTAGTGAACACCTTTGGGGGCTGTGCCAATATAATTCTAAGTAAGTTCCTTGCTTTGGTGATAAGATGGATGTAGTGAGAACGTTCTTGTAGAACGGTGTATACTAAATATGAGGAAAAAGCAACAAGTGAATGCAGGGGAAAAAAACAAAAAGTATTTGATGTGATAAAAACTAAGGGCCTTATTTATGAGGCCATGCGACACTTGCGCCGCCGTTGCGTCCCTTTTTGTGACGCACCAGCAGTGTAAAAAATGCGCCATGTTGCGCCATATTCACAAAGTGGTGCATCACTTTGTAAAGCCCTGCGCTACATTATACCTGCGTCAGGTATAATATATGCAGAGTGGGCGTTCCCCCGCAAAAAGCCTTGTAGAAGTGGCGTAGTGAAATCTATCAGATTTCACTGTGCCACTGCTAGGACGCCACTGTGTCAAAATCTGCTGCAGTTGCATCTGTTCAGACACACCCCAGCAATGTGTCATTTTTGCACCTACAGATACGTCAGAATTCCTGACGTATCTGTCACACCTTGCGACATGGAGCACTGTACATTAAATATGGCGCATCCGTCCTGTCGCAAGGAGGGCGCAGTGAAAACTGTTGCATCACTGTTTTCACTCAGCGATGCAACAGTTTTCATAAATGAGGCTGTACGGCGCTCCATGTCGCAAGGAGTGACAGATACGTCAGGAATCCTGACATATCTGTAGGTGCAAAAGTTACACATTGCTGGCGTGTGTCTGAAAACAGACGCAACTCCTGCATTGTGTCCTTTCAGATGGGGCAAGCCCCATGTGAAAGGGCCTGCGTCACTCTTACGCCTGCTGTGAGGCAGGCGTTAGATTTTGACGCAGTGACATCCTAGAAGTGGCGCAGTGAAATCTGATAGATTTCACTATGCCACTTCTATGAGGCTTTTTCCGGGGGAACACCTACCCTTCATACATTATACCTGTCGCAGGTATATTGTAGTGCAGGGCTTTGCAAAGTGATGCATCTGCTTAGATTCGTCACTTTGTGAATATGGCGCAACATGGTGCATTTTTTACGCCACCAGTACGTCACAAAAAGTGACACAACAGCAGTGCAAAAGTGTTGCAAGGCCTCATAAATAAGGCCCTAATACTATCAAAGCATCAAGTCTATGATCAGTTGATATAAGAAAAAATAATGGTATTTTCATTGGGGTTAGCAGCTATTGTGTGAGGATAGAGCTATGTCAAGGTAGTGGGAGAACCTTGCAGAGTGTGACATTTGCTTTTAATGTGTTGATGCAGGCAAAGATGCTGCCAGCAAGCGTTAGTTGTCTTCAAGGTTTGGGTTGTCCAGCCACAAATTATTGAATGTGGAATTGAAAGTTTTAAGAGATCGCAAACCTTTGGTTCAAATAGTTGACTGCCTGGAAAGCTCAACCGAGCTATAAATTGCAAGTATACTGCAGTGGATCAATTAAGTGCCAGGACAAAATATTGTGAAGGCTCACTGTTTAAGATGCTTTCCAGTCGACAATGGTGCTGAACACTCAAATTGCAGCTTCTCCGACTGATATGCATGGGTGTCTCACAGGAGGGGGCTGTTCCGCATGAAGGAGCCCCAGACTTCTCGCTGCTCCGACATCACCCTGGCCCGGAGAAGTAAGGTGACCCTGCCTGGTATCTGGAGCCCTGACCTCAGGGACCTGGCTTCCAGGTGAAAGCCATGGCTTTGCTTGCCTTTGTCTGCAAGAGGCCCCAACGCCTCCCCAGTCTGCTGCCACCCTGGCCTAGGTAGGGAGGGTGGCTGTGCCCGGTGCATGGAGCCCTGGCTTGCAGGGACTGGGCCTCTCAGGCATGCCTTTGCCTGGCTATGTCAGGGGAGTATGGGAGCTGCTCAGCCCGCAGGATCCCCAGACTCCTCCTCGGTCCTATGTCACCCTGCCTTGGGATCTGCCTGGTGGCTGAGGGAAAGGGTGTCCGTCTCTGCTCCACACCGTGGAGGGGCACGGGCGCTCTCCCCAGTCTGCAGCCACCATGCCCTAGTTAGCGACTATCACCCCAGTCCATCAGCTAGGGTGCCCTCGGTCAGTGTCTTCCACCTTCCTGGTGCCTAAGCCTGAGGAGCTATGGAGGGTTAAGCCACCAGACAATCTCCTCTCCCCTTGGGACTGCCTCGGAAGCTTTCCTTGACTAATAAGCCCCCAAAATGTGTGGGCTTACAGACCCCGGGGGGGGGGGGAGAGACAAGTCCGAGATATCTGCACCTGCCGACCCGCTGGTCATCTAGTAGTCCAGCCACTTACTGGTCATCTGGCTGGCCAGCCCCATGACCCGATGGCTCTGGCTGACCTGGTGACCAGTGTGCCAAGACGGCAGCCAATGACTAGTGCTCAGGAGACTCCTTCCTAGAGCCACCGACTAGCTTTTTGCCTCCAAGCAACTCTTCTGATGCCCACTCTGGCCATCTGATCCTCCTGCTGACCTATGAGGGAAATGTGCCCCCATCCCTGAACACACCGGCGGAGGGCAGGAGGGGGAGGCCCCTGTGTCTCACTGCTCATGGTGGAGGCAGCATTCCACAGCCCGCACCCCGTCACACTGGCCTGGCAGCACAAGATCCCGAGGGGACATGGGCAGCCACGGCAGGAGACAAAAGCTTGGCTTAGAGGATGACTTTCAATAGATCGCAGCAAGGTAGCTGCTCTGCTGCTTAAGAAACCCTGGCCCAGAATCAGTTCATCTGTAGGAAAGTGCCCCTTTTTGCATGGTTACCCTCCACTTTTTGCCTGACATCTGATGCAACTTGACGTGCCCTGGGTCCCTGCCAAACAGGTTCCCAGGGCCTGTGTTCTTTCCCAAAACTGTACCTTTGTACCCACAATTGGCACATCTCTGGCCAGAGGTAAGCCCCTTGTAAAAGGTACTCGGGGTACCAAGAGCACTATGACCAGGGAAGGCCCCTAAGGGCTGCAGCACCTATTGTGCCACCCTTAGAGGCCCTCACACTGCCATTGCAGGCTGTGTGTTTTGGTGCTGATAAAAGTGAAGAAACGACATGGCACACATCTAGGTAAGTCACCCCACTAGCAAGGTGCACTATCCCTCAGGTGAGGGTACAGTGGCATGAGCCCTGAACCCCTGCAGTGTCTAAGTCTATTCTTAAGCTGCTGAAGGTAAAGCACAGTGGGATAGATGATAAGTGGTCATTACGAGAAGGAGGGAGGTTTGTAAGAGGGGAGAGGTTTCAGTGATGTAGGGGTATTACGAGGTATTATTCAAACAATTTTGGTAAGCAGGGAATGTTGGCATGGTAAAGGAAAGTAATGCGCAGGGGCTGGTTTGAATCATACTAGTTTTAGCACTAGATATGTTAGAAGTGGGTTTGGGATAGCAGGGTTTGTGCATGGTGGGGTATTTGGTTAGCGCACAGGAGTTAAAAGTGGGGGACAGTTGGTTAATGGGCGATGGGGGGGTCGGGTGTGTTTGTTGGGTTACAGTTTAACATATTGCAGGTTTTTATTTTGAATAGTTAGTTGAATAGTCTCTTTTATCTGTTCTAGAGACCCCTGACGAAGAGCCTTATGGCTCGAAATGCATTGGGTATGATCTTTTGAACCCACTCCGTTGTATGATTTACCTGGACGTGACACTGTTTAAAAGCCTGGATGGGCGTGCAGTGGGCATGAGAAAAGTGGAATAAAGAATTTTGGTGAAATCTCACTGTCTCCGTAGTGACTTAAAACATGAAGACAATTGAAGAAATAAGACATGATTAAAACATTGGTATCAATCGGTTAAAATGGATTATTCAGGAACAAATGTTTCATTGTTGGGATATTCCGCATACCGCAGTGCGACAGTTGGGTGCATGAGCAAGGTGCCCTTTGGAATTTTTGTTCAAATGCTTTGACTGGGACGGTTCACAGCAGCTGTTCGCACACATCTACAGATTACAGTTTGTGCTTAAATGATTATTGAATAAGGGAAGGAGTGCAACCTTGTATATAACTTTTCGTCCCAAATAAGATTGCACCCCATGGAGAAAGTTGAGCTTGGTTAAACATTTGAGTAAAAGCATCTTTTCACCTCGGAGACAGTGAAAATCTGGAGTGGATTCTACGGTCGAGTTGACATCGAGTGGAACAACTGCAGCTGATTCAAGAGACAGTTTATTTCACTTTATTTTGTTTGGTTTCTTTCAGGAGTACGGACTTTGGTTATGCTTCAGTGGACACTGTTCTTTTTCTGCTTTTGTTTTCGGTGTTATTATTTGTTTAGAGATAATTTTGTGGTTTTAGTTTACAGAGATAACTAATTTGAGTTAATAGTGCAATTATGTTACATGTCATTTGGGGTTTTTCATGGTTCATGGGGTTGAGCACGGTGGGATGGTTTGGTATTTGCACTGTTTTTCGTTCAAGCAAGGGGAAGTGCTTTATGGGGGATTGAGTTTTTTGACACAGTGAGTAATGAAGCACGATCATTGGGTGGAGAAGTCATGTGATGACAGTCAATTAGTGAAACCTCAGGTTGAATTAGGAACATGATTGAGAACAGGGTTTAAATAACGGGTTGTGTGGGAGGGAGAGAGATAACAGTTTGGAGGAGGTCAGACTGCCGTGCGTGGCTGCTGAAGGTAAAGCACAGTGGGATAGATGATAAGTGGTCATTACGAGAAGGAGGGAGGTTTGTAACAGGTGAGAGGTTTCAGTGATGTAGGGGTATTACGAGGTATTATTTAAACAATATTGGGAAGCAGGGAATGTTGGCATGGTAAAGGAAAGTAATGCGCAGGGGCTGGTTTGAATCACACTAGTTTTAGCACTAGATATGTTAGAAGTGGGTTTGGGAGTGAAGGGTTTGTGCATGGTGGGGTATTTGGTAGGCACACAGGAGTTAAACGTGGGGGACAGTTGGTTAATGGGCGATGGGGGGGTCGGGTGTGTTTGTTGGGTTACAGTTTAACATATTGCAGGTTTTTATTTTGAATAGTTAGTTGAATAGTCTCTTTTATCTGTTCTAGAGACCCCTGACGAAGAGCCTTATGGCTCGAAATGCATTGGGTATGATCTTTTGAACCCACTCCGTTGTATGATTTACCTGGACGTGACACTGTTTAAAAGCCTGGATGGGCATGCAGTGGGCATGAGAAAAGTGGAATAAACAATTTTGGTGAAATCTCACTGTCTCTGTAGTGACTTAAAACATGAGGACAATTGAAGAAATAAGACATGATTAAAACATTGGTATCAATCGGTTAAAATTGATTATTCAGGAACAAATGTTTCATTGTTGGGATATTCCACATACCGCAGTGCGACAGTTGGGTGCGTGAGCAAGGTGCCCTTTGGAATATTCTTAGACATTGTAAGTGTAGTAAAGCCATAAAGAGTATATGGTCTGGGAGTAGGTCATTATGAACTCCACAGCTCTATAATGGCTTTACTAATGCCAAGGAAGTTTGGTAGCAAACTTCACAGCACATTTAACCCACACTGATACCAGTGTGGGATTTAATGTAAAATGCACACAGGGGGCATCTTAGAGAAAGACGACCAGCCCTGGTGTGGTTCCTGAATGGCTCCCCACCATTTGCCACCGCCATACAGGTTTCTAGAGCCCTTAGTAGGGAGCCTCCACTCTCTGGGTCCAGAAACGAAGCCCACCCTGGGCAGAGGTATCATGCCTCCTCCCCCAGGATGGGCTGGGTCCACGAAGGGGAAGCTTCAAAGGCCTGCCGCCTTTGTAAGCTGATCCTGCCTTTTGCCGCCCTCAGTAACTAGTTCTCACCGGTTCTGACCTCCACTTTGGGCAGGAAAATCTGTGGGGAAACCAAGTTAGGAGGTGTGCCCACATTTGCCAATCCCACCCCTCCGGTGGGGAATGCGAGGTGAAGCACACATCTCAGTCCCCTCTATCTTGAACATTAGGGGACCAAGCCAATTAGGGAGAGGCTTATGCCCCCCTCCCACTGGGGTGTACCTACCCCAAGGAAGGGACCCATTGGTCCTGACCTGCACACCCCTTTAACGCCCCTAAATTAAGTACTTAGGGGCAACCCTCAACCTTGCCTCCTAAGATTTGAGGAATAAAGAAGAAGGACTGAAGAGTCGTGCTGACCCAGGAAGAAGAGGACACCAACTGCTTTGGCCCCAGCCCTACCAGCATGTCCTGACTTCGACCTGACTACAGCGAAACCCCGGCATGTACAGCAGCTAGCGGCCCTCCAGAGGATCTGCCCTGCAACCATATTTTGACTCTGTCTCCTGTGAGCACCAGATTTGCTCAACAAAGACTCACCCACAGAATCCAGATCCAGGCGGCTCCGCGATTCTGCACCACTCTGCACCCGATGCCCATTTCCCGCGTGCGAGTGGCCCAACACCATGAGGAGGTCTCTCCAGTAATCCTGACTTGGCATCTGGTGATCCTCAACCTCCCTCAAGCCGACGCCTGCAGCCTCAACCTGAAGGCTCCCCCGACCGCGACCAGAGCTGGTAAAAAGAACCCGACACCAAAAGACACCCCTGCACCCGATACCCCAAAGCCTTGGGTGGCCAAACCGATGGGGTCCAGGCATCCCCCAAGATCCCAGCTTACCTCTTCTGCTGATGGTCGCCTTCAGGAAGCCTCCTTGCCCAAGCCTGCAGCATCTTTACCGAACCGGAGATCTCCATTGAAATCCACAGGGCCCCCGACGTCACCTTGAAACACTGCACCCGGCCGCCCCTGTGCCGCTGGTGGTGCAGTTTCGGTGCTGATTGTTGGCCCCTGCAGTGCTGATCTCTACCCCAGAAGGTTTGCTCCCACAGCCCAGTGGCCTGCTCGCAAGCAGTCCCTGACCAAAGGCCCCCTTAGCCCCATTGGCTAACATTGGGCCACTGCACTCCGCACCCGGCCACCCCAGTGCAGCTTGTGGTGCAACTTGAGTGCCTACCTAGACCTTGGGGAACCTTTGTCCTAACCCCCAAAACTCCCACTCGTAAGGGGCATATTATCAAGGCGGCGCTATGAAATTATCGCCGCTTTTGCGTCCGTTTTTGGGCGAAAAGCGGCGATAATTTCATCGCCTTATCAGCAAAGACACGCTATCGCGTGTTTTGCTGACTTAGCGCCCGTTTCCAGCACGCCTAACTTTGCATCGCTAATGAGATGCAAAGTAGGCGTGGCTGTGAAACCAACCAGGGAAAATATCGCAAAGGCAGCTTCGCGATATTAACAAGGAAGGGTAGCGATTTTTTAAATCGCGTTAAGTATGACTTAACGCAGGAATTTAACGTCTGTTAAATTCCTGACTAAGGCATACTTAACATGGGGGGTGGATTCTGTGGCTAAGACCACAGGCCCTATCATCTAGGATATCGCCATTTTCCACCATGGAAAACGGCGATATCCACACTATCTCTGGAACTTTTATTGCCTCGGCGATCCACGTTGTTGATAACGCGCTAACCGGGCGATAAATTCCAGAGATAGCCGGCGATAAATATGCAAGCGCTAAGCGCGCTTTGCGATATTTATCGCCGGCCCTTGTTAATATGCCCCGTAAGTTGTTTACTTACCTGAGAAACCGCTAACACTTTTTCTCCCATAGGAACCCATGTTACGAGTTTTGTTCCTAAAATTGTTGGTGTTGAGCTGAACTTTTTGTATGAAAGAGAAAGTAACTAAACTGCAAACCTTAAAAAATCTTACTTACCTTGTATTGTGAGATCCCCGGTGTGATTCAAAAGTAATCTAAAAGTATTCCAAAAGTAATTACTGTGTCAAGTAAAGTTTTAAAGCACATACAAACCTGTAATGACTGCAAAACAATTCCTAATTGCATTACCATGGACATTTTTTAATTGTGTCTAGATGTATTGTGTTTACGTTTGTTAGTATGAAGGTTTGTTTGTATCTCCGGAGTAGTAGGTGAATGAATAGGGCATCTTTGTCATTGTTAATGATATGCTGATACTATATTCTTTCTAAGTATAAAATTAAAGTAGTAGAAGTTATATTTTTTGTGTTCCTCCTTCGAAATCTTGTTTGTGGTAAATAATTTCAGATTATCTAATTTATTTTTTAAACTAAATCAATGTCCCAGGGCATTTCTTTGGTATGTTAGCTTACTGATTACCCCAGCCCCTTGTGTGAATATTAATCAGGGTACACCCTATTTTGTTTTGTGCTCCTAAAGAGGCCATCACGAGTCTTGAAACCCCAACCTGGCAACATGGGACTAGGTCACCAGGGGCCTGGTAATGAGGGAGGGTTGCTCCACCTCCATATCAGCCCTCCTGCACCCAATGGGGCCAGTGGGAATCAGGGCTTGACCTCTGCATGTTGAGAGTCCCCAGCTTAGGCAGCAGCCCCGAGATGTGCCCGTGGGCTGGGGTCCCCACTTGCGCTGATGGGAGGCACTGAGGGTAGAAGAGCCAGGTGCCCCCACATCATCAAAGGGACTCAACCGCTTCTGGCACACGCGTGGAAGCTAGAGCAGCCAGGGGCAGCTTCTCCTTCCACCCCGCGAAGCAGGGACACATCATCTCTACGGAGAAGAGCCAGGGTTATCTGGTGGTCTCAGAACCTTTTCATCCAGGCTGCCTAGCCACCCATGACAGGCCACTCCTCAGTTACTCGAAACCCAGGCAGTATAAGATAAGGCATGAGAGGGCCCACATAGCAGGGAGTTCCAGCCCAGGGATGCACTGCAATTCAGTTACTCCCAGGTGCATGCTGGTTGAGCATGTGTTTCATCTCGGGAGGGCCATCTCTCACATTGTGCCTCTACCAGAGTGTGGGGGCGTAACCCACCCCAGTCCCTCTGGCCCGATTCACAGAACTAACTTACGACAAAATCCTAAACTTACTACCATTTTGGTATTCACAGAATGAACTTACTCATTTTGGTATTCACAGAATAAACTTACTCATTTTGGTATTCACAGAAGACACTTACACATTTTGTGTAACTTACACATTTTGTGTAACTTACACATTTTGTGTAACTTACACATTTTGTGTAACTTACACATTTTGTGTAACTTACTCATTTTGTGTAACTTACACATTTTGTGTAACTTACACATTTTGTGTAACTTACACATTTTGTGTAACTTACACATTTTGTGTAACTTACACATTTTGGTATTCACAGAAGGCACTTACTCATTGATGAGTAAGTGCCTTATGTGAATACCAAAATGAGTAAGTTAATTCTGTGAATACCAAAATTGTTGTAAGTTCATTCTGTGAACACCCAAATGTGTAAGTTCATTCTGTGAACACCCAAATGTGTAAGTTCATTCTGTGAATACCAAAATTGTTGTAAGTTCATTCTGTGAATACCCAAATGTGTAAGTTCATTCTGTGAATACCAAAATTGTTGTAAGTTCATTCTGTGAATACCCAAATGTGTAAGTTCATTCTGTGAATACCCAAATGTGTAAGTTCATTCTGTGAATACCCAAATGTGTAAGTTCATTCTGTGAATACCAAAATTGTTGTAAGTTTAGGATTTTGACGTAAGTTAGTTCTGTGAATCAGGCCCCTCGTGTGTCAGCTGCTTCCTCAAAGGTGGAGGCGCCCCCCATGGCCAGTCCTCAAACAAGTGCCCAGTGGCCTCGAACGGCTCTGCTAACCAGGTCACACGAGGGGGTGGGTTGGGCTCTGTGCCTTGGATTCCATCTGTGAGACGGCCCAGGGTTCAGGCTCAGTCAGTCACTCAGGTCGCTCCATTGATATTGATCTTTCTGCAGGTTCACCTACAGAAACCTTGTTATGACTTTTGCTTCCTCTAGACAGTTAACTTGGATCGTCTTCTGGGGACACCGCCAGAGCTATTGCCCACCCCGTGGGGCTGAACCGTGGACCTCACAAAACCATCCAATCAGTAGTAGTGACAGGCAATCTTATGACCAGCGCTTACTGGGAATTCCTCGTTCAAGGGAAATAATTGCAATCTCCAATCCCTAGCACAAACTTTGTTCAGTGTAGCTTGCGTGCAGCACCTGGAATCTAAGGGCATCACAGACCTGTACTTGCTTGATCTTGTGTGGCTAAATACGACTTGTTCCTCTAAGAAGTTGAACCCCGACTGCTGGAGGTCACGTAACTTAGCATGGACGAGTCTCATTCATTATCGGAATTAACCAGACAAATTGGTCCACCACCTAAGAACGACAATGCACTCCCACCCACATAATCGAGAAAGAGCTATCAATCTGTCAATCCTTTCCAGTGTTCAGTCAAATTAAGCTGCAGGCTCCACTCCTGGTGGTGTCCTTCCCTAAAATCTTTTGAGTTTTAGCTTTGCAACCATGCTCCCCCCATAACCCAAAGACTTTGGTGTCCTGGAAGCTGCTCAATGGGTCATGGAAATGCCACTGGATCGCTAGTCAGTATTGTTTATGGTCGGAACTCAAGGGTATCTGATTTTCTTTGAATCTCAGACTTTTGTTCTTGATTAATAAAATCATTCTTGGCAAATGCTTTTGCTTTGGTTCGTCTTGCGCCAGTCCAAGAATTTCACCTCCAGTGGCACAATACAAATGCCCCAGCCATCCCTCTTAATCTTGGTACCAGTTCTGAAAACCCAAAAAATAGAACAGGAGTCCTATTCCATTATTCCTAGTATTCAGGCAACTAGCCTGCTTTGAACACTCAAATCTTTTCAAAATAAATGCTTCGGACTCCCAGAACACTCACTCAAGAGTATCAAAGGGCAGTCTGAGAGGTAGGGGCTGGGACAGGTAGCAGACAACCAGCTTGATTCCAATATCCAACCACATGCTTTTGAACTGCAGCAACTTTAATATATGCTACTGCAGCTGCTGGCACAAGACTTGCCCTCCTACGGATCCTTATTAAAGGATTCAAAGTGTACTCCTTCCAATCACTGGGCCTTGAAAGAGTCCTGTATTGTTATTTTTCATCACTACCTTCCTGAGTCAGGAGTGGGTGATTTGCGTGCCTGCTGCCTTTCTTGGATGTGGTAACCATTTCTCAGGCTCCCTTTCCGGACTTGAACCCAGATTCCCTGTAACCCTTGGTAACCATGGTCGGCACAGAAAGTACCATCAACTTGAAAGCGCAGACATCAGTATATATTGTCACCGTCACAGGGATGTCCGATGGCCCGAGGCAATTTGGAGTCAATAAATCAGCCAGGCGATCCCAGATTGGTCTTGGCATGAGAAATGCACATATTACAGGACGTCAACGCTCATCTGCATGTATTAGCTCTAGAATTATCACAATTATGCAGTAACAGTTGAAGTGATAGAAGTAACCATAAATGATGTAATGAGCCATTTGCAGTTTCACTGTATCTGTACTTATACGTACATGATTTAATCTCTGAGACAAGCACAGGCTTCTGCAGGGTCAACCAGATAGCCTCACCTGGACGGGAGGAGAAGCCACGTGCCCATCCTGACTGACTTTCACACCCCTCCGGAGCCTGCTTTGAGAGCCCCTGCCTGCCTGCAGGGGGCTGTGGGGACAGGGCACTCCCATGGGCAGTGGGGGTCCAGCCTACTCTGCAACAACAGTAGGGAGAGGCAGGCCAAGACACAGCTTGAGCAAGAGTGCTCTGTCCCGGCCTGGGCAGCTGGGGCCACCCCATTTAATGATCATTCCAAGCTGCTGCAGAAATGCACTGGGTAGAAAAGGGCAACAAACAGGTGAGTGGGGCCCAGACCACCAGGTGACATTCAAGACAAGCACCACCTGACCCCATCCACTCTGGCCAGACCAATTCACATGCTGGCAAGCTGCTTGGCCTTTGCTCTGCTGAGTGGCATCCACAAAAGGCAGACCCTTGAGTCTGACAGCCCAGGCAGGGTGGAAGCTCTTTGCTTGAAACAACAGCCTAGGCTAGCCAAGCAGTCCACCCCTAAACAGATCAAATGTGCCCAACTGATCAGAGTACAGTGCTGGCTAGACTGCCCTCGTGCTGGCCCATGGGAATGTCAGCTTCATATCCCTGTGTGCTCTACTGGAAGAAAGGCTCAGAGGAAATGCCCATCTAACAGGGCTAGAAGAGAGCCACAGACTCAAGCCCTTGGGACCCCAGGACATGCCAGCCCAGGCCCTCACGGCACCTAGACTGAAAGACCTGAAGACAAGGGAATCTTTCACACCTTGTCCCATATAATTCAGAGGAAGGCTACCTCCCTTTCCTTAATCCGTGCTCAACAAGAAAAAGGGGGCCATTGGAGCAAACACATCGGACATCCTGAACCCTTGGCTATGCTTTGAGAGTCAAATGAGCCTTCATCGGGACTTCCAGGTCAGCCTGGCCATCGCAATTGTAATTATTGGTGGCTAAACCATCCCTGAGCAGGCTGCCCTGCACGGGGATGTCAGTTTCACATTCTTGCCTGCTCTCCGGGAAGCAAGGCTGGGAGCAAAGACTTATCGGACTGGTCTGAAAGGCAGTCGCAAGCTCAAGCCTTTGAGGGTTCACGGGGGTCCCACCCTGGCTGTACCTAGGTAAGAACACCTGGAGGCAAGGGGCTCCAGAGTACCCTGTCCCTACTCTTCCTGATCAAGGCTACCCCCCTTTCTTGTAATCCATGCACACTGAGTGATGAAGGGGGCCACCAGAGGAAACACACCCCGGGGGCAGCCGGAGTTTTGACCTAGGGCCTAGTCAGAGCTTCTTATCCCAGGCAAGCAAGGGAAGACTTCCTGGGCCTGCGGGCCCCATCTGGGGCACTTTGATACACGGTTATGTGAATTTTCATGGCACACTAATCACATGTGATGGTATCCAGATACTGGAGCAGGCATGTAGGCAAAGGTGTTTGGTTGGGTGTTGGACCCTGCAAACTTAGTCGAAGAGCCAGGTCTTCAGCTTCTTGTGGAATTCAAGAAGTGAGGAGGAGGCCCTGATGTATTTGGGGAGATCGTTCCAGCTCTTGGGTGTGATGTAGGAGAATGCTCAACCTCCTGTTCTGCTTTTGTGGATGTGAGGGTGTGTGAGAGTGAAAGAGTGACTGAAAACAGGTTTCTGGTGGGTCAGTGAAAGTGCAGATCTGCCGGTCCAATGTTGTGCAGTACCTTGAATGCGTACATGAGGAGTTTGAATTGCCTGCCTTTGTGAATGGGGTGCCTGTGGAGCTTTCTGAGGTGTGGTGAGATGTGGGTGTGCCGTGGAAGGTCAAAGATGAGTTTCGCTGCTGGGTGCTGTATGGTCTTGAGACGGTGTTGGAGATGGTTGCAGATCCCAACGCAAAGTGCGTTGCAATAGTCTAATCTGCTTGCGATGAGGGCTTGCGTGACAGAGCATCTGGTGTTCAGGGGTACCAATTTTAATATCTTGCGGAGCATGCAAAGAATGTGGACGCAGAAGGAGCTGATCACGTTGACCTGCCCTGCTATGTTGAGCTTGCCATCGAGGATGATTCCCAAGTTTTTAGTGTGGTCGGTCGGTGTGGGTGTGGATCCAAGCTCTGATAGCCACCAGGTGGGATGCCATAGAAAGTTCTTGTTCCAGAAGATCAGCACTTGTGTTTTGTGAGAGTTAAATTTCAGGCAGTTAAATCTCATCCAGTCTGCTATGTTGATCATGCAGCTTGAGAAGTTGGTTCTGGTGGAGGTGGACTTGGTCAGGTAAAGGATGAGTTGGGTGTCATAAGTGTGGATATGATGGTGATGCCTTGGAATCTGAGGATGTTGGTGAGCTGAGTCATGTAGATGTTGAGCAGGGTTTAGCTGAGTGATAAACCCTGAGGGACTCCGCAGATCAAATTCTTGGATTCTGATGTGTAGATCTGTAGTCTGACTTGCTGTGTTCTTCCTGTGAGGAAGGAGCCTATCCATTTGAGGGCCAGTCCTTGGATGCTGTGCAGTCTTCTAATGAGGATGTGGTGGAAGACTGTATCGAAGGCAGCGGAGAGGTCAAGTAGGATGAGGGCTACAGTTCCTCCACAGTCCGAAATAGTGCAGATGTCGTCTGTGGCTGCAATGAGTGTTGTTTCTGTGCTATGTTTGCCAGGGAGTGGTCCAGTTTGGGTGTGGTCCAGAATGCTGTGGTATTCGAGGTGGCTGGTGATTTGTCTGTTGTTTGCCTTCTCCATCACTTTGGCTGAGTAGGGCAGCTGCAAGATTGGTCCTCAATTTAAATCCCAGGATCCATATGTCCCCTCACCTTAGTGCTCTTCACTGGTTGCCAGTGAGAAAGAGGATCAAATTCAAGGCTTTGGTGCTTACTTTCGAAGCCTTACATGGCATGGGTGCCAGTTACATCAGGAAGAGAATATTTCACTACACTCCCTCTAGAACTTTGAGGTCCTCATTTAATCGCCGGACTACCATACCCAGGATTCACCATGTTAGAACCGGAGGGAGATCCTTTATGTTTCTGGGAGCCCAAACCTGGAACCATCTTCCTGCGACCCTCAGAGCCACAACTGATCTGACTGCTTTCAGGAAACAACTCAAAACTTGGCTATTCTGCAACTAATGGGCGCAGTGGAAAGTGGAGAACTGTCTATTAGCGCCGGGACACTCTGCTGTGTAGCCGTGTGCTTTATAAATGCCTGTTCATTCATTCATTCATAGGGGAGCAGAGCGATGGGACGGAAGTTGCTCAGTTTGTTTGGGTTGGCCGATGATTTTTTGAGGAGGGGGTTGACTACTGCATGTTTCCAGTCTTCTGGGAAAGTGGCAGATTTGATGGAGGTGTTGAGGATGTGGATGAGGGTGTTGCTGATTGGGGTCTTCCCATGTTGTAGATGTGTTGGAGGCATGGATCCATTGGGGCCCTGGAGTGTACCTTTTTCATGATTGCTGAGGTGTCTTCTTCAGTGTTTCCCATTCAGTCAAATGTCTGTCTTGGTTGGTGTCGGTTAGGTTGGTGATGAGATCTTTGGGGTCTGATTGTTGTTCGAAGTTGCTTTGGATCTTTTCTATTTTGCTGTGGAAGAAGGTGGGCCGGGAAACGAAGCCCAGTGCTGGGGTTGTCCACCCTAGAGCCCACCAGAGCTCTGATCAGAGCTTCTTATCCCGGGCTTTCATCCACCGGTCAGCCAGATCTCTGATCCAGGACCTGGTCACAGCTTCTGAATCCAGAAAAGCAGGGGAGACCTCTCCAGGCCAGCGGGACCCTGTCCTGGACACTTTGCAACAAGGTGGGTCAGAGAAGGCAACCCAGGGATTGAGTCTTCCACCCCAGTGCCAGCCGGAGCTCTGACCGGAGGCCCGCTCAGAGCTTCTGATTCCGGGCAAACAGGGAGACTTGCCCTGGCCTGCGGTTCTCCGTTCCAGGGTCTTTCAGACATGGCAGGCCGGTGAACGGAGCCCAGGGTTGGGGGCTTCCAACCTTGGGCTTGCCCTCGGCCCAGTCAGTGTTTCTCATCCCAGGCAAGCAAGGGAGACCTTCTCTGGCCAGCGGGTCTCCATCCTTGGCACTTTGATATCTGGTGGGCTGGAGAACTCACCAGGATAGGGGATTCCAGCTAACCTGAGGCCTGGTCACATCTACTTAACAGGGGAACCCTCCTCAGGTCTGCAGGTGCCTGTTCTGGCAAACATTTTGTTATGTCTCCACCAGAAGAGGTATACATGCTTTGCAGAGCATGAGATCTGGGTGTCATATGTAAAGTTGTATAAAATTATCTTATAGCAAAGTATAACTTTGACAGGTGGATACAGACGTTAAAAAAGAGAGACAACATAGGTGAGCCCTGTGATAAACTAAGGGTCATAGACTGAATTGTAGGCAAATATAATGCAAATGTCACTGATAAAGGTTAAAACGTCAAAAGGATTTGCACCATGAAAGGACCGAACCAGACTGGCTTTCCTTAGCAAGCCAGGTTAGCACAGTTTAATGATCCACTGTGTGAAAGGCTACTGAGAAGTCCTAAACTGCAAAGCCTTCTGAACTCAAATGATATGTTTACAGAATTTTGTCATTGATAATCCACTTCTATGCCTTTACTAGGGCATATACTAGTGCGTAAATTGAAAAGGATGTCTTGAACCTGAACCTCAAAGAGTGCCTGCATATAAGCCAACACATTTGATTTGTATACATGATGTGTGATACATGCCTAACGTTTGTTAGTGCCCTAGTTTCCAGAGAAGGTCTTCTTAGTAGTGGTGTGATAACGATCCATTTACAGGTAGCGGAAACTACATTATAAACATGGGAGGAGTTGGATGTATGTAAGACCATCTTAGCCACTAAGGAAATAGCAAATGAGAACTATAGAATTTGTCTCAGAAGGGGGCAGTGGGGACCCAGAACATGTTCTCTTCATAACTAATGTCTGAAAGTCGTATGTTGCAAGAGGCTTAACTGAGTTATAAGTGGGGATTGGTCTACATGGTTTGTGGTAAATAGCCAACGTTCAGAGAGATTACCATAAGGCTGTCTCTGTTCTACATAATTTCAGAATGTGACTCATAAAAGATTTGGATTTTCTGAGTAAATAATTTCTGTGAGGCTCCACACTAAAATTGAGAAGGAATGATGACTTGAAGCAGAGCACTGGGGTTATTCAATTTGTTCATGTGTGGTAAACCAGTGCCTATGCTATCTGTTTATTCTTAATTTTTGGAGTAGATTTACATTGTCTTAAATGGTTCACTATTGCTATTCCTCAATACAAGATTTCTACATCTTCTTTCAGAAGTTCTCAAAGCCCTGTTTTGCTCTTAAGTGGTGACAGAGTACCACTCTGCTTATAATTTGGTAAATCTGGGACAATGTAGGTGGGAACCAGATTGATTGGAGCATCGAAAAAAACAATACAGCTGGTGGTTAGAGGCAATCCATGTTGTTTCTGTAGTTGCCTACAGCGGAGATATTGTCATGACATTTACAAATAAATGTACACGGAAAAGCCATGCTATTTGCCAACACACCTTTTGGCATGGCTGATTAGGTTAGCGTTGATTTGATGGGGGTGGGGGGCGTAACGATAAGGATGAATTATCAAAATAAACGACGAGATGACTACCAAGTCCTGTTTAAAAGGTTCTGTAAAATAGACGATGACTGGGGTACAACTGGCCCAGAGAGGACGGTGGATAAGCACATGCTAGAAGTCTATTTTTGCATTATTCAGAGGATAATATTCCACCCAATCTGGACCACTTCATAATGAACTAAAACACGTTTCATCCCACTGAGGTCTCTGCACCATATAATAAGCAATAAAAATAAGTGAAGTAGACACATTCAACTTGTGTACTGTAGACGATGTTCTAATGAAATCATTGCAAAAGTTAAAAAAAAACATTTTTATATTGACAGCTTTGGGTCACATCACATTATTTCTTTATGAAATGAAACGTACAGTACAAGGACAGACAACATGCTCTTTTCTGCTAAAATACACACATGGATTATACTGTGTGAGGCCTCTGTCACTGGTATGAAGGAAGCAAAGACAGCTGGCCTCCACTGAGCTCTCTTACAGAGGGCTCATGCTCGGATCCTAAGATCTTATTTGAGTGATAGGCAGACTATTTCACTCTTAAATGTCTCTGGTTTCACCATTTTCAGCACATTGTGTATTATTTTAATCTGAAATAAACAGCAATGAGTCTGTCAGGCTCCCCTCAGAACTGGGACAGAGTCAAAAACAACAACCTTTTATTCTGAGGAGTAGCAGAGAGGTAAATGTACGTGCGTGCTCATAACTTCCGTCGTGCACTAAATTGCTTGCCATGGGCCGACCGGTGTAACTTTAATTCGTGGTATTTGGCATTGTACTGCATGATTGTCATTATTGTTGGCCTTATAAATGCCATTGTGTTTGGGATTGTAAGGTAAATCATTGGACATGATCATGATGGGAATACTGTGGGCCCTTGCTTTTTTAATTTGTACTATGCATTCTCTGCATTTCTTGCAAATCAGGTAGGCCATTTCACACAGGTTCAGGAAGACACAAGCCACCGACGTGGCCACCATGAAGAGAGTGAAGATGTTCTTCTCAGCCGGCCTTGAAATGTAGCAGTCTACAATGTTTGGACATGGGTCAATGAAGCATTTCACAACTCTGGGAAGAGTGTAACTTGGGTAGAGTCTGTGGAAAACATAGAGGAAAATAATGTCCACTGCAGCTTTGACTAGAAGGCTGATAAGGTAGGTCCACCAGAGGCCCCCTCTCTTCTTGCCTGTGTGCAAATAGAGCTTACCACAGTTTTCTCCCATTTTTTCACGATGTTTTCTCTCTTTATCTTCCCTGTATGCTACGTGCATAAGGACAAGGAGGGATGGGCAAGTGACAAAGATGAGCTGAAGTGCCCACAAACGAATGTGGGAAACAGGAAAGTAATAGTCGTAGCAGACATTGCGGCAACCTGGCTGGTGGGTGTTGCAGTCGAAATCTCCTTGCTCATCTCCCCAGACCCTCTCTGCAGCAACTACATAAACCAGCAAACGGAAGATGAAGACCACAGACAGCCAGATGCGCCCAAAAGCAGTTGAGAATTCACTGACTCCGCTCACAAGTCCTTGGAAGAATGCCCAATTCATGGCAACTCCTGTTCTGCTTCAACTGGAAAAAGAAAGAAAGAGCAAATTATGTTGTGAAACACAATCCAGGTATCATGTCAATCGTGGCATGACGAGCAGCTAAACAGGCTAGACTTAGGATGGTTCAGAGAACGAATTAAAGAACTTTGTATAGCATAAAACTTTCTCTTTCCAAGTCAAGTTCACTCATCTACATAATTTTGTAAAACATTTCCAAATCTTCCTTTTCTTCTAGACCGACTCCTTTTTGAGAGTGAAATGTAGTTTTTTTTTCTTTCCTCTGATTTAGCTCAAGTTTCTTAGCAAAATATTTTTTGAAAGCTTTTCTTCAATTCAAAATCTACCTATTTCTGTTCTTTGCTCCCAGTGACTTTTGTGTCTATCTGAGACAAATTGATGTAACTAGCTAAGATCCTGACGGGATGTATTTTACACATTAGGAAAAAATATTCTTATTGCAGAAAGTTGGATATATTGAATGCTGAATACTCTTTGTAATAAGGGTCGGGGGTCCGAATCAGAAGACATTGTTTGCCTCTCAACTAAAATAACTGCACAGTACATGTTTCTGCCTCAAATCCATTTATATACAGGAGACCAAGAGTGTTATGTTGTTAAATAAGGTTGCGTACTTGTATAACCTTTATGCCAACTTAAGGTCACCTTTAAGTGCTGGAGAGATGAAAAAGAGGAGAATGCGGAGGAAGCCTTTAGGATGGAGTGGGCTTCCTCAGAATCTTAATGTTCCGCAAAACAGACAGATCGTGTGCCTGGAGTAGTTAGTCTTAGGCACCTGACTGGCAGCTTGAAAGGTAGGGAGCAGAATAAGTTTTGGGAAGCAAAGAGCAGGAGAGTACAGAAGAGAAAAGCAGGAATAAATTAGGGGGGAGCACAGAAGAATTAGGGCAAAATGTAACATAGAGAGGAACAAGGCGTGACATAGAAATGACATAATGGAACTTTGTCGGAGTGATGCCAAAGGTTGACTGGAGAAAGCCCTTGGGAGTCAGTAGAACTCCTCCTCGTCTCCATGGTGTCTACAGTCAGAATTCTCAGGTAGCTGGTCCCTATTTGATAAATTTAACTGTACACCTACAGTTGAAATTGAGAAAGAAGGAGGGCGTGATGCAGATCTTAAATAAATGGGTGCCAAGGCAAGAGAGTAGCTGGAAAAATAAAATACGTCTCACTTTGAACTGCGTCCAGAATAGCACTGAGCGAGCAGGTGAGGCAAACAGCCATTTGGGGCACTCCTCCCTCTGAGGGAGTTCTGAATGTCTCTAAATTCCTTTCTTCAATCTCTAGATCTTTTTTTCTGATGTCTTGCCATCTTTTTTTCCTTCCTTCGTTTCATCCTTTCTGTACTTTTTCCCACAAGTCCTTCTTCCTGTATTTTTACATCCGTCCATCCACCTCTCCATCATTGTATTTTCATTCCTTTTGGTATCTATACAGCCTTCCTCCTTACAATCCATCCATACATCATTTCTTCTTCTATCCATCTGTGCATCCTATCCTCCATTATCTTCCATCCATCCTTCCTTCCAACTATCTTTTCATCCATCCTTTTCCAAACATCATTCTCTCCAGTCATCCCTCCATCAAGCCTCCTCTATAGCCAACCATGACGACATCCATCCATCTATGTTTCCATCTATCCATTCAGCCATCCTTTCTCTATCCTTCTATATACTCCTACTTCCCCCCATCCTTCTCTCCATTCTTCCCTCTCTCCACCTCTCTCTTTGTTTCAATACTAGAACAGGTATTTATAAGCTTCTGACCAAAGTCAAAGAAGCAATAAACAACAGTTTAAATGATTCATGTTACACAAAACAACCCTTTGGCACCCAAGCCCCACTCTGAGGGCTAAAGTTGGGGGGTGGCGTTGTTGTTCATGACACATGACACCCATGCACTAAGCTTTTTCGGATGACAGAGGCACTAAGGTTACAACAGATGCCCTCCACTGGTGGGTGACAGATTGGCCATGGCACTGGCAAAATCTAGAGTGGCCTGCATGGGAGTTTGGATGCTCAAGATCTTACCCTGGATGGCATAAGTGGCTGCTCCAGTGAAGCATCTACGCACCTAACCTGGCCGGGGCTGAAGCTGCATTTGTAATATATTTGGGAAATGTGGAGGGAACAGCACATACTTTGAGGACATTCTGTGGCCTAAGGATGGAATCTTGTTCCAAAATCCAAACTGGTTCTTGACTGCCTGAAGAATTTGAGAAAATGATTTGACCTGGAAGTTGGAATTGCCGTTTAGCTGAACAGGGTAATGCAAGAGGATCTCATTCGTATGGTGTCATATATTTAGTGCCACACCCACATTTAGTGCCACACCCTATAAGTTGGTTTTAGTTTTGAATTATCCCAATATGTCTTGGCGAACAACTGGAAAGTGAAATGGAAGGGATTCTGTATAAAGGCTCTAATTGACACCAGGTCTCATTCACCACTCTCACTTTGTCCACATGACCCAAACTGAGAATTCACCAAAGGATTACTTCTACTGCTCACACCACTCCTAGGAAGCCCCTGACTTTCAGACGTTTGACCCAACAGTGCCGTCACAAACTCCCATAGTGTCATTCCTATTCCTAAGGCAGTACGTCTTATGACACCTGGGGTGTTTTAACATACCTATACCCTGGGGTATTTATGAAATAACTCACGAAATACACAGAAAAGTAATATTTAAACAGACACCAGAAATCCTCAATGCACACCAATCTTCTCTTTTTCACGTTGAATTAATGGCGATGGTCCAATCTGTTAACCTGGGAATACTTGCCCTGCTACTCCAAAGAAAGTATCAACTGACATAGAATACTACCCTTCCCTTTTTAACAATGGAAAGGTTATGATCCATTGAAGGCAAAGTAACCTTTTTTGTCTTTGATTGCCTGTTCAACAGACTAACATCCCTTATTGCAGCAGTGCTTTCAGGGGAATCCTCAGCCTCACCTTCTGGTCACTGACAGCTTAATTCTGATCCTTTTATGACACTCACGCCCTCCTCTGGATATATGTGCCCAACTCAACTCACGATGTGACACTCGCCAGCCTCCCGGAGCTCTAGAGCCACTCAGCACACCACTAGAGGATATAGCCAGGGACGCACAATGTCTGATTGTAGGGCTATATCTCTGATTGATTCAACCCTGGTACTGTCCACTGGATACATGCACACTGCCCCCAAGCACTGTCTCCCACACTGCACTCAAGCTGGGGGACTCAGCATCCCTTTTCAACTGCCTTGAGCATCTGCCTGGCACCCAACACAAGAACCCCAGCCATAGCAATCATTGTTGGTAGCTCCAACATCAGGCTCAAACACACCTTCAGATGACAGGAGTGAAGACAGACCTACTACCACAATTAGATCAGTCAGGCTCCATCCTCCCCACTCCTACAAGTTGAGAGGTGATGATTCACTAGTTGCTCCCATCCCATTAGCCACTACAGCTCTAACTCCTCCAGCAACAACACCTTTCAGTGGCACACTCCTCAAGTTCAGATCCGCAGTTTAGCACACATCCCTGATCTTACAAAAGACCGACTCTTCAACCCACCAGTCACTGATGTCTACACCATCCTTCACAAACATTGAGCACAATTAGGAGGGAAGTCTCTCGGTTTTCTTCATTCCATACATGCACAGAGCCATATGGGCAACTTTTGGAGTCCTCCAAGTACCTAATCTTCAAATGCACCATCAGAGCAGCTTTCAGTTTGCCTAGCAGTGTTTCACACCCCACCCCCGCCCCTCCAATAAAATCTGGCTTGGTTCCTTCCTGTCAGATCTTTTAGAGCAGCACAACATAAAATGACTGTCATTAATTGCTCCCTCCTGCAGAGTAAGTGAACTCAAACCTTCTAACCAATATGCCTAAGGATTAGTTGACAACATGAACATCATCAGTTACATGTAATCGGCCTCCAGCCCAGCTCTTGAAAATGTACTCAGAATCAATCTCATATCTTTCAGATCCTGAATTGCCACCAAACTGAGCTCGTTGGTCTGTGCTTATGTAATTAAACCCTCATCAACGTCTTCATTCCAAAGATAATCTCCTGGCCAGCAAGCAAACTGTCATGTCTTCCAGCAACATCAGTGCTGATACGTCCTTGCAGCACTACTAGCGATTGACACACCTGTGCGGATGCTCATCTTCCGGCTTTCTGGCCTTATTATACAAGAGTGTATCCCCCGACCACTCAATCACGTGAACGCCTTTACTAAACAAAAGAACAATTGCCTACATCTTTGAACAATAAACGATCCTCTGAAAGACTAAAAGTAATGCCATGCTGCCACTGAAGGTCCCAGAAAGGTTTATGGACGAACTCTAACCATCCAGTGTACTGTATGACATGTTTATTACCCCCTGTCCCTCACATAAGTGGAGAGGAGAGAGAGAGGGAGTTACTCTCTCTCTCAGTCTCTCTTCATCTCTTTCTTTTCCTCTCTTCCCTTTGGGTGCCTTCAATTACCTTTCTGATATTGTCATGTTTTGGATGCCTTTGTCAGAGATATGCAGCCCAAGAATCACACTTGACTTTAATATGTCAGTCATTCCTCAGATCAATAATGTCTCCAAAATCCTCTCTGTGTAATCTTACACCTACAATTATTATCTGAATGGATTACACTGGTCCTTTGAGCATTCCTCTGCTCAATCGACTACTGCAACAGTATTTACAGAGGCCGCCCAGTCAATCCTACGCTTAAGCTCTAGCCTGCTCAAAACCATGTGGTCCATCTAGTTGTTTGCCTGAACAAACAGACTAAGTTTTGTTGGTGTGAATGATAATGTATTGTTTTGCTTCAAACATGAGTCACAAGTCTCTGCTAGGTCAGTCACCTCACTACCTCAACATGCTACTACCTGGACAGGAGAACACTACATATAAAAAGGTTTCTACCACTGCAAAGCCCTTCCAATGCACCAGTGCTTGCAATATGAGCTTGCAACATTTCTAAAAGGTATGCAAAGCACTCCTGTATGGGCAAGCATATTGCCTGAATTCCTGTTATCCACCTCTACGACAAGAGGCAGTCTTACACAACTTTTTTAAAAATCTGATTACAATTCATTATTCCATCCTGTGCAGGGTTTCACCTTCCACCAATGCTCTAGCATTCACCAAACAATGTCTACGTTTCTCTGTTTAGCAGGTCCCTGTAATCCTGGGGCGTATGGTGCTGTATGGTTCAGTGCTAGGCTTGAAGAGGCAGCCAACCTGACTCCATACATACTGTTACCACTCGCAGTAGGCTTTCCTGATGACTCTTTGACAAGATCCAGAATTGCAGAGCACCTAGTTTCACGAATGATGAGGCATAAAAAAGTCCTTCTATATGAATAGAAGGACATTCTCCTCACGGAGGGAGCAACTGATTGCAGTAAGTTGTCATGCAAAATGCTCCATGCGAATCTTTTGCGTGAATTGAATTCTAAGGGAGTGAATGATTTCTACCTTATTTGGCTTGTAGAAATATATTTGGTTGTAAGATTTTCATAAGTATGATTTTCATATGTTCCTGCTCAAAATGGACATGCTTTGTGTAGCCTATCTGTGAAATTGTTTAAAGCAAAGTTCTAGGAATCTAACCATTCTCTTCACTAACTTTAACAGAATATTTCTACTTACTTTGTCAATACCTTGCAAAAGCGTGACAGGAAATGTATCTTTGTACAGGACGAACTTTGCTGATTTCTTTTTTCGTTATTACCTCATTTTATGAATTTAATTGTGCATCTGAATCGGACAGGAGTGTCTTGGTCATTAAAGTCCTCCTGAAATTGAACGTTGATGCAAAGTTTTCTGTCAAATTTTCTTTCTGGGGTAAAGGTACCGGGACGTTCCTTACTGCTTTGATAGCCAAGCAATTGTTGATTATTCACCTATCAAGCAAATTGGCATGGGACAGGCTATATTGTTGATCTCTTTAGATTAAATTGTTTGAATGAGTTTTAAATTGACGGAGAGATTGTTCATACCTGTTGGTCTTTGTAATGGCGAGGCCATGACACGCCGGTGGGTTAACTGAATTTAAATGGGTTCTACTGTGATAACTAACTAAAGTCATGCTACTGGCCGAGCATTATTGCCTTTTCCTCCCAAACATCAGAAGATTGCTGTTCTGCAGTCATTGCAGGCTACTTTGGTGATGGTCTACTACATCTATCAGTCCTGTCCAATGTGTTCAACTGTGTCCAAACTCTGTGAACTAAAATCACAGCGCTAAACCCACCCGGTGGATCCCAACTAATTTCATTAGAATGTCTTCAGATTATGAAAAGAGCGAACAGGGATGGGGAGTGGAGACACTGAATGAATTATTGTGACAGAGCCGTGAACACAGTAGATGTTTGATTTCACCATTCTGTCTCAAAGAACACAATTGTGTTCTCCTCCTGATGTGCTTATGAGGCGATATATGCTGCTCTCTGTTAGGTATGGTTTAGCTTTTCTCCTTTTATATCCTTTCTTTCTCCACGCACAATTCCAAACATTTCACCGAGTGCTGAATATGAATATGAATATGGATTTCAGTATAACAGCAACTCCACTGCTTCGATTGTGTCCTTTCTTGGTCATGTCAAGAATATTAAAGTGAACAAAGTAAATGACAGATTTAAGAACAGACAGGAAATACACAAACATAGAATGAAAGAAATGAGGAACTAGTGGAGAGAAGAAGAAAAAGTGACAGTCTGGAAATTTGAGGGAGAAGAAAGTGACTATGACATAAATTATGCTGCTCTCTGTTAGGTATGGTTTAGCTTTTCTCCTTTTATATCCTTTCTTTCTCCACGCACAATTCCAAACATTTCACCGAGTGCTGAATATGAATATGGATTTCAGTATAACAGCAACTCCACTGCTTCGATTGTGTCCTTTCTTGGTCATGTCAAGAATATTAAAGAGAACAAAGTAAATGACAGATTTAAGAACAGACAGGAAATACACAAACATAGAATGAAAGAAATGAGGAACTAGTGGAGAGAAGAAGAAAAAGTGACAGTCTGGAAATTTGAGGGAGAAGAAAGTGACTATGACATAAATTAGCAAGATTCTTTTTACAACACAGATGCCAAAATAGACAGATGTTCAACTTCACTACACTATACACAAATACCGTTGGCAAGTAAAGACACGGGACCCATTAAGTTGTCGCTGTTCCTGCCTGTTGTAGCGCCGTAAAATGTAATTAGTCTACAGCCTTATCTTTACTCTCATATTAAGTGTGATGTTTGCCACTTCCTTCCCCACTGTGTTAAGGAATATGGTGCTGATATCGGCAACCCTCCTCCCAAAATGGTAAATGGCTACTTAGCACACAATGAATCAAATAAATCACACAACAAATGGTACATGGTTACTTAGCACACAATTGATCAAATAAATCACACAACACACAGTTTGGTGGAAAACAGTTTGCTTTAGGTTTATTTCATTAATGAAATATGCCAACGTGGTGGGTTAAATTACGGACGATCCAAGGGCAGGCAGCAATGAGTAACCTAAGGTGCCTCCCTGCCTGATGAGGCAAACAGCACCGTGGGCCAACCCATTCGGTGCTACAATTTTTTTTGGGGGGGGGGTTTTCCCTTTAAATA
Source organism: Calotriton arnoldi (assembly GCA_963921515.1). Classification (NCBI taxonomy): domain Eukaryota; kingdom Metazoa; phylum Chordata; class Amphibia; order Caudata; family Salamandridae; genus Calotriton; species Calotriton arnoldi. The sequence continues at coordinate 744,918 of CAWUFW010001141.1, forward strand.
CCATGGACCACCAGTCCAGGATTATAACTCATGCCTTTTTTGGGGCGGATCGTCACCAGGCAAGCCACCTGTTGCTCAGGCTTGCAACCGCCCGAGGGACTAATGGGAAGCCCTCGCTTACATCCCAGGGTCCTGCAGTAAAGACTCCTGGGGTTTGGCATGGAGCACCCCTGCTGTGCTCCATGAGATGGCACCCTTATGTACCAAACTGCCTTTTGGATTGCCCTGTAACTCCGCCAATGCCTTGGAAGTGGCCACAGTCACATCCAGGGCTCCCCCACCAAGTCAGGCTCCCTAATTACCTGCAACTCTCAGTTACCAGTGCCTCTTGCGGGACCAAGTTCATATTAACCTCTGACAGGTGTAACTCGTCTCTATCGAAGTACACCATGGCACTTGCATTGATTAGGCCATGCCTCATGAAACCAGAGCCCCTCTGCTCAGTGAAAATGCACATGGCACTATTTACCCTCCTGCAGGAATGTTCAATAGCATCCCTAGATCTGGCCCCATGCCATACCCTGCACAGGATTATCTTGGACAACCCTAACTCACACCCACCCCGCTAGTCTCTGCTGCGGCTTTCAGACCAAACTGCACTGATGTATGCCGGGGATACCCACTCATGCTATCCGAGTGAGGGAAAACGCTTCAAAGTGAAATAAGTATATTTGTTAATAAGTTTTGCTTGCAGTCATCCAATTCAGTTACCTTTGCCCGCTACCACTGTTTGTCCACTTGATCAGTGGACCCCTAGGGACCGATTTGAAACTACTGTTCTCTTTGTTAAACACAGTTCCGTGTGATATAGTCTATTGTGCAATGTGACCAAATTTGTGTCTTTACATTTTGGGATTGGTTATTCCTTGTGTTTACCCCGACACTTGACGAAGCCCAAATTTCAGGGTTCAATATGATAACCATATTCAGCACCAGCAAGTGAAATAGGGACCCACTGGAGAGGGTAGATGGGATGGGACAGGGTAGAGTCTTCTCTCAGATAGTACCCGCATTGCTCGAGCTGGCACCTTAGGCATAGCCCTCCCAATCATGGGAATTTGATCGTGTCTGTGTCATGTCCTTTAGTGGATGTAAGGTGTGCCTCTTCCACATAAACCAAGGCATGGGTGGATCTAAAACAGGGGGTGCGGCCTGAGGTCCCCCTAAATGTAGTATTCTGCTTCATTTCATGTCCTTATTTCCTGCAAACCCATCACAGTCTAACTGCGATCTTTAGATGGTGTGTTGCCGTGCTGATCCCCACCCTAGCTTAGGTAGCCCAGTGCTAAACTTCTGATAAAGGTATACCAGAATACAGACAAGTGGATGGAAAAACTTATAGATGGTGAGAACGTGGAATGAAACATATGTACAAATTCACCTGCCCTTTCTTAACTTATGCAAATGCCAAATGTTTTCTGATAAATTGTCAGCATTTGTGCTCTAAACAAGTGTTTCCCAAAACCTTTAGAACCACAACACACTTTTTAGAATGACAAACTTATGTAACCCACCTAGCTTTAATGGCGATGGGGCGGGCGATTTATAGCTTAACTGAAGCATCCTGTGGCACACACTCTCATTTACAGAGAGCAAATTTTCTGTTGAAATGGCCACTAAATTTTGAACAAACAGTTTTTTTGATAAAACTAAAGTGAACAAATTAATATTGTGTTAAACCCGGTTTCAGTGAATATTTGTCTTTTGTGCATCGCCAAGTAAAGTGCCTTGATTTGTTTTGGCCATATTAAAATCGTTGCTTCCATCACACTTCAGAATTACAAGAAATGTGCTTCACATTTGCTTTCATGACTGCTGAGTGTGACCAGTCCATTCACAGCTATTTGTTCACATTTTCTTCCCCGACTGTTTGTACGCACCAATCACAGTGTTAAAATAAATAAAATTTAAGCAGAGTCTGTCAGGAGATATAGTCTCATATTCGCCCTCTTTCTTTGAGGCTCAGCAAACATGACAAGTCACATACAGAGTCTAAAGACATATTTGTTTAACTTGGACTTTAATGCCCCATACTTAAACTGATCCTGTTACCTGGAAGGGTGTGGTACATCCCACAGCCGGTACACTTATGGGCCTGCACAGAAGCATGTATCGTAACATGTCAGGCTCAAGCTGTTTTGGCAGTCCCCTCCGGCAAATTCACCCAGACAAGTTATTCACTGCCATTAATCTATTTGTGTCCCTTGGAACTGGTTATGAATAGCCCTGCCACTTCCTGATAATCAGGAGTCATCTCTGTTTCTCTGAACCTAAACCTCCCTAGTATGCCAATTCATGATTATGTGTTTAATTACCTTTTTATTAACCTACCTATTGTAGATTTAATTATTATTATTTTACATCCATCCTAACACATGACAAGTCAACCTGCATTCAATCTGCCTTCACTTAACCACTGTTCCGGTTGTTCGCAACTTCCCTGGCATCTATGCTTGCTTCTACGTAGTCTTCACTTTGTGTGAACTGCACCTTATTCTAGATCACAGGTCTTAAACGGGTAATGCGTGAGCTACTGGTAGCTTGCAAACGCCCTTGGAGTTGCTCTCCAAATGGAATCTCAAACCTGTTTATCATTCAGAGGGTTTATGCACATTAAAGAAGACAGCACTGTTCACATGGGACCCTTAAAGTAGACACCAGCCGACCCAATGGCAGGCCCTCATGCTAAGACGCAAATTCTGCATGACCAGTAGCGTTACCATATGTATCCACAATGAGCTTAAACATGTTAACGGCTCTTCTCTATCAGTCATACCAAGAGTTGGAGTCAGAGCAGAGTCATTTTAGTGTGGGCGAGAAAGGAAGAGGTATTTGAATGGCTAACGATGCAGGCCCATAGCTCTGTGCCAATTGCTGCTGCATCACATAATGCCAGTGGCCCTGGGTATAAGAGAAGATGGTGATGCTGTGATACAACTTATGTAAATGTGGGCAGTGTTGACATCTGTCAATTAATTATTCCAGCAGCAGCCTGTGCAGGTAAGAGCGGTGGGGGGGGATTTGACAGAAGTCCACGAGGGAAAATTAAATAAATAAATAATTAATTTTCCCTCGTTGTCTGTCAAAATCCCCCCCTCCCCCCAACCAGTCCCACTGCCCCACCGCTCTTACCTGTACGGGCCACACCTGTCCAACAACACATGTATAATTTCACTACTGACCTGTGTGGGTAAGTAATGAATATAACATAGTGAAAACTGGATGGGTTTCCATGCATGTCCTCATCATTTTCAGAGGCTGCAACATTGTATGACATTTGACATCTTTATCCAGATGTTTCTACTCCTGTGTGTGGATTGCTGGTCTATATTAGGCTGCTTTTAGTTCCACATAAACTTCGATCAGTCTAGCTGCTGGTTGGACCACACGGTGCCCGATGTTTAGCTTCCGAAAGCAAGAGTTGTGGTCTGGGAGTTGAATGAATGCTTATTACACTACAGGACGTGGTTTATTTGTTTAATTAAAGATGTATCCCACCCAAGTTGTCTGCTTTTTCAATAAATAACAATGGGTGCTCGTTGTTACCAAAAGCAGTTGGCAATCATGCTTAGGCCTGTAACGTTTGACAAGTAGAGAGAAAACTAATGGGTGGGTTTCCAATACTGACCCTTTGAAATTGTATTGCCTGTGGTTTCCGAATGCAGGAGTGAGCCCAAACTTTTGCCCCTGCCATAAAGGGTGCAGCATGGTATGCTTACCTCAGAAATAATCTGAAAGGATCAGCATATTTACTTCCATAGACTATCCTTCAAAAGTAAAAACAAGGGCTGCCTACTAAATTTATTTAACAGCAAGAAACTAAAGTGGATGCCATCTAGCATGAAAATGAATATGTTGGATGCGAATCAACTACTGAGGCGATGGAACATGCACTATATGAAATCATTAATGCATAATAAGTCAATATGATGCCAGTCCATTTAAAAAGGAACCTGGGCTGCATCATTGATGGCACCGGGTCAGAGGTGTCCTAGAAGGGTGTCCATAAGAAAAGACAGGTATGAGTCAGCATCCGTGGGTCTGCGTGGCAGCATCACTGCCGTCGGCATTAAGTTGTGGTGTGAAGATAAGGCAGTTTGTGAGTGCTCCCACACTTCTCTCGATATTCACAAGAACAGTTTCTCCACCGAGCGTACCTTGCTGCCTGCTGATAAGGCTCTGGTACAATGCTCCAGGCCTCAGACCGCCCCATCAAACTACAGCCCCCCAAAAGATCGAAGAATCAGCTTTACTTGGGGTTGCCATGAAAAAACCCACTGCAAATGCAGAAATCCCTATTCTGGCCACCCAGCAACAAACCAGCATTAAAGTGTTTCCGGTGTGCACCTCGGCTTTCCTGTCCTTCCTCTTTTGGGTAATCCACTGCACATATCATAACAAGTCACCTGTTACATTGCAATATTAGGTTTCTATGGCCCAAGTCCTCATGTCCTTGTGAGCTGGAAAATACACAACTTCAAGGTCTTTTATGCAATAGAATATCAGAAACAGGTGTAAGTTATTATAGGCAAGCGGTGAACACGAGAGCCTTTTATATGGCTTGTTGGAGTCTGACTGCAGGCTTAAGGATTCAGGTCTTTGCCTTCCCGGGGGTCGTAGTTACTCATGATGGGAGATGTACTGTTTCCGCACAGACTGTTCTATATAGAGGTGTTGGTGCATTCTGCTATGTTAATATTTAGCAGTTACAACCTAGCACGATTGCACCCCTCTTGGGTATTGTATTCAGCCATTCTCACTGAAAACATACATAAGGGTATACATAAACATGTGAAGGCCCTTCTTATTCATAACCCCAACACACCTGAAATGTCATACAAACAAGATACCACCAGCCTCTCATAAAGCAGACTTTACTGGAAACTGTGAGTGTGAAGTCGCTCACCCGTAGTCATTTCACTATAACTTCCACCACACATCAGAAGCTATTCACTAATACATTACTTAAGTGCATAGAAGGTAAAATAGTGACAACCATGTCACAGATATTATCAAACCCTGAGGACCGGCATAGAAACATTATTTAAAGCAATGTTTCTAGATTTTAAATATTTTGCTGGACAAGGGCCAGGCAGTGGTATCGTGCAAAATGCACTGGTCGTGGGACAGTAACACACAGTAGACAAATTCTGAAATCACTTCTGGTTGATCAATCATTCAGGATTGGATTGGTCTCACTTGAGGCTGTAGATCTTATCCATAGATGTCATTAAATTGGGAAAAATGATATTCATGGGAGGGCAGAGGAGTGATTTCTCGGTGACTTGCAACTGGAAACAATGAACCCCTTGAATGTCAGTGTGTCTGAGCACTCCTGAGCGAAAAATATTATCTCATTTTTTAAGAGACCTTGTACACGCATTTCATATATGTCCTGCATGTCCATACATGACAGGGGCACACCAGACACATTTTTATGCCACATACTGTAGATGTCAATAGAAGGAAGGTAAAGGACCCAGCGTAGCTAAAGGACAGCAGAAAGATTGCTGGGGGTTTCTTCTTTATCTTGAAGTCCGGTTATAAGGTATATATGAACTAACAGTAGCAACACAAATTCAGCTCAATGGAATATTACAGAAGCACACGATCCAACACCACGATGTCGGCAGTTGGCATACTGAGACAGCGCATCTTATATCACACGCATAGTAAGAGGAGAGAGCGGGAGCTGAGCCCGCATGAGGGAGCTGAGGTAGGTACAGTGAGCAGCAAACAAGGAGTTGGTGCATCAAGGACTGATAGCAGCGCAGTTCTTTGTACAAAGCTCCGATCAGAGGGTTTCTCAAATGCCTCAGCGGAAAAGGATATACGAGTACTGGTATTAGCAGTGTGCCACATGTGCTACCCCTGCGCTCAAAGGTACAGGGGTCACAATAAAACAAGAAGTGCGCACCTCAGCTACAGCTCAGGCTGAAGGTGTGAGTAAAACTCGCCTGACAACGACCTTCGATCAGAGAGTCAAATCATCTGCCTTTCAGACCTCCAATAGCAAAAAATTGGCCCGTACGGGTAGGGCCCGCAGCCATGGAGGCACGCAGACCCCAATGCAACCTGCCGATCTGTCGCGCCAGGCTCACCTGCCGTGCCCTAAATGCATTCACAAACATCCCTTCAATGCGGGTGGGTGCCTGGCTGGATCCCAATCAGGGCTGTGAGGCGGAAACAGCCCAAGTGATTACCATCGGCCTTGCGACAGGAAGTGCGCTCGAGGGCCACAGACACGCAGGTGTAGAAACTGTGACCGGTGGCGGCACCAACCATAGCTCAGTGAGGTGGAAAAGACCAATGCCAAAGCTCAAACGGAGGCCAAGCCATTTGCCCGGAGTCATGTGTTTTGCCACTGCGCACCCAATTTAGTTCAGGTATTAATATGCTTAGTGACTTCCGTGCCGAAAAACGCCGAGAGACCCTTCGATGCCGAGTCATTTGCAGGGAGTCCCCGGAAGCTAAAAAGCTGCTGGTTTGTGAACCGGACTGGCTGGCTCCCAAGCTCACCGCTCCGACCATCAAGGAAGTATTTCTTGGCACTCAATAATCAAATTACACCCTGCGCTGTTCTCCCCCGACAGCCTCTAAAATTCTACTTTACACAGCTGCCCAGAATTTGAAAACACACATGACCATTGAGCTACCACACTGCTAGTATCGTCCAACTGCAAAAAGCAGCAATGAAGGGCCTGACACGCGCAGGGCATGCTGACGGGGAGTCACCAGTCGGTTGTATTTCAATTAAGCCGGCTGAATCGGTCCCTTCGTAGGAAACGCTTTGTGCACAAACCGCAGCCATGACGGCACCAACCATGCCCCTTGAAGTGAAACCAACTTCAAATACGCAGTAATAAATTAAAAGGAGAACAATTGTGTCAACAATAATTACTACAGTGAGTTACTTACATTGAATACTCTCCAGAGGCAGAACCGGCCGGCTGTGCGCGCATGAAGATGCGTTATTTACTCACATGATCGAACCAGCGACCTACACACATCTCGGCTCAGGTACTTAACTCAATAAATCACGCTAAGCACTGCGGAGCATATGTTAGCAGCACCGCACACATTTACCAATTAAGGCCAGACCCCGAAAAGGGTTGGAATCACCACCCCCGCTGTTAAAAAAAATTCCCACCCTCCCAGCCTTCGGCGATGGCACCGCAATAGTTGCGCCACGCTTAGCTAGGAGGATGCACCAACTGGGCAGAAAGGCGCCACCCAGGGGGCAAGAGCCATGGCCCCCAAAGGGCCCCGAAATCACTGCAAAAACCAGAGAAATACTGCCTGTGAAACTGACACAACGCAACATGACACAGATTACAACATGTCCAGCGGGGAACAAAGAGACTGGCACCTGGGTGGGGCAGATATAAGGACCTGGCCCCAGCAACCCAGGCACCGGAAATGATGCAGGGAGAGCACCGGAATAGAGAGACTACCGTGGGGGGGTCCCCATGAGTGGAACCAGGTGAGTGTGCCAGAATGCGGCACAAAGGGGCCGCCCTTTTTAGAAGGTGCACAGCGTGCGCCGCAGGCAGCCACACGTCTCAGTGTTATTGCTGGGCCTCTCTTTATCTGTGCCATTCCTTGCTGTAGAGTCACAGCTCCACAGGAAAATGTTATGTGTTGGAAAATGGGGCATATTTGTGAGCCCCTTTGTGTCGCTCTTGCACCACACAATGTGGTGAAAGAGCAACGCAAATGTGAAATGAGATTTATGAAGCCATGCAGGGCCAACTTGCATGGCCCTGCATGGCTTCATAAATCTCAAGTAATGTAACGGAGCGCACATTGCTGTATTGCATTACTCTATGCCAGGGAGGTGTTCCATGGGTGTTGCGTGGGTGTTCCCATGCAACATCCATGGAATTTGACACATTCCCAGATTTACAGGAATAGGTAAACCTAGGATTGCACCAAAAAGGTATGCCTCCCCAGGAGAGGCGTAAAAGGATCTCCTCATTTTTTCTACTTTATATGTGTGCTGCATTCTGCAGCACACATAGAAAGAAGAAAAAGCCACTCAGGATTTTTTTATGTGCAGGAAGGTGCCCCTTCCTGTACATAAACAATCCTGCCTACAACACAGGCACACTTGTAGCACCCATGCACCATGGTGCAAGGGTGCCTGCGTTGGTTCTAGGCTGCCAAAGCGGCGCCAGCACAAGGGAAAAGGACAGGAATGCACCATATTGGATAAGCACAGCTCATTCCTGCCATTGCCCTGTGCCACAAAATTCATGAATATGCCCCTATGTGTCTCAGCGAGCTAACAGGTATCTGGAGTGATGTAAAGGTCACAATACCGAATACCACACAACCTAACTTAGCCTTTAATACTTAAAGTAGCCTTACATTAGAAAATAGAGGCACTCATTATTTACAACACTTAGACACAACAAAAATTGTGGCATGTGGCACTTTAGTAAAACAAGATACACAAAGGCATGGTGTTATTACTGCTAGAGAAGGTTCCCATTAAACATATTCTTTCTTACTCCCAAATCATGCATAATCACAGTTGGAGTCTCCACTGAGTGAGAGGCAGTCCTCATCAGGTGGATGCTTTGTAGCTATGTCAGGAGTACCACTACCACTCTATGCCATACACTACATAAGACTTGAGATTTTACCAACCTCGTTCAGCAAGCCCTTATTCCAAGTACAGATACCATATCAAAGGCCTACAGAATTATTTACAAGGCATTAACATCAAATATCAGCCTGCATGTTAATGCTCCTTTTGCTGACCACACATATGCTATCCCTGCTGTTTCCTGAAAGTAGTGTTGAGTGTTGCTAGATCACTCCATGTATGCTGAAAAACATGTTTCAATTCAGAGGCTTACATCTAGCAAACCTGTTGTGCATTTAGGAATTGTAGCTTGACTTCGTGCTACTGGACAAGTACACCTAATTGGAATGATTACATGTAAATGAAAATCATTGGACTTGACACTGGGAGATGGGTGCATATGGAAATACTAGGGTACTGCAGGTGTAAATGATCTATGCATTTCTTTATATCATTTCATTTCATATAGCTGGTCCATGTTTCACTTTCGCCACTAAGAGTGCTGTCTGACAGGTACAGATGGGGATGCACAGAATACTAAAGAAGAGGCAGTACTGGGCAACATGGGGATATAATAGTAAGTTCATTCTTTACATAGATTCATGTAGACATTTTAATGTGCGTCCTGTAATAGTTATGTCCACATTTCAATACAGTGTTTCTTTATTACACACTGTTGTTGAACTTTGTGAGCTCCAAACCTTTAGATTAATTTATTGTGTTTTTGTGTGCTATGAGCTCTGATGGTCAGATGAATATAACCTGTTCAGTGCTGTAGGAAATTGGGTTATTGGTGGAGGGGGTTCAAAAGCTACTCAAGCCGCAGCCACAATTCCTGTCAAGGTGAAGCCACAAGCAAATCCCAAATTAACCTGTGCTTAACCAGCTAGTAGCTTGGAACAAAGCAGTCAAGCTTAACTTAGAAGCAATGTGTAAAGTATGTATTCAGAATCTCAAACAGTAATAAAGTGAAAACACCACACAAGAAAAATCCCATACCAATTTAGAAAAATAGAGGAAATGTAATTAATTATTTGAGGCCAAAAGAAAAAAAATCAAATCAGTATAACCGGAGCTATGCAATTTTAAAGATTTAAGTGAAAATAGTGCCTAAAAGCACAAAGTCCCAACTGTGGTTATCGAATTGCGCCAGACCGGTACAAAGTAACAAGTTCAGACCGACAGCGATGGAGCGAGGTCAGGATACCGGGACCAAGTTAGGCCCACTGAAGAAAGTACCTTAAATCCTGATTGCAGAACATTGCGATGTACCGCGTCGCAATGTGTCACGCAGCTGTGGTTCCGAAGAAGCTGTGATGCAAATTCCTGTGACTAGGATGCATCACGCAGCAGCGGTTCTGAGGAAGCTGCGAGACTGCGATGTAAAGTCCTACATCATTGTCGAGGATGCCACCAACAGTGGGCTTGCCATCTGAAGTCCTGCATCAAAGACATCGCCCAGAGGCAAGTCCTAGGAAGCTCCGATGCGAAGTTGTGTGTTGTTTCTGCTCACAGGACCACAGCTGGGCTGGCAGAGCACCTTCAGTCCAACCTTCAAGGGTCGAGGACTGGGGTGGCACCACTTGGGGGACGTCCGCCACAGTAGATAAAATCTAGGTTCTGGGTTCAAGGTGATTGGAGCCTTTTCTGTCCCTGTGGCTCTGATTCGGAGTCCAGCCAAGTAGCTCTTGGAATCACTCTGGTGTTCCTGGGTTCAAGATGTAGGACCAGTTCTTCTCCCTCAGGCAGCAGGGTAGCAGTCTTTCTTGCAGAGCATCACAGCACTCCTTCTGAGTCTTCAACAGGCCCTGAGGTAAACTAAAGAGTTGGGTCGAATGGTCCAATATTTATACCTGGTGCCAGCATTAAAGCAGGAGAAGGTTCTGGAGGTTTCCATGGCCAGAGGTGTTTGGAAATTCCTGCCTCCCATCCCTGGCTCCAGCTTGTCTGGCACCACAAAAGACTAGTGTCAAACCCTTTGTGAGTGTGCAAGTGTGGTAGGTGACAGCTCCTTCCCCTCATCAAATCATGTAACCCAGGATAAAGGCTTCAGGCACCAAATGGTTAGGACAAAACAATGCCAACTTTCTAAAAGTGACATTTTTAGAATTATGACTTAAATCCAACTTTACCATTAAAAAGGGTTTCAAATTACAATTCTTTAGACACCAAACTCTATATTCCTACCTGCTACCAATTGAAAGTTAATACATATTAAATGTAATAAGGTAATCCAATGTTATCCTATGGGAGAGGCAGGGCTTGCAGTAGTGGAAAGCGAATGTAAGAGTTTTTCACTACCAGGACATGTAAAAGTTAAAAGTACACGTCCAACTTTTTAAATATACAGCACCCTGCCCTTTGGGCTGTTTAGGGTCTACCATAGGGGTGACTTATATTGTATTAAAAAGGAAAGTTTAGGCCTGGCAAAAGGTTTGTTTTGTCAGGTCACCTGCACACACAGGCTGCATTGGCAGGCCTGAGACATGTTTAAAAAGGCTACTTGAGTGGGGGGCACAATTAGCTGCTGTAGGAAACAGCCTCTCTGTACAGTGTACCAAAATGAAGTGCACTATGTAGAGAGTCCGAGAAATCCCCAGAAGGCAGGTAGAGGTAAAAGTCGATAATACTAACTCTCTTTTTGTGGTAGTGTGGGCGAGCAGTTAGGCTTATCAAAGGGTAGTGTTAAGCATTTGTTGTACTCATAGAGACAATGAATGAGGCACACACTCAAGAATAAATCCGAGACCAATTTGTAAAAAGTGTTGATTTTTATATCATTATTAAGACAATAAACACAGTTCTAAGGTAAATATTTTCAGAGTCACGATTTTTAAAAGTTCGGAAAATATATCACTTTTGTGCACAATTACGCACCATAGGAAACAATTAAGAAAAAGTTGAAAAATGCATATAAGTTCAGGTAATGCTTTCACAAAGTTTACCTTCTCGTTTTAGGTCGATGTCGTGACCAGGTACAAAGTTCCAGCAGGAGAAGTTCTGGAGTGTCCTAGATCGGCTTTGCTGAGGTCTTGGAAGCTAGTGTGCAAAGGCGAAGGAGGCCACGTGAAAAAGCACTGTATAGAGGGACTTATAGGTAGGTCTGGTGGGTCTCCTAGGAGGGAGGAGGTTGCAAGGGCCTGGGGACTACAGGAGCAGGGCTGGTTGGTCGGTGCTGGGGCCAGGTGCAGAGCGAACAGGTCAGCTGGGTGTCATGTGTCTTGAGGTCCTCGCGGTCAGGGGTAAGCAACTTGGATAGGCGATTACAGGACAGCTGGACCACTCAGGAAGTGGGTCTCAGGTGCCTCAATGTTCCTTGATGGCTGCTTGCTTCTGGTGCTCCGGGAGTCCAGAATAGACTCTTCTTCTCAGTGTTTGCCTTTGGGTGTCTGGTACCTCAGGTATTGGTATGCTGTGGCTGCAGTAGATCCTGGTGCCTTCAAACTTGGTGGAGAGGCAGTTTGGACCCTTCAAAGCTGTTGTACCTTTTTTTGCCTCAGTGCTGCATCAAAAAGCAGCAAGTTGACAAACGTGACTTCATGGGATTGGTGCCTGCAGTGTGCAGGGGAGTGGTACCTTCACTCCAAGGGAGCCTCCAGTGATTTCTTTAAGTCTGTAGGTGCACCAGGGTTCTTGGAGTCCTTTCAGGTTTCAGGACGACACAACAGCACTGACTGTCGAGTCCTGGGAGCAGCAGGCAGGGTATGGCACCTTTTTCTTCTGCAGCAGTGCTTCAATTCTCGAGTAGCAGGTCTTCTTCATCCTGGTCTTCTCTTGTCCATCAAATATGATGTTCAGGTCGCGGGTGCCACCTAAATACTGAATTTAGGGGTGTTACAAGGGGAGGCAGGTAGTAGCCAATGGGCTACTTACCTTAAGGGTGTCTACACCCTCTAGTGACCACTTCCTGTGGGAAGAGGCACTATCCTAGCCCTGATAGGAGGTTTTCTCACTATCCCAAGATGGTGAAATTTCAGTGAAGGGGTTCGCCTTGCCTGCCCTGTCCTAGGGGTGATGTTGGCTGAGTGGGGGCCCTCTTCCTCATCTAACTAATATTCCCACCTTTCCTCTGCCAAAAGTGGAGCAGGAAAGGGGGTGTGGCCTCCCGCACTATCTGGAGGCTCCTGGGTTGGATTTCAAAGGCGGCCTTGCCTTTGAAGCTTCCTGCCCAGGAACGCCATCCTGTCATGGAGGAGGTGTGAAGCACCTCCGTCCAGGGCAGGCTTTGTCTCTGTGCTCTGAGAGTGCTGGCTCTCATCCCATGAGGTCAGAAACATGTCTGGTAGTGGCAAACTGGTAAAAACAAGTCAGGAAACACACCAGTGCTTGGTAGGTTTTCAGAGGACCCTCTAAAAGGGTCTCCTGTGTGAATTTATCAATAAATCCGACACTGGCATCAGTGAGTATTTATTAAGACAAGATGTTTGATACCAAACATCTTAGAAATCAGTGAAGCTATCGTGGAGCTAGGAAACTCGTGTTGACAAGTATGCAGCTCATGTACTCTTTATGGCTTCCTTGTGCACTTATAACATCTCAGAATGGACTGAACATTGTAGGGGCATTTCTTCTCATGCTGATATGCCCACACATAGGATATAGTGCACCCTGCCTGCCTTAGGGCTAAAGGCCTGCAGTAGGGGTGACTTACCTATATCCCATGAAGTGTGTGGGAGGTATGGCACACAGGGCTGAGTGCCATATCAACTCTTCAGATTTCTCTGCACCAAGACATGCAGCCTGCAATGACAGAGTGTACAGCCATGGTGAGGAGTCCCTGGGGTGGCACAATCAGTGCTGCAGCCCCAGATGACCCGTTTCAGTACCCATGCCCTAGGTACCAGGCGTACCACTTACTAGGGACTCACAGGGGTAACTGAAGTTGTGCCAATCGTGGTATAGTTTTTAGGAAAAAGATCTGGCACTGGGAACCTGGTTAGCAGGGACCCAGGGCGCTTACAGTTCGAAATCACATCAGGCAAAAATTGAGGGCTAACCATCTCAAAAGAGGCACTTTCCTACAGGGGTGCAGGCCCACTTGTAGCATTTAATTTACAGGCCCTGGTTACATATAGGAACACTTAACTAGAGACTTACAAGAAAATTAAATATGCCAATGAGGTGTAAGCAAATGTTAACATATTTTAGGAGTGAGCACACACGTTTTAGCACTTGTTAGCAGTGGTAAAGTGCACAGAGTCTTAGGGCCCAAAAAAATGAGATCAGCAAAAATGGAGAAGTAAGGCAAACATTTGGGGGATGACCACCCTAAGGCTGACAAGTCTAACAAATGTCAAGACATGTTTCACCCCTTCGATTATACAGCACAGGCTTTTCCAAAGCCAAAAGCTGGTGGGTTCATCTGCTTGATAGTAACAACTCAAGTTACATAGCGGTCCATGCACGTCTGGTGGCCTGTATTGGTCAATTTTGGAGGGCTGGTCAGCTTACTTCATGCTTTCATTAAAAGTCATTATTTTATTATTGATAACTGTGATTATATTTTTTTCCTTATTTTCTTCTCCGTCCACAAGTTGTAACAGGGAGATTCAAAGGCATTTGGTGCATTTAAGAGCCACAACCACAATCAGAATAGGGTCTGCAATGCATTAACTCAGAGGTCTCTATGGTGGGCCATCAGGATAAAAACAACACCTCACTACTCCAGCGGGAACGTTGAAATGCAGAGCAACTGTCAGCTTGACCTGGTATTGCTCAGCCATGAGCAGGAGCAAGATTTTCCTCGACTATGGGGTCCAGATGCTGGAAACCCCTGAAAAGTCACTCCTAGAGGCTAAACAATACCTGGTAGATACTGTCAACTGATGTGGCCAGTCACCTTAGGCCATCTCATCGCTGACTGCCCAGCGTTGCCCGCAAATGAACCCAAATCTGTCTTTAATAAACCTGCAACACATTCATGCTCCCAACAAAACCTCTGATGTGCCACTTATTTCATGCCACCCATTTACATAGAGGGAGAAATAAAGGTGCTTTGATTACAGTATAGCAACACTATTTCATGTGGAGATGATACAGAACAATTCACCCACGCTACTTCCTGTCAAGATATTTGCATGGCAGGAGGGGCGAGTAGAATCTAGAAGAAACAGAGGAGTCTGCTTTGTCTTAAGGACTTATTTAAATCGGGGAGCGTTTTGTTTTAAGCTGTATTTATTTTATTATGTGTACTGACTTATTAGTGCCTAGTCATTTTGCTACAATTCCCTCCCCAGTAGCTAAGTGACAATTTGTGTCTATTGTGAAAACAAACCTGTGCCTAAGTGGAGTTTAAACATAAACACAGGCCTGCTTTTTTCCAGTCCCGCCCGGCACCGAGTTATCACAGTTCAGCTAAGAGTACAGGCCCTTCCACGTGCTGGCAGTGCCACCACTGCATCAATGATCTGCCACTGCGATTGGGCAGCATTTGCTTGCAAGAGGGTATGGGCGAGTGAAATAGACGTGTTGCCAATTCTTAATCAGCCTTAAAAGGGTTCTACATTTCTGACTTTGCATTTCTGAAAATAAATCCATTGAGAGATAGATGCCTGACTCTAAACAATTTCCTAAAAAAACAGATGCAACCCAGAATTATGCTTTTACGGTAAAGGAATGCTTGATTTAGCATCACTATGGGGCCTAATTAACTTGGGTTGTAATTAAACATTATCTTTGTGTGGAAGTATGTCTGCACCTTTGTCTGCTTGTGTGTACATACAGATTTACTAAAAAGTATTCCTTAAAGAGATGCTGTGGTTTTCTACTAAGATCGCACATTAAATTACATTATAAAAATGTTCATGGAAAATATTCAGATGAATATAAACTGCTCACAAAGAATAAAGCACTGACAGGCACATCTCATGGATAAATACAAACACAAAACACTCCCCCCCCCACCCCCCCCCCCTCCAGTTCACTGCTCTGGGTCCCACACATGATTTCACGAATGACGTTCCATGCTTCACACAGTGAACTTAGTCTAGAGAAGGAGGCCTGTGGCAATACACAAGGCATGACCTTTGCACATGCCTTTTGCATCACATATTATGCACAAAGGATCACAGAACATATAGGGTGAGATCTGTGTCTTAGCCCTCTTCTGCACACACAGGGCCATAAGGGACCCCAGCATGTATGGACACAGGGTATTAAAGGGCATCAAACCAGCATGTAGCATACATTTGGCATAGTCTTCAGCCACATTCTGTGTGCACTATGCTCATGAGCATAGACAACACGGGGCCTGGAATGCGCCATTCATATGCTGTTGGGATGTCTGTGATGACACCTTAGAACTTGAGCAGGGTGTCTGGGGATGTCATAGTTGTGTAGCAGATTATAACTGTGAATATTCAGTACTTTTTTTGGATCATGAGCACAATGTTCCATCAGCTGAAGCTTATTTCAAATATTAAATAAAATATTTGTTAGAATGTTTTGAGTAACAATAACATGCATTATTACTATAGAACAATAATGCACCTTATTCAAACATTTTCGGTGCCTTTCTTTCATTTTAATGATACGATAACTTCTGCTCAGGGAAATCACAATGTGGCCTACGTGGTCTGTGTGAAACTGTGAGATATTTGTTTGATAAAATTTACACAATTAAAAAAATTATGTGAAATTACACAACATTGTTCTGTAATCATAGGAAAATACTTCACGCTCATAAGTTACACCAAGGTACCTGTAAGGCATCTGATTTGAGTATTAAATGGCCCCAGGGATACATTTTCTTCTCGAACCAGTGTCCAGCAAGACATGTTTGGCTGAAATAGTCCCTGTAGTAAAAACGTGTGTGCAATTTATTTAACTACTTTGAAATTTGCAGAATTTTACTTAATTCTCATAACACAAATTTCGGAAACTCACAAATTTTGTAAGCATAATGACCAGGCCCAGTGGACAATGGCCATAAGGCATGACTTCTGCCACAGGTTTCTTTGCAGTTGCCCCATTGCTAGTACCAGCAGTGCAAGGTCAATGAGCGAAGGGGAAGGACATCAGCGAATATTCTATTCTATTTACCTGCTCATTTTGTTGTGGTTCACAGACGAATGTGCCTGTTTCATGTGCATATGGGAACTTTTTGGCCACCTTAAAAAATGACACTGTAACCGAAAATGTGCATATTGATACACAAATCTGGGCTAAGGTTTCAAAACCATGCAGCTGAAAATTAAGTGTTTTTTTTTTATATGGGCACTTTCCACCAAACTAGGGTATGCCCTCGTTCCTCCAGGCTTGCGGCTGGCAAGTGTTTCAACATTGTGAAACACTTGCCAGCCAATCGAATGACACGGTAAAATAAAATGCTGTTTAGTGAATCCATCAGATAATTAGTAAAAAATATTTTGGTCCTTTCTTTTGTTAACTTCTGGTCAGATTTACACTAGACCAGAAAAATGAGCACCTCACCTATATATTTTCATGCCACGTTTGGCAGCTACTGGGCCATGTTTATGTTCCTTTTCCTGAATAGGAAACGCACATTTGAAGGCCCTTAGACCCCTAAAATCACCCTCCTTGATGCCAAATCTGCACAAAGCTTTCCAAGATTACATTTGGTACAAATCATACTTTTTTGTAAAATGTACAGCGTGTTTTTTTAAACCAGGCCAAAGGTCTAAGCATCCAAACAAGCTTTTACTACAGACTAATGGGCAGGGCCATAGCGAGAAAGTCACTATTGACGACTCTCATAAATATATATTCAGGGGCTTATTTACAAGGCCCTTGCGCCACTTTTGCGTCATTTTTCCCATGTTAAAAATGACGCAAAAGTGGTGCAAGGGCCTTGTAAATCTGCCCCTCAGTACTTAATTCGAGGGTGGTTGCTGGTAGGGGCCACCGGCACTTATTTCTGGGGAAAGGCACATATTTTTTCCCATCGTACATTTCCTGAGACCATGAGAGTGGAATACACAAGTTGTAAAGGTGGAGGAAGCCTGCATGAGAGAGTTAAAAGGGCAGGATGTGCCTGATAGTCGATGAAAGAGGCCTGAGGTGGCTCTAAGAGGGCTTGGCCATGTCCACACGCCACACCGTATTGTCCACTCATTAGCCTATCATTGCATAGGATAACACATAACCATTATAACCTGAAATTCCAGTTTTTGTGCTTAACCAATTGATACCCTAATTACTTAACCCACCTGTGCTAATTGTACAGTCCTTCAAAGGTTTCACGGCTGAAGAGTCCAGTCCAGGATGTGAAACTATAAACTGTAGATTTCATTTTTTGTTTCATAAAAAACGGTGATTTTCTGAGTTCTAGAACTTTACAACTTTGCGCAACACAATTACAAATGCAAGCCCATTCCCTTCAGGCCTGTCGATAATGGACAGGTACGCTTGACTGATGTCAAGGAAAATGAATGGAAGTCAGTTAGGACCGCCCGCCCGCCCTTCCCCCCTTTTGTGCTCTTTGCTGCCAGTGGTGTAGATTTGGGGCCCAGACTAACATTAGCAATGAGAATTGCATTAAAATACAGTATATTCAACATAGAGAGGGAAATGAGGGTGTAGCATCCTTTTACCATTGAAAGTAAGATGTCGTGCAGAAAATGGTAAACACTCATTGTACAGTGTACTATTCTAAGTCCCGAAATGCTCTCTGTTTGTCCTGTTGTCCTAGAGTGCTACACAGAGCTGCATTATGGGATAGCAGTTATCAACGCTCGGAGGTATTCAAACAGGAATTCTATAGTGTCAAAACAAACAAACAACACTTCATAGGCCTAATACTAAGGATACATAACTATTCTAGGCTACAACACAAAGTGAATTGTCTGGAATTTGAATTCTATATTCTGCCTATTGAGAACTCGTTTAGCAAGCAGCCTGAACTGCATTGCACTGAGGAGTTTTAATGTGGGTCATTGGCATCTAATTCAGTGGCACTTGTTTATCGGCCTTGAATTGATGAACGTATCTAACGGCCGCCATGATTAGTACCTACACACCGACTTACACGACACCCACGTCTCTCTAGAGAGTTGGTAGGTCGCCGAGCAACCATGTGCCATGTTTATGCACGAGTAATCATAAACAAATCATCAGTGGGCAAAAAAAACATTAATGTGAAACTAAGCTGACAGTAAAAATGGTGCTTTCCTTTTTCAAGCTGCGGTGCTCTTTTTCAGAGCAAAAGTGCAAATTGAGCTGCCCACCTAGTGAGGCAGAATGCCCCCACATTTAGAGACTACCCCAAGACCTGTAAATCCAAACTGACACACAGAAGGACACATATCGTTTTGGTTAGTACGTGGCAGCAAAGACGTGACTCTTCAGCCATTTCTGTCTGCCTGTAAAACTATTGCAATCTATAGCGCCAAGAGAGGTTCGTTGCTGTACCACATCACAGCGAGGGGCGCTGCTTACCTGGCAGGAAAGAGGCCGACAGGGGACCGCCCGGTCCCTGGGGTGGCTTCGCCGGGCCTGCGTCGTCCTCAAGCCGTGGTATACATTTCCTCGCCGGTGGGCCACGGCTGTCTCGGACCGTGACAGCTGCCGCTTTGAAAGGTGCACCGAGGTACGGCTCGGGTGTGCCTCGCTCCCTCCTTGTTTCTGAGAAACTTTCTCTCAGGTCGTCCTTCCCAGGCTGCGTTACAGCTGCAGAACTGTAAACGGAATCTTTCTTCCGAGTTGGGGAGCTGCCCAAGCCTCCAGCCAGAGCCGCAGGCACAGACCGGAGCTGAGATTACAGCAACTACGCACGGCTGGCTCCGCGTCTCTCCAAAAGTCCAGTCCTCACGTGTCGAAGTGGAAGACAAAAACAAACCACGATAAACAAGGCGTTCGACGTGTACCTTCCTTACACCACAGCTTCATTAAGTGCGCTCTCCATTCCTTAGTAAGTCACTGGGTGTGTTGTACATGCTTTGGCACGCCTGTATTCTTGTTGCAGAAAGATTTTTCCATGTTCAGACACAAATGCCCCCTAGGCGGCTGGAAGTCTGGCTGAGTAACTCTCAATGGCACAGCAAGGGCTAACAATATAAATCACTGACTTATCAAGAATTGTGCTACACAGTGCGTGTTGCGCGAAAAGCACAAACAGTGCAGTGCCACATTTATTATTTCACGCTCTGATGATGTCATCAGCCTTGTTCGCACCAAAAAAGGCTACATTTAGAGCGAAAATAACATCACGATTTAGCATTACGCTATGACGCACTGTACAGAGCAAATAACCTTTTGCATGCAAGAGTGGATCGATGCTGATTTATGGGTCTCTTTGCAGAACATATCACCACTTACTGTCGCGTGAGCGCTGGAGCTAATGCTTAGTAACTCTTGGACTTCATGTGTTTACAGGGCACAAGTCCTAAAAAAGAAGTGGGACGACTTAACCAAGTTAGGCAGTATGCAAGTGACATCATGGCACGTGACATCACAGTGTGTGACATCTCACTGTGTGACATCGCACATGGCATCATAAGAAGTGGCATCTCAACCCATGTCCTCACAAGAAGTGACATCACAAGAAGTGACATCAGTGACATCACAAGAAGTGACATCAGACCTTAAAACCTCAGACATATGTTTAGCAGGTCTACCATGAGCATATTTGAGTGCATTACAATATTTAACAAACTAGGGGGCATATTCACAAGGAGCTAACGCCGAATTAACGGCACTTCATCGCAGCCAAAGTCGTGATAAATCTACCTCCTCATTCACAAGCCGGTGTAAACAGCCCACAGCACCAGTTAACCCGCGATAGCAGCCGCAAAAAACATCGCCACAGAGGACCCCCGCAAATATCGCTAATGAGATGCAGAGTGGGCGTTCCCGTGTGAAAAGTCGAGACAACATCACACCTCAACATTCACAACGACCAGCCACATCGGCGATAAGAACACAAAACAGGCGATAAGGTGCGGTAGCCGCAGGTATTCAACACCTGCCTCAAGCAGGTGTTAAGACGGACGTCTACCTGCAGTAGGCAACGGAGTCCCGCACACAGCCATACCCAAAGAACAAACGACGCCATGGAGCTACTCTACATGCAGCTCGGAGCCCCAACAGGGCCACAACACCCACCGCCACCACCCCCTGGACCGCCACCACCCCCAGGACCCGGACCCGATCCCCCCCCCCGGACCACCACATAGGCAGCGTAGAGTAAGACAGCGGACCTACCGAAAATGCACCACTCTCACAGACCTAACGCCCGCGGAAGTCATTGCCCACTACGGGCTCAAAAGGACAACCATCCTCCGCATCCTGACCCACATCGCCCACAGGCTGACGGTCCCAACACAGCGGAGAACAAACATCCCACCGCAGACAAAGCTGCTGGCAGTGCTGCACCTGTTGGCCTCTGGGACCTTCCAACCAACAACTGCCAGAGTCGAAGGGGTCTCACAGCCAGCCCTATCAAAGTTCATCACACCCGTCCTGGATGCCATCATCAGCTTCATACCCCAGTACCTTCACTTCCCCAACACTGCGCAGGAACAGCTGGAGACTAAGCAAGGCTTCTACGCCATAGCCAGATTCCCGGCCGTGTTGGGGGCAATCGACTGCACACATGTCCCACTTGTGCCCCCTGCGGATACTGCACACCACTACCGCAACAGGAAGCACACGCATTCCATCAATGTGCAGGCAATAGTGGACCACCGGGGAATGTTCACCAATGTCGTCGCCAACTACCCAGGCAGTGTGCATGATTCCTTCATCTTCCGACAGTCCATCATCAACCAGCGCTTCCAGGATGGCACATATGGAACGGGACTGCTCGTTGGTAAGTACCAAATCAACACCCCACACATCCCACAGCCACCAACGCACAAGGCACAACGGTGGGGATGCACACGTGACCTAACCACATCCGACATGTTGAACTACACAACCACCTACCAGACACGACTACACCACTCCATGGTCATCCTGGGCTACCCCTGCACCCAATACAGACTTCACATGGCACCACAGCCACACAACAGCTGAACGTGTGGAGATGCGGAATGCAGCCATGACACATGTGAGGCACTGCTCTGCCCTCATGACCCTACCCCAGTCTCCCGCAGGTCAGCGTCCCGTGGTGGTGGGCCCGTGTCGGCCGCTGTGCATCCGGGGCGACTAGCCCTGTGTGCCTCGAGTCATCCCCCCTTGTAGTTCTGACATTGCATGTCTGTGTGCCTGATGACTGTTGGTGTAGTTGCCAGCACCAGCTACTCCCTGAGGGCTGGCTTACACTCACCCCACACAGAGCCAGCACAGGCGTCACTGAATTGGTGGGCCTGCCATCACATCCTGCCGAACCAAGTATTGACTCTTTTCTCCCTGCACTGTCACAGGTGATCAAGGATATGCACTCTGCCCTAGGATGATGACACCCCTCTGAGACCCGAACACACCCGCCCAGAGGCAGTACAATGCGGCCCACATACGCACCAGGGGCATCGTTGAACGCACATTTGGCGTGTTGAAGTCACGTTTCAGGTGCCTGGACGGCACTGGTGGGAAGCTCCTGTACAGCCCAGACGTCGTGTGCAAGATGATCATTGCATGTTGTGTGTTGCACAACATCTGTGTTCGCACCAGGGCCCCATGGATCCCAGTTCCAGAGGTACCGGACGATGATGGTGGTGATGGGGCAGGTGGCCCACATCCCACTGCAGCTGCGGCAGGAATGGCCCATAGGGACTCCATCATTGACACTTACTTCTCATGAGCACGTCACATTGTGACCATCCGTGGCATTCATGGGACAGTGGTAGATGTCCAAATGCACTGCATGTGTGAATAAAACATATTTGCAGGTCACAGGTTGGAATTGTACATTGTCATGTTACATGTCCCTGGGGTTTCGGATGTGATTTGCCATGTTGTGCACATTTTCCGAACCAGTTGTGTCCTGTGTTCAGTTGTGGAGGTGTTGCAGTTTGTACCGGGATGTTGTCACTGTCCGGATGCACTTCTGCTTATGTGCGTATGCTGCACAGTGGGTGTGTCGCTCCTGCGGCTCAGATTTGTCTGCCACTGGTCTCTTTCATGTGGTGTGCCTGTAGGTTCTGTTCTTCCACGGTGCGTGGATGTTGTGGTGTGCATGTTGTCCTCTGCAGTTGGCCAGGGTGCATCCGTGGTACTCCGCTGTTGATGTATTTTGTTCTGTGGCATTTTCCGTATACTGTTCTTGTGCTTTTTGCCGCATTGCGCGTGCGTATTGCTGCCCTCGCGCTGGTTGTCACTGTTTTCTTATCGCGCTTTGGCCCATTGCAGCTTTTTTCGCGTTGTGGTTTGTGTTTTTATCTCCGTCGAGGTGGTTGTATCGCGGACATTGGCCGCGGTGTCGGCCAACTATCGCATGCTACCGCCGTGTTGTGAATTTCACGTTGACACGGGGTTATTTTCCCAAGATAGGCTGCGATATTGAAAGTTGCGTTACGCTACTCTTGCGGTAGTTATCACACGTTCTTGTGAATATACCCGTAGGTTTTGCGTCGGGGTTGAGCCAAAAAATTGACACAACCCCAACACAAAATCTGGGCCTCAACTTATACATTTATAAATTAAAACCCTGCCAGAAAGAAATTGGCAACAAGGAGAAACAGGGCAGTAAATCTGTTCTGCTTAATTGGTTACAAAGTTTGCATTTTAAAATATCTTATGGGGTAAAGGTACCTGCTGAAGAGACTTTTGTGTCCCAACTACATTTCAGGGAATAATAATAATGGTAGGATAACTCTGGAGGTTAATGCATTTGCTGGAGAAATCTGTTTTTTGTCTAGTCCCAGTTTTCAATCAAAGTAGCATTGAGGGTTTAATTGTCTCCAACAAAGCACACTATGTAACACACAGATGACAGATTTTCATTTTATGTAAATGGGTAAGTGGGTTACTGCTTTTACCACAGATCCTTTTGTTACTTGCAGTTCATAAATTGTAATCCTAATATATCACGGTGAGCTATTAAGGACATGTGTCTCCTACACCTTGTAACTCTCACTGTCTTATGTAACACATCCTGTACATTGATTTACACACATATGATTTATTGTCAATGTATAATGTGTACATGTGATGCAAAGCGCTCTGACACCCTGCATTGGGATAAGTAGCACTATAACGCTATAAAAGAAATAAAACAAAATAGCTATATTTAAATTGTTATTAATATAAATACTGGGACAGACCAACACATACGACATTCTTACAGTGCACACATATCTCTTATATACAGGGACTGAACAAAGTCAAAAACATGTCTCTCTTAAGTACCTGTGAGGGGATATGCTGTGGGCCTTTGTTTTCCCTCCATTAAGGTGCTGATCCTGATAGCTTCCAGCCAGGATATTCCAACAAATGGAGGCATTATGGCCCCTTACCTTCGGCCTATGTTATGGGCCCAGCTGGAATCTTATAAGCCCCTTCTCCACCCGCACTTTGCTGCTCTGAACGAAAGCAGACAACATGCACTGATCTGCCACCACTGTGCTTTCAC
The DNA here is from genome assembly GCA_963921515.1 of Calotriton arnoldi. NCBI lineage: Eukaryota > Metazoa > Chordata > Amphibia > Caudata > Salamandridae > Calotriton > Calotriton arnoldi. Next base: position 768,977 of record CAWUFW010001141.1, read on the forward strand.
AGGGACCTAGCTGGATGCCATTTCAGGTTCTCCCCTAAAGCATGCAACTCTGAATGAATACTAGTTTGGCTGTCGCTGTGTGAGAGTGGAGCATTTGTTCTGATACTGCTGACCCTGATTGTCAGTTCGCTGCTTCCGGCCCGACCCACAGAAGCCACCGCCAGAGCAGCATAGGAGCTGTGCAGGTGCCTTTCGGCTTTGCGGCTGCCGCTACTTAAAAAAAGACCTTACTTCTTGCCGCGGCTCCTCTCCGCCTGTGGCCACCGTCTGCTGCCGACGTTGCAGCCGCTTGCTCCTCATGCTGGTCTGGCCTTGGGTTTGAAGCGTCGGCTCACCTTGACCCTTGTTGTGCCTGCCCATTGGACTGCTCTGGCGCCCTCCTCCATGTCGTTGTTTTTGTGCATTCACCAGGCCCGGCTTTGGTGTCCTTTCTCCGCCTCAGTTCATCTTCCTCTCATGCAGTCCAGATTGCTCCGAGGTTAAAAAAGTATAAATCAAGGTGGAGATCAGTGTGCAGCCAGGGAACAACACTGCACCAACCATTCAGCATTAAGAGACAGGTGAGAGGGGTGAGAGAGGAGAGAAGCGAGAGGAGGAGTGCGGTGGTCCGTGTCTCACTGGTTGTCATCATTTGGTCTAAGTGCATTTGCATTTTATAAACATTAGATCAGCACTAGTTCTCTGGGGCGCAGGAAGAGCTACTAGTGCTTTGTCCTAAGGGTAGAGCCAGCGGAGTGCAGAAGCGGCCCAGCTAGGTCTGTGGTGCAGCTTGCTGTCTGCTTTGTGCTCCCCCACCCCAGACTTACATATGCAAACAGTTCCAGAATATAAAATCCGCTGCGCTTTTCCGCAAATTTAGGATGACGACCCGGAGACTACGCTCAGGAAGAATGATCCTTATGAGAGCCTGTAAAAAGACAAGATCCAATCCACTCAGAAATAAGGCGGCACATTCAAATTTAATGAACGGTTCAAACTCAATCTTCTCCTTCTTCCAAAAAGAGAATGTCCCACATGTCTCTAAGTATGACAACCCTTTCCTAATATGGAGGCCCTTCCTACTCTCGCAGCAGCAGGGTCAAATTTAAATCCTACTCCTTCCTTCGCTCTGCACTCACCTGCCTCAGGCATTACTTTGCCAGATGTGGACATTATCTAGAGAAGCCTTACTCCAATGGCGAGCAGCTCCACTAGGGCCCCACCTGGCTCTTTGCAGATCACTCGTTTAAAGCTATTCAGCAGTGCTCCGTCAGAACAATCATCAGTAGTACTACAGACTTCTGTGACACCCGACTAGAAATGCTTGGGAACTTATCCTGCAAACTCCCTGGTCAATATGTGCAAATCTCTGAATCTCTTAAGTGTATGGAAAGAATCCTGTCGTCCGTCTTAGCACTCCTAGAAAGATCTGTAAATAACATCCAAGTTGTCTTACTGGTAATCCTGAAAGGGCTGATGGGTTCAAAGCAAGAGGGGTGCTCCCCATCCAGGCGCATCAAACAGCAACAAATGAGGCTGGCGGAAAGCTGGGTCTCATGGATAATGGCCTGCTCGTTAGGGCCCCTAAGTGCCAGGGGACTGACGGGGCCCTTCAATCACCCCAAGCTCTTGACCGGGGTACACAAGCTGGTAAACCCCAAGTTATGTCAGTGGCAGTTTAGAGTAACAAGCTGCAGAATGTAGAAAGTCCCACCTATTTATTAACAAGCATTTGCAAAGCAATCGATCTCGCATTTGTAAAAGTTAGAGCTATTGACGTTATAAATTATAATGTTTTTTATTTATGTGTTATGAGATATGTAAAGAGTTGTGTGAGCCACCATGCCGAAGAAAAGAAAGGCGTGTGGCCACCATTGTTTAAGATCATGCGGGTTGTGCATCGTGTTTATAAACGCTGACATACATGTATTATCATACTAAGAAGCATAAACCCAAATACAGACAGTTATGTACATACTATGACTCGCATATATGTAAAACATTAACTTATTTATTGTCATATACATAACAGATGCTTTTTTTCTGTACTTATACTTTTTCTATCCTTACATAATGCCTAATAAGATGTTGTCATAAAACACGATTTAAAAGATTGGAAGAGGGAGACTTAGATGAAGACAGAGGGAGGGAGACAAAGGAAGGTAAGACAAAGAGAGAGAGAGAGAGAGAACAAGAAAAAATAGAGAAGGGTTTAAAGAGAAATAAAGATGTAGAAAGAGGAGGTGGTGCAATAGAGAAAGAAAGTGAGGGAGAAACAAGATAAAGAAAGGGAGAAAGAATGAGAGAAGAACAACAAATATAGCAACAAAGATTAAGAACGACAGTGTGGGACAGAAAAAGGAGACAGGAAGAGAGAAAGTTAAATACAAAGGGGAGAGAGTGTAGGATACAAAAAGGGAAAGGAGTAGGAGAAAGAGAGATACAAGAACAAATATGACGAGAAAGGAAAAAGGAGATGGCGAAAAAGAGGGTAAGAGCAAAGGAAGGAGAAAAGTATATGGTGATTTAGAGGGTCAAAGGGAGGGAGAGAGAGAGAGAGAGACAGAAAGACAGGACCAGAACGAGATCGAGAATGGAAAGTGAGTGTACGTGTTGGGTTGGGTGACAATCGACATTGGTTATAGCGCCTAACACATAGAGAGAGGAAAATCCACATTTTGCATCGATGCAATCGTCTAGTGTACAAATGTGGATGTTTTCAGGAGTATCACTCTCCCAAAGAGTCACTGCCAGCAGATGGATCAGGACTTCAAACCCCAGAAGTGGCTTCCACAGCACCATTATCAGCTCTTGACACTGCACCTTCTGGCTGCGCTGGAACAAAGGGGACTGGAAGATCCCTTCGCCTGCCCCCAGGTGCAGCCACTCACTCCTGATACCAGGGCACTTACTGGAGAATAGTATCTGTGTCCACGCAAAGGGGAGGGGCATGGCCCTATATTGCCTCTAAGCTTTAGCACATGTTGCTGAAAACTACTGCACCAGCTTTCTAGTCAAGGGAGGCCTCTGATATTTATTCATTCAAGCTTTTCTTTTTTATGTTCACATCTTGTTCTGCTTTGCTGCGAAACAGGATGCGAAGCGGCATAACTGGAAAGCCAGAATTAAATTTTTTTTGAAACAACAGGGTCATGTGACCGGCAAAAGACAGTCATACACTCATAAATCAGGCAACAAAGAAGAGGAGGGATCAGATCGTGAGCAATTAGAAGAACCAATGGAGAATGAAAGAAAAACAAAAATACACAAGGAAAGACATCGAAGTTACACTACATCAGTGTCATCGTACATTTAAAGTCAAAGTTACAAAGGATTGTTCAACAATATCTTCCCATGCCCACTACAATAAGTGTGACCATTGTTTTTCTGGAAAAACTAAATCTAGTTTGTGCATACACTTTTTATTGTAACAGTATCAATGGTGTTGCTTTGATTAAAGATATTTAAAAGGTGGGGGAATGGCTTGGCGCCGGCGAGGATGGATGCCTGCTAACAGCTCCTTGGCGGTTCGGGAGGGTTGTTACCCCCCCGGCGGCTGCAGAACCGCATACCTCTTGAAATTGGAGTCCATTGCAGCATGACATCGTAGGACTCCAGAAACGTGGTTTACACGGCACGGGAGAGTGCCAGTAATTGTTGTTTTGGTGGATGCGTTTCTTCACACAGACTCGCGCCCGCCATTTTGTCTAACAGCCGCTCCATTTCTTTTGGACACATGGAGCGGCGTTTATTGTTTCAGATAACATAACTGCTGAATGAAACCTCAATTGTTTTTGAACGAATTACAATGCAACAATAATATGGCAATCTTTACTATTTCTTCATGATTTCCTGCGCTACTGCTCACCTGCATTTTATACAATGACTGATTTGGTTGCTTGGCTTTAAGTCTTCAATATTATGTAGCTTTGGGCATGATTTTCCCCTTTAAGTTTCATATTTATGTCTCTTAATGCAGCAGTTTTTAATATCTTTTACTCTAACCATACCGTACATCATTATAAAAAAGTCTGACTGAGGTTGCTTTTGCTTGTTCATGGGGAGAAAGAAGTCTATATGTCGCACACCCATTACTTCTTCTCCATCATTACCTCTAGAGGATTATAATCCCTTTATTATCCTTCAGACATACATGGAGGACTCTGACTGTAACACGTTACCTACTTCAATAGGGGCCATGTCATCATCATTGAATATTTCCCTTTCAAATGCCAAACATGCATCCAAAACAGCTGCCTCCGCTATACTTGTATCTGGCAAACACATAAAAAAAGATCCTCCTTCACCTGTAACTTCTCCTCCACGTACCTCCTTGGATTTGCTTCTTTAGGAGATTCGAGCCCTTCGACCATATATGGAGGAAACAAATAAACATAAAAATCTAGAAGATAAGTGGTCATGTATGGAGAATAAAGTGACACAAATGGAACAACATGTAGACTCTTTTCAAGCTGTGGTGATCAGGGTTCCCCCTATGCAATTGGAAATTGCTCATCTCATAAAACAAGTGGAAAATCTTGAAAATCTTAACAGGCGTAACAATTTACGTATATATGGTTTGGCAGAAGGTTTGGATAGTCTGGATACTATCTCATTTTTTAAATCTTTTCCTCCAAAGATTCTTGACCTCCCAGATGATCCAGTTCTAAATATTCAAAGAGCTCATCGCCTGCGTCGTGATTCCCATGCTTCGACTTCATCAACCAAACCAAGAGGTGTTATCTACTTTCTGGAATTTACTGACTTATTGAAAGTTGTTCAAAAAGCCAAACTCAAGGGTCGAGTTTCTTGGCAGGGGTCTACTCTTTTCTTCTCCCAAGATTATGCTAAAGAAACAACAGATAGGAGGAAGAAATGTTTGGACATGAGACCTGCACTTCGCAATATCAATGCCCGCTTTGGTCTCTTTCATCCCTGTTTGTTTAAAGTAACTTATAAAAAAAAACTATGACTTTTGAGGATCCTGCTATGTTACAACAATTTTGGGACAATTGCAAGGAAGAAGATATTGATATTACTAAACTTTCCAATGTTTGATTATGTTGTAACTTGTTATCAATGTTTGTTTCCTCGTTGGTTGTTATAACTGCTTATTGTGATGATTGTGGTCACAAACCGTTGCTCATTTTCCATGTTGTCTCTTTTATTAGGTGCGGTTCTGGTATTTGATCACTGTACTTTTCAAATTGTTTGGCTGGTGTGTCCTTCCCTTCCGATTCACCTTGAGCTTTTCAGTCGGTTGTGTCGTCTTCCTTATGTGACGTCACCACCCTCATTTCGTCCATGTCTTTTTCGGTATGTTAATTTAATCCTTACTTGTATGGTTCTTGTTTTTTCGTTCTCTGTTCACTTTTCTATTTTTCTTTCTCTCTCTTTTCTTTCTCTTTTATGACAATCCATATTCAATACTGTATATTTTTCTTTTCTTTCGTATCCTTTACACACTTTTCATTTTGTGTTTATCGTTATATTGGCTATTTATTTTTTCTACCCTCAAAACTGTATGCCGCTTTTTATATGCTACCCAATTTTGCTGGTTTATTGCGAATATTTTTTCGACAGTTCTCATTGCATTTCAAATTTTGATATGTTTTAAGCACTGTTGTTCTTTATCTCAAAGATATATTTTTGTTATTGCATTATAGATGGCTTTAAGACTTATTTTTTGGAATGTTAAGTGTTTAGGCTGTCCTATAAAATGACGGAGAGTATTAACACATATTTCTCAGTTAAAATGTGATATTGCCTTACTGCAAGAAATTCATATTCTAGACAAAGAAATATCTAAACTTAAACGGCAATGGGTTGGCCATGTCTTTGTTTCTCCTGGCACTGGAAAACGTAATTGTGTAGCCATTTTATGTCATGAGCGTTTGGATATACAAGTGATCACACAAGATACTGATATGATGGGCATATGGGTTTCTATTTCTTTGTTGATCGATAAAATCCCCATGACAATTTTTAACCTTTATGCACCCACTTCCTCAGACAACACTTTTTAGCCTGACATCCTGTCTACATTAATGTCCTACAAGGATGATTGATTAGTAGTTGGTGGGGATTGTAACATGGTTTTTGATCCCATAATTGACCAAAATTCAAAATCTAAATTCATTCCTTCCCGCATTCACCCTCAATTTACATCTGCTGTTCAACAAAGATCTTTAGTGGATGCTTGGAGATTATGTAATCCCACACTTTTAGAATACACATTCTTCTCCCCTGTACATCTTCTTTCCCAAGCTTGACTGGATTATCTGTTCCTTTCAAAATCGTTTACAAAACACATTACTAATTCAAGTATAGGATCTATACTAATTTCGGATCACGCACCAGTCATTTTGGACTTGGATCTTTTTCCACCTACTCGAGGTGCTAAAAGGTGGAGATTTAATAATTCCCTTTTATTGGACCCCAACTTTACTCACAGATTTAAGTCTTTTGCTAAGATCTTTTTTCTTGAAAATGAGAACCGACCATCTCTTTACAGATTATATGGGACACTTTTAAAGCTGCCTCTAGAGATTTCATTATCTCCTTTGTATCTCGTAAAAAGAAAGCATAGTTCGTCAATTGAAATCACTTACAGCTCGTATTAAACAACTAGAAAAGTTATATCTCCACAACAATTCTAAAACTTGTTTAGAGGAACTTATCAAATCCAAATTAATTCAATTTTAATAAATTATCCACAGAAAATGCCAACACATTTTTGCTTAAATCCTTTGACAAATACTATAGTGGTCAGAACAAGGCTAGAAAGCTTTTAGCAAATTATCTCAAAGTTAAAAAAGAATGCATTAAGATTGAATCTATTCTCACCTCCACTAATAGTATGGTTTATAAGAATGAAGAAATTTTAAAAGAATTTACACAGGTATTTCAGAATCTTTATATTCCGGAGTCTCCCACACTTCAAGAAGATATTCTTAATTATTTATCTTCTATTACTCCTCCTTCTCATATTAACATAGATTTTTCAACATTAGATGATGATATTCAAATTCAAGATATCTCAAATGCTATTCACACTATTGAAAGAGGTAAGGCACCAGGTCCTGATGGTTTTACAATAGAATTTTATTCTCATTTCTCTAAACTTCATCTTCCCAAATTACATCAACTCTTTCTCTTTTTTATTTAGTCTCTTAAACTCTAATGTTTCTTTTCAAGATACTTTAATATGTCTTCTTCCCAAAGACAATAAAGATCATACATTATGAAAAAATTATAGGCCCATTTCCTTAATTAATGCAGACTATAAGATATTTGATAACATTTTAGCTCTTCGTTTAGAGCCCTTATTACCTCAATTGATTGGTCACAAACAATGTGGTTTTATTAAAGGAAGACATATTTCTGATAATACTCGATTATTTTTCAATGTACTTATCAAACCTAAATCTTATAAGCATTCTTTAGCAGCTATCTCTTTAGACGCAGAAAAGGTGTTTGATCGAGTCTGCTGGCCTTTTTTTTCCCTACTTTATTCTGGTTTGGCTTTGGCCCTACTTTTATTAATTATGGCTCTTTGTTGTATTCCTCTCCTGCATCCGCTATTTTAGTTAACAGTCTCCTCTCTCCATCTTTTTCCATATATCGAGGGGTTCGACAAGGATGTCCCCTCTCTCCTCTTCTTTTTCTTCTTTCCCTCGAACCTTTTTTGATTAAGATTCGTCTGAACTCCCAAATTAAAGGTTTTCATTATGGTGATAAACAGTTAAAACTTTCTGCATTTGCTGATGATATTCTACTTTTTATGTCACATCCACAAACTTCGTTACCAGCCTTTTTATCGGAGGTGAATCTCTTTGCCTCTGTTTCCGGTTATCAATTAAATCCGGATAACTGTGAAATTCTTCCATTGTTCAACACAAAATGGGGCCACTCCCAGAGTAGTGACCTAGGTGAAGCTTAAATTGTGAGTGTGGGCATCTCACAAAATGTGACGGACTGGTCTCACACACCACCTGGTGTCATGCTTCATCATTGACCAATCCTCGCCCTTCAGAAACTCGGTTTGGTGGAGGTCGGGCATACACCTGACGACAGGGATGCACTTCTAAACTAAGTGGGGGCCCGTGATAAGTGAGTGAGATTTAAAAACCATTATAGTTACCAAATTAATTTTAATGTGACTGGCAGCTATATGGTATTAAAAACAAGTGAACGGTGCAATGGGGAAATTACTGTCCCCTCACTGTTATTGGTGCGGTCGACATGTTTCTGCCATGTGGCCCAGTCGGGTCCGTGGCATTCATCAGGACCTAAAATTAATGATGGGCTCCGTTCTTACCAGCCTTACGGTGATAAGATGCCACTGGGTGGGGTGACATATGTCACACTCCACGAAGAAAAGGACTCATTTCGAAGTCTGGAAAACAATGAAAAATGAGAATACAATAAACTTTTTATTGTCACTTTGCCAATATTTCATTCAACCACATGCACAATTTATTAATAGTGAGTGGCTATATGTGTGCGCATTTTGTGCGCATTTTTTGAAACATAATACATGAGAGAGGGTCCATCTTACCCTGGAGTAGAGACCTAAATGCCCCATGGGAGGAGGGCAAGGGAAGGGAAGACCCCTGTAGTCAAACCCTGGAGGTGGAAGAAATTTAAGAACAGACAATTGTGCAAGTTCAGGTCAACAAAAAAGTTTTTTGGTTACAGGAAGTTGAAAAGAGCAAAGTGACCATAAAAAGTTTATTGTATTCTCATTTTTTATTGTTTTCCAGACTTCGAAATGAGTCCTTTTCTTCGTGGAGTGTGACATAGGTCACCCCACCCAGTGGCATCTTATCACCGCAAGGCTGGTAAGAACGGAGCCCATCATTAATGTTAGGTCCTGATGAATGCCACGGACCCGACTGGGCCACACGGCAGAAACATGTCGACCGCACCAATAACGGTGAGGGGACAGTAATTTCCCCATTGCACCGTTCACTTGTTTTCTAATACCATATAGCTGCCAGTCACATTAAAATTAATTTGGTAACTATAATGGTTTTTAAATCTCACTCACTTATCACGGGCCCCCACTTAGTTTAGAAGTGCATCCCTGTCGTCAGGTGTATGCCCGCCCTCCACCAAACCGAGTTTCTGGAGGGCGAGGATTGGTCAATGATGAAGCATGACACCAGGTGGTGTGTGAGACCAGTCCGTCACATTTTGTGAGATGCCCACACTCACAATTTAAGCTTCACCTAGGTCACTACTCTGGGAGCGGCCCCATTTTGTGTTGAACATTGTATGTTGGAGGCTGGCCTGCTCCTGGTGCCCCATGCCTCTAGTTCCCTCCTCCAGGTGCTCCTGGGGATAGTGTGGTTATAAATTCTTCCATTGAACATATTATGTTTTCATGCTGATTTAATTTGTTCTCATTTTCATTGGAATTCGGATAAAATCAAATATCCTGGTTTATGGTTTAATTCCTCTATCAAGGAGACTGTTTCTCTTAATTTCAAGGAATTACACACGACATTGACATCACTTACGTCCCAATGGAATCCTCTATTTTTATCTTGGTGGGGTCGCCTAGACACTATAAAGATGATGCTGGTACCTATAATACTTTTTTTCTATTTTTAATATGCCTATAAATATTCCTAACTCTCAATACAAATTACTTTATTCTATTTTACCTAAATTCCTCTGGAATAATAAGAAAGCTCGTATGTCCCTTCATAAGCTTACAAGACCTAAATATTTAGGGGGAGTAAATCTTCCAGATTTTCATTCCTATCATACAGCATTTTCCCTCAAGCAATCTTCTTTGTTACTACAAGAGGATGGTGTATTGAACTTATCATTATGGACAGCTATTGAAAAATTCTTTATACAGCCATTTTCTTTTAAAGAAGTTTTAACTTTTACACATAGACCTCTATCTTTATCCCTTCCTATCTTTAATAACTCATGCAAAATTCTTCAACCTATCTTTATTTCTTATCAAGATCCTAAAGAGAAGTTTTTGCAATCCTCAATATGGTATAATAAATATCTTAAGATCAATAACAAATTTATATTCTGGAAGGAATAGCATGCTAAAGGACTTCGCTGGATTTATCAACTATTTCATAACAATATATGTATCTCTTTTAGTTCTGCTACCTTCCTCTTATGAATCTCAATATTTATCTTTAATTTCACTGATTCAGTCATCTTATGATCAACACTCGTCTGTTCCTATTTCTGCATCTTCCAGTCCTACTATACTTTCACTTTTAACTAGTTCTCCCTCTGCTTCTCAATTATATAAACAGATAACCTCCCCTCCCGATACTCGGACTGAAACAGAGGTAGAGCTTTCTTGGGAATCTGACTTTCAGACCTCCTTTTCGGTTTCTGTTTGGAATAAAATTTGGACTAAAATACGGAAAACTTGCAAGGCAGCTAATACTACTCAATCATTGTTTTTCATCTATAATAGGCTTTCATATACTCCTCTTTCCTTACACAGAATAAACTCCCCTCTTTCCCCTTCCTGTTGGACATGCAATGCTATTTCAGCAGATTTAAAACATATGCTATGTGAATGTTCCCACACCTATAATTTTTGGTTGCAGGTCTGGCAACAAATCAATAATATTTTTCGCACACAAATCCCTTTTCATTTTATTAATGTCTTCCTAGGTAGTGTTTCTGAAGATTGGACTTTTCACTCCAGTAATTTTCACATAATTGATTTACTTCTTGCAGTCGCTTTTCAACAGATTACCAAGGCATGGAAGGATTGTACTAAGGTGTCCTTCCAAGCCTGGTGGTATGGTGTCTGTTACAACCACAGACTAGAGAGAGCATTTGTTACTCCAGTGTCCCTCGCTATCAAACGAGATCTCCTATGGTTAACCATAACTAATTTTTTAGATATGTCTGCAAATAAAACAGGTTTTCATAATTCCCGTATTGAAGAAGTGCCTAACTCCCATTAATTACTTTTTGTATTAAATTTATTGTATTTAGGAATTGACTTTCTATTTCTTCTTACTCTCTGCTATTTAAATATTATTATACAGTGGTTATGTATAAGTCGGATGTTTATGATTGTCAGTTTTTTTTTCTTCTCTATCTTTATTCCTTATATACTGATTTAATAATTTTCATATATATGGATTTTATCTTGTATGTATTTACATTGTATCTTTCTATTATAAATAAATCATTTCTGAAAACAAAAAAAAGGTATTTAAAAGGTGGTGTCATGCTTCTAGCAGAAAAGATTAGAAAAAAGAGAGTAATTTTTACATTAAACGTAGGCAGCATTAGCAGTGAGCACTGAACTCCCAGATCTGTCCTACTATATATAAGTTTCGCACTTCTGTGAAAAACAGAACAGGCAGCGTCAAAAGTCAATGACTTCACAGTTTAAGTTAGCCATCTTCCACGCCTTCGGAGAGGAGAATATCCAGGAACTGAAGAGATTCGAAATCCGAGATTTCTCTTGCCCTTGCTTCATAAATACCTTTGAAAGTGGCAACAATATTGGTATTACGTTTTTACGAGTCGGCGTGGAGACGTCTGTCCTATTGGATCACAACCTCAGTAATGAAACCGTGTGAAACTGGTTTACAGTAGATTGATCTCTCTTGTACACAGCAAAATGGAAGCAAAACATTTCCCCTAAAAGACACCTAACCCCATGTATATAAAACACAGTCAAGGCGAGGCCAACAGACCCACTGAGTTCAACAAGCAGTGCGGCAATCTGCCACTGTGTAAAGAGTTGTGCGAAAGGCCACACCGAAGACAAAAAGGCACGCAGCCCCCATTGTTTAAGATCATGCGCAGCATGCTGCACTTGTTTTAAAAACATATAATATGAAAAAATACAGTTGAGCGAGCCGCACAAAGTAAAACAAAGGTGCACGGCCGCCATTGTCTCTGCTTGCTTTCTAGAATGGCCGAAGCGGGCTGCCGGACGTTCATCACACAGTGTGATCCTGTGCACTGAGAAAGAGCGCCTCTATGAAATATATGTAAACAGTTGGGCGAGCCACTGCGACAAGGAAAAGAAAGACGGACGGCCGCCATTGTTTTAAGATCAAGCATGGCGAGCCGCGCTTATTTGAAAAAAATATAATATTAAAAAATACAGTTGGGAAAGCCGCGCATAACAAAAGAAAGGCGCACGGCCGCCATTGTTAAAGCTAAAGCGCAGCATGCTGTGCTTCTTATAAAAATGCAAAAATACCATGTCTCGCTGGCCATGGGGCTGAGAGGGTAGGGAGTGGCTTTCAACAGCAGCTAGGAGAAAGTCATTAACAAAATAGTGCTTGCAAACTATAAATAACACATACTAAGTAACAACACATGTAACAGGGCAGTCCCCATGGGAGGTTACAACTGAAGAAAAGGAGGTACTGAGGAGGGGCTACTAAACAAATTAACCAATGGAAAAAAAACATTTTGAAAAGAAAGTAAGAGGAGCAATAAAATACATGGGCAGAAAAATGGATGGAGCTTAAAGCCCACATTCTGAATACATGTCTTGAAGAGACAGCGCAAGCACTGCCTAGGCGAGACCTTAAAAAATCTTTTTGACTTGAGTTCCCCTAGTCTTGCAGCTCCCAGTTCATCAGTGAAAGCCTCTTGTCCCAATTTGAGGCTTTTTGTATTTTCAGACCTCATGACCGGACTACAACAAGCTCAGCTGTCCCTGTGGAACCTGTTCAATCCAAAGGTAAATCCAAAGTAAAGAAACAGAGCCTGCGAAAGAAGAAACAAACAGGGAATCTAAGAAAAACGCAAGAAAACTTTGCTTTCAAGAATCAGGTGACAACTGAGCCTCCACTCCTAAGGCCTCATGGGAGGTTTCAACTAATTACCATTGTAGCATGAGCATCCCTGGCACAAAGAGGAGCTGAGCTGTAAAAATTGATTATTGCCCCATAATAAATCCTCTGGCTAGTAGAGAGACAGAATTTCCCAGAGCTGACCTAGATTCCACTGAACAGGTGTCTACAGACCTAAACCCCAGGGCTGATCCTTTTTGTGTTGTGCGAAAGGTAATCACAAACTTCATACGATCGAGTGGAAACATCCTCCCACTCTCCTACGTCCCTGCAGACACTTTTAGGTTAAATTTTGTGGCCTTATTTGATTCTGATTTAATTATGAACCATTCTTTTCTATTAAACTGTTTTGCAGATGAAATAAAAAAAATAAAAATAAACTGTTTTGCAGAGATTGACATTGCATTGGCAACTCTCTTGTTTCCTTAATGCACTCTCCTGCAGCTCTGAAAACAAGGGTTCAGTACCATTCCAAAACTGTTGTAAATCTGATTTGCCAAAATAGTGATTTTCTCCAATGTAGAGGTATTGATGTAATCCCTGGCCTTGGGGAAAATATAATCCCAAATGGGCAATATGTCACCTTGAAAGAGGCAATTTCTGGGTATCATTTGATGGCCTGAAAAAAGCTAACTGCTGATAACTTAACTATCATTGATTACTTTATTGATTCCTACTCTACCGTCCATCTTTTAACTGATTTGAAAGTTGTAGATTCTTCACATAGAGGCTCATTACGATGGCGTAACGTTCGCCACCGCCGAGCCGGCGGTGGGGACCGCTACGCCATCGTAACGTGAAATACCCCCCGCCATATTACGATGGCGGTGGGTATCGCGGCAGACGGAAAGTCTGTCCGCCGCTGTTCCGCCGGTCGGCAATCGTTACAATTGCCGGCCGGGCGGAGCTGGGCCAGTAATATGCCAGCCATATTACGATGTGGGTGGTTAAAGGCCTTTCCATGGCGGCGATGCCGCCATGGAAAGGCTGGTGGGGATTGGCTTTGGGGGCCCATTGCGGGCCCCCGGGGGTGTGTAGGGGTGGGGGTGCGCTTGAGGGGTACCCATGGTACCCCCCTGCAGTTCCCTGCACCAAGTGGCAGGCACCGCGTGGTGCCTGCCACGTGGTGCAGGGAAATGCCAGGCATGCGATTTTGACATTGCGGCGGGTGCTGCTGTAAGCAGCACCCGCCGAAATGTTAAAATGCGGAATGCGACCGCCAGGGTGGCGGTCGCATCCTAATTCGTGGTGCGGGACCGCCGCATGTCTGGCGGCTGGTCCCAACACCGCAGGGATGGCGGGCGGACTCAGGTCCGCCCGGCATCCTAATAAGCCCCTTAGTGAGGACAGACTACTTGTTTTTTCTTTAGAATTTAGTCTGCACCATGTAGGGTTGGAGAAATTCAATGGAACCAGCACAAAATTTGATAAGAGTTCGGGTAGGATGTAGTGGCCCCCTTCTAAAATCTCCAATTTTAAAGGGCTACTAGAGGGAATCATCCACGATTTAGACTTTCGGAATATGGATATTCTTAATTTCTTCTGCCAATTTATGAAAAGAATTATAAAGGATGGCCATCCGATGTACCCCAAACCTTCTTTTAATCCGTTAAATCACCCACTACTTTCCTTAGACAGGGAAATTAACAGATTGATTAGAATGCAGTTTGTTTCCTTTTTGAAGGAAAGAGATAGTCTTATTTCCCTCCTGAAGAGGAGAAGGAGCCGACTGAAGCTTGGTCTTTAATAGCAGAATATTGATCATAGGTGGGTCCACTTGAGAGAAGAGGTCTATATGAAAAATGCCAGAAAACTTTGGGAGATTATTAGATTATTGCAGATTGTTGTAGTTCTAATGTGAGGTCTTATCCACCTCCCATTCCTTTGGACGCATGGAGAGGTTTTATTCTATCATTATGAGCAGAGAACCCAGGAGTTAAAATTCAGTTTGAAGATACACCTGCTGGCCTAAAGTTGGTAACTTCGAGTTGTGACCCACCTTCAGCAGGTGAAATTGAGTCCTCGATCAATGCACTGCGATCCTCAGGCGCAATGGGCCATGAGGATGTACCAATATCAGTTATCAAACAAGAGTTCACCTTCTGGGCAGCGATTATTTCTCTGGTCTTTGAATATTGTTTTCTTAAAGGAACAGTCCCCTCCTCATGGGCTGGAAGCCTCATCATCCCATTGTATAAAAAAAGGTGATATAAATTTGCCTGCTAATTACCACCAAATTGCCCTGTTAGATGCTGTTGGCAAGGTCTTTACCAAGTGCCTATTAGATCACCTTAATTCCTGGGTATAGAGCAGCATAATCATCCCATTGGAACAAATAGGCTTTAGGAAACACCATGGTATGTTAGATAACAGTGCCTCTTTGCAGCTTATAAATGAAAAATATACAACCACCAGGGGTTACTCAGTCTATGCCGTGCTATTGACTTCTCCACATCCTTTGATTAAGTTGATCGCCCAACACTTTGGGAGAAGTTACTTAATCTCGGCATCCCAGCAACCCTGCTGCATTAAATTATAGCCCTGCACTCTTCAACCTGGTGTAAAGTTCTGACAGGTAGAGATCAGGGTCTATCCATGGATTTCCCGACAAAAAATGGTCTGAAGCAGAGATGTTTACTTGCTCCTTTGTTATTTTCGTTGTACATACACGATCTTCTTAGCTTCATATCGAAAGGTCAGTGTTTTCCACCAAGCAATGGAGGTTGCCTTCTACTTGTCTGCTCCATGCAGATGATATTGTAATTCTTGATCTCACCCCAAAAGGCCTAAATAGCCCCTTGGTGGCACTTCAACAATATTCAGATCTGCATTATCTGAAGATTAACTCATCAAAAAGTCATCTCTTATGTATCCAGGGGAAGAAAGCGTGCAAAAACGTTAATTCTTCATGGTATTTGGGCTCTCAAAAACTGGAGAGGGTTAGACCATATCGCTTCCTAGGCAAAAATTATGTCTAGCTGCGTTAGTGATTCAGATCACATCTCAAACAATGTGGGTAAGGTGCAGTCACAGGCCAAGGGACTAGGTGCATTCTTTAACCCTTTCACCGCCAGCCCCTGTGCCATGCCCTTTTTTGGCTATTTGAGGTAGTTCGCGCTTAGGTCCCCATAACTTTTTGTCCACATAAGGTATCCACGCCAAATTTACGTCCTTTTTTTTTTACAACATCCTGAGGATTCTAAAGGTACCTAAGGGGATTTTGGGGGAAAAATGGAAAAAAGTGCTGCAGAAGAAAGCATCTGTTTTTTCCCCCTGCAAATGGTATGAATGAAGAGTTTGTGGTGCTGAAATCACCATCTTTCCATCTTTCAGGAACAGGCAGACCTTTACCTGAAAACCAAAATTTTCTACACAGTTTTGGTATTTTACTGGGACTTAACCTGATTTTCCTTTTTTTTGTGCTTTAACCTCCTTCCAGTTAGTGGTAGAAATGGGTGTGAAACCAATAATGGATCCTAGAAAACTAAACATTTCAATAAAGTAGATACAATTCTGAATTCAGCAAGGGGTCATTTGTGTAGATCCTTCAAGGTTTTCCTATAGAAAGTAACATTTGAAATTATAAAATATTGAAATTGAGTTAAAAAAACAGCCATTTGTGCATACATTTTCACCTATAACTTATTCTAACTATAGCAGATTTTTTAAAGCAATATACCGTTACATCAGCTGGACCCTTATCGTTGCAGGATACATAGGGCTTCTAGGTTCGCCAAGAACCCGAGGTACGCAGAGCCAATAACTGAGCTGCACCTTGAAATGGTTTTTCATAATGTACCGGGTATACAGCAATTCATTTGGTAAAATATAAAGAGTGAAAAATAGGTATCAAGAAAACCTATGTATTTCCAAAATGAGAACAAGATATGAAGTTTAGAAGCAGTGGTTATTTGTACATCTCTGAATTTGTGGGTACCCATACTAGCATCTGAATTAGAGGGCATTCTTCAAAATGTCTTCTTTTTTGCACACTGTCTTACATTTGAAAGGTAGAAATGCATAGAAAACCAACTGGTAATAACACTTGTTCTACTAATCTGTATTTCCCTAAGTCTCCCGATAAAAACAGTGCCTCACTTGTGTGGGTAGGCCTAGTTCCCTTGACAGGAAATGGGTCAAAACGCAACATGGACACATCACATTTTCCCACTGAAAACTGACCCCTTTTTTGTAATGTGCCTAGCTGTGGATTTTGAGCCCTAGCTCAGCCGGCATCTAGAGAAACCTAGTGAACCTGTACATTTTCGAAAACTAGACATGCAGGGGAATTCTGGATGGGGTGACATGTGTAGCTCTCACCAGGGTATGTTACCCAGAATCCCTTGCAAATCTCACAATTTGTTAAAAAAAAACACATTTCCCTCACATTTCTGTGGTGGAAAGTTCTGGAATCTGTGGGGAGTCACAAACTTCCACCCACCCAGCATTTCCAAAAGTCTCCCAATAAAAATGGTACCTTACTTGTGTGGGTAGGCCTAGTGCCCGCAACAGGAAACAACCCAAAATGCAACTTGGACACAAAGCATTTTTCCACTGAAAACTGGCCCTTTTTTTGTAATGTGACTATCTGTGGATTTTGGCTCCTAGCTCAGCTGGCACACAGAGAAACCTAGCAAAACTGTACATTTTTGAAAACGAGCAACCAGGGGAATCCAGGATGGGGTGACTTGTGTGGCTCTTACCAGGTTCTGTTACCCAGAATTCCTTGCAAACCTCAAACTTTGACCCAAAACATTTTCCTCACATTTCTGTGATGGAAAGTTCTGGAATCTGTAGGAAGTCACAAACTTCTACGTGCCAAGCATTCCCCCAAGTCCCCCGATAAAAATGGTACCGCACTTGTGTGGGCAGGCCTAGTGCCCGTGAAAGGAAGCGGCCCAAAATGCAATGTGGACACATCACATTTTTCCACAGACACTCACCCTTTTTTGCATTGTGCCTAACTGTGGATTTCAGGCCTCAGCTCAACCAGCACCTAAGGAAACTTAGTAAACCTGTATATTTGTAAAAACTAGACACCCAGGGGAATCCAGGATGGGATTATTTGTGTGGCTTTCACAAGGTTCTGTTACCCAGAATACCTTGCAAACCTAAAACTTACAAAAAAACATTTTACTCACATTTCTGTGATACAAAGTTCTTGAATCTGTGGGGAGCCACAAACTTCCACCCACCCAGCATTCCTTCAAGTCTCCTGATAAAAATCGTACCTCACTTGTGTGGGTAGGCCTAGTACCTGCAACAGGGAAGGGCCCAAAACGTATTGTGGAGACATCAAAATGATCTATCGCAAAACAACCTGGTTTTGAAAGGAGTGCACCTGCGTTTTTCTTCCCTGTCTCGGTGGCCATCTAGGGAAACCTACCAAACCTAGACGTTTCTGAAAACTATACACCCGGGGGAGTCCAGGGAGGTGTGTCTTGCGTGGATCCCCCAATGTTCGACTCATTTCAGTTTCACTTTCAATGTAATGACGTCAGCGCGCCAAGCGTGCTGATCGCCATTACACTGGGGAAAAAAATGCCTCGGAAGGCTGGGGAAGCTTTTTCCCAGCTCCTGAGGCTAAAAATAGAAAAGGAAATCCCTCTAGTGTTTACTGCAGAGGGATTTCTGGGTGGTGTGCAGAGGACATAATGGTTACGTCCTCGGAACACCAGCACCACAGCTGAGGACGTAACCATTACGTCCTCAGCACAGAAGGAGTTAATGGTGTAGGTAGGAAACATGTTTCTCATCTTCTTGCTGTATACCAGGCCAAGATCCCTCCCGCCTTACTGTATGTGGTGGAGCTAATAGATGTGGCAAGATGGGGTTTTCTGGATAAGACTGAAGGTCAAATTCTAAGACGATTATCCTCATGTAATACTTTAGCGACGGCTGATGCTCTAAGACTAGAATTTTGGATTAAAAGTTCTTTTGTACAAGTCTTGGTGGGAGTGGTACGATGGGCTTCTTGCCACATGAGAAGTGACGTTTCCTCACTAAGTCACTTTATATGAAAGGAGATCTTTGACCTGAACAGGGAAAAGTCTTTGTTTTTTTAGAAATTTTAAGTATGCTCTTGAACAATTGGAATTAGAGCAAACTGTGTTATTTTCTTTATCGCCAACTCAACTAAAGGCCTGGCTAAAACAAGGTTCTGTAAATCTAAGTCATTGCCTGAATACTGACCTCTGTTGTTAAAAAAGAGGTAGGCCTTATAATGCTAGTGTACATTAATACGGAAAGTCAGTGTGATTTATTGTTTTGTCTGTAGCGACACATCAATGAACACAAAGGGGGAAAACTGCCTTAGGGTGCAGTTTCGCTTCCCTTTGGCCTACAGAGACCAATGACGTATTGAAATGGTAAGTAACCTTTAATGGAAACTCAATTATTCAAGTTTCAAAAAGATATCTCTACAATATATGGGGCATCCAGAATTGTCATATTTCTCTGGCTAAGCTCAGGATCACAGTCCAGGCCTTTTGTCACCCTGCTATGCCAGGTTATTTACATTTCTCTCCAACAGCAGGAACAAACGCCTCCCCACATAAAGGGAGCCGTTAACAGTGTTTCACTCAGCTCTTGAGGAGGAATGGGGTGAGGCTAAAGGATCTGCATCAATCAATCAGCTGTGACACTGTCCCAGGGATGGTCCTGCCAAAACCCCACTGAACAAAGAAAGGAGCCCAGACCTCTGGAGCCAACACAGGAGGGGGCTCCCCTTTGAAGATTTGATGAGGAAGGCCCTGGCAGTTATGTCATGAGGGGCGGAGCTGAGGCTCCCAGCAGAGATGTGACTAGTAACTCTTGGGTGACACCATTTTGAACTGCCCCAGCATACTGTGCATGAGGGATGGGATTGGGGTGGAGAGGTGACATGGCACCCTATGGGTGCCTGGCTTCTGGAACTTTTGACTGCCCTTTAAAAACTCTTACACAAGAGAAGGAAACTCCCTCTTGTTTGTGAATTCTCTACCCTTTGCTGCTGAACCCTTGGGATGCCATGGACAACAGGAAGGAAGAACCCCCTGATGGCCACAAAGGACTAAGGAGGACTGTTGACCCCAGGACCAGTGTATCTCCCCAACGGCCAGTGAAGCTGGCCCCCTTACACTCCCAGAGGCCTAGTTGGGGAAAAGCTCTGGACTTCTTAGCCCAGAGACAAAGACCAGGAGCAAGGTTGGTACAGGGAGCCAGAAGAACTAGCTCTCTGAGGATTACACCATTTTTCAGGTGAGGAGGTCTGCTCCACCTGCCCTTGGTGGCTAGTGCTCGCCATCAGGAGTAAAATGAGCCCACAGACATCAAAATCGGCCCAACGGGGCCAAGTTCTGGCATTTTTAAGACTGGTGACCTTTGATCTCTTGAGAAGCAAAACGGAGCGTGGGGCTCCCCTGCTTTTCTGAACTTACCTTCGGGGATGGCCAAAGCCCGGGGATAAGCGCAGGATTTATGAATTACTTTTTCTAAGGGAGGGGGAGTGCATGGGGCCCCCTCCCCGGACTCTCTACTGACCCAGGGACCCCATCCCCCAGGCTGTTTACATTGACAGGGGGGCTGGGACCCCCACCATGGCCCCAGAAACCCAGGAGGAAGAGGAAACACAGTTGCACAACCCCCAATCGTGGTGGCCTCACATCCACTCCCCGTGCCAGGCCTGGGGGAATGTGGGTCGGCCACCGCAGAAGGCTGCACCCTGCCTGCAGGAGCGGGCAGGGAGCGAGGAGACCCCAATGATAGAAGGCATAGGGGTGCCCAGGTGGAACCGGGCACCCACAAAAACAAAAAAAGAAAACACAAAAAGAAAACTTTGCGGCTCTCCTAGTACAGCGGGAGAGCCACTGTTAAAGTATACACTGCTCGGGCTGGAGCGCCCCATAATGCCCTGTGGGGCTTTTTCGTTTACATATGTTATCCTCTTGTGGTGCCCCCAGGATGGCAGGGGCAACACCATTTTTTTTTTTTTTTAAAGTGCTGACTCTATGTTTACAGGGTCGAAAAATCCACGACCCTCTAGAGTTTTCCTTAGTATTTTAAGGCACTCCCAAGGCTGTAACTTTTGCTCTGCCATTGGGATTGCAGTGCCCTCCATGGACTTATTCAATGGCTGCATTTATGGTAACCTGGAAATATTTTAAAAAAGGTACATATTGTACAGCGCTCTCTGCGGGCTAAGTCTATGGTTGAATGTAATGTAATCAAAATGTGATCCCCAATAAATGCACTTAACCATGATTATTATTGTTAATGATTGCATTTATGTATCAAGGGATGTCTTTAACATGTGGTTTGTTGATTTAGAACCTTTGGCTAATCCAAAAGACTTACTTTATATGTTGGGACTATGCAATGCCATCTACGGTATTTTCCATCTGCCAATGTATATATTTTTTAATTAATGTTTATTTAGTAGTGTGCATTTAACAAATGTACTTTTCCTTTTTCTAAAGAAAAAACGCTGACTGGGCAATCATTTATTGAGTGTTTTTAATGTGTGCCAGTTAATAGTGATTACTAGCCCACGTCACCTCCCCTGAGAGGGTCGTGCACTGCTCTGCCTCGCTACCCTGACAGAGTCAAGTACTACAATGGGGTTTTTGGTTCCCAGTAAAGAGAATTGTGGAGCTATTGCTTCTGCAGGCCAATTTCCTACAATTGCAATTTACAAATGTAATGTATTGAAATTAAAATTAATTCTTGGATTTGTAGTTTCAAGTCTGAGGAAATTTTACGTCTAGAGATTTAAATGCTAACACACATTTGGTACTCCTGAGATAAAGGGCCTGATTTATAGTTTGGCAGATCTGTACTTTGTCAAAAATTTGACAGATATTCCGTCCGCTTTATTACAAGTGCATTATTATATAATGCACTTGTAATAAGGCAGACAAGATGTCTGCCACGTTTTTGATAGAGTACCTATCTGCCAAACTCAAAATTAGGTGCTAAGTTTTTTTCCATTAACTGTAATAGTCCTTAATGTGAAACACTATAAATCACCAGCACACAGCACAGCTGTTTAAACTGAAACAGTGCACCATGTGTGATAAAGGGCATAATGTCTATGCAGGCTATTGTAGGACTGAAAAGGTATGTATTCATATTAAGCAGTGTTCATTGCCAAATTATTTTGAAGAAGGAAGGCACATTTGAGATTCTTGATATTGTAATGATACATTACAGGAGGTCAACCACAGACAGATCTTAATGGTTGTTTCAAAAAGAAAGACTCGACTGGATAGCATTTTTGTAAGAACGCACCTGGGACTTGGGCTTACAAGTAAAGTAAAAAAACAGATTAGATGGAGGAAGGAGATGTTAACTCCTTTTTCAATGTAACCAGAATAGGAAGTGAAGGGTTCAGTTTGAATTCCAAGGGCCAGGTGGAGGAAGAGGGATTTAGAAGGTTTTTATTTTTAGCATGCAAGATTTGTTTGGAAAAATACAATTGTGAAAGCTTGCCCTTTTAATCTATTAGCGCTCTGTTTTAAATGGCTTTGAATATGATATGAAACAGTATACTGATGTGTCTTCAAAATTAAAAATGAGGGTGCTCTCTACCCCAACTGATTGTCTTTTCATCAGGTGTCTGATTCCTCACTCAGCTTTCCTCCTTTCTACAGTTTTACCTATGGGAGTCACGGGTTTTATGAAGTAACATAATTAATGTGATTTAAAAAAAAGTGCAAAATCTATTTGTGATTACAGCCATCAATATCTTTGTCCTCTAAAAAACAGAAAAGATACACCATGCTCAATGGAACATTGAATACCTTAAGATCTTACCGGTCTGAGATAGCTTACTGTTGATAAAATACCCTTTATATATCACTAGACACCTGCAGCTTGCACGTGAAGCACTATCATCAAGCTGTACTAAATTTACAACACAAGTTATGTTTAAGGTTTATGATCACCAGATTACAGTCAAATAAATCTTCCAAACATCACCAATCCCATCAGCACACCACCACATCATTGCAATAAAGGAATTAAATAATTGTATCTCTTCCTTCTTCACACAAAAGCATGCTGTATGTGTGATCAGTAGAGTGACTGCTAATTCATATGAACTGTGCATACATTATTCTTTCCATTATTTCCAAAGCACCACTCTCCATCCTTGCACTTTAGGTGAACCAATTCTAGCAAGCAAATTCTAGATGCTATAAAATCAACCAACATCCCCACAACAGGCAACAGACTTTTTCCATTTATACATCCAGGATCTGGAACAACATCCCAATATTCCACCAGGACCCTCCCAACCCTGCTTCAGTTCAGGAAAGAGTTGACAATGCACCTTTCTAAAGAACACTACCTCATGATGTAGTCACCGTTCATAAACCGGCTCCCTCTTAAATCACTTGTTGACTGTATTCTTGCCTTTGACCATGTACAGTGCTTTGCTGTTTTGGCTAGGTTTGCAATACACAAATACCCTATCCAGTCATCCATAAACACATTGAAATCAACTTCAGGCAATGCCTGAATAACATCTCAGCCTGAGGACTAAAAATTGCTTAAAGTTGAACACAGAGAAAACTGAGGTGCTTTTCTTCAACCAACAAGGTCCCGCCACCCTGGCCATCAGAGCTGAATCCTCCACCTGTTCCAGTGGAGAAATTTAGGTTAGAAATTTAGGGTTTAAATTCGATAATGATCTTTCCTTTAAGACCAAGATTCGCCAGGTCTCCTCCTCATGCTTCTGGAAGCTGCGAGCCCTGAGGAAATTCCTCCACTTCCTCCCGATGGATTGCAGGAGGACTGTAGTCCATGCCTTGGTCACATCTCGACTGGACTATTCCAATAGTCTCTACTTAGGACTACCAGCCTATTTGGTCCGCAGGCTGCAAATGGTTCAAAACGCTGCAGCTAGACTGATCAGAAATGTGCCATTTTGCCATTGCATCTCTCCCCATCTGCAGAGCCTTCACTGGCTGCCCGTCAGTAGGAGAATTGAATTTAAGGCACTTACTCTGGCCTATAGAGCCACCAGGGGTTGGGGCCCGGCCTACCTGAGACGCAGATTGCAAAATTACCAACAAGACCGGGTCCTGAGATCAAACCACATGAAACTGCTCACTATTCTGCGTTTTAGTAAGGCCAGGATAGGCAGTAGAGCATTTGCGGTCAGAACGGCGAGGCTCTGGAATGCTATGCCTCTCCATCTCCGCATGACGGAGCCAGAACCGGCCTTTAGGAGAGCTTTGAAAATCTGGCTCTTTAACCGTCCATAGCTCCTCTTCCTGTGCTTTCTAGTGTGAATCTGCTATCTTAGCACCGGGACACCTCCATTGGAGGTAGCTGCGCGTTCTATAAATCTTAAATAATAATAATAATAATAATAATGCTGATTCCCATCATCTCCCACTATGGCTTTCCTAATGGTTTTTATTAAATCATGGCGAGCGCTATTAAATGAAAAAGGCTGATTTTCCAGTATCAATTATAAGGCCATTTGCTGCTATCCCTTTGAGGTGTATAATTCTTTGAGATTAGCAATCCATTATATTTTGGAATGGAGGATTTTTGAATTTGGTCATTATTTATGTTAGATGTAACCTTCCAATAAGCTTTGCTATTTCTATACCATATTTAAGGCATCCTGCTCTCATACTTCTGTACTGAACTTTCTGAAATGATTTCTGGGCGTTTTCAGTCCTATTTCCTACTGTGTCATTTTTATATTAGGTTCTAATCAGCTTATTTAATTCAATTCTACACCTCATATTTCCATCTGTTTCCTGCACCTCTTTCAATTATCAGATCTATCCTTTAGGTTGTGCATGGTAGACCTTGAATTTGTTTTTAATTTCACAATATTTGCTAAACATATATCAAAGGATTGTATTGTCTTAAGGTTACTGTTAGTGTAACGAGAAGTGGAATGTTTTGTCATTTAACATCAAAATCTTGATCTTGAATCAGGAGACCAATACATCCTATTAGTATCTCTAGCTATTTGGAAATTGTCACCAAAGCAATAGTCAGGAAATTGTTGCCAAAACAGTAGTCATGAGACAATGTGGGTTGGGGTATTTTCGAAGAGATTTTTACTAAATAGTATTACTTAGGTCCTCATCACGATGCTGGTTGGACGAGCGTCCGATCGACATCGTAGCGGGAATGAGTCAGGGGTCCCACCCACCGAATTACAATGCGACCGCCAGCACGGCAGTCGGAAACATACCCTTTACTATTGCAACTTGTGCTGCTGGCCGGAAAAGGGGGAGTCTGCGGGGTAATATGTCAGTGCAGTCGGCGAGCATATAAATGCATTTTGAGGAGCAGAAGCATGGGTGGTCTGCAGGAAGGGATGAAGGGGAGGGGTTGCAATCCAATGGCTTTCAATCATCAAGAAATAGTAACTCATTTGTGAAACACTTTGTCTACTCAGTCCTATAAAAGGCCTCTGACTATCATTGACAGCAGCCTTCTAGCTGACGATCTCACAGTGATAGCAAAAATTTCAGAAAATATGATGGTATGTGAATTATGGACTTTCCTCGATAAATACCATCTTCTAGGCATTTGGACTAAAGCTTGGAACAGCATTAACTACCCTTTTGGTTTGGGGTAATTTGACACAGTTGGTAGACCGCAATGCCTCAGTCATACTTGTATTGTTATAACTTAGAAAAGCCTTTTACACATTGGAACGTGAGATCTTACCGAAATCTAAAATCTGTCAAATCTTTTCTTAAATAAAGGAAATACACCTTTCAATTGGGACATTGTTTTATGCCTTTAAACCACTTTGAAAACTGTAAAAGCATGAATGCCAGCTACGTCCCCAGTGTGCTATCAAGTGTCCCAAGCTTTGAACGGTCTTGCCTCATCTCATTTGTTAAGAAAGAGTGTTCTGAACTTCAGAGACACTGTCAAAATGAATCCATTTTCGGATCATTTCACCCAGAATCTTGTTCGCTCTGACAGATCAAGATGGGAATTTTATCAGTGCCGTGGCCATAGACCACATTCTTTAAATGCATTCACCCACCCCTTGATACCCTTGGGACAATGCTGCTGATCATCATTGCTGTGCAGGACTTTCTGCACAAGTGTCGAAGAGTCCCTGAAACTTTCAAGCAACATATTATAACTGCACAGCACATTATACTGTACTGGCTCTCTAGAAGTTAATAATATTTGCAATTCTCAAACTCAATGGTACTCATGTTATTGACCTTAGAACGATTAACAGCACCATCAGAGGTACCCTCACCTACAGACCACCAGGACCACGTCCCAGCTTTTGCAATGCCATCCAAGACCTCATCGCCCCACTCACCATCGACTCTGAGCACTGCATATTCCTAAGAAATCTTAACTTCACCTCAGTGACCCGACCGACACCAACACAACAAACTTCCTGGAAAGCATGAGTAACATTAGCCTCAAGCAACTTGTCACCAACCCTACCCACATGTTAGGACACATGCTTGACCCCATTTTCATGTCCAGCAACAGGGTTAAGTACAACCAAGTCTCACAGCTCACTGGAACCGACCACTACAGCGTCCACTTCACCCTCTCAGGACCTACCAGCTCAGGCTCCCTGTCCCCATCTCCACACACAGAAACTGGAAAAAGATATCAGAAGACCAGTGGAACAATGTCCTCAGCTCTCACCTCCCACACAGCACATCCGACCCAGAACAGGCCGCGAAGAACTTGCCCCAACGGATCACAGAATGCGCCGACACAATCGCCCCGCCTAGCCAGCCAAAGCCAAAATACCTGCCAGAAGAGCCAGCTGGTTCACCGCGCAGCTGAAAGCCACCAAATGTAAATGCCGGCACCTGGAGAGGAAATGGTGCACCAGCAAAGAGATAGGAGACAACACCACCTTCAAAATTGCTCTCAACCAGTACCACCGCCTCCTGAAAGAAACAAAGAAAAATGCCTTAGCAGTCTGCATAAAAGCTAGCACAAACCACAGCAAGGAGCTCTTCACCATCGTGAAGGAGTTCTACAACCCAACAGCCTCTGAGAATGACATCACTCCCTCCCAGGAACTATGTGACACCCTGGCAGGGGTCATCAACAACAAGATCTCAGTCATCTATGAAAACGTCAGACTCCAAGCCCTCGGCTGCTGACAGCATCAACCTGCTCACACCCTCGAACACTAAACCTGAATACCTGCTCACCCACTGGGACCCCTCACAACTCAATCCACAATCTTCATCATGAACTCCGTACACTCTGGAAGACCCACAAACCCATGTCCTCAGAAGCAAGACGATTGGCGACAAACTCAAGAAAGTCCTGAACATCTCCATCACCTTGGCCTCCTTCCCTGAGGACTGGAAACATGATGAAGTGAGGCCCCTCTTGAAGAAACCACCCAGCAGAACTGAAGAATTACTGGCGTATCTCCTTGCTTTCCTTCCCAGTGAAGATTCTCAAGAAGGCCATCAACCAGCAACTCACGGAACACCTGAAACACAACAACCTCCTAGACCCCTCTCAATCCAGATTCCATGCCAATCCCAGCACTGAAACAGCCCTGATCGCAGCCACAGACAACATCAGGACCCTCCTTTACTGCGGCAAAATGGCTGCCCTCATCCTCCTGGAGTTGTCAGCCACCTTCGACACAGTCTCTCACCACATCCTAATCAACAGACTCCACCACATCAGAATCCTGGGAAATGCCCTCAATAGGATCACCTCATACCTCACCAGAAGAACCCAGAGAATTTGTCTCACATTGTACACCTCTGAACCCAAGAAGATCATCTGCAGCATCCCCCAAGGATACCCACTCAGCCCCACCCTCTTCAGCACATACATGACCCCCCTGGCCAGCACCGTCAGATCGCACAGACTCAACATCATCTCCTTCGTCGACAACACCCAACTCATCCTCTTGCTGTCAGAAGACCCAACACCACCAGAGCCAACTTCCACAGTTGCATGATGAATGTCACCGAATGGATGAAGGACAACTGTCTCAAGCTCAACACGGACAAGACAGTAGTTCTCATCTTCGAGAACAACACCTCACCATGGAACAACGCTTGGTGGCCTGCTGTGCTCGGCCCACCCCACCCCTCGCCCCGACAGACCACGCCTGCAACCTCGGCATCATACTGGACAACAAGCTCTCCATGAAGAATCAAGTTAATGCATTCTCATCCGCCTGCTTCTACACATATGCTCCGGAAGATCTTCAGATGGCTCCCAGTCAACATCAGAAGGATCGTCACACAGGCCCTCAACACCAGCAGACTGGACTGACTACAGGAACACACTCTACGCAGGAATCACCGCACTCCTCTTGAAGAGACTACAGACAATACAGAACGCAGTGGCAAAAGTCATCCTTGACCTCCCCCAATGGACCCACATCACACCACACCTCAAGAAACTACACTGGCTCCCGATTCAGAAGAGATGCCAGTTCAAGTTGGTGACCCGCGCATAGAAGGCCCTGCACGCCGAAGGACTAGCATACATCAACAAACTCATGACCTTCCACCGACAGACACCTGCGATCTATCTCCTTCTGCAAGGCTTGGAACGGCCTCGCTCTGCACCCCAGGGCCACCTCATCGCTCCATGAATTCAGGAGGGGACTCAAGACCTAGCTGTTCAATTGAACAGATCACAACACAGCAGCTTACACTCTCCAGCACCTTGAAACCCTCACAGGTGATTTGCCACGCTCCTCAAATCCTTGATTGATTGATTGACAGTTGCGTGAGCCTCACTGCGAGACACAAGCTACTGACAGATTTTAGCAGTGAATGCATTAGAGTGACTTACCAGCTTGCCTATATACCCTTGTGCTCGAAGGTACAGTTTGTGGCAATATAAGAAAATCCCTACTCCATAACCAAGCAGCTCATTATCTCGAAAGAATTACAGAGAAAAACTTAACAGAAGTTATGGGCGGGCTTGGGCAATGATATAAGTATGGGTGAGAAATGTACATATAAGTATGGGTGAGAAATGGGTGTTTCCGATTTTCCTCCCTGCAATAAAAGGAGAAATGATGGCAAGCAATATTAAAGCTGTGCTAATGAGTTTTTAATAAACAGAGTGAGATGGTAGTTTTCTTGACAATGGGATTTCCACATTTTCACTTAGATGCACAGGTTCCTGCTTTTTCATTGGCAATTTTTTGGTATCGGGCTGTTTTTCCTGGAACTGTGACATGTCTCTCCAGACATGCAGACTGAAGATTTTGGACAGATGTATGAAAGATTTTTGCGGTGATAAACACTCCGAATTGGAGTTTTCGATTGAAAAAACATGTTTCTTCATGTACAAACCCCATTTTAGGGTGGATAAAATTTTACTCACTTCAAAAATGGGTTTGTGACTCAATATGGATTTGGTACCTGAATTTGGGTCGTAAACCATCAAAACGTTGCCGACCCAAAAGTTGGAGCGGTCAGTCATTTGCAAAAGTGAATTATGGAAAAAAAAGTTCTATTAGAGTTGGCGATGTTCAGGGTAACCACTGCCAACTTCCAGAGAAACTTTTTTTCCAAACACTTTTTTTCTTTTTTTCAAAGCAGACCTTTTTCTTTGATGACAATGAGTGCTTCCTTTGGAAATCAGATTGCTTTAAAAAAAGTTTATTCATTTAAATGCAATCACAGATATGGCAGAAAACAATCCTTGTGATTGTATCCAATCAGAGTGAGTCACAATTTGTGACCTACCTATCGAATATTAATTAGGTAAGTGACCCACTGCAATTCAGACTTTTGTTAAATGATTATTAGTGCGTTGGTCAGTTTGCAGAATTCAATATTGGCCACAAAATTACTAGTAAAATTTGCAACCAACGTTATGATATTTCTGGCCCTCTGTCACTTAGGGGACTGCCTGCCCTGCTTGTGTCTTCTTCTTCTCTGGGACATCATCGAATATCATTTCTCAGTCAAAGTGAGGTTTGGCAGCCACCATTCTTGGCAGTCTCAATCAAAACATCTTCTTTGTAACTAGGTGAAGGCAAAGAAGATGAGGGGGCTTCATTGGCTTACCGAGAGCTCTTATGAGAGTCTGAATGAGTGCCATTGGCATTCAGTTGCCTTACACAGGCGATACCAAAGGGGATGATGGACGGAGCGTTAGAGCAAATCAAACACTCACCCCCAGTCAACTGATCTGGGTTTAATCCATCATCATTCTTTAGCTCACTCCACCACCCCAGTTCAGACATGGCCATATGCAAATCAGTCTGACCCTGTGCCTCATGGGAACAGTCCAGCCCGAACTGCCAAGCCATGTCTTCCCTGGACCAGAAACAAGCATCCTGGGACCGGTTTCGGGTTCATAACCCTCATCAGCCAGGTTATCTTGAATCCAGTGGCAAAGTGAGCAAGGGACCCATGTCTGGGCATACCCTGCCAACTTAGGGCGAACAAAGCGATACCAAAGGGGATGATGGACGGAGCGTTAGAGCAAATCAAACACTCACCCCCAGTCAACTGATCTGGGTTTAATCCATCATCATTCTTTAGCTCACTCCACCACCCCAGTTCAGACATGGCCATATGCAAATCAGTCTGACCCTGTGCCTCATGGGAACAGTCCAGCCCGAACTGCCAAGCCATGTCTTCCCTGGACCAGAAATAAGCATCCTGGGACCGGTTTCGGGTTCATAACCCTCATCAGCCAGGCTATCTTGAATCCAGTGGCAAAGTGAGCAAGGGACCGACGTCTGGGCATACCCTGCCAACTTAGGGCGAACAAAGCGATACCAAAGGGGATGATGGACGGAGCGTTAGAGCAAATCAAACACTCACCCCCAGTCAACTGATCTGGGTTTAATCCATCATCATTCTTTAGCTCACTCCACCACCCCAGTTCAGACATGGCCATATGCAAATCGGTCTGACCCTGTGCCTCATGGCAACAGTCCAGCCCGAACTGCCAAGCCATGTCTTCCCTGGACCGGAAACAAGCATCCTGGGACCGGTTTCGGGTTCATAACCCTCATCAGCCATCAGTGTTTGATTTGCTCTAACGCTCCGTCCATCATCCCCTTTGGTATCGCTTTGTTCGCCCTAAGTTGGCAGGGTATGCCCAGACGTGGGTCCCTTGCTCACTTTGCCACTGGATTCAAGATAGCCTGGCTGATGAGGGTTATGAACCCGAAACCGGTCCCAGGATGCTTGTTTCCGGTCCAGGGAAGACATAGCTTGGCAGTTCGGGCTGGACTGTTCCCATGAGGCCCAGGGTCAGACTGATTTGCCTATGGCCATGTCTGAACTGGGGTGGTGGAGTGAGCTAAAGAATGATGATGGATTAAACCCAGATCAGTTGACTGGGGGTGAGTGTTTGATTTACTCTAACGCTCCGTCCATCATCCCATTTGGTATCGCTTTACACAGGCGCCGGGCAAAGCAGTAAACCGTTGAACAAGGACTCAGGGTATAAGGAGTTGATGTTTCCTTACATGCTTCTTGATCTTGCATCTCATGCAAGTGGATGGCGGTGCCAACTTGGCAGAGTTATGAATGGAAATGCTCGAGCAAGTACAGTATGGAGCAGGCAGTAAGGCCTCCTTACACGGTGCTCACAATTAATACATCTTTTAGTTAAAACAAGATATATCGAGTTTCATATTACTTCTAATTGATACAATCAAAATCTGGAAACTTTCCTACTATTAAACTTGAATATTATAAAAGAATTTTGTTGGCACTTCAACAACTTTATAATCAGAACAATCCTGGAATTCGCTTCTTATTCCATTTTTGATATGGTCTAGGAATCACGAAAGATAAATGGTTCAGGACGGATTTTAGTGGGCTGTGGTGCACAGATGTAATGTTTTCAGTGGTGGTTTGTACAGTGGCGGCTCGCATAGGGCATGCTGCGGGGCGGGGGAGGGGCAGGGCGGGGGGTAGTAAACTCGGACATACGACGGATCGGAGGAACGTAATAATTACTTTCCTCCGTTCCGTCGTATGTCCGAGTTTACTACCCCCCCATCCTGCCCCTCCCCCGCCCCGCCCCACTGCCCCGCAGCACGCCATATGCGAGCCACCACTGGGTTTGTAAGGGTTCTTCTCTAGACAAAATTCGTCTGAGTATTTTATCATGTGAGGATTTTTTTTTTAAAAGCTTCTTTTACCACACCTTTCTGAAAATGCTGCAGCCAACAGTACCAAATACAGTCGCAAACCAGGCCTTATCCATAAAATCATTGCAGCCACCAATTCCAGAACAATCATAAAATAACCCTTTACTAACACAGCTAAGCAAAAAACTGGAAACAGTTTCATAACAGTGCCAAAACAAGCTCTTAACAACCTTCAGCACAATAGCAATTCTCGGTGTTGTTGACATTATGTAGGATGTGTTTTGGCCCCAAGCCTGTTTAATTTATACTTATCAGATCTTGCAGATGCTTTGGACTTAGAAAATAATCTTCCACCATTGCTTGCGGAAGAGAAGTTGGGTTGTCTAAAATTTGCGGATGAGATAGTCCTATTAAGTAAAACACCAATAGGTTTACAAAGGAGTATGAATGCCCTCAATAAATATATGGTAAAACAGTGGCTTGACCTGAATTTAAATAAAACTAAGGTGATCCGGTTGGTGGATTTTAAGTAAAAAAATTATGCATGGTGGTTGGAAGGAAGTAAATTGGAGGAAGTGCGCTCCTATAAATATTTGGGGTTTAATATGGATAAGCAAATGACCGGTAAACCCCACTTGCTATCAATCCAGGCTAAGGCACAATCATTAACATATGGCTTCAAAATACTAAAACAAAAATTGAACTGTCAATCGTTGACCCATTTACTTAAGGTTATGGAGGCCCAGTTACTACCTTCACTATCATATGGTACAGAAATTATGCGGGGTTATGAAATAGATACGTTGAATAGAAGTCAAATAAAAGTTTACAGAGCCGTATTTAATATTCCAAAATCAGTCTCACCCGCACAAATACGTTTAGAGTTCGGATTAAAAAATCAGAAATACCAGTGTGACAGTGATTTTATAAGATTGTGTTGGAGATTGAGAGCAGCAGAAAAAGCGTCTATCAGCTATTTATGCTGGAAGGAAATAGAGGATCAACTGTCTAGTACTACAGAGAGACCCTGGGGAAGTCATTTAATTTGATCTATTAAGGATTTAGGCATATATGAAGCCTGGGAAGTGCAAATGGGAAAGGCATCTTTCAAGCAAGTACTAAGATCTGCAGTGCGAAGGTCATCAAATGTAACAGATAAAAATGCTTTTGCACTAAGGAGACATGCTTGGACAGTAATAAATTCATATTCCAGCACAGGTCCTCAACGGTATCTGGCAGAAGATTTCTCATTAAGATTGAAACATCAATTTATGTTATTCCGGTTTGGTATTATGAAAACTAAAGAAATTGTTCCATCCTGAAAAAAACAGCCAGGGAACCTTTCTTGCAGACTATGTGGATATAAGAGCGAATCATTAATTCATCTATGTTGTGTTTGTCCCGTTCCCTTACTGCAAAGGAAAACTCTTCTGAAATCATTATTCAGAAATATGGGAATTTGCACATGCCGGCAAGCCGTTATCACCTGGCTAAGTGGCCGCTCAGCCGCTCTTGCGTGTAGGGGAGTGAAGTTTATAACCCCTTTATTTAAGGAAATTTCAAATATATATGACTAAGAAGACTGGTTATACTTTGTTTTAAAACACTACATCCCAGGAGTAATGAATTATAGTTGGTATTTAAAATGTGTTGTTTTTGGTTAAATTATGTCTTTCTGAAAACTAGCACTTGAATATTTTTTTAGCTCTTTTATTTTAGATAATTTGTGATAATCAATATGTACTGTTGTAATGGTTTTAAATAACTAAATACAATAAAGATTCATTAAGACATTATGTAGCTGTTTTTCCATCCACTTCTGATCAATAGATATGCCAAAACCAGGGACACTCTTGCGCCATCCTAGTCAAGGTCCAGGTGACGTGATGAATCTGATCATTTACTGTTAATATTTTAGATCCATTTCATTGCTAAGTCTGAAGATGTGTATTCTGTTTGCAGGTGTGTTTTCCAGTATAGGTATAATTGCTGGTAAGGTAAAGGGCGAAAGGTTTTCCCTTGGCTTATGGAGAAAGGTAATGCTGGTCAGTGATGTCCACATGAGATTTGCTTTTGTCCAGGGGCAAAGGGACACCAGTTACACAGTCCATGGGTCCTCTGGTGTTGCAATTTCTCCTTCAATCACAATGCTCATGACCTCGCACAGGATGTCACAAATGGCATAATTGATTACATCACTTTACATTGTCACTGACATCATCAATGAAATAATGGTAGCTGATACAGGGTCGTTGACCATGTTTGAGGAGTCTGGCTGAAAGGCTGTTTAGCTAAAGGGCTAGTGAACAGAACCAAAGAATGAGGCCAGTGAAGTCAAATGGAGGGGGTGTTGCGCTTACTGCTCTGTGGAAGGTCAGATCTAGCGCCGAGTACTCACTGCTCAGAGACTTTGGCAATAACTAATTGCTGCCAGCAAGAGACCTCTAGCAGCATCTGAACATTATGCCCTTCATTTTAAGAGAAAGAGGCGTTAAGTGCTGGACCAATATTGTAACCCATTGGGCACAATGAATGGCCTTGCCATGTAAGACAGGGGACTAGAGTGGAGTTATTAGTGAAGGCATGCCCCAACCACAGAACATAGAATCCAGTGACTGTAGCCACATGCTATGTTCAGTAAGTCCTGGAGGATGGGGTTTGCCACTTTGGCCCTTTGTACAGGTTAAAACAGGGCACTGCCAAAGAAGGTGCCCAGAAACCTTCCCGTGTGATGGCTGTGAGAGCAAGGTTTGCTATTAGTCATTGGTGCTCTCTGGCCTCAGCCGCCCTTCCCTGTCACTGCAGACCGAGGCCAAATGATCATCTCTGTGCGCAGTCATGCTGGGTTCTGGTCCAATCTTTAGTTAAGTAGGCTGCATGTCGTAGTGTCCGTATGCAGCTCTTTAAAGGACAACGGTGATGTGATATGTGATGTCCCCAGTGATGTTAACAATGATGCAATGTTTTGCACCATGTGTGAGATCATGAGCAGTGAGTGCATTGGAAGAGAAGATATGGTTATGTTTTTCATCCTTTCTGGCAAACTTCTTTGTTTTTTGTTTTTTATCTTAGCTAAAATGTCCCTCCCTACCATAACGTGTAAATTCCATGTTTTTCTGAGGTTTGGGTTGTAGCCTCTATTAACTCATTTGTCATCCTTAAGCCTCCTACGACTTTAGTTGTTTTGTGGAATTTCATTCTTTTTTATTGATGTACAAGTGTTTTAGTGATTAGGGAAGGTCTAATTTTTCAAAATTCTTTTTGTAGAGGATCAGATGTTTGCAAACATCAAACAGCATTACATACTTGCCAACTTGAACAAAAATCTCACCGTATGAGGAGGGGGAGGGGCTGAGGAGGGAGCGAGCACTGTGCTATGGCCTGCTTTTTGATGTCCTTTTATGTTCACAAACATTTGAGTATGTTCACTTTTAAAATTTAATTTGACCCATAGCATGGCTCTTTCTATGGCAAGTTTCATATTTAGGAGAGCGAGGGTGTTCTTTTTTGATGTATTTCATTTGATATTCGGTTCCATTAATGTATGTTTGATTTTTAAAAGCAACTTAACGTTTAGTCTGTGTATTTATGCATGTGTTGTGGAAGTTTGGAATGCAAAGGCATGTGGTTCAATTACATTGACTTTGTTGCTGTGTTGTGTGCATTTTTCTAAAATATTGAAGTATGTTTATGAACCCAGTATTTGGTAGGTGTATTACTTGGGACCAGCAGAGCATGGGCTTTGTCTATGCCGACGTTGTTGATGCCTTAAAATGGACCATTAGAGGGCTAAGACGTGGTACTGAGGCTTCCTTTTTGAAAGCGCAGCCTCAATGTGCAAGTTTTCCTAGTATGTCCCACTCAGAGTTTTGGTAGTAAAGTTTTATGCTTCAGAGGGATCATTGACACTAGGCATCTGATCTCATAGAGCCCTGTTCAGCTGCAACTCACAGTTCCTTTTTTTTTAAGATGACTATGGGCTTCAAAAGGTGTTCGGACAAAATATTGAATTAAAAATATTGTGTAACATAAATATTGTGTCAAGAATATCATGACACATAAATAGCATTGTCTTTAATATTGTCAAAAATATTGTTTTAGGTGTTGTATTTAATATCGATGTATTTAATATCAATGTAGTTAATGTTGTTTGTAATATCGTTTTTTGTGAGAAATACTTTATAATATATTGTATTTTTATTTTCATATTTTATTTTAGGGATAGTAATTGCGTAAATTTTTTCTGTAATTTAGTTTTTTTATTTTGTTTTTATTTTAGTAAAATTATATTTTTTAGGAGTGGGATGTTGGGTTTATAGGGGATAAGGGTTGGTAGTATTTTGCAAATAATGTATTAGGCCCTCATTACGAGTTCGGCGGTCTGTGGCCTCCAGGACACTGCAGCGCTGGTGGTCTACCGCCTGCCAGATTACGAGTTGTGCTGCGCTCTTCTTGCAAGGACCGCAGCGGACTGCAATGTTGGCGTTGCATCCTCTGATGCCATTAGGGCTGTGGTGTACGCGGCAAGCCTCTTACGACTACACAGTTGTACTGGTGGTCTCCCAGCAGCGGTAGGCCGCCACAGTACCCGCGCAAAAAAGCAGCACAACAGTGACCATTAGATGGATTCAAAAATTACACAGATGATGTGCTTTTGCCAAGTGGAAACACCTGCAAATCACACTAGAAAACACACCCCATCCGTGACCAGGAATGTTTGCTTCTCAACTGCAGCCCACAAGACAGGCACCACCGTTTTGTGCATTTTGAGCTAAGGCAGATCTTTTTGCATCTTCCCATTTAGCACCCTACACCACCTGTAATTTTCGTTTTACACGTTTTTACCTGTATCACTTGTTTGTTTTTCCTTTCTCATAGTCACTCACATTTGCTTTTTTGTATCATGCCTGGTCAAAAAAAAACATGGATAACAGAGCCTGAGTTGACAGTCATGGTGGATGAAATCATTAGAGTAGATCCCCAACTTTTTGGTTCTCAAGTCCAGCATACTCCTCTCAGTAGGAGAAAGGAAACGTGGGACAGGATAGCCAACAGAGTTGATGCAGTTGGTTCAACCCTGCACACACAGAATGAAATTAGGAGGAGGTGGACTGACCTCAGGTTGAGGGTGCTTCCCCTGTACAAAAATCACCACCTGGAGGCCCAGAGGACTGGTAGTGGAGCGCCCTATTACGTTTCTTTCCCTGGGAGGAGAAGGTCTTGGCCATCCTGCATTCTGAGCTCTTGACAGGATTTGCTGGGGGGATGGATGATGGTAAGTTACACTTCAATAACAGTCACAATATCACAATGTCCTGTTTGCTCTTAACTCTGCTTTTCCTATTGTGTTGTCTAACTACTTTCCTAACCTGCAATACTCAAAGTATCTGAGATTTTGGTTTGTCTGTTTCAATGTGTGTAGCTTGCATATAAGAGCACAGGTATCCACCTCCATGACATGCCACATGTTGAAATGGTATCTGTAAGTGGATTACCATAAAAATATCATTCCAGGACCCATGATATGCATGAATATGTAAATGTATGGTCCATCACAAATGCATGTTGTCAACAGGTATGGTACACTAACTGTTTGTGAAGTGTTAGTAAAGTGAGATTGAAGTGACTACAACCACCTTGAAGCCCTGTGACTAGAACTCTAACCAAGATGCTAGACTCCTTTTGCCCTTTCTCACTTGTCTGCCATGTCACAACTGATATTCAGTTTTCATGCAGCTTACCATTTGTCAAGTTTTAGTAGAGTGAGATTGAAGTGACTGCAACTACCGTGAGGCCCTGTAAGTGAAACTCTAACCAAGATGCTAGGCTCCTTTTGCCCCTTCTCACTTGTCTGCCTTGTCACAACTGATGTTCACTTATCATGCAGGTTACCATTTGTCAAGTTTTGATAAGTTGAGATAGACAAGCTACCACTACTACTATGAGACTCTGTGACTGGAGCTCTAACCAAGATGCTAGACTCCTTTTGCCCCTTCTCACTTGTCTGCCATGTCACAACTGATGTGTCACAACTGATGTTCACTCATCATGGACTGTGCAATGTACAGACAATGCTCTACTCAGATATAGGTCTGAATACTTTGCTTGATGGTGTCCTGGTCTCATTAGCTTAAACTATTGATAGCATGAGTGACATCCCAACAACTGTGTACCCCTAATATATGTAACCCATAAAGGAAACTCAGCTGATTTGCAGTGGCAGGTGACCCCTTGACTCTGCACTCCTTATATGATGAACAATGCTAAATATACAACTAAGCTGTGTGTTTCCCTCTATTATACACAACTAGGCCTTGGAGTGGACAAATACACGTTACGACTACACCGTGTTCATTGAAATGTTTTGAAGATGTAATGCCTATCCCTAACGCCAAAATGCCACATATCTGCACATCTAGTGAGCTGATGAAATCTACTACATGTATTGAATGTTTTCAAATGTCTAGTAACCAACTTCACATCCATGCAAATGAATGACAATACTAATATCTATTTTTTTTCATACTAGGTCCCTATTTACCTTGACACAAATAGATAAATTGTTATCTATTTCCCAACAGGTCGATTGGCCAAAGCACCTGCACAGAGGTTGGACACAGAACAGAGGTCTGCTGTACCCCAGGATGAAGTCCTCCGTGATGACAATGCTCCTATAGATGTGGAGATGGATGATGTTCCTTGTCCATCTGGTCAGCCGAAGAGCAAAAGACACACAATTGATGGACGGAATGCAGAACAAATCAAAACATTCACCCCCAGTCAAGAGATCTGTGTTAAATCCATCATTCATTTGCTCACCATGCCACCTCAGTTTAGACCTGGCCATATGCAAATCAGTCTTGACCCTGTGCCTCCTGGGAACAGTCCAGCCCGAACTGCCAAGCCAGGTCCTCCCACAGGGTCAAGACTGATTTGCACATGGCCAGGTGTAAACTGGGGTGGCATGGTGAGCAAAAGAATGATGGATTTAACCCAGATCTCTTGACTGGGGGTGAATGTTTTGATTTGTTCTGCATTCCGTCCATCAATTGTGTCTTTTGCATTCTCGCCCTAAGTGTGCCGGGTGTGCTCAGACGTAGGTCCCGGGCTCACTGTGCCACTGGATTCAAGCTATCCTGGGCTGGTGAGGGGTGAAACCCCGAAACCAGTCCTAGGATGCTTGTTTCTGGTCCAGGGAGGACCTGGCTTGGCAGTTAGGGCTGGACTGTTCCCATGAAGCACAGGGTCAAGACTGATTTGCATATGGCCAGGTGTAAACTAGGGTGGCATGATGAGCAAAAGAATGATGGATTTAACCCAGATCTCTTGACTGGGGTGAATGTTTTGATTTGTTCTACATTCCGTCCATCAATTGTGTGTCTTTTGCCATCTGGTCAGCCGAGGCAGACGGCAACAGTGGGTCTCACTGGGCCCACAACACCTCCCACCACTGCTGCAACAACACAGCCAACCACTGCACCCCCAACCTGTTTACCTAGCACAGTCAGTACCATTCTGTGCCCCCCAGTCCTGGATTCTGAGGCTGCTATCACCACCCTACTCACTGATGAGCCAGGACCTAGTGGGAGGGTGCAGTCTGTGGCAAGGGCACAGGCCTGTGATGGTAGGTGTAGTGGGAGGGTAACAGTGGGGCCACAGAATGAGCCCACTGGGGCCACGGACACCCAGGCTGCCATCACCCAAGTCCTGTGAGCCTACTAGGACTCCCAGGTGTGATGCAACAGGTACTGACCGAAATCTGGGAAATGAAGCAGCTGCTGAAGGAAACATACCAGGAGGTTGCCGGCATACACCCTGAGGTGGCCGGCATCAACACTAACATGGCCTTCCTGGGTGGGGTGCTGCTGGACATTAGCACCACCCTCTGCAGGGCTTTTCTACTTGCATCTACCCCTTCCTGTTGTCAAAGTCCATCCAGGCCATCAACATCTGCAGCAGCCACAGGAAGGGAGACCCTGCCAGAGAAGGACATGCCTGCAGACACCCTAGTTTCAGCAGCTGCGGATCCCCCCCTCTGTCAAAAAGAGGGGACTTCCACTCACAAATTGAGGAGGTGGGATGGCAAGATACCCACCACCGCCAATAAGAAACCTTGTCCCTAATTTCCTCCTATGTGTGCAATAGATTCGCTTTGTGGACTATTCCTGCCCACTTTTCCATATCTGATGGGAGTAGTACATTGGACTTTGGGCTCCAGACAATTTGGACTCTACAACAATGGTTTTATCCACCAATACTAAATACTTCACTTTTAGTCTTCACTGTATAATTTTTGGTAAATTTTTGATCTTATCCTTGTTCACTTTATTAGAAACACATGTCACCAAATCATAGTCTCCTGTTGTAATGTCTTGTGGCTCATGGCCTTCTGGCCGGTCTGGCTACGTTACCACAGGCCTGGCTGCCATGATGACTCTTGCGCACGTTACTATTGGATGTTGTTCTGTCGCCCTCTGTTATTGCCAAGTTGTTCTACAATAGTCTGCATTTTCTGTTTCTCACCTTTTCTCCTATTTCCTTTGTGGACTCAGCCTGAACAACAGTTACAAGGTCGAATAACAAATCCCTGGTTTCTACTGATTTGGCCCGTCCCTCGCACCTAGACATAACACTTGTACAGCTGCCATTGAGAAATTAGTGTGCTTTTAATAATGCGCTCGCTTGCTCTAAGATAGCACTTGGAGATGACCTTTCCAGAGAGAAGAGCTGTGATTGTTTGCTGATGTAGTTTTGCATCAAGAGACTGAGGTATGGGGGTTCGCTAGTCAAAGCCCAAAGGTCTTCTATTATCATAATAAACTGGCTTCCAGCACGGGGAGGGTGGTAATGTTAGTTAGACATATCTCCACTGCTTTATGAGATGCTTTCCCCGTTTGTATTCTATGGAGTAGTAACTATGCTGATTATATTGTTCTTATGTATTATGCTACTAGTACTGACACGTGTACTGTATCTTAGAGCACGTAAGTTGAAATAAACATTTTAACCTATACAGTGTCTCTTCATACGCATGTTGTGGACAGGTACGAAAGTGACGAAAGAGTGTTCTTGCCTCTGCGTGTCCTGAGAGAGAGATACCATGTTCTGGGTTGTCTAAGCATTGGTACATTGGTGCCAATGGGACGCTAAGGCTAGTTGGGTTGGGGTTTTGGGTGCTAAGGATTATGGTTGGCTCACCACTATATTCCGAGGTCCTATTATCCTGTGCATAGCTCTGTATGTGCAGAAACCCTATGACATGGCGCGACCAACGAGTGGGGCGGCTTATTTGCGAGACGCTTGAGTAGTATTTGTGCTTGTCCACAAACCCCTCACGTACGCTTCCGGAAGCGTGTGTGATGGTGATACCTCCTATATTACAGTAATTGTAGGTTCTTTCAAGCTTGAAGTTATTAAAAAAGGTTTCTTAGAAAAAACCCTTTTTGTGCTGCCTCGTGTAAGATTGTTGAATAAACCCGTTAGGAATGGCGGGTATAGACATAGCGGCGCATAGCCGCACAGCACTCCGGGACCACTTACGGATATATGGAGTACCAGACGCGGGAGTTGATCTAGTCTTTGTGGTTCAAGCCGACCCGGCTTTCCACTTTGAAGTGTTCTACTCTTGGATCACTTTTCCAGCGTTGGATGCGAACGATAATCTGTTTCATACATATGAACCCACCGCTGTTCCTGCTGTCTATAGACCTTATACTAATCTTGAAGTACCGCTCACGGCTTGGCAACACCGTGTTTGGTTTAATGGCGCCCTCCCACAACCGACTACCACGGTTCGTTTAGGCCCCTTATCTATAGCGGGGGCCACTTGGCCTGTTTTGGCCGGGTACACCCCACATCCGCTTTATATGACAATACCAGTCGTGGAACTGCGCACTATGTATGCGGCCTTGGTGCAGGTGCATCGAGCGTTAGTGCGATATGTTACAGGCAGCATCCATGGAGCCGCTCCTGGAGTGCCTGGCCAACCAGCTGCTGCAGGCGGAGTAACCATAAGTCCTGTCATGGTGAATTCTGTGATGGGCAAACGGCCACAACATAAGGATGATTTTCCTTATTGGCTTGCAGAAAAGTTTGATCAGTTGGAGGCAGTTTTTCCACATACAACTCCAGTGGATAAACATCGTATTTTGACGATTAGTTTGCCAGAAGACTTAATTCCCGAGTTGACAGCATGTGACAACTGGGGTAGGGTATTCGCAGCAGTATATTCTAAATGTTTTGGTACGCCTTCCATGACAGTTCTCCCCTCTGTAATTAAAAAAGTACAGGATGAACACGGCCCTGAAGCGGCTGTGGAATTAGGGATGAGACTAGTGGGAGTGTTTGAAGTAGTAGCTGAACTGATTCTTGCAAATGTCAAGGGCGATGCAGTGAACTTTCAAGTAGCGAACGCTTTGGCTTTGGTCCCAGAATTGGACAAGCCTCGCGAATTACCGAAAATTATTACCCAGGCTTACAAAACTATTGGTAGAAACAGCCTGGGTAACAAGCCTTTGCAAAACAGCAAACACAATCGCAACCACAACAGCAACAAACCAAATCTCAATCTGAGAAGGATGAGAAACCAGTCTTCACTAAAAAGAGCTGGAGGCTGAAAAAACAGGGTAAGCAACAGACAAAGCCGGGATCGCGAGGCGCATCCCCGGTTTCAATTTCTTCTGAACGTACTTATGATTTACGCGATAGAGCGAGAATTAAGTCTCCGGATAGGTTTCAGATCCCTGATACGCGTTCTCCTCGTTCTTTACAGGCACAGACTTCGTCACAAGCCGGTGGAGGAGACCGCCAGGATAGAGGAAGGGCCCGTGAGGCCCCACAGGGACGAGACCAGCCTCGACAACAGGTCAGAGGAAAAGAAGAAGACGCTCAACGTTTTCGACCCCAATTTCAGAAGAAAAAGTTGCCGCTGTAACAGCGAAATATGCCCCAGACGGTGAGAACGAGACTCCTGAATTGGACGTGGGCAGTAACCCTCCTAGACAGCGCCGCGGAAGTAACCATAGTGCGGGAGGCGCTACGTCCTCATATGGAGGCGACAGCAACTGAAACATTCATTACTGTTGAAACAGCAGACACCAGAGTGGCACCCCCTGACAGACTATATAATATAGTCCTCCAAATTGAAGGTGATATACAGCGTGTAATTAAAGG
Source organism: Calotriton arnoldi (assembly GCA_963921515.1). NCBI lineage: Eukaryota > Metazoa > Chordata > Amphibia > Caudata > Salamandridae > Calotriton > Calotriton arnoldi. The sequence continues at coordinate 812,009 of CAWUFW010001141.1, forward strand.
GATTTTTGGGAAAATCTGACCTCTTCATATGATATTTTATTGGCAGAGGCGGATTGGCCACCCCCATTCGTACTTACTGCGCGTAAAGGGGAGGAGGTAATCCTTCCGAGCTTTTCTAGACATGTCCCAAAGGACAAAGCAAAGGCTCTTGCAGCAGAATGGGCTGTGTCCCTGGCTCCAGCGTTATTCCGCAATCACGTGGGTTGGGACGAAGAATCTCCCCCATGAAATACCTTTGCGATCGTTGCCACAGCCACAACCCCAATATCCCATAAAACGTGAAGCAAAAGGCCCAGTTTCCGAAATTCTGACACAGTTGGAATATCAGGGAGTAATTGAACCCTGTGTATCACCTATGAACAATCCCCTTTTCGCGGTTTCTAAACCCGATGGATCGTACCGTTTAGTATTGGATTACCGGCATTTGAACTCTCATTGTCGGACCTTTGCGGTGCAAAATACCCATAGTTCTGCGCTTGTAGACAGTCTTGTTCGTAAAAAATACAAAACGACCCTTGACCTTTCAAATGGATTCTACACGCACAACTTAGCCCCGGAGAGTGGCCAATGGTGTGCCTTTACTTCCGGTGGTAAAATGTTCAAATTCAGGCGTCTTCCTATGGGCTACAAGAATAGTCCAGGCGTATTCGCCGCTCGTGTTGTCTCTTTGTTAGACGGCATCGATCCAGACGCCTGTTCGTATGTGGATGACATTTATCTGACAGACGATGAATTGTTTCCGCATCTCACCCGGGTGGACCGCATTATTCTTGAATTTGCGGTTCAGGGATACAAAATTAACTTTGCCAAATCCCATATTGCTGAATTTACCGTTTTGTTCTTGGGCTATGAGCTCAACAATGAAGGTAAGGGTTTAGCCCCCATTTTCTGGAGAAATGTGCACTTCTGTGCCCTCCTACAAATCTGAAGAAGATTCAGTCTTTGCTGGGTTTTTTGAATTTCGGACGTACATACATTCCCGAATATGCCCAGCGTATCAAGCCACTGTATGCCTTGATACAGCCTACTTTTCGAAGTCTTGCTGGCTTCCGGAGCATACCTCCATTCTGCAATCACTGCAGACAGACCTTCTTGAGTCTAAATACCTTTTGACGCGTGATAACCACACAAACTTGGTGATTAGAATCATTCCAGGGGCAGTGGGTTTCACGTATTTAACCTTTAATGAAGGTGACACAGTACCTATCGCATACAAGTCACATCTATACACCTCTGCAGAAATGCGGTTCTCATCTGTGGAGAAAGTGCTAACAGCAGTGCAAATGGCGATCCTGAAGGAGCGCGCACTGGCACAGGGAAAACGCATTCTGGTGGTGACACCCTATCCTGCCCTAGAGGCAGTGACTAAAGCAAGTGTTCCGAACTCTAAAGCTTTGCACCCCGTTGGATTCAATGGGCAACATCTTTGACGTCTCCGGATGTCACTTTCATTTTCGACTCTTCTCTTCAGACTCAGGAGTTTTTACAGTATGAATTTATTCATCCTCCTCCTTTGTCCTTATTGCCGCTTGAGGATTACGACTGTGTGATCTACACCGATGGCTCGGCACAACCGGCCACTGGGTCCAAGCATGCTTATTCAGCCGCATGTGCTATTGTTGCAGGTACGTTTGTGAATGGAAAGTTCAAATCCACTGTGGTGCATACGCAGGCACTCGGGGATAGTACCGCACAATTGGCCGAGTTGCGTGCTTTGGTGCTTGCACTTGAGTTCGTAAATCCTGATGTGACCACTTTAATTGTGTGCGATTCTTACTACTGTGTTCAATCATACAATGACAATCTGTTCTTTTGGTCGCAAAATGACTATAGAGACGCTAAAGGCAACACAATCAAGCATAAAATGCTTTGGGTTAGGGTGGCAGAATTACAAAGACGTCTGCCACTCACACAGGTGGTTCACACCCTAGGCCATCAGCGAGTGGGCGCACACGCTGTTGGTAACGGTCTGGCGGATGAAGCTGCCAGATCAGCAGTACTCACGTGTTCAGTAGCAGCAGTTACTAGATCCATGTCTAGAATAGACACTGATATCTTGGCAGCAATTGCTGCAACAAAAGAAGGAGTAAATTACCCTAGAGGTTTCCCTTCTAAATATTCTTACCAGATAGGTCCCGATCAGGCTCCTTATGTAACAATACCTAACGTTGGGGTTCGGCTGATCCCCAACGCGGACCGCAGAACTTTCCTTGATGGCAGCGGCACACGAAGGCATGGCTTCGGCGCATGCTGGTGTGTCTGCGACAATTTCCATTTTGCAGCAGCGTTACTGGTGGCGTGGTTTATACAAAGATACACGTACTTATGTGCTTTCCTGTGACGTTTGTCAACAGATCAAGCCTTCAACAGTCACAAGACCACCGCAGACCTCGCTTGCAATTTCGAACAGACCCTTTGGGTGTGTTTACTTGGATCACTGCGGTCCATTTTCTTCAGACACTGCCTATAAATATATCTTAGTGGCAGTGGACTCGTGCACACGGTTCATCTGGGTCTGGCCACAACGGAGTGCTGACGCACGAAATGTCATTAGGGATTTGCGAGTCTTTGTGGGAATTTTTGCATGCGGCACCTTCCATTCTGACCAAGGTCCGGCGTTTGCCTCTAAGGCTTACAAGGACGCAATGGGCTCCTTAGGGGTGCGGGTGAAATTTTCGTCTCCGTATAGGCCTGAGGGCAACTCTATCGTTGAACGAATGAACCGTGACTTAAAGCAATCCTTGACAGCTAGAGTTATAGGTACTGGCAGGAACTGGCTGGCCCACTTGTATACTGTTCAACGTGCACTTAATAATCTCCCTAGAAGGCCTCTGGGTGGGCGGACCCCTTACGAAATGCTCTTTGGCATACGAATGTTTGTGCCTGACCTTGATGGTCTAGACATGGCGGCGCAATCCGCCAAGTTTGATGTAGATAATCATTCTACTATGTTACAGGACTTACAAGAAGCCCGAGACAAACTAGCAATTGCACATTTGCCTTCAGCCACAGACCCTGCTTTGCAGATTCCGGTTGCCGGCTGGCTTCCGAAGATTGGCGACCTGGTACGTGAGAAGGTGGAGAACAAAAAAGAATTCGGCCCCTCTTTTCGTGCACCGGTTCCAGTACTGGGCTTGAAGGGAACACGTACAGTCATCCTACCACCGCTTCCCGGTCGCAAGGAAAACAGATACATCTCAGTGGAAAATGTCAAGCTACAACATCTGGCCGATCTTAAATAGTGTCACACCAGCGGTCTCTTGTCCTGCCATTTATCGGACAAGCGTTCGAGGTACGCCTGCACGAACAATCAATGACGTTACCATGGAGATGGTTGATTTGCCTGACAATATATTTGAACCCCTGCATCACCCTGCATTGACGAGGACGAATATACTTATCCCGCCACAGAGTCGGTGGCACACCAACCAACAACGCCACTGAGCCCGACACGTTATTCTTTTGACTCGGAATCCAATTCAACACAAGTCCCGTCCAAGTTTAGTCTTTTTATATCGTGGTTTAGAGACAATTTTTTGATTCCACCTTGGACATACATTTGGATGGTACTTTTCTTGGTTTTTTTGTTCATGTCCATTGGCTTTGTCACAGTGTTTTTTCTACTCATCAATGGTCACTATTTACCTGAACGCTCTGCTGTGAACAGTGTTGCTGGAACTTTGGCTCCACATTCCTCTTCACACATCATGAAGCGTGACCACACATTTGTGAACATTTCAGCGTTTCCAGTTGCTGATGGCATAGTATGGGATGCAATAAACTTTCAAATCCATGGCCCGACGGAAATTATTAATGTACCAAATGTCCTTCGAGTCTCGATGGGTGATGTAGTAAAAAGTAATATTCATTCTGATGATTGGGATGTGCATGCAGTTGAAGCATTGTTTGCTGATTTAAAATATTATGCCTCTTTTAATGCTGAAGACTTGTATATGAATTCTGCGAATTATGCCGATTTGTATTGTTACCAACATTGGGGAAATCATTTTCTCCACAAGCCAAGTGCACTACGTAGACCTGCTACTTACACCCAATGGGAACACTGCCCAAACCCCGTACCAGGTAGTTCCCAAACTCTTCGAAATAAATTCACCTATTTTACTGATTTTAATCGATCGAACCCTGGGTCATATTATTTTAAATTAAAAACTCCATTGACTCAGAAAATAATGTTGACCCACACTAAATTGTTATATTCGGGTTCCTTTTTGAGCGCCTTGGCGGTGGGTGGTTATGAATATTGGAAAGACACAGTGGATTTAAAATCAATTTGGGGTTCGAAGCCATGGCAGGTGCAAGGCACTGAGGCCTTGCACCGTGCTTGCCTTATCCCAGCCCAAATTCTATTTCTAAATGCTTCCATTTATCAGACCACGTGTTGGGGGTTGGCTACCGTTAAACAACTAAATGCGCCAACCATCCCATCCTTGTCGAGTCTGCCAAATGATAGTTTGCATTTTAATATGTCCCTTATGGCGTTACAGGCTCAGTTTCAGAATAATTCCTTTAACGTTTCTGCACTGATACAGTCACCCTGGTTGGCATGGCCCATATCATCTAATGCATGCCAACTGCGTTTTCATGGCACAGTTCCTGGCTACATACAGGACAAGCCTGATCCAAGATTTACTGAAACTCGTACTGTGACCACGTATTCGGTTGGTAAATTATGTAAACAATGGTTACAACATTCGTCCTTAGACTCTGTTAAGAACCATTTATCCCTCCTATCAGGCACTATTGACTTATCTGACTTTATCTTGGGACCTCGTGGTCCCCGACCGAAGAGATTCATTTATGAGGCATATAATGAGCTCTGGAAATTGTCACAAATGGAAGCTGCTTCCCGTCTTAGGGAAATAGACCAAGCCAATTTGGAAAAGGTGCTTGCTGTTGTTGACAATAGTATAAATACCCTGTCTTCCCGCATTTACACATTAGACAATATTGTATCCTCTGTTGTTGATATTGTACAAGATGATGTCTCTATGTTGTATCATGGTCAGAATCAGTTGCGCTCAGTGATGCAGTTTGCATGGACTTTGCAAACTCTTAAGTTGGGTAAAGTTCCTTGGAATTTGTTAAACACCACTGCCCTCTTTCTGCCTTTTAATTTGACTGACAAACAGCAGTTCATGTCCATGAAAGATGCATCTTACACTTTGTTACATATTGAAAAAGTGGATCCTTTACCGTTCTCAGTAGCAGAACTAGATTCTGCGGTGTGGCTAGTTCATGGGGTTATAGCTTTACCTTTTTCCCTATTTGAGTTCAGTTCGTGCATGAAGCATTATCCTGTGGGCCGTTTCCAGCCTTTGGGTGGTGCTTTCCTGCATGAACTTTGGTCCTTGCCTTTCATGTATAAATGCCTTAGAGATGGCAAGGAAGTATTTCTCACGGGGGAGTCCTGTGATTCAACTGTGGGTCATTCGCTTATTTGTAAACATATTAAATTGCACGGGGCTTGTAGCGTTTCAGTTCCAAATCTTGCATGTGTCCTGAAGGGTATTCCTGCTCCTGCTATTTCTCCTACTTTTACTTTGCTTACCAACGGTAGCTATTTGCTTTTAAATAACGAGAATTGTTGTGGCCTGCAGGCTGGCATTCCGTATATTGTTACAGTCTCGCACAGAGTTGTCTGCTGCAAGAATGTGCTTTTTCCTCCCCCTCACGACATCGTTGATAGCTCTATTTGGCCTTCCATTCCTACCATGGAGGCAGATTTCAATAAGTTGAGCAGAATAAAGGCCCTATTATTGAATGAGGAGGTTATGCTCACATCCGCCCGGGAGACATTCATTCTCCAGGTGGCGAGCACCCACAGTGAAATACAGGCCCTTTTGAACACTGACCTCCCCCAACATTTTGGGGAGTTAATTCATCGTATTTTTAACGCATCAAACACTGAGGGTCTGGTGCACTTTTTAAGGTTGTGGGGTCTGGCCTCGTGTCCACCTTTCAAACTATTTTCGGTGTGATACCGGCATTCATTCATTCTATCTTTTCTAGCGTCTTTGGTGGATTCCCATTAATCCTCGCTTTGGCGGCCGGTGTCTTGCTGTTGGTCTGTTTTCTGCGCAATGGCTGCACTCCACTGGGCCCTTCTCGATCCCGAACGCCTCCAGTTGCTCCGTGAGCGACTCCTTGTTGGCTTCGATGTATTGCCCTTGGCAACTATCAGTGTGTCCTACACCCTTTCCTTTCGCTTTGCGTATTTCACTTGCGTGCAACCTGTGATGTCTTGCATCCGATGTCCGTTTACATGGACCATGGATTATTGCCTCTCCAATTCGTCATTGTCGGTACCGGATTTTGTTCGGTTGGTGGGTCCCTTGGAGGCCCATGAACGGGACTGTTCCGCTGCTGGCTTTATGATGCGTGCGGCTGCACTGGGGATTTTGGCACAATGGGATATCTGGGCGGCTGCTCAGAATCTCCTACAACAAAGTTATATTGAATATCACGCAAGCTGTCCCGCATTGCTTTTGGATGCTCCATACTCTGAAGAACATTCCTGCAGCTTTGACCTATTGGACTGGATGGCGTCTACGTTTTTGACGATTCCAATGATGTCCTTCTGGACGGTATAGCATTTTTCTGCTCTTTCACATTTTTGGATTGATTGACTTGCCGTTAGTTGTTAGTAGACCGCCTCTATTCTGCTCAGGTATTTGGAACTCTGTCTTCATTTTCGTAGTGGCCGCTGGACTGACCAGGGGAGGGTGTCTTGTGGCTCATGGCCTTCTGGCCGGTCTGGCTACGTTACCACAGGCCTGGCTGCCATGATGACTCTTGCGCACGTTACTATTGGATGTTGTTCTGTCGCCCTCTGTTATTGCCAAGTTGTTCTACAATAGTCTGCATTTTCTGTTTCTCACCTTTTCTCCTATTTCCTTTGTGGACTCAGCCTGAACAACAGTTACAAGGTCGAATAACAAATCCCTGGTTTCTACTGATTTGGCCCGTCCCTCGCACCTAGACATAACACTTGTACAGCTGCCATTGAGAAATTAGTGTGCTTTTAATAATGCGCTCGCTTGCTCTAAGATAGCACTTGGAGACGACCTTTCCAGAGAGAAGAGCTGTGATTGTTTGCTGATGTAGTTTTGCATCAAGAGACTGAGGTATGGGGGTTCGCTAGTCAAAGCCCAAAGGTCTTCTATTATCATAATAAACTGGCTTCCAGCACGGGGAGGGTGGTAATGTTAGTTAGACATATCTCCACTGCTTTATGAGATGCTTTCCCCGTTTGTATTCTATGGAGTAGTAACTATGCTGATTATATTGTTCTTATGTATTATGCTACTAGTACTGACACGTGTACTGTATCTTAGAGCACGTAAGTTGAAATAAACATTTTAACCTATACAGTGTCTCTTCATACGCATGTTGTGGACAGGTACGAAAGTGACAAAAGAGTGTTCTTGCCTCTGCGTGTCCTGAGAGAGAGATACCGTGTTCTGGGTTGTCTAAGCATTGGTACATTGGTGCCAATGGGACGCTAAGGCTAGTTGGGTTGGGGTTTTGGGTGCTAAGGATTATGGTTGGCTCACCACTATATTCCGAGGTCCTATTATCCTGTGCATAGCTCTGTATGTGCAGAAACCCTATGACAGTAATTCACACATATAACAATGTAAATGTACTAACATGTGAACTTTGTAATGTCAAAATCTAGGTACTTCTGGAAGCATGGGTATGTTGTATGTAAACAATGTTCAAATCAGGCTCACTACCATGTGACAACAACTCATACATACAAGAGTCTGGGCTGATAACATCTTTATTCCATTGTTCTAATCATAGGCTGACATGATATCTGAAACATAGCAAATAAGACATGACTCAGTTATTATGTGTCAGTAATCACATAATCAGTTGCAGACTTTCACAATATGGAAGGAGGGGATACATCTGACAATATCCTATACAATAGGTAACAATAAATTAGGTCTATACCACCAGCTGGAGCCATATTGCCTACCTCACAAAAGGAATTCTACATCAAATAAACTAAAGAGACACATGTTAGAACCACAGTTTCTGACCACAGATCATTTCAATCCAGTGTTGCTTGCATTTGCTGGAATGCCACAAACAAATGTCAGTGATGTGCCACTAGCACTTTGGTCTGAAATGAGGAGAGACATCAACAGCTACATACAGTTCATACACAATGAGGATTTAGCCAATATGAAGGCAGAATAGCATGAATTGGGCTCAACATAACACTGTGTTGGATCACTTGATGGTACTCATATTGCATTACACACCACAAGGAACAAGTACAATGGAAGCCACGTAACTTCCATCCTATCGCTGTGCAAGCTGTCTTGGTATCAGCTGTGTTTACCCAAACTCTGTGACAGACATTCCCAAGACCAATCCATGTCCACTTTGTATGTCTGAACAGCATCATATGCCTGCTAATGTCACAACTCCGAAATGTCCAAATGAAGATGCCATGTTGAAGTAATCTAAAACAGACCAATACAGAGAGGGATTAGCTAACAAACAATACATATGGCACAAATCAAATTGTCAACTCCTACTGAACACAGACCCAGACAACATTTACAGCTGAACAAAATACACTTACTAAACAAACACCTTACCCCAGATATTGCCAGACCCATATATTCCTAGCATATAGCATTAAGATTCTCTTCATAACATCACTACAATAGTTGCAATAATAGTCAAAGTCATCACATCTCACACCATACCTACACTCAAGAGAAGAAGTTTCAGATGGGATCTCGATGTAAGTCCATTCCTTCCTCTTCACCACTATCATCATCATTTGGCATTTTAGGTTCTTCACGCGGTGGCTCTCCAGGGCCTGTATCCTCTGCGATATAAGGGATGTTCCGTCGTAGGGCAATGTTATGGAGCATGCAGCAGGCCACAGTGATCTTACAGACCATCCCGGGTGAGTAGAGGAGGGCTCCCCCAGTCTTGTCCAGACATCTGAATCTAAATTTCAGGAGCCCAAAAGCCCTCTCCACTGGCCGCCGTGCTCTTCCATGGGCCCCATTGAATCAGACTTCCCCTGGCATAGTAGGATTTCTCAGTGGTGCCAACAACCATGGAAGGTTGGGATATGCTGAGTCTTCTAGATGGGAGACAGACAGAAGTGCAACAATGAGTTACCCACTTTCAGATTATACTACCTGACATTACCCACACAAAGGTAGGATAGATTACACTTACCTATAAGCCAGGCCCTCTCCGGTAGTAGATGTGACATCAGCTGGGGTATTGTGCTGTTCCACAGTAGGAAAGAATCATGTGCAGATCTTGGGAACTGGGCACAGATGTTTGAGATCTAAAAATCCAGTAAGCAGACAACTTGCACATTGATAGAATGGAAGTGCTTCCTGTTGCGATACACTTGTTCCCTGGCTTGCCGTGGTACTAAGGCAATATGGGTGCCATCAATATATCCAATCACATGTGGGATGTGACCAAAAGCATAGAAATCCGCCTTTACAGTGTCTAAATCCTCACGTCTGGGGAACTGTATGTAGCTGTCCACATATCTCAGCAGTGCTGCTCGTACCTCTTGGTGTACCCGACTGAACATAGGTTGTGACATTCCACCTGTAATAGCAACAGTGAATTGAAACGAGCATGTGGCCAAAAAATGCAATACAGACATGATTTTCATAAATGGTGGGACTGATGTAGGATAAGTGATGTGAGGTATAAGGTCAGGTTCCAACTGATGACATAAGTCTATTATTGTTTGACGATTCAAACAATGGGGCATATGTACAAGAAATGGCGATAACTATCGCTAACGCTAGTTAGCGGCAGTTTTTCTATCGCCGTGTACTGCGCAAAACTATCGCCTTGTTAGCGACGTATGTACAAGACGTCGCTACATGGCGATAGCTTCAGGGATCAGCGGTGAAAACTGCTGCTAACATTAGCATGATGGCGATAGGAATTCCAGCGTTAGCGGGTGAAAACCGACGAAAGGCCCATTAGCAGCAAAAAAACGCACGTTAGTCAGCCCAACGTGAGTTTTTTTTGCCTCTAATGGAAAAAATAGCCTATCAGTCAACCTCCAATAGAAAATAGGCAAAAAAAACAATGAAATGCAGAATGGAGCAGCCAGGGCCAAGTGCAGCACACATCAACAACCCCCTCAAGCCACCCAACATCCAGGATGACCAGGATGAGAGCCTGGATGCCTCGCTAGACCTGCTTCTGGAGCCTGGATGCCTCGCTGGACCTGCACCTGGAGCCTGGATGCGTCGCTGGACCTGCGTCTGCAGCCTGGATGCCTCGCTGGACCTGCGTCTGCAGCCTGGATGCCTCGCTGCACCTGCGTCTGGAGCCTGGATGCCTCACTGGACCTGCGTCTGGAGCCTGGATGCGTCGCTGGACCTGCGTCTGGAGCCTGGATGCCTCGCTGGACCTGCGCCTGGAGCCTGGATGCCTAGCTGGACCTGCGTCTGGAGCCTGGAGTGGGATGCGGAGGAGCTGTGGAGTCGATGAACCGTGGCGGTAGACATTGAGGCGCGGCGATCGCCTGTACCTGGTGGTGAAGTCTGGTCGGTCGCATGGAGACACATTGCTGACCTGTGTGAGAAGACCGCCTTGCGCCCCTTGGAGCTGTGAATGGTCGAGGCGCTCCTGCGCACCAACGTATGGAGGTCTGCATCACATACTACGATCCACCACTACACCGGGGTGCACAGAGAGGATTACCAATGGTGGGCGGCACCTCTCTGCATCACAGGCCAGATGGGGTTGCGCTGGCCGGACGCTGTGGAGGGTGAGGCCCCTGAGCTGCGCCAAACTTGTATTGCGGGAGTGCTGCAAGTTCATACCTAAGGGGGCCCTGTTGCATCAACTGCATCAGGAGCTTCACCAGCGGACTTGGCGGCGACTGCTGTACCCACGCTTGTGAAATCCCACCTGGCTGAGGCTCCTGTTGGGTGAGTCACAGATTTGGAGAGAGTTTAGCGGATTGCGCCACAGTGTCAATGTCCAGGTAAGGAGAAGGTGGGACACGTAGCGGAGGAGGCCCGGGGGTCGCCCAGGCCTAGCACCAGGAGATGACGCATCCCCCAGTGTCGGCTCATCCGCTATGGCGGAAGAGCGTCGCCCCACTGCTTCCAAGCAGTGCAAGAAGAGGAACAATCATCACATGATGATAACTTCCTGATGTTATGGTGCCATGTTTCCGTTGCGGGCTGGAGGGTGGGTAGGGCTGCTCCACTCACGGAGCAGGGCAGGGGCGGAGTGGCATGCCCACTCAAGTGCGCAGTGACTGTTTGGTCGGCCCGCTCAGGCCGCATAAAGCAGTCATGCGCACTGTCCCAGTCTCGCAATGCAGGCTGCATTACAGCCTGCATGGAGAACATGCCCACACCTCCAGCCCCTGGCTGAACGCCTCGTCCCGGCGCCAATGACCATTCCCAACGCCGCATTGCAGCGTTGTCATTGGCTTAGGGGAGGGAGCCTGGATGCCTACTTCCTGTTCCTGGGAGCAGACTCAGGAGAGCAGGAGCAACGAAGACATGGGACCCGGCCTCGAGGTAAGATTTCTCTCATGTAAATATTTACAACACCCGCTTACACACACATCCCCGCGTCCACGCCCCATCCAGTTTTGTTTCCGGCATTTCCCACCTCCCAGCTGTCCAGTCCCCCCGCAGCACTTCTCAATGACGGCCGCTGTGCGGCCATGCGCAGCGGGCGTACCACTGGTGTGCCAAAGGTATATATGGAGTTACGACGCATACCAATATATTGCATTCCTTTACAATGCATAGTAATACTAGGCATATTGCAACAGTAGGGAAGGTGTTGGATTGCGGAGATGTAAACATTACTATTCCCACTTCAGTGAGTGCAACCCTAAAACTGACCCTTGCACCCCAAAGCAAACCCTGAACCCTAAAATTCATCTTTGAGCCCCCAAAACACACCCTAAAAATCATATTTGACCCAAATGCACACCCCAATTTTCCTATTTGACCCAAATGCGCACCCCAATTTTCATATTTGACCCAAATGCAAACCCTAATTTTCAGATATTACTCCATAATACACCCCACATTTCATCTCCGACACCCGAAACCCATACCCACCCTAAAAATTAAAAATACCCCATTACTGATCTTACAGTGCGTTGTAATGGAATGCGATGTAAAGGCACCTGCGTTGTTGGATTTGCGTTGTAAAGGCATTACGATGTAATGCCTGCATTGTAATGGATGTCTCCCGTGCCAAAGGCAAACCATAGGCAAGCCCGTCTGCGTCCGTATGCCCCTGGACCGTGCTCAGCACCAAGGACCCTTCCTCTCGGACACTCCACCCCTACGGCGCCAGTACCCTCCTCGCCATCAACCCTGGATGCCACATCGCCTGCCAGGACCAACATCTGCTCTGGACCGGACATCGCCATCACTGACTGCTACTAAATCACCCGCAAGGACCACCCCGACTGTCCAGGAGGAGGCATTGCCATCACCTACATAAGCACACTCCGACTGACCACGCACTGTAATGACCCAACGGTGACCATGGAATACCTTAACTTCCAGATCAGGTCCAACCCAACCCCATCCTCTGCGGCACCCTCATCTGCAGGCCCCCCGGGTCTTGGACACCCATCTCAAATACCATTGTAGACCTCATTGCACACCAGGCTCTCCCATCCACCGACGACATCCTACTCGGCTAACTCAAGTTCCACCTGGACAACCCCAGTGACCAGAACACCACCCCCTCCTGGGGTAGCTCTCCAACATCAGACTCAAGCAGCTAGTCACCGCAGCAAGCCACCTAGCAGGACGCACGGTCGAGCACGTCTCCTCCGTCAGCCTCAACTACAGCCACACCACCGGACTCTCCTGGACCGACCATCATTGTATACATCACGTCTTCACCATGCCCACCGTACACAACCGCCATCATCGCCACCCTCGCAGCTGGATCATGGCCACCGAAGTACGTCTTGTCAACTCCCTCAGCACCACCACTCCGCCAACGCTTACAGACGATGACACCGCAGCACGCAACCGCCACCGATGGATCTGCAACTGCGCCGACACCTGGGCACACCTCAAGAACGGCACTGCGTCAGTACCTTACGCCTGTATGATGGCAGGCGTAAGGGTGACACAGTGCCACAGGGATAGGCTGGCCCCATGCATTGCTGGAGTTGCGTCATGGTTGTGACACGACTGCAGCAATGCGTGAATTTATCGCAGACAGATACGTCAGGATTCCAGACGTATCTGTCATTACTTGCATCATGGAGCGCTGTCCAGTGAATACAGCGCATCCGTGGTGTCGCAAGAAGGGGGTAGTGAAAAGAGTTGCAACGCTGTGTTGTCGCAGCGCTGCAACACTTTTCATGAGTGAGGCCCAGGAATGCACACTATCTTATTGATGGTGCGCAGTCATGCCCTGTAGTTTTGTCGCAGGGCAGCGCAGCAACATTGCTTGCAGCGCAGTCCAGCAACAAAACCTGCTGAAATGAGGCCCCAAGTGTTATCTCCATTTTTAAGACCTGCTATTTTCTGGTCTTAAAAAACTGCCTCTAACTGCAGTTAGAGTCAGTTTTTTTGGTCCTCCAAACTTAAAGAATCCCCTTGTAAATATCGCGAAGTGGGGTTAGCGGCCTTTTTTGCACGGGAACGCCTCCCTTGCATGTCATTATTGCTAACAGAAGTGGCGATCTTTATAAGGGATGTTTTCAGCGGAAAACTACCGCTAACAGAGGTTAGCGACAGCTTGGACATATGGCGATAAAAATATCGCCGCAAAACCGGCGGAAAAGTGCCGCTAACGCGGCGTTAACTCCTTGTACATATGCCCCAAAATTTCTATATCCCATGTCTCTCTTCCATGGTCTTAAGGTCTGGAAATGAGAGGTATCCCGGTGCCTGGCATCTCCTCCCTCTCTCAGGGTACTATGTGAGGAGTAACAATAAAAATGTATATTGGCCACAGTGTTCAGAGTAACATATATGAAGAGTAAGGCAAAAGTCATGTGTCTGAACATTAATGCTTCATGAAGCATTACACCTTTTACATCATCATTGTCAAATGTTGAACATCCACCAGTCATCCCCAATGTGGCCTTAACATGTCTGTTACAGAACTGTGCAGATCATCAAATCATAAATTGTAAATTTGAACTATAGTGAGGGTATCATTACATTTCATGTGAAATACTGCCAACCACAGTGTACAGTATACTGCACACATTTTGCCTGTGTGCACACTAATGCACTACACAAATGATGTTTTGTAATGGACATGACATGGGAACGGAGTTTTTAAAATTTAAACATGTTGTTTGCCCTCATTTGTAGTGGTGGTGACGCCCTTAACTGTCACAAATTCTATTTTCTCAACCGCTAACATGGCAGATGCCTGACCTCGTTAATATGAAATTTCAAATGTCTGCTGCCGGCAGAAGCTGACCCTGCAGTGGGAGGTTGGATGCGCAGCAGAAACAGCCATAGGCCAACGTTGATGATAGTGACGATCGCATTCCAATGGCTGTGTGCGCCGACTCTGATGACCGCGTATGTTGCATACGTATATGCTGCAGTTTGAAAAAAACCTCACTTGCCTCCTGACACTGCTGCTATCAACACCTCCTCCATTTCAGCTGCTGTTTGCTCACTCTGGCAGCAATCATAGCACGCTATGCAGGTGAGAGGGCCCGTCCTTTCACTCCAGAGGAGCTGGATACCCTGGTTCATGAGGTCCTTCCCCTTTATGGTCACCTCTATGGTTCACTACAGGAACAGGAAGTATCTCGCCATTTAACTGCTTCCTTTCTATTCCCATAGGCTACAATGTGGCTCTGACTGTCAGAGTGTAGGCATTATGTTGATTGCATATATTGTGTGGTGCCTACTTTGGACTCACATGTAATGCATTATGGGGCCCTGTACTCTGTGGAGAGAAGACCACCATTGTAATGTGTGCTAAGGGCGATTTGTACTTGTCTTACATGTATATATCTATGCAGGGCTCAAGTTCATAGTAGCTACAATGAGTTCTCAAATCACATCATGGTAAATGTGCATAGTTATGTATAGTCTTTACACCATGAGCCATGTCTGTATACTGTTATAAGGATTTGAGGATGATGTTAGCCATGTGCACCGTCCCACAGATCCCCCAGCCCACATCAGACTTTGTAAAACAGTTGTGTGTGAGGTATCTATACCTCACAGACCCCTTCAGAGTGCCACACAACAGTATGCTCACATTTGAGATGGGCCAAAGATTCACTTTTATGTACTGAATTGGTGGAAATGTGAGGTTTATGTAGGATAAGTGGCTTCAGCCTGCATAGAGCAAGGCCTGTCAATGATTTGTGGGAAGTCTAGGCCATGGCCCAGCCTGGGCCAGAGTTACCATGGCAGGAGCACTGATGCTCAAAGTAATGTCCCTGTAGACCTGCTGATCCATGGATGTTGCCAGAAAGAGTTATCTGTACCACTAGTAGCCCTGATAGCTGTTACATGGTTAATATAAGGAATGATGACTGAGGTGACCCCCTGACCTGATACTTCTTTCCATTGATCCACAGTTTCAATGTGTATCTGTCACTACTGACAGTCCACTTAGTCACACACGTCTGATGACACTTTTCCAATAGTGTTGCTTCCACTGTACAGATCAATTACTGTTATACAGTTAAATGAGAGTGCAAACATCACAGGTGCCATCAGCATTAGTCTCTACATGTTGGCTAGTATACATTTTCCAGTTGATGGTTCATCTGCAATAGTGTGTCAAAACTCTCATTCACTGACTGGTGACATGCATGAGGAAGTGAGATGAAGAATTGTAGGGATCATATGTGAGTGTCAACACTAATCCTTACAAGGCAACCTGAGTATGTAAAACCAAAGAGTGGTGCGATGTGCGTGCCCATTGGGACTCTAGTGAGCCCACATCTTCATGCCATAGATGATCAGGGACACCCAAAACCTTAAAAGGTGTATTGGCTTGTGGATAGACAATCTATGGCTGGCGTTACCACGTGTGCCAAGCAGGATTGAGGATGTTCGTATGGCTATATGGATCCTTGTGCTGTGTGAATTTTGAGTATCTATCTCCCAAGTGTTTTGACCTCATTGTTTTTAGGGACCTTTATCTGCTTAATGTGATACATAGCTAAACTACATGTGTACAGCTTTCATTAGGCTTTTCAGGTAGTGGACATATGAGCATATGATGTCATTTGGAGTGCAAAGTGTCATCAGTGTGCAATGAGCATTTGCCTGTGACAAGATATCTGCCACAACACTAATCTGTGGTACATTGATGTTAAACTTGACTTTCAGCACATCATGATGTGCTATGAGTAATAGTTCGATTTGATTAACTCTGGGCCCTGTGTGAACATTGTGTAAATCTCACACTTGTATGCATCCTATTTGGTTTCATAATTTTACCATGGCATACTGCAAGTGCCAAAGATTGCAAGGTGATTAACTATCCTAGTATGGACATAAGGATGGAGTGTAGACAACTCCATCAATGCATTTGGGCATGTCTGGGCTTATGATACAAGTAGACCCAACACTTTGCATGTTATGTAGCATCAATGCATGTGCTCATGCTAAATTTGAAGCCTATAGAGCGAACCATGATGCTGGTGGGATATGTGGACTTCTTCAATGTTTTCTGTTGATTTGTGATGGTCTGGTGTGGAAACGCAGTTGCAATAAATCCATGTTACATGTCATTTCAGATACATCCAGGGCAAGTGGAGGAGAAGGGGTCAATGTCAGTGGGGACGTAGCTGTGGTTCTGGACGTGAGATGTCAGACACAGAAGGGCCCAGTGACCAGGAAGGTGTGGGGAATGCAATGAAGGACAGCAGCTAAAGTTCTTTATCTACTGAGTCATCCTCCGGTGGACACTCCCGAGAGATGGCGGACCCCACAGGATCTTTACCACCTACATCCTTGTCCGCCACCTCCAGTTCCAATGCTACCTTCCCTGTTGTCCTCCAGCAAGTTGGCTGTTCACGCTTACCTAAGAGGGGAGCAATCTCCTTCACACCAGGCACTTTAGCTCCTGCCTCTGTTAGCCCCGCTGCCCTGAGTGACGAGGCTTTTGGCCTCCTGAGGTGCGTCTCTGTGGGTCAGAATGCAGTCCTGAATGCCATCCAGGGACAAGGCAACCAGCTGACCCAGATGGAGGCCTACCTGGAAGGCATTCACACTGCAATGTCTGGCCTACAGAGATCTTTTCAGGCTCTGGTCTCTTCTTTAATTTCAGCCCCCCACCCATCCCAACCTTCCACCCCACCTCCTGCCCCTGCCTCTTCCCCATCCAAATACCCTATTCCCATTCCTATCCCAAGCACACACAAACCTAAGCAAGCACCCACTTCATCAAACACAAGCACCGCACACAAACACAAAACATCCAAAAAACTCAAACATGCCTGCCCACAGCAGACACTGACCACTCCAACCATACCAAGCATACCCTCAGACACCACAGCAACACACACAGAGCCCTCCACAATCACACCCATACTCGCAGACAACACAGCAACACACACAGAGCCCTCCACATTCACACCCATATCCGCAGACAACACAGCAATCCACACAGAGCCTTCCACAGCCACACCCATCTACGCAGACAACACAGCAACACACACTGAGCCCTCCGCGGCCACATCAATGCCCGCAGATGACTCAGCAACACACACAGAGCCCTCCACAGCCACAACCATACCCGCAGATGACACAGCAACAAACACAGAGCCCTCCACAGCAACCAGCACATCCACAGCACACACAGGCAAAAAACGCAAATGCTCACAGTCACCCACACAACTGACACCAACACAGTGCAGACAGCAGACACAGCTCACACTTCCACTTCCTCTTCCTCCGAACCCGAACTCTATCCCAAACATCCTACCCATTTTCCCCTTGATGATGACTGTTTGCCCTTTCCCCTGTGCCACCTGAGCCCCTCCCAAAGTACAAAAAATACCCTCCCACTCCCACACCCAAATCCATCCCTTCCCACTCCACCCCTGAGAAACAGCATCCCCACTCCCCTGAACCCAGTCTAAAAAACAAAAAAAACAAAAACAAACCCTCCCAAAGACAAACCCAACCCTTCCACTTCATACTCCACTGCTGAAAAAACAGCATTCCCACCCCCTGAACCCAGTCAAAAACCTTAGAAACCCAAGAAGACCCCTCCCAAAGACAAACCCATCCCTTCCACTTCCCACTTCACCCCTGAAAAACAGCATCCCCACCCCCTTGAACCCACCCTAAATCCCCCCAAACCCAAGAAGAACCCTCCCACAACAAAACCCACCCCTCCCTAAACCACTGCCCCCTCCCAAGTGTCATCTTTGAGGTGTCTGCTGTGCCTAATGGATGCTCCTTTGTGAGGAGGTTCCCTGGCAGTGTCAGTAAGGGCAAGTTTGGTGGCACAGCATTGTGCTGTGGCACATGACTTTATAATGTACTGGCAATTGGTCTTTGTTTCCCCTGATGGGTTGTTCGAGTTAGAATAAAAGTTTTCATATTTTGGAAGACATTGGTTCTGCCATTACTATTCTAACTATTTGATGTTCTTGTATTGTTAGTAATGTGTGACTACAGTTGTGTTTGTTTGATCCCTGATTGCTGATCCATTTAAAATGGTTAGTATAATGTGATCTTAGGCCCAGTGCTGGACTTACACTGGATAAGGGGTAATATTGAATGGATGTATATGTGGGATGAACGCCGATTGGTGTAGACATTGCATTGGGTGTTATATGAAATGGTAAGTATTTTGGCTTGTCTTGGCCACTGTCCACATCATTTAGGATGCAGTCCATATGATGTATGTAGAATATGTGTTAGGTGTGTTCAAGTTAGATATTTGTTTATCCACACATGGAGGGTGTTAACTTGTCATACCTTTGTGGAGCTCTGTATGGACATGTGTCCATTTTCCTGGGTGTACCGTACAACTCCTTATCAAGTGGTTTGACACATGCTGTTAGCACTGTGTTTGCTTTCATGAGTTACACGTACACATTCCCTACACATGCATCACACTTGGTTATGCTATTGGTTGTCTCTGATATATTTCAGTTCACAGGACCAGTGCACATTGAGTTTGTCAGACATGTGCAGAATGTGCTGTGCCCCTGGGCCTAGCCTTTCAGGGTTCCCTCTGATAGAGGCATACATATCCTACAGAGAGTGTTTCCATTGTGCCACTAGAATGGTTCTCACACTGATTCTATGTAATCCCATTGACTGACAATGTCTTTTCATATGGGTGATGGGTGAGAGCCCAATACAGAGTTGTAGCAGAGAAGGTGTGTTTCACTTTAATGACACATCCATACAGATGTTTCTTTGACATCAAAATAGTACCTGAGATGTGTGCAATGTGAGTGTGTCACATTCACTACTATAGCATCTTGGTTTGAGGTGCAGTCACAGGGCCTCATGGTAGTTGTAGTGATTTCTATGTGGACTTATCAAGACTTGACAAATGGTAAGTTGCATGAAAAGTGACTATCAGTAGTGACATGGCAGAAAAGTGAGAAAGGGCAAAAGGAGTATAGCATCTTGGTTTTAGGTGCAGTCACAAGGCCTCATGTCGGTTGTAGTGATTTCTATGTGGACTTACCAAGACTTGACAAATGGTAAGCCGCATTAAAAGTGACCATCAGTAGTGACATGGCAGAAAAGTGTGAAGTGGCAAAAGAAGTGTGTCACAAACATTAATAGGTGTGATTGTTGAGGAGGCACTGTTATGGAACTCAAATGAATGCACACATCACTATCACTGAAAATGATTTGTAAACACATGTCCATTTGTGTACAGTGTGCCTGGGCAGTATCACTGTTTTGGCCTAGGAGGTCATCCTACAAATGTGTTTTTGATATACTTAAGAAACAATCCCAGACAGGGTCCCTGTAAATATGTTTTACTTAGGGACCCCAACTTCCATGCCTGTTACATGGCGGGGCATCGTTTTGCTGAGGGGTCTATGGAAACTGGTAGTAGTATGACTTACTGCTGATTTTGTCCATGATGGAGTGGGTTTTGAATGTGATCAAGCAGGTACAGCAGCGGCCGGACGTGTATGATCGACTCTATGGCGTCACAAGAGGTGTAGAGGTGAGATTCGCTCTTATATCCCTTCCTTTCCGTTGTCTCAGATGTGGTGGTTGAACTGCCACAGTCAAGTAGGCTGTGAAGCAACTCATAATTTGGCCAGAGATTTCAATGGTGGCCCGAGCCTCCCACAGGCTCATTGTGCCTACTCTGTGGCCACCGCAGTTGGAGTTGGCTGGCGGTGTCAGCGGGATCGCAACGTGTGTGACTTCAATGTAACCGCATGCCTCGTCGTAATGTGGCGGTTGGACCGATGAGGTTGTGGCGGTCGGACTGCAACCACGGGCAGGGCAGTTCCTGGACTGCGGAACTCATAATCAGGCCCTTAGTGTATATATTGTCTTGCTTATTTTGAAATTTTTGGAAAAAAAATAAAAACATTTGGAGCAAGATGTTGGGTTTATAGGGGGATAAGGGTGGGTAGTATTTTTTTCAGTATTTTTGTGTATTTTTTATGTGAAATTTAAATAAAATATTTTAAACTTTCTTTTAACATTTTAGGAGCTGGCTGTTTGGTTTGTAGGGGATAACGTTGGGGAGTATTTAAAAAAATATGCATTTTTGTTTATTTTTGGATGTGTATTTATTAAACTTAAAAAATCAAATGTAAAACATTTTTTGAAGTGGGGTATAGAATTAATATTGGATAAATATAGTAATATAAATACATTATTTTAGAATGTTTTTATTTTTTATTTTATATCATTATTTTTAAAAATATGATATTAAGACATTGCTATTTTTAAAATAAATGTAATAAAGTTAACAAAATGTGTTATATATTTACAAAAAGTTTTTTAAAACTATATTATTCATAATTATGAATATCATTTTAATTATATTTTGATTTGATTTTCAAATATTTTACTGTGTTAAATATGTTCATATATATATATATATGTTATTCAATTTTGATTAAACATATTTTAAAAGTTGTATGGATGATAAACATTTAAAATGAGGAGGTTTCATTTATTTTGGAATAAATATGTTTTTTAAAACGTTTACATAGATGTTTGTTCAACTTGTTGATATTGTGGTTGTTATAGTAAATGTTAACTTTATAGTGTGCTATATTGTGAGTTCTTCTTTTGTAGTAGCGGGGGTATTGTAATTTTTGACTTTTAGGGCCCAGATTACGAGTCTGGTGGTCCACGGACTGCCAGATTCGTGGGGGCGTGGCGGTGGGGGTCTCTCGACTGTCTTATTAGGAGTCGGGATGTCGGACTGCCACAGCCTCACTGCAGCTGCCAGGGAACCACCATTTCCTGGCAGTGTTGCAGGGGTGTAGAGGCATCAATATGCTTGGTGGGACTGCCACGGTCCCGCCAAGCATATTCGGAGTTTCCTCTCTGCTAGGGTTTTCATGGCGGCTCCTTCTCCATGAAAACCCTGGCACAGATGAAACAAAGGTGCCTCTGCGCCCTGTGGATGCACCCAGGGGGGCACAACATGTGCTTCCCTGTGTGTATGAACACCAGTTCGTGCATGGCATGGACTTTTCAGTCCATGCCGTGCAGGAAATGTTTTTGGCGTTCCCATTGCGGAGCCCATTTTTAGAGGCACCACTGTGCGATGCCAAAAAAAGCCCACCAGACAGGAGGAAACTCCTAATCTGGCAGGCGGCCCGACCATTGCTTTTGGCGTTCGGCGGTGGGACGGACCAGGCGCCTCACCACCAAAGTCATAATCAGGCCCTTAGGGGCTTATTATGATGTCGGACAGCAAGCCTCCGCGAACTTGTCTGGGTCAGTCTGTCCGCCCGTTGTCGCGTCGGAAGCGGTGGTTCCGATGACAGTATTATGATGCACTACAATACATGGCTGACCGACCGACGCTGTTCTTCTGACTCCGACTGGAAATTACGACTACAGCGGTTTCGGAAAGGTCGAATGGAGCAGATCCGAGCGCGGTCTGGCCCTGGAACTGACCTCCCTATTACGATGCATATTTCCGATGCACCATCTGTATCGGTCCAACCACCTCAACTGAGCTTGCGGAAGGGGAGGCATATAAGTCTGAAACTTACCACAACACGCTTCCACATTTCCTGTGTAGTTATGGAGCCCATCTCGCACATCATACCGCTTCTGTACCTACTCGATGACCAGCAAAATCAGAACTGTTGTGGATGTCACCACCAATAAGTGACACACCTACCCCTACACCAGTGGGCTTCAAACTTCTTAATGCTGCCCCCCCCCTGTAAAAAAAAAATCCTCGGCCCCCATCAATGTTTTTACAATTATTCTGCTAAATTGGCAATGTTTAAACATGTCTAAACATATTTAAACATTGCAGCTAAGCTCTGTTACCCCTTTTTACACATACTTCTAGTCAGGAAATAATTGACAAAAGTTGTCAGTGATGGTCCATTACAAGGTGGCTTACTGCCGCTCATGCTCTAACACTTAAAACAAAACATGATGCTTCTCTTGGCCAGAGACTGGCACATCCCCTGATATCACTTAAGGCCCCCCCCCCAAGAGGGCCCGGTCCCCCACTTTGAAGACCTCTGCCCTGCACATTGAAGTGACCACAAAGCGAAGGTGCAGTAACGTGAAAGTGTCCTGTAGCACGTTGTGCAGGGGAAATGATAGAATGTCAGAATCGGGTATCCACAGTGTGAAATGGAAATACAGGGACATATCCAACATAAAGGTAGGAATACAAATGTGCCTAGTCACATAGATATAGGTACAGAAATATCTATGATGAGCTCACCACTGCTCTATGTGCCACATGTCATGGCAACATAACACTAATGCACATCTAAAAGTATGTCCCACAGAAACCCCTACGCTGGCCTATTCCATTTTCTCTGAAACCAATACCCGCATCACCACTGCTGGGAGCAAAGACTGAGGGTCCAGCTGATCTCCTACACTGCACCGTGAAGGAGGGTGTCACAGTGCAGTGTCACGCTGAAAAGGTATACCTTCAGATGTACCGCATGAGGGGGCTTAAAGGTGCATTGGAGGAGCAAGCACTGACAAATGTACATCAGTCTTTGAATAGTTATTGGACTTGATAGTGCCTAGCATTACCATAATTGTATTGTATTGTAATTACATTTATAAAGCGCTTACTACCCCTGACAAGGTATCAAAGTGCTTTTTCGGCAAGTAGCACGCTACTCCAGAACCCATAAAGGATTAGTGGTGAATTAGTATAGTGAAATATGAAAGTAATTAGAGTGGTGGATATGTTAGTTATTTGGATTGAGAAGGATAGTGGAGGGGTAGAATGGGAAAAAGGTTTGCATTTATATAGCGCTTGCTACCCCTGATGAGGTGTTGAAGTGCCTCTTCGGCGAGTAGTACGCTACTCTGGAGCCTATAAAGGATTTGTGATGAATTAGTATAGTGAAATATGAAAGTAAATTGAGTGGTGGATATGTTAGTCAGTTATTTGGATTGAGACGGATAGTGGAGGGATAAAGAGGGAAAAGGTTTGCATTTAGATATAGTGCTTGCTACCCATGATGAGATGTTGAAGCGCTTTTTCGGTGAGTAGTATGCTCCTCTGGAACCCATAAAGGATTAGTGGTGAATTAGTATAGTGAAATATGAAAGTAATTTGAGTGGTGGATATGTTAGTCAGTTATTTGGATTGAGAATGATAGTGGAGGGATAGAAGAGGGAAAAAAGTTTGCACTTATATAGCACTTGCTACCCCTAATGAGGTGTTGAAGCGCTTTTCAATGAGTAGCACGCTACTCTGGAACCCAAACAGGATGAGTGGTAATTAGTATAGGAAAATATGCAATTAATTTTAATGGTGACATGTTAGTCTGTTATTTGATTGAAAAGGAATAATGGAGGGATAAAAGAGGGAAGGGTCTAGAATTTTATTTTTGTTTGTTTTGGAGTTTATTGCCATAGGAGTAGGTTTGGGTGAGTAAAGGGGAGGTGGAGGGGAGTTAGTACAGAGAAATATGAAATTCAATTTGAGTGGTGGACATGTTATTCTGTTTTTGGATTGAAAAGGAATAGTGGCGGGATAGAGGAGGGAAGGGTCTGGAATTTTTTTTTTAGTTCATAGCAGTAGGAGGGGGTTTGGGATGAGTAAAAGGGAGATGGAGGGGAAAGAGTCAGAGGTAGGGGTTTAGAAAGGCTTGTTTGGGAGATCTGAATAGTAAAAGAGGTATGAGATGATGCAAGGAGGGTTAGAGGAGGGAAGAGTTCAGAAAGGGTTATTTTGTGGATCATGGTAGTGGTATGGGGTTTGGGATGAATGAGAGAGTGAAGGTAGATCATATATTGATAGAGGTATAGGGTGAGAAATAGGGTAGTGCATTGGAAAGAGTAGTAGAATGAGGTTTGAGATGAGTCAGAGAGTTGAGGTAGATGATATATTGAGAGCGGTATAGGGTGAGAAATAGGATAGTGCATTGGATATGCTGATTTAGAAGAAAAGTAATAAATATATAGCTATGTGAGTACAAGGCAGGTATATATATATGCATAAGGAAGGTAGTATATGTAGATTAAAGAATCATTTAATAAACTCTGGCTTTCAAGTGTTGTTCTACTTACATTTTTTTAAATTCGCAAGTGGAACAACTAGATAAATAGTTATGATAAAAGATGTTCATGTATGCAGTCACTGATATACATGTTAAAAACATAGAATAATGTAACTATCAGTAATATGTACATTTGTTAAGCAGAACTAACAAATATTTATATTTTTAAAAACATAATTGTTATACACGTTTATACAAAGCAATACGCATATATAGATACATATCTATAGTCCAAATAAATTCTTATATACAGAGGGATATGCAGTATATTTCTGTTTGCGTATGGTGATTATGTGTGGAATAGCTAATTCTTGAGTAGTTTTCTGTAGCTAAGTTGGTTATCTGTGGATCTTATGTTGGCAATTGTATGCACAGAAAGCTACCATCCAAACTCCATTGAATGCAGTAAAATCTTGAAAAAACAAAAAGCAGACTTTGCAGCTGCATCACTTACCAGTGCCACAGAACTATTAGCTGAGATATCTGTAACACTACAAGCATAATCTCCTACTGTCTTCATTGAGCCAACTACAAATACCTATGCTTTGAATTCACCTTTGTGTCACCAAAGTGAATTGATAATAACAGCCTTTGCCAATGTCAAACGCGTAGGCATCTTAGGTACAATGTAAGGTGTGCATTCACTTATCTAGATCCTGTCATATGCCTGAACTATTAACATTTCACATGTATAGCAATTCTTGAAAAGCACATTCATGTGGCTCATTTGGCTGAAAAAGCTGGCCACATAGACATAATACACATCCCTATGAGTCCCCATCCCAATTTCCTTGTTAAACGAAGCTACTCCAACTCATGTTGTGACAAACAAGATAAAGCAGTCTCAATGCAAAGATCAATAGACTGATACACTCTACCACAACCCAGAAGTCTTAACGCTTGTGGCTGTGCCACGGTTTGCACGTGACACATCATACCTGGACATATACACACACTCAACATCATTTAACACACAAACACTCCTTGACAACCCTGACCCACATTTAACAGCAAACATGACTCCCTGAGAGCACAAACACCCCCTACAATGCAGCTAACCATGGTCAAGTGTGGTGCATATTTCTGGGTGGAAGATCAAATGGGGGGCCATGTGTGCACCTAGACAGACCGTAAAGGCACATCACGTCAGCATGATGTGACCTAGGTTCAGTTTACTGATAATGTACATGCACACTCACATACTCTAACTGTGTGTTAAGCCCAGATGCTGATGTGCATTAGTCTACAATGTTGTGCACAACTCAACAATCACACCATATTTTAACTACCTATCAACTCCTGTGACACCCATTCTTGTACAATAATCCAGGTCCTCGTGCAACTAACACATACATCAGTAATGAATTAGTAAGTACAGAAACACAGTCTAACTTATTAAGCATTGTCATGGACCCACACACACCATCTACATGAAATATGCAACTAATGTGAATGGTATTACAACCATCCAAATTCCACTACACAGGAGATAACAGTGAATAAACACCTTTTATACAATGGATCTCTAATTTAAGAGTAGTCCTGGAAGACAAGAGGGCCAGGACTCAGTCTGATTTGTACCTACCTTGCACTCTCAGTCTCCATGTGGACAGGACATTGAAAGTCAGTCTCAACTGGGACTAATGTGTATTGGCACAAAGTGGCATCCACATGTGACAAATTTGTCAATGGAAGTACTTAACAAGATCCACTGAAGGAACAGCAATGGGCCCATATTTTTAAGTCACATTTTGCAGTTTACACAGTGCTCTGTGTACATATGTGGCTAAAGTAATCATCATGTATGTAGAGTCACAACGCTTCCAAGTATATTGACAAGAAGGTTCACTTTGTACACATCAAATACATATGCAACATACATTTCATTGAGTTTTGTCCGTTGACAGACTTGCACTATAGACTTAGAAATCTGCCTAAACTATGAATGCATACAATATCCAAAGCAAGGTCTGGCCCTTCACCCCACACTCCTACACAAACCTCATGCGGACATTGACACCCAGCCAATATAGGTAAACAAATCCACAGAACATCCCAATAGACTTACCTACTCTATGAATCATATGCTATCAGTGTCATACTAACAGAACTGTACTCACCCATCACAAATTACACATGACTGACAATTAACAGCAAGAGATATGTTTGGACACAGGAATACCAAAAGCAATACAAAAATACTTTATTCAGCCTCCATAGTGCAATGATGAAATCAAAGGCCAATGGCCAGTCCAAATGTCTATGTTGTGGGCCAGCAAAGTGTGGCATACCCAAACTTGCCTTCAATAATGCTGCTGAGGGATACCTACCCAGTAAGAGGCATCTAGGGGGCAGGCCATGCACCAAAAGAAAATATTTAGGGTGGGCTGGGTTGGTCCTTCGGAGGGCTGGGCTAAGGATTGTGGGGGTCGGCTGGCTCAGTGGGAGGGCAGGATGTAGGGGGGAGGCTGGGTTTTACCATTTTTGGTATTTTATATCCCTGAAGGGTAGTGAAGGGAATAGGGAGGGGTGCCTTTTTGCCTTTACTTTTGGTCCCCATGGAGGTACTGGGGTAGGATTGGGAAGATGATCTTCTGGGTTTATGATGGGGTGGGGCGGTGGGAGGATGGGGAGCATTCCCATTCTGGGTACCTTGCTGTTGCTTTTGGGTCTCAGTAGGTGGCTGGCTGAGTGTTTTGGGGGTGGATGTAGAAGGGTATGGCAGGGGCGGCAGGGTCTTCCTTTTAAGTTTGGGAGGGGGTTGGTCAGTTTGGGAAGGGAAGAGGTCAAGGACATTGAGGTAGAGTCTTTGGGCCAATTGGGTACGAGGAGAGGCAAGGGTAGGGGTTGTGGAGGCAGAGGGTTGTGACGTATGTGGCATGTCTTTGTGTGCTGGTATGGTGTCTGTCGTGGCTGTGTGTGATAGTGTGCTGTCTGCTTGTTTGTCTGAATGTGAGCCATGTGGTGCAGTGGATGTTGTGTCTGCCTTTATGTCAGTGGATGTGGAAGTCAGTGTGTCTGCTAAGTGCGTGTGTCTGTCTTTCACCTTATGTCTGTGTGTTTGTGTGCTGCGTGTGGATGTTGATGTGGATGCGTGGTCAGGTTTGCATGTGCTTTGGTTGGGTGTGGGAATAGGGACTGTGGATGGGAACGAGGCAGGAGAGGGGTGGAACTCTGGATTTGGGATAAGGCTGCTGTCATTGTGGAGGCTAAAGCCTGAATAGATCTCTGTAGAGAAGACATGTCAGAGTGAATGCCCTCCAAGAAAGACACCATCTGGGTCTGCTGATTGGTATGCACCCGGAGGACACTCAGCACTGCTGTCTGACCCACAGAGATCTGCCTCAGGAGGTCAATGACCTCTACACTGAGGGCAGCAGGGGAGACACACATAGGGGATGAGGTATCTGTTGCAAAGGAGACTCCTCCCCTTTTAGGGGAATGGCCACGGGCAGGTTGCTGGGGAGCAGCTGTG
The DNA here is from genome assembly GCA_963921515.1 of Calotriton arnoldi. Taxonomy (NCBI): domain Eukaryota; kingdom Metazoa; phylum Chordata; class Amphibia; order Caudata; family Salamandridae; genus Calotriton; species Calotriton arnoldi. Next base: position 840,190 of record CAWUFW010001141.1, read on the forward strand.
TGGGTGGAGATGTTGGGGGTGTGGTGGACTCAGATGGAGCGGACACAGGTCCAGGGGGATCCACCACCACCTGGAAGGGCTCACTGGAACTAGGCTCTGATGAAGATGCTCCAGCCATCACGTGAGTCAGCTCCTCAGTGGCACTCCCATCACCCTCTGTGCCACTAGTTCCTTCTTGCTCACTGGCAGCACGAGAACCACTGTAGCCAACTGCCTCCCCAACATTTGTGGCACGATCTCCTTCGCTGCCCTGGTCTGATGCTGAAAAACAGATTTGAAAAGAAATTAGTTGAGATGTTCATATGCACTTGGTACATAGGTGTAATACCAACTCTACCCCCATTGGCTAACATTATAAATTGTACTTGGATGACAACATTAGGTGATATAGAGTCAATAGCACATTACTGAAAGATACAAGACCTGTGCGCACTCTCACATAATGGTGTCAGGATCATAGTTTGCTGCAACGTCATGTTTCATCTTATCAACAACTTATCCACACCTATGTACCAGTTGATATTTTGTCTCTCATTCCTGATTCCCTCATGGTATACCCCTCTTACCTCATGTGATCCAAGGGAGAATAGACCTTCTATTTAGAAATGAAATAACACTGCAGCCTTTACATACAGCATATAGCGAGCTATCCCTAATCCAGAGCTTGCAGAACAGCAGGTGCCCTGCTTCAGTTAACATATTTTGATAAGTCACCATCAAGATGTAGGACTCATGGAATAGGCTATTTCAGACAGGTCACATTACAGTTGAACATCTGTCCATTAGCAGATGAAGCAGTTCAAAGTGTCACATGTGTAACTCATATAGAAGTTACACATGGAATATAGGCATAGCAAGTCAAAAATGTATGTCTACAAGTATTGTGTCATGTCAGCACAGTGGAATTATCAAATGTACTGTAGGCAGATTGCAACACTTTTAACAGTTTGCCATGTAAACACAGCTTATCACACTGCCAATGAAAATTACTGAATATTACTTCAGGGACATGTGGCTTACTATACTACCAGGCCAGGTAGAATCATTGTGTGGCCACAATCTTAGTGGAAAACATTTTACTTGATACCTTTTGACAACACTATTTCTTATTGTGTATATCCTACTGATGTCCACACCTCACAAGGACAAGTCAGCCAATCCCTCCCTGATAAATATCATCATTCACATATTATCCAGCTTAGATGCTGTTGTGTTCTTCATCTGAATATATCTGCCCTTCTCAGGTGTCGCTGAAGCCACATTTTCAGATATCTGATTTACAGTGCTAAACCATAATTTTATTTTCCTAAAAATGATAATGCCCCTTGTAACAACCATCAATACCATTGGAATGTGTAACGTCCACAATCATGTACTTACCCCCGTTACCAACTAACACCTACTTTGCTAGGCACTCACAGACATCTATTGTCACCTACATATAGTCCAAAACATGGAATCTGCTTAAAATCAGATAGGATGTATTATGTCACTCACCTATGGTAAGGTCCAGTCTGACATGTGACATCAGTACACATAAGTCTAAATTTTGCAAGCAGCTACATTGGACAACAAATAGCACCAATGCTGTTTGTAAATTTTTTAACACATATCAATTTCTACTTACCAAGGCCTGCAATTACACATTGCCTGCTAGCTGGATGTATTGCATGACTTGTCACAGTCAAGTTCACAAGCATAAAATAACACAAAAGTGTTGTTGTTTCAATACAGAAACCAGGACAAACAATAGTATTTGGGATGAACCATGTTGAGCATCACCGAAATACGTAAAGGGTTTTTTCTTGCACATTGTGTCATGTGCCCATTATACAATGGAATAGCACTAGTGGCAATACCCAGCCTATTTTAGTCGTACATGTCCCAGAATCAAGGGACCTAAACATGCACCAACAACTATTGTTGCATATGCTTTATGCTACACATTACATAGGTCTCGATTGTCTCAAAACCTAAAAGTCATAACATTGGCTTCAATACGTGAACATGAATGGTATTGTACAAAGTTCATCAAGGCACATACTCACCCCCTCCTTGCTGCTGTCTTGCTCTCAACTAACATTGAGATTGGGATATGCCACCACCAGGATGCGACGCATTAGGAGGGTCAAGAAGTGGTGCGCGCCCCTCCTGCCTGGAGGTGCCAGGCCCAGCTGGACTTCGGCAATCTTCTTGGCCCAGCCTCTCAGGTCCTGCTACCGTTTTCGGCAGTGGCCACTGCTCCAACGTGTGACCCCCAGCAAACACACCTTCTGGGTGATGGTCCTCCACAGAAAAACCTTCTGATGGGCGTTGACCTGTAAGGATGACATGGTATCGGATACTTAGTACACATGCAAGATGTACATATCCATGTACTTCGTCACATAGGTCATGAATAGCTAGCTTAACCAATGTCCAAGTTAGCAGACTAGAATTCTCAACACTGCACCTGTTGTCAAACATGCAACATTTACATAATTATGAACCCATTTTTATTTCCTGTTGACACCACACTCTAACCTGACCTTGCCCTAAGTGACTATGCAACACCTCTCTCTACACTGTGGATGGGATAACAACACAGGTGGTATGAAATCTCATAACTGCTAACCTCAGCACACCTATGTCTTCTGCGGAAGGGAACAGTAGCATTTTGGCCCTGGACATACACCTAACTAGTATGGGTATTTACCAATGATTACACTGTGTCAATAAAACATTGTTCAACATGATCTACACATGGCCTGAATGGACATCAAAACTCATACACCTGGTTGCCATCCTACATTTGACATGACCATTGTTGAGCACTGTGCCTTGCTATGTGAGGGTTTGTGACATAACTGATGTAACACTGATATTGCATCATGTGTGTGGAGTTGTTGTTGTGACTGTATACATTAACAACTTAAACACATATGAAAGTAACATTTCACCTTCACCATAAGAGTTTGATTAGCTATGACTCCACAAGCAAATGTATTTTGAAATATGATAGAAAAAAAGGCATCATTATGTCAAACTGATGTGTACATGCCTAACTAATACACCATACGAAATTTGTGGTTGATGATAGGATATTCAGATGAGAACAGTGATATAAAGTCCAGAACAGTACTGACACATATACAGCAGTGAACTTGTCCATCACATTTACATACACACTTTTAGACAATTGGCTACAGATTCAGATGTTTGTCTCCTTGTAACAATCTACCCTATGTGCATGGTCCCTGACATGTAAAATATGTATTCAGCCGCTTTGGTGTGAAGGCAGGGGCCCTGCTCCCTGCTCCATGTACAGTGAGACATTGTAGCTCCCAGAGGATTTGAACAGCAGCAGATAGATGGGGAGGTCTGTAGAAGTGCAGTTTCTGTAGGCAAGTGATCTGTATTGCAAAACGAAGACTTGTTTCTAGACCGCATAGACGGTCTTCTGTGCGGGCAGTCAAAGGAATAGGTCCGCATCTGTCGCATTTTCTGAAGTCATCCAATACCTTCAAAAGCTGCCTGACACGCCGCCCACAGCGCGGTTCAAAATAGCCGGCGGTCCGCGAGTAAGATTGTTACATTAGTAGTGGAAGCTTACCGCGTCGGTCTTCACTGCAGGAGGACATAATCAGTGAACCACAACTGTCACCATAACAAGTTAAAGCCTATGGCTGTGTCTGCCTTGGTTCTGAACCTCCTACCGCAATTTTTGAATGAAGGTTCGGGTAGGGAAAAAAATATTGCCAATGTTGTTGTTTTGTACTTCACCATGCCTGGATGCGCTTTATTGTGTGTTTAAGGAGCATCCAAATCAAACGACCACACTCACATGATGAAGTAATCTTGAGAAGACCCTGAAACACTTGTTGGCAGGCTAAACCAACATGAAAGTACACAGCCAAGTTTCTGATTTTCCTCTTTCTCTCAGGCAGTGTGCATTAACCGGTGTCAATACATAACATAATCCCACTGTGTGACTTGCTCAGTCATTTAAAATACCAAGGCCATATGTTCTTGGCTTGTGAGATTTGGACTATGTCCTGCTTGATTTTGCCTCAAAAATTCTGTCACTAGTGATATGAGTCTAGTGTACTTACATTCCTGTGTAGCTATACATTTGAGACATATTCAGAAATGATGTATGCTGTGGTGTGTTCACAAACTTTTTGTTCTGTGAAATCTGGTTTGCACTGCCATGGACTGTCATGTGTGGTTACTTGGTCTTTGGTGTTTGTCTAAGTATATGTTGCTGGGGAGATTGTGATCTAACACCTACTGTATATACGCTCCACACATAGCTATCGCGGAGGAGCCCGAAGACAGCCTCCCGTCTACAGGCCCTTTCCTGACCTACAAACCATGGAAGAGAAAGACGTGATCAGAAAATACTGTCTCAATAAGGCGACAATGAATGATTTGTGCCAGCAGTTGGCACCTTCATTGCGTCCACATAGCTACTATCTGACATCACTGACACCCAAAATTAAGGTGATGACAGTACTGCATTTCTTGGCCACTCAGTCGTTCCAGTACACAGTGGCAATATCTTGCGGACTGCCCAGCCTATGTTTAGCAATGTACTGCAGGCATTGACCAGACACATGGACAGCTTATCAAGTTTCCCAAATTCGTCAATATCAAAGCTGATTGTTATGGGTTTGGGTGAATCCCACATCATTGGAGCAATTGATGGGACATATATTGATTTGATTCCACCACTGGCCAATGAGTAAGTATATAGGAACAGGAAGCACTTCCACTCAATCAATATGCAGGTGGTGTGTTTGCCAGATATGTGTATTTCCCACATCTGTGCCAGATGACCTAGATCAGCCCATGACGCATACATTCTACGGAACAGCATCATACCACATTTGATGACTCAACTACTTCCAGAGCTGGCCTGGCTTGTTGGTAAGTAAGGTTTTTAATGATGTTTGTTGTGAGAGGTTTTGTGTGTCCATTTAGTAAATGTTTGCTTCAACATTGTATTCATGTCTATCTTCTATTTAGGAGACACAGTGTACCCCAACCAGCCATGGTTACTAACGCCATTGCGGAATCTAGTCGCCCCAGGAGAAGTCTGCTTCAATGAGGCCAATGGGAGTACAAGGAGGATAGTGGAGCGGGCTTTTGGCCTGCTTAAGGCAAGATTCTGCTGTCTTGATAAAAATGGAACAGCCCTGCAATATTCACCTGGAAAGGTGTGCCAGATCAACGTTGTCTGCTGCATGCTCCACAACCTGGCAATAAGGAGAAACAGCCCTTTAATTGAAGATGAAGGAGACCAGCTGGTGCCACCGGCTGAGGATCTGGGACTGGGCAAAGAAGACAGTGGTGAGGAGGAAGGAGTTGACTTGTGACAACAGCTTATCAACAACTTCTTTTAATGAATGTAGGTATGCACTGAGATGTATTTCCATTTTTACAGTATTTGTTGTTGTGTAGCTGTGTGGACTTTGTGTATGTACACATCAGAGTGTAGGATAAGTGTGCTAATGTTTGTGCAGGACAGATGTTGGATGTGGTTATAGTTACATGCACACTGTGGGGCCGATTCCGATCTCGGCCGGTAGGGCACCGAATCGGATTCGGCTTAACCGGATCCGATTCGGAGCCCTCTTTCCCGACCGATTCGTACGTGCGTCCGGCCGAGCAAGCGCACGCGAAATCGCCGACCGACTCGTAAGCGGGTCCGAACTGCTCCGACCGATTCGCACGGACACGACTCGTACAGCGCAATGGAGACGTTCCCCGGCCGGGCAAGTACGATGCGCGCCGCGAGCAGTCCGACAGACTCGTGCCGTCCGGCTCGAAAGAGCAGTTGGAGCCGGACTTTGGGGGTCCGTGTCGGACCCCCCTGTACGCGTAGCCGAGGGAGTTGCACACAGGGGGGACCCATGGGTCCCCCCTACCTGTGCATGTACACCGCGAGTCGCATCGAGGCGTACCCGCTGTAGGGGGCGCCCTTGTTCGCCTCGCACCCATTGAGTCAATGGGAGCCCACGTACGCGTTGTACGTCCGGCTCCCATTGACTTCAATGGGAGTCCGACCGACTCGAGTCCGATTGCATGCGTGCGCATCGTACTCGTTTGGTCGGACTGCCAGGGTCCGATTCAGTCGGAAATCTCTCCGGGTCCGGCTCGGTCGGAGTGATTTCCGGCCGAGATCGGAATTGGCCCCAGTGTCATTTATGCCTAACTAGTGTTAACAGTAACATTGTTCTGGCTGACGTTTCAGTTTGTTCTTACTTGTGAGACCTGATTTGTCCTTGCTAATCCTATTTCATTTTGTTGTTTCAGTTTACTTTGCCATGTCATCAACTGAGGGGAGTTCCTGAGTTGTGCCATCACCAGGCATATGATACTGTGTCTGAGTACAACCTGGACATGGAATGATCCTGGGAATGTCTGGCACAGACTTTAATCTTACATATCTGTTCAGACACCTGCTTGCAACAGTAGGAATGGAAGTTGCTAGAACACCAATGGACTTCCATCCCATTGTGTGTACTTTGGTTTGCAATATGTGTACCATCATGAGCTCATATACAATGTGGTAGTGGGGATAGACCATGGTAATTTCCATTTATCTCACCTAGAAAATCAATGTGTGAAAATTGATGTAGCTGTAGATGTGTGTCCTCGTTGTATGTCACAGTGCAAGTGCCACACCACTGACGTATGCTTGCAACCTACCTAAAGATGCAACACAACTAGTTGTAATGGGACCTGTTCTCACTGGCCAGTAGTACAGTCCTGTTTGCTTTTCTTTTGTCTACTGATTGTGTATGGCATTTATGGTGGTTGTGATCTGCTACCAGATATTCACGAGAAATAAAATTTGTGTTTCACATTGTAGTTTGCATTGTCTGATGTAGCTCCTCCTAAATTGTTGTTTTGTTGATTGAACATGACAAAATAGGTAGGTGGCATAGATTGTTGAGTTGGATTTCAACTTGTGATGATTGTTCATACAATTGCCTATATGTGAATAGGTACAGTGGACTAAAGTTTGTATGATATACTGAATCGGTGTAAGTATATTACAGTTCCATGTTTGCGTGACTTTGTGGCACCTAAGTTACAATTTACATGTACTTGTTGACCTAGGTTGATTACTCTTTCATCAGAGCGATCACATGACCCTTACAACAATTTTAGATAGATGTCAAAGCCACATGAGCTAGTATTGATGTACAAAGTGTTTTTATTTAACAAACATGGTGAATAGGTGGCGACACACGATATGGATCAGTAACAAAAAAAAAGAAATTTGAGAAGTTGACAGTGTTGTTGGTTTATTTATTTATTTGAAAAGTTTTATAAAGTGCGAACATGACCCATACAGGTATCAGAGCGCTGTACAAAGTGGCATAAGTATGAGTACAACAACAAAAAGGAACAAATGAGATTACTTAACAACCAAAAGGTAAAAGGGGGAAACACACAAGGTCAAAGGGGGGCATGGGGAGTCAGTCAATCTAGTGGGACCTGTAAGGTTACAGCAGATCAAAGTAGATCAAAAAGACAAGTGAGAAGAAAAATAATACCAATTGAAACAACACGGTAAAAGGAGTATCAAGACTGGAGAAATCCAACAGATCATAGCCACAGTTATCAGAGTCCAAAGTCCAACAATGTGCTTCCATCTGATGTGGAACATTTGGTATGATTGGTCAACAAAGTGAACGGTTAGTGCACAAAGAACAAAATCAGGTGCGCTGTTTTTTACTGGCTGGGGGTTGTGCATTGCCATCCAACCCTCCCTTATCTTTCTTTGGATGACCCACCCCATGTTTGAGGGGGGACAACTGCAGGCTCCTGGGGTACTGAGGATTCTCCACCAGGCTCAGCATTCCTCCCTGTGGCTTGCGCAGATGTTGAGGGCACAGATGAAGACGTCACACAGGGAGGGGTACTTGTGTGTGAAAATGCCTGGCGGAGGGCGGCACTGATCTCCCTCAGCAACCCATGACCGTATCCATTTTTAATCATTGAAATGCACAAGTCTTTGGTCTAGGGACACCTGCAGTTGTTCGATGTTCCGGAGGTGTTCAGAAACCTGGCCCACTGCTCCCTGGTGCCCCTCATAGGCATCCAGTACCCGTGGGAGGTTGGCCTGGGCATCAGTGGCACCAGTTGTTGGCCGACGTGGATCCAGACATCCCCTCCCACCACCCCTTCCCCCACGGGCTGGCATGGTTTGTGCCTGCACAGCCGAACATGATCCTCCTTCTTTATTGACAGGGTTTGGGTCCATCAAATCCAGAGTATACTGTGTTGCTGTGTTCATGTTGTTGCCTGTGGTTGATGGTGTATGTGTTGTGGTAGGGGTCAGCTGTGTGTTGGTAGCTGAGGTGGGAGATGTCGCAGTGGATCCTGCTGGACATGCTGGTGCCGTCTGCCAAGCCAAACCTGATGGCCCAGGTTCCTCCTCCTCCCCGTCCAAGAGTACAGGAGAGTATTCTTCACTGGGGAGCTCATTCAGGATTGGAGTCTGAGACTGGCTGGTTTCTTCACTCTACATGGAGGTGTTTCCAGATTGCCCTGTTGGTACAGCTATGACACTGTCAATTATGTGATTATACATTGTACCTCAACTGAAACACATTAAGTAAATGTCTGGATCCAGAAACAGTTTTTAATGGATGATTTGGAACATATTCCCATGATGTTACCCTTTATTTTGCATAAACCATGCAACTTTATCATGATTTGGATTAGGGTCTTGCTCCACCTCTGTGCTGAGATGGTAATGTTCTCAAACTTTATAGTACAATGTCTACTGGCATTGACTTGTACCTGACACTCTGTAGATGACACTAAGGATTAGTGAGCTCCACATCTAACTAATTGGCATGACATACATAATCATCAATTAGAAATGTTAGTTCTTGTTATTCCTGTGTGCTGTGCATGGTCTATGTATCATCAGGCACATTGAAGTAACAGCCTAACCACGAACAGTCTGTGAATTTCCCAATAAAATGTAGTAATGGTGCGAGTGATGTGCTCATCTACTCAAGAGTCTGGGGTACCTAAGCCTAAGTAGGCATACATGTATGTGTATAGCATTGTGTATACACAGCTCAGTGATTTCTACCTTACACTTCATAGTAAGATGTGAGGTAAATGGTTTTGGAGGTACATTACTGGTGACTGTTTTTGTGAGCTTGTGTTAGAAGGCCTGCTGGGATGTGTGGTCATTTCTAACACCCCCCCTTAACCAATGACTTTCTGCCAGTGAGGGAGAGTATAGTAGCAAGATGGCTGACAGAGGTGGCTGTAGTTTGGAGTAAAAGGCTTGCTGGGATGTGTGGTCATTTCTAACACTCCCCCCTCCACTTGACCAATGACTTCCTGCCAGTGAGGGGGAGTGTAGTAGCAAGATGGCTGACAGAGGTGGCTATAGTTTGGAGGACAAGGCCTGATAGGATGTGTGGTCATTTGTAACACTCCCCCCTCTACTTGACCAATGACTTCCTGCCAGTGAGGGAGAGTGTACTAGTATCAAGATGGCTGACCCAGGTGGCTGTAGTTTGGAGTCCAAGGCCTGATGGGATTTGTGGTCAGTGGAATGTGTCCTCTTCCCACCCAGCACAACCAACCCACCTAGGCATATTGCTTCCTGCCAGTGAAGGAGAGTGTAGTAGCAATATGGCTGACCCAGGTGACTGTAGTTTGGAGTCCAAGGCCTGATAGGATTTGTGGTCAGTGGTATGAATCATCCTCCCCACCAGCACATCCAACCCACCTGGGTCTATTGCTTCCTGCCATTGAGGGAGAGTGAAGATAGAGAGATGGCTGACAGAGGTGGCTGTAGTTTGGAATAAAAGGCCTGCTGGGATGTTTGGTCATTCCTAACACTCCCCCCCACTTGACCAAGGACTTCCTGTCAGTGAAGGAGAGTGAAGATAGAGAGATGGCTGACAGAGGTGGCTGAAGTTTGGAATACAAGGCCTGCTGGAATGTGTGGTCATTCCTAACACTCCCCCCCACTTCACCAATGACTTCCTGTCAGTGTGGGAGAGTGAAGTTAGAGAGATGGCTGACAGAGGTGGCTGTAGTTTGTAGTACAAGGCCTGCTGGGATGTGTGGTAATTTCTAACACCCCCCCACCCCCACTTGACCATTGACTTCCTGCCAGTGAGGGGGTGTGTAGTAGCAAGATGGTTGACAGAGGTGGCTGTAGTTTGGAGTACAAGGCCTGCTGGCATGTGTGGTAATTTCTAATACTCCTCGCCTCCCACTTGACCAATGACTTCCAGCCAGTGAGGGAAAGTATAGTAGCAAGAGGGCTGACCCAGGTGGCTGTAGTTTGGAGTCCAAGGCCTGATGGGATTTGTGGTCCTTGGAATTTGTCCTCCTCCTACCCAGCACACCCAGCCCACCTGGGACTATTGCTTCCTGCCAGTGAGGGAGTGTGTAGTAGCAAGATGGCTGACCCAGGTGGCTGTAGTTTGGAGTCCAAGGCCTGATGGGATTTGTGGTAAGTGAAAAGTGTCTTCCTACCACCCAGCCCACCTGGGCTTACCAAACGGTGTAGGGATGTGAAGGGGGCACCATAGGTTCCCTCCAGGGCCTCAACAGGAGGGCCAAGAGAGAAGGGGTCCTTGCTAGGGGCCCCAAAAGTCACTCTCCAGCAGCCGTTCCATGTCGGAAAGGCTGACATGGGAAGGCTGTCGGATACCAACATCATAATCCCAATGGCGGAAACGCTGTCCGTAAGGGATTATGTGCGGCTTCCGACAGGCCGACAGGCTCCTCGAGCCCATTGGAACCGACTCGGGGGCATATTATCAAGGGCAGAATCACCACTTTAGCGGCACTTTTTGCCGATAAAGCGGCGATATTTTTATCGCCCTATTAGCAAGCTGTCGCTAACAGCTGTTAGCGACAGCTTTATGGCGAACACGACCGTTTTGTTGCCGCTTTGCATGTCAGCGATAATTATCGCTAATGACATGCAAAGTAGGCGTTCTCAACTAAAAGCAACTGCAAACAGTCGCTAACACAACTTCCCCCTATTAGCAATGCCCGCGAAGCGATAAAAAAACTCGCACTGATCGCGATTATCGCTGGAATTTAACACCTGAAAAAAACTTGACTTAACCATCTTGTCAATGGGAGGTGGATTGTAAGGTTAAGTCCTCACCTGCCTATTAGCAAGCTTTTCATTAGCGCAGTGAATTTATCGCTGGATTTCTCGCGCTATTGCTGGGTTTCGCCGCTATCGCTGGATTTTTTATCGCCTTGGAGATAAGCGTTGATAATAACGCGTTATCTCCGCGATGAAATCCAGCGATAGCCGGCGATAAAAAAAACAGCGCTAAGCGCGCTTTGCGATAATTATCGCAAGTCCTTGGTAATATGCCCCAGGGTTTCCCCGGCCGGTTTACACTCCGACTGCCGACATTATAATTCGGCGGTCGTAATGTAAACCTACCAAGTCGGTCTGTAAGCCTCAGATGAGTGGTCTGAGGCTTACCAACTGACATTGTAATTAGGCCCTTATTGTTATAAGTTATATTGGAGTGGGAATGGTGAATGTTGCCTCTTTTGTATGCAGCACCTTCCCTGTGTTAAGTTATATTAGAGACGCAGAACGCGCACAACAGTACTGGCATAGGGGGCACAACATTTACCTCAGCCAAATTCCCTGTTTGGGGCTCCTTCCCAGCCTTTCTGACGAACTTTTCACGGCGGGGTCCCCACCATGAAAAGGTCATCGGAAAGGCAGGTGATGCCGGCATCAGCACTGCCTCAATAGACCACCACTTTCCTCACCACCGTGGGATCAGAGATCCTGACGGTGGTGGCGGTTTTGTGCTGGTCCGACCAAACTCCTCGTAATCAAGAAGGTGGTGGTCAGACCGCCAACTACGGTACGGCAGTCCCTAGACCACTGTACTCGTTATCAGGACCTTAGTGCAGATTTCTGTAGGTGACGCCATATACTTTGGTTAAAATTCTAGTAACATCCCTGTATGGCTGTATGGGGGTATATTTTTAGTATAGATTAGATCATAGCTTGCTCAAAGTCAATAATAATTTTTGGGGGATAGTAGTTCTGTGACTGCTGCTTAATGTGGTTTAGCAGTTCCATGTAGGTTCTGACTTGTTTGTTTGGGAGTAATGCATACACAAAAGGCATATTAGTTCCTTTTTTAATTCACTATGTATGGTGTATAGCTGATGGAATGGTTTGGGACACATTTTAAATGTGCCATCCACCATCTATGTTTGACATTGGGCTAGTTCAAGTAAGTTTGTAGGGGTAGCAAATATAAGAATGTGTTTGTTATTACTTTTATTATCATATAACAGGAATTGTCCCTCTCTGGTCATTATGAGGTGTGGTGGGATGTCTGTATCGCTGGTGGCCCTTTTAGTTCGTGTTATAAAGCGTTTTAAGGTAGGTATTGATGATATTGATGGTAATGGCCTGTATTATGTTCTGGTACATGGGGTAATGTATCTTTCAGTATTTGTGCTGTGTGTTCTTGGGAACTAGTGCTTGCTTCTCTTATATTTTCTAATACTTCTCTCACTTATATTTCTGTTACATTGGAAGGGTGGTTATGTTCTTTTACAATAATTACAACAGTTTCTTTGGTAGTTGCCCTCCCATAACATGCATTAGAATAATACTTGGTACATTTCCAATGCATATGTTCAGCATAAGCATTTTCTTGACTGTACGCATATCCCATGTAACACAGTAAAAGTTTTGACATCTGGTGCCACGTCCGACCGCCGCATTATGATGTGTGGCGGTTGGAGGCAGCAGGCGGAGGGACCGACCGATGCTTCAGACAGGCTCAAGGAGCCCGTTCAACCATCAATTGGAACATAATACCCTACAATAAGAAGTGCCTGCTCAGGCATCGCCATAGGGATTACTATGCCCCTTTCTGACAGCCTTCCTTTGCGGCCCAACAGTCATAGAAAGGCTGTTGGAAATGGACTTTGGGGAGCTCTAGCAGGACCCGCGTCCCCCTACAGCCCCCGCTATGAGGTCTGAGGGGCACCTGTAGTGCCCCCCAAACATCCATACCCTGTGTGCCAGGCACCAAATGGTGCCTGGCACATGGTGCATGGATGTCTGAAAACATACATTTTTCCAATGCGGCTGGTGCTGCGGCCCTTTTACAGCCGCCATACAAGCCGCAATGGAAAAATGGATGTTTCCGACCGCCTCATGGGCAATCACATCCTAATTTGGTGGATGGAACCTTCGAGTACTACTCGGGCGGTTTCCATTCCGAAACGATGTCGGTCGGCAGGCATCGTAATAAGACCCTAAGGGGTCGATTACGATGGCGGGCGGACGTGGCACCAGATGTCAAAACTTTTACTGTGTTACATGGGATATGCGTACAGTCAAGAAAATGCTTATGCTGAACATATGCATTGGAAATGTACCAAGTATTATTCTAATGCATGTTATGGGAGGGCAACTACCATTTGCAAAAGGGACCGCACGCCATAGGTGCGGCGGTCCCGCAATACACATTAGGATGCGCCTGCCACACTGGCGGGCGCATCCCGTATTTTTACATTGCGGCAGGCGGTGCTGCAAGCAGCACCCGCCGCAATGTAAAAATACATGTTGTGCTTTTGCATGTACAACGTGACAGGCACCGTGCGGTGCCTGCCACCTTTTACATGCAAATGCAGGAGGGTACCATAGGTACCCCCCACGTGCAGCCTCCCATCCCCCCACCCCCCGGGGGCCCACAACGGGCCCCCGAAGGCATTCTCCGCCTGTCTTTTTGCGGCGGGATCTCCGCCGCAAAGGACAGGCATCGTAATGCCCACGGCGGTGCCTGCACGGCACCACCCACAATGCCCCATTGTACCGTGTCCCGCAAGGCGGTCAGAAAAGGACCGCCTTGCGGGACCACGGCGGACGGTCTTTCCGTCCGCCGCGGTACAATTCCCATTCCCACCGCCATCCTAATGTGGCGGTGGGAATATTCAGGTAGATGGCGGGCGGATCGCCACCGCCGGCCCGGCGGTGGCGATCCGCCCGCCATCGTAATGACCCCCTAAGTCTTTATTTACTGTAACAACATGAAAATAGTTATTAATAAATGTTTTTTATTAATATACAGTAAAATAGACATTTCCGTTTTTTTTCAAAACTCACTTGTATCTTATTTAGCAAAGTTTTGTCTTTTTGGAAACTTTTCCTTCTGCAAGCTTCTTCTTGAAACAGGTGTTTTTTTCTGCTGGAAGAGAAAAGGTAGTTTTATTTGTTGCACATATTATATTTTTGATGTTTAACGACGATTAGGTTATTCTGAGTTTAAACTGTTGCTGTTTAAAGCAGTTTTTTAGATATACTTACTTTTTTTGATGTGTACTTGTTGATGGAGTTTAGTTGAAGGTTGAATAATCTGTTGAAAAGGATATATGTTAAAAACTGTGTTGGCAATTGTTTATTAAGAATTGTTTTTTAAAGTTAAATGTACTAAAGTTCCTATTTTAAGTATAACTGTTACTTACTTAGAGAAGTTGATGCATGGTTGTATATACTGCAGGCTTCTCTTTTGCAGGGAAAATCCAGCAGAGTTTCCTCCTCTTCAAATATTTGGCATTTTTTTAGCTCTTTTTTGGTTACATTTCTGTGGCTTTTTTATTGGTTGTTTAATTGGTTAAGCTATTTTATTGGTTATAGTTTGGTATAGTTTCATAATATTGGTTGTATTAGCTTCTTTTCATTCTTTTTTCAGTTATGACCTTATTTGGAAAACACCAATTAATGTTTTTTTATGCTCATATTCACGATAACTTATTTTATTTAATATTGTATATATTTATTTTAAGTAAAGAAAAAGTATTGTTTGTAGATATAAATATTTGTTGTATGCAAGTGGGATGTAAATATGTGTAATTTATAATTTAGAAGAGTTTTATGTAGATATATTTTAAATGTATTATTTTGGTTAAGTAAAATACTATATTTTATTTATAAATTGTAGTTATTATAGTGTAATGTATTTTTTGTTGTTTGTTTGTTTACATATTGTTTTTCGTAGTTTTATTGCTACTTATTACTTGTTTTAACTATATTTATGTACTCAATATTGTCAATTTTGATATTTTCGATATAGTCTATGGTTAGTTGTGTCTCAATATTTTTATTTACAATATTTTTGTTTTTGATATATGTTAGATTACATATTTTTGACATTGATATTTATTTGTGCGATTTTAGTGACTTTTAAAATTAAATATAGGGTCTCGATATTAAAGTTTTGATAATTCTGTAAGTCGATAATTGTTTTCTCAATATTATGTCAGTGAACCCTTCACAAGTGACTAAGGGCCTGACTGAGAGTTTGGTTCACAGGTTACTCCATCACTAATGTGATGGACATCCCGTCCACCTTATTACAAGTACATTATATTCTATGGTACTTAAATTAAGTAAGACAGTATATCCGTCATAAATGTGATGAAGTACCCATCTGCCAAATTGTTAATTAGGACCTAAGTCTGAGTGTGGAGGGTAAGAACAGGAAAAGGAAGTCAAGTAACACTAGTGATGAGAGGACATCAGTAGCTGCTGGGTTCAGGTTTATCTCAGAGCTTTATGCACCAAAAATCAAGGCTTTAGCTGAACCCCAGACATAACATATGCATTATCGCGAAGCCCTAAGCAGCCACTGCCTCCTGCCTTGCTGAACTGAAGGATTTCTACCCCCAGAAAACATTTATGATCGAAGGTAAAACTGTTGATTGAGGTGAACCGTTAGGTTTCCCAACACTGAGGGGCTGATTATTAGTCCAGCGGTCCAGGGACTGCCATGGCATCAGTGGCGGGAAGACCGCCATTGAGTAGGCGGTCCGATTGCCCTATTACAAACATGGTGGTCAGACCACCACAAGAACTTCTCCACCGCAGTGGTGGGGAAGGCGGGGGGATTGGAGGCGGTGCCGAGGCCGGCACCACCGTGCCAATTAGGAGTTGAATTTCTGCCAAACTGGACCCTGCCAAGAAAAGGTTGCCAGAAAGGAAGGGAAGGGACCCCAAACATGGCCCCAGAGTTCTTTGGCCCATTGGGTATTGAGGCTGGAGGCACATGTTGTATCCCCCCCTCCTATGCCTGCACTGTCGTGCGCACTGTGTGCCAACCACAACATGGTGCCTGGCAACAGTACATGCACGACAGTGCAGGCACTGCAATGCAGTGGCATTGCCTTCCGGCTCACTCTGTTAGCCGAGGTAAGCCTCCGCCTCAAGACCGCTGCCAGCACACCTCCGGCCCGGCGGTTAACTCATAATATGGCAGACAGGATGCCGCCGGCTTGGCAGTAATCTCCTGACCGCCACAACAGCAGTCTGGCAGTAGGACCGCCAGACTCATAATCAGCTGCTAAGTTCCCTATGCCCCTCAGACTAATATTGGCTTGTTCATCCCTATTGTTTTCTATGGATGCTTTTTACATTATCTACAAAAATGTATAAACCACACAATACCTTATATGCTTTGTCTCTGAGAGAAGTCCATCAGTTTGAGCCACAGCTACCACGGATTCACCTTGGATTCCATATTGAAGCCTGCTTTCTAATTCTTTGTACTTGGTACTTAACTTTGTGGGGATGTATGCATTGCCCATTGATTTCACAGAGATATGTCAGCATCCTATGCTTCACGACTGTAAGGAATTCATAAAGTCAGTATTATGCATGCCTCAAAAGGTTTTGCTGTTGCAGGACTGTGTAAGTATGCAAAAAGTGATGGATGGAATGCTTGAATTAATCTCAGCCATTGGTAGTTACTCGGGCACCATCCAGTCCATCCTTATTTTGCACTGCATGCCACCTCAGTTTGGACACTGGCTTGACAGTTTGGGATGAACTGCCCCCATTGGAGCAGGGTCAAGACTGATTTGCATACAGCTGGGTCCAACCTGAGGTGGCATGGTGTGCAAAATAATGATGGACTGGGACGCGGCCCGAGTAATTACCATTGGCTGAGACTAACTCAAGCACTCCATGCATCACTTTTTGTATGCTTTGTTGCAGGACTGTTTAACGTGATTGAAGCAGTTGATGTTGTGGCAAAAAGGACACGTAGAAGATCCATGATGTCTAGGAAGGGGCAGTGCTTTATAGAATGCAGTTGAGTTGTTGACCACTGGGATAGAATGTGTACCCTAGTATTAGGAAAGAAAATGCAAGATTATGGTGTTTCCTCTTGTGAGAGAAGAGCTTGCTCTTTATTTTTACTTCTAGCATTAGGAAGGTTCTTACAGGTTTTATTAAAAGAGTGCCAATGAAATGTGGTGTTATTCTGTTAATGTAAAAAGACTAGAAAAAGTAACTGGGAATTTTTGGGGTCTCCTTGTGAAGATGCACGATGATGAATTAAGGAGAGGTAGTTCATACAAACTGAAGAAGTAAGGAATCTGGGTTTTTTTCCCGATGTGATTTCTTTATCTATCGGTTAATATTAATATTATTGAGGAAGAGTGAAGTGAGGGGCTTGAGGACAATTTCTGCATGTTCAACAGTGGATTGCTGTAGAATTAATGGCACAGACTACTACCAACAGAAATCACAGACAATTTAATCTAACAGATAGTTTCACTTCTTGAAAAAGGTCTTTCTCAGCAGAGCAGTGTTAATTTAAGGCACTCACCAAATAAAATTTACTTTTTAGGTTTCTCCTGCACAGTGCTTTCGCTGTGCTTGTGAAATCTACTGTATTGAATATATCTTAAAAAGGGCTTACATCCCGCCTTCATTTGTGATTTGTCAGCGTGCTTGTCACTTTGGTTTTCCTTTGTTTCTATTGGTTGAAGCATTCTCCCTTGTGTGTTTCTCTCTTTTTTCAGTATCCAAGGCCCCATTACTCATTCTTATCCGCTCTGCTCCGATTTGGTGGTTAGAACCTCTTTCTATTCATTATTTTATTAAGGCTGCACAGCCTTTGCTGTCACCCTTTAGTTATCTTGCTCTTGCTGCACGCATTTACAGCGTCTGGTTGCATTTATTTACAGCGTACTTTTATATGTTGTAATCTCGTCCTGTTGCCAGGTATTTCTACTGTTGTTGCCAGCTCTATGTTTTATTTTGTTTATCTTTGCCTCCGATGCCTTTGAACATATTTTTTCGTTTATATGAGGCATTTTGAAAGGTTTTTAATCAATGAAAACCCTGGGGCAGATTTACAAGCCCCTTGCGACACATTTGCGCCGCTGTTGCGTCACTTCTGTGACGCAGCAGCGGCGTAAACCATGCGCCACGTTGCGACTTATTTACAACGTGACGCATCTAGGGAGATGCGTCACGTTGTAAAGCCCTGCGCCACATTAAACCTGCGTCAGGTTTAATGTATGCGGGGTGGGCGTTCCCTCGGAAAAAGCCTCGTAAAAGTGACGCAGTGAAATCTACAAGATTTCACTGAGTCACTTTTCAGAGGCCGCTGCGACAAATCCTTACGCCTGCTTGAAGCAGGCGTAAGGAGTGGCGCAGCACGTTAGGTATGGGCGGCCCCTGAGCATTGCTGGAGTTGCGTCGTGCTTGTGACCCGACTCCAGCAATGTGCCGCCCTTACGCCATCAGATGTGACACGCATCTGCCTATCCCTGCGCCATGGTGCGATGCATTGTAAATGCGACGCATCCGTGGTGGCGCAAGGGGGGAATTGCGTGTCGCATCTATCCTGGCGCATCCCTGCTGATTTGCAGGGATGCACCAGTCCTTATAAATCTGCCCCCCTGAATCTTACACAGGCAGGGATTGCAGCACGCAGTATAAATTTAAGGACACATGGTCAGGCAGGCGCACCATGGAGCTGGTCAAACAAGCCATGCTTTGGCCTGCTCTGAATGGGTTCTAACCACGGTCTCGTTGTGTGAGTGGCCCGCGCACCACAGGGGGTGATAATTAAATACACAAAAACAGGAACCATATTTATAGGTCAGATCCTAGCAACGTTGCCCCATGCAAAACCTGTTTCCCATAACAATAAACAAATCGAGGGAATGCAGTGAAAACATCGGCGATACATGAAATGAGTGCCACTGAGAGGCCTGGAATGCCACCCTACACCAAACTCAAGGGCCATGCTTATTTTATTTTTTGCAGTTTTATATAGCCGACCCGAAGGTATCAGAGCGCTTTACATGAACACCAGCTGCATTACAGAGGGACCCATTCATTTTTAGTCATGGGGAGATTAAGTGATTTGCCCAGAATCACAGGATGCTTGACTTGTACCTGGTTCCCCAGCTTCAAAGTCGGCCGCTCTCGCCGTTAAGCCACAAGTAACAGCTTGTGTTGGTGAAAGTCTATTTATTTACACAACACATGCACATTCACATCAACCAGGTTTCCAAAAGGCTCACACAAATGTTTTCATGCCCCACGAGGCGGCCTTGCTTTTTATAGTCGACAATATCAGCCGAAATGTTAGCGCATCCCTCGTTTTAAACGGCGTCCTGTTATTTTTAGACAGTTCACATTCAATTTGAGCAGTTACTCTGAAATACGCATCTAAAAATAATCAGGTTTTTCAGCTTTCGCACACCGTGGCATAATCCATGCTCCACTGGGGACTCTGGGAAATAAAGTTTGGAGGCGGCAGAAAGAACATGTTTGCTGACTGTGCGCACATATCCGGAACTGCGTGCGCGAATCTCGCTTTGCTGTGCAGTCGTTTGTTTTCTTTTACGTGGTAAACAGCTCAGAAGAACGTGGGGCTTATTTACAAGGCCCTTGTGCCACTTTTGCGTCATTTTTAACATGGGAAAAGTGACGCAAAAGTGGCGCAAGGGGCTTGTAAATCTGCCCCCCTATTTCTAACCAACAGTCCGCGCTGCACTAGAAACAACGGAGCAGTTTGAGATTTTCAATTGTACCTAAATGTGAAATATTAATGAAAAGCACACACCTCATGGTCAGCAAAAAAACTGGAGGAACACCAGGAGGAAATCAAACCAGATCAAAATGGCTGTAATTATTTCATTTTCGGGATCAGGCAATACGAAAAAGGAGCACAGTTTGCATCCCGTCATCATATTTGAAAAGCGTGTCTTTCAATTATATTTAAAAGCTGATCAGTATAGGCCTCAACATTCATTGCTGAAGTTGCGTTGTGCTTGCAACACAACTCCAGCAATGCGTGACTTTTGGGCCAACAGATGCGCCAGAATTTCTGACGCATCTGTCAATCCTTGCGCCATGGAGCGGCATATTGTAAATACGGCGCAACCATGCTGGCGCAGGGAAACTGACACATCTCTACAGATGCGTCAGTTTCTTGTAAATCTGCCCCTTAGTGTTCTAATCCTCTCAAGAACTAGGAGTAGAAATGGTCTGTCTATTCCATTTAAACGAGATTGTTTCATTGTCAGAGACACTGTAATGATAGAGATATTATCATGGCTGATTTTAAAGGAGGGCACATATTGAAATATTACAATCATTCCTACCTTGGGGGCATTACCCTTCACCTTTGGCTCATTGTGGCTTTTTCTCTTTTTTTAGTCTTCATTTATGCTTTTAGAATGATGACAAACATTAAACAAAAAGAACAATAAAAAACAAAGTCAATCATATTTCCCATCAATTCCTCATGAAGGATCTATCATCTGGTTGTACTCTATGATAGCAGCGTCGCATGCGATCACATCATAACAATATGTCAGATTAGTCTATCCCCTCCACGTGAGACTTGAGCCACCAGTAAATCTTCATATGTGATCAATCTGATTGCTTAGCATAAATCCCCTCTCTTATTAGATATCCTGTAGTGGATACCATATGTCTCAGGGCGTCAAGTAAGCAGAAAAGTTGAAGAATATGTATCTAGTGTTTCAATACAATACCTTAAATCAGCAATCTAATCTTTCTCAATTGGCAGTGGTCCCCTGCCCCACCTGATGGCCACCCTCCTCTTCGCCAACATGCAAGCCAGCACTACAAATATACAAACACTCTTGGAAATGTCTTTAACATATCCCATTAATGCTAGAAGCGGAGATGGGGCCAGCTGTTTTGCTGCCATTTTGGATAGTATCACAAATATCCTTTCTGAATAAACCTTCACCTCTGGGCAAGTCCACACTAAATGAAAGTAGTTTGTACCAGGGCGATGACACCTAGCGCATGTCGGGTCCACGTCCAGTCCAATCGAGCTTAGACCTTCGGTAAATAATCCACTCTGTCAAATAATTTTTTTTGATAAACAATTTCATTGATTTTATGTCCAACAGAAATGATAAATCATCTCTGCGACCAATTAGACATTTCAATACATGCATCTGTCAAAGAATTAAAAGCACCCCAATCGTTGTCTCCTATTGGGTGACACTTATTAGGTATGACCTTTAAATCATTGCTAAAGCCCATTTCTATCTCCGTTGAGGTCATGGATTCCTCGATGCTCAGGACTTCCAGCTCAGCAGTTCCATGCTGCATGAGCACCGACCTAGGGCAGGTACCACATTGCCACCTGTGTGTCGTCATCACCTTAAGACTGTTCAGATACTTTTCCTGGTGAGATTTAACCCAGATGTATGATTACACATTTTTCCAGACTTGATCCAATTAAAATCCGAAGAATCTTTCTGATGTTGTCGCCCCGTTAGGGAAACCCTCATCTTGTTTCCGGCCACAACTGGAGCACCTGGCACAGCAGAGAACTCGTTGATCTCTGGAGCCTCTGAACTGAGACAGTCATTGCGGCAGCGACAGCATTACAATTAGGGTGACCAACTGGCATGGATGCAAAATCATGACGGTGAGTGTAACAATTCAGGCCAAAGGGTCAAAAATCAGCACAAAAATTCAGGACAGAAGGTCAAAATTCAAGACAAAACTTCAGGACAAAGGGTAAGTTTTATAAAGACAGCAGTGCCATTGTGAGATGTAAAGCGGCACGAATAGGATGTAGCTAATTGGGACCTGCCGTGCTGGACTAGAGTGCCATCCTCCGAGTGGCCAGCTTTATGTGTTAGATTTCTTCAGGTATTCCATGTCTGTTCAGCTGGTGATGAGTGGTATAGGGCTGGTACAGCACTGAGTGATGGGTAAGACCTATTGCCGACAGGTCTTGTGTGAGGGTAAGAGCATGAAGCAGGAAAAAGGAGTTATTAACCAACCTGCATTCGCTATAAATGGCTGGACCCTGGTGAGTGTTATGGTATTAATGTGGGTTAGCTGCAGAGTCTCATTGATGCACAGAAGTGTGCTACAGACTAGAAACTATATACACTGTTATGGCATAATTGTAGGTCAGGAAGAGGCACTGTCTTTTACATACCGAACATTTTCTATTGAATTGAATCAAAATGCCAACATGCAGTTTTACTGATAAAACTATATAGCGCACAAATGTTAATGTGTGATAATGTTGTTTTGGCAAATATGTATCTTTTGAACATCACCAAGTAAAGTGTGTTGATTGTTTTGATCCTATGAAACTCTGTTTCCTGCACACTTCTGAATTACAAACAAGTGATCCATTGGTGGTTTCCTAACTGCTGATATGTTTGGAAACATTTGCACAGTTCATTTGCAGATATTTAGAAGTTGTGTGTTACAAACAAACTGACAGCTTACAGCGTTGTTTTCGCACCCCCAAGAAAATTTGCGAAAACATGGTGCATTCTACAACACATTTGTCATTCTATATTCAATTGTATTAGCTTCTAAAGCATAGTAAATGATTACCTTACTGTGCACCAGGATAAAACAATCTTTGATGGGGCTCTTCAATGATTCCCTCACTATCACCAACAGTGCCTCTCTCTCACAAGTATTTCATTTTTTTATACTGCGTCTCACACCAGTGTAGGGTGCCAGAGCACTTTATATCACACACACATACAGAGACAATGAATCATAAGTGTGTAAATCAGTGTATAGAAAATGTTACATAAGGCAACGGGGACTACAAGGTGTAGGATGCACGTCACATATACTGGTAGGCATTTTGTAAAAGTGCTTGGTCTGAAGAAGCACAAACTCAGGATCCAGAACATAACACAGTAGTTAGCATTGAATTTAATGATAAGAATTGATTTCTACCCAAACAAACCCTTTTTAGCAACATCAGGATAATGAAAAACTGGGAAGAAAACATAACTTTGTAAGCTGTACCATGCAGCTTGCATGCAGCTCTTTGATGGCAGTTCATAGCTCACTGTGCTAGATTACGTATGTAACTTATGAACTGCACAGTAATAAAAGAATCTCAGTGACAAAAGCAGTAACCCACTGAGTTCTGCACATAAAATACTGTTCTTTGATATGCATGGTACACATTCTTTGCAGCAGGCATATTAACCCTCTGTGCTACCGTAGATGATTCAAAACTGCCACTAAACAAAACTCCCATCTCTCTCCAGCGGGTACATTAGTCACCAGAGTTATCGTGACACTGTTATTGTTGCCTGAAACTGCTGGATATACAAGGAACTTTGCAGTGCCAGCCCCTAGTAACAAAACCACCAGTCCCCTACCCTTCCAGCCTCCCAGGGAAACGCCGGATGCTGGATACGGCCAGTCTGGCCTTGCTACCACCCTCCAATGGTGCCCCTCATCTTCATATATACCCTCTCTCATGTTTATTTAATTTATTTTATAGTGCTACTCATCCAAAGTATGTACAGCAGGCTGTCGGAGTGCGTCACACACATATTATATAGAGACAATGACTCATAAATGTGAAAGCCAATGTATAGGAAATGTTACTTACGACAATGAGGGCTACAAGTTGTAAGAGTCAGATGTCATCCATACTGGTAGGCAGTGGTGTAGCGTGGGCGGTGCCACAGGGGCAGTTGCCCGGGGCGCAATATTCTTAGGGGTGAAAAATTTTGAAGAAAAAAAAATTGTGGTGGAAGAGACTCAAGTCACATCGGTGCTGTTGTCTGCAAGTGCAGGTTATGTTTTCTTGCCCGCCTTTCCCCACCGAAGCGCTGCACTGAGCTGTGCCCTCATGCATCTCTCATGACCTCGGGGCAGGTGGAGGGCTACTCGCGCTGCTTCCTGGTGGCATGAGAGCATCGCCGCCCAGCGGCACAACAGCAGAACGTCTCTTGTGGTACCACGGCGCCGTACAAGGAATTAGTTTCTGCTTTTTGGCAGGCAGAAGGAGCATTTAAAGCCTGAGTTCTGCGCTTGCTGTCTGACGTCATGTGTCGGTTTGGGATGGCAGGTTGAGTCGCCCGGGGGTGTGGCATCCATTCATTCTTTCATCCATCATTCAGTCTTTCACCATTCATTCTGTCCTTCCATCTGTGTGCCCATCCATATCCAAACCTATTCAACCATTTCCAAACCTATCCATCATCTATCCTTCCATCCATCATTTCACTCATCCAATACTCCATCCACCCTTTCACTCATCTATCCTTTATCCATCCATCCTTTCAGCCCATTCATCCTTTCACTCATCCATCCACACTTCTACCCATCATCCATTCACTCATCCATCCAACCATTTACCCTTTCACCCATCCTGGCATCCTTTCACTTACTCATCCATCCATCCATTCACCCAGTCACTCATCTGTCCATTTATCCATCCATTCACCATTTCCCTCATCCATTCATCCTTTCTTCCAGCTCTTCACCCTCCCTTTCACTCATTTGTGCATTCTTTCAATCATCCATCCTTACATCCTTCCTTTCACTCATCCATACACCAATTCGCCCATCCATCCTGTCAATCATCCATCCATACTTTCACTCATCCGTCCATCCTCCCTTTCTCTCTCCATCCCCCTTTCACTTATCCATCCCTTCACCCATCCATCCACCCACCCATCCATCCACTCATCCACTCATGAATCCATCCATTGACCCTATCACTCATCCATCTATCACTCATCCATCCTTTCACTCATCCATCATTTCTCTCATCCATCCATCCTTTCACTCATCCATCCATCTTTTCACTCATCCATCCATCTGCCCATCTACCTTCCCATTCACTCATTCATCCACCCTTACATCTACCCTTTCATCCATCCGTCCATCCATTTATCCTTTGACTTATCAATTCATCAATCCATCCATCATTCACTCGCCCATCATCCACCCTTTCACTCATCCATCCATCCTTTCACTCATCCATCCTTTCACTCATCTATCCACCCTTTTACCTATATATCAACCATTCCACCCATACATCCACCATTCCACTCATACATCCATTTATTTATCCTCTCTCATCCATCCTTCCATTCACTCATCCATCCTTTCTCTGATTATCCATCCATTCACCCTTCATACTTTCACTAATCCATCCAGCCATTCACCCATTCCTTCACTTACTTACTCACCCACCTTTTCACATTAATTATGAGCTGATCCTTTGTCTGCAGAGTTGCAGTCGGAAGAGCCCATCAAGAACTTCACCCTTGCTGTAGATCCTAAAGCGTGGGGTGGGGGAGGGTTCACTATGCCCCTGCACATAGGCAATCTGAAAACTTGGAAGTCCTGAGTCTTGCATGATGCACAGTGCCAGGACGTGAGGTGACTGTGACATGGTGTTGTTTCCAGGACTTTAAGTGGGTTGAAAAAACTTGGGGGTCTCTCCAAAGGGTGTGTCCGATGTGATTAAGGGCGTGGCTTCAAACACATAAGCTAAAAATCTGTGCTTAGCATAGTGTGCTGCCCAGCTGGTATTCTGCCACTTCTGTTATTGCATCCAGATATATAATACATTACACCTACAACAAGCCAGGAATATTGACTTTGTCAATGGTTGTTAGTTGCATAAAATAAAAAAGCAGCAACTATGGCTTCATTGCATATAATATTGAAAATGCTTCAGTTCTAAAATGATGAGACTGTGAAAGAACTATAACCCCTTCTTTTTAACTTCTTTCGCTGGCTTCTTTTCATGAACAGGATTCTGTACATTTCTTCCATCTGGTGAGGTGCGATATTTTTCTTCATGTAGGGTTAAAACAGAATGCCCTGCCCTAGGCAGAGGCAAGAGTAGGCCACCACATGCTTTAACAGCCCAGACTGGCCCCATTGTCATTCTGTATGAGACAATAAGCCACATACAGAATGACAATCGGCGGGGCTCTTGTGCTCAGAGGATGAGTGCGTGGCGGCCCCACCACGGAGCTGAGGCTTCTCACAGGGGAACAGTGCTGCTCCCGGCAATGCCCAAAATTACAGACAAAGGCAGGCACCCGTAAAAGCGATCATCATGAACAACAGACATGAGATCCAAATTACGGATGGTCCGTGAAATTTACGGACGGTTGGTCACCCTAATTACAATGCACGTTTGTGAGAGAAATGCTTGATTTCTGGCTTTTCCAGAAGCACTAGTGTTTGTAATCAAACGTTGTTGTGCTTTGTGGAGTAGAAGTATTGTACTCAGTGTTTCGTTTACAGTGAGCTGTAAAAGTGTCTTTCAGTCTGTTTTCCTCTGCATGGCTTTCTCTCCTGCCCCATCCCCAGTCAGACAGCGTGGCTTCCCCTTGGAGCTAACGCTCTGCTCAGCTACAAGTGGCTGAGTGATACCGAACTGGGGATTAGGGGAGGTGTGGCGCCATGGCCAGGGCGACTGACGCTGGACGCTGGGGATCACGGTTCGATCCCTGGCTCCGGCGGCAGGGGTCTGCCCAGCACCATGCGACTCTGGGCAATAGCTCGCTTAATTTTCCCTACGGCCCCCAGCGCCGAGATACCCCTTCGGGGGTGATTCGTGCGCTATACAAGTACTGGATTTACATTTTTACATTTTTATTACATGGCATGTGAACACCAGGCCGCATTACCAGGTGAGCATCCTCGCGCATTAAAACTGCTGGCCGAATGGGGCAGAGGCTGTTGGCTTGGCACAGCCCTGCCCAGCCCGACATGTCCCTCTCCAACACCATGGAGGAAACATTCACCACCCCTTCCCCGCCACACAAGGGCCTCTTAGGCTCACCACTCTCATTAATTACTACCTGCTCATGAGCATATGGTAAATCTGATAAGATTTGGCCCTCTAAATGGGGGATAGCCATGCAGAGAAGGGCCTGATATTCCCAAGTCCACATGGTTATTCCCTATGCCAGGAATAAAAACTCGGGATGGCCAGATTTAGGTCCAGAGATGTCACTCGGAAATGGCATCCCTGGCATGCCTGCATCGAAGTCAGGCCAGCTGGCAACAGTGTTCACTGGTGGAAGGTTAAAGCCATCATAATTCAAGTATTGCTGTCTGACAATCAGGATAAGACTAGTCATAATAATTCCTGAGTGGATTTCATGAGCGTTTGCTCTGTTGCAACAAGCACTGTCCAAAAAACAAGGCTATTGCGTGGAACTCACTTCCCTTGTCTAATGAGATACTGTGGTTGTATCAAAAGCATCTTTCATCTAAAGGCCACCAAAAAAGTACTAAAATGAAGTGATGTCCTTATCTCTCTTTGATTGCTGTGCCTTTCACTATGGAACAGATCTAGTAATAGAATATAATTAGGGAAATACGGTCCAACAAAAAATCATGACCTAAATTTTGATTGTTAAGGTAAATATACAGTTAAGTTTAGGTTTACTATATTTAACTCCTCATATGTGTACCTTGATGATATTTCTATTCTGAATTTGTTATGATTTGCCTTAATGTAACTGTAGTAACTGCTGCTATATTCTTGCTAAATTTAACCATGGTACCAGACTGTGCAAATTATGATGTGTACAGCCTCAATCTCATGGTCATAGAACAAGGGTAACCCAGAATGGCAAGTGAACCTGGGGTTCATTTTATGTAAGGAAAACAATGGATGGTTCACTAAGAACTTAATTATACCAAATAGGTTTGTGAGAATTTTTTGACCTCCAAAGCACAAACTTATATATCTGTAAAGCCATTTATTCACAGAATAAGCATGTAAAAAAACACATAAATAATCATGTGGTGCAGAGCTCATGAGGTAAAAACGTATTTAACGCCCTCTATGCTAATGTCATCTAGAGATGCACAAACAAATATGACAAATTGAACACTAAAAACTATCAGCAAATGAACAGAGTAGTGATTGCAGTGGAAGGGACCACAATACATGTTACAAGTCATGGAAAACAGGAAAAAGTTGATCAAATCACCACATCACCCCAGATCTGAAATCCCTCAACTGGCTCCCATAAGAAGCTAGAATCCAGCTAAAAATTGTCTGCACGACACATAAAGCCCTCCATTTCAAAACCCCTAGGTACCTTGCTTAGAAGCTCAAACTTTCCGGCGGCTCCAAATCATCAAGAAGCTCCAACATCTTTCTTCTGAAACGACAAAGATTCTACAAGAAGAAAACTTACAACCGATCTTTCTCTGGGATGGCACCGAGAATCTGGAACACCCTGCCCCCTGAAGTCAGAATGAATCCATCAACTATTTCCTTCAAGAAAGAAGTCAGAGCACTCCTTCTGAACACATTTCTTCCCTAGATTCTAAGATACCTTTCTTCCCTCAACCACATCCATGACTACTCTCACCGGAGGTTTCAGTGTTTTAAACTTCACAGTCCTGACTCCACCCTCCTGTGTCTTGACCCTCCGTGCCTCTACAGTTTTATTGACTATGATTCTTTGTCTTTTATTAAGTTATCCACATGCTCTTGCACCTTGTAAATCATACCCTCTCTCTCTGGGTTCTAACTATATCCTGTATTTTTCTTCTTCATATATGACTTCATTGTTATCACAGTGCTGCAAATTTTGTAAAGCGTTCTGATACTCGAAAGGGACAAGTTTGTGCTATAAAAAAACTATCAAATAAAATAAATGAAAAGCAATGCAATCATAACAGTGTAAATAAACTACTACACACCAGCTTGACTGTGCTCTGCAGAACCTGTGGGGAGAAAATGTGCAGTGTGGGGGGGGGTGGACAGAAGGCAGTAACAGAGATCAGAGATGGCTTCCATCTTGTTCACAATGGAGATTTATACAGACATGTGGCCTAACTAGAGCACCTTGATAATTTCAGTTTTATACATCATATGAAATGTGCTTCAATTGCAACTGCGTTAATTCAGTCTATATATGTAAGATCACACAGTGATAAAATGTAACAAAAGTTGCAAGTTGTGTGTGTAAAGTAAAATGGGTGATCACTTGGGTAAGATTACTAATAATGATGGTTAGGTATCTCAGTTCTGTCTGTAATGTCAATAGAGGAGCCAGTTATGGAATGCCAAGCTGTCTCACAAAATGTTTCACCCATGTACATTAGCTGATGATCATCATCAGGACAGGCAGTATTACAGGAGCACTGTAGTGTTGCACAGAAATGTAGCAGTAAGGGGTAAACTCATGGAAGTCCCTGGTACAAAAGCGTTACAGGTCAAGGCAAAACAAATTGCACTATAAAGAAGTGACCACAAAGCTTACTCACATACTTGTGCAGTAGAGGCTCTGAATCATAAAGAACTTGCGGCAATTCAGTGAGCGTCCCGATGAATGTCAATAGAGGGCCTGCTGTATTGGAGGCCAACAGCAGTGAACCCATCTCTGTCTGTCTTCAGTGGGAAAGTATTGAATGTAATAAGTCCAGGGCCTTTACATTAATTAGAAATAGACATCCACATTATATTTTAAAATATATCAGAGCATGTAATGATATACAGGTGCAGGGGAACATAAGCATTAAAGCAATACAAGATTACGTTTTTGTATACCCGAATCCCAGAAGACCAAAATCACCCATATGGGAAATGCTTAAGTGATGGAAAACCGACATGGTGCTCTATTGATGCGGGCAGCAGCCTTGAAATCTTAAAATTCCCCTCATTATCTCTCTTGGGTTTGTCCATCCATGCAGCTGCCTTTTCAAACTCGTGTCCCACACCATATTACTGACCCCGTCTCCATAACCCTACTTTTGACAGACTGGTAAAGTATGTCCCTTTACCAGTCAACATGCCTTTCAGTTGACCACCAGTTCTCCCGGGAGAAGCACTGGGAAGATATTTCGTATGCACATTTTACAATATTTTATCCTGTAACAATCATCGTGGCAATTTTAATGTGCCAAAAAGTACTGAACAATTAATTTTGACTGTCTTATGAGAAGCTATTGACTGTGCTTAAGATATGAAATGTAAAGCTGATGTACTTACGTCTATTTTTGATATATTCGATTAAGTACCTTCCATTTCTGGTCTGAAGATGCAAACAATATAGGTTGTGTTTTGCCAGTGAAACCAATAATGATTAAGTTGAATCCTATGAAGAAACTTTGGGCCTGATTTAGATCTTGGCAGATGGTTACTCCGTCACAGCGGTGATGGATATCCCGTATGCCGAAATATAAATCCCATTATATCTAGGGCTCCCAATTTTATGGTATTTATTTTTTGAACATTTCCGTCTGTATTTACCCATATTTATTTTTTGGCCATCTTATTGGTATATATCCATATTTATTTTGTGTTTTGTGAACAGATGAGGCGATAACTAGTATATTTCTGCATTTATATAACGGATAAATGAGGACTCATACTTTGATGGCTGTCAGATTTGAGCACATTACACAGCCAAAAATACCAAAATAATAAACCCACATAAAAAAATTAGTATAATAGCACATATGCATGTTGAGATATGCAGTAATTTAAGCACATCTCATTGCGCTTTGTAGCTTCCCATGCTGCCATTATGTTCAGCCATTGGCCTGAAAGTCATTAATCTTAGCATGGAGAGTCACTCAAAAGAAGCCAAAATATCTGTATTTTTCTGCTTTTAAAAATAAATACAGGCAGGAAAGTCAATGTTTTTTGTCTGTATTTATCTGTATTTATCTGTAAAAATCTGTAAAAACGGAAAACAGGGAGCCCTAGTTATATCTATTGGATTTAAATTTCGGTGGATGGGATATCCATCACCATTGTGATGTAGTAACCCGTCCGCCACAGTCCATTGGAGGTCAGAGTTGGCAGTTGGATTGTTTTTTTTTGCTGTCTGTCAAAGCCAGGTAAAGCCCGGTGAGGACAGTAAAAAATAAAAAATGGACCCCACACCATGGGAAAAATCTCACCTGGTGTGGGGGCCATTAAGTTTACATTTTTCACAACAAGGGATCAAAACCACTCCTGCCTGCACACCTGCCTCAAGGGGCCACTTTGTCCATCTATAGATGAACTTCATCAAAATGCCTAAATGTTCTTCATTGTCCTGTGTTTCAGTAATAGTCTGTATTTGATCTCATGCTGGATCGAAACCTTGCCCTGTTCTCTTGCAGACGCCATTACAGTTGCAAAAAAGATTAACCAGAGAATTGGTTCCTACGTTGAGTCCCTTTTCGATTGAAGTGACAAGGGCTTCCCCTTTGTGTCCTCTGTAGTTCAATAACTTTGTAACACATTAGGAATCCAGCAACACTTCTGCTGTGTATATTGCCCTTAGTCCTCAAAGAAAGTAGAACCCTTTATCTGTACTCTGAAAAGCAAGCTAGCACAAATATGCTCCGAATGTAGCCTCAAGTGATATGATACCCTACCCTTGGCACTCTGGTTAATCTGAGGCATTCTTGCACAAAGGGCAAAGCTGAGCCCTCTCATCTAATGATTTTATGTCATCAGCTTCGCTAGACTTACATTTAAATGATGATGCAACTCTTCGGTGCAACAAACAACATTTTTGCTATGTCTGTTCGAGGGTCCGAGCTGCCTTACCTGAATAACCTCTATAAAAGAGCAGTGGTTCTTCTGGTACTAATTAATATAAAATGTAGTTTTAGCAAAGAAAATAATCAATGTATACAGTTAATGCAATGAACGTTTTCACACTCTAGCCCCAAAAATAGTTTTATTATGCACAAAGAATAAATGAACAAAAACCAAAACCAGCTGCCAAAATTGTTCATAAGTTATCCGAAAGATCAAATGAACAACCAAAAAGGCACACGTGCAATATGTCCCAGTGAAAAAAAAACACGTACAAGTGAGACAGAGAACCTTTTAAGTACATAAAGAGTCGATAAACTAGGGCAAAGAAAAAAGGAATACAAATGACAAAATATTTATTGTAACTCTTAGGGGCATATTCTCAAGGAGCCATCGCCGATTTATCGCCACTTTATGGCCGCAAAAGTAGCGATAGACTTATCGCCCTATTCACAAGCTGGTGCAAACTGTCGACATCGCCAGTTTTCCTGCGATAGCTGCCGTAAAACACATCGCCACGGATGAGAGCGACAATCAACGCTAATGACATGCAGAGTAGGCGTTCCTGTGCAAAAACACACGAAAACACCACTTCGCAATATTCTCAATGACCAGCCAGATCTGCGATGCCGGACAAAAACAGGCGATAAGGCGCGTTAGTAGCAGGGACTTAACACCTGCTCATTACTGGTCTTAAGTAGGATGAAGACCTGCAGTACAGAGGGAGCCCAGGCCAGAGCCACATCTGAAGCCCAACAGATGCCTTGGAGCTACTAATCATGCAGCTTGGAGACCCAACAGGGCCACAACACCCACCGCCACCACCCCCAGGACCACCCCCACCCCCAGGACCACCCCCCCCAGACCACCACTGAGGCAGCGCAGAACAAGACAGCGGATCTTCCGAAAACGCATCAGCCTCACAGACTTAACGCCAGAGGATGTCATTGCCCACTACAGGCTCAAAAGGACAACCATCCTGCGCATCCTGACCCACATTGCCCACAGGCTGACGGTACCAACTCAGCGGACAACCAGAATCCCTCCGCAGACAAAACTGCTGGCTGTGCTGCACCTGTTGGCCTCTGGTACCTTCCAACCAACAACTGCCGAAGTGGGAGGAGGTACCGGAGACCATGGCGGGGAGCACGGAGGAGCCGGGTGGATGATGTGTGGGTATTCCAGGGGGATGCCTTAGACTGATGTGGAGCAAGGACTCTGGATGATTAGAAAGTAATGTTTAGGCGAGGAATTTGCCCATTAGGAAGGTTTTGGCATCTTTTTTGAAGCGAGCCAGAGAAGGGATTCGTCTAATGGCGGGCGGGAGAGAGTTCCATATTCTTGATGCGGCTCCGGAGAAAGCCCGATTATAGGTTTTCTTTTTCCGAAAACGTGCAGGTTGGAGCAAGAGGTCTCTGGTTGTCCGGGAGTTTCTGTTTCCTCCGGATAGCACAAGTTTCTGGGCAAGATATGCAGGGGAGTTTGAGTATAGTGCCTTGTGCGTGATACAAGCCAGTTTGAGTTGGATTCTGGCCTGTAGAGGAAGCCAATTCAGAGCTTTCAGATGTGGTGAGATGTGGTCAAATTTCCTAGAGCCAGTTAATAGTCTAGCGGCCGCGTTAAGGCAGGCTTTTAACGGTGCCAGGGAGATCTTGGGTAAACCCGATAGGGAAGAGCAGCCATATTCGAGTCTAGAGATGACAAGTGACTGGACTGCCATTTTTAGGTCGGGAGTATCAAGGAAGGGTTTAAGTTTCCTTAGGTAGCTCAGGTGGAATCTGGCTGATTTGGCCATCAAGTTGATGTGATCCCGCATGTTCAGCTTACAGTCAAGGGTTATTCCGAGGGATTTGGCCGAGTCCACGATGGTCGGAGAGCAATTTAAGGCTGTGATGGCCTTAATCCATACCCGAGTCTCAGGATTGTTTTTGGGAGGGGAAATTAGTAGAAATTCTGTCTTATTTGCGTTGAGTTTGAGTTGGTTGGAGGAGAGCCATTGAACAGTCAATTTCAGGGCTTCATTAAGGGAAAGAATATCCTCGAAGGAGGAGATTTTGATGTAGATCTGGGTGTCGTCAGCGTACATGTGGTAGGAAATGTTTTTGGTGTGTAGTACTTCAGCGAGTGGCTCGAGGTAGAGATTGAAGAGGGTGGGGGACAAGGTTGATCCTTGGGGGACTCCAACCGTGACCGGCGAGGTAGCAGACAGGTTGCGTTAACTAGGAATCTCTGAGAGCGGTTGTGGAGGAAGGACCTAAACCATTCAAGAACTGAGCCATCAATTCCCATCCTGAGTTTGAGGCGTTCGAGTAGTTTTTCATGGTTGACCGTGTCGAAGGCCGAGGATAGATCTAGGAGGATTAGGAGACAGGTTTTACCTTGGTCAAGGGCTCGGAGGGCATCATCAACAATGTGGAGAATGGCGGTTTCCGTACTGTGCCCTGGTCTGAAACCGGATTGGAAGTCATCTAGTAGGTGGAAGTTCGTGATGTGTTGGCTCAGTTGCTGTTGCACACATTTCTCCAGAACTTTAGCTAGGAGTGGAATGTTGGAGATGGGTCTAAAGTTGTCAGGGGAGGCAGTGTCAAGTGCTGGCTTTTTTAGGATAGGTAGGACTTGACCGGCTTTCAGAGAGTCGGGTATCGATCCCTGTAGAAGGGAGGCGTTAATTATTGCAGTCCAGCTAGGAATGATGGAATGGGCGGCAGCAGCTAGGCAGTTAGAGGGGAGTGGGTCATTAAAGTGGTTGTTCGGATTTAGGGTGGATAGAATTTTCGAGATGGAATGTTCATCATAGGTTTTGAAGTCAGTCCAGTGCGCTTCGTTTTTGGGTGAAGCCTGTGGAGGCGACTCGGAGGGAGGCAGAACTGGGAGGGGTTGAGAGTGGGTAGCAGACCTGAGTTTGTTTCCTAAGGCTGTGATTTTGTCTGAGAAAAAGGAAGAGAATTCCTCGGATGATATTAGTGACTTGGGGGTTTCTTTCGATGATTTGGCCAGTTTGTTGGATTGGTATTTAACCAACTCGAAGAGTTTGCGGGGTCTGTTCTTGGCGTTTCCCAGTTCAGATCTGAAGAATTCTTTTTTTGATTTGAGGATATTCCTATTGTAGGCGTTTCTGGCCTGGCGGAGCAGTTTTAAATGAGCGGCTGAGGGGAGCGGTCTCCAGATCCTTTCTGACTGCCGGAGGGATTTCCTCTCGCTGTTGAGGGACCCATTGAACCAGGGATTTCTGTCTTTGGTTTGGGTTCTTTTTAGTTTTAGCGGGGCAAGGTCATCAAGGATGTTAGTTAGAGTCGCAGAGTAATGATCATTGAGGTCACTAACTGATGTGATGTGGGGGGCAGGGGGGAGGTCAGACTTACAGCGAGCTGCCAATTCCCTGGGATCAAGGTTTTTGGTGTCTCTCACCCAGCGTTTGGGAAACTTCTGTTGCGGTGCCCTTGTCTTGTGGGTGCTAGGTAAAAGGAAGGAGATAGCATGGTGGTCCGACCAGTCACAAGGGACAATAGCGATAAGCTTAACTAGTGTTTCCTTAGCGATGATCCAGTCAAGAGTGGCGCCTTTCGAATGTGTAGGAAGTGCGCATGCTTGGGATAGGGCTTGGTCGGCCAGGAGATCTTTGATGGCGTTGACATGAGGATCCTTGGGGTCGTTCCAGTGCAGGTTGAAGTCACCAAGGAAAATGTCTTTAGAGTTGGAGGAGGACTTGGCTGTGATAATTTCCATAAGGTGGTCAGTGAAGGCGTCATTCGTGCCTGGGGGGTGGTAAAATATGTGCAGATTGAACAGTTGGGTGGTGCTACTACATATGGAAAGAGCCAGGTATTCACAGGAGTTCGAGGTGTCTGCCAGGAGTTCTGTGACGAGAAGGTTAGAGCGGTAAATGCAGGCAATGCCTCCACCTTTTTTCCTAGATTGCCTGTCCAGTCTTGCTATGTTGTAGTTGGGAGGGACTAGTAGGTCCAGGCATGGAGATGAGGATTCGTTAAGCCACGATTCAGTCAGGATTGTTAAATCACAGTTTTGGCTCAGTATGAGGTCAGCGATATCGGCGGCATGCTTAACTGCTGAGCGGCAGTTAATTAGGAGGCCAGATAAAGGGGGGTCGGAGAGAATGTCATGCAGTGGGGCAGACAGTGGTACTGGCACAAGGTTGCTATCAACCACACTTCTGTTGCGGATGGTAGCTGATCTGTTGGGGTTGATAGCAACCGTGCGGATGGCATGTTCGACATTCACGTCTAGTGTACTGGGGGTTACTGGGGCAGGGTTGAGGGAAAGGAGGATGGCTGGAATTTCCTCTTCCGTAAGGTCCAGCGGACTTGGGGTGGCAAGGGTAGAGTTGTAGGAGAGGAGGAGAGCTAGAATTTCCTCCTCAGAGAAGTGGCATGGTTGCTTACGAGGACGACGATGTCTCAAAGATAGCGGTAGTGGGTGAGTGGGGGGCTCTGTGGTAGGGAGGGGGGAGGGGCTCCATGGACGCTTGAACTTAGAGAAGGAAAGTTCAGTAAGGTGAAGGAGGTTCTTTAGATCCAGAATGGAGTTATGGATGCTCTGCGTTAATTTGGCTGCTCTGTAGTGCAGAGTTTCGATATCAATATAGGAGGAGGGCGCATGAAGGCGGGGGGACAGTGGTTTGGTGACAGTTCTATTGGCATGCGTTGGTGGTAGGGTAGGGGGGCAGGGTCGCGTTGTGTCGTAGGTCGGTAGAAGGGTTTCAGCCTCAAGGTCGGAAGGAAGAGCTGTTTTGTAGTATAGAGATTTGGTGTCAGTAGAAGTATAAGAGGGCGCTTGGAGGCAAGGGGACAGTGGTTTGGTAGCGGTTCTGTTGGCATGCGTTGGTGGGAGGATCAAGGGGCTGGGTCGACTTGTGACGCAGGCCAATGGGAGCGTTTCGGTCTCAAGATCAGAGGGAGGGGCTGGCGGGGAGGAGACCAAAGGTCTGGGAAAGGTTCTGTTGGTAGGTTTAGGTGGGGTGAAGGAAGGGTTAGATTGGTCTGAGTTGTGCGCCCTTAGGGGGGTGCTTTGTGGGTGGCTGGGCACGCTAGTAGGAGGGTCGTTGGTTCGGGTGTTTGTTGCCCTGCAGCTGTCATGCACATGGTTTTTGAGGAGGGTGAACAGGTCCGCAAATTTATTGAGGTTGTTAGAAGTAGCTTGGATCAGGACGATGCCGTTTTTGTACACGGTGATGGTGAGGTCAGCTCGCAAGATTGCCGAGGGCACTATCGTGAGTTTGGTCCCATACGGTATGTTCCTGGTTCCGTGTACATTGAGGAGGTGCGCGATGGTTTTGCGCCATGCGGATGTTCTTCTGGTGTAGAAGATAAGGTCATTGATGACTATGCCCTTGTCAGCGTAGTATCTAGAGTCAGAGATCAGGGTCTCTGGGTGAGTTTTCAGGATGGAGTGCTTGAGAGATTTGGCAGCCGTTTTAGAAATGTTGGGAGGATACGCAAGAGTATAATAATTTTCCCCAGTAGCTGTCAGGCCGGGTCCTGCCATGCTGGCTAGGATGGGGCAGTAAAAGATCGGAAAAGGGTCACTAAACTGCAGGAGGGGAGGTTCTTCCCCGAGCGGCCAGGCTAGCCTCAGCGCCTCAGCCTCAAGGCAGCGCCAGGACCGGCAATGAGAGTTATTTATTTTGTTTTACTTCTTTGTTTATTTATTTGCTTTTTTTTTATTTTTATATTTATTTATTTATATTCCCTCTTGTCTGGAGACACCATTGTGCTCATTGGATGAGGATACGAGGGGGTTGTCTGAATTTTATGGGAGCCACCATTTGTGCTGTTGTAAGAGAGATTCAAAGGTGCCCAAAACATATAGAAGGCATCATTTCAAGATGGCCGCCCTGTTTACTTCCAGAGAACTGTCCCAGTGCAGAGGTCCTCTTTCGCTTTTTGTACTCCAGGGGGTGTAGTCCTTTTTCAATGTTTAATGCAGTGATGTGGAAAAGACCCTGAGGAACAGTTGACAAAGTAGATAGGAATAGAAAGCTTCTTTTGCGTCTTTGATGTGGCAAAGTCCCGGATAGCTGATAAATGATTAAGTGAAAAGAGATGTTCTTCTTTTTTTTATTTTTTTTATTTGGGGCGGTTTTTGGGGATAAGCTAAGCTACTTTGTCCCCACTGAATATGCAAATGATGATTGCAGAGAGCCTGGAGGCAGAAAGGCAGCGCCCAGCTCCGCTTACTACGCCCCGGATTGGGGGGGCACAGCCTTCGGCGTCAGGACCTGCGGGGGAGCAGCGAAATGCAGCAGCACTCACCCTTAGGTCAACCAGTGATGCGTCCCTCGCGGCCGTCACCCAAGCACGCCAGGGGTCCCGGAGACCGTCTCTGTACCGCGTCGGGATATGCAGGGGAGCAGCGGGTGCAGTCGCACTCAACCCCAGGTTCGGCTGGCACACTGCGGAAACGGAGGCTGTGGGGCTGCCGAGATGTCGAGATTAGGTGAGTAGAAGTAGGTCCGGGCGATGGCACACGATGTAGGAGCGAGAGGAGGGCAGCTGGCGGGGTTAACCGGGGATATACACCGAAAACGGCAATCCCCAACCCGGAGCTCCTGCCGGGAGCTCCTACTCAGCGGCCATTTTGCAGCAACAGTTATTAATTGATTAATTGATAATTACATTAATTATGTTAATTTTTATGTGTAGCGGGTTGTGGGTTTATAGGGGAATAGGGTGGGAAGTAATTTAATTATAATTAATTAATTAATATGTTTTTATTTATTGTTATTGATTATTAATTTATTGTTAAATGATTATTAATTGGTTAATTTATCATTATATTAATTATAATTAATTTATTATTATTTTTTATGTATTGTTATTGTTAATTAATTTATTGTTAATTAATTATTAATTAATTATTATTAATTGATTAATTTATAATTAAATTAATTGTGTTCTTTTTTATGTGTAGCGGGTTGTGTGTTTATGGGGGAATAGGGTGGGAAGTAATTTAATGTTATTTAAGTAAATATTAATTTAATGTTATTGGTATTTATTAATTTTTTAGTTAACTAATTATTAATATGTTATTTATTTTACAAAAATTATTTAATTAATAAGTATGTTAATTTAACCCCTACGCTATCCTACATTTTCCACACTGTTACACTCACTGGAGTTGGAATAGTAATTTTAACCCCTACGCTATCCAACACTTTCCCTACTGTTGCACTCACTGGAGTGGGAATAGTAATTTTTACCCCTACGCTATCCAACATTTTCCCTACTGTTGCACTCACTGGAGTGGGAATAGTAATTTTAACCCCTACGCTATCCAACACTTTCCCTACTGTTGCACTCACTGGGGTGGGAATAGTAATTTTTACCCCTACGCTATCCAACATTTTCCCTACTGTTGCACTGTTTGGAGTTGGAATAGTAATTTTATTACCTCCGCTATCTAATATTTTTTGTATTATTTTAGTTAATGTAGTATATAATTAATTTTAAAAAGATTAAAAATAATTGTATTTTTTAAAATTTGTTATATATATTTATTTAATTTTTATTTATATCATTGTTTATGTGTATAAATGTATTTATAATTTATATGATATTTTTTAATAAATTATAAGTTATTAAAATAATTATTAAAAATTATTAGTAAGTATATATATTATATGTTATATGTATATGTTTAATTTATTTTTACATTACATATATATTACTTAAGAAAACAAGTCCTGAATGTGAGGGGATGGCTACGGAGCACCACGCCTCCGGATAGCCACAGGTGACACTGCCCCGCCCCCCGCAATGTAGTCTTGGCTCCCCCTTACCATTTAACGAAGTCTCAAGAGACATCGGGAGAATCATTAAAGGTTGCATTTCAGGCCCTGCTGTCTCCACCACGAGCTCAAATGTTTGGGCAAGTTCCACCTGCTTCTTCAAAGGAAGGTACGGCAACACCAGGCCAGGGCAACTCTTTGAGCGATCCAGTAGCATCGCCAGCCTTAATAACAGGCACGCCACAGAATCACACTCAGCCAGCGTTACTTATGTCTGAAGACATAAGTATATCGTCAGTAGAGGCCCAAAAGCAGCCACAGGCTCTACTCCTGCCTCAAATACAGAGTGGACTGTCAGGTGAAAGTAGCCCGGAGATGGAGGGTTTACTAACCGGAAATCAAAAATCTAATGGAAATTCCTCTCAGGTTAGCTGTAATCCCCTGACAGAAGGGAGCTTTTCACAACTGATGGAGATAAAGGATATGCTGAATCTTATCCTGGAAGAGATTAGGGAGATGAAAAAAACACAAGAATTCGAGATTGCCTCCCTCCATCAGTGGCTTGGTAAAATTGAAGAAGCTGTGGCATGTTTTCCAGCCAGACTGCAGGAGGCGGAAACAAGAATCGCGTTGCTAGAAGATTAGATGAGCGACATGTTTTTGAAGACAAGTGAAGCGGTGAAAAGTAAAAACTTTCTAGAGAACAAACTTGAGGAACTCGAGAACCACTCTAGAAGATCGAATCTTCGAATAGTGGGGGTCCCCGAAGGAATTGAGGGGGCTCAGACTCTCCAATGGGCCGATACGTTCATTAAACAAAAAGTCCTTCCAGAATTTAATGGGGATTTAACAATCACAAGGGCACATCGAGTTCCCGCTCACCCTCTGCCAAATTCAAAGATACCACGAACAATTTTATTGCATTTCGCTGACTTTCGTGTTAAAGAGAGAATTTTAACGAAGGCTATACAGCAAAGACAATTCTCCATAAATGAGTCTGTTAAATGTCGCATTTTTTCAGACATGTCAGCTGCTGCAGCGCGTAGGCGAAAGGAATTTGTAAAGATGCTATACCTGTTTAAAGCTCAGGGTGCCCAGGCCTCAATAGCACAACAATCTAAGCTCCGCGTTCTGGTGAAAGGGAAGTTTAATCTTTTCTCTAATCTAGAAGATGCCCAAGGCTTACTGGAAGAAATCTCTTCTAGAAAATGAAAATGATTTGTGGGTGGAAGTTAATGTTTTTTGCATTGCTGGGGGGAGCAAGGGGTGGCAAGGTCGCTAAGGGTGTAATTCCATGTCACCCAACAGGTGTGTAGGGTGGGTTGAAATGTGGCTAGCGTGGCTAGTGGGGTTTTCCACATTTCAGGGGGAAGGGGTTTTGGGTGGAGGGGGGTGGGGGTATAGCAGTAAAAATGAGCAGGAGAAAAATGAATTATATCAGTCATGTATACAAATTATGAACAGATTGCATAGTATGGGTAGGATGGGAAGTGGTGCTCAAAGAAAGGTGAGGTTTATTGAAGGAAATTTCAGATTAGGCAAAGCGGGGAGAGGTTAATAGGGATGGATCAAATGTCAAAAGATATAAAAGTGATAACATGTAATGTTAATGGATTACTGAATCCGCGTAAAAGTTCTGCCTTTTTAAATTGGCTAGCATCCCTTTCTCCCGAAATAATATTCGTGCAAGAAACGCATTTTAGGACGGAAACTCCAAAAATAGCGCTACCAAAGAAATATTCGTTGGCGTATTTTGTATCAGCTAACTTAGCGGTACGTGGGGTGGGAATCCTCCTAGCAAATACATTAGATTGGCAGGTTGAGGAGGTTCTGCGCGATGGAAAAGGGAGATGGCTATGGTTGAAGGTTAAAATGGACGGGATTGGGCTAAATTTAGTGAATTATTACGGTCCCATAGAAGACGATATTGTGGCGCTTGAGCAGATTTATCAATTTGCAGTAACCGCGGAAGGTATACTGATTTTGGGGGGGGGATTTTAATTATATACAGAATTTGGCACTAGATACCTCAAATAAGACAAAACAACAGTTAAAACCTAAGACGGCGAAGCTAATAAAAAGTCTGTTAACGGATTTTGCATTAACGGATCCTTGGAGGCAGGAACACCCCGGTTTCTCTCAATTTACATGTTATTCCTCAAGGTACAGAACCGCTTCTCGTTTAGATTTTTTTCTTGTTGATAAGTTGTTGGCCAACGTCCAATCAGAGATAGTGGTTAATTCCTTTTCTGATCACTCCGTAGTTTCCTTCACACTAAAGTTGAGGATTATACCAAAAGAGAGAGCAAGATGGCAGTTCGATAAATCCTTATTGGAAGACAACATTTGGGTGGCCAAGACTAAAATTTTTATTCGGGAATTTTTCCAGCTGAACATAAATACTGCCCCAATATTTGTGGTTTGGGAGGCATTTAAAGCCACCTTTAGAGGACAAATGATAGCCTATAAACTGAGGTTAAATAATCAACGCAGGCAAAAGATCTCGGAATTACAGCTCGCAGTAGAGGAGGCGAGACAAAACCTAGACTCTATAGAGATTCCAGAACATACTTTTAAAATATTACAGCAAGATTTGACAAAAGCAAAAGAACGCTTGAAAGATTTTTTTTTGTTAGAAGAGATCACAG
This sequence comes from Calotriton arnoldi, assembly GCA_963921515.1. Classification (NCBI taxonomy): domain Eukaryota; kingdom Metazoa; phylum Chordata; class Amphibia; order Caudata; family Salamandridae; genus Calotriton; species Calotriton arnoldi. The sequence goes on from CAWUFW010001141.1 coordinate 882,222, forward strand.
GTAGCAAGGCCTACCAACAAAAGGTCTATGAGGAAAGTCAGCAAATTGGCAGATTCCTGGCTTGGGCTACGAAAAGTAAGAAAGCGGCGCAGACTATCAGCCAGGTTAGAAATCCTTCTACTGGCTTGCTGGAAAAGGATAAACAGGCAATATCCGAGGTATTCCTTTCTCATTTTAAACAAATTTATGCAGACACATTAGTAGTTGAGGACTCAGAATTACAGTCCTATCTAGAATTACTGGAGTTACCTCAGATATCCCAGCAGCACATCGAGGTGCTGAATAAAACAATAGAAAAGCCAGAAATTTGTGAAATTTTAGAAAGTATGTCTAACGCAAAGGCTAGTGGATCAGACGGGCTGCCGGTTGAAGTATTCAAGGTATTTCAGGAATAACTACTTCCTTTTTTAATTAAAATGTTTAATCAAATCAAGGATGGGATGGATACCCCTAATAGTTTTAAGGAGTCAGTTCTTGTAATTTTTCTCAAAAAGGATAAAGATCCTTGTGATGCAAATTCCTATTGCCCAATCAGTTTGCTAAATACAGATTACAAACTGTTTATGAAGATCTGGGCTAGAAGGATTGCTCCGTGCGCCCAACAAGTAGTCCACTCGGATCAAAATGGTTTCCTTCCGGGACGACTAATGGCCACTAATATGTACTTCCTCATGCAAGCAGTTGATTATTTTTCAGTTAATAAAACTAAAGCGGCTATCTTAATGATGGACGCGGAAAACGCTTTTGATTTGGTGGATTGGTGTGCTTTATTTGCGATTTTAAATAAGTTTGGTTTTTCTGCTCAGTTAATACAAATGCTAAAAAAGCTATATAGCCAGGCGGAAGCAAAAATTATCATCAATGGGGTCGAGGCCGGGAGGGTGATTATTAAACGAGGCACGCGACAGGGTTGCCCCTTATCCCCTCTTTTGTTTTCTTTGTTTATAGAACCCCTTGCTGTCAAAATCCGTAATAATTTGCTGATTGTGCCCCCCATTGAAAGTATGCCTAAAATTAAGCTGTATGCAGACGATATAATTTTATATCTTAAAGCTGAAGAGTCCTGCATACAGAATGCAATGGAGGAAATCCAGAAATTTACAAGGGTAGGTGGGTATAAAGTTAATCAAGCAAAAACAGAGATCCTTACATTTAACTCAATTCCGTCTGGTCTCCCGCATCGATACATAGATGAGGCCCACATCCAATTAGATATTTAGGCATTTATGTCACAAACAACTATGACCAACTCTTTTCCCTGAATTATACCACCATGCTAGGAAAAGTTAAAAAATTATTGGAAAAGTGGACCTTGTTGAATTTATCATTGATAGGCCGAGTGTCTATGGTCAAAATGTCGGTGCTGCCGCTATTTCAGTTTCTTTTTAGTAATCTCCCTATGAAAATTCCAAGTGCCTATTTTAGAGAACTGGACGGAATGATTCGGAAGTTTGTATGGAATAACAAGCACCCCAGGGTTAAGCTACCCATATTACAGCTCGATGTAGCATCAGGGGGATTAGCGCTCCCACATTTTCCAACTTATTATCAGGCTTCCCTGCTTAACTTGCTTTCACAATTAGGAGAAGAATATTGGGTTTATGATAAAAAAAATGTAATACAAATGCTGAAAGAAAACGCCACAAAACTCCCCATTTTTCTGCGATCAGCAAAACTGCACAAAAAAACTAGGTATAAGATTATTTTGGCATTGGTAACGAGAATTGCGCTTTTCTTTAATTCAAAAAATATTCCAGCATATCATGCTTATACCCCCCATACAAGATTGTGTAGCTGGAGGTTTAATGATGCCAAAAGGACTCTACCAAGAATGGCAAGAATTAGGTTTTGGCCTGCTTGGTGATTTTTATAACCATCAAACATTAATTACTTGGGACTCGATAAAGCTGCAGTTCGGCAACTTAAATACTGCTTTTTTTCTAAGCTATCTACAGCTTGCAAAATTTCTCGAAAATAACTATACTATGCTGAGTGAAGCCGTGCTTCAAACAAAGTCACGGGTGTGGGAGTTTGGTATCGGCTACTACATCAGCAAGCTCATAATGAAGAGATTATGGTGAAAGAACTTCAGAAAATTCATTCAGAGACAGGCTGTAAGTTCAATATGAAGGAATGGCGACAATTAAGTGAATTCTCGAATAAAGCATTGCGAGGGGCGAATTATAAAAGAATGAATTTTCTATCCAGATGGCTAGCATATTATACTCCTCTGAGATTGCATAAAATGTTTCCTACTTCTCCGAATCAATGTTTTAGATGTAATGAATGGGATGAAGGAGGATGGGTTCATACATTTTATGGATGTAGTAAATTGCAGCAATTTTGGAAGGAGGTTTTTGGTATGATCTCTCAATTTTTGTCGTTAACTATTGATCCATCACCTAGGCTGGTTTTATTTGGGGTGTCGCCAGAGGTGCAATGCTTCACGAAATATCAACAGTATTTTGTAATAATCTCTTTAGCGGTTGCCAGGTCCTTAGTGCTGCAAAATTGGAAAACTATTAAACAACCCAGGATTAACCAATGGATTAGTAAAATGTGCAGGACTTATAGATTTGAGGAGGCATATGCAAAACGTATAGGAGCTACAATAAGATTTAGAGCTGTCTGGCAAAAATTTTGTATAGCTGAGTTAGAGTAGGTTTGACGAAATTATCTGTAGCTGGCAATGAATTACTGCACAATATTCAGTAAAACTGATGTTGATTGTCGCACTTGCACTTTATAGAGTTCCTGGACATTTGTATTGGCTTCTTCTTTGTATTTATGTAATACTTAGTTCTACCTGCACATGCACTTTAAAAAACGTTGGATGTTTGTATTGTCTTTCTCTTGGTATTTTTGAAATAGTCTTTTCTAGTTGCACAGGCACTTTAAAAATGCTGCTAATAGGGTCGTGTTATTTTCTTTTTAGATCTATGGGGACGAATCATGTAGAAACAAGGGTATTAAGGATTATAAACTGTTACAGAATTCTGTTTTTTACGCATCTTTCCATATCTTTTTAATCTCTAGATGTTAATTCAGAATATTACTGCTTTTGTATGTATTATGATGAAATGGACAGTGTTTTTTCTTCCTGATCAAAAAAACCCAAAAAAACCCCAGTATATATTACTTATAATTTTAAAACATTTTAAAATATTTTTAACTATGTTTATTTTAATTATATGTATTATTTACTTTATTTTACATTATTTGTTTAACTTAAATAAAAAACGATATTTTTAACAACGATATTTTTGACATTGATATTTTTTTTCCGATATTTTTGTACTTACCATAATGTAGATAGGATGTCGATATTCTTGACTTCAATATTCTTGCGTCGATATTTCTGTAGGTCGATATTCTGACCTTCGATATTCTGTCAGTGATTCGCCTGCCACACCCCAGCCCGCTGATCCCCAGACCCAACCTGCGCCCAGCGGTGAATGCCCGCCCCTGCGCATCCAGGCCTCACTGCTCACCTGCCGCCACCGGAGTCTCTCTAAGAGGGCCCACCACGTGCCGGTGCAATCTCCAAGGCCGTGCTCCGCGAGCTTGGCAGCCTCCTCAGCTGATCGCTGGCTTCTGCGCAACAGGCACCGGACCGCGGAGTTGCGAGTTGGCTACTGCTGCCTTCTGACCACACTGCGGTACAGCAAGTAACATACACATCCTTTCCAGTCTGCCCCACCAGGCCTGCTGCATCATCGAAGGCTGCACACCCGCTCAGCTCTTCCGGTGGGCCGAACTCAGTGCACCGCAAGTCATCGCCACGTGGTGGTTGGCCCGTGCCACTAACTCAGTGCACCACAAGTCACCGTCCAGCCTCCAGCATTATAGCATGATGCACACCCGCTCAGCTCTTCCGGTGGGCCAAACTCCGTGCACCGCAAGTCATTGTCCCGAGGGGCTACCCCACAAGTCCGCCTCCAGTAGTCAACAGCATGTCCTCGGTAATGCCACTGGAGCCCTTCACAGTCACGGGGCCACCCCCGTCCCAGGCAGGCCGCCGGTAAGCCTGAGCAGATCGTCTGGAGACGAACTCCGAGCACATGACATCCCAACGCCGCGGCGGCGGCGCACGCATGTGAGGAGTGCGGAGAAATGGCCCGGGGCTCTGGGCGTGGTTCAGTTCTGGGCTCTGGGCATGGTCCAGTTCCGGCCTGGCCACAAAAGTGACTATGTCGTGTGTCTCTGTAGTAGTGTCTGCGCCACCCGGCCTGTAATCGACAATGTTGCAATGTAGCATGCACCAGGAGGGCGGCCTCGCCCAAATGGATTAATATAGGAGCGCGAGACCTCTCGGGGTCTCGGCTCATACATGCCAACTGTTGTGTGTGTATCTACATTGCCGCAGCCTGAACCGAAGGCCTAGCCTTAATATCAGCGTGAGTACAGCCAGGCCAGAACTCCACATCTGTGTTCGTCCTATCCTTACCATAGGCCTACACACACGTGGCTGCACACCTTCAACGGCCAGCATTACAGTCTTGCTGTCAGTCCTGCGGACATGCGCAGACAGGCATGACAATGGTGTGCCGTAGGAGTGCAAGTGATGCAACTGCGCAGCACACACAAGTAAATTGGCTCGGTGGGAGGGAGGAGCAGCTGTGAGGCTACGTAATACACATTGTCCTACCACATTTGCCAGCAGCAATACATGGCTAACATGAATCCCAAGGTCGCACAAATCACACACCACGAAACTTGTGTCTGCCAATACAGCATGCAGAACCACCAGTTAACACTGACCTCACTTACCTCTCACAGGTGATCAAGGATATGCACTCTGCCTTTGGATGATGACACCCCTCCAAGACCCGAACACCCCGGCCCAGAGGCAGTACAATGTGGCCCACAAACGCACCAGGGGCATTGTTGAACGCACGTTTGGCGTGTTGAAATCACGTTTCAGGTGCCTGGACATCACCAGTGGAAGACTCTTGTACAGCCCAGAAATAGTGTGCAAGATGATCACTGCATGTTGTGTATTGCACAACCTATGTGTACGCACCAATGCCCCATGGATCCAAGTCCCAGAGGCACCGGACGATGATGAGGAAGATGATGCAGGTGGACCACACTCCACTGCAGCCGCAGCAGGAATAGCCCGAAGGAACACAATCATCAACAATTTCTTCGCAGGAGCACGTCACATTGTGACTGTCCACAGCAATCATGGCACAGTACACGATAACCCATTGTTCTACAGTACACGATGACCACATGACCAGCATGTGCAAATAAAATCTTAGCAACACACATTCCCCGTGTGCATGTCAGTCCTCTGCATTGGCACATTAATCTGACGGGTGTAAGTGCAACATTGAGTGCTTACATTCGCATATGTTGCAAGAAGAGATGGTGTGTATGTCACCTCTGTACCGAGAGGCTGTTTAGGGCATCACGTATTCGATATGTCATATCAGGGTGTCACATGTAGTACGTCATGCCACCCATCAGCGTCCCACGTGTACATGAACATGACATGAAGGCCGTCATTGGTGTTCAGGAAAAGAAAACAGTGTGCCATTTGTGGTCAGAGATGTACCTGCCTGATGCAGATATACACCCTGTGTTTCGAGTCCCACAACATGTACAACATGGCCGTAAGGGGGATGTGGGCACAGTGGACACCTCAGCAACATTGGGAGATGCACACCAGCCTAGAAGCCAGCAGGTCCACCTTGCGTGTCCCCTGGTCAAATGTGCCTTTCAGGCGGTGTGCCTTTCACTTCTGTGCTTATACAGTGCTGAGCTGTTGCAGACTTGGGTAAATTGGGCTCTTGGTCGGAGTTGTGACTCTTGGGCATGGTTTGTCCGCAGATGTGCTGTACTTACTTGTGCATGTGTGCCATTGTGCCCATCTCCCCCCGTCCCCCCAGTCCCTGGTGGTTACTCACCCTGTTGCTGTTGTGTCAGGTCATGTTGAGCAGTATCCGGTCCTCCGACTCCTGCCACCGTCTCCTCACTGATGACTGTGGACACCATTTCCTCCATCTCATCCAGCTCCTCCTGTGGCGCAGGGCTCCCACCCCCAGTCTGCATTGCTGCTTGCGGTTGTTGCCGAGTTTCAGCTTGGTTTTGCGCTTCACATCATTCCAGCGCCTCTTGACCTCTTCCATTATCCTCCTCAGCACTCCGACTGCATTCTCCTTGTCCACGATGGACTGCCATATTCCATTTTTTGTTGCCAATAACACAGTGGAGGTGATGAACAGTTGTTGATGGTGTTCTGTCACCTCCGTAATCAGGATCCTGTTTTCCTGCGGACTGAACCGCATCTTCCTCTTCTTCTTCTCCTTGCCCTTCCCTCACCCCGAGGTCCCGGGCTGGTCCTCCGTGGGGCTTGTGGGGTTCGGGTTGTCCTCTGTGCTTGCTCCGGCTACCTCCATGGTGCTTCGCAGTTGTTTGTGTTTTATTTGTATTTCATTTTTGCCGCTTTTATTGTGATTGTTCCCGCCTTACTTGTGGGACTTGCGGGCCTGGCGCTGCTTTTCGCTGGATTTTTATCGCAGTTGGGCCCATTGCAGCTTTTTTCACGTTCGGGTTTCCTTTTTTATCGCCGTCGCGGTAGTTGTATCGCGGACATTTGTGGCGTTCTTGGGAAACTATCGCATGTTACCGCCGTGTTGGGAATACAACGTTGACATGGAGTTATTTTCCCGTATAGACGGCGATATGAAAAATTGCGTTAGCCTATTTTGGCGATGTTTATTGCACGTTCTTGTGAATATCCCCCTTAATTGTTTATCAAAAGATTGATTTGTACCAATCCAAACTCCATGAGAAATATAGTCATATGTAAAAGGAAGTGAGGAAAGGGAAGCAATATAATTTACATTAAAATAACAAAGCACACCAACCCTTAAAATGGAAGTTTCAATCATCCAAGCATTAAATGCAGTGGACGATCAATAGGACAGGTTATTTTTCACAAGCCATTCAGCATTTACAGTTCACTGTAATGAAATATATAAATCATCACTTTATCCGAATAGGTGAAGTTGTTTTTAAAGATTACTTGGCACATGTCCAACGAGTCTTAAAAATGGTTAATTGCTCATTGAGTAACAAAACATGTCAGGTTAATCTTTGTATTTTAAAGGAATATCCAATATTCCAATTACTTCAATGAATGATCGACAAATGATATTCATGGTCCTTTCTAATTTAAAGCAATACACCTCACCCTGTAGTTTTGAAAGATCATTCTTCTTGGCTTTTAAGTGGTCAGTGGGGTGTACCAGTTGAGGCCATGCGGCGTGAGTCCACACACAGCACTAAAAAAATCAGCTCACCGATTGTGAAAATATTTGACTTTAGAACTTGGGGTGGGCGGAACTTGCAGTGTTTTACTCCACGGAATTCCATGGAGTTCTGGTAATGGGCAGAAAAATTCATGTTGAGCTGCTTTTGCTGCAATTTAGCACCAGTAGTATGAGCAGAATCAGTGCGAACTGCACTATGTTGTGCGCAAGAGCGCGTGGCCGTTCAAGTTGATTTTGCTGCCATTCAAGTAATAAATCTACTCGAGCTTCAACAAATATACTTGAGAAGCAGCCCTTGGCTGCGACCGCCCTTGTTGGATTATGGCACTAGGAGATACCAAATCTCACTCTCAATTTGTAGCTTCACAGTGAAAAATTCCGCCACCCAGCGATTTGCAAAATTTGGCCAGTACTCTGCATTACAAGAGTAACACGAAATCACCAAATTATGCCAATTCTGCAGGCGGAATGAAACAATCTGTCCAACTCTAGTTAAAACCCTACTTGTAAGAGCTTGTTTTGAACCTGCCATACACCCTCAGGCTCTGTAAGTGACCATGTTGTGGGAAACGTTAACCACATACAGAAGGTTTTAAGATAAGATCCCATAAATGTGCTGCATTAAAAAATGCCCTCTGTGTCCACTGGTTATCCATCCATCCATGTTTATATACTAAACATTTACTTCTCTCACTATGAAACATTTCCCTCCCCCCTTTAAAAAATCCCTTTTTAACTTCAACTTACAAACTTCCATTTGGTGGTTGCTCCAGCCTTTCTGCCCTTTCTACTGTCTCCAATGTTTCTTTCTGCGTAACCGACCTGACTGTTCCTGGACCAAACCAACCTCCCTCTCAACCCCTCACTCTTCCCTTACTTTACATTGTTATATTTCCTGTTATCCCCTAATTTAATCCGTAGAGCCCTTCGACTCGCTTTTTCAACAGTGAAGAATATCTCTCCTTCTGCCCTCATCCTTATCCCCCTGCACCCAGCCTGCAGCCGACCCTCATGCACTTGGACCAGGGGAGGTTGGTGGAGTCAACTCTTTCGCTAGACCTACTGCTCTTGAGTGAAGCAGCTGTGTAATTGTATCTGTGCCATTCCTACTCCCAAATCTCCATGGGCCGAGAGTGTGGTACCCTCCCCTTCACCCGAGGTTCTGCTTGGAATGGAATCACCACTGACACCTTGTCATTATTGTAAAGCCACTTTATTCGTGAGCAAACCGGGGACATTACAATGCTCTATTTCCTATTATCCCTATTTGCATTCTTAGCGCCTTTGCCATGCTTGTTCAACAGCGATGAGTACCTCTCCCTCTGCCCTTATCCTTCCCCCCTGCGCCCAGTCTGAAGCCGACCCTCATGCCCTTGTACCAGGGTGGGTTGATGGACTCAGCCCTTCTGCCAGAATTAACGCTCTGGTGTGAAGCAGATGCATATGATGCAGCTATGGCAGCTGCGCCATTGCGTCTGTGCCATTCCCTCTCCCAAATCTCTGTAGGCCGAGAGTGTGGTATCTTCCCCTCTGCCCGAGATTCTGCTAGGATGGAATCACCACAGACACCTTGTTGTTGTTATTATAAGGCTGCTTTATTTATAAGCAAGCTGGCGGCTCCTACTACCAACCTTTGGCTTACTACTGCAAAGACTAATATGCCCTCTAACAAATATTAACTACCCCCATGCCTCTAAGCATTACCCCCCCAATTTTAACATTTGATTTTGCCAACTTCTGTTTGCTTTCTTGCTCTGGCCTTTCTGCCCTTTCTCCAAAGTTGATTTTCGTCTATTCGGCCTGCCTGCTCCTGGACCAAGCCTCCCCTGCTCTCATTCCCCCATTCTTTCCCTTCTTTCCATTGTTCTATTTTGTGTCACCTAGTAATGTCCTTGTCACCCTATGATCTGTCTCCAGAAAGAACCCTCTATTCAGGTGTTGCTTCTGTTCCCCCAACACGATTGCCTGAATTGCCCTTCTACCATTGTTCCATCACTTCTGTCAATTTCTCTAAATACATTCTATTTCCCACCAATGATAAATGGACATCATCATGTCTGCATAACTGGGCATTCATAAACAATGTCCTTGTGCTTTACTACTTCTGTTTCCTATGCCGTTCAAAATTCCAATACCTCCCTGTCACCTCCTTCCTTGCGCTGTTGATGCATACTGGGTTCCTGGCTCGCCTCCAGCTGTTTTCACATTATCACTGTCTTATTCCTTGAATCCCTCACCTCTCCCAAATCTTCTTCACCATTTTTATTAGCTCCAACCCTGTTGACTGCACCACATCCTTTCCCCCTAAGTGCAGAATCAATGCATACGAGCAAGACCATTTCTCCCAAAGTTCCCATAATGTCTGCATTAATTGCCCCCACGTTATGCCTCCTATCCCATACCATCATGCCGCCACCTCTTCTCAATCCAGTCCCAACTACATCCCATCCCTTTGCCTTTCAGCCCGCACTCCCTTCCATTTAACAATGGAGTGCCTTCAAATCCAGACTCCCCCTTTCAATCATTATCAACATCACAAACAGTCACTTTTCCACTGTCCCAGCCACCCGATCTCTTGTACCTGTAAACCTCTGTGAAACCCATCTGTGGCCACTTCTATTTGAAAGGAGTGTGCCCTTAGTTCATCACCATGCTGTCACCTACATTTCAGACATTGTCCTAATACCCTCTGCGACTGCAATGTTATCACCTTGCTCTCGTCCTAATGAATAAAGAGCGGTCCCTTCCTTCCCCCTCTCGTCCAAATCCATTTCTGTAGTGCTCGCAATGAGCAAACGCCCCTCTTTGGTTTGGCCTTTAATGATGCCTCCCAACCTTGTTCTTCTTGCTCTTCTCAGGGTCGCACATAATTCACTTTCTTGCAGGGGCGGCTCCTCCACGTGGGCGGAGGAGCGTCGCCCCACTGCTTTCTCGCAGAGCGAGAAGCAGAAACATAAAATGGTATTTTAAATACCATTTTATGTTTCTGCTTCTCGCACTGCGAGAAAGCAGAAGGGTATGCCTGATTGGGGCGGGCGTGTGGGTGGTCCTGCAGGAGTCCAGGGGAGGAGTGACTTGCCCATTCTGAGTGCGCTGACTGTTTGGTCGGCCCAGGGCCAACCAAACCAGTCATACACACTCTGCATTTTCTCTATGTAGGCTACATGCAGCCTACATAGAGAAAATGGTCTCTTCATAGACGCCTGTGGGGTTGGCGTCCTAGCCAATCACAACACTGCCATTGCAGCGTTGTGATTGGCTAAGGCATGGGTACTCACAAACTTTCTCTCGGGGCCAAATTTACAGTGTGGTTTGTGGCCGAGGGCCGCACCGGTGGGGGCGGGGTCAGTGGGGGAGGGGGGCGGGCTAGAGCAAAAAAAAAAACTATGACCATTAGGTTGAACACAGGCCCCTGCAGCGGACGCCTTCGTCCACTGAGCCACCAGACCCGGCATACACACATCTCTCTCTCTCTCTAACTATCTCTCTCTCTCTGTCTCTGTCTCCCTCCCTCTCTCTATCTCTCTCTCCCTCCCTCTCTCTATCTCTCCCTCCCTCTCTCTCTCTCCGTCTCCCTCCCTCTCTCAATTTCTCTCTCTCTCTCTCTCTCTCTCTCGCTCCCTCTCCCTCTCTCTCTCTCTCTCTCCCTCCCTCTCTCCCTCTCTCTCTCTGTCTCCCTCTGTCTCACTCACTCTGTTTGTCTCCCTCTCTCTCTCTCTGTCTCCCTCCCTCTCTCTCTCTGTCTCCCTCCCTCTCTCTCTGTCTCCCTCTCTCTCTCCCTCCCTCTCTCTCCCTCTGTCTCCCTCTGTCTGTCTCTGTCTGTCTCCCTCTGTCTGTCGCCCTCCTCCCCGTGTCTGTCTCCCTCTGTCTGTCGCCCTCCTCCCTCTGTCTGTCTCCCTCTCTCTGTCTCCCTCTCTCTCTCCCTCCCTCTGTCTGTCCCCCTCTCTCTGTCTCCCTCCCTCTGTCTCACTCTGTCGGTCTCCCTCTCTCTGTCTCCCTACCTCTCTCTCTGTCTCCCTCTGTCTGTCTCCCTCTGTCTCCCTCCCTCTGTCTCCCTCCCTCTATCTCCCTCTGTCTGTCTCCCTCTGTCTCCCTCTGTCTCCCCCTGACTCCCTCCCTCTGTCTCCCTCCCTCTGTCTCCCTCTCTCTCTGTCTCCCTCTCTGTCTCCCTCCCTCTGTCTGTCTCCCTCTGTCTGTTGCCCTCTGTCTCCCTCTGTTTCCCTCTCTGTCTCCCTCCCTCTGTCTCCCTCCCTCTGTCTCCCTCTCTCTCTGTCTCTCTCTGTCTCCCTCTGTCTCCCTCTGTCTGCCTCCCTCTCTCTGTCTCCCTCCCTCTGTCTCCCTCTCTCTCTGTCTCCCTCTCTGTCTCCCTCTCTGTCTCCCTCTGTCTGTCTCCCTCTCTGTCTCCATCTCTGTCTCCCTCCCTGTCTGTCTCCCTCTCTCTGTCTCCCTCTCTCTGTCTCCCTCTCTCTGTCTCCCTCTCTCTGTCTCCCTCCCTCTGTCTCCCTCTGTCTGTCTCCCTCTGTCTGTCTCTGTCTGTCTCCCTCTCCCTCCCTCTTTCTCCCCCTGACTCCCTCCCTCTGTCTCCCTCTGCCTTCCTCTGTCTCCCTCCCTCTGTCTCCCTCTCTCTCTGTCTCCCTCTGTCTCCCTCTCTGTCTCCCTCTGTCTGTCTCCCTCCCTCTGTCTGTCTCCCTCTGTCTGTTGCCCTCTGTCTCCCTCTGTTTCCCTCTCTGTCTCCCTCCCTCTGTCTCCCTCTCTCTCTCTCTCCCTCTGTCTCCCTCTGTCTGTCTCCCTCTCTCTGTCTCTCTATCTCTGTCTCCCTCTCTCTCTGTCTCCCTCCCTCTCTCTGTCTCCCTCTGTCTGTCTCCCTCTGTCTGTCTCCCTCTGTCTGTCTCCCTCTGTCTGTCTCCCTCTGTCTCCCTCTCTCTGTCTCCCTCTCTCTGTCTCCCTCTCTGTCTCCCTCTCTCTTTCTCCCTCTGTCTCCCTCCCTCTGTCTCCCTCCCTCTGTCTCCCTCTCTCTGTCACCCTCTGTCTCCCCCTCTCTGTCTCCCTCTCTCTGTCTGTCTCCCTCTCTCTGTCACCCTCTGTCACCTTACCCTGCGTGTGTGTCAGCCTGGGCTGAGACAGCTTCCCGGGCACACACACAGCCGCACCCGAGTACTTCACAGGTCTTTAAAAGACCATTCACTTGTTAATGAGGCTTAGTTGTATTTCACCTCTTCTTAGCGCCCCTGCATCTCCAGAGATGCAGGGGCGCTAAGAAGAGGTGAAATACAACAAAGCCTCATTAACAAGTGAATGGTCTTTTAAAAAATCGCCCGGCTCCCATAGAGCGCTGCTGCAACCGGCGATGTTTGCTGACACTTAAAAAAAAAAGAAAAAACACAGGTAGGATATCTGCAAGGTCCGCAGGCCGCCAAGGAAGGCTTGCCGGGCCGCTGGCGGCCCGCGGGCCGTACTATGAGTACTTGTGGGCTAAGGGGAGGGGAGGCTGCCTGCTTCCCGTATGGAGAGGAGAGAGGAGAGACGCGACGCGGGAATGGAGGAGATGGTAAGTCTAATTTTTCTTTTTTTAAAATTAAATTAACCCCTCCTCCCCACGCGACCCACTCCCCGCACGACCCCCCCACCTTAACCGCGAGTCATACAGGCCGCGACTGCTTTCTAGTAACCATGCATCTATATTTCATACACCTCCAAATTCCTTGTCCTCCACAATCTCGGACACTCTGAATGCCCCAAAAATCATGAGTATGGCCACCGCTCTAAACAGGCGGAGTTCCCAGACAGAAGGTCACAAGTTTCTTGCCTCTTCTGCCACTTCCTCCAATATTTCCCTGGTAATCAGTAGTCTCTGAACCCTCTTCCTCCTTTTTTCCCTCACCCTTATTAGATCATTTGGCTTCTCCTTAGTTTCTTACGCAGATGATACGCATATTGTTGTATCTGTCACTGATAACCCCGGAGCCACAGCAGCTCAGTTTCATGATTGCATGCTTCATATCGGGAAGTGAATGAGCAGCAATTGCCTGAAACTAAACTCCTCAAAGACTGAGGTCCTGCTGTTTTGCAACAATCGCTCTTTCTGGTATACTAACTGGTGGTCTCAGGATGTTTCTTCATTTTGAAAACCCTAAGGAAAGTGTTTCCTTTCATCGAGCCTGCAGAAGAGGATAGTTTCAACTCTTATCTCCTCCAAAGTAGATGATAACAATGCCCTCTTCATCAATATCCAAAAGCATTTTCTTCACAAGCTACAAACTCTACAAAATGCAGCAGCACGGTTATTACTGGGCATTCCGAAACATAAATCATCTTTCCAAGCACTGATCCAACTACACTGGCTCCCCATACATAAACGCATTCAGTTAAGGCACTTTGTATTGCCTTCAGGGCTCAACAAGCTGTCGGCCCTGACTACCTGATACAGCGCTTTCAACGCTGCATCCCAACAAGCCCCCTACGCTCATCCACAAATGGTAATCTTGTAGTCCCTGGATTTAAAAAAGCCAACTGGGTGGGAGAGGCTTCATCACATGCACCTCGAGGCTGTGGAACTCTCTTCCGACAGAACTTAAACTTAAGATAAATCTGTTGGACTTGAGCAAATAACTGGCATCTTTTGGATTTTCCTAGCTGTAGTGTCCACTTAGTGCCTAGATACCCCTGGGTAATTGTTGCGCTCTATAAATTTTATTACCGTTTCTTTTCATTTCACCCATCCCTTCAGTATTCTTTTTGCCAACTCTCATTTTCCTGGCTCGTATTCCCAAAAGCATTTCCTGTAAAATACTATACCTGTCAGTTTTTCAGCAATTCACTGGCGAACATCCTTTTTCAATCTGCCCCATCACAAATCACACAGCTTCATCTTTTCTGCTTTGCAGTACATCTGCCGATCTGTCCTTTTTTTCACTCCTGACCTCATTAACTCATTCCAAGCCTGGTATGACTAACCGCCTCGTAGATTTCACAAGCAATATTTCAATTAGTCCCCTCGCCTTAAGCTGGTGTCCCACATCATGTGCTGTTGCTACCTCATCAGCCTCTGTAGCCAAACCATGGAACTTCACCCACTGCAAACAAGACAGTGCATCAGCCAATTGGTTTTCTAATCTCAGAACGTGCCTCACTCTGAATCTTATGTGGCATTGCAAACATAGTGCCACAAGTTCCCCCAAAAAACATAACACCTGCTGGTATTTTGTGGTCTGGCTGTTCACTGCATATACTACTGCCTGTTTATCAATCCTGAAAATACTTTTGTTGTCCTGCAAGTCTACTTTGCCACTACCACTGGAAAGAACTCAAGGAATGTGAAACTATATTGCCACTTATCCATGACTCTGGCCATGCCTCTGCACAAATCTCTCTTTCCAATGTAGCCTAAATCACCCTGCTCCTGAAGCGTCTGAAAATATTTAAAGTGCTTGGATCAGTGGGTTGACTTGTTGGCATACATTCACAAAATTGTAGTTCAGCAAACATCTCTTTCACACCTGTAAATCCTTCCATACCCTGCCCATCATCCTAATCTAATTCTAATGCCTCTTCAAAGCAAAGGCTAACTATCTACAGAAGGCCCTCCACAAGGACACCACTTTACATTCTAAGTTCAGATGGCTTAATAGTTGTTTATGAATCGTATCTCGCATTTCTTCTTGCTTACTGCCTGCTCTACCAGGTTCTTTCAATCTATCAATTTATCCATAAGCATTTTCGACTCCATTTCCACTAAGTCGAGCTCTATGCCAGAGAACGTCATGCATCTTTTCTTCTGCCAAAGGAGTGCCCATGTGTCTTGTCACTTCTTTGAAACTCACCAACAGTGTAGCACATTCTCCTACCCTCTTCTTTTATTCTACAATCAAATAATCATTGGGTAGTGCAACACATTCTCAGAACTCCCCACTTCTGCCACCATCCATTCCCCAAATGTACTGATCTTTTCGAATGCTGCTCACGCCACAGCAAAGCCCACTGGCATGGCTCTGTCACTGTATATTCTACTCCCATATTGTATGTCCAACAGCTGCATGCCTTGCGGGTGGACCATTAACAATCGGAATGCCAATTTGATATCCGATTTTGCCACCTCTGATAATATCAAGGCTGGACTATTTGAACTGCCTCTATCTTAGAGTGCCAGAGTGTAAGATGAGACGACTCTGGGTGGAGCGAAAGCACAGCAGCCCACATTATTCTTGAGATAAACAAAGAAATCTGTGTCTGGCAACCTTAGGAATTTGCATTAGCTTACTGTTAGAAATGTCGGCCCTAGGATGGTCTTCCCCCACACTTTTTGCCTACTTGCCTCTAATGTTTTATGGATTTTTGCTTCAGTTGGCCGTAGGGCTCTGTGCACTGTACCACTGCCAACCAGTGCTAAAGTGCTTATGCTCACTCCTCTAAGCATGGTTTGATTAGCATATACATAAATGCATATTTAATTTACATGTAAGTCCCTTGTAGGTAGTATACCACATACCCAGGACCTGTAAATTAAATGCTGCCAGTGGGCCTGCAGCACTTATTACCACCCACCTAAGTGGCACGATACAACTTGTCCTAGGCCTGCCATTGCAGCCCGAATGCAGTGTCACACTGCCATGTCAACTTGGCATTTAAACTCCTTTGCCAAGCCTTGAAATCCCCTTTTATTACATATAAGTCATCCCTAAGGTAGGCCCTAGGTAGCCCGTAGGGCAGGGTGCTTTGTAATTAAAAGGTTGGACCTGTACTTTTAAGTTTTTCATGTCCTGGTAGTG
Source organism: Calotriton arnoldi (assembly GCA_963921515.1). NCBI lineage: Eukaryota > Metazoa > Chordata > Amphibia > Caudata > Salamandridae > Calotriton > Calotriton arnoldi. The sequence goes on from CAWUFW010001141.1 coordinate 898,267, forward strand.
AAAATTCCCAAATTCGTTTTTCACTACTGTGAGGCCTACCCCTCCCATAGGATAACAATGGGGATTTCTTTTTACCTTTAATACGCTGTAATTCCGAATTGAGAGGAGGAAGATATGTCATGGTTGGTACTTATGGATTTGTAATGATAAACCCTTCTTAATGGTAAAGTCTGATTTTTCATTACAATTATGAAAATTCCAATTTTAGCAAGTTGGCCTTTTCCTGCCCTTAGCCCTTTGTGTCTGCAGCCTGTCTTAGGTCGCATGACTGGGTGTAGCTGACAGTTAGACTTTGTGAATTCCTCCCAGACAGCCACACAATAGAGGGATTAGGTGTGCCTCAATGGGCCATCAACTGCCATGATGAGGGGCGGAGCTGAGCACATTCAGACTGTGTCCTGACTCCACAAAATGGCCTAACAACCCTGTGTTGTCACTGCAGCCAGCTTGAAGCCAGGGCAGGGGAATCAGGAAAATCCAAGCCCTTCAAAGAAACTTTCCAGAAAGTTCTCCCACCTTCCAGAAGAAGGGGACCAGAGTATAAAAATAGGACCTTCAGACCCACTCTTCAGTTCACTCCTGGAACTGTGGAAGGAGTCTGAGAAGACTGCCTGCAGCTGTCACCTGCTTTGAATTCTGCCAGACTGCTGTTGTACCCGGAAGGACTGTTTGGCTGCCTGGAGCCTGCCGTGAACCCTCGAGCCAAGCCCCGCTGTTGAGCCCTGCATCTTCACCTGCACTCAGGATTTCCAGAAGTGACTCCAAGGGATAATTTGCTGGCCTCCTGCTCAGAGCCACAGGGACATAATAGGCTCCCATCATCTTGAACTTGCACCTGAACCCAGCCTGAGTGAGTTCTGGGTACTTGGTTGTAGTGCAAAAGGGGCCCAGATGGCCAGTTTCCAAAACTGAGTACAAAATGTGGGAAAAATGTGCTTTGAGAACCAGGAGAAGACTGGGACTAACCTGCTTGCCTATTGGGCCGGGGTGCATCGCCGTTTGGGTTGACTTTTCAGCTTCTCTTACTATTTCTTCTCAGCAGCAGCAAATCTGTTTCTGCGGTCCTTTGCCAAAAGGGGATCCAATCTCGTGGAACTTGCTTCGGCTACAACCCTCTGCCTTGTCCCGCTAGAGATTTTCATCTTCCATTTTGGCGACTAAGTCTGAAGTTAAAAATCTTCACTGTGGCTTTGGTCCATGGATATACGATGATGATGCTCCCTAGTGGGAAACTCGTACAGCCTTCACCTGCTAAATTTCTACCTTCTCAAACATTTTTCTTCAAGAATTTTTTTAAGTCCGAAGGTAAGCGCAGACCGGGCCCAATCCACTTCTTGTATCTGAACCATGCTTCATTGCGCTCGACCTCAATTTTTGACTTTGACCTGGTCTTGCGCAACCAGATGTCCATGGTTGGTGCTTTGATCTTTTAGGCGCTAGATTTAACTAAAAACTTAAAAAATTCATAACTCTGGTTCTACTAATTGGATTTTTGTCATTTTGGTGTCAAAGAGTATTTTCCTTGTGTTGTGTTTTCACTTTATTACAGTTTGTGTGCTGCATAAATACTTTACACATTGCCTCTAAGTTAACCCTGACTGATTTTTGTGCCAAGCTACTCAGGGTTAAGCACGTGTTAAAATAGTGACCTTTTGTGGTTCACCCTTCAAGGGATTGTGGCTATTGCTTGACCAGGGCTCACACCCCAGTCAACCAACAACCCAATTTCTCAAACTTTCTGTCCAGAACAAAATTCACTGACAGATATTCATTAAGACCTCTATAAGCGTGGCCCTATGTATCTAATTTTTAGGATGTTGCATTATAACCCTCCCAGAACTCTCCACTCTGCAACAGTGCTGCTGGTAAAGACATCTAGATTTCACTATGGTAGGGCCGGTGGGTGGTCCTTCTTGATACTTGCCAGCAATTCATGGAATAGTGGTATCTCCTCATTCAATCTCCCAGCTATTGCTATTTAGGAAAGAGGTTTAAACTCATCTTTTCTTGCTTAACTTCTGGTGGGCTTGTGAGCTTGCCTTTATGGATGCAGCACTGGGGCAGCTAGTGGAGTAGCTGTGTGTTCAATAAATTGCGCTATTCTTGGCTCCCACCCCGCACTTCTGAACCATCCTGACTGATTCATCTATGCTTACGTAAAACACTGTAAGAAATTGAGCTATTGGTTGAAGGGGGTGAAAATCCTACTCAAGCAACAATCACAATCCTTGTCAGGGTGAACCACAAAAGTCAGTAAATTAACCTCCGCCTTACCCTCTGTTAGATTGACACAAAGCAGTAAGGCTTAACTTAGAGGAGTTGTCTAGTGTATTTATATAGCACAGAAATAGTAATAAAGTGAAAGCTCAACACAAGAAAATCCCAAACCAATTTAGAAAAATACAGAAAAGGTTAATAAATAAAATGACCCCAAAACAAATTGAATCTAACCAGTAGAACTAGAGTTATGAATTTTAAAAGTTTTAGTGAAAATTGTACCTAAAAGATCAAAGCGCCAATTGCAGGTGTTGGACTTGGCCCAATGTACAGGGTCAACCCCACGCTTTTTGCATTAACCCTCATGTTTTCTGAACCCATTTATGTTGTCTTTTAGGACTCTGTGCACTTTACCACTGCTAACAAGTGCTAAAGTGCTTGTGCTCTCTCCTTTAAATATGGTAATGTTGGCTTGCGCCCAATTGGCACATTTAATTTACTTGTAAGTCCCTAGTAAAATGGTACTTCGTGTACTCAGGGCCTGTAAATTAAGTGCTACTAATGGGCCTGCAGCACTCATTGTGCCACCCACTTAAGTAGCATTTTTAAACAGGTACCAGGCCTGCCATTGCAGCCTGTGTGGGCAGTTTTAAACTGCCATTTCGTCCTGACAAAATAAACCTTTTGCCCATCCTAAACCTTCCCTTTTAATACATGTGCCACCTCTAGGCTTGGCACTAAACAGCCCAAAGGGCAGGGGACACCAACTTAAGTAGCATTTTTAAACAGGTCCCAGGCCTGCCATTGCAGCCTGTGTGGGCAGTTTTAAACTGCCATTTGTCCTGACAAAATAAACCTTTTGCTCATCTTAAACCTTCCCTTGTAATACATGTGCCACCTCTAGGCTTGGCCCTAAATAGCCCAAAGGGCAGGGTACATTGTATTTAAAAAGTTACACATGTACCTTTTTATTTTTACATGTCCTGGTAGTGGAAAACTCCTACTGCAAGGCCTACCTCTCCGATAGGGTAACATTGGGCTACCTTATTACATTAAATAAGTAATAACGTTTGTGTGGGGCCAGGTCGGAATACCCTGTTTGGTGTCTAAGGAATTGTAATTTAAAACCCTCTTTAATGGTAAAGTCAGATTTTAAGTCACAATTCTAAAAATGGCACTTTTAGAAAGTTGGCATTCTATTGTCCTAACCATTTGGTGGCCGCAGCATGTTGCTGGTCACATGACTAGGTGTAGTTGGTCTTTGTGTATTCCTCAAAGACAGCATCAAAATAGAGGGTCTGGGTGTTGGCAGGATGAGCCGCACTGGCTTGAAGAAGGGGTGGAGCTGTCACCTACCACACTTGCACTTCAAAGCCACTGACCCAGCGCTCGCAAGTCTATTTTGCCCCAAGACAGGCTGGGTCTAGGGCAGGGAAACAGGAAATTCCAGACACCTCTACAGGGGGAAACTCCAGAAGCTTCTCCCACTTCAAAGTGGGCACCAGGTATAAAAATAGGACCTTCAGAGCCACTCTTCAAATCTCTTCTGAACCTGTGTAAGGCCCAGAAGAAGGACTACTCTGCTGGCCTGCTGCTCTACTGCAAGAAGGGCTGTCTTAGTGCTCTGCTATACTGCTGCCATGCCTTCAAAAAGGACTGCCCTGCTGCCCTGCTACCTGAGGAAAATGGACTGGACCTGCACCTTGAACCCAGGACCTCCAGAGAGACTCTAAGGGCTAGTTGGCTGGCCTCTTGTTTTGTGCTACAGCGACACAAGCTCCATCACCCTTGAACTCTGCACATGGGCTCTGCCTACTGTGCGTCCTAAGCCCCCCAAGTGATGCCTCCCCAGTTCTGGACCCTTGGAAGTGGGACTAAAGGTGCTCTGCCAGCCGAGCTGCGGTCCCTATCAGAACTGATGCAGCTCGATGCAACCCAATGCAGCCCTTGCAGCTCCTCATAAAAACCAACGCATCGTGATGCAACTCGACGCAGACCTTGCCTGCCAGCACTTGCAGCTCCTTATTGGACCCGACACGGCATGGCGCATCTCGATGCAGGACCCCACATCACTCATCGGAACCGCCACTGCGCAGTGCAATGCACGCATCAAGACCATAAAGTACAATTCTCAGAGGGTATAACCCACATCGCGGTCGGCCTGAACATGTGACTTGGTCCAGTTCCAGTGCAACCAGATAACCACAAATAGCGCTTTGTGCTTTTAACACTTTTTTTAAGGTTAATTTAATGATTTTTTGTGGCTCACCCTGAAGAGGATTGTGGTTGTTCCTTGAATAGGGTTTCACCCCTCTTCAGCCAACAATCCAACTTCTCACAGCGGTTATCTGTTCGCGTGGGGCAAAGTCAAAAGTTAAGGCCAATCACAATGGAGTGCAGGTCGAATAGAAGGGGTGGTTTGGGCACAATCTTAGCTTACCTTTGGAGTTAGAACATTTCTTGAAGAAAAGTCCAGGAGAAGGTAGAGCTCAGCGGTGCAAGGCAGCAGGCTGTGTCCGAGGAGGAGTCGTGGTCACTGGGGAGACACTGAACAAAGCCTCAATGGAGAAAGAAAGCTTCAAGTGGGAAAAGCTGGATTTCAAGGCTGAGGACAGCATCATGGGTAGTGGGGTGCCAGTAACCATTGAGCCCAGTAAAAAATTTTACCTTCGGACTTAGACAACTTTTTTGAAGTTGAAAACCTCCTGCGGAATGAAGCTGCAGGCTGTAGCTGAAGAGAGCTGCACAAGGCTGGATACCGCCTCCGAAAGGTCCAGCTGAACAGGATTTGCTGCTATGGAGAAAAACGTATCCGGAGCTACCGACCAACGATGCACCTTGAATTGGCTGGCAGGTAGGGCCCAGTTTTGTCATTTCTTCAGGATGTTTTTGGTAGCATTTTTATTAAGTCCCAAGTTTTAGGGTTAGACAGGAGAAGCACCTCTAACACCACTTCCAAGGGTCCAGGACCTGGGAGGCACCACTTGGGGGGGATTAGGACTCATTCCAGCAGAGGTTAAGTGGGGAGTTCAATGCCTCAGGAGCTTGTTATGTCCATGTAGCTCACACAGGAGGCCAGCAAACTAGTCCTTGGAGTCACTTCTGGTTGCCCTGGGTTCAAGGAAATGACTCGGCTCTCCTTAAAGTAGCAAGTCATTCCTTCAAGCAGCAAGGCAGTCCATCAAGCAGCAGGGCAGTCCTCTGGTAGCAGCAGGTCAGTCCTCCGGGGGCCAAGGCAGTCCTTCTGAAGTCTTGTACAGGCCCAGAGTATTCTGAAGAGGCATCCTGCAGGTACAATATTTACACCTTGTGCTAGCCTTTGAAGTGGGGTATTCCCTATTCTAACCCCACATCTGGTTTTGGAAAGTTGTACCCTTTCCCTGCCAAGGCTCCAAGAAGTCTGGGGTGACAAAAGGCTGGTGTCAGGGTCCTTTGTGTGTGCTGGAGGCAAGCCCTTTGAAGAGTAAGTGGGGCAGGGAACAGCTCCGCCCGTAGCCATCCTGGCAAGATGGCCCATCCTATCACCACCAGGGGTCATATTATAGAAGTGCCTCGGGGCGCAATGGATATTTGCGCCCACTTTGCGCGTCCCTGAGGCACTTTGGTATTACAGAAGGGGCCGCATACGCTTGTGCTGCCCCTTCTGTAATTCTGAAAGCGCTGGCCCACATACAGCACCATCGCTTCCTCAAGAGGGCGTTCCCTCATTTGCATTGGGGTGTGGCCCCATGCAAATGAGGGAATCCCTTTGCCTCTCTGCCCGCGCCATATTATAGATGCGGGCGCAGAGGCAAAGAAGCTCTCAGGAGGCGCACTGACAGTGTGCCACCTAAAAAGTGATGCACTGTCACTCCCCCCCCTGATGTAGCCCTCTGGAGGGGGAAAGGGATCCCATGGACCCCCTAGACATCCCCTTGCAAGCGGGTGCAATCACTCACTGCACCCGCCTGCAAGGGGATCTCAGATCCCCTTTAAAAGTACTAGCGGGGTGCTGTCTGCACTGTGAAAACACAGAGCGGCTTCAAAGCAGCCGCTCCGTTTTTCACATGAATGCGTTAACCCCAGGGCAGCACAAGTTTGCGGCTGTCCTAGGGGCAGCACATTCCATGTAATAGGGTTCACTTTCCCTGTTTGCGCCTGGCTCACCTGTTTTAAGGTGCGCCAGGCACAAACAGGGAATGTGCACCTTTTACATAATAGGGCCCCAAGTCTCCTTTTGTCTCACTGTCTCTGAGAAATACACAAAGCCCAACAACAGAGCCATTCACAGTCATGTGACCCAGGATAATGGCAGAAGGCACAAATGGATAGGACAAAAAAATGCCAACTTTCTAAAAGTAAACACACGGAGATGATGGACGGAGTGCTGAAACTTTTCAGACACTCAGCCCCAGTCGCAGATCTGGGTTGAATCCATCATCGTTCTTTAGCTCACTTTGCCACCCCAGTTCAGACCCAGCCATCTTTCTAAAAGTGGCATTTTCAGAATTGTGACTTAAAATCCAACTTTGCCACTAATGAGGATTTAAAATTACAATTAATTGATTTTAAACATGATATTTCTACATGCTCCCAATACAGTGCTTAATTTGTAAAATATTAAGTGCCAGGGCTCTGACCAGGAGGCCACTGCAGCTTGCACCACCCATCGCCCTTGTCATCGCTGCCAAAACAACTACTAACCATCTCTCTCGCCTGCAAGTGCAACAGTTCAGATTATTCCAGGTCCCCAAAGCTAAAGGAGTTGCTGGGGAGGCAGGTATTAGCAATTTTAATGTATATTCTATTCCTAAACTACCGTTGTTCTGCTCATCTCTAAATTAGATGAGCTGCGCCACCATGTGGTGGACTGTTCTAAGTATGGTGTTGATAATTAGGTGCTGGTGCCGAGCACCGGAAACCAATTAAGTGCCTGTGCTTAGCACCGGAAAGCCCCGGCTCAAATTAAGCACTGTCCCAATCAAATACTTTTTAAATGGAATAAGGGAACCCAATGTAAGTCTATGGGAGAGATAGGCCTTACAGTAGTGCACAATGAATTTAGGAGATTTTCCCAAGCATTACATGTAAAACATAAGCCCACATATATTTCTTTTTAAATACAATCCACTGTGCACTATGGCCGTTAGAGTCTACCTGAGGAGTGTCTTATTTGTATTAAAAAGGAAAGTTTAGGCCTGGCAAAAGGTTTATTTTGCCTTGTAGAAATGGCAGTTTAAAAGTGCTCTAAAGGTTGTTATGGCAGGCCTGAGACATATGCTAATGTTAATGTTAATGTTAATTTGGATTTGTAGAGCGCATAATCACCGGCAGGTCTCTAAGCGCTAAGAGAGAGTAGCTATGGCCCACCCCAGTAAGTGACTGTTGGTCCCAGGTCAAAGCGTGCATTACGTCCAGGCCTCTGTAAAGAGGAGTGTCTTCAGTTTTTTTCTAAAGGGGAGAAGGGCTTTTTCTGTACGAAGGTTTCCTGGTAGCTTATTCCACAACTGCGGGATCATGACCGAGAAGGCTCGACCCCCTTTGGTCATTGTGTTGAACTGTGGATAGGCCAGCCGGCCTGCCTCGGATGACCAGAGGGTACGTCCTGGGACGTATCTCCCCAGGCGCTCCTTAATGTTTCCTGGAGCCTGTCCATGAAGGGCCTTGTGGGCAATGCAGAGGCCCTTGAGCCTGGCTCGCTGACGGGGAGCCAATGTAGCTGTTGCAACAGAGGAGTGGACCGTGCCCGTCTAGGGAGCTTGAAGATCAGCCTGGCTGCATCAATCATCGCTACTTGCAGCTTATCTAACAGCTTTCCAGGTAGTCCAATATATAGAGCATTGCCATAATCTAGGCGGGACACAATCAGTGCGGTCACCACCGTCCGCAGGGTGGAAAATGAGAGGAGGGGTGATCATTTCCTCAACTGTCTCAGCAGGCCCACGCAGGTCCCAACCACGGAGGACACTTGATTAGACAGTGTGAGTTTGTCGTCTATTTTAATGCCTAGGCTTTTTACAACTGGAGCTGGAGTAGGTGTGGCACCCAGCTCCGGTGGCCAGAAGAGGTCGGCCCACGGGTTGCTTCCTGTGGTGATGGCTAGGACCTCAGTTTTGTCCGGATTAACTTTAAGTGAGTTAGCTGTCATCCAGTTGACCACGTATCTGAGGATATTTTGCACGCGTGCGTGGGCTTGTGAGGTATTGTCAATTTGAAGAATTAACTGTGTGTCATCGGCATAGTTGAAGACCTGGCAGTCCATACGGGCCGGGCCCCCACCAAATGTCTGAGATAGATATTGAATAGGAGCGGAGATAGTTCCCACCCTTGTGGGACACCACAGGTTAATGTCCCTTTATTGGACACGCAGTCACCCATCTGGATCCTTTGAGTCCGATCTGTCAGGAAGGAGGTGATCCATTGATATACCATCCCACTGATGCCCATGTCTCTGATTCGAGCCAGGGGTTGGCTGTGGTTGACCGTGTCGAACGCAGCCGAGAGGTCTAATAGGACCAAGGCACACGGCTTCTTGCTGTCGGCCGTGAGCCTGAGTTCATCCAGCACCGACAGCATCACCAGCTCTGTGCTGTGGTGGGCCCTGAATCCTGCCTGCCGAACCTCGAGTAGCTGATGTTTCTCCATAAATAGGGACAGGGTTTTAAAATGCTACTTTAGTGGGTGGCACAACGAGGGCTGCGGTCCCAATAGTAGCATTTAATTTGCAGATCCAGACCTGAGAACAGGTAGTACCATATACTATGGATTTATAAGTAAACTAAATGTGCCAATCAGGTGCTGGCCAATTTTACCACATTTTTTGAGAGAGAGCACAAGCAAACTAGGGGGAATACCACACCAAGGATGTCAGGTCTAAAGACACTGGACACTCGATGTGATGTTTATGATCATTCGCGGTGGGGTGAGGTGTGGGGGAGTCGACATACAACGACGAGGGCAACTTAAATTTAAGGAAATGAAAACCATAGTTTTTTAAATGTAAGTTTCCCTCGACATCGTATGTCGACTCCCCCTCCACCCTACCCCGGCCCACCGCTCAGCCTCTCTCCCTCTCCTTCTACTTTTACTCTGCTCTCTTCTCTCACTCACTCCTCTACACTCTCGCTTTTGCTCTCTGCCTTCTGTGCACTTTTGTACATGGTGTCTGTGCCCGTTTTGTCATTTGTGCTCTTTTGCCTTCTCTGGCTCTTGTGCTCATTGTGGTCTTTGTGCCTTCCTATTTGTCTTTTGTGCTCACCTGTCTTGTCTGTTCATCTGTCTGTCTATTTGGCTCTAGTGCTCTTTTGTGCGTCTTTGCTTTAGTGCCTGTTTTGTGCCCATTTGTCTTTTGTACCAGCCTGCCTTTTGTGCCCGATTGACTTTTGTGCCAGTTTAATTACTTAGTCTTGTGCTCATTTTGCTCTTTCCAGCATTTTTGTGCCTGTATTTGTGTCTGTTTCTGTTGACGTTTCTGTTGCCTTACTAACCCTTCTACTTTTGCTCCTCTTGTATCCCCTGCATCTCCCCTCACTGCAGGGATGCCCCCGTCTATCCCCTCCTGCTCTTTTCCCGCCTCCCTCCTCCCCACTCTTCTTACCTGCTCTCCCACTTGACTTCTTCCTTGCAATTTCCAATCCCTCTCTAGCCCTGCGCTTCTCCCTTCTTAGGACCTGCTACATGGTGGCTGCTGCGTGACTGCACCGCTGGTGCCCCGAGGTCATGCCAAACGCCAGCCTCCAGGACTCAGGAATCAAAGGGCACGCCTTGAGCTGGATCGCCTCCTTCCTCTCCAACAGGACACAATGAGTCAGACTCTCCACTTTCATCTCCGAACACAAGAAGCTTATCTGCATAGTCCCCCAGGGCTCCTCCCTGAGCCCAACGCTGTTCAACGTGTATATGGCACCTCTTGCCCATATTATAAGAACCCACAGCATCAACATTGTCTCCTACGGCAACAACATTCAGCTCATACTCTCCCTCACCGACTTGCACAACACTACCTGGCCCAACTTCACCGCCTGCATGTCCAACGTGGCCAACTTTATGCACGAGAACTGCCTCAAACTTAACACACACAAAACAGAGATCCTGATCGTTGGCAGTAAGAACTCTCCCTGGGACTTCTCCTGGTGGCCACCTGACCTTGGTCCATGCCTACCCCCACAGAGCACACCAGAAACCTCTGCATCATCCTACTTGACAAACTCCTGATGAACAATCAGGTCTATGCAGTGTTCACATCCTGCTGCCACATTCTCAGAATGCTTTGCAGGATCTTCAAATGGCTCCCCACACACACAAGATGCACAGTCACCCAGGCACTCATCACTACCACACTAGTGCTCCACCAACCAGGTTCCTGCTGCACTCCTCAAAACATTAACATATAATAGTCACATAAACGTTTATGGAAGGTAGTATATTATAATATAAAGGCTAAAGTACCTCTACAATACATTATAAGGGCAATGGAATTCACCACAGAGCAAAGTGTCCATATAAGGGAACTCACCTGAGCTCCTTTATAATGTCATAGAACTCTGAGATGACTTGGAATAGCTTTATAACGTGCAGCAGGGTCTATTTTAATTCTGATAATACATGTTTACACGTTCACTCCCCGCTCATCTCCTATTAAACCACTTGCCTTCTGATGGATCTTATGAGAGCCATATTCTGGCTGCAGATTTATATGTGTAATCTGTACTGTAAAAATATACATCCTGATATGCGGATTACAGTTTGTTGCAAACATGATTTCAGTCACTTCTAAAAACAACTTTGTGGATTGGAGTGTGTTGTAACTTGCAGATAAATTCTTGCCATTCTGTAGTGAACTCCAGGGGTGTGTTAAATAACCCAGCTGCAGTGAATTCCTCCTAATCAGCCAATGACTTAGAGGCTCAATTTAAATTTAGTGAGATGGAGTCATTTCTGTCGCTATGAAGGGGTACTTTACCCCTGCCATGGTGAGGGTATTCCACTAGCCTGTTTAGAAATATCCGCTGTCCCTGCAGACATCTCTTGCATTTCCAGGAACTGCTGTCATGGCGGTACCTGGAAATGCATTGTAAGTTTGACAAACGACTCCGTCAACATGATAAAGCAATACATCAAACTTACAACATTTTTTTTATTTTCTAAAAGAAAATCATTTGGGATTTCCTATTTGAAAATAATAATAAAAAAGGGCCCCTCACCTTGGGAGCATTCTCCTATGGTGTTAAGGTTATAAAAAAAGTAAAACAGATGAGGGGGTTGCTGGAGCGGGTCGGGGAGGTGGTGGGCATGAAGCAACAGGGTGGGCGAGGGAAAAGCAACACGAGTGAGGGAACTCTGGTCAAAGTGAGAAAAAGAGACAAAACAGAGCAACATGGAGCATGTGGAAGCACACGAGAAAGAGAGAGCAACATGAGTGCAGGTGGGGCAGAGAAGCACATGGGCAAGAGAGCGCAATAAGGGGCAGAAATGGACACAAGGGAGATAGCTGGAAAACACATGCACTCTCACAGAGTGCTTAAAAAAAAAGAAAAAAAGTTGTTGCCTAAAAGCAAGCAGAGGAAGCATAGAAGACAGCTAATCAAAGAATTGGTAAATAGCCTAGTCTTCCTGGGAGGGAGAAAGACAAAATGGACATTTCCAATTTCCAATAGAAAGCAAGTGTTAGAAGGTGGTTCCGACCATCTGAGCCGCCCGGATTTTTCGCTGTTTGAACACCTCTTTGTTGAGCTTTTACTGTGGGAGAGCCTCATAAGTTGGGACTCACCCACAGTGAACTCATGATGAAAGAGACTGCATGTGGATTTTACCGGTGTCCCCCTGGTGAGAGTAGGCCACTGCACTGCAGCCGGAGTAAGGGGCACCGGGCTGGTTACATGCAGACACGTGTGTACATGCGTGTGCACAAGTGTAGGGGCTGCGCAGGGGAGATTCCTTGGGTGCGCAGCCGGGGAGCAGCTACAGATAGAATGGTGTGGCAGGAATTATGCAGAGCTGGGTGGTGACATGGAATAGGCTTTATACAATGGGAAGAAACATGCAAGGGAAAGTCAGTGTGCTTTACTGTTTTCACTGAAGGACCACTCCATTATTCTCCTATGAGGATGGGGATCACATGGGATAGTTTCACATCCCTAGGGCCTACAAATTCCAGACACGCACTAAAGTCCACTGTAACTTATGTGAAAATAAGTATTCTGTAAATTCCAAAACCATATATGTACTGCTTATGGGTCATCCAGAAATGTCATATTCCTCTGACTCAGCTCATAACCAGAGCCTGGCTGGGTGTGACCCTGCCAGGCTGGATTAATGACCTTCCTCCCCAAACTGAAGCATCAGAGGCCTAGCCCTTCATGGCAAGCATTCCAAGGACGAAGGTCTCCTCTCCAAGAGGGAGAGAAGATGGGTGGAGTCTGCCGGTTATCCATTAGCAGCTGTCACCTGGTGCCAGGCACCAAGCTGCTCTGGAGAGGAGGCAGAAAGGGGGGAAGGGGCTTTTCAGAGACCATGCGGCATGAGACCCCTGGATGACGCCATTTTGAACTATCCCAGAGGCCTGGGCAGGAGGGAGGGAGCAGGGGCAGAGAGGTGATGTGTCGCTGCCTGATAGGGCAAGCAGAGCCTTCCTGCCAGCCCCCTCCAAATTCTTTTAAAAGGTCTTGCACAGGAAGAGGAGCTCTCTCTGGGGTGTGGTCTGCTGAGGAAGACTGGTGCTGGAGCCTGGTGCCATGGGCAGTTGGAAGGAAGAACCTCCAGACTGTCCCAGGACCTACTTGTATCAAAAGGGGAGTCCAGGACCAGGGCGCAGAAGCCTGGGCCTCTGCGCAAGGAGAAGAGAGGCCCAGGAGGAGAGCCAGGTGAAAGGCTGGCGCAGGGAGCCAGTGAAGACAGCTCCCTGCTGAGTTCACCCTCCTTGAGACCAGGAGGGTGAAGGAAAGTGCTCCCAGTGGCTGGGGTGCACCACCAGGAGCAAAAAGAGGCCAAGATGGTGAAAATCGGCCGCCTGGGGGCTGAGATACGCCCCCCAGAAGGTAAGCGACCTTTGACCTCTAACTGGACCGACGACGAAGTGTGTGGGGCTCCGCCGCCTGTCTCAAATATGCCCCAGGGGTGGGTCAGGTCTCGGGGGCTGCCCCCGGAAGAAGTAAAGTCGGGGAGCGCCATCGCGCTCCCCGTGAAATTGCCCCTGAGGGGTGCCAGGAGCCCAACCTGGACCCCGAAGACATCGGGGAGGGTGAGCGCCATCGCGCCCCCCTTGAAAAAAGCTCAGGGGCCCGGGACCCCCAACTCCGGGCCCCGGTGATGGTGGTGAAGCGGAGGGGGGGTGCCGTCGAGCATCCCCCCTCGCGGCCGACGATAAGCCGGGGAGTGCCGTCGCGCTCCCCGTGAAGATTCTCCAGGGGCCCGGGACCCCATCCCCGGGCCCCGAAGTGACGGAGAAGGCGGAGGGAGTGCTGCCGCACTCCCTCGAGGTCCAGCCGGACTGGCAGGAGTCCCCGTGTCTGCCCGCAGGAGCGAGCTGATCAGAAGAGAGGTGCCAGCTCCCGCAGCAGCACGCAAGGGTGCTGGCCAGTCGGGGAGCCGGCGGGAGCCCCGGGGGTGGGGTCCCCGAGCGGCTCCCCAACGAGGACTCAAGGCGGGGTGCCCGGGTGGTACCGGGCCCCCGTACAGGGAAGAAATAGCCACTATGTATGGGTACTCTTCCTGTAGTCAGCGATAACTAGTTATAAGGGGTTCTGACCAGACCCCCCTTACTCACCAGTTATCCGCTCAGACCACCTACTCCTCCCATCCATGAGACTTCCACCCATTACAGGGATCCAAGACTACCCTAAGAACCCTCCGGGCTCTAGGTTAGATACCTCTAGGTCACTCACGGTCTACATGGACTCAGCCTAACTAGGCCTACCTTTGCCCTTGGTCACGCAACACTATGCCTACCACTTCTCTGGACAAGGGTACAGTGCCTTAGCACCGATGCGGTCTTCTGGGACAGGTCTACATCCCATCCCCTGGGTCACTAGCTGGTCTCCCTTCCGGAGATTGTTCCAACCAGTACCCTCTCTCCTTTTGGTCCTTGCACCCTAAAGATGCAACCTCTCCAGACCCTCACCTTGAGCCTGCCGCTGGGGTCATTCAGCTGCCACCACCCTTTCGGGATGACTGTCTTCCCTAAAGAAAGCACAGCCACTCATGCTCTCCCTTACAGAGAAGCACCTTTGGCCCTTGGCCTGGCTCCCTGATAGGACCTCAGACCGGCCTCACTACCACACTGGCAGTGCCAGGGAGGAACACTGAGGGTGCCTCGTCAGACATCCTACAGCTCATTCCCCCCGTCAGTAGCTCCACACGGAAACTACCCCGAGAACTTAGACCCCTTCCTTGTTCTCCGCTGCGAGAACAGGGCCTATGCACCCTACCCTCCGAGAGGCGTGCTCTCCTCCCGGAGTACCCTTAGAGAGCCCGTGGGCCCCGAGTTAGCTACACCCAGGCCCACCTCTCAGAGCCCTCCTTGGTCTCCCTGCAGCACCTTGGGAGACCGTCCAGGGACCCTCAGGATCCCTGGATGGCCTGCACCACCCCGTTCTGAAGCGCGGGGTCCCTTCACTTAAGATAGGCCCCACCTGCCTTCAGGGTGGTACTACCACACTCAGCCAGGGACCCTCAAGATCCCGGCTAGGCCTGCACCACCCTCCTCTGAAGCACAGGGTCCCTTCACTTAAGATGGGCCCCACCTGTCTTCAGGGTGGTACTACCAGGCAGAAGTGCACCTCCTGCATCGAGCTAGGGGAACACCCCCATGCTCCTGATCCAGGGGTCCAATCCCCCAGGATCTACCTGCCTGGTCACTGGCTAGGCTTCGCCCCAGCCACCACCGCAGGTTCACAACACAAGCTTCAGAATGACATCCTGTTGCTTCCTTGGGTAACTACCTACCCGACCCTGACACCTCAGGGTCCACTACTAACCCTTCACCTGGAATCTAGGAGCCCATCACCCCCTTCTCAGATCTCCACCGGGTAAGTTACCTAGCCCACCTAGTGTACCTAGGGGCTACCACTACACATCCTGCTCGAAAACTACACTCCTTTGGGGCCACCCACTACCATGGGCCACTCCTGGGTTGCTCACCTTCCCCACCAGTTAACCTTGGGGGGCCTGCCGGACACACAACTCTACCGCACCCTTGCGCGTGCATATCGTAGTAGCGGCTCCCCCGCTGCTCGGGGAGAGCAGCGCTGGCCAAGCCGGTGGCCTCATGCCGCATTCTCATCGTTGGGGGCCCCATGCATGGCCTGGTGAGTTCCGCGACTCGGGGAGCCCAACCCCGGCCATGCACGGGGTCCGGGTGGGACCGGGCCCCCAATGATGAGGATGCGTCGTGAGGCCGCCGGCTTGGCCAGTGCGGCTCTCCCCGAGCAGTGGGGGAGCTGCTACTACGATATGCACGCGCAAGGAGCGCTTCGCCCCATAATGCCTTGCAGGCCCGGACCTGCCTGCAAGGAAAAGAGGATGGTTCTTGGCGTGTGGTGACCCCAGGAGGACGGGGTCACCGCCAAATGAGTGCAAAGGTGCCGGGGGAGCTGCAGGAGCAATGCAGCCTCCCCCAGCACGAAGATGTAAAGTCCCTCCCTAAGTCTCTGGGGAACTTGGAAGAAACAACCCCTCAAGGACTCAGCCAGCAGTCATCAGCATTCTGGGGCTGGAACTTTTGTTCTACAGCAGGGGGTGCGTTAGGGACTGTCTCAAGGTATGGAGGACTGTGCTGGGGATGTTTGGAGAAGGGCAACTCCTGGAGGTGAAGAGGTGTAATTGCACGAAAATACATTTACCCAGGCTATTTTTATTTGAGGGACTGGAAGTCACACGTGTAATGTGAATTCATAAGCAAAGTGGGGTTATGTTGTTGGACATTCCTGCTAGAGTGTCTGGCTGAATATGCTTAATCCTGTGATTTTAACTGTGATGCCTTTTAGGGGCTTTAATTGCAATGCATTGTAACTGTTATCAACTATGATGAGTACTGTCATTCTAAGGGATGCCCAAACATGTATTCTTGCTACTGCGTTAGGTGAAGAACAACCCAGACTGTTAGCCACTAAGAGGTAGAGGTGTATACTGTATGATCAGTATGAGATGCTCAGTCAGGGTTATGTGTCACCAGGGCAGGTGTACCTATTTTAAATGCTTGTTGAGATAAGGGGGTGGGTCGCAACTGGGATGGTGCCAGTGGGCAAGACCCTCGCTCCAGGTTGTGTCAACCCACTGCATTAGGGGACAAGATGATGTACATACATGGGAGTGGTGGTACTAGACCCCACCCCCCGCTTCGGGAGGGGTGGGAATGTTATGCAATGTCACAAAGTAATTCCAACAGCTTATATATATTTGTAAATTGTTGCATAGTATTGAGTAGTGTGTGTTTAATAAATGTACTCTTCCTTTTATAAAGCAAAGTACAGACTGGACAATCAATTATTGAGTGTTATTTCTGCGTACTGGTAAATGGCGATTACTAGCCCACACCACCTCCCTTGAGTAAGCCTTAGACTGCTCTGCAACGCTACCCTCTTGAGAGTCAAGCGCTACAATGGGGTGTTTGGTTCCCAGTGAAGGACAGATGTAGTCATGTTATTCGTGCAGGCCTCACAGATACTGCCTCGTTTTCCAACAGCAAGCCACTAAGAGTGACAGTAAAGCCAACCAATGGTAAGCAGTAGGCATGCTTCAAGAGTCTGCATGTTCTTTATACGCCTGCAAGAAGCCTTTCTCAACCAGACAGCTTGCGCTATCAGATAGGTTTGACCTTAAAAGAGGTTTGTCCCATTGCGTGGCTGGTGCATCTTCAGGAAAGGAAATCAGACAGTTAACCACTTATCATCAAATACTTTCTTTATTGGGACATATCACCTCAATTGATGAATATGTGAAAGTAAAAAGAAGACAATATCACAGACTGCTGAAAAGAACAAGGCTCCGTTCAGGAAAGGCTAAATAATTCTTGGTACTGCCTAGGGGTGCTGGCCTTGTAGCCATGTTTTAGAAGGTTCACATGCACCAACCCACACAACCTACTGTTTCTGGATGCTATAAGACAAAGAAAGGCAGTAGGGCTATAGGACAGTCGCACTAGTATTTATCCGTATTAGTTCATTTGTTAGACCCAGACACTCTACTGTTTGTGATTCTACCGCCAACGAATCACTACACAAAACTACTTAGCACATACAGGACAGGAGTGTCTATTATCTACACATGTGTTATCATTGATAATATCATTAATCTTTTTTTGGTACTTCACATTTCCATCATTGATGATGCCCTGACATCATAATTAATATAAACCAAATATATAAATTGTCTAACCCGTAATTACGGGAGTGTACATTAGTAATTATCAGGAGTCACAAAATCTTGATGAAAAAATCTTGATTTATTTCTATTCTTTTTGTAGATGTAAACTTGAATTCAGCCCAGCCAACACGTTTCGTCCTAAATGAACTTCATCAGGGTTATAAGTAAATGCTCAAAACCAGGTGTATCATCTCTAGTTAGGCTTTGCCTTGTAATTGAGTGGATCCCAGACAATTGTATAAAAATGAGTCATCAAATATTCTATGTTCAACTCCAATTTATTTATTCCAACCCTCCATCTTCCTCATCAGAAGTGAATTCATTATGATCAATTATATTGCTCTTCCATGGATCCAAAGCAACAGCTACCATCTACCGGGTTCAGAGTGTGGACATTTCCAATTTCCAATACAAAAAGCAAGAAACTAAGAATGACATTAAAGCCAACCAATTATAAGCAGTAGGCATGCTTCAAGAGCATGCATGTTCTTTATACACCTGCAAGAAGCCTTTCTCAAACAGACAAGTTGGTTTGACCTTAAAAGAGGTTTGTCCCGTTGCGTTGCTGATGCATCAGGAAAGGAAATCAGACTGTTAACCATTTATCATCAAATACTTTCTTTATTGGGAAATATCACCTCAATTGATGAATACGTAAAAGTAAAAAGAAGAAGACAATATCACAGACTGCTGAAAAGAACAAGGCTCCGTTCAGGAAAGGCTAAATAATTTTTGGTACAGCCTAGGGGTTCTGGACATGTTTCAGAAGGTTCACATGCACCAACCCACACAACCTACTGAAGAACAAGTTTTCTGGATGTCTCCATGTCAATTCGGACACCTAATTCAGCCCACTGTTTCATTTTGCAAACAGCTGCAAACTTGAGGTTGATCAAGTCAATGAATTTGATGTAAATATAGAATGCAACTCCTTGATGTAAATATAGAATGCAACTCCCAGAATGCTTTCTTATATGTAAGGCCAGGATGGCATTTACTGTTGACTTATGTTACACATTGTGCTTACGTGGATTTATTTCCTTTGTTTTTACAATTGTTATTCTTCAAACAATGCAACTAAACACTTGATAGTCTGTTCATTTTGGCACAAGCACCATGAGCACCCTAAAATTGGTCCTCTATGAATGAGCAAAAAAAAGTGTGACAATGTAAACCTACATGTAGAAATAACTCTGACTAAGTTGTAAAAAAGAAAACTCACTAAAATATTGACACTATTACACATAGACTAAATGCAGCGAAGCTACTCCTCACAAATTCTAAAAGAAATTAAAAAAATACTGCTAAAAGAAATATCACAGAATTACTGTAAACCAACGAGCTATATGCTTATGAACTGGTTGATAGTCCATGGATCTGTACAACTGACTGAATTCAAAGAATGGTCGTATGAGTAGTTAAGTGACATGCAAAGGCAGCCTCCGTCAAACATTTTTCCTATGTTAAAAAAAACAAAAAAACGCAAGACTATTCCTAAATTCCATCCTGGTAGGCCCAGTTGATCATTTTTTAAACGTGCTTTTAATATTCTCAGGAAGTTTTGAACTCCATGCTGCGTGCTGTATAAACGTCTGCAGTCATTCTCTTACAAAAATAGCTGGATGGAGGGCCCATTAAAAAGAGGTGGCCTGTGTGGATCACCCTTGCTAGTTGTGGGACCATCACAGCTTATAATGCTTGGTTCCGAGGAGGCCATGTAAAACCAGGAAGGGAGTTGACTTGTGAATTCCTCTACCTCTCAATAAGTAATGTGCAGATCAAAACTAGTGGCCACTGCTTCCCTTCCTCCTTCTGGCTGGAAATATGCATTGTGGATACCTGAATGAGGCGTAGATTGTGAGCTAGTTGCGCATGCCTAGTGGCTCAACCAGCTCATCATGCTCATTTAGTCCATGGCTATGACGGGAGCTCTGGGTAAGCATTTGGACTGGGTTTGGTTTGTGCTGCCTTGGAAAATGCCCTTGCCACTTAGCGCTCTTTTACAGCCAGGAGGGCTAATGTGGGTGTTTTTGATGGCTCGGCAGAGGCTCCCTCTCTACAGATGACCAGATGGGAACAAAGACCTGGGCACAGACATAGAGCCCCTCAGTTGCCCGGTGTAGTCACATTGACCATGTTTAAAGATTACAAGTGTAATGAGGGCAGGGAAGGTCTGACCTTCCAGCACCCCACAGACGTAGTAAAAAGGCAGTGCCTAAAGTCATGAGATAGGAAGATGATTGAAAAAGCAGGGAACAGTAAACTAGAGTACAGCGACAGTCATCATACTCGCAGCAGAGAGCGGCAGCAAGAATTGAGGTCAGAGAGGATTTCACTGCTGAATTATATGAGTATAGTCACCAAGGGGAGGGGGGAGGGTTGGTCAGGCAGAAGCCCTTACCATGGAAAGCGGACAGAAAAAGAGGGAAATGAACCAAGATAGGTAAGACTGTTGTGTGGACTGCAGGTTTATAAGTTGTACCTCCCAAATAATTGGCCTACAAATGACTGTGTTGGGTGAATATTCTTAAGAAGCCACGTTAAAAATTGGGGTACAGAAAGGGGAGAACTGCAATGGGTGATGGCTTACTTTCAAGTAACCCTTACTGAAAAAAACTGATTCAAAGCTCTAACAGGCCAATGTGTACACCAATGACTCTCCTGAGGTGATATTATTATGAGAGTCACTCAGCACAGAAGTAGATATTTCCGCTCAACATCTCCCCCTCTCTTAATCTCCTTCTCTTCCCATCTCACCCCCTCTTTTTCTCGCTCTCTCTCTTTCGAAGGAAATGCATTTGACCACACAGAGCTTGAGTGGGCTGCCGAGTCTGCCCCTGCAGAGGCTCTGTGTGCACAGCAGAAAGAAGTGACACGCTCATGGGGGTAGAGGGTGGACAGCTGGTCAGAGTCGGACAGTTTGGAGAAAAAGAAAGACTTCCGCCTGTTAGCCTTTCAGAACCAGTAGCACCAGTAGCGTATGAACACGGGTTCTCCTGGAAGGAACTGCATTGTCCCCTGGGGCGGGTTGTGTGTGACAGTCATAACGGAGGTTCCGGGAGAATGGGACAGGGTGCACTCCTGCGATTTGGGGCGAGTAAGGCTCAATAGGGCGGAAATAGGGCGGAAAGTAACAGTTAAAAGGGAAAAACTGAGAAACTGTGATCAAAGTAGAATGGGTGTGGGAGGAACTGTCTTGCTATGAAATATGTTTTCTAAGGCCAACTTCGGGACATAGATATTGTACCTTCTTCTGTATTTGTATCTCAATATTAACAGCCTTTGCGTGTCCCCATGGAGAGTCCTCTGAGCACAATATAGACTTTGGGTTTCACTGTGTCGCCATAAATTGTACATTTTTTTAAATTCAGCACTTGTTCTTGCAAGCGGTCACGGTCTGAAAATATACACAACTGAATTTCCCATATATTCAGAGGTTAATAACAGCACAGGCGTATCCACTGAACGAGATGCATCTGATGCATCAAGGTGAATCCACCCAGCAGTGCAGAGTAGCTCAGCTTCAATGCCCCTTAAAGACCCTGGCACCTCTGCTGAGAGAGAGAGACAAATAAGACATCAGTTTCTGGCAGTCTACAATCATTGTTGTGCAATGGACACATTTTCTGACAACGGGACCAACACCATCAACTTTTTCAAAGAGGTCACTAGATTGCTGTCAAAATACGTTGACTTCATGGCCAAACATAAGTGAGCCGGAAGCAGAGTAGTGAAATGTTCTTGAACCCTCTGTGATTTAGTCACTTCCCTGCAAAAACATTATGATAATGTCTCTATTTAGCATCTGTCGCGCTAGGCACAGTACATTTTTTGAGCTACTTGATTTACTTCCAGTAGTTGGTCTTTGGAGCATCGTACTTTTTTGACTTCACTTTTACCAAACTACATGATGGATATTGCATCTTTTCAAAGGTTTTAGATGTTACCAAATTTCTGGCACGATGGCTTGCATCTCTGCATACTATCATTCACCAAAACCCTCTGTTGATAACCAACAGATCCCAACACACCATGAAGGTTGACGTGGCCACAAAGTCATTCTTTTAGTTCAATGTGCAGTGTAACCAACCCTTTCTGTCTTTCTCCCTACATTATAGAGATGTGTGCAATACTATTTGGAGTTCTCAATTTCAATCGTGGGCGGCCTGCAGTCCATCCCATTGAAAATTGGCGGTCCTGACACAGAGACTGTGTCTTCTTGTTTGACTTTCAGTTTTGAGTCCTCACCAGAGCCAAAGACATCCTTATTGTACTTTTTGTGCACACATTCCCGGCACCTCTTGACCACTAGGTAGGTCACTTCGCATAAGTTGAGAATGATGCATAGGACGGAGGTGGCAATCATGAACAAGGTGAAGATATTTTTCTCGGTGGAGCGGGGTATGTAGCAGTCCACCGTATTGGGGCATGGTTGGAGAGTACATTTCACCAGTCTTGGAAGGGTGTAGTTTTCATAGAGCATGTGAAAGACGTAGAGGAAGGCACTATCCACAGAGGCTTTAAAAAGGAGGCTCAGGAGGTAGGTCCACCAGAGGCCCCCTCGCTTCTTGCTGGTGTCGGCATATAACTTTCTGTAGTCCTTTCCCATCTTCTCTCTGTGCTTCCGCTCCTTGTCCTCCCTGTACGCCACATGCATGATCACCAGCAGAGAGGGGCAAGTGACGAAAATGAGCTGCAGGGCCCAGAGGCGGACATGGGACACAGGAAAATAGTGGTCATAGCAGACATTTCTGCAGCCGGGCTGGCGGGTGTCGCAGTCGAAGTCACGCTGGTCTTCGCCCCAAACGCGGCAAACTGTTAGAAGGTAGACCAGTACGCGAAAGATGAAGACCACAGAAAGCCAGATGCGCCCAAAAGATGTTGAGTACTTGTTGGCTCCGCTCAAAAGGGCTTCGTACACTACCCAGTTCATGGTAGCTTCAGACCTTGACTTCTAAAATGGAATCTGAAAGAAAACAATGAGAATACATTGAAAATGAACCACGTTGTTGTGTTTTATAATAAATGAAAGCTTGCAATACATGTGTAAAAGCCTGTCTTTAATTTCCATATTACAGTCGAGTTGTGACATCTCTAGTCACATATATTAAGGAAAGGGTGTAGCTGCTCAACTGTAATAAGTTATTACAGTTGATATGCGGGCCCAGTCCTTGCATGGCGCAAGGACAATGCAAAGGCGACAGTAGAGATTTACAAAGCCATCAAGAAGTGATTCACTCGGTCTTGAGTGACTTTGTACAGAAATGTAATGCAGCGCAGTGGCTTGCGCTGCATTGCGTTACATTTCAAAGTGGTAGGCTTTCCATGGGTAGAGCATGGGAGCTGCATTGCGTGAAACAGAGAGAGCAGAAATTAGACATATCTAATAAGATATGGTGCACTTCTGCTCTCTCCTAGTGCACTGTGTCCTGCCTAGGACCAACGCAGGCACCCGTTCACCAAGGTCCAAGGGTGCCTGAGTTACAGGCAAGATTGTTTTTGTTGAGGAAGGGATATCTTCCTCCACATAAACTTTTGAAAGAGACATTTTTCTCTTTTGGTGTGTGGAGCAGAATGCATTACACAGAGTAAGAGGAAGTAACAAGGAGAAATATAGATGTTTCTCCTAGTGATGCCTCTCTGAGATAGGCACAGGTTTTTGGTGCAATGCCCTTGCTACACACATGGAGCGCCTACCACTATGAAATGTAACGTAATGCAGCACAAGCTGCTGTGTTTCTTTACAAAGTCATGCAAGGCGGTTCAAATCACCCCTTGTGTGGCTTTGTAAATCTTACTGAAGCCTTTGCATTGCCCTTCTGTCATCTGCACCTGCACCATGCTAGGACAACCCAAAGGCTTAGTAAATCTGTGCTTAAGGATTTAAGAAGTTTGTGAGAAAAGTGGTGGTGTGACCATGTGCTATAAGAA
Source organism: Calotriton arnoldi (assembly GCA_963921515.1). Taxonomy (NCBI): domain Eukaryota; kingdom Metazoa; phylum Chordata; class Amphibia; order Caudata; family Salamandridae; genus Calotriton; species Calotriton arnoldi. The sequence continues at coordinate 921,754 of CAWUFW010001141.1, forward strand.
ATTTAATACCGTCTGCGGTACATTAAAAGGATATTGCAAGTCAGCTCAGAATTACATATAAACGAACTCGGCCTCATTCATCTAAAAGGTCATGGAACTTCTTGGTGACTTGTAGTATCATGATAATGTACTGCAGGGGGTACTTTACCTCATATATTATAAAATATTCAAACGTGCAAACCTTGCATTGTCCTTTTACGAACCGAAACGTGTGGCAGGGTGTTCCTGAGAAGAGCTCAGCACCGAGAGACTTAATGTTAATAAGATCGACTCTGTGGGCTCAGCCCTCTTTGAGACTCTCTTTAAAGGTCATGATATTTTGGTGTAAGACAGCGAGGCAGATTTGTTAAAGTTGGCTTCTCCTCTCATGACCTAATAGGTGAAAGCTTCCAGGTGCAGAAAATGAGCATTTTAACTAACTATACCAGGGGAAGCACTGGAGTACCGAACTGGAAATAAGGGAGAGGAATAATAAGCAGAAAATTATCTTTGACATTAATGTAAATAATTATTGCTGTGAATTTCCTCTTAATTGGATACTATAAAAAAAAAGGAGTAACCATTTTACATATGTAAGCATGTTTATCTTACAAATTAGAAATTAATTTTGCACACAAAAAATGTGTCTTCCAGTTATTAATCTCCATTGTGGAATTTTAGTGGTTCGAGTTCGATAGTTTAAGAGCTAAGGTTGAGGTCATGTTTACGTTTAGAGTCGGTATTATAGTACGGAGACAATTATTCTTTGTATCTAGGCTGTTGTCGAGCATTTTCTCAATTCTGGAATACCTTTAAAAGGAATCTTGATCATTTTAATAAGAAGTTCTTGTAATTACCTATCACATATATATTTCCTAATTTTTAGTTGGAAGCCTATCAGACAGCACAGTTGTCTGGTTTGCTAACAATATTTTGGGGACATTCAAAAAGTTTTCCAGGGAATAAATTCTACCCGTTGCTTAACATTGGCTTTGTGGTTTGTAATTCACACGTGCTTGCTTTCTATTTGCTGGATTTATTTGTTTTAGGCTGTCTAGCTTGAGTTCGTCCCTTCTCTTGCCTAAATCTTATATACTGTCTTCTTCCACCAGTACTGGAGTTCTGTAAATAGGCCTTTAATTCTTGTTCTCATCTTGTCACTGTCAATGTCAGGCTCTGTCTTTCAGGGAGCTTGGTGTTTACTTTTCTTTCTCTTACTTCAAAGTGAGAGGATTTATTTGGCAATCATGCTGGCTACTAAGGGTGTGCTGATCGAAAGGCTGTAGGATGCTATTTTTTTTTCTAGCATATAACAACATTGTCTGTAAATGCACTGCACAGATGTTTCTGAATATATCAGATTTAGGACATCACAAATGAAGCAACTTTTTTGGTAATTCTGAAGTGTGGTGGAAACAAATATTTTAATACGATTAAAACAAATCAATACACTAGGTGATGACATTTTCACACATTATCATTTGTGTGCTGTACACTTTCATCAGTAAAACTATATGTCTATACATATCCTATGGTCATTTCTATTGAAGATGTGTTTTCTGTAATAGCAGTATGCTATCTCACCATGCATACTCCACCTTAACCTACTTCACTCTACTCTGCACTGCTGCACACCTCTGCACTCTTCTCTTCACCACTCCACTCCACACTACATCACTCTACACCACTCCACACTGCATCACTGCACTCTACAATGAACTCTACTCTGACCCACTTCACTCTACACCAGTGCACTCAATGCGATCCACTCTACGCTCTAATCTAATCTGCACCATGGCACTCTATGCCTCTCTACTCTATGCCACTGTACTCTACTGTGCACCACTGTACTCTACTCTGAAACAATCTACTCTACGCCACTGCACTTGCACAACGACACTCTACTCTGTGCCACTATAATCTACTCTGCAACACTCTACACCACTGCATTCTAAACCAACTGCACTCTACTCCATTGTACTCTGCACCACTGCTATCTGTGTCACTCTACTCTGCACCACTATACTCTACACCACTGCACTCCACCCCAATGCACTCTATGCCACTCTACTATACACCACTGCACTCTATGACAGTCTGCTTTGCAACACTGCACTCTCTGCCACTAAACTCTATGTCAGTGCATTCAATTCGAAGCCACTGCACTCTACTCTACTCTGCCCCACTCTATGCCAATGCACTCTATGCCAATGCACTCTACGCCACTCTACTCTACACCACTCAACTTTACGCCACAGCACTCTACCTTGCACCACTCCACTCTACGACACTTCACTCTACACCACTATACTCTGCAACACTGCACTCTCCGCCACTAAACTCTACACCACTCTACTCTGCACCACTGCACTCTACTCTGCACCACTCCACTCTACGCCACTTCATTCTACACCACTCTACTCTGCAACACTGCACTCTCTGCCACTAAACTCTACACCACTCTACTCTGCACTACTGCACTCTACTCTGCACCACTCTACACCACACTACTGCACTCTTCGCCAATGCACTGTACGCCATTACACTCTACATCGCTCCACTATATGCCACTGTACTCTACTCCAATACACTCTAAGACACTCTAATCTACTCTGCCCCACTGCACTATGCAACACTGCGCTCTTTGACACTCTACTCTATGCCACTGCACTCTGTGCCACACTATGCCCAGACGTGGGTCCCTTGCTCACTTTGCCACTGGATTCAAGCAAGCCTGGCTGATGACGGCTGGAATGCCAGAAACCGGTCCTAGGATGCTTGTTTCCGGTCCAGGGAAGACATGGCTTGGCAGTTCGTGCTGGACTGTTCCCATGAGGCACAGGGTCAGACTGATTTGCATATGGCCATGTCTGAACTGGGGTGGTGGAGTGAGCTAAAGAATGATGATGGATTAAACCCAGATCAGTGGACTGGGGGTGAGTGTTTGATTGGCTCAAACGTTCCGTCCATCATCCCCTTTTGTATCGCTTTGTTCGCCCTAAGTTGGCGGGGGTATGCCCAGACGTGGGTCCCTTGCTCACTTTGCCACTGGATTCAAGCAAGCCTGGCTGATGACGGCTGGAATGCCAGAAACCGGTCCTAGGATGCTTGTTTCCGGTCCAGGGAAGACATGGCTTGGCAGTTCGTGCTGGACTGTTCCCATGAGGCACAGGGTCAGACTGATTTGCATATGGCCATGTCTGAACTGGGGTGGTGGAGTGAGCTAAAGAATGATGATGGATTAAACCCAGATCAGTTGACTGGGGGTGAGTGTTTGATTGGCTCAAACGTTCCGTCCATCATGCCCTTTTGTATCGCTTTGTTCGCCCTAAGTTGGCGGGGTATGCCCAGACGTGGGTCCCTTGCTCACTTTGCCACTGGATTCAAGCAAGCCTGGCTGATGACGGCTGGAATGCCAGAAACCGGTCCTAGGATGCTTGTTTCCGGTCCAGGGAAGACATGGCTTGGCAGTTCGTGCTGGACTGTTCCCATGAGGCACAGGGTCAGACTGATTTGCATATGGCCATGTCTGAACTGGGGTGGTGGAGTGAGCTAAAGAATGATGATGGATTAAACCCAGATCAGTTGACTGGGGGTGAGTGTTTGATTGGCTCAAACGTTCCGTCCATCATCCCCTTTTGTATCGCTTTGTTCGCCCTAAGTTGGCGGGGGTATGCCCAGACGTGGGTCCCTTGCTCACTTTGCCACTGGATTCAAGCAAGCCTGGCTGATGACGGCTGGAATGCCAGAAACCGGTCCTAGGATGCTTGTTTCCGGTCCAGGGAAGACATGGCTTGGCAGTTCGTGCTGGACTGTTCCCATGAGGCACAGGGTCAGACTGATTTGCATATGGCCATGTCTGAACTGGGGTGGTGGAGTGAGCTAAAGAATGATGATGGATTAAACCCAGATCAGTTGACTGGGGGTGAGTGTTTGATTGGCTCAAACGTTCCGTCCATCATCCCCTTTTGTATCACACTATTCAACTCTGCATCATTCCACTCTATGCCACTCCACTCCAAGCCACTGCAATCTACCCTCTGCCACTCCACTCCGGTCTACTCTACGCCACTCTATTCTACGCCAATGTTCTCTACACAACTGCACTCTATGCCACTGCACTCTATGCCAATGCACCCTACCCTGTACCACTCAACTCTACGCCACTCTACTGCATTCTGCGCCAATGAACTTTATACCACTACACTCAACATCACTCCACTTTACATCACTCTATTCTATTCTGCACCACTGCACTCCATGCCACTGCACTCTACACCACTGTATGCCACTGTACTCTACACTTATCTACTCTACACCTCTGCACTCTACCCTGCACCACTCCAATCTACGCCACTGCACTCTGAACCACTGTGTTCTACGCCGCTCTGCTCTACTCTGCACCAAGCCACTGTACACCATTGAACTCTACGCCACTGGAATCTACTCTGCATCACTCTACTCTACATTACACACTCTACACCAATGCAGTCTACCCCACTTTACTCAAAAGAAATGCACTCTATGCCCCTGCACTCTACACCAATCTACTCTGCACCACTGTACTTTACACCACTTCACTCTAGGCCACTCTACTCCACTCTATGACACTGCACTCTATGACACTGCACTCTATGGAGCTCTACTCTATTAAACTCTACTCACTCCACTCTACAACACTCTGCTCCACTCTATGCCCCGGTACGACACTACCCTACTCTACGGTGCTCTACACAACTTCCTCATTGCCACCCCATGCCCCTTTACTCCACTCTATTCAATGACACACTACTCCACTCTGATCCACTCCACTACTCCACTCTGTGGCCCTCCACTCTAGGACACTCTATGCCTCTCCACTCAACTCTACAACACTCTACTACACTCTATGACATTAGACTTTCCTACACTACTCCACTCTATGCCACTCCACTCTATGTCAATCTACTCCACTCTATGACATCTACTCTATAGCACTCTCCTCCACTCTTTGCAACACCCTCTACACCACTCCACTCTGTTCTACACCACTCCACTACACTCTATGCCTCTCCACCCTACTACACTCTCCTCCACTCTACTCGACTTAACTCTATGCCCTTCCACTCTACAATTTTACTCCCTCCATGCCACTCCACAACACTCTACACCACTTCACTCTACACCACTCCATGACACTCCACTCAACCCTATTCTATGGCACTCCACGCCACACCACGACTCTCCACACCACTCTATAGCACTCCTCTGTACTCCACTTTGTGACACTCAATTCCACACTACTCTCATTTACCCCCTAACTTTTAGCCATGCTGAACAGCAGCCACACTAGTGTACAACATGGATAAAACATATTGGCAAAGCCAGTAGCTCTTGCATAGGCGAGACCTATTGGCTTGGCAAATGCTTGTCCCCTATCAAGTGAAATATACTTTAATTGGATTTCGTAAAAAATCATAAAAGAGTGGAAAAACCACCATTGAAGGAGAAATCATTAAATGTGCATTTTAGAAACTTGTGATAAAAAGGGAAAATACAAGAAAATAATTCTACGAACAGTTGACACTGATTGAGTTGTCCCCTATCAGTTTACAACAGATATCTCTTCTATATGCCTGCACCTACTTTCTAGAGCAATTACCCTACAAAACATCACCCTCAGTTTATTTTCTCGAGGCAAAATCAACAAGTGAATCACACATCACCTCCTCTTCTGTTCTGAATCCCACCTCAATTACAGGGGTCACTTTCTTCTCCCTTGAGCAAACCCTTGACTGACAAGCTTTTGCAAATGGAATGGGCTTCAACTTGCACGACTTTCTCTCCAGACCAGAGATATAAAAACAGACTTATCTGTCTTGGGTATGTTCACCTGCACCATTTTTTCTCTTCTCGCAGTCTCTGAGCTTCTTCTCAGGTGGACTCAAGGGGGAGAGGGGCTGGTGAACATGCAGCATGTCTACGATAATGCTCGTGATCACCTGGCATTCACTTAAAAACCTAGAATGATAGTTTTGGAGAGAGGATTGGCTACGCATACACTCTTCGGCACACATGCTGGTTGCATAGACATAACTGTGTCTAAGTCGCAAAGAACTAAGTAGACATGGCATGGGAAGACTACGGCTGTGAGGAGTTCATCTGGTCACTTTTTCCATTACATTGTGGCACTTTAGTATTAGTGTTTTCATTATAAATGCAGAACGACATGCAGTCCCGTGACTTGTGGCTCTTCAGTCACCACAACCCCTTGTACGCTTGCTGAGCGCTGCATGGCCCCCTGCCCTGCAGGAGCGGAAACAATCCCAACATTCCCTGCGCTAGTAGCACGCTCTGGCACCCGAGTACCCGTGCCCAAGACCGACCATAGAGTGCAAATATGGGGGGCCGGCTCTAGGGCGGTGCGATCGGTGCCACCGCACTGGGCGCTGACTTGGGGTGGGGGCGCCATTTTTGCAAGTATATTAACAATTTTAAAGCACCTGCTGCTTTCCTGGCCTCCAGCAATTTTCAGGCATCAATTAAAATGTCAAGCTAACTCCCGTGATTAATCGTCTTCCTTGAAAGAGACTGAGGTTTGTGTAGTGGAAGTTTCGACTCATCCTAAGGTAGCGCAGTGGGTTTAAATGCCTGCTGCTAAGAACCTGTACCATGCAGATAACAAAGTGCATGTAATGTAAATAGGTTAGTGGGTTACTGCTTCTGTAAGAGAGCTCCTTTGGTTACTTGTCGTTTGTAAGTCAAAATCCTAATATAGAACATTGAGCTATTAACTGTCATCAAAGAGCTGCGTGTAAACTGCTAGGTATATGTTAGAGCTATATGTTTTTTTGCCCAGTCGTTCATCATCCTAATCTTGCCAAAAGGGTTCATTTGGGTAGAAAACCATTCTTGTTATTAAAAATGGTGTTACATTTTAAATTCTGAATTTGTGCTTTTCCAGAATAAGGACTCAAACCTCAGTAGAATCAAGGTATTTCCTCTGGGCTACTTCTATAGAGATTTGTTGTTGTCTTATAACAGGAGGGTGAGGCAACTTTCTCCCAAGCTTACCCACTGCCCCTTATTTACTGTAAAGGGGAGTGGATAAGCTTATTCAATGTACTGGTTCAAAATCGTGTTCATTTACTTGGGGATCTGTCAGGAAATAACAGACTGGGCACCCACTGTGAAGTTAAGAAGTGGCATGCCGAGGAATTGAAATGCTTGAGAGGTGGGCTGTGGAGGAGCTGAGCCTGAAAGAGACTCCATTGGTCCCTAGACGCTGTCCTTTGCTACAGCTGGTAGGGATTGGGGGGCCGCAGGCAGGCCTGTCTTAAAAGCTTCATAGGCCCCCGGGCAAGTCAGTGCACCCGGCCTTGCCTACACAACCACTTACAGGAATAAAAATGTTTAACGGAAAATTAGTGTTAAATTTTGGTCTGCATGGGGCCCCCGTGCTCGTGCCCCCCCAACCCACCTGGGCCACTGCCCAGCGTGCCCATGCTTTAAGACTGCACTGGCCCCAGTGAATATCCTCACTCAAATATCTCCGACAAGGCCCATGGAGAATTGTGTATCATCAGTTGCACATACCCACGTACTCAAGGCCCATTTTTGGAACGTTGCCGGGCTTGTAAGCAAAATGAGCTGTGAGGGGAGGGTAAACTTTATTCAGAAGTATGATACCATTTTCCTTCAGGAGACATAGATGGCTGATAACCTTTTCCTCGATGGGTACCCCCTTACTTTGTTCCTGCTGTTCCATCCTTGGAAGGAAGAGCCAGGGCTTGGCTTATGGCCTGTATTAGAGTAACATTGGATTGTGGTATCAGCCTAGTCTCTTCTGATAGGATTTTGTTTTATGCGTTTTTATTAGGGTGGAGAAATGATATTAATATTGCTTTTATCAATTATTACAATGGGTTCTCGGAATGTGACATCTTTGCCAATTTTAATAAGTTATATGACTTTATGGTGGAGCTGGAGGTCAAACTTGCATATTTGCACAAAGGGTACTACATTATCCTAGGGGGGATTTCAAAGCTAAACTGGGGCTAACATAGAGGGAGTCATGACTTTGTCTGGGCACTTGCACTGGGCTAGGGCATGATTCTTTGCAAAGGGATCGGCAATGGGCAGCTCTATCCCAGTTGACCAAGTCCTTTGACTTGGTAAATGTGCATGAGTATGTCACCCCAACTATCCAGGGACTCCCACTTTTGAGAGAGGCGAGTATTCGTCTGTTACTGATTATATTTTTGTTGCCTCAGAGATTTGCTGGATAGGGTAGTAGAGTTGTCAATTGTCCCTAGTGTTTATAATAATCATAACCCCCTAAGTCAAGATCTTCATCTAGCCAGAAGGAAGAGGGGGACTAAGAGTGTAGTTATAGAGACACTTACAGTTAATACTCAGGGATTGTGTTTGTCCTGGAAAAACACAGATATGCATAGCCTTCTGGGTAGGTTGTGCCTGAATCATTTGCCCCTGGTGTATCACCGCCTCAGATGCATTTAGGGAGAGGGCAAGCATGTTCATCCTTATGAATCAGGTGGTCAACAGAATGTTTATGACGTCCTGTAGACTCGGATTCATAAAGATCAAGTGGTTTGATCAGTCCTGTAGGAAGGCTTCTTCTTTGCTACATGAATCCCCGAAGGAGACACCCAGTGATCTGCACAAAATATGCAGCTGTAGGGTGGAGTATAAGGTAGCTTTGTGGAGTAGGAATACATAATTGCAAAATGAAGCCTGGGGTAACTTGATAAGGGCCTGCAGATTGAAGGACACTAGGGTTTTTTGGATGGAGGAAAATAAGATTAGATCTGTGAGTGCTAAGCCCAACTCTGTTGTTACTACCATTAGCTCGGAAGTGTGGGTAGCTCACTTTGAGGAGGTCTATAGCTTGAGTGCCACTTATTATTACAAAGAGAAGGTAGTGGTATGCCCGTTAGCCCTAGAATTTACATGTGGGGAAATCTTGGACGCAATCAATAAAAGTCCATCTAATAAAGCCCCAGGCCCAGAAGAAGTCTGTATAGACCTCTATAAATCAGCCCCAGACTCCCCTCGTCTGCAACGCCCTTAATGAGTAAAGTGGGCCTTCCACAGTTTGTAAAGTGGGCCTTCCACAAACCTGGCACTCTGCTGTAATTGTACCAATCTTTAAGAAGGGTAACCCGCAGTCCCCCAGGTGTTATCGACCGATTTCCCTGCTGGATTCAGCTGTTAAGCTGGCAGGAAGAGCTGTACTTGAGCACCTCCTCACCTGGATCAAGGCGACGGACGTGCTGTCGGAGGTGCAGTATGGGTTCCATAAGGGCCTATGCACGATGGAGCAATGCCTACATTTTCACCTGCTGGTCAGTAAATATACTGTTGTGAGGCAGGGCTCTGTCTGCCTGGCCTTCATGGATCTCTCTTGCGCCTTTGACAGCTTGATCAGTTCAAAACCTTGGGAGATTCTACCCGACCTAGGGGTGGAGGATGACCTGGTGCAGTATCTCCATTATGCCCTCCATTATGATTTGTCAGCATCTATGAGGTTTGGCCCATCAGAAGAAAGGACAAACATCTTTAAGTGGGGGAGGGGAGTGCGGCAGGGCTGCGTCCTGGCTCCCATTTTGTTTCTCTTGTACATTAACGGCCTTGGTGCAGCTCTTCCAGAAACAATACTGGATCCCGGTTATTGGCAGGAAAAAGGTCTCAGTTTTATTTTACGCAGACAATGTGGTTTTATTGTTTAGAACCCCAAATAGTCTTAATGTGTTGTTCCAGGAATTGTTTTCTTTTATGGGGTCTCTGGTGCTGGCCACAAATCAGTGGAAGACCTTTACCATGGTGTGCAAGTCTAGTAACTACAAGGTGTAGAGAATTTGCTTGCACGGCCAGTCGGTTGTTCATACTGAGGAATTTTCATACCTGGGAATAGTTGTGGATGCTAAGGGTAACTGGGGCCCATGTTTAGCTGAAGTTAGACAGAAATTCTCGAATTCAGTGGGCTTTATTTTCAACCTCGCAAAGCGCATTGGAAAAAGAAACAGTTGCCCCTCTTTTAGAAGTATGTAAGAGGAAGTGTCTCCCTTTTCTTATATATGGTGCAGGGATTTGAGGCTACACAAACGCAAGCCTACTTCATGTGGGAGAAAATAGGGTATCCAGGTGACTCCTGAGTGTCCCATCCTCATGCTCCACTTATATTTTACATCAGGAGCTTGGGGCTGAGTTCACTGAGGATATTGTTAGGCATGCCCCCTTTACCTTGTGGTGTTCCATCTGGGCAAACCAACACACCTTGCTGAATAGAGAGATTATCACGGATTGTCTTGTGTGTAGGAAAGGTATGAAAATTCCCTTGTTTGATTATATTAATACTGAATTCACTAAATTAGGTAGACCATCCCTTTTTACTAATTCTTCCTCTATAGGGAAATCGGATATTTGTTGGGTCAAATCTGCTTTTAACGAAAGATCAAGAGCCCTTAGGGAGGACATTGAATTAAAAAAGGACCAACAAAGAGTATGTGGAAATTCAAATTTCTCCTTCCCTGGAGCCATATTTAAAGTGGATCGATAGCTCCTAGGATAGGTGACTGCTCACTAAGTTTAGGTTTGGCTTTGTGACGTGACCCCTAGGTTTCCCCCTTGGTCAATTTGACCCCTCTAAAGTTTTGATTTTCCTATGTGATTCTCCACAATGCTTGCTGCATTTTACACTTTTTTGTACATTTTTTACAGACCTCACTCAAAACTTTACGGACCTCACCCAAAAGCTCTTAATCCCGATTCTACGTAAGCAAGGGATCAGATCCTCAAGAATAGCTTTGGTGTACCTGCAAAAACTTGACTCCCCATCTAACTCTGTCACCATATGCTCTTTCCTCAAATGTGCAATTAGTAGAAAAAATGGCTAATGTTTTAACTGACAGATTAAATTGTAGGATGGTCGCCACGACCATTCCATTGACCCTAATCTGCATTTTCAATACAACGTTCTGCACGTTATTTGTTTTAAGCTGTAATGTAATGTTATAGTGTGTGTGACATTGTTGGAAATGGCCCTTTCTGCAGGGTTATCCCCAAACTTTTTGCTTCTTCCTCCTAATTTTTCCTGACCTGTGTTTGTTGGCTATAGGACTCTGGGCACTTTACCACTGCTGATCAGTGCTAAAGTGCATATGCTCGCTGTGTAAATTGGTATCGTGATTGGTGCTCCCTGATTGGCATATTTGTTTTACCAGTAGGTCCCTAGTAAAGTGCACTGAGTGTGCCAGGGCTGGTAAATCAAATATTACTAGTGGGCTTGCAGCACTGATTGTGCCACCCACATGAGTAGCACTGAAAAGAGGTCTCAGACCTGCCACCGCAGTGCCTTTGCGCAGTTTGTTAACTGCCATGTCGACTTGGCATGTGCACCCACTTTCCAGGCCCTGCCCTTCCCTTTTCTTACATATAAGACACCCCTATGGTAGGCCCAAGTTACCCCCCTGGGTAGGGTGCAGTGTATGTGAAAGGTAGGACATGTACTGGTGTGTGTAACATGTCCTGATAGTGAAATACTGCCAATTTCGTTTTTCACTATTGAAAGGCTATCTTGCCCCATAGGACAGAATGGGGAATGCTTTGTAACATTTTACAAGCATATCTTCCCATAGGGATAAGATGGAAAAATGGAGTTTGGCATCCCTAAACTCAGGATTTAATAACACATCTTTTAGTAAAGATGGTTTTTAAATTGTGTGTTTGAAAATACCACTTTTAGAAAGTGGCTATTTTCTTGTTCAACCATCCTGTGTGCCTCTGCCTTTGTGGATTGACTGTCTGGCTTTGGAGTGACAGGGGCTGGGGAGGTGCAGTGGCTCCAGGAGTCTGGATGAGTCAGCACTAGGCTGAATAGGCCTGATCTGCATTTGGAGTGGTGGGAGGAGTAGCACCTGTACCTGAATAGGGCTGTGCCTGCCTTCCACAATGCTGGCTCCGCCCCCCTGTGGTGTGTCTGGAGCCAAGGCTCACACTGACAATGGATGTTGTTGTGCACTTGAAGAGTGCCCCCCAGAACTGGTTTGAACTGGGCTCAGATCCCCTTGCACAAAGAGAACAAAGACATTTTGGGGTATAAGTATCAGACCCAAAACCCCAGACTTTAGATCATTCCTGGAATTCAAGAGGACCCTTTGCCAAGGAGAAGAGCTGGAGAGACTGAGGAGAAGTACTGCCCTTGCTCTGTGTCTGGGGTTGGCCTGCAATTGCTGTTTCTGCCAAGGAAAGGAGAAGGACTTTGCTGTGTGCTGTGTCCCCTGCTTGCAGGAGATCTCCAAGGGCCTGAAGTGAGCTGGCCTCCTGTTCAGAAGTCTCAGGGATACAAAGACTTCACCCCCCGCTCCCCTGAACTCTGCTGTTGTGAGTTCTGACCTGCCCTGAGGTGCCTGTGCCAGTTTTGGGCCTCTGGAGGTTATTGCTGCTGTTTGGGAGCTGGAAGAGAAAAGAAACTCAAAGAACTACAGAAATCGACGCATCGCTCTTCTTGCGGCTGTTTTTCCGACGCATCTTCACGGCGCGAGAAGAATTTCCACGCATCGCCGCGCCACTGAGAAAACCGTCGCAACGCCTGTCGTCGCTGCAAGAATTGACGCATCGAGGGATCGCGGCTGAAGAGGACCGACGCAGCACCACGCAACGGCGCCGCATCGATCACAGACGCATCCCGGATTTCCACGCATCGTACCTGTGCGGCATGTTCTTCTGACGCATCACCTGCGGGCCGGAACCGGCACGAAGAATCAACACATCACTCCCCATACAGACCGGAATCGACGCAACCCTTCCTCTGCGTGCAGCTGGACTGTCGCATCACCTCCCCAGAGTCTCAGGAGTGTTGCATCTCTTTGTTTTCCGACGCTGCGGCTGTTTGGCTTGGTGAACTTTGACGCAACTACAGGTACTTTAGTGAAAAGTCATGCAACCATAGTTTTCTATGGTACAAGTTCTTGAAACCATTTGAAAATCATATTTTTAACTGTGTATGTTGGATTTTTATCGCTTTGGTCTTGTTTAGTTTAGATCAAGATATTTAATTTTTCTAAACTGGTGTGGTGTCCATTTGTGGTGTTTTCACTGTGTTACTGTGAGTGTTGGTACAAATACTTCACACATTGCCTTTGGGATAAGCCTGTCTGCTCGTGCCAAACTACCAAGGGGGTGAGCAGGGGTTATCTAAAGTGTGTATCCCCCTTACCCTGACTAGAAGCAAGGGTCCCTATTTGGACAAAGGTACCTACCTCTGCCAACTAGAGACCCCCATTTCTAACAGATATTTATTGATCGATTTTTACATTTTATATGTCTGTAATTGTAATTGTGGAGATTTGCCTGTTGTTTCATCAATACTGCTTTAAAAAAATGTCTATATCACTGTAAGCGCTGAACCAATAATCTTTTTTAATGTATAATTTTAAGGTCACATCTGTGTCCAAAATAAAGTTTTCTGATAATGATATACTGACTTGAGATTCTGGCAAACTACATGTCACCACAACAGCAGATTTTGCAAACTTTTCCTGGAATTTTGTGAAATTTCATGAGGAAATATTGCACGATTTTGCACACCCATAACTCTTCTCCTTCCACATTGCCCTACCTAACTAAAACACAAAGGAAATGAACCCTTCGGGCAGATCGAGTGTTTGCCTGGTCCAAGAAGGGATTGCAGTGGCAAATGACAGCCTAGGCTTAGGCTCAGCCTAGGCCTCCCAATGAAGGAAGTAGATCTCATTGCTAGAGGGAATCTGTTCTTTCAGTTCTGTCAACCAGTATCTCATAGGCTTCCCTTAGGAATGGAAGGGCAGTGAAAGGTCTTCATCACCCTGTTCCTCATCATGATATACCTCGTTGAGGACAAGCAGGAACCACACACTATTTTGGTTGTCCCAATCTTTTTTAACTTTGTAGGTCATAGTTTAGTGGTCTGGAGTATGTCTCTACATGTGACTTCATGGATATGAGGGTGAACAAAGCCTTGTGTAAAATGTGTGCTGCGCTGGGCCTTGCAGTCTTACAGTTAGGATAAATATGCATCACAATCCCTTATAAAGGATTTCAAGTACCTCTCTGGATGGGTTGCTGCACACAGAATTAATGGCTGACATAAAGTTACAGCTTAATTACATACATGTATGTTTCAGTGGTCTCATGGCATGGCTGCAGGAATTTCTTTGCTAGCAATGGGCTCCACTTAAGGCCAAAGACTGGTGACAACAAGTGGTCAGAAGATGGGCTGGGTACAAAAGGCTGCTGCCCTCTATCTTCTGTCTTTAAGTCAGAGCTCCCTGACTCCCTTTGAGTCAATCCTGAGCTGAGAATAACTTCAGCAAGGCACCTTCAGTTCTGACAATTCAGATGTCCATGTCAGGTGGCACTTTGTTTCCCAAAAAGTATGACGTGGCCTGCTTCTGTGGTTGTCTCACCAGCAGCTAGTTCAGAGCCAGTCCTCATCTGGAGATCATCTAGTGAATACTGTGCATCGCTCCTGGCAAAGCAAGGCTCCTGCTGGTCTGCTGGGGAGGAAGCAGACCTAAGTGCTTCCCGCCGTAATGAGAGAGGTCTTTGGCAGACAGTTAGATGCTGGTCAAAGGTGTTATGAAACAGACTTTGCATCAACCCTTCCAGATATCCGCCTGATGTTTTTGGTTGTTTGTTAGGACAAATAAGGCACGCTCCTTCGGATGGCATGTAGTAGTTCTGGAAAACAAAGTTAATGCTCTAGTTTCGTGAGGTGAGTAAGGCTAGCCATTTCAACTCGAGGCATCCATTAACTGTGCACCTATTCCTAGGAATCTATTGAACCCACTATGTAAAGCTGTCTGACTTCCTTTCACTCACCTCAAGTATCTACTAATAAGGATAATGAATCCATCTAAAAATTCCAAGCCCCAATTGCCTCTCACCTGCCAGGAGTTATGATCAGTACTTTTCTTTTAGAAAGAACAAAGGGCCTCATCTACAAGAAAATGGCACAGGGCAGTGCTGCAAGCCATTTAGCTGTGTCGTGCTGCATCATTTTCAAAGCAGAGGGATGTGTTGTATTAACAACAATACGACACAGCCCTGTACTTTCTCCTGTGCTGGCGCACAATTGGCTACCATGCACCATTGCAAGCTCCCTTGTGCCATTTTGCAAAGGTGCCCGCGCTGCGAGATGATTAAAAGTATTTCTCCTTGTTGCACCATTGCTATGCCTCCCCTGGGGAGGAATAGGAACTGCTGCATTACCAGTTTAAAAAAATGTTGTAAATCTGGGAATGTGTCAAGTTCCAAGCATGTTGCGTGGGAACACCCATGGAAATCCCCTCTCATGCCGAGTAATGCTCAAAAGGGATCTATATTTACAAGGCCATTGAAAGTCACGCAGGGGGACTCTAAGTGACCTTGTAAATATGGGCAAGCACATGGCGCTGCTGGTGCATCAGAAAAAGTGACGCACCGGCGGCACAAGGGGTTTGTAAATAAGCCCCATAGTTTTTCAGCTTGCTAAATATTTTGTTATGGGTTTTTCTAACCGATGTGGCCACAGCAATGCTTTGTTTAGTGCAGGAAGTGCTTACTGCAGTCTGAGTTCTTGTTTTATGAATTATTGCGGCTCACTGTTCCCGGCCTTCGCCTTTGTAAGATGACTTAGATCCTCCGTTAGCAAGTCTATCTTCATATCGCCTGTTTAGAAGAAACTCCTCGTTCCTCACAGACCAAAAAACTCACTGTTTGGCAATCATCTGGATCCCTTGAGCGATCAGCACATTCATTTTAACTCCAAGAAATCTGTGTGTTTTATGTAAATAATCTTACTGCTGCTGATCTCCTCCATTTTATGCAACATAAATCTAAATGGCACTTCTATTGGCTTTTAAATGTGTATAATTGTTTTCTCCAACTTGTTTAAAAATATCTAATAAGATGACACGTGTATATGTAATTAACAATATACCATACTCGTTTCTGTAATGCATCATGTTTTATGTTTCTTTTAACACTATTGATTGTTTTATTAGTTTGTAGATCATACATTCACAAGTGTTTATCACAGCTACAGCCTGAGCCGCCTCTAAATTAATCTATCCCTTACTACGACTTAGTCCTGAGGTCGGTTGAAGCATATTTCAACTGATTACACTTGTGATTCTCTATGAGTGTTTGCTATTGATGTAACCAGATTCTCCAGGGGTATCGGGATGCCCTATGTTTTGAATACTCATTCCAGGATTGACACATCGCTGAGATGCTGGAGTAGGAGAATATTCAGTCTCCTTAGCCCACTTCAATATATCCATTCCGGGGGAACACTGAAGGCTCTTGCCTTTTACCGTTCTTCCCTACCCTATCGGATTCAAGGTCCTGCCTTTCGTGATGGGTGCATTTGGCGATGATATCCCTGGAGGTGCGTATCGAGTATGATCTTTCTTACCTGCACACTTGCTTCGTACACGGAGGCTTGGCACAACCCGGGTTCTGTTTCAGCCATCAGAAATTGCTCTCCTTTTCAGTCCTTCAAATCATAGAGGCTAAGTTACAGACTGATCAGAGGACCACATGTTTGGTGGGATGGAGAACTACTAATAACCAGCTTTGTCAGTCCAGTGCAAGTGGCTGTCATACATCATGATGACAAGGGCACATTTCAGACATCAGGCACCAAACGTGAACTTGTTCCATAGAGCTTGTCTCAGTAGCTTTCTTGATGGGACTATAGAGAAGCATTTGTTCTCCATGGCCATTGTTCACTTATGAGGTGTGAAAGATGTCGTGGAAGATGGATTCAGTAGGATTTTCCCTCTGTCTCAGTTGATCTGGCAAACGTAGAGGTGTTTTTGAAGTATCCGCGGAGGAACAGAAATCCAATCTTGGACCTCTTTGCTTTAATGAAGACTTTCAGGGATTTGCTCCCAATTGTTGGCTGAGGAATATGGTGTGTGGACTGTTGATACCCTATTCAGTCATTGTTTAAAGGTAAAAATCCCTCATGCGGCCACTGATCAATAATATCTTTTTATAAGTATGTGCCAGTGCATTGACTTTATTCTTGTGTTGGTTACATTTCATTAAAAAATCCTAATTCTGTTCAGACGAAAACCCAACCCAACTATCCTCATGTCACATTAAAAATATGAGCACTTTATTTACAGAATACACATGTAGGGCCAAATCAAAGCCACAATGATTAAATCAAAACAATACTCAACTTATTTTAGTTATTCTCAACCCTATCATTCAGGAATCTCAGATCCATTAGGACCCATTTTGCTCTCTATGTAGGGACTCAGGTGAGTCTTCATCAGGACTGAGATCCTACAGGACTGTGATCCTAGGTACGATACTAGTGGCTTTTAATTTTCAATGCTAGATCTTTGCTGTCCTTCTTTAAGAAGGAGTTTGTGTGTGTCAACCCTCGTTTGCTCAACACACAAGATGCACCTATCTCATGTACTCGATTCATAAGTAGGCCAAATACCCCATCTTTCAGCAGGTAGCATGAACATTTTTATCTCAGGGAGATAGTTATTGTACTCATCTGGTTATTCTTCCTTTGTGCAAAGGTAATTAAGTGGTTCTGTGTAGCAGTGCTTGAGGTATTCCGTTTCGTACTTTGTCTTCTTTGTTCAAGCAGAGCGGAGCCCGGGCTGGGGAAGGCAAAGCCGGACCCAATGGGGGCTCGGGACAAACGCCGCTCGGAGGCGGGAAGCCTCCCCCCACCCGGGGCGCAAGCCCGGGAAAAAGGGGGACCGCGATTGGTCGCCCCAGATGGTACGCGGCCTCCCCCAATCAGGGGGACAGGCCGCAAGCCGCAGAGGGGATTAAGAAGGGGGCGAGAAGCCCCCTTGAGCATTCAATCCCCTCTGGCGGAAAGAGGAAAGGAATGCGACGTGGACCCGGTCGATCAAGGAAAGAAGAGGTACCTGCGGCAGCGTCTAGTCGCAACAAGGGCCAGGACCCAGCGTTCACGATCCCGACCCGGCTTTCCTGCATCTAGTTTCCTGCCTCAGCTTCCTATTCGGGAGCTGTTTTCCCTGCCTCGGACTTCCTGACTCGGCCTCGGGGGGGCCGGCCTGCTCGCATCGCCATCGGCGGACCCGGCTTTGTGTTTTTTCTGGCGCTGGACTTCCGGACATGGCCCAACTCAACCTTGGTGGTCCCGGCCTGTCGCCTCACCTCCCGGCTTTCCCGCTTCGCCGTGGGCGGCACAACGAGAACCTGCGGTGCGGGACAGCAGCCTGAACCGGCGGTAGCCGCCACCCACCCCTCAGCAAGCGACATACGGCTGGAAACCAAACAGCAGCAGGCGGGGACTACCGGGCGGGGCGTACACACACGGCTTTAAAGGGGCAGGACCCGAGCTGCAACGTGAGCTCGAGCAGGCAGCTTAAAGGGGCAGGAGCCCTGGGGGTCATTTAAATCAGCGCCGGACACACGGCAAAGGAGGATTTTTGTTTTGTGGATTGTTGAGAGGAATTTGCTGCTTCGATTTGGGGATAACTTTGAGGATTGGATTCACTACTTCAGTGGGGCACCACACACCGCCCTCCCAGTTTGTGGGAAAAACACCGCAACTGCGCATTCGAGCCAGAGCACTCAGGATTGTTGTGCCACAGCCCCCGATCCACCAACTCAGCAACAGGCTACAGCCAGCCAGATCGCAGCAGGATGGCCAGCAAGCGTGGGGCAGCCGGGAGGGCGACACGGCTTCCCGCTCGCTTTAGGGACACGGAAGGGGATACAGAAACTCCCCAGAGGGGGCAGAAGAGGCAAAGGGGGGCAACGGCCCGGAGCTGGACGAGGACCTGCAAGCAATGCTGGACAGAGCCAGGGCATTGGTAGCTCTGAAAGGGAAATCATGGGTGGACCAGCAGATCAAGGATGGAGCCCATGGGAAAGGGAAGAAACAGCGACAAGCATCCCCACCAGCACCACCCACCTAGAGACCCAGCGCAAAGGGGCATGCAGCCAGAACGGCGGCCCGCGCAAAGAACCCCGAGACAGGGGCCAAGGTCCCGGCGGCCAGAAAGGCGGTGCAAGGAGGGTACAGGGGTGCACGAGCCAAAGGCAGGAGGGCGGCATCCCCCGAGCTGGTGTCCAGCTCCGACACTGAGGAGAGCAGCAGGGATGAGGGGTCTGTAGCCAGCACGGCGGCCCCTCAGGACTCGCGCAGCAGTCGGATCAGCGCTGACAAGGGTAAGCACCGCAAGACAAGCAGCGGGGGGCCTGGACAGGCACAGCGCGATAGCCTAGCGGAAAGGGCCTCAGGGCAAATAGTAAACCTGGGCACACAGCAGGGCGTGAGCAATTTGGCAATGCAAGGGCCCTAGCCCAATCTTCCCCCTTGGCAGTTAGGGCAAGGGAGGGACCAGCAGGGTTTCCAAGGGGAGGCCTGGGGTCCACCGGCTTGGATGCCATGGTGGCAGTGGCCGGGGGTGGGATCCTCCTTTGGAGTGGATCCACCATGGGCCTCAGAAAGATGGAGAGGTGACAAGGAGCCAGAGCGAGGGCCAGACATAAGGGGGGGCACAAAAAGGGCAGCAGGCAAAGGTAAGCAGAGCTCCCAAATGGCACAGCAGGGCGAGGCGGAATCGCCTGAGGAGGCCGTACAAGGGGGGGACAGGGGAGGGCACAGACCCGAAGGGGAAGCCAGCCAGTGCATACCTGGGCTCCTTCCCCGAGCGATCCTCCCACAACCACAAAGCTCCTAGGTCTGGCCAATCTCATCCTGCTGGCAGTGAAAGAAAGGATATGGAGGAAGGAGTTTATAGACATCTTCTCCCTGCTAGAAGTACGCCAGGCAGGCTTAGACCTGACAGTGCAGGACAAAAAAGTCGACGATAGGAGGGAGAAGCACAAACCCCGGGTAGAGTGAACGATAGAGAACTGGCTAAAAGCATTCAGGACCCTGGCTTGCGTTTTTGTGGAGAAATTCCCCCAGAGCGCAGCAGCACTCATTTAGTACGAGCAGAAGGTGCACGAGGCATAGCTGAAGTATCAGGGGGAGGCATGGTTGAAATATGACGAGGGTTTCAGGGAGAAGATGCAAACATGGCCAGTGATGGAGTGGGACTGGCAGGACATGGAGGGTTTCTCAACACACATGGTGGCTGCCAGGGAAGGTGTCAGCAATTTTCACCCCTATGGGAGTAAGGGCAAATACGAAGGCCAAGGGTTCAAGGGTAAGAGCCAGGGAACCACCAAATCTGGGAAACCATGCTGGAAATTTAACAAAGATGATTGTAAATGGGGGGCAGGATGCAGGTTCAAACACTTGTGTGGGTCTTGCGGGGGAAACCACCCCGCAGTCCGCTGCAAACAAGGCCAGGGAACAGGAGCGGACAAAGAAAGAACCGGCATGAAGAACTAAGGATCAGGCCCCTGCGGTCTGGGTGCCAGGGGCCAAGTGCAGGGGGCAGATGCTACCAACCCAAATTAAAACCAGCAGGCTGGTTTATCTATTAGGCCAATATCCCAAGGCAACAGACAGACAAAAGCTGGCAGAGGGTTTCACACAAGGTTTCATGATACCCTACAAAGGTCCCGAAGGGGCACGGGAGAGCCGGAACCTGAAGTCTGTAAGGGAAAACACAAACATAGCACGAGACAAGGTAGGCAAGGAAATTCAGCTGGGGCGGGTGGCCGGCCCTTTCAATTCTGCCCCGCTGGAGAACTTGATGGTCTCCCCGCTAGGCGTGGTACCCAAGAAGGAGGAAGGGAAATTCAGGTTGATACACCATCTGTCCCAGCCGCAAGGGCTGTCTGTCAATGACTGGCTGGAACAGGACGATTGCGCAGTAGCCTATGCATCAGTAGACGACGCAGTAGACCTGATACGGCAGGAAGGAAGGGGAGCTCTACTAGCCAAAACAGACATTGAATCGACTTTCCGTCTCCTGCGGGTCCACCCAGACAGCTACCACTTGCTAGGTTTCCAGCTAGACAGAAAATACTACTACAACAAATGCTTGCCAATGGGGTGCTCAATATCATGTGCATATTTCGAGGCATTTAGCAGTTTTCTAGAGTGGGAAGTAGGGAGATGTGCCCCGCGAGGGGGCCGGGTCCATTACTTAGACAATTTCCTTTTTGTCGGCAAGGCAAACACGGATGATTGCGCCCTCCTCCTGCAGAGCTTCACAGCACTGGCACAGGAACTAGGAATACCGCTAGCCCAAGACAAAACAGAGGGCCCGACCAAGATACTGTCCTTTCTGGGGATAGAACTAGACACAATGGCAGGGACATGCAGATTACCACCCAACAAGGTAGCAGAGCTTAAAGAGATCATGGGTAGGCTGAGGCTACAAAAAAAGGCCACGCTAGGTGAGGTGCAACAGTTGCTGGGGAAACTGAATTTCGCCACAAGGGTGATCCTGGCAGGGCGCGCATTTGCAAGAAGGCTGGCATGGTTGACCAAGGGCATGACACAAAAACACCACAGGGTCCGCTTAAAGCAAGGGGTAAAAGCAGACTTAGAACAGTAGGAATCCTTCCTGTCTGACTTCAATGGCACCCTCATGTGGCACGAACCATGGGTGCCAGCGAATCAGCTCGAGCTGTACACTGACGCAGCAGGGGGCCTTGGTTTTGGGGCCATCCTAGGGACAGCATGGACGGCAGGGGCATGGCTGGAAGCCTGGAAACAAGCAGGGGCCACAGCGAACATTTCACTGCTGGAACTATTCCCCATAGTAGTGGCTTTACACATTTGGGCAGAGCGACTAGCAAACAGGCAGATAATACTGTGGTCCGACAACAACGCAGTAATGCAAGCAATCAACACTGGGACGGCAAAATGCGTGTCTGTGGTCGGCCTGTTGCGAAGGTTGGTCCAATGCCAACTGGGGGCGAATATAGCGCTTAGGGCATGACCCGTCCCAGGAATAGACAACTCAGCTGCGGATGCCATTTCTCGTTTTCAGTGGGCAAGATTCCGAGACCTCGCTCTAAATGCGGACCAAGGGATGACCCCGGTGCCGGAGGAAGTATGGGCATGGGTAGAGCCTGTTTAGAAGCGATGCTGGAACATCACTGGCCCCAAAGACAATGCAGCGATACCGTAAGTGCTGGGCAATATTTACTGCAGCAACAGGGCTAACAAATGACCAGCCGGCGGGGCATAGCGAGGTCCTGAGTTTCATAGATTGGGCTTTTAGAGCGGGTAGGACAAAAACATGGGCCAAGACCCATTTGAGCGCGGTGGCATACAACACAAAGATGGCGTCAGGGCAGGACCCCACCAGGGGTTTTCACTGCAGGATGGCATTGAAAGGGTGGGGTAGAATGCAGAAGGCAAGTCGAGACGCAAGAAGGCCCATTCATTTCCACATACTGCAGCAAATAATAGGGGCCCTTGGGGAGTTACGCGCATCAGAGAGCGAGGCCATACTTTTTTAGGGCTGCATTCGCACTAGCTTTCTTTGGGGCATACAGAGTGAGCGAGCTGGTGGCTCCAGCAGTAAGGGACTTCAGGATCGGCATGCATACACTGAACCGACCTTAGGATCGGGGAGGGCCACATGGACATCCTGCTACGGAGGTCGAAGACAGACCAAGCGGGCAAAGGGAGGTGGACCAGACTGCATTGCACGAGGGAGAAATCATGCTGCCCGTATGCTTGGTACAGAGATACACGGCAACCGTAGAAATCAGAGAGGGGCCGCTTTTCAGACATGAGGATGGGACATTCCTTAGCCGTTTCCAATTTATAGCAGTGATGAGGAAAGCCTTGGGGGCGGTGGGGCTCCGACCCAGGGCTTTCGGATCCCATTCATTCAGGATCGGGGCCGCCACCACGGCGGCCGTGCTGGGTATGGGCAGTGAGCAAATGAAGGGGATTGGGCATTGGGCATCTGCCGCGTTTAAACGGTACATACGCCCCGCCTTATTCTGAGCCCGGATTTTCTCCCCCCCCTCCGTATAGGTCCGACCACGCAGTGCAGTACGGTATGGTTCGTGGGACATTCCTACGTCACATGGGCGCAACAGTGGGCAGCGGCCAGACGCGAATTCGGCGAGATTTGGCTGCGGGACACCGAGGTGGTCTGGATGGGTCGTTCCGGGATGAAATGGGCCCAACTGCTACCCGCAGTGCAAGAAGCACTGGGGAGTCCACCTGGGAGGTAACGACCTGGCCTCTTTAGGCAGTAGGGCCCTGCTAATGACAATGCAGGCAGGCCTAGCTGCATTGGCAAAACTGGTGCGCCCCGCCGAAATAATCTTCTCGGAGATAATAATGCGGAAGTCCTGGAGGGGGGAGATAGACCTGGGGGTGGTGGAAAGATCCAGACGCAAGCTAAACATTACTATGACAAAGATATGTAGGGCCAACGGCTGGGGTTTCGTAAGGCACGGCTTCATAAATCTTAGGTCGCCGGGCTACCACCTGGACTATGGCGTGCACCTAACAGGGGTAGGGATGGATATGTTCCTGCTAAACATTGTGGGGGTGTTAGAGCAAATGGGTTTCTCATAAGCGGTGGGAGAGCATAGGGGAGCAAGGGGGGAGCTCCCTCCGATCGGTGAGACTGTACGTAGCGTGGCGGAAGACAACCTAGCAGGATAGGAAAGGAAGAGAAATTGATAGAAGTAGATGGAAGGCTCATGCAGTCTCCTTGGGATGCCTCACGGCAGGGGCACTGAGGGAGAAAACAGTGGCCAGTAGCCACAGAGAGAGTAGATGGAAGGCTCCCGCAGGGCCCTTGGGATGCCTCACAGCAGCGGTACCAAAGGAGCGAGAGGTAGAACTCAGCGGCAGGCTGGATAGACGAGGTGCTCACATGGGGTCCTTGGGATGCCACATGGCAGGGACCCGGAGGAGCAGGGAGGGGCCAAGATGGCAACGAAGGCAAGCGGGATGGCACTTGCGGCCTGGGAAACTCCGGACGGACACCCACCAAGTCGATAGCAAGTTGAAGCCTAACCCCTTGGCAACGGTGGCCGTGGTATTTGGGCCCCCTCCAGAAGGTGATCTGTCTGAAAGCAGATAACGAGCAAAAACAGACTGAATGAGCCACGATGGCAAATCATTAAATGAGGCAACAAAATGTTATGTATGACCATGAGGAAATAAATGTATAAATGTTTAAGTGTTTTAATAAACTGTGACCTTTTTCGGCACAAAGCAAGTTGTCCGTGATGTGTTTAAAGGTCAAATGGGCGCAGTTGAAAAATGATTGAGGGAGGGGGAGGCAACTCGCCGTCTGGGAGGGGTATGCTTGCATGGCTGTGCTACTGCATTCCAACAGTAAATCCTGGACTGGTGTCATTCTGTTGTGAAACATGTCACAGTGTTATTTTCTTATCCATCGGACTTTCCCTTAACGTCACTGCCTTCTTTCACTCTTCCTCTGGTGATGAACATTACGAGGGGCACTTGTGTGAAATTTACTTTTTGATGATCCCAGAACGTTTTATACAGCTTCTCCAAGGAGGTGAAACTTTATGGAAGGGGACGGGGCAAATCTTTATCGAATTTACTGAAAAACACGGGACACAATTATAACACCGCATTTAACATGCACCCAAAAACACAGGGCTCTATTGCATGTTTGTTTGATGTATCTGTTTGATGCTGCTGAGACATTTGACAAAACTTTGAGTCAAAACATTCAGAGATATTTAGAGCACACCATTCTTGACGTTCACAATCACGGACTAAACTTTTTGTTTTTGAACGCGATATGTGAATGACCGTAAATGCCGTTTCATTTAAGTCTGTCGGAAAAATTCGGAGGTACCATGACCCACATGATGGTGACAGATCGAGTTGTGGAAACGAAAATCCTGGGATCTGAGAGGGAGTTGATCGGTGGCTCGCTTCCCCTGGGAGGGAAGGCACCCCTGGGGTGAAATACTATGAACATCCCTCTTTCCTGTAATTGTTACTTTGACTCAGATTGAGCTCTGCAGTGGTAGCATCATTTGCAGGGCCCTGATCAGCTGTTGCTGGGAGTGAGGCCTGGGCGCCCCAGCCACTATTTGTCCCAGTAGCAGTTGGTATTAGTGGTTAAAAGGGAGGACATTTTAGGGGGAGTCCAAAAAATGGAATGTCCTATTGTAATTGCTTTAAATAAGTCTTGATAAGTGAGAACAAAAAGCATTGGTTGAAAACCATGCCAAGGGTCCATTAGGTAGGGTCACCAGGCATACTCAGCAGCTAGTGGGGCATGGCTACTGGACACAGGGCCAGAGTGAAGGCAACGGACTGTGTCTCTTAACTGTTGGGTGTGGTTCATGCTGTTGTTAGCTACGGATAGCATACCATTTAGTAACTCAGTATGTTCTCACACTGTGCCTAGTAGAAAAGGGAGATGGTAAATGGTGTAGGGTGTGGCCAATGGGCGCTCTGCTACCTGTTGGATACTGCCCTGGTTCATGGAAAACGGTCATTCCCAGAGTAGTAGGCAGGTCAAGGCTTGGCCAAAAACCACACCCAACGCAGGCCTGGCTGGTTCAGGGCACATTGATAGAGATATTGTGGGGGCTGTCTCATGTGTTAGAGGAAATGGGAACAGGAAATAATATATCCAGGGCCAAGAATTTCATGTTATGGTAGAAGATAGGAGGCTTCAGAATTTGAGTAGACTGGCAAAGTAAATTTGAACTCTTGCTGACTGACTGAGAAATTGGTCCTGGAAAGTGGTAGTGTAGATGAGCTCTCTTCCTGGGATGATATGGTTGGAGATGTGGAGCACAGTAAACACAGTGGACATTCTAGAAAAGAATAAGGCATTAGCATGTCATATTAAAGGAAGTATTGTTGTGAGTGTTGTCTGTTGTTTATGTTAGGTGGAAGCTGTGTCTTGAAAAAGAGGGCCTACATTTCCTAACTGTGCCTTTGTGCTGAGGAATAATGTCCTTCATGACATCATACCAATTGTGAAAATTGCACTTAAAGAAAAAGTAATTATAAAAAACAAAGCAATCTGAGCAGCATAAGAGCTGTGTGAGCAACCAGTATGAAATAACATGTTCCCCAGCGGTGGCTCATCCATTATAGTGGAGGAGTGTCGCCCCCACCCCCCCCTGACAGCAGCCTCAAAACTTGAAAAATAAAGCGATAATAAAACAGGTTTATCGTTTTCTTTTTCTTCTAAGGGCCGAGTCTTGTTGGCAGGCCATCATGATGACAGTCACGGAGGGGGAGTGGTAGGCACTGCTATCAGTGCACATGTCGGTTTGGCAGGCTGTCTTAGGATGACCAAACCGACATGCTTACTGAGATGTCTCCAACCCGAGCTGTGTTGCCGAGTTGGAGACAGCAGGCACAGGCTCCCAGTTTCTCTGGGAGCGCAAATCCAGGGCGCTCAGGCCAATCCCGGTGCTTCTCTCAAGCTGCCAGCAGCATGAGAGCAGCATCTAGATTGGCCGTAGGGGAGTCTGGGAGCCTGTGCTGCAGTGGAGTCAGAGAGGAGCAGAAGAGTGGCGATGCGGCAGGCAGCAGCTAAGTTTTTTGTTTTTTTTCCTGTTTGTCGTCCACTCCCCCGCCTCTCCACTTTGACTTGACACCAGCCGCTACTGATGTTCCCGCCTTCCATCATCCTCTTCTACCCTCAACCTTTGCCCCCCATCACTGCATGCTTTGGAGGGGACTCAGTGTGACATGTATCCCTTTGTGCAAGGATCACAATTACAAGAGGTATGGAGCTATTGCACCTGGTAATTACCAGGTGTGATAAAGTCTACATACAATATTTCAGCAGGTCAAATCTGCTGATATTTCCCGGGGCAAAATGGTAAATACTAAGATAGGAGGATTTTTGTGTGGAAGCATCAAAATCTGCCTGTTATGGTCCATCTCTTAGAGCTAAACTTGTAGAATTTGTATTTTTTGCACCCTTAGATTACGAGCCCCAGGGTGATCGAATTTTTTATGGGTGCAATAAATATCACATTCCCCAGTTGGGGCACCGACAATTGAAGCCAAAGTGTCTAGTGTAGAACGAGCTGGCCTTATCCCCAGACCGTGTCTATCCCAACGGCCTAATCACAAAGGGACTTACGGCAAAAGAAAAGGGCAGGAATGCCCCGTATCTATTAGGTATGGCGCATTCCTGTCCTTTTCCCCTGTGCCGGCACACAATGGTCTGCTGTGCTCCAAAGCAGGCACCTTTGCACGATGGTGCAAGGGTGCCTGCATTTCGGGGATGATTATTTTTGTGCAGGAAGGAAAACCTTCCTGCACAAAAACAATCACAAAAGGCTTTTTCCTCTTTCTATGTGTGCTGAAAAATGCAGCACACATAGAAAGGGGAACAAGCATTTGCAATGCAATTGGTCTCGCCTTTGGGACCTTATATGAATTTAGCTATGCAGCACATTAGCCTGGGTGCTGAAACATCTACTGTTCTTTAACATGAAGGGAAGGTAAGCCCCAAATTGCGTGACACGCCAGGTATGAGAACACATGGGGAAAATGACTTTCTTTCAGCGGGAAATGGTGTAGTCCAAAGCTCAGTTGGTTTGTCGTTAGATGGGGGTGGGTGTATGCCACCCTCGAGTTTCTGTGCCAGGCGAGGCTCAGCTCCCTGCGAGCTCTGCTTTGACCGTATCACTAAGTATGGCTGGCAGCCGGAGGGGTGGAGGAGGTGCCGTGCCCCAGCAGTGCATGTGCTGCCAAGGGACGCGGCAACGCCGCTGCCACCCTCGGCTGCGCCAACTCACTTCTGCGAACAATTTGGAGTGCAAATTGCACAACTGTTGATGGCTGAATGCAAACCTAAGAGAAGCGCAGGTCCTCGGGCCACTGGGGGTGGGTGGACAGGGGGGGGATTCTGTTTTCTGCAAAGCCACGGGCCGCCTAAAGGCATTCCTCACAGTAGTACGCATCTAATCGACAGCCGTATAAATAGCGAAGGGGCTCTATGTTCTACCCGGAAGCAACATGCGTAGTAAGGTTCAGGCATGCCTGCAGTGCCCTCCTTGAAAGCTCTTCGTTGATTTTCCAGAAGCCCCGTAGAATGCTTGGCACTGCTGAAGCAATGCTGCCCCGTCATAAGATGCAGAATCACAAAAGGGCCGCCCCTTAGCGTGTAGGGATCCTCTGTTTCCCGGGCAGGCGGTCTGTTTGGGTGTAATGAGGGGGATGTTTTGTTCCCTCCTGTTATCAGCCACAGCTGTGTTATGAAGGGAGAAAAACGCAGGCTGCGGCACCTTTTCGGAGGGGAAGGGAACGACTCTCGGGTTGAGTTCCTCCTGGAGAGCTTTAAAAACAACAAGTCGCCAGTGTGGGAGAGCAGGGGAGAGTGACAGCCGCGCACCGCCTGCTTTCAATACCGCATGTTCCGGTGCTGCAGGTGCTGGTGCACAGCTGCGCCCTCTGCTTGGGCACTGCACTGTGACCCCCTCTCCCCCCACCCAGCTTAGACACTGCAGTAACTATTTTTGTACCAAGCCCCCCGTGTCTTAACTGCGCACTACAAGCGCCGAGGCTGCAGGGGCTGGTACCTGATACTGCACTGTGACCCCTTGATCGACAGTGCAGAAACCACTTTGACAGTGTGCCCCCCATATCCCCACCTGGACACTGCATGCGCTAGACCTGCAGGAACTGCTGTGCCAGGGTGCATCTGCTTTGACATTACCCAGTGCCCCCGACATCTCGCCCGGACACATTAGGGGCTGTTGTGGAATTTCACAGCCTGCCTGTCTGAACACACTGCACGAGCTGCTGTGGCTTGAAGCCATTTCCTGGACAGGGCAGGAGCTGCTGTGGTATCGTGAGCCCCCACCTCACCTCCAGTGGCGACTCGCATAGGGCGTGCTGCAGGGCGGTGAGGCGGGGAGGGCCAGGGTGAGAGGGTAGTAAACTCGGACATACGACGGAACGGAGGAAAGTAATTATTACGTTCCTCCGTTCCGTCGTATGTCCGAGTTTACTACCCCCCCCCCTGCCCCTCCCCCGCCTCACCGCCCCACAGCACGCCCTATGCGAACCGCCACTGCCCACCTCTACCTGAGCATTGCATACCCCGCGGCTGAAGGACCGTCTCCGGCATCCAGTGCCAGATTTCCTCGGATACTGCGTGTCACGATGCTGCAGGAACTGCCGTAGCGACCCGTGCATTCAGCAGGAATGGAGTTGAAATTGTTAACCTCCACCTGACACAGCCTTTATTGACTGCGCGAAGCTGCAACAGGAGCTCACCTGCGTTGGCCGGAGTTCGGGGAAAGTTTATCGCGCGCCCCTCCTTCCCTGTTCCCTTCAAGGGCAAGGAGCCAGCAGAGAGTAAAATCCCTCTCCTCTCCCCGGACCCGCAGGTTCATAAGCGGCTGGGAAAGCATGAATTATTTCTGAAGCATGGGCACCATGGTCATGGACACCAAGAAGAAATAAGCATGGCGCCCTTGTTGCTATTGCCGACAGTTTAGCGCCGGGCCCGGTGCCTGATGACAGTACTGAGGAGAAAGCAGACGCCAGTGCCAACCAAAAAGAAGGGGAGGGAGCGGCCGCACGCAGGCAGCGGCGTGCGCGTCCCTGCTCGCACCCTCCGGGGAGTGAACTCACGAAAAAATGTGGGACATGCAGCCACCATTAGCTGCGTGATTTCTTAAAAAGATGCCCCAGTATATTTATATAGCGCATACTGCCCCTGACGAGGCGCGCTAACGCTTCTTATCCTTAAAGGTTTTCTCAATTGCTGCGGGCCTCCGCCGCACATATAAATAAACTGATTTACGAGTACACACACTGGGTCTATACATGCTAACCCAGGAGACGGAATCGGATCTCAGAGATCGTGGCTGATTCAACAAGTGTACATGTAAACGCGTATTGTAATAAAGGGTATACCTTTTGTATTGTGTGCAGCCGAGCTATAATGACAAAAGAGGAGCGGGGGCGAGCAAGCGCGGCAGCCTGGGCTTTGAAAGCTGACCAGACGCTCGTGCGTCATGGCCTTTTCCCGCACGGCCGGCATGTGTGTCCAATTATCGCGCACGCGTCTGGGCACGATAATGGGAAACAGATGTCGGCCCTGCGCGCGTAACCGCAGGGAAAAGGCCATGACGCACGAGCGTCTGGTCAGCTTTCGAAACCCCCTTACTAAAACTCTCGCAAGCAGCGCATGCGCTGCTCTAGGCTCGACCTAAAAACGAGGAGAAATAAAGATATTTCTCATTGTGTCTCCCTTACATCTCCCCTGGGGAGGCATACGTTTTTGGCGCTGCCTTAGACTTAAGATTTCTCGTAATTCTGGGGCAGTGTCAAAAAGCCATGGATGTTGTTGGGAACGCCCCCAGCGACACCCATGGAACGCCCCTTGCACGCAGTTTTCTGCGTGAAAGAGGCACATATTTATAAGGCCATGAAAAGCCACGTAACGTGGCTTTATGTGGCCTTATAAATATGCCAGTGGCACATTGCGCCACCGGACGTCAAAAAACTGATGTTCCGGCAGCGCACAAGTGTCGGTAGGGCCTCATAAATGAGGCCCAATGTGTATTTGTGAAAAAATACATTCATCCAAAAGGGTATCTTGGTACTCAAATAACAGATGTTTATTGTTAGGCAACTCATTGTTATTTAACCGACATCGGAAGGATGAAAGGCAGAGTGAACCCACCCGGATTCAAAACTGTCAGCATGAGATCAAACACAGAGCCCCGCAGTGGATGCATTACTCCGCAAGCCACAAGACCCATCATAACATCGCCTTTGCTACCCCAAGTAGCCGAATGCTGAGGTGTGTTCTACAATCTCAACCTTCAACATTTTAGCTGAGCGTTCAATTTTCTTACTTAATCGGAAAAAAAGAAAAAAGTTGCACTTATAACGGTATTATTTGCCAAAACTCCTAAGCACGACATAAAAGATCCCTGCTCTAGTTCTGGATTCACCCAGCGAGTGAACTTTCCTTCTTCTCCCCCAAGAATAGAAACAGAGAAAGGCGTCCGACATCAAATCCAGCTCACCGAATAAGCGTCATAAAATCAAACGAAAACGTGTAAGACTCCCGAGCTGTGGCAAAATTAGAAAAAGTCCAGGAGGCTTAATTAAGAGCAGGCACTACAGTTCAGAGGAGCTTGGAAGTTCCCTTCGAGGGGAGGCTTCCCTGAGACGCAAGCGCTTAAATGCAGAGAGAGGTGGGCTACGAGTTCATGTTACAGTCACATAACGACCTGAGGGTTCCGGGGTGGCAAATGAGGGCCCTCATCATTTTCTGTGATGACTAAGCTGTTTACCAGTTAACAACTAGAGATGCGACTCTTCATCTACATATACATAATTCAGAAGACTTCTATGCATTCAATTGCTGTCGCGAAAAATATGATTTTTTTCTAACACTGGGCTTTGGGAGGCATGTTAAGGTATAAAGTTAAGTTGGCACGACTAGTTTGCAGATGCGGGCCTGTGCTTCAAAGGCAGTTTTGCATGTGGAGAGAAGGAGGGCAGCTAAAGTGATCAAAGGTGCACAAGTGGAGCTGAAGAGGAGTCAAGCAATAAAGAGAGGGCTACCTCCAACTTCACAGAGGCCATACGGTGGCCATGGCTTACAAAATGCTCATGCTCGTTGTGATGGTAAGCGGATAAGGTAGCATATACTGGGTTAACTTACTTGCAAAGAGATTTGAGCATCAACAGCGAGCCATAGGACTGAATCCTGGAAGGTCAACCATCCAAGGTCATCAAGGAATGCCATTGAATAAGAGGATAGTATCTGTGATTTTTATCAAAGAGAGAAAAGGAAATTCAAGGTGGGCGTTGTATACAAATTTGTCTTTTAGGATACTTCTTGCTTTGAGGATTCATGCATGCTACAAGTCCTTTGGTATTTATCAGATGATGTTCAAAACACTTCAAACAGAGTCCTCTGTCCCTGTGAACACCCAGAAAATGTACTATCAGGCCTCCAAAGAATTTCCATGAGCCTACAAATTAATGAGCTGCCTCGTCCACCACTACACTGTGACCTCACCATAGCCCCTTAGATCAGGGGTGCCCAATGTTGGATTCAGGAGTGTCAGATTTGCACCAGATTTTCACGATACCCACACACTACATAAATGAGTTCCTTTAGACTAACTGTATAAATACGTAACTTATGTGGATTTACAGAAAATGTGACATGGATTCAGCCCACTTGAACTTATGCTGCATACACATGCCACAGAAGCACAAAAGTAGGGCATTCAGGACACGAAGCAACTCTGAATGGACCATGAGATAAAAGCCAGAAAAATTGATACCCTATAGTGAATAGTGAACTGATCAGGCAAACTGAGAGGTGAGGCTGATGGAGCACGTCTTGGGTTGGTTACTGGGAGAAGATGGCTTCAATGAAGAATCCTGCTTTATGACTTGCGTGCAAGATCTTTCTAGAACTGGTAATATCAAGATATGAGCCCGGGTTCCAGTGTGATAAATTGGGTCGTAGCCTTGGGATTCACACAGCGCTGCTTGTGCAGTTCTATTTAAGCTCTAGACTCTCCAAATCCATACATTCCTACCTTCGACATAAAATTATAAAACGACAACATATTAGAAGTCCCCGTTTTTTAAATACAGGCCTTTTTGAGTATGATATGCAGTTAGCTATGAAGTTTTGACAACATGTTCCTTGTTACAGACAGTTCCCCGTTGGCATAACGAGTGTTTATGTCTGCTTCTTGCTTCCCCATGGCACTTTGGTACAGTGGCATAGACAGGGGGGGGCGGGGGCGGCATGAGTTTTCGGGGCTGCGCCCCCCCTCCGCTCTTACGTCCGCTGCAGCGGCAAAAGGCCTACCTACGCCACTGCTTTGGTATTGTTGAAGGGTGTGCATCTGCTTGAACAGCCCCTTCCAGAATAAATATCATGTTGATGCACATTTTGCACCAGTGCTACCACAATGGACGCTAGCTAATGTGCACTGGGGCGTGGACCAATGCAGACAAGGAACATTTTGCTGTTGTGCCCATGCCTTATTACACACGTGGGTGCAGAGGCAAGGAAGCTGTCAGGAGACATACTGACTGGATGCTCATAGAGGAGTACTGGCTTTCCCCATCTTCAAATAGAGAAAGGTCCATCAACAATGAAGGACAGAGCCATGGTTTCAAACGGCTGCTCTGTCTTTCACTAATGTGCTCTCCTCAGCGCAGGCCCAAAGAGTCAGAGTTCGTTCCTGCACTGAGGACAGCACATTTTTCAGTGTAAATAGACCACGTATCTCGTCTGCAAGAGAAAAAGATGAAAAAGTGTGCCTGTTGCATACGTCGGGCCCTGATCACTTACTATATTTGGCCCAAAGCAGGAGTGGGTAAAGTTTTTGTTGCTTTTGGGAAGTTGAACAAAGTTAGGAACTTTGCCTGATCTGCTGAGGCCTGGTGGAATCTCCCATTCTGTTTCCCTGCTGATTGTTTCCTGCTCCAGGATGACTCATGTGTGGGATATCCTGAGGTAGGAGATGCACATAGTCTGCAGTTCTTTGGTCACCAAGTAAGAAGTGCTGAAGAGGTTGGTACAAGAATGGCGGCAAGAGCACTGGGATGAGTTCTTCATGGGGTCAGGAGCACTTCTGGGCCATGCCCAAATGGCTTACAGGGGAGGGAGGAGGGCGAGGGTCTGTGACTCAGGGCGTTGTTACTCGGTGGAACACGGGCCACCTGCCAAGTGCAGTCAGTCCACCCACTTCCCTGAGCAACCCCTCCCTACGATGAAAATATTTCCCACTGCCAAAAAGGGCCACTGAAGAGGCTCCTTTGAAAAGAATTCTAAATTGCTAGTTGTATAACTTTACAAATTCACACACCATTAGCTCAAGTTTGGAAGACCTTCCCTATGCATCTCCATCTTTAGTGTTCTCATCCTAAAATCAGGTCCAATTACATTTGTTTTACTTGTTCTCAAAGTGATTTATGCTCCTCCATCTCACTGTTGTAGGTGTGACAGAAATGACACTTTGCCACTGACGTTCTGCAAGACCATCTCGTTGATGCGCTGCACACCCTCGGCTACAGAGTGCAGGTCCTTGCCCACATTATGCAACCCCAGCCACAATTTCACTTCTTTGCTCAGGTTCATATGAGTTTCAGGTGAGCAGTACAAAGCCACATTTTTGCAAATGAAGGTTGTAGGATTAACGGGGAGGCCAACAGCGTTAGAGGCACTATACTCAAACCACAAGATTTAGAGTGGAGTGTTCAAAACTTTCAGAATAGAGGTAGCACCTTAGTTAAAACGAGTGCGGACACTGTCTCTAGTCCTGAAAATTTCACCTAGAAGTCATTGATTTCAGGTGTATTAATGTGATCAGTTCAATGAGAATGAAACAAGACAAAAATACTCACAATGCATTAGTCTATCACACAAGTGTCAGGGACTGGAAAATGTGTCCATAGCGACCTGGAAGAAGGTGGTCACTCTGTTTCACTTTTAACAATAGAGGTGTGGCTGCAGTGATGCTCGAAGGTCACATGGAGAAGACCATTAAGATAATTGTTCCTTCCGCATTGCTTTCACAGGCAAGAGTAAGTGGGCTTGGGGAGGGGACTGACTGATACTCAGTACAACTTCATCACACTGAAATGATCAAGTTTTGGTGAGCAGTACATGGGCACAGAAGCTCTGCCCTTAGCCTGGCAGTATAGTCCTAAATAACAATAACCATTAGCAAATGTAAACTGCCATTAGCCTTGTGGCTTGTCTACAGCGAAACAGAGGAGTGCCAAGCCTGTAACTAAGGAGCCTTATATCAAACAGTGACCTAACATCTGCTGTGAGTGGGATTATTGGACCTGGCCCCCTCTGCAGTGCCATACCAGATTTTTGCCTTTCTTGACTGAACCAGTTTTTATTGACTTTTTGACTGTGCATTCTTTCCCTGCTAATCAGAGGTAAAGTGCTTGTGCTCTCTCCATGGGCATTAATTCACCAAAATGCCTGGGGTAGCAGAAGGGATATCACAAAACTTCTCTTTGTCTCAATGACATCACAGGAAGTGACATCATATGCTCTGACACAGAATACTCTCAGGAAGTGATGTCACATTACCTTAACCCTGATGACATCACAATAACTGACAATGCTGATATTAAGAGACTCTTAAGTGTGCAATTATATAATTACACAAGTTACTAACATAGATAAATGTCCAATTTATATACCATCTACATGCTAATATCGAACTAACATGATAAGAACATTATACATTTCTATTTTTTTTTTATTGTACAGAAAAGTATGTTTGTTGGAGGAAGAAAATGTAGTGCCACTAAAACACAAAATAACACTGCAAAGGCAAATTATTTATACCTCAAACTCGCAATTTAATAGTTTCCCCAGTATATACCTCAACCATAAAATGTAGTGGAAAAATATAGAAAGAGGCAAAAAAAAAAAAAACATTATTGATTTTGTCCACCTTTATTCCTTTAAGTAGAACAATATGAATAATGGTATTGACATAAATTGTTATTTAGCAATGCAAGTGCATTTTGATTAGCATCACTTATAAGGCATTATCACTCACTACAGCACATAGGTGAGGTTTTTATTCAAACACATTATTTTCTATATGTCTACAGTGATAAATATCTGCACCATCTAGTTTAAGTATGTGCATTTTTTATTTCTTTTTAAATTTTAATTCAACAGACTATCCTTTGGACTGTTGTATACTTATTTGTGAATCACAGCTGCAGAAAGAAAACAGTGCACGCCACAGCGCTGCTTACCTTCTGTTTTGTTCTTGGCATTGCCTTTGCTACCACTGAGGCCAGTGGTTGCAAAGGCAGTGGCGACCCCTAAATGACATCCATGTCTCTCCCTTGACATCGTGGTAAAATCGGCCTACACCTGATTGGTACATGCATGTTTCTACACTTACTGAGCTACAGCATTTTTTTAATCAGACTTACATTAAACTGATTCTATCTTTTTGCAATAACTTAGTAAATGCTTTGTGGTGTGCTTATTTTGCACTAGGAGATTCTACTTTTACTGTTAATGTCCGCAAAAATCCTCTTCCATTGGTTTGTAGGAAGGGTAATGTTGTGTTCATGTATTACCATGTATTATAAGGAATAAAGTAACTGCAGCAGTATATTAGAAGGATGTTGCATGTCACCTTGTAGTACCTTGACCTTATAAAGGAACTCAGCCTTAGGCCTCGTTTTTTCTATATGGTCAAGGAACTCCTTGGTGACTTGCAACATCCCTATAACGTTTGTCAGGGCAGGGTTCAGACAGAAGTAACTTCGATGGGGGCACGTTAAAAGGAAATCCAGTAAAAAGGGAGAGACACACAGCCAGTGGATTTTTAAACCCCCAGCATCCAGGCACCCCCTAGTGACCACTTTGGGTCAGGGGGCCCAGGTATAGCGCCCCTGCCTCCGCCCCTGCACCCATCCACCATGCTATTCTGCCCAGTCCACAACTCCCATGTCGGAGTGGTCAATGCTGCCTCTCCTCCATCTGCGGGAGTCTTCTTCCAGGAGCTGTGTGCACTGACAGAATGTTCAATCAGGCTTGGCACAGCACAAGCACCTCGCTATTTGCATGTGAATCATTGACAGCATCATCGATGTGCAATGCTTTATAAAAATGATGCTACGGAACTTTTGCTCTTCACACAATGCAACACTGTGGATTTGTGCAGAGAGTTGCTTGTGCAAATCTTAGTAAATCTTCACCTTAACATTTAATGTAAACCCTGGGGTTGAATTTTAGATCTTTTCAAAGACGATTTCCAAATCCTGGAGTTTGGCAACAGAAGGCCTTGTTCAAGGGTTTATTTCTGGTGAAACAGATGACGCTGTATGCCTATCCCTCGGTATACGCAACGCTAGCACTCAATATAGCACGTGTCTCATTCAATAAGCTTGGTCCAGGAGTAAGCAGAGGTGCCTCTTACTCTCATGCCCTGCCATCAGTTGCGATAGTCAAGATGCAGCAAAAAAGCAGAAACAGGAATATAAAGTAGCACAAGAACTAGAGGCTGCTGAAGTGCTTCATTCAGATGATGCCACTGAGCCACTCTCTCCATCTCAGCGCAATACATGTAGGGGTGGGCGGAAAATTCCAGTCCACCGGCAGAGTTCTCTGTGTTTTGCCCTCTCCACACTGCAGGAGCATCACAGAGTTCCGGCAAAACTCCACCAAGCGCCACATGACGTAGTTTTTTCTTGTGCGCAGCTCGCCAATGTTAAGTTGGCGAGCGTGAGCGAGAATTTGCATCCCCTAACGAGATTTTGGGGCGCTAGAACCTTCTCCTAATGAGATTTTCTCAAAGTGGGAGGTTACGGCAGGTCGCAACCGTGCATGTTGATGAATCTGCCATTCGAGTAGAAAATCTACTTATGCTGCAGAAAGAAGCAGCGCCCTCTGGCAAGCCACATGGTGCATTTGTGCTAATTTTACAGCGCGGAGCAAGCTCCTGGTGATAAAAATCAGCACGAGCAGCGTGATGTGCCGAATTCCACCCGCTCCTAGAACTCTGTGGAATCTCACAGAGTTTTTATGTAACTCCACGAAATTCCACAGCTCCACCCACTCCTTCATGTCGACAAGCAGATGATTAGCGCCACATAAAGACCAAAGCTAAAACTGTAGATCACTTCTCCTTGAAACACTTAAAGCACTAGTGTCTTCGTGTTCTTAAAGGCACTGACAGAAGGTGTCTCACTATCCCTCAAACACAAAAGGTTTGAATAGGTTGTCGAACATTACATCACCATAAAGAAACACTGTATAGTAACATGCTGCTGCGACTTACAGCTACCACTTACAGGAGAGCAGTCAAAACATGGCTGCTTCCAGAAGACGTAAGGGCTATGCGTGTAATTCAGTAAGGAATCGTGTTGGAAACTTGCACCACAAAGCCATCGAAAAGAATCTATAACATGACATAACATTTTTCTAGTATTGTAAATTGGAATCAACGTTTTAAGCGCTCTAACCCAGAATTAACACTTTTGGACTGTGCAATTAATGTGGACATATTCTAAGATGCACAGGTTTTGCTTGAGCAGCAAACTGAGCCAAGAAGATTGTGTTTGATCTGAGGACTGGAATGTTGCTGGTCTGCTTGCACAGCAATCTGCCCTTTACCTGCACCAGACTTCAGCCATCGAGGCATCTTCATGCACTTTCCGCAGCTTTTCGTACTGACTAGTGCCAGTTTTGGACAATGTACTGCATTAACAATTGGGCACGAGAGATCAACAGGCATTTTCTCCCATATTTTGCAGTCACTATTTTCAGAATCTGTAAAAGCGCGTATAGACTCATGTGCTTGTGTGCAGTGAAAATATAAAAAACAATATTTTCTGGAAGCATATTGCCATGGGAGAGGAGGAGCACAGCCCGTTGTGGTGTTCCAGGATGAGCCACTGAACTTGTACATACCCTTTTGCAGTATACTTTGCAAGGACACATATGTCGATGTGGCCCAGTTAATGCCAATTTTGTATTTAATCTCCACTTCATACATCTCAAACTTAGGCCAAACTCTTGGGTGTGTAGGTCCGCGCTGGTATGTTGTGAGCCCTTGGCCCACATGATGGATAAAGTAACCACACAGATACGGTGTGTAACTGTAAAGAACTGGCCTCGAGCACATGCACATGGGCTCTTTTATTGGCAGGGTCACCTGACAGGTGATGCCTGAGTTGGGTGGGTGTAAAGGCCAGCCTTCAAAGGAGTGGCTGGTGATCTGGTACATGCGTGAACACTAGAACGTGTCCAGCAGGACACTACATTCCTCCCAAACTTTATTGAAAACAAAATCGAGTCCAACCTGTTGGAATAAACAAAAACATACCAGACATGGGGCGGCTCCTCTGCAATGGCAGAGGAGCGTCACCCCACTGGCTCAGAGCCAGCACCTGAAAAATAAAACAATATAATTTCATTGTTTTATTTTTCAGTTGGTGGCTGAGCCAGCGTGCAGTAGAGAGGGGTGGGGCTGCGGACTAGGAGGGGGGAGGAGGAGTTCTATGAGCACTTCTAAGTGCACGTGTGTTTGGCCGACCGTCTCAGGCCGGCCAAGCACACATGTGCACTTAGATTTCTTCAACCTGGCTGCATTGAACAGCTGGGCTGTAGAAACCCCACAGACTCACTGCCCTGAGCGGAGCGTATTTTCAGTCCCCTGAGTCCAATCCACGCACTGCTCTCATAGTATGAGAGCAGAGCGGAGATTGCACAGGGACAGTAGCGGCCCATGGAGGGAGTTCCGTGGGGCGGTGAGGCGGGGCGGGGGAGGGGCAGGGTGGTGGGTAGTAAACACCGGAATATGGATGAACAGAGGTTTAATTGTTTACTTACCTCCGTTCATCCATATTCCGGTGTTTACTACCCCCCACCCTGCCCCTCCCCGCCTCACCGCCCCACGGAACTCCCTCCACGGGCCGCTACTGCACAGGGAGTCTGTGATGTAGTCCCAGTGTCTTCTGGGACCAGGAAGACTGAGGCGCAACGTGGGAGGCGGCCGGTAGCTGCAGGCATGTTTTCCTTTTTTTTAAAAATTATTATTATTTAACTCCCTCTCCCCCGCTTGCACCCCGTGCTCCCTGCCTGCGCCCCTTCCCCTTCAGTGGGAGGGTGCTTCTCCCTTCTTTTCTCGCTATGGCAGGTGGAGGCAGGCGGGGGCAGCTTGCTGGTGCCTCTCGGGGTAGGGGTATGAACTGGTGTAAGCCCCATAACCCTATCATGGAGCAGGGCACCACTGACATCAGCGACCTGTCCAGCTAGCTGCTCTTACAATACTACGCTGCCTGCCTATTCATAGTTTTTCTGTGCAGGCAGAGGGCAGTAGGTGTAGCGAGGCATTGATAATGACCAGTCTGTTCTCTTTCCTCCTTCTCCGTGAGGAACGGTTTCACCCCCATCTAGGGGCGACAGGCCCACGTCTCCGGGCAGGCTAAAGCGACAATGCAGATCCTGATGTCCCCCTCAATCATGGAGAACTGTGAGGCGGCACTGCATGGGGTCAGACACCCTCATCACCAATGTAATATAGTGGGCCCTTGGCCCACATGATGGATGAAGTAACGACACAGACACCTTGTGTAACTGTTCAGAACTGACCTCAAGCACATGTTCTCTGGCTCTTTTACTGACAGGTTCACCTGACCTGTGACACCTGTGATGGATGGGTGTGGGGTGGGTGAAAGGGCCAGCCCTTAAAGGAGTGGCTGGTGAACTGGTACGCGCCTGAACACTAGAACGTGTCTAGCAGGACACTACAAGCACCAGATCTGCACAAAACCCACCACCAAGTGTGTAGTCTAGGATCTCATCACCCTCAAAGAGGCAAGAGAGCAGCAGCTCACTGGGTGCCAAAAGGAGTCCAGGAAAAAGTATTATGACCTATTCGATAGTGCACAGAGTGAGTGTAACGAGTGGGTCCAGCTCTCTTCAGGTGGATTGTGTGGGTAGCGAACAAATCATAATTGTATCTCCCAGGGTCAGACTGGCCAGTCAAGCAGTGCCAGAAGGGTTAGTCTGACAGATCAGTGTGTGGGTGAGTTTGTGGGCCGGTTTTAAAATCTGCTGGGTGGGAATTTACTGTTGATTTTCCTGATATTGCCATAAACATGCATGCATTCTCCTATGAGTTGCAAAACACCTATATAGCGTGTTATTGCAACTTCAAAACTGACCTGATTTGCAAATGTCGGCCACATATTTAGCTATCTGATTTGCTAACGGGGGCCACTATTTTTTTTCTGCCCGGGCCTATTTTCTGTCTCGGCACAACCCTGGTATCTACAAGAAAAGTGCGCATATGCACTGAGAGCTGTTTGCCAGGCCTTAAAGCCAGTGATTTGTCCAACCTCCCACCCCTTAAAAGCAGTCACTCGTTGTCAGTTTACCAGGAGTTTCCCTTTGCTCCCTGTGATTCGTCAATTCATGCCACAGATGCTGCAGCAGCAAAGTAAAGATATTGTGGATCCTAAAGCAAGTAAGAACACGCATTGGCAAAGCCAATAGGGCTTGGCAATGCCTGAGCTATGGGCCTTGTCAATGTGAATGCCTTTTAGCCATGTTGTCTAGCAGCAAATCTGCTGCTCTGCATGGCTGAAAGTTACTAAAAGGCCAGAATCACAGGATGTTGAGCCGGCCCGAGTCTCTTCACCCTCCATGCTGAGTTTATTGCCCTGCCCCGCCTAACACAAAAAAGCACTATGGTCTGGCCTGCTCATGCCGCATCACAGCGCTTTTTTCTGTGACTTTCAGCCATGCTGAACAGAAAATGTGCTGCTAGACAGCATGGCTGAAAAAGACATTCACATTGACAAAGACAATAGCTCGGTTATTGCCAAGATCTATTGGCTTTGCCAATTGCTGTTCGATGCTGACTGGGTCTTGCTGAACAAATGTAGAAGTGATTGTGAGAAACAGTTGAGGAGCTTTGAAGTGAAGCGAGGAAGTGGCCTAATGACCAGAGCTGCTGACAGAGGAACTGGGTAACCAGGTTAGAATCTCAGGGTCGGCTAAACAATTTGTGATTTTGGGAAAATCACTCACGCTTCCCCCTGCCTGCTACGACAATGAATGTGTCATTGTGTAATGCTGAGCACTGAAAGCACCCTAACACCATCGGTTGGTGTTAGCACTATGGAAAGATGAAGGACAGAACAAGCGCTCCAACACCATTGGATTGTGCAAAAAAAAAAAAGCAGCGACGTGGGAGGTAGTGGGGGGACGGGTCAAACAGGGAAGCAGGAGGGAATGGGGAGATGGGCATGCAACAACGGAAAAAAATCTTAATTGAAACAGGATCATCAGAAAAAAATGAAAGTGTCATTGTGCAGTGTAACCGTCAGTTTGTGTTTGCACTATGGCAAGATGGACGACGGAGCAAGCGCTCCAATACCATCGGATCGTGCAAAGAAAAAAAAGGAACAAGTGCTGTTCGTGTTTTAACAACCTTTTAAGAAATGCATTCGTTTATGTACATGCACATGCATTTTAGTGGTATTTGTGTAAGGGAGATTGCCTGAAAACACAAGTACTCCTATGAAGTGCTTGAAAACAAAGAAAAAAATTGCTCCACACACCGGTAGCAGTGTAAGGAGACATGTACTTGGTCCATGCACTATGGGAGGGCCAAATACAAGAAGAGGGCATGACGTCTGCATGCCACGATGAACAGCATCAAAGAAAATGAGAACGACGCTATAGTTTGCCAATGGTAGGAGATGGACGGCCTGTAAGCCCACAGACAGAACATAATACGTCTCGTCCAGAAGGGGTATGAGCTGTCTAGCCAAGACCTAAAAATGTAATGTCAGCCAGGCCACCATATCATTGCATCCTAGTCAGTAATTTTTGTGTTTTTCAGAAATAAACCCCCAAGTGGAGGGCTGTTTCTGAAAAACAACTTACAAATGTCAGGGATATTAAAAATAATTCTCTGCCTGGGCTTCCATACCCAAGGATCCCGGTGCCCTTGCACTAATTACAACTATGACCCCTTAGAGCACTCTTCCTTGTAGTGGGGGTTTACACTGTTTCATCTGCCAACGGACATTTTTGCCTAGTGCTCCTGCAAAGCCTGCTACAGAAATAAGAAGAGAGACAAGAACAGGCACATCAGTCCACTCTGCACTCCCTACACCCCACCCCTAACCTCACTGGAAAGGAGCACCTCTTGGGTAA
This sequence comes from Calotriton arnoldi, assembly GCA_963921515.1. NCBI lineage: Eukaryota > Metazoa > Chordata > Amphibia > Caudata > Salamandridae > Calotriton > Calotriton arnoldi. The sequence goes on from CAWUFW010001141.1 coordinate 964,326, forward strand.
GAATAAGTACCCCCAGTCTGAAGATATATTCATAAAAAGAGGCACAACAAGCTGCTAACCTTGATAAATACCTGGTGGCTGCAAGACTATGCCAAGACAGACCGGAGCCATCAGGTAAACTAATACTGAAGCATTAATGGGTGATGTTCTTATTCTCACTGCCACGCTGTTGGTGCCTTTGTGGTGTTCCAGTGAATTGTTGCAAATATCCATTTTGATGGTTTAAGTGTTCGTTGTGATGCTGTTACTTTGTTTTGCAAAAAGAACAATTGATGGACAGAATGCAGAACAATGTCATACATTCACCCCAGTGCAGAGATCTGGGCCTAAATCGATCATTTTTTTGCTCCCCATGCCATTCCAGTTTCAGCCCAGCCATATGCAAATCAGGCTTGACCCTGCACCCAATGGGAACAGTCCAGTCCGAACTGCCAAGCCAGGTCTTTCCTGGACTGGAAACAAGCCTCCTGGGACCGGTTTCATGGTAACAACACTCATCAATCAGGCTAGCTTGAATCCAGTGGCAAAGTGAGCAAGGGACCCACATCTGGGCATACCCTGCCAATTTAGGGCAAATAAAAGCAAACACAAGGAGATGATAGAAGGAGCGCTGAAACTTTTCAGACACTCACCCCCAGTCATAGATCTGGGTTGAATCCATCATAGTTCTTTAGCTCACTTCGCCACGTCAGTTCAAACACAGCCATATGCAAATCAGTCTTGACCCTGTGCCTCATGGGAACAATCCAGCCCGAACTGCCAAGCCAGGTCTTACCTGGACCGAAACCGGTCCCAGGATGCTTGTTTCCGGTCCAGTGAAGACCTGGCTTGGCAGTTCGGGCTCGATTGTTCCCATGAGGCACAGGGTCAAGATTGATTTGCATATAGCTGGTCTGAACTGGGGTGACGAATTGAGATAAAGAATGATTATGGATTCAACCCAGATCTGTGACTGGGGGTGAGTGTCTGAAAAGTTTCAGTACTCCATCCATCATCTCCTTGTATTTGCTTTAAAATTTGTGTTCACAGTGCCAGCTTTTTTTAAGTGTGTTCTCCTCTATATTGCCCTTTGTCAAAGGGACAAACTGCCAATTCAGACTCCAATTCTGAATGATCCACAACACGAGCCATGGGAGTAATCGGGGATCACATCTGGCTGTCAGCCTCTACTGAAATATCTCATGTAAAGGTTCAAGGGACTAAGCCTTCCTCTCTATCAGATTCCCTGGTAGTGCCAATTTCATCAGTCCCACCATCTCATTGACTATGAGCCCGGGCCCCATTGACCATTAACTCTTACTGGATTCAAAGAGCCCTTTGATGTGCACAGAGGATGCTCTGCTCCCTTCAGTGTATCCCACTACAACCCTCAGGAATGTCAGCAATTCACATCTCCTGTCTGAGGTTGCAGTCCTCACAGACTATCGAGACCCTGGGGTTCCGAAATGGAACCCACAGGCCTCCATACTAAATATCATCCACAGGCACATATGCACAACCCAGCATGCATGCATAAGTGCCACAGACTCCATGCATGCCACGGGTGAGTTAAGTACATAGCAACAGAACTTTACAGAGACAGTCCTAGATCATGGCGCACACGCATGATCCGTGTTCGCCAATGACAGAAATTCAGTACCAGGGATCCAGAGTCGATGCATCTTGAGCACTCAGGGCAGGGGAGACTTCTGTCTCAATATTTACTTATTTTTCAGTTTTATATGTAATAGGGTGCTGTTCTAGCATCATTTGGATTGGCTGCTGGTGGCACCGCAGAATAGCCCTTGTACAGATTGCCTGCATCTCTCTAATAGCAGTCTGTCGATTGCTGGAGGATACTCTTTTGTCTGCCCAATCATGAATCCTAGAAAATGCAGATTTATCTCTTTCCATGAATTACGAAAAATCATTTGTGTTGGCTGTGCATATTGTCAAGTTGTAAGTACCTGTTATTTTGTAGGTAATGGTTGTGAGGTTTGGTGTTGGTTGGGAAAGCATTGCTTGTTGTGGTGTCTTTATTGCCTATTTTAATGCGGTAATCTTCCAGTGTTATATGGATTACAGCTCATTTTGCCCAACATGGCGTTAATAGTGCTTGATGTATTGCTGATAGAGCCCATTGTGATGCTGCTGGTGCCAACTATATTGATTTAGGTATGTGCACTCTGTGATTTTGTCATTGTCTGTTGTAGTAATGGTAATGCCCGGTGCAAGTGCAGATGTTTCAAATGTCCCTCATAATGCTGTTGGTGTTCATTGTAATGCTGTATGTGCCAACTGTGAGGCATTTTGTGTTTATTATTGTGTAGTCACAGTATGTGACTTTGTAAATATCTTCTTGCTTTGTTACTGCTTTGGTGATCCTGGAGATATCCAAAGTGCTAGTGTCCAATAGTGCATATTGTGATATTGTTAGGGTTCTTTATGACAATGTCTCTGTCCTTTCTGATGTTGTCAGTCCCTATTGTGGTGGTGTTCTAAGTGCCGAAAGAAATATTGTTGCACTTAGGAGCCCTTATAAGGTTACTAGAGCCCTCTGTGTTGATCTAAAGGTACATTGTGAGGCTGCAACTAACCACTACAATGTTGTTAATTCTGAATGCATGTAAGTCCCTGCTGCAATGTTGTAAATCCCATTTTGTTGACTTTAAAATCCACTGTGGGTTGTGTTATCATCCACGGTTATGTTGTAAGTGCCAACTGTGATGCTGTAAGTGCCCATTGTGATGTTCTGTCTCCATTGTAATATTGGCAGTGAACAAGGAAATGTTGTTTATGATTCCTCTTCTTGGTGAAGTTGTGATGCCTACCATGAAATCTCAAACTCTTCTTCTGTTGCACAATTGCCATGTGCTGACAACACTCCGCGATTAGACATGCTTTGAATAAACCACTTACAGGGGATACAATTTGTACCATTCAGTTTATTTATAGGAACACCTGTTATATACAATAAACACCACAAGGAGATACGGTGCATGATGTGTGCTACATATCTGATTACTATTAATAGGTTAGAAATATCTGACATTGCAAACGTGCAGGGTGTCCTCGCCTAGTGGCTCTTCGCTGGCCCCCCAATGCATGGAGGGCTGCTCAAAGCAAGCCTCATGGCTACAAGGTGCCATGCTGCTGGCTGGCCAGGGTGGCGGTGCTGGCTGGGTAGTGCCACACAAGGCAGCGGCCCTTATCAATCTATGAGGCCAGGATCTGTAGTGCCACCACTGTGGCCACCCAGTGCTGCTCCAGTTTAGGAAAGTGTTAAAGATGCACCAGTTCAAGGAACAGTACATCACAATGCAATAACAGTTATAAACACTTCTGTTTGCAGAAACCAGCCACCTCGCCTGTCACTTGCTGACTGCATTCTTGCATATGACCCTGTGCAGCGCTCTGCTGTCTTTTAGCTAGGTTCATGCTCTACAAACAACACATACATACTGCTGGCTTCACGGTGCCACACTCTGGGCTGCTAAATGTTGCACTGCAATCTGTCCATTGCAACCTGTCGGAATTTCCAGTGCTGTACTGCTGGCTTCCAGGTGCTACACTGCTGGCTGGTGTGTGCTAACGCTGCAGGTGGCCCAGTTACACATTGCTGAATGGCTGTTGCACTGATGTTGGCAGTTCTGTACCGCACTGCTGTCTGCCAAGTGCTGCCTCTCTGGCTGCCCAGTGCCACACTGCTGGAAGTCCAGTGCTCTGCAGTGACCACAGAATTCTTCTCCCCATTGAGGCAAAAGCCAGCCACACCCGTGCTAGTGATAAACCCTCGCACTCTAGTTGGACCTGGGGCCATTCTTTCTGCCACTGACATGAGCTGAGCAGTAACTACTCTATTAATCCTCGTGGGGAGTTATCAGCAGTGCTGGACTTCGGTTCCCTCAGTTTAATTTGAAATGCAAGACAGCAATAGATGTCAAAGGCAGCCATTAACACACACTAAAGCAAGAATTAGTTGACATTCCTTTTACACCCGACGTATCTCATAGAGCCATCTTTACTATGCACAGAACACACGTTACAAACTGGAAAGTCTCCTGGGCATGATGACGTGTGCTGGTTTTGGCCAACTAACTGTCATTCTTTTTTTTGACTTTGCAGAAGATTCGAAAGTTCCTGTTGTACAACTGGACAGGTCACTAACTCTGAAATGCTGGTAGGGCTGGGACAGAGTCAATCACATGTAAGGTGAGGCTTGCGTAGGTATCTGCTAATAACATTATTGTCTAATCTGATTATCCAATGATTAAAGACTCAATCCACTCCATTGAGAATTAAACTTCTGACGAGTTACTCAGTGACTTCAGGAGCAGGTGGATTAACCCACTCAGCTATCTCAGTAGCACATCAAATTAAAAGTAATTCCCACACTTGATAAGTAAACTCTGTCCGGTAAAGTTACATGCTGTACTCAGCCTGATGGACGGCAAGCAGACCACCTTCTCTTGGTTTCAGACGCCCTCTTGTACTCTGATGAATATTAATAACAGTAAATGAGATTCGCCTCCTGTAAAAAGATTATTTGTTCTATAAAGTACCCAGAAGCTCTCAACCAAAAGCAAAGCGCTTTGCTGGTCCACTTGAGTTTTAACAATGAAAAGGAACGCGCCATAGTGGAACGCAGCATAGTATGTGATCTATAAGATACTGACACTGCTCTCATGGGTGCCAGGCATAGTACAAAAGTGGGTCAGTGGGGTGCAGCGCTCTGCTTGAAATGCGATCTGCAGAGGTCGAGGCTGAAGAAGAGCGACGTCGCCCATTTACTCTTGTAAAAGCGCCTTACCTGTCCAGTGGTCTGCTTCTAATGTCGCGTCCTTGTGTGGACAGGTCACCTGGACGTGCCGCCGCGACTCCAGGCACATGAGTCCATGTGCGCGTGATCTAAGATGGACTGGGCGAGCTCGCGCATTGCTGCTCTTTTGCGCTCCTGCTCCGAGACTGACTAACTCTGGCAGCAAAACACATTCCTGGGCGTGTGCTGAAACTTAAGGTGGAAGCTGAACAGCACAGACTGCTCGTCGACGGTCCCGAATCTGGCCTGCTCCCTTTACTGACCTGAAACGGGCATTTCTGAGTATACGCATAAGGTACTTATATTTCTGCAAATTCTGCATTCTTGCAAACTCTGGAAATGCTGTAGTCTCAACTTTTTGTTCTCCACTGCCTTCCTTGCCGCTTTTTTTTGGTATTCACACTGAACTTTGCATCCTCGTCTTCCACCAGAATGGAATGTGTGATAATTTTTTCCAGAAGAGGAAAAAGTTACAAACAGTGAAGATATAGGAATTTCAACTTTTTCAAAATGTACAACAGTTACCTTTTTAGAAGTTTCATATAAACAAAACCAATAGTTTGTGGACTCAAAGTAATATCAGGGTTAAAATAAATGTAAAATTTGATTATAAAAGCGTTCTGAAGCTGATTGTAGCTTTTTTTTGTAACTTATGTAGAAGAAACCTCCAAATTTCTGCATTTAGACTGAGTCTGTAAAATGTATTTATTAAAATATGAGATCACAAAAATTGATATGGGTCTTCCCAGACGGTTTCCAGTGAAGGGAGCTCCCCAGGGAAAGTAGCACACACATGTTTCTCAAAAGGTTATAGAATCTGGTAACTCTTTTAATTTTTTATTACTCTAAGGGGCAGGTTCAGGAATGAGATCACGAGAAGCAGTAAGGTCAGTGCTCCCACTATTTTACATACACAGCAATTATTGAAAATCATGGCTATGGTGCCAAGTACAACTACCGTTTTGCAGCGAGGTAAGGGCTTCTGGTTAATGCATTAACAGGTCTAATGATCAAAGATGGCTACAAAGGTCACGTGATTTGGCTCAGCTTAACTAGATTTTAATCACTTCTTAGTAAGCTAAAACAACTCCACCATTAAATAAATATCCTATAGGACAAGAAATGGCGAATTATGAGGCTTGTACATTTTCCCCACAAATTCTAAGCGGGCCATAAAACCAAATTGCTCCAGGCTTGCTTCTAACTAAATATTAAAATATGACACACACAGGGATGTGGGGTTAGCAACTAACAAATATCATACCGGGATCCTCCCTGCACTCACACCCCCTCATTCTTTCACCTCACACAGAAATTAGTCTCAAAGAGTTTTGAGGTAATGGAAAAGAAACTCCCTCTGTTCTACCAAATCAAGGAATAAACCATATTCAATCATGCCCAATAGACGTTTGGCCAGTTAATTGAAGGTTTCCCCTGTCTGCTCAGTCATCCACTCATTGTACAGTATTCAGTGCTGTTAGTTGGGCTGTCAGTAGCCAACAAATTCCAATGAGGAATATATTACTTGCCTTTCCAATTAATAATGTATTTAGCTTTAATTCCATTTCTTCAACCCAGAAGGCAACAGTGCAGACCAGCTCAAGCTGCCTTGACAAACATTTCATGCCAAGTCCCATACCCAGATTCACCTATGCCACTTTCCTGGTGAGGTCCAAGCCTGGGAAATATTACAAATAGGATATCTTTGATGCATCCAAGACCATGTAGTTGAATTTGAACTCACTGCACCGGTGTCTTACTCACCTGTCCATCCACACTCTAGGTTCTGTGGTGCGGGGGGCCCTGAGCTCCAGGGGACCGACCCTGGGCATGGTTGTCTGACTGAATCCAGGGAGACAGGAGGGCCCCCTCAAATTTCGTCACACCACTGTATTGGACTGATTAAAAATAAAATGTACTGAGGGTGCAATGGATTAACTTGCAGAATGCCTGAGACTTAAGATAATAACTCGGGTAGATTTATAATTATGCCCATGTAGTCTACGGATTCATGAAATTTCATACTTCAGTATATGCACAGGGTAGTGCAATTAAAATATACACGGTGCCTGCAGCTGGATGTCTTATCATCATGGATTGGAAACCAGGCTGCAGTGATTTAATTTAGCAGTGTCAAGAGTATATTCCATACCCCGATCCCAGAATTCCAAGATTGGGACTCTACGGATCCAGGACAAGAGGTGCCCCGGCCGAGCAGCTGCATGCTGTGTCCGCGCTACCACAGGCCCAGGGACTTCTTGTAGAAGGGAATGGAAAATAAACAAGGTGATATCAAAAACAAGGTAAGCGGTGGCTGCTGTCAGTCCAGCTTGGTAGTGGGAAAGTTCCAATCCCATTTTTTGTCTTTAAAAAGAAATAGTCTTCAACATTGAAAACTGCGAATTTGGCAAATTCTTTTAAAGAAAACTGCATGGAATTGTGAGACGTCAGGCTTTGGCAACTTCACTCAGCCCTAAGTTTAATAAAGTGATCAAAATGCCACCCGAAAAGGGATCTTGGGGACTAATGCAGTTAATGGTTTCTACCATCTCTGAGTTTTGTTTTCAATTAGTCCATAAAAGTGATCAAAATATGGGATATTTGGAATTTTAGACTGGACTATCACTGCATTCAACCTTTCTTTGGGCTGATTTATCCTGGTATCATTGTAATATATTAATCACGTCCAGCCCACCCGCCGAACCCTCCGACCCCGACACCGCCGCCCGCAACCTCAGACAGTGGATCGACGACTGCGCCAACACCCTCGCACCGCTCAAGAATCCGCCCAACAGCCACACCAGCAAGAAAGCCACCTGGTTCACCGAAGACCTCCAGGCCTCCAAACGAACATGCCGAAAACTGGAGAAGATCTGGCTCCACGAACGGACAGCGGACAGCTACGCCGCCCACAAGAGCGCCACCCGCAGTCACCATCACCTCATCAGATCCGCCAAAAGGGCCTCACTCAAAGACCGCCTAGACAACAACGCACACAACAGCAAAGAGCTCTTCAACATCGTGAAGGAACTCTCCAACCCCAGCTCCAACACCAACGACATCCAGCCGTCGCGAGACCTGTGCGACTCACTGGCCACCTTCTTCCACCGCAAAATCGCCGACATCCACGACAGCTTCAACACCACGACCGCCCCGGCAACCACCGAGACCACTGCCCCCACAACCACCAACCGCCTGCTCTCCTGGACCAACATCAACGACGAGGACACCAGCGAGATCATGAACACCATCCACTCCGGTTCACCGCTAGACCCGTGCCCTCACCACATCTTCAACAAAGCCAGTACAGCCATCGCACCCCATCTCCGGAAAATAATCAACATCTCCTTCGAGACAGCAACCTTCCCGGAAAGCTGGAAGCACGCCGAGATCACCGCCTTACTCAAGAAACCCAAGGCAGACCCCAAGGACCTCAAGAACTTCCGACCCATCTCTCTGCTCCCGTTCCCCGCGAAGGTCACCGAGAAAATCGTCAACAAACAACTGACCCGCTACCTCGAGGAGAACAACATCCTGGACCCTTCCCAGTCCGGCTTCCGCAGCAACCACAGCACCGAAACCGCCCTCATCGCCGCCACCGATGACATCAGGACCCTGCTAGACAACGGAGAAACAGCAGCCCTCATCCTCTTGGACCTATCAGCCGCCTTCGACACGGTCTGCCACCACACACTACGAACACGCCTTCACGATGCCGGGATCCAAGAGAAGGCCCTGGACTGGACCACATCCTTCCTTTCCGGCAGAACACAAAGCGTCTGCCTCGCCCCCTTCCGATCCAAGGCCACCAAGATCATCTGCGGCGTACCCCAAGGCTCCTCCCTCAGCCCAACGCTGTTCAACATCTACATGGCACGCCTCACCCACGTCGCCCGACAGCACAACCTCAACATCATCTCCTACGCCGACGACACCCAGCTGATCCTCTCCCTCACCAAAGACCCTCACACCACCAAAGCCCACCTCCACGAAGGAATGAAGGCCGTCGCCGAATGGATGAGGACCAGCCGCCTTAAGCTGAACTCGGACAAGACGGAGGTCCTCATCCTTGGTTCCAACCCTTCAGCCTGGGACGACTCCTGGTGGCCAACATCACTGGGAACAGCCCCGCCACCCACCGACCACGTACGCAACCTAGGGGTCATCCTCGACCCCACCCTCTCCATGACTAAGCAGGTCAACGCCGTTTCCTCATCCTGCTTCAACATCCTCCGAATGCTCCGCAGGATCTTCAAGTGGATCCCCACCGAAACAAGAAAACAGTCACCCAGGCCCTCGTCACCAGCAGGCTGGACTACGGAAACGCCCTCTACGCAGGAACGACGGCTAAGCTCCTGAGACGGCTGCAACGCATCCAGAACGCCTCTGCACGTCTTATCCTCGACATCCCCCGACGCAGCCACATCACACCCCACCTGAGAGACCTGCACTGGCTCCCTGTCAACAAGAGGATAACCTTCAAGCTCCTCACCCACGCACACAAAGCACTCCACAACTCCGGACCAGCCTACCTCAACAGACGACTCAGCTTCTACACCCCCACCCGCCAGCTCCGCTCGACCAGCCTCGCCCTCGCCACAGTCCCCCGCATCCGGAAAACGACCGCCGGCGGCAGATCCTTCTCCCACCTCGCCGCCAAGACCTGGAACACCCTCCCCACCAACCTCCGACAGACCCAAGACCTACTGGCCTTCAGAAGACTCCTCAAGACCTGGCTCTTCGATCAGTAGCAGCACCACCCCCCCTCTTCCCCCAGCGCCTTGAGACCCTCGCGGGTATGTAGTGCGCTTTATAAGTGACATGATTGATTGATTGATTGATTGATTGTGATGTGCACAGGGCTTTAAGTGGACCTGGGCCCTCCGGGTCTCAGACCTGGTAGTATTTTAGAACAGTCATTGAAACGGGTACCTATCGGGCTTTATATTCTTGTCCTGGGCTTTATATTCATGCCCTTAACTTTACTGGGAAAAACACAGACGATTTCTGGACAACTAATGTAATACATGTTCAGGTAAACCATGTCAGTGATTTAGTTCCTGTTTATACTTCACATGTTTGACCGAATCTTGCAATCTATTAGAGTGTTAGCTGTTGCCAAGACATTGTGTTTTTGTATTTATTTTTTTTGTTCTTTGAGCGTATCACTCTTGTAGGGTGCATGCTTTGGAATGAGCCGTCTCCAGGTGTTTACAACGGCCACGATTAAGAGGTCTAGAGTTGAGGCTGAAGACAGTGCACGTTTTTCACAGTGCGTTAAAAAGGTATTCAGAATACAGATCATCCAATCCTTGCCTTTCCCCCGGAGCGCACATAGACAACCATTGACAAAGCTAAAAGTCCTGGGTGGTTTTAGGTGTACGTCAGTTGCTGTGTTATTATATCTGGATGGAATAACAGAAAGCTCAAAGAGAAACCAAAATACCATTCAGTTGGCACACTATGGAAATCACAAATTCAGTTTACATGGTTAAGCCAAACCTATAACTACGTAGGCCATGCCGCTTTTAGAGACCCTACCACCCCCACTTAAAGCCCTAGATGTGCCATATGTCTCCCCAAAAGACAGAAAACACCAAAGGATAAGAGTGAGATAAGGATAAGGAAAAACAACAGCTGTTTGATGAAGAAAAATAATGAACTCAACAATAAGATGAGAAGTAAGGGTGGGAAGAATGTGACAAGGGCACTAAATGTCAACAATCTTTTATCACCTGTGAGGCAATGTACTGAAAGCAAAAATGTGAGGTGAAAAAAGGAAATGAGGAAACAAAGCGAAAATGGCCCGCAACAATTGTAACAATGTTGCAAGAAGATGAGATGAAGGGTTGAGAACAGTTAATGAAGACAGTCAGTTCATAACATAAAACAAGTAACGTAAACTAGGTGACAAGGACAAGTAACACATGCAACATTGTTTCAAGAAGAATCAATTGAACCACACAAAAGGACCTGAACAACTATTGAAACAGTTGTTAGATTCGGACAATTGAAGAATCTAGAAGAGTAACAGTTTTACTTTCCTGTTTCCAGCCTGTCATATATGTATATTTTTCTTTCACTTTTTGTTCTCCTTTTCCTTCGTTTAAATAAAGAGTAATAAAGATAACAAAGTAAGAAGGAAAAATGATGACGAGATCAATGTGACTAGAATGAATAATGAAGAAAACAAGGTCAAGAAAGTGATGAAACGATGTGAGAAGGACAGTTAATGGAATGGAGGAATCGAGGACACATAAGAGAACAAACAATGTGACCAGGGTAATTAATGAAGGAATCCAGGACACGTAAGTGAGCAAACAATGTGACCAGAGAAATTAATGAAGTAAATGTATACATAAGGGAAGAATCAGTTTTGGTAAAAACAAGGGCAAGAAATGACAGAATCAACGTGAGAAGGTAATTCCAGAAAATAGCAGCATTGACTCTAAATGGCCGCACAGGCGTTCTGTATTGTTAATATATATGCAAAAGCACTAAACCTTCTAATGATCCTACTGCTCCGAAACCATAAACCAAAGTAAAAAAAACAATATACAAAAGAGAGTGCTTAGGAAGTCCAATGTTTTAACTGAAAGTTCACGTAATCACATATTAATCCAGATTATTCAAACGTATGAATTCTTCTTATAGATCCAATATATCAAAGGAGTGTGATTAAGTGAACTTTCAGTGAAACGTTGGACTTTCTAAGCACTCCCTTTTGTATATTGCTCTTCAACGTGAGAAGGACAAATAATGAAGTAGAGAAGTATATAGAAAAAGACAAAGGGTGTTTTATGTCTGATCATCTCCTGGTCTCCTGTGTCATGTGGACACAGCAGAAATATGGAATCAGATTTGTACAACTTTGGGTTTGCCTTGTGAGCCATTCTACATCACACCCGCTTAAGGAATGAGTATGCATCGTACCGTAGAAACGTGCCACTCAGTCATGATTGTTCGTTTTGGAATTTGTGTCAGCAGAGCCAGTTGAACGCCTTCATCATTTTAATACTCGTGGGTGATACATAGTGGAATCGAGGTTGCAAAGTGTGCTAGTGAGGACTCATATAAAAACATTACTCCTCCTGTTATTTTATTAGCATTAGTCTAGGGTCTTCTGCATTAGGTTCACAGTGCAACCCTTATAAACAACTAAAGACCTCAATTAGCATATGGCCAGACTGCGCCTATATGCACGAAACATCTGTCAACGCAGCCTTGGCTGATCCACAGCATCTAGGGCTACTCTCCATGTCATCGTTTTTTTTTTTTTGCAAAGGTAGCTCCCATCTTCATGTCAGCAGCTACCTTGCAGAAGAGAGCCCTGCAAATCGGTGGCCTTTCTTTGGAAAAATAAAACAAATGCCCTACGCAATCTAGGATTTTTCTTAAAGTGAGTGTGGGTCATTTGGACATTTTTAGGCCAAACATACCAGACTGCACAGATGTCTGGTTGTGAAGACATACTGTGAGCTTAGCAAGAACATAGAGGGGCTTGCAGCCCGCCCGTTACTTATCATTTGTTGGCTTTAGAGTCATCTCATTTGTCTGCTTGTTGTTCGATGGCTTGCCCTTGTATCTGACTGCGCCTTTAAACGTATAGATGGGGGAGACAAAGATGAAAGGTGAGAAAAGAGACGTGGACAGAAAGGGGAAGCGAGACAATGAGTTAGCAATTTAAGAAGGGGTCATTGGAAGGAGGAAAGGGAAATATGAAAGAGAGAAGGACGATGCAAAGAAAAAAGGTGGAAGAAAAAGGAGGAGCAGGATGAGAGAGGAGATGAGAACAGACAAAATAGGAGGACGGAAGAAGACAACTAAAATGAGGGGAGAAGGAGAGAGTGAGAGTAAGAGAATGAAGGGGGACAGAGAAAAGGGGCTGAGGAGGAAGTCCTTGTCATGATATGAGGAGCATATCTAGCTTGCCAAAATGTAGCCCAAAAATCCCACTCATCCATTTGTTACAACTGGAGTATGGTATGAGAAGAACATCTCCCAATTATGAACTAGGGAAAAAAGAGGGAAGGGGGAGATATCAGAGACCCTGGTTAAGGACAGGCACCGAATATCAGCTCAAGCCCTTCACAAAACCATTGCTCGAAACTCTACAAGGAAACGCAGCCAATGTAAGCCAGTACTCTCTCACGGTAAATGCCATACAAATATGTTGTGATGTTCAAAAGTAAACATTACCCCCTTCTTCGTGCGGATGAGCGCTATTGAGCTCCATCTGACCAGGAACCTGTGCAGAAGCCCTGGAACACTGAGAGAGGGTAACCGAGTTCAAAGTACTCGCAATTAGGTAAATAACAAGGTTTAGCATAAACCCATATGACAGAGATTCAAGGTGGGTCAGAGGAAAGGGAGAGGGAACCAAACAGGGGAAACACACAGGGACACAGTCTGTGATGAACTACGGGCAACAAACATAGCCAGAACAACTAGAAATGTTGCCAGGCATCTAAACTAGTGCAGGAGATGTTATATTGCCACTTCCAACATTGCCCCAGAAGTTCCCCTCAAGACCTATGAAGGGATTCCCTTTTTTATCTTTTTCTTGTACACTAACGTTTAATTACCGTCCATAGGCTTCACTCCTGACCTCTCTTGACCTAAAGGATACGTGAATACGCTTTATGCAGGGACCATGTTCCTCTCCCTATATGTCCCCTAATCCTGCATTCCTGTAAACCCTGACAGTCATACAGGTTGGAGAAGGAAGGGGGGGGGATTGGGAAAAAAGCATGAGAGAAGAAATGAGGAGTGGGGAGAAAAAAGGAGAGATGGGAAAACGTTGCATATGATGAAAAATATGTTGTAGAATGCACTATTTTCACAATTTTTTCAAAGGTTTCTTGAGAAGAAATAACCCCAATCCCAAATGCTCTCTCCACACAATTAAGAATCTGGGATGACAAATTTTGAACGGGCGGCTTTTGGTATTGAGTCTGGCCCTATGCATCTACAGCTGTCTAGGGAACGTTTCAAAGTCTGTGAGATGAGCTAAAGAACAACATATTCTGTTCCTGGAAATAAAAACAAATATTATGCATTCCGATGCCTTTTCACGATTTTGTTAATTATGGTTGTCATTTCTGAAACGGGGTCTTCTCTGACCAATAGTGCATCAGAAGGAATGAGAAAGCATGCAGGAGGCAAAGTTACACTGGGCTTTCAAGTAAAACAGATCCAAAATACATAACTTCCTTTCTTACCGCAAAACATAAATGTCACGTAATGGTTAAATATTATTTTTACATCCCATTATGAGTCAGGATTTGTCAGGCATGTAAATCACAGCTCAAAAAAGAAGAGCCGCCCTTCCTGCCAGCAGAGATGCCAGCCTTCTTTGGAAGTGTCACGCTTCTCATGTCATCACTTAGCAATGGCGCCTGGAATGCAGTTTGTCGGCCCTGTACATGCACAGAAGCAAACATTACTTGATATACTCACCAAGGCACTGATCAACCACGTTTGGGCCATTTCTTTAAATTTGACACCTATTTGGTAACCTTTGTCTGCACTAACTATCTGGGATCATTGGCACCCATGCACTTGGCGGGCTTGAGAAATGCCATCCAATACAGGGCAGAGGCACAGGAGTTGAGAAACCTCGCACAGAAATGACACGAGGTGTCAGTAAGTTATTGAGAAACACCCACCAACATGGCTCCAAGCTCTTGTTTTCAGGTAACATTGGCCAATAAGAGACCTTCTTTAGGAACACTGGCATGCCAACATAAGTGGAGACCTATTGGATTTAGTTTGTGCCATGCAAAATATCCCCAAAATTACTATATAATAAATAAACTAAACAAGTCTGAATGGTAGCAGTGATATACACCACTAGCGTGGAGGGTAAGACTTAATGGCCGTAGGTAGTCAGATCTGCCAATTATGCCTTCTTGTTGCAGCCTTGACATTCATGCTAAAAAGCTCACAGAGGAAAAAAACACTGCTATTAAGACACTAAGGCGTATATTCACAAGAACGTGTGATAACTACCGCAAGAGTAGCGTAACGCAACTTTCAATATCGCAGCCTAGCGCGGGAAAATAACCCCGTGTGAACGTGGAATTCACAACAAGGAGGTAGCATGCGATAGTCACAAGATAACGCGTCAAATGTGAGCGTGAAAATCAACGCCACGCCGAAAAAATGCGAAACGCGAACGCGAGAAATCATGCGATGAGGCCAATTGCGGTACAAAAAGTAGAGAAAAGCAGCCTCAGGCCTGCAAATCCCACGCGTCTGGCGGGAAATTGCACCATAAAAACCACAGAAACAACACACCAGAAACAAGCCAAAGCACGTAGCAACATGGATGCACCCTGACCCAGTGCAGAGGTCAACGCGAACCCCACAACCCCCACAGACCACCAGCAAGGAACAACTGGGTTGGGGAAGGCCAAGGAGAAAAGGGAGAGGAAGACGGGGTGCAGACCGCAGGAAAACAAGACCAGCGCCACGGAGGCGACAGAACACTACCAGCAACTGACCCACAAGCAGACCACCTGGAATGCAGTCGGAGTGCCCAGGAGGCTAATCCAGGAGGCCAAGAGGCGCCGGCAGGATGTGACAACCTAAACCAGGTACAAACCCTCTGCCAACAGGAAGGCAGCAACGGCGACAGGAGGTGGCAGTCCAGCGCCACAGGAGGAGCTGGAGGAAACCCAGGCCACAGTCATCAGTGTGGAGACGGTGCAAGGAGTAGGGAGTACGGACACAGCTCGAGAGGACCTGACACAACAACAACAGGGTGAGGATCCAACAGGGACTGGGGGAACGGGAGGTGATGGGCACAATGCCACACATGCACAATGAGGTGTAGCACACTGCACACCCACAATTACCCAGGGACATGTCCCCCATCCCTGTGGCACACTGCAGCACACACACATAGCAATCACAGCACATACCATGACAATGTGGCACAAAGTGCAACACCCACACTGCAGAACAGGGGACACAACTGGGTCCGCCCAGGCGCAGAAGCAGAACAATCACATTGGACAGAGCAGGGAACTGTGAGATGCATATCTACCCCTACAAGCCCACATCAGCCATGTAGGCCAAATGTACACTGTCCCAACTCAAATAGCCACCACCGCCCAAACAGTCGCAATGTACATTGTCACACAGTCTGCATGTCGACAAGAACAAGGCGCCAACACAATGCCAACATGCACTTCCCCTTCACAATGCAGAGGGACAAACAACACCTCCAGCAGGTCAGAACAGACAACCCATCAGTGATGCCCGAGACGAACACCACACCCCCGACACCGATGCCCTACAACAGCCCATGGACATCCCACACAACCCACCACCTGGACCAGGGCAGACAAGCTACTCAGAGGAGAACCCAGCCCCTGCAACAGACCACACAGCATGAAGCACCCGCAATAACGGCTGCCTCACAACACTTCACCGACCCACACATGGCACCCCAATGCCAGGTGGCAGAACGCCAAAAGGAGGTGGCTCAACAGGTGAGGGTGTTGCTGAACCCATGGAATGCGAGCTAGAACACATACATGGATGTCCAATACCCTTCAGGGACCACCTACACCCCACAAAGGAGACCCACACCTCCACAGAGACACATGCAGATGCACAGACCCAGTACAGAACAACGCCCAGGCACTGGCGTAGCAAGGGGGGGCACGAGATTTGGGGGCGGCAGGTAAATTTATCGCCAGCACCCCCCCCCCCCCGCTCTTAGGCGCTCGACGGCGGCAAAAGGCAGGGACCGCCACGGGCGGCAGAGTGCCTAGCTACGCCACTGCGCCCAGGGGCACGCACATATCAGTCACACACCAACGTTGGCTCTGCGTACGACGGCACAGTCCACTCCCCTTACGAATTGAGTGGGTGACGACAAAGCTACATGTCCAGGTTCCAGTCCGCTGCCTGCGGTGACATGTCTGCGTCCGCTGTACACAGCACAATGTAATGTCGTAGGGCCCAGGGCCCCCATGCATACAACAAGACCACAGGGACACATGCACATATCATGTTGAACTGGCTACGGGCACGTGCGCCCGGCCCCTTTATTGGCAGGGCCACATGTACAGTGACGCCTGTGCTGGATGTGTGTGGGGTGAGTATAAGCCAGCCCGCACGGAGTGCTTGGTGCTGCCAACAACCTGAACAGTGGACACCAGTGTAATGGAAAAAGAAAACACCAGCATAACAGACTCAAATGCAGAGCAACATGGAGGGATCTGGAGTAAGGACAGAGGTCACCCAATATTCAGTCAGGAGGTTCCGTGAGTTGCAGTGCACTGAGGTAGGGGCACTAGAGAAGAGCGCGCTCATGTGAAGAAATTGCTAGGATTGTGTCCCTTCGGGTTAGTCCTGATGCAGATGCAGTGGGGTGTGTTACACCTGCATCAACTTCCTCATCAACGTCCCAGGTCTCCCACACTGCCTGAGGTGACAGTTGCATCCGCAGTCCACAGCGCAATACCCAGTATTAGATCCGGGTGTGTAGCTTGACTACCACCACCAGTCTGCATTCCTGCCTTGGGGCTGTTGCCACCTGCCCTCCCATTGTCTGTGCCTTCTCCCATCCGCACACTTGACACATCCTCCTCATCATGGTCCCAGGTCTTCCCCACTGCATGAGGTGACATTGCTGCGCAACCTCACAACAGCACAAAACTCAATCAGTAACAGACAATGGCTTGCGGTGCAGAGTCACTGGCACCTGGAGTGCTGAGCAGGGTATCAGGCCGATGATGGCATCCACGACAGGTCTGAGCAACTCCATAGGTCTGTCAGGACCACCGTTTCGACTATGGCAGATGGCGGTTGGAGGTGGTCCTTGCAGTGGTGGCGTGTGCCTCCTGCGGTGATGCGACGTCCGGGCCGGTCAAGATTCGATGCTTCATGTGGGCCCTGGTGGCCCGCAGTTGAGGCCGGAGGATGCGGACAGCGCAGGGCCACAGACACATGGCGTTGATGACCCCAAGACCATCGCTACAGAGGCCATTCAATGTCTCAGAAGGAGGGGTCCCAGGCCTGAGCAAGCACAGAGTTAGTGGCCCCGGATGCACTGCGGCCGGCACAGGCACCCAGCCACGGGACGGTGACTTGCGGTGCAGTCCAGATGGGCCATGCGACCTGAGCGGGTCCCCGATCAATGTCCGAGGTGTATGTTGCGGAGGGTTTCGGGGGACAGTGGAAGGTGTCCTCCAGGGCATGATGTGGAAGGTCTGATGTTATCTGGAAGCAGCAAATGGAGGAGTGGAAAGCGCAACCCTCGTTTCCACCAACAATTCGGTATCAGCTACATGAGGATGAAAACTAGCCCCTAGTCCATAGACTCAAACGCCACCAATGTGCGACCAGTGAGTGTCCATGAATGTCGGGGAACATACTTAGTGGCACAGGTGCTAAGAGGGGATGCAGTCTGCGATGATGCCGGTACACAGATGTGAACTCCAACATTGCCAAATCACGACTCTGTGACCTACTGGACCGCAGTGTAGGCCGGGGGCAGCGGTCAGCATGGGCCCACAGACACGTGTCGTGTACCTGTGATGCATTCGTTTGCTTCACTGAAAGCAGGGAGTTTAGTGATATCACCCCTGCAGTAGGCATCCGGTCACTGCCATGGTGTAATCAAGACTCAGTTCCAAATGTGTGACCTACCTGACCGTGGTGTAGGCCTGAGGCAGCGGTCAGCATGGCCCATTCACCGAGTGTCACCAGCATAGGTTGGATGGCCCCACCGGCCTGCGAAGTTTCAGGGTCAGTGGCACCACGTGTAGCCGGCTGGCGTTGAACAGGGTTAGTGGCACCACGTGTAGCCGGCTGGCGTTGAACAGGGTTAGTGGCACCACGTGTAGCCGGCTGGCGTTGAACAGGGTTAGTGGCACCACGTGTCGCAAGAAGCCCATATGGAACTATGCCTCACTGATCGGGGGTCTGGTGCTGTGGCCGCTGGCCCGGATTTGGGGTCACTGCCATTCATGACTCAGGACACAGTTTCACATATGGGACCTGCTGGTCCGAAGAGTAGGCCTAAGGCGGCAGTGGAGTACGTCAACGAGAAAGGAATAAAGCGGGCCTGTGTCGTGGAGGCCGTGATGGTCTGAGGTGGCTGCCAAGGTCACGGGCCTCGGGCTTGGAGCTTGTGCCGACACGTGGTGGGCCCTCCTTGACACATGCCGGTGTCGGCAGGTGATCAGTGTGGCCTGGCTGCGCAGGGGCTGGCCTGACGGGTTCGTGGTTCAGCGTGCCGGGGTCCGGCAGGCACACAGCATCGCTGGCAAGTCCGCTCACGAGGACGGCGTCGGCCTCGTGGCGGGGTGGGAGGTGCCGCCCTGGCAGAGACGTGGGTCTTTCCGGAAGAGGACCACGCCCTGGCCTATGTGCTTTTTATTCACACCCCAACGCTGGCGTGGCGTACGCCGGGCCATCTCACTCTGGTGACGCTTAGGGGGGGGCGTAACAGGCAACATTTCCGCGAGGTCTCTCACTGGCTGGGGTGACATGGTTGCGTCCACTGTCCACTACACTCCATACACCAGCGGTGTATGTCGCCATGGATAGGGGTGTGTTCTGCATACTGCGGTGTGTCCAGCACATCTCCGCCACCCATGGCATTGTGTACTTTCCCAATCATGGTTCTACTGCATCCTTCACACGTGCCTGGTTGCCACCTCTCCACACATTCGGATATTATGTGGCTGTGGTGCCATGCCGTTGCTGGCTCATGTTCAGGGCTTGCACATGTGAACATTGTAAGTTGTTCTGTCGTGTTTGGTGGGTGGGCATGTTGTTGTGCCTGTTGTATGTGATTTTGTGACATGTGCATTGCCAGAGTTGTGAGTTGCATGGTTGTGGAGTTGAGGTGTGTGGGGTGTTCATTTGGATATTGCCAAGGGGCTGTGCATTTCCCTTGTTGCCATCCTGGGGACACTGGTTGATGATGGACTGTCGGAGGATGAAGGTATCATGCACACTGGCTGTGTATTTGAAGGCGACATTGTTGGGGGTTCCAAGGTGTTCTGTTATTGCCTGCACATTGATGTGAGATGTGTGCTTCCTGTTGCGGTGATTGTGTGCTGTGTCACCAGGGGGCACAGGTTGTACATGTGTGCTGTGTATTGCCCCCAACACGTGCGTGCATCCTGCTTGAGCGTATGGTCCTTGCTTGGTCTCCAGCGGATCCTGCGCATTGTGTTGTAAGTATGGGGACTGGGGTGCCAGGGTGATGGTGATGTCCAGGGCAGGTGTGGGGGACTTGGATGTGGCTGGCTGTGAGACTCCTCCGACTCTGGCGGGTGTTGGTTGGGGGGTACCAGGGGCCAACAGGTGCAGCCAAGCCAGCAGCTTTGTGTGGGGTGGGATGTTGGTTGTCCGCTGTGTTGTTGCCGTAGGCCTGTTAGGCGATGATGGTCAGGATGCGTAGGATGTTTGTCACTTTCAGCCTGTAGTGGACGGTGACATTGTCAGATGTTGGGTCTGTGAGGCTGGTAAGCTTCCTGGGGGTCCGCTGTCTTTGTCTGCGCTGCGTCTGTGGTGGTCCGTGGGGGGGTGTTCCGGGTGTGGGTTGGGGTCCTGGGGTGGTGGCGGTGGGTGTTGTGGCCCTCTTGGGTGTCCGGGCCGCATGATGAGTGGCTCCATGGCATCTGTTGCCCTTCGGTTGTGGCCCTGGGCTGTGCTCCCTTTTGTGGTGCTGGCTGCCGTCCGACTTTACACCAGGTCAGAGCAGGTGTACATTTCCTGGTGCTAACGCGCCTTATCGCCTGTTTTGTGTTCTTATCGCCGATGTGGCTGGTCGTTGTGAATGTTGAGGTGTGATGTTGTCTCGGCTTTTGTCACGGGAACGCCTACTCTGCATCTCATTAGCGATATTTGCAGGGGTCCTCTGTGGCGATGTTTTTTGCGGCTGCTATCGCGGGTAAACTGGTGCTGTGGGCTGTTAACACCGGCTTGTGAATGGGGAGGTAAATTTATCATGACTTTGGCTGCGATAATGTGCCGTTAATTCCGCGATGGCTCCTTGTGAATATGCCCCTAAGGTCCCATCTGTTTTAAGTATAATTGACATCTAGTACCTCATGGGATCCTGTTTTAGGAGTTCAATTTCTTCCGTTTCATGACACTCGAAGACTCCAGATCCTCCACACTGGCTCCTCATACATCAACCCACACATTCAAGTTGCAGGAGGGCTCCCATCAACTTCAGTTGAGGCCCTCAACAAAAAACCCATTTCTAAATTTCCAACTGGTACCAGGGATTTCTTTGCAGCAGCACTAGCTATATTTGGTGACAGGATCTTCTGCACTATCCGGGCACAGGGGAGCTGTTTCTACAGCGGCACACAGGAGGCATTCCCAATTGTATCATAGAGATGTAGCCAATATTACTGGTATGAGGGGATTGTTTAAAATGCCAAGGCGCCTTTAATCATGTGGCTAGTCCTGATGAATTGTGGGAATGATCAGTAGGAGCTGGTAACAAATGTAATGACAAGTGACAGACGTTTAAGCACAGTTGATTGAACAAAACATGGTAAATATGAAGGCCAACTTATAAAGGATTGTGTCTTGCCTTCAGATACAGTCAGATAGCTCTCAATGACACTCAGCCGGCCCTTATACATTAGACATGATTTTTAAATACCTTCAAGGCCTTCTACAGAGAATCACCTGGCATGAACCACTTCCATCTTGCCTTCAATGATGATCATCTCACCTTCTTTAGCTGTCTATCAGACATCTCGCCTCATCATTCAAAACCCTAATGTCTCTCAGATACCATTGAAATGCCCTTAAATGCCTCCCTTTGGCCCTCAGAGAGCCTTGGCCAAGCCCCGGAGACCCTTGGGTTGCCCACTACTAAACTTTATTGACATCCTAGACCATCCATCAGAGATCCTATGCATAACCTCAGAGATCTTAGAGCACAGTTGACCTCAGACTTCCCGCAAGTGATTATTAGGTACCTCATCCAGCAATTGATCCACTTCTACACACCATCATCTCTCCATCAGATGCCTTTCCTAGACTCTGCAGGCCCTGAAAGACTGTGAGCGGCAGAGTACAGTGGCAGTGTATGCGAAACCATCAGATCCCACCTCCCACCAACAGCATCATTCCTTCAGACATCCAATTTGTGCTCAAGTCTCCCATTGTCATAAGGTTTCTGCACATACACAGAGCTATGCACAGGAAAATGGGACCCTGGAATACAGTGGTTTGCCACCATATACCATAGCACCCAAAAACCCCAACCCAACTAGCTTAGCATCCCATTAGCACCCAAGTACTAATGTTTGGACAACCCAGAACACGGTATCTTTATCTCAGGACTCACTGAAGCAAGAACACTCTTTCGCCACTCACTCGTACTCTGTCCACAAGGTGCGTAGGAAGAGACACTGGATAGGTTAAAATGTTTATTCCAACTTACGTGCTCTAATGTACAGTACACGTGTCAGTACTAATAGCATAATGCATATTACTAATATAAGCAGCATGGTTACAATTCCATAGAATACAAACGGGGAAAGCATCTCAGAGCTCAGTGGATAAACGTATAAATAACATTACCACCCTCCCCTTGCAGTAAGATAGTTTATTATAATAATAGAAGAAGACCTCTGGGCTTTGACTAGCGAACCCCCATACCTCAGTCTCTAAATGCAGAATTACATCAGCAGGACATCATAGCTCTTCTCACTGAAAAGGATTTCTTCAAGTGCCCCAAGCGCCAGCAAAACCACATATTAAAAGCATATCAAATTCTTCATGGCAATTGCACATAATGTTATGTCTGGGTGCGCGAGACTGGCCATATCAGGAAGAACCAAAATATATTGTTATGCGACCTTGTACATGTTTGTGCAGACTGAGCCCAAAAAGGTGAACAACAGAAGATGCAGACAGTGCAAAAGAACTTGGCACGAGCAAAGGGCGAGGCAGGCCCGGCTCAGTGTAACGTGCGCATAGAAAAGCAGCATGGCAGCCAGGCCTAGGCCAACATAAAAAAGGCAGGTAACAATCCACAAGACACCATCCAACCAGAACCCACAGATCCCTAAATATTTGGGCCTCATATGGCATGCAGAGACCCCAATGGGTCACCCCACAGTCCCAAATATGTGATTTTCAATTAAGGTGGCACTATTCTAGCTCTATTTACCCTCTTTTATCTTGTGTTGGCTAGTTCTTATCCACTTACCACTTAACTCTTTTATCCTGTGTTGGCTAGTTCTTATCCACCTACCACTTAACTTACTTCATCTGCCTGTGTTTGTGAGGTGAAAATGGCCTGTTTTCATCACAAAAGCCCACTGATGTTTGCCTACAGTCTCCTTCTGGTTTTCATTCTTTCATTGCTACTCATGGTATGTCACTCGCCTAGCAGGGGAGATGTCTGGAGTGAACTCTTATTTACCACCCTACTTTACTGTAACCCATTTCACTCTACACCACTCTATTCTACGCCACAGTGGCATAGAGTGAAGTTGGGTATGGTAGAGTGACTAGTGGGCAGCTTGAAGAACACCACACAAGTACAGATAAATGCAAGTGCAGATGTGACTAACCCTGCCCACAACCACGCCTTACCCATGACATTTGACAAACTCTATCCCAAAAATACCAGTCTACCAGAAGCAACTGCCTGTAGCAATAGTCCCAATTTAGATATACAGTGAAGTCGGGCAACAGGGAAAATAGACTAGGACTAGATGGATAAAAAAGTAGATAGTTAAAGACACATATAAAGAGCGTTTTTCGAGTGAGATTGTTTTCAGCGCTAGATGTATTAAATAAGTAGATACTTAAAGGCACATATAAAGAGCGCTGTACGTGTGAGAAAGCTTTCTGGTGCTGCCATATACCCCGAACAGACCAGAGCCCAATTTACTTCTGGTGGCAACAGTCTGTTTCTGTGAATATATTTCCAAAACTATTGATGATAAAATGTGCAAAGAGTTTGAGGGACATTGTTTGTTTCTGTAAATAAAGACAATTTACTGCCACAACACCCTTTTCAAGCAGAGGTTGAATATTGTATGAAGATCCGACAGGGAGATACACTTACATAATCCAGAAGAACCAGAAAGCGCTTTGTACATCTGTTGTGCAGCATTGTTTCAGAAGGCCACAGGAAAGTAAGTTATCTCAGAAAATGGCTCATAGAAATAACTTATTCATAAAGACCATTACAAACAATAGTGTAAAAGAAGCCCCCAAAATCTTTGAGTGCAACTTGTCATATACCTCAGTGAGATGTGGGGCTATGCATCAAACTCGGAGGGGTGGGCAAGATTGCGAAATTCATTTGTTTTCAAAATCGTGTGAAAATTTGTAGAACAATGCTTGGAATTATGTGAGATTTTGTTAATTGCACTTTCTGCTATCTTGTGTGAAACCTGAGTGTGAGGACAAACCTTTTGTTCAAGTTCACATGACATGTCTGCAGGAGACTGGTACGAGGAGAATATTCTCCCTGGTCATGGCTTTACTGCCGCTGTGGGACATATTCTGTTTCAATCTTTCATCTGTGATTGAAGAGCATGCAATGTTTCACAAATCGTGTGGAATTTCTTGAAATTCTTGTAATGCAGAAATCTCGGAAGCGAGAACTTCATACATTTCTCCAGAATTCTGAAAGTAATAAAAATCTTGCCTTGTCACAGATAAGGTGTAGGATCCAGCAGGATTCTTCAAAAAAGATTGTTTCCACCTAATTTCAGCAAGAGGGTTGCTAGTGTAACACAAGATTTAGTTAAGTATCAAAAATGCCGAATTCAAAAGCTAATTTCACCTCGTTGGTGAAAACCAAAGCATTTGGTTCAAATACCAGTTCGAAAACTAATAGACTCCGTAATTTTTCAGGCACAGAAATGGCACATTTTGTTGTTATCGCTTCAGGATTTTAAAATTAACAGAGAAAACAGGTGACTTTATTTGAACTGCATTGTGAGTTATTATAATTGACAGTTAGTGAAACTACCCAACTGCCCAACCCTACAACGCCAAAAGAGCTCAGAGCTGCTAGAAATTCTTTCACTTTCTCTTTCTAAAACTCACATTACATTTCAAAGATATCTCTGACACTCGTAAGGACCCTCTGGCAAAGGTGATTAGTAACTGTACTAAATGAGTAATTTAGACCAATTAAGTAGCGGTGAAATGGGCACTGATGCAATAGGAGTAGAATACAAATTACACCTCCTCTGTTTACATTAGTAGTTACAACCAGGAGTTACCTAGGGATAAATGTCCATGGTACTAGCAGCAAAAGAAAGTGAAAACATGCACAATTACCATTGTTGTAGGTTATGCGCCATTGTTGCTCCAATATGTAAATTAGGTGCAAAATCATTATGAGCACTCAGTGCGATTGTCAGTTATTATTTCATGGCTACATTTTTGGGAAGTAGTTTCATCGTTGAAACTACATCTGGAGTCAGTACACCAGGAGTACAAGAGTACATTTACATTGCAACTTCACAGGTAAATATATAGGGGCTTATTTACAAGCCCATTACGCCGCCTGTGAGTCACGTTGTGTGACGCTCCTGCGGCGCAACCTGCTGCGTGATATTTACAAGCACATGCAAAGTCACCCTGCGTGGCTTTATGTGTGCTTGTGAATATCGGCCCTTTTCACGCAACACTTTGCGTGTTAGGGGCGTGACATGGGTATTGCTGTGGGTGTTCCCACGCAACACCCATGTCCACTGATGCATTTTCAGATTTACGAGCAATCGTAAACCTGGAAACGCGTCAGCATGCTACGCCACCCTAGGAGTGGCGTAGCGAGGCGCAACGAGGAGAAATGTTTTCTTTTCTCCTCGTTTTTTTCTCTTTCAATGCGAGCTGCATTCTACAGCACTCATTGGAAGAGGAAATCACCTCAGTTGATTGTTGTTGTGCAGGAAGGAGCCCCTTCCTGCACAAAATCAATCTCCCCAGTACGCAGGCATCCTTGCACCATGGTGCAAGGGTGCCTGTGCTGGCGCACGGCAGCAGTTTGTGCGCCAGCACAGGGAAAAGCACAGCGATTCGACATATTGTTGTAAATATGTCGCATCCCTGGGTTTCGAAACTAACGCAGCTCGGAGCAGCAAAATGACTTGCGGCACCGCACTGCGTTAGTTTCTCCTAAATAGGGCCCATAATTTATATATATGGCTTATAACAGCTCTCTTCTGGTATGAGAAAGTCTCGAGACTTTCTTGTACCAGGAGAGAGCTCTTCTAAGCATAATTACAGAGCTTGGCATAGCGCTGAACTCTGGCACCACCGGCAGGAGCCCGCAGGCAGTACGCCACTATTTCTGAAGGATATATGTGTGTATATATATCATCATCATCAAAAACTTTATTTGGGCTCAGTGGCCATAAAAGTGCATATAAAAATCAATACATAGAAATAAAGAAATAGAACAATAAGATCATTTAAAACAACTTCAAGGTGAATTTCAATTCATATAAACCAACAATTCTGGCCTAATGCATCACATAAAAATCCAGACTGTACAATTAAAACAATAGCAAGATAAAATCACTGATTAGAATTTCAAATAGCAACAGCAATAAAACGCAAGCCGTCAGCCAAGCATCCTTTTCTGCCTAACCCTCCACATATCTATCAGAAACCGAGAGACAGCAAATACAATACATTGGCTAGTATTGCTTCTTAAAATTGTGTACGCAGTCCTGTAATCCCTGAAAGCCAGGTTGCGGCAAGCAGTTACAATTCTCTTCTTCCTAATACCTTGATATGTTGGGCAGAAAAATACAACATGCTCAGCCATTTCCGCCGCCTTGGGGCAGAATGGGCAGAAACTTTTGGAGTCAGGGTCATCGTATTTCCATGAAGTAGTAAAGGAGTGGATTGGTAGAGTACCCATATGAAATTTGATGTACAAAGAGTTCGCAGAAGGGGTTCTATCTCATCCAAACAAGCCTCCAAATGATATTCAGCTTAAAACTCCAAAAAGGAGGCAGTAAGCCCGAGTGCAACATATGGTTTGGTAGTCAATGTGGCGCCAACAGGCGCGATTTTAGTCTTACTTGGAAACTGAAATGGCATCCTCTGGCGGAGACCAAATCCGTGTATGTATATCTATATCTATATCTATATATATATATATATACTGTCCTCTACCGTTTATGCTTGCACTTTGGTCTAAATAAAGCACTGTTTTTTGGAATACTTGCCGGTTGTGGTGCTGTGATCCTTCGCCGAAGCTCCATGATTGGGAAGGAGGTTTGGAGGAATATTAAACATATATATATATATATATATATATATATATATATATATTCACTGAAAAAACCATAGGTTTCAGACACGTTATAGTTACAAATTAGCATTTAAAAAACCTTTGAAATTCACTGAAAAAACCATAGGTTTTAGGGACAGTTATAGTTACTTGGACATTGCACTCGTACAAAACCCGTGAAATTCCCCCGTTATAGTTAGTTCAGCTAACTATAACTCGCGCCCCGCAATGCACTGCTGATGACGTCACATATTACATCACTCATGACATGGTCAGTGACATCACTGATGACATCACTGATGACATCTCAAATCACATCACTGATGACATCATCCAGTGACTGTGTGTTTCTGTAAAGTTTAAATATTTTTAATATATATAGGAAAAGACGTATTGAAGAATGAGTGGGTGTGTAAGTGTCTGTATGGATGATTTAGTAGGTGCGTGACTGACTCTATAAGTGAGTGATTTAACGTATCTTACTGAATGCATGGGTTAGTGACTAAACTGGGTGAATGCCTGTATCCGTCTGTCTGTTGCTGTGTAAGTGGCTGCATGTGTTTGTGAATAGCTAAATGAGTGTCTATATGAGTTATTGAATGCTTGTCTGAGTATCTGTATGGGTGCCTGAGTGTTTGTGTGGGAGGGGTGTGTGCAACTCTGTGCATAGATGTGTGAGTGGGTGATTCACTGGGTGGATGGTTTCAAGAGTGCATCTGTGATAGACTGTATGGGTGGGTAAGTGTGTGTAAGAGTGTGTTAGTGAGTGAATGTATGTCCCAGTGGTACATGTGTGAGTAACTACATATGTGAAAGGCAGTATATATGTGTGTTGGAGTATATAAATAGCTATAAGCAAGAGTGAGTGATTGTGATAGTGGCTGTATGGATGAGTGTGTGCTTGTATCAGTGATTGTATAAGAGCGTAACAATGTGCTACTATTTGTATGAGTAAGTGAGCTGGTGTGTGTATAACTGTATAGGTGAGTAAATGGCAGTGTGTTTAATTATTTGCATGACTGACTAGGTGTCTGAGTATCTCTATGGATGAGTGGCGTTGTTTGAGTGTCTATATAGGAGTAAGAGTGCATATGATAGTCCTGTACTGAGTGACCGTAAGTATGAGTGACTGTACGGGTGAGTGAGTGGATGTGTGTGTGTAGACCTAAGAATCAGTGAGTGGGTATGTAGTTATTGGTGTTGGAGTGTCTATGGTTTTGCGAATGGCAGTCTGTAATTTAGAGTGGGTGTATCAAAGATTATATTAGGGTGTGAGGAGGTGCATCAGATTATCACGTGGATGATGTCATCAGTGATGTCATTTGAGATGTCATCAGTGATGTCATCAGTGATGTCACTGACCATGTCATGAGTGATGTAATATGTGACGTCATCAGCAGTGCATTGCGGGGCGCGAGTTATAGTTAGCTGAACTAACTATAACGGGGGAATTTCACGGGTTTTGTACGAGTGCAATGTCCAAGTAACTATAACTGTCCCTAAAACCTATGGTTTTTTCAGTGAATTTCAAAGGTTTTTTAAATGCTAATTTGTAACTATAACGTGTCTGAAACCTATGGTTTTTTCAGTGAATTTCAAAGGTTTTTTAAATGCTAATTTGTAACTATAACGTGTCTGAAACCTATGGTTTTTTCAGTGAATTTCAAAGGTTTTTTAAATGCTAATTTCTAACTATAACGTGCCTGATACCTACGGTTTTTTCAGTGAATTTCAAAGGTTTTGTAAATGACAATTTTTAAATGTATTAATTGTTATATTAACTTTTTTCATACTAATTTACTACATTTTTAGAAACAATTTTTTTTTACATATTTTATTTTTTAAATTACATTGTAATTACATTATACATTACATTACAAAAATACTTTCTCAGAATGAATTACTTTAGTTTAAATACTTTGCACATAGGCAATAGACTTTTAAGTACAGTAGTTACAGTTGTTGCAATGGGCAACACATTTTCAAACACAATGCAACATTCAGCTCAATGTGAATTTCTAGTTAAATGCAATTAGTTACTTTATGGATTACTTTTCTAACCACAGGACTGGATCCTAGATTCAGTCCTGGTACATCTCCTGTAAACAGTTGAGTAAAAGCGTTTTGGTTACAGTCGTGATTTTTAAGGAATATTATTGTATTTTAAAAGTTGACACTTAGAAACTTTTTCTCATAGAATCACCAATGTTATCCTATGGAAGGAAATTCACTTAGCAGGTAAAAACTGTTATCGTTACTTTTTCTTACTCAGTGTTGGATCCTGGATCCAGCACTGGTGCATCTCCTGTAAACAGTTGAAAGAATGCGTTTAAGTCATACAGGTGATTTTTAAGGAATATTTGTAGTTTGTAAAAATCAACACTTTGAAACTTTTTGCTGAAAACCAGACAATGGATTCCTATGGAAGAAAATATAAGTTACTGGTAAGTACGGTTAAAATTACTTTTCAGGGTCAGTGCTGGGCTAAAAGATGCAGCACTGGGTTCTCTCCTGATAACAGGTGAGTAAATTGGTATTCGTACTTTGGTTGATTTTAGAGGAATATTATAAAGTTCAAAAACTCCACACTTAGAAGAATTTCCAAGTGAAACCAGTCAATGTTAGCCTATGAAGGTAATTCAAGTTACCGGTAAGTACGGTTAAAATTACTTTTCAGGACCAGTACTGGGCTGAAAGATGCAGCAATGAGGTCTCTCCTGATAACAGGTGAGTAAATCAGAATTCGTATTTCGGCTGATTTTAGAGGAATATTTGTATGTTTCAAAAATCAACACTTAGAAACTTTTTCAGCAAAAAGCAGGCAATAATATCCTATGGAAGGAAATTCAAGTTACTGGTAAGTACGGTTAAAATTACTTTTGAGGATCAGTACTGGGCTGAAAGATGCAGCACTGAGGTCTCTCCTGATAACAGGTGAGTAAATCGGAATTTGTATTTCGGCTGTTTTTAGAGGAATATTTTAAAGTTCCAAAACTCCACACTTAGAAGAATTTCCAAGTGAAACCAGTCAATGTTAGCCTATGGAAGGAAATTCAAGTTACTGGTAAGTACGGTTAAAATTACTTTTCAGGACCAGTACTGGGCTGAAAGATACAGCACTGAGGTCTCTCCTTATAACAGGTGAGTAAATCGGAATTCGTATTTCGGCTGATTTTAGAGGAATATTTGTATGTTTCAAAAATCAACACTTAGAAGAATTTCCAACTGAAACCAGTCAATGTTAGCCTATGAAGGAAATTCAAGTTACTGGTAAGTACGGTTAAAATTACTTTTCAGGATTAGTACTGGGCTGAAAGATGCAGCACTGAGGTCTCTCCTGATAACAGGTGAGTAAATCGGAATTCGTATTTCGGCTGATTTTAGAGGAATATTTTAAAGTTCCAAAACTCCACACTTAGAAGAATTTCCAAGTGAAACCAGTCAATGTTAGCCTATGGAAGGAAATTCAAGTTACTGGTAAGTACGGTTAAAATTACTTTTCAGGACCAGTACTGGGCTGAAAGATACAGCACTGAGGTCTCTCCTTATAACAGGTGAGTAAATCGGAATTCGTATTTCGGCTGATTTTAGAGGAATATTTGTATGTTTCAAAAATCAACACTTAGAAACTTTTTCAGCAAAAAGCAGGCAATGATATCCTATGGAAGGAAATTCAAGTTACTGGTAAGTACGGTTAAAATTACTTTTGAGGATCAGTACTGGGCTGAAAGATGCAGCACTGAGGTCTCTCCTGATAACAGGTGAGTAAATCGGAATTCGTATTTCGGCTGATTTTAGAGGAATATTTTAAAGTTCCAAAACTCCACACTTAGAAGAATTTCCAAGTGAAACCAGTCAATGTTAGCCTATGGAAGGAAATTCAAGTTACTGGTAAGTACGGTTAAAATTACTTTTCAGGACCAGTACTGGGCTGAAAGATACAGCACTGAGGTCTCTCCTGATAACAGGTGAGTAAATCGGAATTCGTATTTCGGATGATTTTAGAAGAATATTTGCACAATGGTGAAGGGAGGGGCGGGGCCTGAGGTGACATCTGTGCAAACGCGCCCCGTGGCGCGTTTTAAGTTGGGGGATTAAGTCCCCTTGAATCCTGAGGGTCCCTAGGGGCCAACTAGCCCACCAGGAACCTCCAATATGCGCCAGGGGCTGCGTTGCAGAGACGTGTAGAGAGGCCACACCCCTTTTACACCTCTCTGCAACGCAGCTCTGTGGCGCTTTCTGGATGTACCTGTTGGGCTAGTTGGCCCCCAGGGACCCTCAGGATTAAAGGGGATTTAATTCCCCATCTTAAAACGCGCCACGGGGCCTGTTTGCACACAAGTCACCTGAAGCCCCGCCCCTCCCTTCACCACTGTGCAAACGCGCCCCGTGGCGCGTTTTAAGTTGGGGGATTAAGTCCCTTGAATCCTGAGGGTCCCCGGAGTCCAACTAGCCCACCATATACCTCCAAAAAGCGCCACAGAGCTGCATTGCAGAGAGGTGTAAAAGGGGTGTGGCCTCTCTACACGTCTCTGCAACGCAGCCCCTGGCGCATATTGGAGGTTCCTGGTGGGCTAGTTGGCCCCCAGGGACCCCCAGTATTCAAGGGGAATTGTTCCCCTCTGCAAACGCGCCAGGGGCGCGTTTGCAGAGTGGTGAAGGAAGGGGCGGGGCCTGCGGGCCCGATCGTTTTTATTTTTATTTTATTTTTTGTCCCCTGAAGGGGGGCTGTGTAGCCCCTTCCTTTTTCCTGTTTTTGGGCCCTGGGGACCCCATCCCCCAGGGCCTTACCCCTTTTTTTTAATTTTTTTTTTTTTTAAACGGGAAGGGGCCGCGTGGCCCCCTTCCCTGGGCCTGTATTGGCCCCGGGACCCCATCCCCCAGGGCATGGCCTTTTTTTTATTTTCTTGGGAGGGGGCTGCGTGGCCCCCTCCTCAGGCCATTTAAGGCCCCGGGGACCCCATCCCCCGGGGCCGGCCTTTCCATTTTTTTTATTTTTTTTTCTTTTTTGGGGAGGGGGCCGCGTGGCCCCCCTCCTGGGCCACTACTTGCCCCGGGGACCCCATCCCCCGGGGCTGGCCCTCTCCGTTGGGGACTGTGGGGGTCCCCAATCCCCACAGTCCCGCCGGCTCCCCACGTCCCTTGGGAGCCGGCATTGCTGTTCCACATGGGGAGCAGCTGACATGCTGCTCCCCATGTGGAAAGCAATCGGCTTTGGATATTGGAAGAGAGAGCAGGTTTCCCTGCTCTCTCTTCCAATATCCAAAGCAGTTTGCTATGGCAGGACGGGAGCCGCGAGGCTCCCGTCCTGCCATAGCAAACTACAGTGTCCCGGGGTAGGCACCTCGGGACACTGCAGGAGCCGGCCCTGGGGGGTGGCGGTCCCCAGGGCCATCAAAGGCTCCAGGAGTGGGGCCGCGCGGCCCCCTCCCTACATCAGCACAGCCCCGGGGAGGTGGTGGTCCCCGGGGCCTCGGGGTCCAAAACGGACCCCCATTTTAATTTGTTAGTGCCCCGGGAGGTGGCGGTCCCCGGGGCGTGTGGGGGGCTGGAGCCCCCGACACAGGTTGTTTAATTTTTTTAAAAAGCCCCGGGGAGGTGGTGGTCCCCGGGGCTGCGGGAGGGCTCAGAGCCCTCCCGCACCATTTTAAAAGAAAGCCCCGGGGGTGGCGGTCCCCGGGGCTTGGGGGCCCTTGAGGCCCCCACACATAAAATTAAACCCCCACCATGCCCCCGGGACTTGGGCCACCCGGGGGCAAAATACAATCGAAGCGCGGGAGACCGCGCTTCGATGTTTTTCGGCAGGATTCGTGCACCCTGAGCGCATCCTGCCGATTTAAAAAAAAAAATTTATTTTATTTTTGCCCAGGGGGTCCTTGTGGGACCCCTGAGCAAACCTAGGGGTCAGGGTGTTTCTACCCTGCCCCCTTTGTGCGCTTTGCGCACTTGTTTCTGTCCCTCGGTTCTACCGAGGGACAAAATGGCTGCCAACATTTCCTGAATGGAATGTTGACAGCCAGCTGACAGCCAATTAACATGCAGCTCGTGATCGGGACGGTGCGCGCAGGGTGCGCTCAGGGTGCGCGAATCCTCCGTGCCCATAGATATATATGTACTTTTACTTTTGATTTTCTCAGCAACTACTGAATGGATTTACACCATTTAACAAAAGGGTTCTTTCTGAACCAAGAACTACCTCTTTGCCAAATTTGGTGTAATTCCGTTCAGCAGTTCGGGCTGTAGCCGTGTCTAAAGTTTCCTATGGAAAATTGCATGGGGAAAACACGTTTTGGGACCCCCTTTTTCTCGGCCCCCGCTTGACGAATCCCCCGAGACTTTCAGGGTAGGAGCGGACCGGAGCGCCCCACAAAGTTTGAAAATTTTGCGAAGATACGTCAACCGGCAAGAGAGTTATTTCAAATAGAATGTCGCGGATTTCCTATGGATAATAGGTTGTAACTATAACTATCTACTGGCGACCGCCAGTATATAATATATATATATATATATATATTCTTTAAAAAAAAAAAAAATTATTAATCCACAGTATCACAAAGACAAACAAATCTTCACAAAGTACAAGACCTCAAAAAAGTAAAATAAAAAAACAAAAGACCCTTAATACAGTTATCTTACAAAACTCAAATTCACAAATTCATATGGTCAAACAGCGCCCCCCAAACATAAATGCCCATTTTCCGTTTCCTAGAGCCTTTAGCCGAATACAGACTAAACTCTAAATTAAATATACTATAAATCCGGGCTCGCCACATTTCAAAAGCTGGAGCTTCGGGCTGCAACCACAAGGAAGCCACACAGAGGCGAGCCACAGCCATGGCCATAAAGAGTAAATAACGATGCTTATACATAGGTCTGCCTCGCTCTACATCTTCACCCGTCCCTAGTAACATCCTAGAGGCTGAGAATTTAATAGGCTCACTAGTAAGACCTGACAAAAACTTTTCGATATGATTGATATATAGAGCCATTTTACCACAAGAATAAAAAATATGCAGACTATTGGCATTGTCAGCACCACAACGAAAGCATTTGCCATCATTCCTCCCCCCCCATTTCAGCAACTTTGCTGGAGTAAGATATAGATTAAACATAGTTTTGTAAAATTGGGCCTTAACTTAAGGTTCGCAGATAAACAAGCTTCGCCCGCTATTGCAATAGCTTTCTCCAAAGAGACTATCTGTTCTCCCAAAACATTGGCCCATTTAATATTATGCTTCTCCAAGTCATCTGCCCTGGAGGTTAAAAGGATTTTATAAAGAACCCCTATTTTCTCCTGACGCCTAATGGCCTCTATGAGTTTGTGCGGTGTTGAATCTATATTCTGTTTGCCCAAAAAATCCCGAGTCTGTAGAAATTTAAAAAACTGCGTCTTGGGTAAATTATATTTCGTTGCAAAGTCCGAGAAGGAAGGATACAACCCTCCTACTTCGTAAAAATCTCCAATTTGTAGAATACCCTTACTTCTCCAACTTATTGCCACATGGTCCCAAAAATCGCTGGAAGTATCCCTATGGCATTAGTAAGTGTACAATAAGTTAACTCCTCCAAACAAATTTTTTTCCGAATAGTTTTCCATACCTTAAAAACAGCCTCTAAGACTTTGAAGCGCGTTCTTTTGTAATAGCTGCCATCTAGTTCTTTAAACAAACAATTCTTAACCTCTGCTCCTAATAGCATATGATAAATTGACGGGGCTTCTGCTAAATTGCTGACCTCTTCTCCCGTTAATAATATCTGCATATTAAATAAAAGACAAGTGTAATAATAAAATGTAAAATCAGGGACCGACCACCCACCCCTCTCTCTTGGAAGAGTCATAAATCGTGCGGCTCGTCTAGGTTTCCCCGGAGCCCACAGGAATTTAGCACAAAGTGCCTGCAGATGTTGAAGTTGGGCACGCGAAATTTCTAGGGGAACTGATCTAAAAAAATATAGGACCCTAGGGAGTATATTCATTTTCAAAATGTTACCTCTACCCACCAATGAAAGATGGAGTCGCTCCCATCTGTCTAAAGATTCTTTAACACTACAAATAATAGCCCCCCAATTACCCTCAACCAAATCTTTCATAGACGCCCGAATTTTTATCCCTAAATATGTAGCGTCCCTTACCACTCTTAGATCATCAGGCATACTATTATTTGTGCAGAGAATTTGCGTTTTCGTTATATTCAACTTATAACCAGATATCTCACCGAATTCTTGTGCCAAACGCTCCACCTCAGTAATAGCCATGACCGGATCCGATGTGGTAATGGCTATATCATCCGCATACGCGAAAACTGAATAATGAATTCCCTGAACAGTGAAAGGTTTCACCCAAGTGCTTTTTTCCAACATGTTTACGAAAGGGTTGATATAGGGCAAACAACAGGGGCGAACAAGGACACCCCTGTCGTGTTCCTCTAGTTATTTTAACAGGATCCGATACCACCCCCATAGAGCATATCCTAGCTACCGGTGATCGATATAATACTTGTATAGCCTGAATAAACCCCTGTCCAAACCCCATCCGATACAAAATACTCCACAAATAGTCCCAGGCAACGTGATCGAACGCTTTTTCCGCGTCAAGTAATATTAGCCCTAAATCCCTACATTCCACCTGGGCTATATCAAATAAAGTCACTACTTTGTTAATATGGGATACCGTCCCTCGACCAGGAATGAAGCCATGTTGGTGTAGGGAGACCAGTGGATAAATAACCTTTGCCAACAGGTTTGCCAGAATTTTTGCCTAAATTTTCCCGTCACAATTAACCAGTGAAATCGGTCGGTAAGAACCCGGGAGCTCTGGCGGTTTTTCCTTCTTCCTAAATACCACAATTCTGGCTTCATCCCAAGACTGAGGTGCTTGCCCAGTTTGTGCTGCACGAAAGGTTGCCAACATATCGGTTTTAATATCCTGAAAAAAGGCCCTATAGACCTCACCAGGAAGCTTATCTGGCCGTGCAGCCTTACCAATCGCCAAATTATTAATAGTCATCTCTAACTCCTCCATTGTGATAGGGCTATACAGTATCACTACCTCCTCCTGATCTACCTGCACAAAATCATCTTGAATACACAAATTGCTCGTTGAATCCCGTGGCTTCTGCTCTGTATATAAATCTGTATAGAACTTATGCAAAATCGTAAGAATGAGTCATAATTCCCAAAGCATTTCTACGACCCGCAATTCTGTGGGAGGCCTCCTTCGAACGTAGCCTTAACGCTAAACATCGACCTACCGCCTCACCATACTCATGACATTCCTTTTTATAGATTAAATATTTCCGAGCATTTTCCTTGTTCCATAAAAGATTAATATTTGCCCGACATCTAGCCGCATTAGTTTGAAGATCAGCAATATCATCATGCTGCGATATCTCTT
Organism: Calotriton arnoldi; assembly: GCA_963921515.1. Classification (NCBI taxonomy): domain Eukaryota; kingdom Metazoa; phylum Chordata; class Amphibia; order Caudata; family Salamandridae; genus Calotriton; species Calotriton arnoldi. Next base: position 1,000,788 of record CAWUFW010001141.1, read on the forward strand.
GAACAAGTTTTTCTTCCGCCATTCTCAATTTAGAATATAATTCCTGTAGTTCCAATTTTGCTTTCTTTTGATAATACAGCCCAAAACTCAATACTTCTCCTCTAAAGCAAGCTTTAAAAGTGTCCCACAGAACCGCTACTGATACAGAGTGCCTATTATTATAAAAAAATCTTGAATCCATATCTGCATGTGCTCTCTAAAAACACTATCAAGCAAGAGCTTCCTATCAAATGAGAAAGTTTTTGGGATTCTAACTACAGAAAGTGAGGGGATTTCTATGACTATTGGTGCGTGATCAGAGGTAACCCTAGGGAATATATGCATCTGTGCACCAGTAAGTAATGCCGAAGTTATACAAAAATAATCAAGACGTACAGACTTCTGATGGGGATGGGAGTAAAACGTAAACCCAGGCGCAGGCGCTCGGGGAAAGTCCCAAGCATCCACTAACCCATGATCCCTTAATAAATTGTACAGTGACTTAAACACCCTGGGTTTCCTCCACTTGTACCCTTGTACCCCACCCTGTAATTCTTTATTAATCAAATTTATATTAAAATCGCCACATAATACCAGAGGAGTCGGCCACAGTGCAAGTTCTAAAATCAGTTCTTCCAGGGCTATAGGTTCATCAAGGTTAGAACCATAGACAGTACATAATGTAAACTTTACACTCCCTAAGCAGCATTCCACAATTGCCCACCATCCCAATTTATCTACTAACAGTCGACCCGAGGTCCGGATGGCTGATTTAGCAAGTATCGCGACCCCATGGTCAGTGATGTCACTGACCATGTCATGAATGATGTAATATGTGACGTCATCAGCAGTGCATTGTGGGGGCGTGAGTTGCCGAATTTCTCTGGTTTTGTACGAGTGAAATGTCCAACTAACTATAACGTCCTTGAAACCCGTGGTTTTTTCAGTGAATTTCTAAGGTTTTTTAAATGCTAATTTCTAACTATAACGTGCCTGAAACCTATGGTTTTTTCAGTGAATTTCAAAGGATTTTTAAATGCTAATTTCTAACTATAACGTGCCTGAAACCTATGGTTTTTTCAGTGAATTTCAAAGGTTTTTTAAATGCTAATTTCTAACTATGCCTACAGAGGTAGGACATGTGAAGAAAGAGGAACAAACGCACAGAAAGAAGCAAAAGAAATGCAGAAAGAGGCAACAGAAGTCCAGAAAGACGAAGAAAAGTGCAGGAAGAAGCAAGACATGTGCAGAAAGAACCAACAGAGGAGCAGAAAGAGGCTTTGTTGCAAAATCATCCTGTGCCCCCAACTTTTTTCTGACGGGTACTGGTGGTAACTGACTCTGACTAACCAGGCCTAGAGCCAGTGCTATGCTAAAAGACACTTAGAATACAGTGAAAACACCTACTTACACTAGGGAACACTATGCGTTGGGGTACCCCTGTGATTAGCATGACCTCCTCTGTAAGGCCCTAGTCCATAATAGGGCAGGGGGATTAAAACTACCTCTAAATCAGAGGTGCAGAAAGATGCTTCTTTAAGTAGTAGTCACGTTTGCAGAGTGGTGGAGAAAGGGTGCTGGGCGTCCGACCAGCGTTCAGGAATTCCGCTGCGTAGGACTTACAGGAGGTACCAGGAGGGCTTCTTGGCCCCCAAACTCCCTCAGGACTAAATTGGACTTCATCCCCCATCCCGTAGTCTGCCAGGAGGCGCGTTTGCAGAGTGGTGGAGAAAGGGGGGCATGGCCTCTGAAGACGTCTTAGCAATCCCACTGTGTGGGACTTACTGGAGGTAACAAGAGGAATAGTTGGCCCCCAAGGACATCCTTGGGGGCCAACTTCCCCTCCTATTACCTCCAGTAAGTCCCACACAGCAGCATTGGTAAGTACTCGTACCAGGCCACGCCCCCTTTGCCCACCACTCTACAAACGTGCTCCCTGGCGCGCTCTTGGATGGGGATTGAAGTCCCCTTCGCTGCTGGGGGCCTTTAGGGGCCAACTAGCCTACCTCTTACCTCCAGTAATCCCCACGCAGTGGGATTGGTGAGAGGTAGACAAAGGTCACGCCCCCTTTCTCCACCACTCTGCAAACACGCCCCCTGGCGTGTTGTTAGTTGGGGAATTAATTCCCCTTGAATACTGAGGGTCCCTGGGGGCCAACTAGCCCACCAGGTACCTCCAATATGTGCCACAGAGCTGCGCTGCAGAGACGTGGTCTGAGGCCACGCCCCTTTTTACACCACTCTGCAACGCAGCTCTGTGGTGCTTACTGGAGGTACCTGGTGGGCTAGTTGGCCCTCAGGGACCCTCAGGATTCAAGGGGACTTAATCCCCCAATTTACAATGCGCCAGGGGGCGTGTTTGCACTCTTGTCATATCAGGCCCCACCCCCTCCCTGCACCACTGTGAAAACGCGCCCCTTGGCGCGTTGTAAGTTGGGGAATTAAGTCCCCTTGAATCCTAAGGGTCCCTGGGGGCCAACTAGCCCACCAGGTACCTCCAGTAAGCACCACAGAGCTGCGTTGCAGAGTGGTGTAAAAAGGGGTGTGGCCTCAGACCACCTCTCTGCAACGCAGCTCTGTGGCGCAAACTGGAGGTACCTGGTGGGCTAGTTGGCCCCCAGGGACCCTCAGTATTCAAGGGGAATTAATTCCCCAAATAACAACGCGCCAGGGGGTGCGTTTGCAGTGTGGTGGAGAAAGGGGGCGTGGCCTCCGGCTAGATGCTGGCGTTTTTTAAATAGTTTTTTACAAGGGGGGCTGTGTGGCCCCCCTTCTTTTATATTTTTGGGGCCCTATTCATTTAAAAAAAAAAAAAAAAAAATCAGGAAGGGTGCCGCGTGGCCCCCCTCCCGAGGCCAATTTCGCCCCAAGGACCCCTTCATGGGCAGTAATTTCTTTTTTTTTTTAACTTAATTCTTTGGAGGGGGCCGCGTGGCCCTGGGGGGTGGCGGTCCCCAGGGCCATCAAGGGCTCCAGGAGGGGGGCTGCGTGGCCCCGCTCCCATCATATGCACAGCCCCGGGGAGGTGGTGGTCCCCGGGGCTTGGGGGGCCCCACCGGGCCCCCCGCAAATAATTCAAGAAAGCCCCAGGGAGGTGGCAGTCCCCGGGGCTTGGGGGGGTCTGTGAGGCCCCCCCACACTATTTTTTTTATGTAGAAGCCCCGGGGAGGTGGCGGTCCCCGGGGCAGCGGGGGGCCATGTGCCCCCATGCATATTTAAGAAAAGCCCCGGGGGCTAGTGGTCCCCGGGGCTTGGCCCCCCACAGATTAAAAAACAAGCCCCGGGGAGGTGGCGGACCCCGGGGCTGCTGGAGGGCCGCGTGCCCTCCCACACATAATCTACATAGAGGTGGCAGTCCCCGGGGCTGCGGTGGCCCCCGCGGGCCCCCACAAATAAATAAATGATTGCCCCCGGGACCTGGCCCACCCGGGGGCTTTTTGAAAATGAAGCGCGGGAGCCCGCGCTTCGTTTTTTTTTTATTTTCACGGCAGGATTCGCGACCCCAACATGAATTCTGCCATTTAAAAAAATATATATGCTTTTTGTGTCCCTGGGGGTCTTTGTTGGACCCCCTGAGCAGGCCTAGGGGGTCTGGGTGTTTCTACCCTGCCCCCTTTTCTTCTTTTTCATGTTTTTTTTTTCTGATTTCTTGTGACTCGGTTACCGAGTCACAAGATGGCTGCCAACACTTCCTTGTTTGGAATGTTGGCAGCCACTGAGAGTGAAGCTCGTGCCCGGGAGGGTTCGCAAACCCTCCTCGGTGCTCAGATATCAAAACTTTTTCTTTTTTAAATTTCTCAGGAACTACTGAATGGATTTACACCATTTAACAAAAAGGGCTCTTTCTGAACCAAGACCTACCTTTTTGCCAAATTTGGTGTAATTCCGTTCAGGAGTTCGGGCTGTAGCTTTGTCTAAAGTTTCCTATGGAAAATTACATGGGGAAAACGCATATTAGGAACCCCCTTTTTTCTCAGCCTTTGCTTGACGAATCACCCCGAAACTTTCAAGACAGGAGCTGACTGGAGCACCCCACTAGTTTTGAAAATTTCGCGAAGATTCGTCAAACGACGCCAAAGTTATTGGGAAAACAAAAAACACTTTTTGAATAGAAACGAGGTCCTAACTATAACTACATACTGGCAATCGCCAGTAGGTAACATATATATATATATATATATATATATATATATATATATATATATATATATATATATATCCACACAAACCCTCCAGCAAGCAGAAGGAAGAGGCCACACGGGGAATCCAGGAGAAGGTCTTTAATAGGAAAGCAACTCTGGCATAATGCATTTCGACTTCAATGTCTTCCTCAGATGCCGTTGCAACACTGAATGAGCCTCGCGCCACCACTTTTGAATGTTTCTGCAGTCCTCCCTTAATTGGAAAGGCACACCTCCCCTACCTTGTGATCGCTCACCAGGTGTAGTTCCATCAGTCCTACAACTCCCAGAATGCATCAACTCTCGGAGGGTGATGCGTGGGGAACTTGGTGATGAAAATCCATGTGGCATCGGTGTACTGCAGAGCGGGGCGCTGTGTCCAGTGTAAAAATCAAACCTCAGACCTCCCTGGGTCCCCGCATTCGTTCCAACCCCACAGGCACAAGTCCGCCGGATCATGAGCTGGTTTAATATATATATATTAACTGAAAAAACCATAGGTTTTAGGGACAGTTATAGTTAGTTGGACATTTCACTCGTACAAAACCATAGAAATTCCCCCGTTATAGTTAGTTCAGCTAACTATAACTCGCGCCCCGCAATGCACTGCTGATGACGTCACATATTACATCACTCATGACATGGTCAGTGACATCACTGATGACATCTCAAATGACGAGTGAAATGTCCAACTAACTATAACTGTCCCTAAAACCTATGGTTTTTTCAGTGAATTTGTAAGGTTTTTTAAATGCTAATTTCTAACTATAACGTGCCTGAAACCTATGGTTTTTTCAGTGAATTTCAAAGGTTTTTTAAATGCTAATTTCTAACTATAACGTGCCTGAAACCTATGGTTTTTTCAGTGAATTTCAAAGGTTTTCAAATGCTAGTTTGTAACTATGCCTACAGAAGTAGGACATGTGAAGAAAGAAGAAAAAACGCACAGAAAGAAGCAAAAGAAATGTAGAAAGAAACAGAAGTCCACAAAGACGAAGAAAAATGCAGGAAGAAGCAAGACGTGCAGAAAGAACCAACAGAGGAGCAGAAAGAGGCCTTGTTGCAAATTCATCCTGTGCCCACACCTTTTCCAGACGGGTACTGGTGGTAACTGACTCTGACTAAACAGGCCTAGAGCCAGTGCTATGGTCAAAGACACTTACAATACAGTTAAAACACCTACATACATTAGGGAACACTATGCGTTGGGGTACCCCTGTGATTAGCATGACCTCCTCTGTAACTCCCTAGTACATAATAGGGCAGGGGGATTAAAACTACCTCTTAAAACGCGCCATGGGGCGCGTTTGCACACTGGTGTAGGGAGGGGGGGCCTGAGGTTACATGTGTGCAAACACGCCCTCTGGCCGTTTTAAGTTGGGGGATAAAGTCCCCTTGAATCCTAAGGGTCCCTGGGGTCCAACTAGCCCACCAGGTACCTCCAGTAAGCGCCACAGAGTTGCGTTGCAGAGAGGTGTAAAAAGGGGCATTGCCTGGACCACCTCTCTGCAACGCAGCGCAGTGGCGCTTACTGGAAGCACCTGGTGGGCTAGTTGGCCCCCAGGGGCCCTCATGATTGAAGGGGAATTAATTCCCCAACTTAAAACGCGCCACAGGGCGTGTTTGCACACGTCACCTCAGGCCCCGTCCCCTCCCTTCACCACTGTGTAAACACGCCCTGTGGCCGTTTTAAGTTGGCAAATTAAGTCCCCTTGAATCCTGAGGGTCCCAGGGGTCCAACTAGCCCACTAAGTACCTCCAGTAAGCGCCACAGAGCTGCGTTGCAGAAAGGTGTAAAAAGGGGTGTGGCCTCTGAACACCTCTCTGCAACGCAGCTCCCTGGCGCATACTGGAGGTACCTGGTGGGCTAGTTGGCCCCCAGGGACCCTCAGTATTCAAGGGCAATTAATTCCCCAACTTACAACTCGCCAGGGGGCGCGTTTGCACAGTGGTGAAGGAAGGGGGTGGGCCTGAGGTGACATGTGTACAAACACGCCCTGTGGCGCGTTTTAAGTTGGGGAATTAATTCCTCTTCAATCCTGAAGGTCCCTGGGGGCCAACTAGCCCACCAGGTACCTCTAGTATGCGCCAGGGACCTGCCTTGCAGAGAGGTGTTCAGAGGCCATGCCCCTTTTTACACCACTCTGCAACGCAGCTCTGTGGCGCTAACTGGAGGTACCTGGTGGGCTAGTTGGCCCCCAGGGACCCTCCGGATTGAAGAGGAATTAATTCCCCAACTGAAAATGCTCCACAGGCTGTGTTTCCACACATGTCACCTCAGGCCCCGCCCCCTCCCTTCACCACTGTGCAAACGCGCCCTGTGGCCCCCCCTCCTGAGGCCATTTTCGGCCCCGGGGACCCCATCCCCCGGGGCATGGCCATTGTTTTTTTTTTTGTAAATAATTGGAGGGGGGCTGCGTGGCCCCCCTCCTCAGGCCATTTATGGCCCCGCGGACCCCATCCCCTGGGGCCGGCCTTTGCGTGTTTTTTTTTTTAAAGTTTTTTTTTATTATGGGGAGGGGGACCGCGTGGCCCCCCTTCCAGGCCACTCATGGCCCCGGGGACCCCATCCCCCGGGGCCTGGCCTCTCGTTGGGGACCGTGGGGGGGTCCCCAATCCCCCCACGGTCCCGCCGGCTCCCCGCGTCCTGCGGGAGCCAGCATTGTTTTTCCACAAGGGGAGCTGCTGACATGCAGCTCCCCTTATGGAAAAGCAATTCTGCTTTGCTTCATTGAAGCGAGAGCAGGTTTCCCTGCTCTCGCTTCAATGAAGCAAAGCAGAGTTTGCAATGACAGGGCGGGAGCCGCGAGGCTCCCGCCCTGTCATTGCAAACAGCAGTGTCCCGTGGGTGGGCACCCTGGGACACTGCAGGAGCCGGCCCTGGGGGGTGCCGGTCCCCAGGGCCATCACGGGCTCCAGGAGGGGGGCCGCGCGGCCCCCCTCCCACCTGTTGCACAGCCCCGGAGGTGGTGGTCCCCGGGGCTCGGGGGTCCGTAACGGACCCCCAAATTTACATTTTAAGTGCCTTGCGGGGGTGGCGGTCCCCGGGGCGTGTGGGGGGGCTCGAGCCCCCCCACACATGTATTTTTTTTTTTTTAAATGAAGCCCCGGGGTGGCGGTCCCCGGGGCTGGGGGGGCTGTGAGCCCCCGCCGCAAATATGTAAGATAAGCCCCGGGGGGTGGCGGTCCCCGGGGCCCCTTTGAGCCCCCCATCACAATACTACTATTGCCCCCGGGATTTGGCCCACCCGGGGGCTGAATATTAACAAAGCGTGGGACGCCGCGCTTCGTTGGTTTTTTTTTCTCGGCACGATCCGCGCACCCTGCGCTTATTTTGCCGATTAAAAAAAATAATAATTTTTTTGGGGGCCCTGGGGGTCCTTGTGGGACCCCCTAAGCAGGCCTAGGGGGTCAGGGTGTTTCTACCCTGCCCCCTTTTTGCGTTTTGCGCACTTGTTTCTCAGATTTCTTGTGCCTCGGTTCTACCGATGCACAAGATGGCTGCCAACACTTCCTGGTTTGGAGTGTTGACAGCCAATTAGCATGCAGCTCGTGATCGGGAGGGTCCGCGGATCCTCCGCGGCCATAGATATATATGTGTATTTACTTTTGATTTTCTCAGCAACTACTGAACGGATTTACACGATTTAACAAAAAGGGTTCTTTCTGAACCAAGAACTACCTCTTTGCCAAATTTGGTGTAATTCCGTTCAGCAGTTCGGGCTGTAGCCGTGTCTAAAGTTTCCTATGGAAAATTGCATGGGGAAAACACGTTTTGGGACCCCCCTTTTTTCTCAGCCCCCGCTTGCCGAATCACCCCGAAACTTTCAGGATAGGAGCGGACCGGAGCGCCCCACGAGTTTTGAAAATTGCGCGAAGATTCGTCTACCGGTAGCAGCACCCCCCCCTTTTTTTCCCTAGCGCCTTGAGACCCTCGCGGGTAAGTAGTGCGCTTTACAAATTCTGTGATTGATTGATTGATTACCGGCGCCAAAGTTATTGGAAATAGAATGTTGCGAATTTCCTATGGAAAATAGGTCCTAACTATACTGGCGACCGCCAGTAGATAATATATATATATACATATATATATACAACTTAAAAATCCCTATTGTGGTGGTTTTAGGTATTTATACCGGGATGTTGTATCAATTAGTCTTGCTTTTGGCCCATAAATACTATTTTAGACTATCAGCAATAAGTTTTATACCTATTTAATTAAGGTTTTTTTCAAGCAATGACGGCTGTTCTAGATCTATTAAGCATCTATATCTTAGAACAAAAAAGATTTTTTTTTTTAAATGTATTTATAACATCCATTTAAAAAAATGTATTTAAAAAATGTATTTATAACATCCTATTTCAAAAATATTATTTTGGTTCTTTAACCGGCTGCCTTTGTAATAGTATTTTTATTATGTTTATGCACCTTGCGTCTACCTAGCACCTGTCACTTTAAAAGATATACAAAAAATGGTTTAAAAGCTGGCCATCAACTGTGAAACGCGTCATGTGATCAAGGCCCTACGGGGTCGAAACGCATCATGGCTGTGGTTTGTTGAGCTGCCAATAAACTACTCACTGCACGTATTTGTGGTCCGGGCTCCTGTTCTTCGTTGTCAACGGCAATACGAGCGGAGTTGTCTTTATATATATATACATATATATATATATATATATATATATATATATATATATATATATATATATATATATATATGTGTTTTTTCGTGTAAGCAGGAGGTGGAAGAATGTAATGCCGAGTGTGCTGGTTTTGGCTGAACCAACACAATCATGTTCTGGTGCGACTTGGATTCAAGCAGTCAGGAGAATTGTTGCAACGCAATACCGTGGAGCCCCCCTTGCCGTAAGTGGTGCAAGTTTCGGATGTGCAGAGGAATGCAGCGATCAGTTACCAGAGTGTCGGAGTGCGCCCAGAAGGCAGATAGGCGACTCCCTGGTACTTTGCACGAAATAGAGGGGCAGTTGGGAGAGGAAGCCGTAAGAGAAATACGGAGGAGCTGGGATCTCATGAGTAAATTAGTACGGAAAGGACCTATTGTAAATATGGCCTCAAACTGGTTAAAGGAACGTGAAGAGGATGCGGAGCTAATGTTTGATGAGAACAGAATTACAACAAATGATGCACCGTAGAGGCAATTGAACACAGTAAATCCAGAAATGGACTTGTGCCTAAACTTACGGAGTTTGGAAAAATTTTAAAATTGTGGGAATGCAAGTCACTCCAAAAATATCTGGAAGTAAGCAGAGGTCCAAGGGGTCTGCTTGTGCTACTAGCTCCCACGTATGAAAACCCTGACCCGAAGATGTTACAGGAGTGGGCAGACAATAGTGCATCAAAAACAATGATGCAAATGTTGGTGAAATACTCAAAACAAGATCGTGAAAAAATATTAGAGGAAATAAAAAAATTGCAACAAGAACTGAGTCAGCACACTAATCAGGAAGAAATTCAAAAGTATGAAAAGGAGATGGAGATCAGGCTGAAAAAGCATGAACAAGCAATAAAGGATTGCAAGGCAGTGAGATTTGTGAGAGATAAGATTGATTACCAAAGAGGGCAGATTTATACATTTCTGTGTAGGTTTGAAAACCTACGAAGACAGCCACTTTCAGATACAACACCAAATCAAGCAAGCCAAACCAGATTGATGATAACAGAAACTAGCTCTGAGTTGAGCTCTGAAGTGGAAACGGATCCAGAGGAGGGGGCCTGAAGAAGTGGCGAAATGTGGGAGAACCTCCTACAGTCATCGACAAGCTTCTTTTTTTAAGATTAGACTGCACTTTAAATACAAGGCCTCGTCCCCAAAGAAGAGGAAAGACAACCAATGGAGGCATCAAAGAAGAGAGCGAACGTATGCAGCTAAGGACAGGAGTCAAATTCAAGCAGGCACAACAGCGCAAATGATGGAGATGAAAAATCCTCAAACTATAGTGAATCTCTCAAATATGGAACTGTCAGAGGAAGAAGAAAAGATCCTTTCTTTAGGACTGTCTTATTGTATTCACACAAATTTGAATTATGGACAGACCCGTATAGATTTCTTTCAATTTTTGAGGAGATTAAAACTGCAAAAATATTTTGCAATTAAAGAAAACAAAAAAGTGGGTCCTGGACTAAGTGGAGTAACATCGGAAACAAATCTGGCTGTCACCGATATGGAACTTCTATTTGATATAGAAGAACCAGAAAGAGCCAATGAAGGCAGAAATGTATTATCCTCCACCAGGGAGACAGCAGATGCCCTTGGAATAGACATTTATGGAAGTGTACACACCTCATTTAAGCCAAAATCAGGGACTCATTGGATATCTTTCCTGAGCTGGTAATTTCTGATTTTAAAAGTAGTGTCTGTGGTGCCCAGTGAGGAAATTCTGTCTGCCAGTGATATTCAAATGGCCAAATACTATCAAGTAATAAACACGGTTAAGACAAGAAAGGATTTTGTCATCTGAAAATGAGACAAAGGAGGAAATTTTGTGTTGCGGCCCCTGGATATGTATGTGGCGGAAGCCAAACACCAGTTGAGAGATAATAACTGGTATTGTAAAGTGTCACACACAAACATGTTAGATGTAAAAGAAAAATATTTCACTGACTTATCTAGATGGAGAGGGGCATGTTTAATTACGTAGGAAGACTATTCATACCTGAAGGTGGATTCACCGGTAATGCCAATCTTATATTTAATTCTGAAAATCCACAAGAACCTTCAGATTCCCCCTTGCAGGTCACTAATCTCTGCTATAGGAGGTTTATTTAAGACCACTTCTCGGTATATAGATTACTTTTTGCAAGAGCATGTTCGAAATGTGCCCTCTTATTTGCAAGACACAGGAGATTTCCTTAAAAGGATTTATGACATCACATGGGAAGGCACCTATGTCTTATTGACATGAGATGTTGCTTCCCTTTATAAGAGTATCTCCCACCAGGATGGGCTCAGAGCCATGTCTCACTTTTTGTGCACTAGGCCAATACAGTTACATCAGCAAACAGCCATGCTCTTGGCAATGATTAAGTGGTGCTTAGAGAATAACTTTTTTATGTTTGTTAAAGACACATACAAACAAATCAATGGTACAGGTATGGGCACCTGCTTCACCCCCATTTATGCCAATTTACATATGGCATGGTGGGAGGAGCAGGTGCTCATGATGCAGTGGGCCACTGAGTGGGGTGAGAACGTGGTCCTATGGACCCGTTTCATAGACAACCTATTTGTCCTGTGGAACAGTACTTTTGAATTGGCGCAGGCACTTGTATTGAAACTGAATGACAATAATGTAAATTTGCATTTTACTTCTAGTATTGGCACCACCGAGGTATGTTTCCTGGATCTGGTGGTGTTTGTAAAAGATAAAAAAAATACACACTAGAACACACAGAAAGCCTACGGCTGGAAACTCAATATTGCATTAGAAATGTTTTCACCTGACTAAATTAAAACACAGCATCCCATATGCAGAACATCTTTGGATGAAGAGAAACTGCAGTGAAGATGCCACTCTAAGGGAAGCGCAGATGGAACTCCAAAACAGATACATTGAAGAGGCTACAGTCCACAGGTTTTGAGTCAAGCAAACAATAAAGCAGAGAAAGTACCAAGGGAGACCCTATTGTTTGTGCAAGGTGAAGTAAAAGAGAAGAAAAAAGCTTGTGATAAGAATGAACTCAGGATGACCACAGGGTACCATATTTACCATCGGAAAGTGAGAAACATTTTAACTAGGCATTGGTATCTTATCAAGAGTGACCCACATGGTTTATAAAAAGCCCCTATTAACGTTCAGGCACGCAAAATCTATGCGCCAGGAATTGGTAATGAGCAGCCCAGAGGTACAGCAATCAGATGCCTGGCTTACGGGCAACCCTGGGTTCCGAAAGTGCCATAAATGTAAGGTATGCAAACAAGGTTTGAACACATGGAAGTCATGTCACCATTACTAAAAGCTCCGCTTAAAATATATAATGCATAGAACTGTAGAAGTGACCATGTGGTGTAAGTTTTACGATGTCCTTGCCCAAAGATTTATGTAGGGAGCACCATACATATGGTGCACATGAGAATCCTGTGAACACCTAAGGGCGATAAAGAATTATGACAAAAGCTATCCAGTTTCTCGACATATGCAGGAAAACCACAATGGTAATTATGAGAAGCTTCAGTACTTTGTAATCGATTCAGTTCCTAAACATATGAGAGGAGGCGATAGAGAGGTAAAATTGAAGCAACTCGAATCCAAGTATACTGACCTCCTCATCACGAAAATACTATTTGGACTGAATTCAGAAGAGGAATTGTATGTACCTATATGAATGAATTGTTGTAATTATAACCCTTCTATGTCCTGGATTATACCTGTTTTAGATTGATGCATCAATTAGCACAGAATATGTTTAGATACAAAATAAGCACTGGTATTAGCACTTTACAGAAGGAGCAAGTGTTAGTAGATATTATTTCAGCTGTGGTGGGGTACTCATGACAATATTTCTTCTGGTATGTTGGATGTGAATGAAGAAGAGAGACATTAGAACAAATGTAATACATTGGTTTGTATGTACAATTTAAATCAGTAAGAGGGATGGTAGAATTGAGTTAGAACTAGTGGCATGCAACATATAATATTACCCCACTAGGGACTGTTTATGAATTTGCTGCTGTTCTGACAGTTGGACTTTGTTTTTACTTGTTACTTTCCACTGTTTCATTCTTAGAGAGGCATAGAGTGTCAAAATCGTTTTTAAGCCAATGATGTCATCTATTGCAATTTTTAGATGTGCATGGATTTGTTTATGTAATGTTTCTTCACTTTGCATCATTTTGCACTTGTGAGATAAGAAGGAATGAATGATAACGATCACAGCACTTGCACTTTAAAAGATTGGTATGTTTTGCACTTGTTCTAAAATTGTTTACAGCACTAGCACTTCATAGATAAAAAATAAGGAAAAAAGTGAAAATGAAACAGAGAAAAATTGAGCAAATAAATATGCCACTAAGATAGACAAAAGTTACAGCTATGTTATACAAAAGAGTGCAATAGTGTGTCTACTATGTCTATGCCTGCTGCAGAAGCAGCATAGTGATGTGTATTTAATGATGAAAGATCGGCGTCTTAAGTGTGTGAACAAGGCAGTAGTGACTGCCGAAACGTGTTATGCCATAAAATATGATACAACCAATACATTGTTTCATGTTAATAGGAGGTGGGAGTATGTATGTATGTGTGTGTGTGTGTGTATATATATATATATATATATATATATATATATATATATATATATATATATATATATATGTATATATATATATATATATATATATATATATATATATATATATATATATATATATATACACTATATCCATTAACCACATGTGGAGCACTTAGCACTTTAAATGGTGGATTGTCTCTTGTAGTGTTGTCATGTAAGAAGTGTGAAATTAAGTAACTGCATTATGCTAAAAAAATGTATTTAAACAACGATGTGCAGTAAGATGAGTATTTCATGCGATCAGTCTTTTTTCTATATCCATTAACCACATGTGGCGCACTTAGCACTTTAAATGGTGGATTGTCTCTTGTAACGTTGTCATGTGATCAAGGCCGGTAACGGCAGAAACGCATTATGGCAGCAATAACTCAAAAAGACTAAAAATAAAAGAATTGCACTTACTGGTGGTCCGCACTCGTTATTCAAGAGAAGATGTGACGAAAGTTGAAAATATTCAAGACCGGATTGACTTCCTCCGGTATCTGCGGAGTCCTCCCAACGAGTAGGCTCTGTGTTTGGCAAGTCGAGATCTTCCGGCAAGCACGGTGAGCGGCGTCTGTGTATGTGGCTGTCGTCACTGAGGTGAACCGGAAGAATTAAGCATAGTATTCCGGGCTACGGAAACCACGGAAGCCCCCTGAATACACGGATTGTGGCATACCTGTGTGAAGTATTGGCCGCGCACAACGGGACCTGAGCGAGTTGACGGCATTGGCTGGCCGGGGATCGGATGTTGCAACACCAAATTCACGGAATCAAGGTAGGCGAGAGACTGTGTAATACACGTCAGGAGGGGAGGTGTGCCCACGGAGATCAACGCGGTATATATATTTAGCCGCGAAATCTCTTTGAAGTATCATTATAAATTACTTAAGAGTAATTATGTCTGCTGACATGCTACGAGACAGGGAAGCAGATGCGAAGGAGATGTTTTCGGACTCTCCAACAGCTCAATTGGATCAAAGCAGAGGGGCAGCAGGATCGAATGATGGAGGCACTGGAAACATCAAGGAAATATTCTGTAAACTAGAGAAGGCAATGAAGCAGGAACAATCCAAGTGGTGGGAATTTAAGTCCCTCCAAAGATACCTAGATGTTGGTAGGATTCCAAGGGGGCTGAGGATCATGATAGCCCCCAGCTACGAAACACCAAACCCCCGAATGATGGCTGAATGGGCTGAATATAATTTGGAGTCATCGCGCAAACTAGTACAAATACTAGTTAAATATGCGGACAGTGATAGACTAGATTTACAAATCAAGATAGTTACACTCAACGAGGAAATGAAGGCATTAGGGGACAGCCAGCAATTGCAAAAGTTGCGTGAAGAAATGATGGTCAGATTGAAAAAAGAAGAAGACAAGATCAAGTCCAGAAAATCCTATAAATTTAAAAGGGATAAGGACGATTATGAGAACGGCCAAATCTTTACGTTCTCAAGAAAATTTGACTCACTGAGGAAAGCTAGGACCAGCAAACAAGCACAAATGGAACATCAAAAAGATTCCAATCAAAGTTATGCCAATACCACATCGGCATCAGCATCGGCATCTGATCTTAGTTCAGCGCTGGAAAGCGAATCAGAACCAGAAATGAATGTTGCTAGGTCTAGTCAAAACACAATCACGCTATCCTTATGCGAGGAGTTGGATTTTTTAAGACAAAGCAGGAGAGAGACTCTCCATCCAAGGAACAACAGGCCCGCAAAAAGCGGAATAACAAAAGAAGACTCAAACGAAGGAAAGCCTGCAGAAAACGGAGCAAACAAGAAGCCAGCTCGGGGACGGGGTTATTGGAAACGCAGGTAGTGGCAAATAAATCAAATTCTAAAACAAACTGCAGCGCCAACACCATAATCAATCTAGCGCACATAAATCTCACTGCAGCTGAACAACAACTACTTGCGTTAGGGTTGTCCTACTGTCCGGAGAGCAACTTTGACTATGCGCAAACAAGAACTGACGTATATAAGTTCATAAGAAAACTGAAATTAAAGAAATATCATTTGCTCCAAAAGATTTCAAACAATGATTGCAGGGATGTAACAAGTATAACATCACAGGATACATCAAATCTGACAGTAGGAGACCTGCTTTTATTACAGGATCTTGAAAGCCTGCAAAGAGAAAATACAATCCAACCTAATCATGGAAACTTAATTGAATCACAACATGTAACATCTAATGAAACTTCTGCTAAACCCAATACCTCCTTCAAAATTAAATCGAAATTTACTCCTATTATGCCTCGGGACTCCTTGGACATTTTTAATGAACAGGTGGTAGCTCAGGTTAAAAAATTTAATTTTAACCTACACAAGACAAAGAAAAAATATACAAATCATGAAAGGAAATATTACCAACTAATTGAGAAATTGCAAAAGGAAAAACAAGTGGTCATCAGAAATTCTGATAAAGGAGGTAACATCGTCCTGTGGCCGCTTGTAGACTATATGGAAGAAGCATTATTATAGCTTAATGACGTTGAGTGTTATAGAAAAAGTTCGCTCCAAAAAATTAAGAACATACAAGATGATCTTTTTGCAAAATTACTGGCATGGAAAAGCATGGGCCTTATAAGTATGGATGAATATACATTTTTAAAGAAAGAACATCCTTTAATACCCACCATATATTTCATCCCTAAAATTCATAAGAACATGCACAAGCCACCAGGCAGGCCTATTATAGCGGCATGCGATGGGCTCTTAGAAAACATGTCCAGGTACTTAGATTTCTTCTTGCAGGATCATGTGAAAGGCCTACAGTCGTATGTGCAGGACACAAGTGACTTTTTAAACAAAATTCAGAAAGTACAATGGCAATCTGGATATTTGTTGATTGCACTCGACGTCACATCGCTCTACACCAGTATCGGACACAAGGATGGTATCAGAGCGGTGGAATACTTCCTTAATAGTCGCCATCTTTGCACAGCACAATCAAATGTTGATAAGCATACTTACGTTCTGCCTGGAAAATAATTATGTTCAAAAACCAAGTTTACCAACAGATACGAGGTGTGGCAATGGGGGCCAGCTTCTCTCCCAGCTATGCTTGCCTGCATATGGGCTGGTGGGAGGAGCTGGTCCTCAAACAGCAATATGGTCACATACTCCAATAGAAAATAATAAGTTGGTTTAGGTTTATTGACGATTTATTTATAATTTGGAGCGGAACGAAGCAAAGTGCATTGGATTTTATCTCACAAATCAATGTAAATAATATGAATTTGAATTTTACAGCTAGCATTAGCTCAGAGCAGGTAACGTTTTTAGATGTACAGGTGTATATAAAGAATAATCAGATCAAAACATCTTTGCACCGCAAACCCACTGCAGGCAATACAGTTTTGCATGCCACGAGCTCACACCCTGCACACCTTATACAGAGTATCCCTTTTGGAGAAATGTTAAGGATCAGGAGGATTTGTAGTGATGAGGTAGATTTGGCAATAAACCAACAGCAAAGCAAGGAGAGATTTCTGGCAAGGGGCTACAAAACGCAAATTATAGATGCCGCCATAAGGAAATCAAAATTAAGATCTAGATCTGATCTCCTTGAATGCACCATCAACAAAAGAAGTATTGAGAGTGGGGCACGCAGTACATCACAGGAAGAACCCATAAGATTAATTTTAACGTATACCAAGCAGGAAAAACAACTCAGGGGCATAATCAAACGTAATTGGCCTATAGTATTATATGATCCAGTAATAGGCCACCTGTTGCCCAAAACACCTTCCATCTCCTATAGAAAGACAGCTTCCATGGGAAACGCCCTAGTAAAAAGTAGCCCAGAGGATATACGAACAGGCTCTTGGTTGATTGCAAGAAAAGGTTTTTATAAATGCGCCACTTGCAAAGCTTGTAAATATGGCATTAATAAAACCACATACCATAAAGCATTTACAGGCACATGCATCAAAGCTTTTTGCGATCGCAAATGGTGCGATTCGCAAAAATCGGCCGTTTGCGATCGCAAAATTAGCTTTTACGATGCATCAAGGGTCAAGGCCCTCGCAATTTGAGAATTCGCAATTAATTGCGAGTTCTCAAATTGCGATTGCATTTAAGGAATTGCAAATTGAAATTCCTTAAATGCAATGCATTAAAGTAAAAAAAATAGCGATTTCGCTAATAGGGACGCAAATTACCATGAAGTTGAACTTCATGGTAATTTACAAAAACTTTGAAAAATGCACTAAAGTGCATTTTTCAAAGTTCCATTTACACACACACATGCCCTTGGGGCATGTGTGTGTGCAAGATGTACTCATATGCAGATTTCAGGGGCAACAGGGTGTCCTTTTGACACCCTGGAACCCTTGAAATTGCATTCTCAATTTGCGATTCTCTAATTGAGAATCGCAAATTGAGAATGTCTTCCCATTCATTCCTATGGGCCTCTAGGCCCATAGGAATGAATGTGGAGGTATTCCTTAATTGCGACTCGCAATTTGCGAGTCGCAATTAAGGAATGTTTAGAAATCTCAATTTTTTAAGCGATTTCTACATGCATAGGCTTTTGCGATTCCTTAGTTGCGATTCCTTACAAATCGCAATTAAGAAATCGCAAAATCCAACATTGATGCATGTGCCTGTTAGTGACAAAATGCAGGTCATTAAAAAACATCTAACATGTAAAACAGACCACGTGGTCTACATACTGGAGTGCAGTTGTGGCCTCCAGTATGTGGGGAGCACTAAATTGCAAGCACAAAAAAGGATCTTACTGCTTACTAGGGCTATAGTCAATAAGGATCCCAGTTACCCGGTAGCAAGGCATTTTAGAGAAATCCATAACAGCGATCTCAAGCATTTTAAATATTTTTTAATTGATGCTGTCTTTGCACACAAGAGAGGAGGAAACCGGGAGGAGAAATTGAGGAGATTGGAAACCAGGTATATTTTAGAATTAGATACGAGGTTACCAGGTGGATTGAATACAAGTGAGGACCTACATACATACTTATGAACAAAAATGGGTTGTAATGAATTGGAGTATTTCAACTGACAGGAGAATTGTCTTGCAATCATGGTAAAACATCCTCAAAAAGAATTTATCTATTTGTGTATTTATATTTCAAAAGGTTTTAGGGTTTTAAGGTTTGGCTACAGTGTTTGTTTTGCTAATTTTATAACAATTATATTAACAAATTTGAAAGTTTTTTATGTATATATTTATATGTACATTCCATCTTTATGCACTACAGCCACCTTGAATCCTTGATACAACAGGAATTTATTCTTTGTACTTGATTATATGCACCTTATACTGTTCGAATTGGGGAATTCATCTATCATGGATTCCTGTGTGAATCTCCTCAGTCATTAAGTGAGAATTTAAATCCGCAGCTGCGTTTATTTTGCACAAATTAGGCACTTTAAGCATTATGCACTTTATGAATCCTGGCTGGGAAGGATTTTATATTTAATAGGCACATATACACTTTATAGATTAGCACATGAATTATGCTGAGCTACGCAATAAATGTAACAGGTATGACTATGGATGAAAGGAAAAAAATTATTCAAAATAATCAAATGTTCATCCTGATACCTTTGCAAGGTGTGACAATTAGTTGAGATCAAAGTTGCAATGGAAAGAAAAAGTATTTATACAAGTAATGTAATCTGACTAATGCACTGGAAATCAACTATTCTCATACTCATAGTCGGCATTTAATAAGTGTTTTATATTGTTTAAGGGTGTAATGGGAGGACAAATCCTGGCTGGGAAGGATTGGATGTCCAACACATTAATATTGTTTATTTATGCACATATAATAATTTTTTGATACACATATGGTTAATAAGAAGTGTGAAATTAAGTAACTGCATTATGCTAAAAAAAATGTATTTAAACAACGATGTGCAGTAAGATGAGTATTTACACTGTGATTACGCCACATTATTTCATGCGATCAGTCTTTTTTCTATATCCATTAACCACATGTGGAGCATTTAGCACTTTAAATGGTGGATTGTCTCTTGTAACGTTGTCATGTGATCAAGGCCGGTAACCGCAGAAACGCATTATGGCAGCAATAACTCGAAAAGGCTAAAAATAAAAGAATTGCACTTACTGGTGGTCCGCACTCGTTATTCAGGAGAAGATGCAACGAGAGTTGGAAATATATATATATAGCTTTCTCGCTGAAACGCGTCTGCAAAATAAAGGAATCAATGCATTTTCTGGCAACCCCGTGAGTGCCCGTACATTTCTTTGGAGCTATCAAATATATATAGCGAGTTTGTCCAACAGTTGTTTTTTTAAAGGACATTTGCAATAGAATTATTGGTGAGAAAACTGTACATGGTGGGGGCGCAAAATATAGTTACCTTACAGCACGATGTATAGTTTCCTGAAATAACTATAACTGCTGAATTTCAATGGTTCTATACGTGTAAAATCAGAACCTAACTATAACGTCCCTGTAACCTTTGTTTTTTTGGTGAATTTCTAAGGTTTTTTAAAATTCTATTTTCTAACTATAATGCCCCTGGTAACCTTTGTTTCTTTCAGAGAAAATAAATATATTTTTTAAGCGCATGAGTAGCACAGTGCCCTCCACGCTGAGCTAGACATTGACAAAAGTGACAAAGCCTTTTCCATGTTTACAGCAAAGTCTTTAAGCACTGGATTAACAAGTGCCTTCCATGTCGAGTTGAAATATGACAAAAGCCTTTTTGTACTCTAGGCACAGTATTACAGCTTTGGATTGGTAAAGTACCATCCAAGCCAATCTGGAATGAATAAAAGCAACCCCTGACACATGTACTTCACTCTAGTCAGAGCTCTTCAGAGAGGTATAGCTTTGTTCAGAAAAGAGGGAGCACCCAGTATAGGTCAATAAAATACTCTTTCAGGCTTCGAGTGCAGCATAAATTATGAAAAAAGAAGCAGGAAACTCTGAAGAGAGTGTCAAAGCCTTTTGCCATTATTTACACATATAATTAATTAGAAAAAAAGCAATGGTTAAAGTAACGTTACAGATAGGGGAAAGTTCAGTGACAACATAATGTTTAAACTCAGAAACACAGAAATTCACCAGTAATAGTTATCTCAAGTAACTATAACTCATGCCCTAATGTAACTATAACTCTGGCCCCACCATACAGTTTTCTTATCAATAATGTAATTGCAGATGTTGCAGTGATATTATCAATGATGTCACATAAGATGTCATGAGTGATGTAATATGTGGGGTGATTTGCAATATATGGCAAGGGCATGAGTTATAGTTACCTTATCTCACAAGTGATAGTTACTTGAGAAAACTATAACTGGTGAATTTTTGTAGTCAGTTAAAAACCCAAAGAACTCACAAAAATCTTTTTGTTACGTGTAAGTTGTCTTTTTCTGCTCATAACACAACAGTGGCGGCCCCTCCATTGGGGCGTGGGGGCGTCGGCCCACTGCTTTCTCGCAGTGCGAGAAGCAGAAACATAAAATGGTAAAACTACCATTTTATGTTTCTGCTTCTCGTACTGCGAGAAATCAGAAGTGCCTGGAGTGCCTGGTTGTGGGCGGGCAGGTGGGCGGTCCTGCTCGAGGGCAGGGGGGAGTGTCTTGCCCACTATTGTGGGCCCTGACTGCTTTGGTCGGCCTGGGGCTGACCAAAGCAGTCATGCGCACTGCACTCTCCCTTTTCTCTATGTAGGCTGCATGCAGCCTACAAAGAGAAAAGGGCCTCCCATTATGCGCCCGGCTGGGGTGCTGTGTGCCTGCACCGCACCAATCACAATGCTGCCATTGCAGCGTTGTGATTGGCGGAGGGGAGGGAGGCTGCCTGTGGGTGGCTTTCCTCCTGATGAGAGCTGCAGGATTCGAAAACGCGGGACGGGGGGAGTCG
Organism: Calotriton arnoldi; assembly: GCA_963921515.1. Lineage (NCBI taxonomy): Eukaryota > Metazoa > Chordata > Amphibia > Caudata > Salamandridae > Calotriton > Calotriton arnoldi. Next base: position 1,022,113 of record CAWUFW010001141.1, read on the forward strand.
GGACCGGCCAGGAGCTGAGGCGGCGCGGGACGGTGAGTTTTATTTTAATTAAACCCCTCCCGCCTCCCCCCTCATCCCACCGCAACGACCCCATTTCCACCCCCCCCCACCCGTCATGCCGGCCGCAGTAAATGTAGGCCTCAAATGCTTTACACTGCCGAGTACACGTTTACACTGAAGACAGGAAGAATGCAGTTTTGTTAGTTAATTACTAGTCTGATTCTAAAATGCGGCTTGAGTTAATTTATCCGGAAGCCCAGATGTTTCAGTTTGCGATCTTTCCGTAACCCTTCCCAACCACCCACCGTCAGCACCTCCTGCGGCGTCACCAAACTCAAACCTGGAGCAGGCCTAATGCGTGCTGCGTGCTTTACAACTTTTCAATATCATCACGTAACGCTTCAAGGTGTTTCTAGCTTGGAGGTGTGGGGGCATACGAAGTTATAGTAGAGGCAACCCTATTCCCTGGCTCAGACCAAAGCCGCTGGTATCTTCAAACTATTTTCGGCGGTCTCCAACTTAAGAAATCTGCATAAAATGGCATAAATATGTACATGCTCACTTCGAATATTTGGGGAAAATATGAGGCAGAAAAGGGTTAAGTGGTGTTGCCTGAAAATAGTTCATTTTTTGCAGTTTTATATATTTGATAGGCATTGCAGCGCTATACATGAGCACCAGTTACATTATACAAGTTCACATTCATTGTGTTTTTAATCAGTCAGTGCTTCACAGGACCTCTGCAGTGCACGCCTAGTGCGTTCATAACATATATTTTACAGTTACGGCCCAGGAGTTCCATCCTCTGGCCTGCCGGCTCAGGTAAGGTGACGAGCTTGTATTGGTGCCATTTTTAATAGGCAAGACGCTGTGGGCAATACTTTCAGACAGCAGTACAGTGACGTGACTCGGTCAGTGGAGCGTTCAGAATCGGACCAGTTTCTAACTTATCTACAGCGCAGAGTGGCTTGATCATGGCATAGGTATGCAGTTAGTCTTGAGTTTTTGACCCTAGCCCATGCACCAATTTATTTTACAAGCTGCTTGCTATAGAATTGTTTCTTGGCTTTTAGTATTGGGCAATGAGACACCCTGGTGTTTTTGTTTTTATCTGGCTAATGCTAGGGCAGCTGTGTTCTCTTGCATTTTAAGGTGTCTTGATCAGCGTTCTGGTGATCTCCGCATTTATGCTTTGCCTGTACTGGGGTCGACACTTGATAGCCACAAGAACTATATTTGGTAGGTAATATGCAAATTGAAAGCATTCTTACAGAGTTAGCAATCCATTAAACCATTCTGATTCATAGGTCTTTTGCCTAGGGAACCAAATTATTTATTGGGTCAGTGAGTCAATGAATTGAGTATGGTATAACCTATCCACCCTGCCTTCTTTGAACATCAGACATAATATACCTAGCACATCAACAAAAGCTTTTTCTGGACGGTGGTTGATGATTATCAGATCGTTATCATTTAATAATTTTAGGTTTTGAGACGCATTGGGTAGTCTGATAATGTGCTGCATGGCTAAACATTTATAAGGTCCGAAAGGTGAGACCTATTCGATATGCCAATGCTTGTTACTCTTATCGAGGCCATGGGTGTCCAGTACTCCAGTCTAGGCCCAGGAGGGCTGGTTCCATGTCACATTTTAAGGATAACCTCTCACTACATAAATTAGTCCCATTCAGGTTAATTTAATGTGCATATATTTGTGTTGATGTCTTTTGCTGGACCTGCGTTGGACACCCCTTAGAGAGGGAGCTTGGAGTGACATAAGGTGTAGTATTGTTGCATTTACAGTGTGTCCACTTCATCCCACTGGTCAGTTACAATTTGACAATTGCTTTGTTCACCTTCTTTCGTTCTCATATTTGCTTGAAAATCCCCAATTTGCCCAGTCTTTTTTCAAAATGTTCTTGGGGGGGTCGAACCGCCCGAATCCCTCTTAAGCTATTCGAGCTCGCCACAGGGCACGCATCCCGAACTTTTACCCCCCACCACTTTCAAATGTCACCAGCTGCCACTGTAACACAATAACATTTTTTAAATGACTCAAAAATTCACTTAAAAGTTAAAGTGATCCAGGGCCAGAGAGAGAGAAACACAAAAGAGGTAAAGAAAGAGGAAGAGAAAAATGGAAATACAATGTCAAAGAAAGAAAACTGGGATGAAAAAGAACCAGAAAGAGTGAGATAACAGTCCAGGGAGTGTCTGGTGCTGCATGAAAGAGGCAAGATGTGGAATCAAGGGTTGTATGATGGACCCACGCATGCAGTTAAGACGCAGGCCTTTACAACGAGGTGGTTACAATGTGGGTACCATTATCACGTGTTACATTTACCACGCAGGATGTTACAACGATTATGCCTTTACCATGCATATCTTTACAACAAATTATGTTGTAAAGGCATAAATGGTAAAGGCAGATGCATGGTAAAGGATTTCCCCCCCCCCCCAAAAAAAAAACCTCTCTCCCAGCCCTGTGCCCTAATACCAGCTCCTGGTGCAACCTCTCAACCCCAGCCCTTAAAAAAACCTGCCCCCATTTCTGAGCCCTAAACCCGGCCCCTGGCACCGCCCGCTTCACCTTGCACTTCCTAAACCGAATCCCACACCTGGCCAGCATCCACAAACCTACTCCTGATCCCAATCCTGGCCCTGAGCTCTAAAACTGGCCCCTGGCCCAATTTTACCCTCCCCCGGGCCCCAGGCCTTTAAAATCCCACCCCCAGCCCTGAGCCCTAAAGCTGGACCCGGTGTGGCACCAACACTAAAAAAAACTTTTAAAGAGACTTTAAACCTACTCCGATTCCAATCCCGGCCCTGGACCCTAAAACTCCCTTGTGTGCATTCCCCCATACCTATGGCAGGAAAAGGAGGGACAAGGCCGTACTGACGTGCAGGAGTTAAGGGACGAGGCCATACTGAGGCACAATTCCTTTTTTTTGTTTCAAGCGGAAGCAGAATACTGACGTTTATCCATTCGCCGGTTTCTTCCAGATTGCAACTGAATGAGGTAAGGACACTGAATAACTTGTTGCAAAGGTATGCGTGATAAAGACATAATCATTGTAAAATCATGCGTGGTAAAGGCTATGCGTGGTAACGGCAGTTGCGTGTTAAGTGCCTTGTTGTAAATGTATCCCTAGTAACAGCTGCCTTGTAATGGTCTGAGTTACTTTCATTAAGCAGTAAATTAATAATTCAGCTCAAAGGTCCCATCTCTTAAAGCTACCACGTCTCCTTTTGGTTGCAAAAGTCTGGAGCTGGTCTCCCATGTGAGAAGAAGAGTCTGAGATCGACTAGTCACCCAAGATGATGTGATTTGGAAGCTTGAGTTTATTTTCTCTCCCCACCTTGGCCATTGTGTGCGTTTCCTTTTAACAAGCAGACGCTTGCTCCAGTAGACCATGTGTAAAACTCGAGTGAGAATGAAAGGAGACCAGCACGGCAACTAAGGTCTGCTGGCTATTGTTAATATTTCTAAATTGGTCAAAAAAATTAGCTGCCTAGCAGTTATCAATAACGTGCATTTCCCTTTCGAGGATAAAAACATAGGGCAATGTTTGTAAATGGAATATTACATGTTTGTTTTAATTGATGTGAGAAGCAGCCTTTTAGTTGCTAAGTGTTTACAAGTTTTTTTTAATGTATTTTTCTTTTTGTAGAATTTGTTGTTTCTTTGTTTATCAGAGTAGAGCAAAAGGGTCAGCCCCCTTTATTTTTTTTAAAATATATCTTTATTGTCATTTGAAACAAACATGACAAAAACGGCATGGGCATTATCAGAATTATACAATAAGAATCATCAAATACTCATGAACACGAAGTTGAGTGGGGCAGGTACATTCTATATGTATGTATTTAACTAATCATTGAGAGCCAAGTCCCATTATCATTAATTTCTCCTTACCGATTCCCGTCCCCATGAGGTGTTATTCCTTGGTTCATGTCTCCACAATGTCCAAAAGCAATCCTGTGATGTAATAAACCAAACTTCCATCCCCCCTCCCGCAACTAAAACATACCCCCCCAACCATGTCTGGTGTGGGTCCCTTTAGCTTAAACCAGTATCTCTGCCTTTTATTCGCATCAGTACGCTGTCTAATATTCCTAGGATGAGTGCTCTCCCCTTTTCTCCTAATCGCCTTCTGGCCTACTTCCTGCCTGTGTACTCTCGGTTGCCTCGTCCCGTGATACAGCATCCGTGCCCTCACTTTTCAGCTCCCCCAGCATTGCCCTCCATGCCTGTAAGTCATCCTCCAGCTTTTCATTGCGTCTGGTCTGTTGCATTCGAACCACCTCAGCTGTCGCCCACTCCTTCATGTCTGCGTCATTCGGGGCGGCCTGCGGCTCAACCACGAAATAGCTATCCGGCGTTTCGCCAACACCATTCACAGAAGGACAAATTTCCTGCTGAGATTCTTGTTTTTAGGTCGGGGCAACAAACCAAGCAACACCACCCGGATCTCCCTTTGGGTCAGCCCCCTTTATTATATTAAATATGCCTCTCTCATCTTCCTCTGCTCATCACTCATTCCTTTCTTTAACACTTTTTTAAAAATTGAAAAACCTGACGTCTAACCTTCCTCCTTTTTCTCTTCAGTGTTTTCACTTCCCATAAATACTTAACATTCCTGGCATCCAGCCACCTTCCTCACCTCCCTCTGGGCCTTACCTCTCGCTCCTTTTAGTGTGTGGGCATGGCACTGGCAATAAGACAATAAACTGAAGGTGCCAGGCTGGCCGTGGCTATAACAGGACCACAGCCACCATGGAGTGAAATCTCCTGTCTGCCACATGTCTGTAGTAAAAGGCAGGCGGCAAGGGACAGAGTGGTTGATGGCCAGGGTGACCACCTCACTCCAGGACATCACTAACACTGTTTCCAGTCTTGAACTTTTCACCTGCAACTTATTGTTATCAGCTGTATTAGTCTAATTAGTTAAATGGAAGCAAAATTACAGTTCCCAGACTGCATTAAGCTGGCAAACAAAGGTGCTTGCCTGGAAACTGGATCCGTAGTGACATGGTGTGAGATAGTCACCCTTTTGGGTGTGCCAGGGTATCATGCACATTCTGCAGCCTCCCATGAGTATGAGAAGACACCAGGGGATTGATGAAGGGGTGAAAAATGCAGGTCCGCCATCTGTCACCCCAGTGACTTTTCCAAGTTTCTCTTTATCTGGGCTAGATCGTGGAACGACACTTCCTATCACACTCCTCAACATACCCTGACAGCAGTACAATATGGAGTGGATGTCATAATCAGAGCTTTGAAACAGCCTGTAGTGGCAAGGCTTCCTCAGGAGCAGCCAGCGGATACTCCACTGGGTGTTCAGACTGGGAACCGCTTTTATTGATCCTCCCAATTCCAGACCTTTAGAACTGTGTTAGGGGGGTAGCCAGAAAGCGGTGCTCGGTGGAGATTCAGGGTAATATCGCCCCACCCATACTGTCACAGATAATGCCCCGAAATAAGGGTTTTTAGGGTTATATATGAAAGACATGCACTAAGTTGTCAGAAAACTAAAATCCAATCTGAACTCTAAGGCCATAAAACTGCGGGGGACAGAAACCGAGAACCGACCATTGAGGGATGTACAGAGGGAGATAATTGTTGTAATTTAGATCCTTTCCACTTGGTACTTTCCCCCACCCCTCTCCCTTTGGTACTTTAGAATGTTCCCACAGTTGGATTTGAAGCTTGCCTTAGAATGTTCGGGAGATCTTTGGAGGCTAGCAGGCTGTGACGGCTGTGGAGAAGTGGAGACGACCAATAAAGCCAATCTCCTGTATCCTGTTTGGTGTTTCTTTCTTTTCACCCACCTACAACACTGGCTTTAATAACAATAATCCAGAGGGACAAAGGTGTAAAAGAGAGGTGTTACAATCTTGCGATTCAGCCATTGCAGACGTAGAGGTTATTACATCTTGACAAGGTCTGCTGCGCTCCTTAAAGTGCGAGGGTTCCAGCTTTATTAATAACTCACTTCAAAGTTCCAAATATGAAAAGAAGCTACAAGACATCCTTACTAAAGCGCAATGATTCTTATGAGTCCGCACACCCAAATAGAAGTTAGAACCCTTCAGACAGCGCCTAAAAGTTCTAAAAACCATGACAGTGCATCCTAAAATAGCACGTAATAGACCCCTAAACACAAATTTAAGAGAAGGCGGTAGGCACTCCAGGCGTTTCAAGCGTTCACGGGGCAAAGCTGACAGAGATTGATACACCGAACACAAAAACTGTCTCTAAGTAAAGGCTGTAGCCGAGGAATTGGGGAGGGTTTCTTCAACAAAGACTCCTGAGACCGTTCAAACCGGCTCTGGGGGCTGCCTAAAAATGGGTGGGCCGGTAAGAAACAAAAGCGGGCTAAATAGACAAGCAGCGTAGGCTTTTGATAAGTAAATTAAAGAAAGCCAGAATCTGTGCTACAAGCAGGCTTAAAAATACACTGTCTCAGAATCAGTCAGCCCCTCCAAAATGATTCGCTGGAGAGCTCAACATCCAACGCAAACCCCCAATCTGAAGATTCAGTGATGGTGTTTTTTGAGAGCATCAGAAGGTACAGGCGACTTAACGCTACAGATTATTATGAAGAATTGAGGTTTCTTAACTTAGAATGCATAAACTCATCTGGTCATGCCCTTTTAGCTATTCACCAGGCTGTACAAACACTCATAGAGTGGTTTTTACATGACTTCGGGCTGAATGATTTCTTTCAGCCCTGCTTCCATGGGCAGGATATTAACAGCCCCTTGTTCACCAGACGAATGCCCCACGATGTGTTTGATGCTGGGGAATGTTTAGAAAACCTGTCTAAAATTTAACAGAGTAAAGCAGAAATAACAGCATTTGGGACCTTCAGAATAGTCACCCTCATCGTTCAGGGCCATGAGGGGGGCATTTCCAGACCTTTAAAGAGTACATTTTACAGTAAAGCCACTGGAAAAAACAGCAGTGGTTGCGCAACCAACAATTGTCTGGCGGCTAGTATCACTGGGTTACTAATGGATCGCAGTACTACCAAGAAGGTTGTCCTGGCTAGAGCGGTTAAAGCCCATGCTGCGCTTGAAATACCTCCCGACAGAGTGGTAGGCTTTGGAGAACAAGGTCTTTTTGAGAACTTCTTTGCCATCATGGTAAAAGTTCTTTGCTACAGCCTGTGAAAAGTAAGTTTACCTTCTCCATCATGAAAATCACTTTTACGGTATCTTGAACCTGAAGGGTTTTCTAGGACCCAAGTACGTCCCTAAAAGAGAGTCGCTGCAAATCAATCCCAAGGTATGAAATGCCCCTGGTGTAAGGCTTCTTTTCCTCCAGGAACAGAACACATGTGCTAAATGACTAAAGGCCGGCCGTAGACTAAAAAAGAAGACTACATAGTGTTTGATATAGAGTGTACCCAAGAAACTGGAGTGCACAAGCCTAACTATATTTTAACGCACCATCTAGCTTCCGATGAAAACTGGGAACTTGAAAGCACTTCTTATGTGAATGAATTCCTTAGCACATTCATGAAGACACATTTCAAAGGGTATACCCTGATGGTCCAAAACTCAAAAGCGTCTGACTCATTCTTTATTTTGCCAAATATGATTTGTGAAAAGATACCTGTAGAAGTTATCACCCAGGGCTGTTAATGGCCAGTGGCGGTTCCTCCGCTAAGGCGGGGGAGCGTTGCCCCATTGCTTTTTAACAGTAAAATAAAGGGAAAATAAAATGATAATAACTTGCATTATTATAATTGTATTTTCTCCTACTTCTGCAGCTTTTCGTGAGGGGGCAGGGAAGGAGTGGTAGCACCCTCCTAAGTGTGCAATGACTGCCTGGCCATCCCTCTCGGGCCGGCCAAACAGTCTTACGCAATTCGCATGTTCTCCATGCATGCTGCATTACAGCCTGCGTGGAGAACATGCCCAGGCTCCTAGTCAGCTTCTGAGCACCGAAACACGGCGATCAGACCAATCACAATGCTGCTAAGGCACCGTTATGATTGGCTGACTGGGAGCCTGGGTGTGCTTCCTGTTCAGGCCAGCGAGGGAGAAAGACGCGGCGAGGAAGTGGCGAGAAGGTACGTTTTTTATTTTATTTTTTAATACCCGCTTCCCTCGCGTCCTTCCCCCCACCCGCCCTTGCCCCCTCTACCTCCGATCCATGCTGGCCACTGCTGCTAATGGCTGTACCTTTACATATAAGGTTCATAGATACTTTGAATTTTCTACCCATGAAATTGAGCAAGTTACTAAAAGCCTTTGGTTTTTCAGGTTTTAAAGGTTATTTCCCCCACTTTTTTAACACCTGGGCGAATCAGAATTATGAGGGTCCTATGCCGCCGCCCAACAGCCATGGTGTTGATTATCTGATACCGGAAGAGAAAGACAGTTTTCTACAGTGGTATGGTGAAAACCGCGAAAAGAAGTTTCATTTTAAAAAGCTTACTGTCAGGCAGATGTAATGATCTTGAGAAAAACTTGCAATCTCTTCAGGGACCTTGTTGTAGAGATGACAAAACAAGAAAAGGTTCTGAAACCCAGTTCCGCCAAGATGACAAAATCCATAGAGTACATTCTCGTCACGCTGGCGTCACGCTGGCTTCCATGTGTATGTCTATCTACAAGCACATGTTTTTACAACCTAAAAGCATAGATCTAGTGCCGCCCGACATCTATAATGGTAAACAGAAGCATTACTCTACCCCCTCTATTCAACGGCTCATGTACGTCTCGGACAAGGAAAACATCTTCATCCAACATGCCTTGCAGGGTGGTGAATATCATATGGGCCCTTATTTCTCAGATAGGCACGCTGTAATTAATGACATGCCAATGGCCTTTGAATACAACAGTTTTTTTAATCACAGTTGTCCCCACTGCTACAAACCCCATGAGTTTAATAAGCTGTTGGGTACCAAATTTGAATACTCTATTAAAGGCGCAATATGTTGAAAACTATAGTTTTGTTCTGAGATCCTTCTACGAGCATGAGTGGCTAGATATGTTAACATCATATGCAGAACTCTGCTCCCTCAATTAAGAGCAATGTGTTACCCGAACCTTTGGAGCCCTGCAAAGCCTTATTTGGTGGTCGTACAAAAGCTATACAGTTGTACAGGGCCATGGGAGAGGATGAGAAAATACATTACTATTTCACGAGTCTGTATCCATTTATGAACAAGACAACGTTATACCCTTTAGATCACCCCAGCATCATATATATGGACTTTGAAGCCATAGACAAATACTTTGGGTTAGTTAAATGTCAAGTCTACCCACCCCGAAGGCTTTACTTCCCCTTACTACCGTACAGAGTCGATGGTAAGCAAATGTTCCCCCTGTGTCGAAACATGCACTTAAAATTAAAGAGACTAATGTGTGCAGACACACTGACGAGCAATGGGTGCTCTCCAGGACCTGGTGTAGCACTGAGGTGCAGGCGGCCCTAGAAAAAGGATACCAACTTGGAAAAATACACTAAATTTGGCACTTTGTGAGGGCTACAACCCAACTCTTTTCTGAGTATATTAACTTATTTCTCAGAGACAAGCAGGAGGCATTGAGGTTTCCAGAATGGTGTTTTAATGAGGTCTCAAAGCAAAAATGTCTCGATGATAACTATGCTCACAAGGGTATATGCTTCACATCAGAGTTCATCAAAGGCATCCCTACCAGACGACAGCTGGCCAAGCTCTACCTCAATTCCTTATAGGAGATCCTGACAAACTGTTTAAATATCTTTTTACGAGATGTCCAGATGCAAGTTTATCGATGACGAGACCGCAGCGCTGTGTTGCACATAAGAGTACCCCACAACTTGTAACAATATAAACATCTTCATGGCATGTTTCACAACCACTAATGCTCATTTAGAGCTTTACAATATGATGGATAAACTTCAGGAACGGTGTCTGTATCACGATACTGACTCTGTTATTTTTGTGTGCAAATTAGGGGCTGAAGATCCCCAACTCGGTGATTATCTATGCGATTTGACCTGCGAGCTAGAAAAGTATGAGTACATAGTCGAGTTCACAACATCCAGACCCAAGACCTACTCTTACAGAGCTTCTAACAATGTAGTATGCATGAAAGTCAAAGACATCACCTTGAATATTAACAACACTCAAAATCAATTTTGACAGTCTACATAATCTGGTGAACGAATGCTCTAACCCGAGCAATTATAAAACAATCATTGTCAAACAATCTAGCCTAGTCCGGTCCAAAAAATGGGAAATTACAACCAGCAATTACATGAAACCTTGCGTGTAGTGTTTGATAAAAGGGTCCTGAGTGAAGACTACAAAGTCCTACTGTACATTATTGAAGGTGCATTAGAGTTTTACAACCCCGACTATGGACACCAAGTTGCAGCACCCGTTCTCCTGTGTTAAAGCAGGTCCCTCAAATCGTGATAAAAGCTATTTTATGAAGAAACTATTAGAAAATGCTCCCAGTGCTTTATTCCAAATCCTTCCAATATTGTTTGGCTTTATTCGTGCTGGCAAGATCCTTATACAGAACTATCCCTAAGATTCCCACGCATCAAATTTATAGACGGCCTATCGAATAATCTCAACGACTATGCATTGTTACCTATAGGCTTGTAAACATGGTGATTGTAGATGACCTTATGAATGAAGGTGGGGATCACCCAGAGATAGAGAAAGCTTTTACCTAATATTCACACCATCCAATCTAAGCATATGTTACATTGTGCATAACTTGTTTTACAAAGGTAAGATCAGTCGCTCTATAGCTCGCAACGCCTCATACCTGGTTTTATTTGAAAACTGCTGTGACAGACAACGGATATCCATTATACATAAACAGATGTACCCCAGAAACACACAGTATTTCTTGGAAGCCTTGATCAATGCTACTGATAAATACCTTGGTTACTTACTGGTAGACTTAAAACCCAATACTCTAGAAGTCAACAGGCTGTGTGTTGATATTTTACCACCCAATCCCCCCGCCACTTGCACACTCAAAACCAAGTCCAAAGCCTACAAAAGGAATTACTAGAGTCTCTAATACCATTCACACTCTGGACCTTATAATACCTGGTATTGACGATGTTGGTGCGTCTATGCAGTAACCAGTAATCTAGCCCTCCTAAAACTGCTAGTCACAGCTAGCCCCCCCCCCAAAGAAAGGCCATCCTGTGTGTGGCTTCAAATGATCTAGTGGCTGCCATTTTAGAATTCGCCCTAAACACCCTAAAAGTTAATGCCCCTATATCAGGGTGGCAGATCTGTGTTTTGAAGAAGAAACGCCACCTTATCAAGAAGTTCAGTAATAAAAGGACTTCCCTCATTTCTAAGAAGAAACTGGTGAAGCAGTCTGGATGATTTATAGGTTCTTTGTTGGGCATAGGTATACCGCTAATTACCAACCTCCTAACCGGGAATTGATGAATTACACGCAAGAGATGTACTTGGTACCATGGCAGCAGCTGGAACAGTTGAGGACATCTAAGGGCGACACCTGGGATATCCGGAAAAATGAGACTCAGTGCCTGGATGCCGAGTTTAAAGATATCTTGAACTGTACTGATTTGAAACCTTACGACAAAGCAGGTCTTTACTTCAGCACTCTTCAAAACCCTTTTAAAATATTGCAGGTAGGGGAATGGTGAAAACAACTAGTTGACTCTATATGCCTCTGAACAGCCTCTACCATCCCCTTTAATGCCTCAAGAACCTTCACTATCCTCAGACAACATTGTTGAAGAACGTTTAAAAAATATAAGTCAAAGATACAAAGCGTCTGCGCAAATGTTGCTAGGTAAAATGTCAACTTCTAAAGACCTGTCCTCATGGAATGAGAGAGGCAAAGTCCTCTACAAAGGTCAACCGGTTGTTGGATCCCACCTAGTCAAAGGCCTTACGCACCCCAAAACACTATCGCTCCAAAAAGCCCCTTGAGGTTGGGACCATTTTCTGCGAGTCTCTGCGGAACTTAACATCCCTACGACGATCATCAGTAATGCTGAACACAGTTGGCTGCTTGAAAGTTTGAAAGATCCGACTTACAGCCCACCAAGTACTTCAACACCTGTTGTTTTTAACCCCCTCCCTAAGATGCCAGCATCCCCTTTCTTTCCCCTGCTATTCCCCTCTTGGAGCACCGAGGCTTTGCCTCTGAAACCTAAAAAAAAGACATTATCCAAAATGAACATGTGGTTAAATGTCTGATGTTTCTTCTGACTTTTAAATGTATGTATATGTGTGCCTGTGTTTGTGTGTATAGTTATGCCATAGTTAACATTTGACATGTTTCTTCTTTTATTTCTTTAGTAAGTTTATCAGTGTGTTGTTTGTACTACAAAAAACTGTTTTGTAAATAAACCTTTTAACTTTTTCAAAGTGTTTCTGTCATCTTTTAAGTGGCAAGGTGACTTCTACGACCAATTTACTTGGGACATCAATGGATTTTTCCGGAGCCCCGGCATACACCAATATTTTAATGGTGAAATTTGAAGATGATTTCATCTTAAACGACATAAACTGGACATCAGACATTGCACAATATTGTAGGTACATTGACGATATATTTCTAATTTGGACTAAATCAGAAAAGAATTTGGAATATTTGATACAACAATTGAATACTAGGAATCCCAGGATCCAATTTACACATATAATTAATAAAAAACAGATCAATTACCTAGATGTTCTCGTGACAAAAGATTCAACCGGAACTGATCTGCATACAGAGGCCTACACGAAACCAACAGACAGAAACAGCACGCTCCATTACACAAGTTTCCACCCGAAGAGTCTTATCTCTAACTTGCCTTTTTCACAATTCATACGAATTAAAATAATTTGTTCAGAACCTAATACAGCAAAATCTAAGATTTCTGAGTACAAACAGAGATTCGTTCAAAGGGGTTACCCGGAGGATATTTTACAGGCTAGCAGGACCAGAAATGAAGGCAAAGAATGGGTGTCTTTATTTACTAAGTCTACCAACATCAAGAGGAGCACACCAACCTTTCTGTCTAAATATTCCACATGTTCTAATCAAATAAAGAGGATAATCAACAACAGATGGGAACTTCTCGTGAATGAACCAGATTTTAAAGGATTATTCAACATCAAACCGGCATTTTCCTACACTAGGGGCAAGAATCTACAAGAACTGATTACAACTCCTGAAAGATGTCCTGCTACCACACAGTACAAGGGCACAGCTAAGTGTTGTAATTACATCCATTGCAATAACATAATAGTGGGAGACACATTAACACATCCTAATTCGGGTAAAAATATAAAATTAAGACACTCTTCAGATTGCAACACAACCAATGTTATCTATTGTTTAAAATGTCCATGTGGCAAGACCTATGTAGGCAAAACTGAACGGAAATTCAAACTCAGACTCACGGAACACAAGAGTACTATAGGCACTCTCAATAAAACTTCTAGTGTAGCTGTCCATTGGCAGGAAGCCAAACACACAATATCACAGTTAAGATGTCAAATTGTTGAGGCAGTTGAACTGATTGAGGGTATTGACAACAGCAAAAAGTTATTGCAACGTGAAGTCTTTTGGATAAACTTTTGGACACTCTAGCTCCGAAAGGGTTAAATGACAGGGTTGATATGAGTTGCTTTATATGAAATACACAGGCTTTAGTTTATTTGTAAATGTATCCATGATTAGTATGCTTGTATATAACACGAGTTCACATTTGATTTTTAAGTAATTTTTTCCTATTTTCGACATATTATTTTTCTCTTTCTCTTCTGTTTTACATCGGGATTTTTTTCTTTACATCTTATTCATATATTATGAACACCATACTCACACTTGTACTCACATTAGCAGTCCAATTGGCAGGGTTCTCTACCAAGCATATCAGGAGGCTTTTGGGCTCTTCAGCCCAGCCAGATTTGCTGCGTATGCTATATATATCACATTCTTATGTGTGAGTATTCATTTAGGTCATATTTAGTAATGACACTTTATATTTAAGTCAGTTGTCCCACTCGGACTACACTTTCCATTTTCTTTTTGCTTGGTTAATCCACTTTCTATATTCATTTTGCGGCATGTCGCTCTGACGTTTATATTCTGTCCACTAAGTGGAGCAGCTCACTCTGCTGCCGACGCTCGAGATGCTCGAACCGCTTTTCCTCAAACCGGTAAGATCGTTATCATTAGTCTCTCGTTCTCTGCAGCGCTTTATTTTTGCTTCTTTAGGTACAATTTCATCACATTTTAATTTCTATTTTCAGTCCGTCGAATTGAGATTACCACAAGTATTATTTTATGGCAAAGCTTCAAAGGTATCAGGTGAGTGCCTTGTTGCATCTCGCCACAGTTTACTGCGCGCAATCGTCTACCAACACACAGTTTAGTTGAATATATTCGTTTATTTTTTAAATCTCCGCAGTCAGCAGTTTCCCCTCATTACATCATTCACCGAATTCATTTGGAACTATTTTGCCATAGACAAGGTAAGCTTTTTATCAGTATTTCACCCTTATTTCAGTACTGGCTATTAGCAGCGATTCTCATTTTGGGATTATTTTTTCATAGGAGGTAGTTTTCTTCTCAAGGTACAGGTACGCATTTCTTTCGTCATCATTTAACGTCCACAGATGCACTTTTTAAGTATTCCGTTTAGTTTTCACGGTGTTTTGGCATATCGGGTTAGGAACCTCTTTCAGACCGTTTACACTGGGCATCACACAACTTTATTGACACTTGTCATGAACACACAGTATGCTGGCACAAGCAACTTAATCTTGTTTGAGCATGTTTCTTTTCTTCATTTCTCCTTTTCTTCGTTTCTTTTATTTTATTATTCTTCATCTCGTGTTTATTCCATATCATAAATATGAATGTTAGCGTATCAAATAATTGTTGGGTCACAGGATCTTTTCCATGTAAATATGTATATGGTCTCGAAATTGATTAATTAGTTTGATTGCAAACATGCCCCTGAGGAAGGGACCGAAGAGTCCCGAAATGCATCGGGCTTCATGTTAATGGGAAGATACAAGTTGTTTTTTGCAAACATTGCAATATTTGTATAACATTTTGGTTCTGACCATAAAATATCGCTTTAATTCACATGCAATCTTATTGTTACTCATTGAATATAGTAGATTGTATGGTGTGTTTAATATTATTTGTTAAGCAATAATAATTTGAACAAGACACAGAATAATTAAAAATGTTCTTATTCATTGCATTTTATTTATTTTGTATTATATACGTGTTTATTGTGTAAAAACAAGTATAGAACTTTGAGTTCAAAGTGAACAGTGCTCACTACATTCAGGCTTTGGGTCCTGTTAGATTTTCAGTTTTCTTTAGCACGTGCTGTCAACACGGGCAGTGGTGAGGCACCATCAGATTAGAATACCAAACATATAAGCAATTTTGTTCAAAAATCATAAGGAGTGCACCTCTACCCTTCACATTAATCTATCATCTTTTAAACACATTTTAATGTATGTCATTGTGACACAATAAAGATACTTGGGGCCTCATTAGGATGGCGGGCGGACTTTCGTCCGCCCGCCAACCTAGCAGTGCTGGGACCGGCCGCCAGACGTGCGGCGGTTCCGCAACACTGATTAGGATGCGACCACCACCCTGGCGGTCGCATCCTGTATCTTTGACATTGCTGCGGGTGCTGCTTACAGCAGCACCCGCCGCAATGCCAAAATGGCATGTTGTGCATTGCCATGCACAACGTGGCAGGCACCGCGCAGTGCCTGCCACCTTGTGCATGGCAATGTAGGGGGGTACCATGGGTACCCCCAAGTGCAGCCCCCCAACCCCCCACGGGTGCCCGCAACGGGCCCCCAAAGCGATTCCTGCATGCCTGGAAAGGCTCTGAATGTCACACATCCTAATATGGATGGCGGTGCATGCTAGGCACCGCCACCATATTAGGCCCCCAGTCCGCCCGGCCGGCAATCGTAACGGTGGTGGTTGAGCTGCAGGGTGGTGGCGGGGTCTTGCTCTTCCCGGTCCGGGGGGACTTGCGGATGGGGGCCTCAGTCTGTCTGCACCTGGGGGAGGGTGTCCGTGGGTGAGGGGCACTCCCCTCTGTGTGGGTGGACTTCCTCTTCCCCTTGTATGCTGGATCAGCTGGATTGGAGGGGAAGAAGCCGAGGTCACAGAGGAAGAGCTGCTGTGTAGGTGGGGTTGCAGGTGAGGCAAGGGAAGGGGCCTTGGAGGGAGAGGTATCGGAGGACTGCGGAGTGACTGTGGATGCCTGTGTGTGTGTATGTACCCCTTCCCCTGTGGGTGTGGTATCAGTCCCCTGAGGATGCCTGCGTGCACGTCTTGTTTTTGCAGTGGGTGTGTCTGTGCTGCTCGTGTCTGTGTGTTTGGGTGAATGTGGAGGTGGGCATGTGATTGGGACAGGTAGGGTGCCAGGAAGTGTGGATGGGGCAGAGGTAGGAGGGGTGAGGGACTGTTGGAGGAGGGACACTGCTGCCGTCAGGGAGGAGTCCATGGACCTATTGCTCCTCTGTAGGGCAGACATGCCCGATGAGATGCCCTCCATGAACGACACCAGCTGAGTCAACAGAGTGGTGTGGGCATGGAGGACACTCAGCATTGCTGTCTGCCCTACATGGAGCTGGCGAAGTAGGTACACAGACTCCTCACTCAGGGCAGCAGGGGACACAGGGGCAGGGGCTGCGGTGCCTGGCACGAAGGAGACATGCTCCCGAACACGGGAGCCTCCATGGACCTCTGGAATGGGAGCCGATGGGAGGGCGGTGGTGGTGGTGGTGGCGGGGACAGCAATACTAGCTGGGGTGTGGTGGCTGCTGACACCCGCCTCCACAAGGGAGTCATCCTCCGAGCTGCTGTGGTCCTCAGCTGAGGTGGATGGTGCTGAGGACTCCTCGGTGTGGCTCCCCTCACCCTCCGTGCCACTGGGTCCCTCCGACCACTCCTCGGCTGTTGACCCAGTCTGGCTCTGCGGCTCCTCCTGGTCCGTGGAGCTGTCCCTTCCTGTGGCCGTGGATGTATCTGCAAACAATTAGGGAAACAGACAGACATCAGTCACCTGCACTAACCGCACAAAACCACAGTAAGTACAGCACATTACAGAGCAAGCCCTGGCATCCTTAGTTTAACATTGCCAAAAGTGCCCAAACAGAGTAGGAGAAGCCAGTTGTCAGTCTGATGTTCAACCATGGCACTCACATCCCTCCTGGCCTTGCACCCATCGGTCTGGTGTCTGTCGGATGGCAATACCCCAGTGTGGACACATGCACCACCTACACAGTAGTTGGACAGTGCAGAGGACACGGTGAAGTATGTGAACATGCACACATCACAACTCTTGCCACTGAGTCAGTACAGGTGTCCGGATAAAGGGATGGCCACAGTCTATATTTGAAATGCATGTGATGCATACCAGCACCAGACACCATGATGCACCCATGTCCTGATAGTCAATGCCACAATGGGGTGCATGTAGCACATGTCACTCCCCTGCAGGATCACTCTTAGGAAGTTCAATACCATGGCACAGGCATGCCTGCAAAGTCATACATCACTGTCTCCAGTCACATGGGCAGGGCTGCCAGACAACAACAGTCTGCACTGTGTCACAATTCTAGGTCATGGGGAATGCAAGTCCTGTAGCCGACAAGTGCACATGTCCATCCCCCACAAACCACATCATCTGAACTCTCATTTGTCCACGTCATACCAATTGGACATATGGGAGACATGAAACACAACCCTCGGAACCTGAGCACCTCACAATCTGCTGTGAATGGGAAACAGCTGCCTGAACTACACAGTCGCACACCCCAGTATGCACGGTCAAGTGGTCAAACACCTATATGTCACACAAGTATCGTCTCCTATGGTCACATCTCGGGTGGCATGCTGAGCCCTAACCGATAAACACCCCAGTAGTCCAGACAACGAAGCCACAGCACAATGACACAGAGGCAGACACCTGAGGGAACATTTCACTGAGCACAACGTGTCAGCTGATACACGGGAGTGGGAGTACAGAGTGTATTGCATGGCCTGGAGTAGGCATGACTGTCCTGCTCCATGTGAAAGAGGGATGAGCCCAGGACAGTAGGCAGGTGGCTAAGCATGTGTGACACACTTGATATACATACTCCTGAGGCCCAGACATTGTTCCCACCCGCAGCATGGGTGTGTGCCAAATACCCCAGGCACATGTGGTGAATCAGATCAGCAATTGGACCACATATCAAAGTAACACGCAGATTACATGTCAGAACTCAGGCATTGTGTAAGCAATGGACCCACCCATGAAGCCCACCACAGAGTTACGTGAACAAATGCTGTCCCCCACCTTGAGCTAAGCAAAATGCAAGGACACAGTACCCAAGTGACACAATTTCCTGACTGTAAGGGCCACACCTGGGCATCAGATGAGGAGTGGGCAGTGCACAATTGAGGGACATGGGTCCTGGACCACATCACTGATGTACTGTTGGAGTTTAAACAGGCCAGAGGAGAGCACATAGCATGTCAGACAAAGCTCACAGTGCAGTCATGGACTCACCCCCTCCTTGCTGCTGTCTGCCCTTCAGCTGCCCATCCAGATCAGGGAAGACCACCGCCAGAATCCGGAGCATGTGGGGTGTCAGGGTCCGGTGTCCGCCCCTCCTGCGAGGAGGCGACAGCTTCAGCTGGATCCTTGCGATCCTCCGGGTCCAGCCCCGAAGGTCCTGCCACCTCTTCTGGCAGTTGCGGATCCGGCGCTTGTAGACCCCCACAGACCTTACTGCCCGGGCGATGTCCAGCCATATTTCCTGCTTCTGGTGGGCATCAACCTGTGAGGATGACAAAGTGTAAAGGCCATTACTACACATGCAACAAATCCATGCATCACACATTTGGATATACATGTCTCAATCACAGGGGCACATGATGTACACGGGCAGTGCAAGGATGGCTATGAGCAGTTTGCCAGCAGTTACTACATGGTATCATTGCCTGGGAATTCAAACCTTGTTTAAATGCACTGTTACTGCACTATACCTGTTCAGTGCATGTAACTACACACTTTGGGGGGTGACAACTACTCAGTGAGCCTGCTAGCCAGTGGCGTGCAGACTGTAAGTCTGGCTAGTCAGACAACATGCAGATTTGTAAGGCAGTGGACAGCACACTCACCTGCTCCCCTGCTTTCCCATACAGCTTGCTGTACTGTGGAAGGAGGCTGTCCAGCAGGGCCTGGTTCTCCTCAGTGCTGAAGGCTGGGGCTCTCTCCACAGTACGTGCCATTGCAGGTTCCAGAGGGTGCAGAGACAGTAGCAGTGGTGGTGGCAGATGTCGTCCTGGAGCATGTAGTGCAGGCAAGTGAGCTCTCAGGGGAACAGCCAGCATTATATGTGTGCTGCAGAGGCATATACTGTCCCATGTGTCCAAAGTGATAGGTCCAAGTCGTTTGCATCTTCTGAATCTGGCCAATCCATGGAATTGCACCACTTACACATGCCCACAGCATCCTTCGAAAGTTCAACTTCATGACACCCATGAATTTGCAACATTGTTGTGGGTGGCCAACTGAATTCACAGCATCAGACTTGTTAAACATTTGAAAACGCGTCCGTTGTCATGCCAGGCCATAGCCAATGCGTGCGCACCGATCGGTCCATTGCTGTACAACGCGTATTCCGGGTACAACGAGTACCCGCACATGTCAGATTCAATGGCCAGTGCGTGCACACCGATCGGTCCATTGATGTACAACGCGTACCCGCACATGTCAGATTCAATGGCCAGTGCGTGCACACCGATCGGTCCATTGCAGTACAACGCGTATTCCGGGTACAACGTGTATCGGTCCATTGCTGTACAACGCGTATTCCGGGTACAACGCGTACCCGCACATGTCAGATTCAATGGCCAGTGCGTGCACACCGATCGGTCCATTGCTGTACAACGCGTACCCGCACATGTCAGATTCAATGGCCAGTGCGTGCACACCGATCGGTCCATTGCTGTACAATGCGTATTCCGGGTACAACGCGTACCCGCACATGTCAGATTCAATGGCCAGTGCGTGCACACCGATCGGTCCATTGATGTACAACGCGTACCCGCACATGTCAGATTCAATGGCCAGTGCGTGCACACCGATCGGTCCATTGATGTACGACGCTTCCCTGTACAGGTCTCTCGCATATGTCACCATGCTTGTCACTGGTGAACGTATGCCAGTAACATATACTTGCCAGGGACTCAGGGGCACACCTACAACACCACAGCCTGTCCACACTGTATCCTAAGGCATGTAAGGCTGCATTACCTTTTCTGTGTATGGGGGTCAACATGTGGTTTTTGGGGTGGCACTTGGGGGCAGCCACTCCCAGGTTGTGCACGTGTTCATGGGGACAGGTTCCTTTGTGTGTTGTGCACATGACCACTGTGATGTGCAACTGTTCATTTCAGAGCATGTGGCATGGTCACATTTCACGGTTGTGTATGTGTATGTCATGTCACATACCCCCTGAGTCCCATGTGGGACGGTATGTACGTCACAGGGTGACCCATTGCCACAATAGTGATGGCCCTCCACAGTCTGTGTGCATGTTGTGTATACAATGTCTCTGATTCCATGTGCACAATGGGAGACAGTCTCCACATCCACGTTGTTTGTGCATGGCCTTTGATGTTGTGCGTGTGTGTCACAGACGTCCATGTCTGTCCTGCCGAGGCAACAGGGAACACTACCTGTGGGGGTCATGGTTGTTTTGCTGTGGTGAAATCATGATGCACCATGTCATGCCAGTGTCCATGTGGCAATACAGGGTCCCTGGGAATCTACCTGTCAATGAGCTGTGATGCCTGGGGCACATCTGTCCTCACATGTCACTGTGGTGTGTGTTTGGAACGTGACAGCAGTACATGGGTACTGTGACACAGCCTAATGATATCCCATAGCACAACCTGGGACTTGTTGAGGACACTTGTTGAACTGTGATGTTAGATGTTGTCCATTTCGGTGCCATACATGTCCTTACGGAACGGCACACACATCATGTACTTGTGTCTCGTAATGTTGTATCATGTGATGTTGAGTCTGGTCTATGCCACATATGTGGGGTGACTGACAATCTTTCTTTCCTCACCTATGCACTGCAGGGCACCAGCTGTCCATAGACCATTCCCTGACCTTGCAACGATGGTGGAACGTGACTGCATCCGACGGTACCGCTTCACCAGGCAGCTGATTGAGGATTTGGCAGTGCGCTTGGCACCACATTTGCAACCTGGCCGGCCGTACCCTACAGCGCTGACCCCCAAGGTGAAGGTGATGGCAGCCCTACACTTCTTTGCCACCGGTACCTTTCAACACACTGTGGCGACTGCTGGTGGGATGTCACAGACTATGTTCAGCCGTGTGCTACGCGATATTTTGGTGGCAATGTTGAGATGTCTGAACCAGTACATCTATTTCCCTAAACGTCACCAACTCACTGACGTCAAGAGTGACTTCTATGCCCTGGGGAGGATGCCACATGTCATTGGCTCCATTGATGGGACACATGTGGCTTTGGTACCACCACAGGCACATGAGCAGGCATACAGGAACCGTAAACATTATCACTCGATCAATGCTCTGGTGGTATGTCTTGCAGATATGAGCATCTCACATGTGTGTGCCCGTTTCCCTGGTTCGGCACACGATGCCTTCGTGATGAGGAGTAGTCGCATCCCGAGGATGATGTCACAGATGCAGAACCAGCATGCCTGGCTTGTCGGTGTGTACTGACTTTGTACCATTGTGTGTGTTCTGCTATGTTGTGTTCCGCACTCTTTTCCAACTCAGCTAATGTGCAATTGTCTGTCTGTAGGTGACTCCGGATATCCCAACATGCCGTGGTTGCTGACACCCCTCAGGAACCCTGTGACACCAGCCCAGATGCGCTACAATGAGGCACATGGTCGGACCAGGAGAGTGATCGAGCGGACATTTGGTCTCCTGAAGAGCCACTTCCGCTGCCTGGACAAGACAGGAGGGGCCCTCCCATATGCCCCAGCAAAGGTGTGCAAGATTGTCATCGTCTGCTGCATGCTACACAACCTGGCAGTGCGGAAGGAATTGCCTCTCATCCTGGATGACGATGACCAACATCCGCCACCTGTGGAGGATCCTGGCCTGGGCCACGATGCCAGTGATGATGATGATGATGATGATGGTGATGTCCGCACACAGCTCATCACCAGCTTCTTCAGCTGAATGTGAGTATCCAGTGATGTCATGTCAATGATTTGAGTTTGCATGATATGTGTTGGTGGTGCTCTGTTGCTGTTTGAGTGTGGCCATGTGCTACTTGACTGGATGCGTGCAGCGATGTGTCCTTACAGGTAGTCTGTACTCCCCAACAGTGTTGACATGCTAACTTGGTTTTGTGTAGGTATCTTGTGACATGTATTGGGCATGAGTATTGCAGTTCTGTCCTGTTCTTCAGTGCTTTTGACTGTGTGTCATGTCTGTCCTTCACAGGGCGCTCTCAGAGTTGTTTGGTCAACTCGGATACCCTGACACCATGATTCAACTTCCAGGGTGGAAGCAGTCGTTCCCCTACAGGGGATGTGCCCCACACCCCTGGACTTTCTTTCTTCTACACTTGTTGGCTGTGTGGCCACTGCCACGTGGGATTACCTTGCATCTGTAGTGGAAACAACATGTTGCAAATGTGTAATAAACCTGTGCTTCACTTTGGGATGTGCGTTGTCTGTGGTCACACTTCTGACTGACATTTGCTTACTGCACCTGTGGGCTACTTAACACAGACTCTGAATAGGTGTGGTGTCTGTGCATTCCACAATATTTCCTGGCAACATCAGTGTAGGCGATGAGTCCGATGGCCCTGGTGTCTATGTGTTGTGTAGCCCTAGTGGTGTGTCTCCCTCATATGTGTCACGTCACCATGAGTCACATGACGGTGTTGAACTTGCTGTGGCAGTTAGCATGCACGGTGTCATTTAGCAGATCATCATCTCCGTGACGATAACAACGTTGGAATCACAACAGAGGCAAGTATGGTGTATTGGTGAGTTTATTACATACATGTGTGAGGTTAGTGCACAGGATGGTGGGTGCTGTACATTGGGATTGTGATCCAAAGTTCCCAGGTGAGTTGGAAGTCTTGGTAGCAGAAATGTCCAGGGTAAAGTCAACAGTGATCTGATACATTGGTCCAACTTGAACTCCCCATGTGATGTGGGTGAGTTGTGTTGCATTCGACAGGGTGAACAGTTTGCACACAAAGGAGAATTTCCAGAACAGGTGTTGGCTTCCTGGGGGATGTACATGGCCATCGACCTCTCAGTTTTCCTTCCTCGGACGACCCCTCTTCTTTGGGGGGGGACCCTCACGTGCAGGCTGCTGCAGTGCAGGGGACTCTCCGCCAGAGTCCTCCTCCCTCCCTGTGGCAGTTGCAGGTGTTGCAGCACCAGATGTTGTGGGCACACAGGGAGGTGTGGCCATGTTGGTGCTAATCTGGCGGAGGCATGTCAATATGTCCCTATGCACCGCTGTCAGTTCTTGCAATGTGTCCCACTTGGACTCCATGCCAGACATGTGTGACTCCACACGGGCCATGTGTGTCTCCACACGGGACATGTGTCAGTCCAAGCGGGCATGATGGGCAGCCTGCTGCTGTTGAATGTCCTTGAGGATCCCCACTACCTGGGTGACCTCTCCGGTGCTATTCTGGTACGCATCAGCAATGCGTACCAGTTGTGGGTCATCATGCAGTCCAGACCCCTCTGCAAACAGCGACCTATGTCTACCACCCCTGGCGACAACGGCGGGACCTGCGGTGGCACGCACAGGTGTCCCTGGGCCCCCTTGGGGGTTGTTACTGTGGTCGTTGTCCGTAGCTCGACGTTGGGCCAGGGTCCCTGTGCTGCTGTCTTTGGTGGTCCTTGGTCTGTCCGTGTCGGCGGGGGTGGTCTGTGTATTGGCAGTTGTTGGAGGAGTGGGTGCAGGGGGTGCAGATGTTGGTCCTGCTGGTGCTGCATAACGACTCACACCGGAGGTGCCAGGTAGGTCTTCGCCATCCGAGGAGGGCGGAGGCTGTTCCACACCAGTGTGCTCAGAGTCCCCCGGAGCCTGGGACTGGGACTCCTCATCGTCTGCTGCTGTGTCCCCATCATCACCTGTTTTTGGAAGAGACACACAATGTATGTTATGTTTCTACAGGCATCAATGGTTCACACACCTGACAGTTGTGTCTGTACCTCTGGATGCGGCCCTGTACATTGCATTGACCTAAGTTGTCACAGTAAGAGGTTGATATTGGTGTAGCACATTGTCCTGCAAACCTGAGGCATTTAAATGTGAATGTAGAGGTGTGTGCATGGCCAGCATTGGTTGTATTTGGTGGACATCTGGCCCTCCTTCTCCACCCAGCCAAGTTATCCCACCATGAAGCATGCCACCCTTGCAGTGGGTTCAGGTTGACTCTCAGGATGTCAGTCAGTGGTGTCCTGCTGTTGGTTGGTGCCCAGGTCCCAGCAGGGCCTGGTACTCCCCACAACAGAGCACCATTTTCAGCCATCTTGTCAGTTGGTTTCCACTCCCTGTGATGTGAGCATTGTTCAGAGTGGTGTTGATGGGCCAATTGTGAGGGTGAGCAATATCTGTGACTACAACTCCCATCATGCTATTGCCTACACCCCCTTCCCAGCATGCCCATACTTCCTTCCTTTTGACTCTGCTTCCCTGTGGGGTAGTGTGCCTGTACTGCCAGGATGGCTGACGGTGTTGTCCTGGCATTTGTTTGGCTACAAGTCCCAAAAGTGTCCCTGTGCTTCACACAGCATAACCCAGTGTGGTGGTTCTTTGTGGGATATTAAATTGAAGTGTGAGGCATTGCATTCTCCCAGGTGAGTTGTGTGGAGTTTGTGTTAAGGGGTGTGTGGGAGAAGCTGCTTGTAACTATGGTCAGAGCTGTCAGTCATCCTTCCCACCCAGCCAGATATCCCACCATGGAACGTGCTTCCATTGCAGGGAGTGCAATTTGGCTTTCAGGATGTCAGTCAGTGGTGTGCTGCTGTTGGTTGGTGCACAGTTCCCAGCAGGGCCTTGTGCTCCCCACAGCAGTCCCCAGTGTCCGCCATCTTGTCAGTTGTTTTCCACTTCCTGTGATGTGAGCATGGTTCAGAGTGGTGTTGATGGGCCAATTGTGAGGGTGACCAATGTCTGTGACTACAACTCCCATCATGCTATTGCCTACACCCCCCTTCCCAGCATGCCCATACTTCCTTCCTTTTGAGTGGAGTTCACTATGTGTGAGTGTGACAGCAATGGCAAGATGGCTGACAGTGTGGTCCTGTTGTTTGTTGGTGCCCAGTTCCCAGCAGGGCCTTGTGCTCCCTACAGCAGTACCCAGTTTCAGACATCTTGTCTGTAGTTTTCCACTCCCTGTGATGTGAGCATGGTTCAGAGTGGTGTTGATGGGCCAATTGTGAGGGTGACCAATGTCTGTGACTACAACTCCCATCATGCTATTGCCTACACCCCCCTTCCCAGCATGCCCATACTTCCTTCCTTTTGAGTGGAGTTCACTGTGTGTGAGTGTGACAGCAATGGCAAGATGGCTGACAGTGTGGTCCTGTTGTTTGTTGGTGCCCAGTTCCCAGCAGGGCCTTGTGTTCCCTACAGCAGTACCCAGTTTCAGCCATCTTGTCAGTAGTTTTCCACTCCCTGTGATGTGAGCATGGTTCAGAGTGGTGTTGATGGGCCAATTGTGAGGGTGACCAATGTCTGTGACTACAACTCCCATCATACTATTGCCTATACCCCCCTTCCCAGCATGCCCATTCTTCCTTCCTTTTGAGTGGACTTCACTGTGTGTGTGTGTGTGACAGCAATGGCAAGATGGCTGACAGTGTGGTCCTGTTGTTTGTTGGTGCACAGTTCCCAGCATGGCCTTGGGCTCCCACAGCTGAGGCCACTGTCAGACATCTTTGAAGTGGCTTTTCACTCCCTGTGAAGATTGCATGCTTCAGTGCTGGCTTGCTGGGCCATGTGGGTGGGGGATGTTGAGCTGTGACTACCACACCCATCATGCTATTGCCTACACCCCCCTTCCCAGCATGCCCATACTTCCTTCCTTTTGACTCTGCTTCCCTGTGGGGTAGTGTGCCTGTGCTGGCAGGATGGCTGACAGTGTTGTCCTGGCATTTGTTTGGCTACAAGTCCCAAAAGTGTCCCTGTGCTTCACACAGCATAACCCAGTGTGGTGGTTCTTTGTGGGATGTTAAATTACAGTGTGAGGCATTGCATTCTCCCAGGTGAGTTGTGTGGAGTTTGTGTTAAGGGGGTATGTGGGATGAGCTGCTTGTAACTATGGTCAGAGCTGTCAGTCATCCTTCCCACCCAGCCAGATATCCCACCATGGAACGTGCTTCCATTGCAGGGGGTGCAATTTGGCTTTCAGGATGTCAGTCAGTGGTGTCCTGCTGTTGGTTGGTGCACAGTTCCCAGCAGGGCCTTGTGCTCCCCACAGCAGTCCCCAGTGTCCGCCATCTTGTCAGTCCTTTCCCACTCCCTGTGATGTGAGCATGGTTCAGAGTGGTGTTGATGGGCCAATTGTGAGGCTGAGCAATATCTGTGACTACAACTCCCATCATGCTATTGCCTACGCCCCCTTCCCAGCATGCCCATACTTCCTTCCTTTTGAGTGGACTTCACTGTGTGTGAGTGTGACAGCAATGGCAAGATGGCTGACAGTGTGTTCCTGTTGTTTGTTGGTGGCCAGTTCCCAGCAGGGCCTTGTGCTCCCCACAGCAGTATCCAGTGTCAGCCATCTTGTCAGTCCTTTTCTACTCCCTGTGATGTGTGCATGGTTGAGAGTGGTGTTGATGGGCCAATTATGAGGCTGACCAATATCTGTGACTACAACTCCCATCATGCTATTGCCTACACTGACTTCACCAGCATACCCAGAATTCCTTCCTTTCAGTGAGCTTCCCTGTGAGGTGGTGTTCTGGTGGTGGCAACATATGTGACTGTTTGTTTGTTATATTTGTGCCACTGGCTTGCTCTATTTAGTGTTATGTTTGTACCTGTCATGACACTGTTACATATCACTATGAGATGGCAGGTATTGTGTTTCTCTGACTAACATAGTCATCTTGGTATGATTATCTTCTGGTTGCTGTGGATTTGCTAAGGGTGCATGGTTTGACTATCCCCTTGACAGTGATGTGTGTGTATTGCCACACAATATTGTGTATATTAGTTGTGTACTCACCAGGCTCTGGGATGTTTGTTAGTCCATATACGCTCACTGGTGGTAGGATGGCCCGCACCTTCTCCTCCCAGGGCCTGAGGTATAGTGGTTTGGCAGGAGGGCCACTGCCGGTGTGCTGGCTCACGATGTAATCCTTCTTTAGTAGGTCCCTGACCCTCCTGCGCACATCATACCACCTGTTCTGGATGTCTTCCTTTGTGCGCAAACATGGTGATTGTGCGTTGACCCTGTCGACGATCCTCTCCCACATCTTGGTTTTCTGCGACATGGGGGTCTGTTGGACCAATGTGCCAAACAAGTGTGGCTCTACCCTGAGGATCTCATCTACCAGGACTTCCAATTCACTGTCTAGGAACTTATGATTCTTCTTTGGGGGCATGGTGGTGGTGGTGATTGATGTGTGTGTGTGTGCAAGTGAGGATGTGTGTGTGAAGGTTTTGCTGGGTGTATGTGAGGGTGCTATTTGTTGAGGTGCTAATGGTGTGTGGCTTGTGTGATGGATGAGCTGTGAGTGTGTCTGTGGTTGCTGTGTGATGGTGTTCTGTGCTGGCAGGTCAGTTGAATTTGCAAAGGATCATGGTAGGGATTTGTGGCCTTTATATAGGTGGAGTTGGGGGTGTGTCCTTGTTCCCTGTTTTTTCCCCCTGTATTTATTGACTTTGTCATTGCTTGTTTGGCCCTTTTTTTGTATTTTTCCATTTGTTTTTTTTGTGCATGTAGGAGATGTTCTTCTGACCCAGTAGGACGCTGCAGTTGTCTCGTGCCAGCTTCTCCGAGTCGTTCACGCTGTGTTTCTGCTATGTTTATTGTGCGGCGTACGCGTCGGTCGCGGTGTGTTGGTTTGCTTCGGCTGGGTTTTGTATGCGTGTCGGTCGTGCGGCTTGGTCTCCGTGCGACTCGGTCTGGTTTTCCACGCATTGCATCGTACTACGCGGCTCGGAGTTCTCGTGTACGTTTCGTTCGGGTTCCTTCCTGGTGCGTGTCGGTCGGTTCGATTCGCGTGGTTTTCCGGCCGGATAGCTTGTTTCCGTCCTGTTTGGTCTATCGGCTTGTGTTCCGTACGAGTCGGTCGTGTTTCACATGCATTTCATCGTACTACCCAGGTCGGTACGTGTCGGTCGGACTTTATTCCCGGACTGAGTTGGTCGGTACGTTTTCCGGCCCGAATCGGAATCGGCCCCTATGTCTTATAGTTCCTGAAACATTACATCATCACTGCAATACATCCGCCATTTTAAAAATGTCGTCCAGAAAAAATCGGCCCGGATTAGCAATGTCTACCCAAGCCAAATTACTTCTCCAATGATACAAAAACACAAATCAAGAATGAGAGATATATCAAGGGGCCAAGACTATCTTGGTGGGACTTGCAGTGAGGACTCCGTAAACAACCGACTAAGAGAAAAATGTTACCCACTTGTTCCATCTTGGAGGCGCTCCATTGAAGTCTAAGTAGCTTTTTTTATTGAAGAAAAAATGAAACTCATTATAATGGCTAGAAACAAGTTTCCTGACGTTTACTTGAAAATAAAAGAGAAAAATAGAAATAGTATTTTTCTTTTCACAAAATAACACTGTACTATGGGAAAATTGTCAAGATAACAATGCACGGTCTGTGCCAGCTGGGAAGAAGGTGTCAACTAGCTACTGATAAATGACTTACATTGTATTTGTTTATTTTAATAAAGCCCTTTTAGCTTCTCTCCCAAACCTGTGGAGTGTAATGCTTCTGGTGAAGCGCCAGCAACCGCATATGAGCGTCAAGTGAGTCTCCCGGCTATTTTTATATTTTTTTAAATTTCATTTTAATGTCTGCCTTGACAGTGCAGCTGTCTGATGACCTATTGTTACACAGTCTTTAAAATACACATAGGGTGTTTTGACTATTCCCAGGGGAGTAGTTCTCTCTCACCCCATGCTATTAGCTGTTTGGTATATCATTCTGCCTCATAGTATTGCTTGCTTTGCAATGCTTGAGGGGCTATTTCAAAAGTACACTGAATCATCACACATAATTTTTTATCTTATAGATGCATCGCATTAAGAAAGCAAACTTTCTTGTGTGTTATTTTTTGTTACTGTACCAGGCTGATTCAAACCGCAAGTCAGACTTATAGGCTTTGCCAATGCACTTTTTTATGAAGCAATTATATAACCTGACAGGAGCTTCAGCTCAATTAGACAGGGTATGTACTATCGTTAGCTAGACTAATAGGTAAGGGTACTTAATAATTGTATTTTTATTTATTGAAATTGGGAATCCCTTCATAGCAAAATAAATGGTGCTTTTCAACTTTTAGGAGGGTTTAGTTATAATTGAATAGGGTGATGGAGGAAGATTGGTGCTTAAGGGGTGGCTCTGATTTACACTGGGGAGGGCATTCCATACGTGGGGGTCTGAGGAGTTTGAAGGATCTGAAATTTTAGTGGGGCAGAGTGGCCTGGAAATATGGCAATAGTGCTGTATATTTGTTCAGAAAAGGTGACGTGATGTGTGATCAGTTGGAGAAAGATGGAAAAGAGATGGGTGAAGTACAGCTTTCAATGTTTTAGCGAATAGTTAGCACAGTTTTTTTCTGATTCGTGACAGTGGAGTGATGAAAAAGTGATGAGAAATTGTTTCTGTGCTAATGCTGTGGTATTCATTTACTGAAACATCAGTCAGAAATAGATTTAAAATAGTTTCTGTTGAAGTGCTTTCTGCTGGTATGTGTGTGCCCATTCAATGAAGTAAACACAGTTTAAGGTTAGTTGTGGTTCAGCAAATATAAAAAAAAAAAATCCCCTGAAATTACTAAGTTATGGTATGCAACACATACCATAACTCACATCCTCCATCATGTTTTAGTGTTGATAGACAGATTTTTTCATGTACCTTTGCAAATGAGGTGAACTGAGCATGTCGGAGTGTTAATTATTGTGTGCATTGTTAACCATAACTCATGAATTTCAGGGCCTTCTTCACATTTGTGTTCGCATAACCATTGAATTTCTGCTTTTCTGTGATATATTGCATTCACCTACCACATACTCATTCTGCATTGTGCCTGTTCTCCTCCTGTGATATATTGCATTTACCTGCCGCATACTCATTCTGCATTGTGCCTATCCTTTGCTCGAGCGCAGCGGGGGTTGGCCACATGACCTACTAGGACCTTCACCCAATCATAGCACTAAATCTTTACTTTTTGCTATTTTTTAGAAAAAATGTTTTGGGAAATTTGTGATTTTTATGTTAATCCTGATTTATGTAATATTAAGCATGTTTTGGAATATAATACAAAATGGCAGCTATGACAAATTCTTAACTTTTTTCCTGGGGTTGGACACCTCTCATATAGCTGCCTCTTAGTTGTGGAAGTTATATTTTCCACACTGCTAAAATTGCGATTTTGACCAAAATCACGATTTTCAACAATTTGAATCCCCTTATCAACCAGTCACATTCCTGGAAAAAACATATGTGTGATTGGGAGAAACTGTGAATTTTCAAAATCACTAATTTAGCCATCAGTATATATAAAAGTGTTAACCCTTTCAAGCCCACCCGGCAACTACAACCAACACTATTTTCTCAAAAACTACTGCACCGTTTTAACCCAAACCATTAGAGCTCCCTATCTGAGTAAAGCTCTACATTAATGCCAAGAGTGCTATAAATCTGTTATGCGTTTTTAGGTCGAGCTTCGATCGACCTCTTATTATCTCTTCTGTGGGGTTTGGCACACCCACCCATTGCCATTGGATCTTTCTCGTGGCATTCAGAAATGCTGGCTTTCTATTGGTTCACTGAGCTGAATTGTCCCTCCTTTGGGTGCTTGTTTCAGCGTTGGCGATTTCACTCAGTAATTGTTTCTTTTGGCCATCTCAGCTTCCTCCTCGCAGAGCGCGGGATGGCCCCTCCTCCCATCTGGCTGTTGCATATCAGTTGTTTTTTTGGTTTTTTTTGCCGTTTTATCTAGCGCGAATTCGACCAGTAGGTATTGGAGTGCTTTACTTGAGCACCAGTGACATTAAACTTGTTTCACTTTTCCACACATTTAATTTCCGCTCAAGTATACAAGCATTTCCTAAACGTATTTAATTTGAGCGTAGCTGCTTTTTTAAATATAAATACTTGTCGCCTTATTTATTTTACTATTTTCGTTTACAAATAAACAAATTCTCTTTAAGAAGGTCGTTGCACAAGATGGCGGCCATGTGAAATAGTCTTGTTTTAGTCCTTTGACTCTGTCCTTTTAGTCCTTCAACTCTGTCCATAGCAGAAGCCGTCACCTCTAATCTCCCAGCATGCGCCGCTCTAGCAAACCAGTTGCGGTGAGTGCGAGCATTGGTGGTCATTAATTCTTTTGTTTATACAGGTAGAGGTTATACATTTTACAACATGTGATTTTGTGACATTCTGCAGCTGGTTTCGGGAGTTCAGGCTGGCGGGGATACTGGGTGGATGAGAAGTGGGGCCCTGCTTTGGATCTGCAAATTCTTCTGTATTCTCTTTACAGAGGCTTGAATAGAACTGAATTAACACGCATAGATCTTCCACCTAATTGTTAAAAATAGAGTTTCATGTTTGCCATCGTTGACTGGAGCGCGAGCTATAAATGCTGCGCATCTGCTATAGGGGAAGATAGGGTGGATGTAAAGGGAGGATGCTGCTACTTGTGGTGGTCTCATGCTGGGCCCTAGGCCCGCATGCAGATCGTAATGATGGACACAGACACCAAGGGTTACTGGGTAGCAATGGCCACGAGCATGTGCGCTCGGCCCCTTTTATTGTCAGGGTCACCTGACTGGTGACGCCTGTGAGGGGTGGGTGTACAGTGTGGTTGAGGCACAATGCAAACACTAGACCAGTGATCAGGCGATCACTACATCCCTCCCAAACTTTCTGAAAAGTCAAAACCAAGTCCAAACCTGTGGGAAGGAAACATACTTGAAATAAAATACAATCAATAACAAAACTTCCACGAAGCCTCTTAAACTGCTTGCCATCCGCCGACAATGGAATCCTTGCAGGCGGGATCACTAGTTCTCTTTTGGCACGATGTCAGGGTGCCCTGTGAACCTAGTCTTTCTTGGACTCAATAATGTGGACGGGTAATCCTCAGTCTCTCTCTTTCTGTTCCACGTGCAGCGAAGGTACATGTGGAGTGATGGTGGACGAGGTATGTTCTGTGTTCCACCAGACAGTCCTGGTTCAGGTATTCGCTCCATATGAGTAGTCGTGATTCTCTCTGCAGATAGATATGCAGTTGCAGGACGCCCCTCTCACGGATGCCCCTCTCTCGTAGGTATCCCCTCTCACAGGATGACCCAGAGGCCCTCTTCTGCCAGGCTTCCACTGGACTGGGTGGACTTCCGCTGTGTCACTCCAACCTCGTTGGAGGAATCGCTACGGCCCACCTCTCGTGTCCCACGCTCCGCCTGAAAGGGTTGTTGTTGGCTCCTGCCCTTTCTCACGAGACCTTCGCCCCCCTGGAACCTGCAAACGAGCGGTTGTGGATCCATCTCTCTTGTCGGGACCCGCTGCCACCGGCGTCCCTGAGGCCCTTGCCCCTTGGATATCCACGGTCTCCCGTTCTATCCCAAAGGTAGGTGTTACCAATGGTCCATCCTGCTTGCCTCTGCCGTTACCAGGAGATCTGGGGACTCGTAGGTAGATGTCATAGATAGACGTTTACTCCCGGTGTCCCTGATGTTGGTTCCAGGCCTTGTGCTCCGATGTTCATATACTTTTCACCTTCCCTTCAGGTGTTTTCCTTCTGGTGTGTGATTTGACCTGTCACACCTCTTTCCTCTTCTCCTCTTATTTTCTTCTCCTTCATGGCGTCTTGCCACTTAACTTCTGTCTTCTCTTTCCTTCCTTCGCGACGCGGTCTGGTCCTCTCTTATGCTTGTCTGCCCTAACCAGGCTTCTCCGTGTAGCGTGCACTCCACACGTATCTTCCCGGTCTTGTCCTAACACTCTAGGACACTGTCTTTACTTCGCTCTGTGACTGGACCTGTCGTCGCGACCTTCTTCCATTCCGTTACTACCGATCAATATTGTCAGACTTCTCTTCTGACCTCTTCTTGGTCCTCGTCCCGGACCTCTCCTTGGTCCTCTTCGTGGACCTTTTCTCGGTCGTCCTCTTCACGGACTCTTCCGTCATTCTTCTTGCCGGACTTCTTGTCAGATCTCTTCTCTCTGACTTCTTTCTCGGTCACGGCTGTCTGACCTCTTCTGCGGTCACTGCTCTCGGACCTCTTCTGCGGTCACTACTCTCGGACCTCTTCTGCGGTCACTGCTCCCTGACCTCTTCGTCGGGCACTGTTCTCTGACCTCTTCTGCGGTCACTGCTCCTCGCGCCGGCCTCCGCCCCGGTCGCTTCTCGAGCTTCCTCCGGTACCGTCCGCGTCCGGGGTACCTCTTCTGCGCAAGGTCGCTTCTTGCACTCTTCTTCTGTTCGCGGTGGCGTCCTTTCGCCACTTGGTGTGCACACTGCGCACTTGCTCCAGTCACTCAGAAACTGGCTGCCTGGATCTGCTTCTTCAAACTTTGCCATCCAAGTGCGTTGCTCACTGCTGTCATCACTCCTGCGGCGACTACCCCTGGCCAGTAGGCGTCACCGCACTTCACGCACCCTTGGCAGCCGGTCCTTTTGAGGATTCCTTGCAGGCTCACTTGTGGAGGTCTGCCACCTCCTCGTAGGCAGTTGCCCAGTTTGTCCACCTTACTTTATTGTACAGTAGCTTTCCCAGAGCTGCTGTGCCTTGCATCTGGCACGTTTTCCTTCTTTCGTGTTCCTTCACTCAAGCAGCCTGAATCTGCCTCCCTGCGCATCAGCTGTGTGTCTCAGTCACTCTTTCTCCAAACTTAGCAGGATGCCCCACAGCTATTGTGCATTTCTCCTGGCATCCAGAGTGATTTCTTGTCTCTTTTCCAGTTGACTTCCTGGATCTATTTCACCCTAGGCATTTTCAGTGCTCCCTGGCAGTCTCTAACGAGTCCCTTACATGCTGTACAGTATTTCCTTCAGTGGGTGTGGTACCACTGATCGGCCACCTGGTGGCAGTGTTGCATTCTTTTTTCTTTTCACAGCGCCAGAAGCTTCCCCCCATGCTGCGGGCTCCGTTCCCGGGACCTTGTTCCTTTACTCCCGGTCCTTCTTGCCTGATGCTGTGGTTCCTACTGTGCCTCCCCCAGGTAAGCCCTTTCCATTTTTGTTCCTTTCCTTTTTGGGCGGCGCTGGGCGCACACTGTCCCTTGGTGCACTCTGCCCCTCGCAGCAGGCTCCTCGCGCTTCACGGGCTGCGCGGGGACAAACGTTGCTACCGGCAGTCTGTTTACTTTGCCAGGGGGATGGGGGGGTCTCACCTCATTCTGGCACTGTACCAGCCCCACCCCTACAACACCGGAGACTGTCTCTGCTGCCCGCAGCGTCTTCGCCTTGGGTGGCTTTCCGGGACACACACAGCCGGCCCTACGTCACAGGAGGACTCCGACACAGTGAGTTATTTCCCTTTATTGCACTCACAGCCGCCCCTGCCTCGCTGTCCAGTGGCCCTCTTGCTCACAACGCCTTTACCGTTGCACACTCGGTACTCCACCCCATGTCTGCTCGCTCCACTGGGGTCATTCTGCTTCCTGCTGCCCCGCGTGCTTTAGGCGGTCGCCTCTTCCCCCATTTGGACACTTTCACCGCCTCCCCGCATTAAATGCGGGCGGGGAGAGCGAAGAGGAGACAGCGGGCGCGGGGTGGGGGTGTGCAGGAGCTGTCGCCGGACACTGTGCAGCGTGGCTAAGGGACACTGTCCACATTTAATGCGGGTAGGCTCCGCTTCAGTTGTGGCCTCAGCAGGTCAGTGGCAGATGCATGCCACTTCTCCTTGGCTTCCTTTCCACGCTCGCAGTTGCTCACCTTCGGCCCGCTCCTCGGGCGTCACTCGGCCTCACGGCAGTCTGCGGCAGCGGCCGGCGTCTCAGCAGTCCGGCCCGCCTGTTCTTTCTTCTGCCCTCCCCGGGCCTTACATCGCCGTTTTCGCAGGCATAGGCTCTTCCTTCGCGGGGTGGGCTCCCACTC
This sequence comes from Calotriton arnoldi, assembly GCA_963921515.1. Lineage (NCBI taxonomy): Eukaryota > Metazoa > Chordata > Amphibia > Caudata > Salamandridae > Calotriton > Calotriton arnoldi. Next base: position 1,057,439 of record CAWUFW010001141.1, read on the forward strand.
AGCTTCTTACCCCTCCCCGGGGCTCTTTCTCACGCCCTTGGACTGGTAGGCACGTCCGGCGTTTCGGCGCCGGGGGGCACAGTCTATGCAGGCCCTGCAGGATCGGGGTGGGCTCCCGACCTCGTCACCTTCACCCCGGGGCACTTCACACTCCCCCACGGGTCTTCACGTCGGTGCGGGGTGGGCTCCCGAACACCGTCTTCACGCCTGGGGCTCTTCACATGCCCCGCAGGCGATCAGGCGCTTCTCTCGCCTGCTCCAGGGGGTGCCCTCGACATGGGACACTCTCCCCCTCACCACCTTCAAAAAGGCGGCTGCACACGCGGGATTAGCCCGCTCGTCGCCAATGTGGTTGGCCCTAGGCCCGCATGCAGATCGTAATGATGGACACAGACACCAAGGGTTACTGGGTAGCAATGGCCACGAGCACGTGCGCTTGGCCCCTTTTATTGTCAGGGTCACCTGACTGGTGACGCCTGTGAGGGGTGGGTGTACAGTGTGGTTGAGGCACAATGCAAACATTAGACCGGTGATCAGGCGATCACTACACTACTGACACTTTACATGAACCCCCTGACAGCTTGTGTGACCTTGGATGATATGTTAAACGTCCAGTGCAGTCAAATGCTTTATTTAAATACATTCTTTGTATGTAAAGTTCCCTCTCTCTTTGCTGAGGTTGTTTTAAAGGTGTATCTTCCTCGTTTCATTTTAAACATTCTTTGAATTACAGGGACTGCTATTTTCGGCATGAAAATTTCGTATATTTCACTTAGACTCGAATGGATGGAATCTGACTTCAATGTCTTTAACCAATAATAATAATCATCATAACCGTGATGTCAATAACCGTGATAATAAATGTTATAAAGCCCTCACATACCCACAGAGATAAGCAATGACTTAGAAGGAGGCAAGATGTTGAATTTACTTCAGGAAAGTAAACTTTATTTTTGCCCTACCTGAATTGCTTTCTGCTAGTCAATATTATGTTAATATTAATATACCCTGTTTTTATATGTAAAGCTTTGTACCTACAGATTGTCATTTTATGGCACTGTGAATGACAGACGTTTGTTTTACTCAACCCATTGCTGCTCGTTCAATTGACCTCGGAAGAATGAAAGGCTGAGTCGGTCCTGCTGGGATTCAAACATGTGATGTGTAGGGGCCACAAGTGCCCTTAGGTGATTTCACACATCGGGTGCGACATGGCAAAGTTAAAGCATTTGTAACCTAGTTTCAGGCTCCTGACACAGGACCAAAATGTCCTTGATGACACTGTATTGTCTGCTAACATTATGAAAGGGACGGAAACAAACGAGGTTCGCTTCCAGCTAAGTTTTACTCCCGGGCATGAAAGGTAAACCGATTTCACACCATCACTGCTGTGTTTACTTAGCAAATAGGGCAAAATATAGGGTTAGATATGTAGCTGTTAAACGCTTTATTTACAACATTTTGATTTGCCACCATCCTGTTTAAAAGCGTTTGTCAGCACCGCTGCCTACCAGCAGCACCAGAGCAGAGTGCGCTTAAGAGGTTGCCTTAATTGCAAGACCACGTCACACACGCATGGACTTCTTTGTAGTCTTCACCTTTCCCAATCTTTCTCCATTTCTCTTTGTACCTGTCTGTAAAAGTCTCATTGTCTCTGCCCTTGTCTCTCCCACTTCTTTTTATATTGTGCGTATCTCAGTCCCTCCTTGCATTTCAGTCTCTCTTAATCTCAGTGCCAGTTTCTCTTTCTCTCCCTCGCTTCCATTCTTTTTTCATCTCTGTTTATCTTTATTCCTCCTGTTTCTCCCTTTCTGTGCCATTGTCCTTTTCTTTCTTTGCCAGTCTTTTTGCTGTGTCTCTCCTACTCTCTGTATGTTTCAGTCTTTGGACATTTTTGCTTTCTTTACTTCTCTTTTTCATCATTCTATCTTTATTGTGCCGTTTCCATTTTCCCCTCTATTTTCTTTTCACCTCAGTTGTCCGCTTTCCTCAGATTCATTCCAGCTCCGTTTCATTTTCCTCCTTTCTCTAGCATCCTTTCTGTTTCCATATTATTTCCTCTTTCATTCCTTTGGTAGGTAAAAGACATTGTTATTTACAACGCCAATACCCCTAACTCTCACAAATGCGAGACCAATTTGCATTGCAAATGCTTGTTTGTTGTGGCAGTGAGCAAAAATCTTTTTTGACCCCTTGCCTTAACTTTTTTCTTCTCCACCGGCCTGGCATATCTTAGCTGCATTTGGTAAGGGAGTACTAGAGTTGGTGAAGGTTTGTCCATGAGGAACAAAAGTTTGGCAAATCAAATCAATCAATTAAAAAACCGCCTTTTCAGTGGAAAGTGCAGATTAAGCATAACTACACTGCGGATACTTCTACTGTTAAAGTCCATCCAGAGATTAATGTCCAAGGGTGAGGGTGTGTAGACTGTCTTAAATGATCAGGGCTAGTTACTTAAAAGGAATCAAGAAGTAACCCAAGTTAAGGTCCCAGGAAGCAAATAGTGACCAGAGACCAGGGCAAGCCTAAGATTAGTTGTATGTAACCAGACCAAGACTCCAAAAACCACAAGGTGACCAGAAATATACCAGGAAAATGATTTTCTTCATTGTATGTGTCAAAGGCATCTTTAACTTCAGGGGGTTTCAACTTCAGCATGAACAGTGGAGCGTCTGATTGTGCTTAAATGCATCTCCTGTCTAAGCATTTCATGGCGGGCTCCGTAAAATTTGAAAGCCACCATAAGCAACTCACATGTGTTCCTGGATCAGAAAACTCTTGGGACCCTAAGCAGCCAAAATGAATCTTTAATGTGTTCAAAAACTTTTTTAACTTCAACTATTTACAGACTAGCCAGCCACAAGAAATTGAAGCATGGGAGAACTGCAAACTGTTTTTCTAAAGTTAAGGAAAATAAGTTTCCATTCTGGAAGATATAGGAAATAAACGATTAAGGATATTAATTTTTTGTAAAAAATACGTGCAATTTTCACAACAAAATGGAGAACTAGGAGTATTATGCAAAATGTACTTGGCCGGTATCTTGTGTGAAAATGTATATGGGCATACGTCATATAACTAAAGCGACACAAGATAACGGACAGAGAGCGGTTTGAGCAGAACATGTAATGTAACACGAAATTCACGATTGATATAAGATAACGTCCACGTAAGAAGTATTCTGCGTGGACCCGTAAAAGGAGTGTGCAAAGTTGCATTTCTCAGGACTGGCGTATCAGGGATCAATTCCCAGAAGATTCTATGAATACCAACCTGCAGGTCGTCCATGCCGCCCTTTGTTTCTTCCAACGTGCAAGCAGTGGTTCGTCAGCGAAAAAAAAGTTCAAGTTACCACACCATCCCGAAGGGTACGTGAATTGGCCAATTATAGTTCAACTCGGGCGAAGGTTAGTCCTATTTTTTATGATATTGTAAAACAGGAAGAACCATTAAAATCACGAACAACCCAAACATTTGTATCTGTTGCTTCTTGAGCCATTGACACACATGGTGTCAGAACAGTTAAGAGCCAGCACTGAAGCCAGGTCATCTGTCTCAAAGGCTGGGATGGCTATTGTGTTTTTAGAAGCTTTTGCTCGAGGCTCGAACCAAGAGTAAAATTAATTGATAAAGAGTTGAGTTATATGTATTTAATGCACCCTACAGTGGACTGTTTTCCTCATGGTTAGCCAACCATAAAGTTGAATTTGATTGAAAACAGACCAAAAGTGCTTTTGTTTATAAAGCAAACGGTCTGGAAGCAATTTGCTGCCTTGCTATCCAAAAAAAGTTAAAATAAAAAACTGGGTAGAGGAGAGAGGGGCAACGAAGAAGTGGCTGGGGGCAGTAGAGGGAGGGAGAAGCAGAAAATAATCAGACGAGGGAGGGAGCAATAACGAGTAAGAGGGGACATGCACACGAGGGCGAGAACAATACCAGGGCAAACGTTGTCATATATATAATGGTCTAATTACAGACAGAAAAAATGGCTAAAGGCAACCAGCAGACTTTTATTAAGTGCATGGCAGGCATTGCACACCATGTGCTCCAATTTTAATAACTTTGAATAACGTTAACCTAGAAGCAACATATTTTGATAAAACCCTCAAACTATGCAGCAGATAATATATTAGGTGTGAATGTGGCACATTTATATTTTCGTCGAAACCCGCAGTCACTCTGCGACTTTTTTTCCAGTGTAGAAGCACATACTTTTTTGTACCACATGAAATTTATAATAAATATGGTGGTTAATTTTACCAAGGGATTTACAATATATACATTACTCACTATAAAAAAATTCATCTAAGAGCATATTTCGTTTGACATATTGTTACATACATTCTTATCCAATCATTATTTACATTCGTATCCTACCACTCATCATTGTCAATTTTATTCTAAGAACATGTTAGGTTAGTTTCAAATTGATAATATTGACATAATTCTTTCAATATTTGAATAAATTATTTTAGCATTCACCCACACACCTTAATTTCTTTAACTACACTACACCACCACTAAAGGGGAGGGGAAGATACCTCTCCGTAACATGTCCTAATAGCAGATCTGATTCACAAAAACTTCCAGCACAATGCGTAGTTGTTGAGCATGATCATTGTGTAGGCGCGAGTGAGTTGAAACACTATGCCCGCAAAGTTTGGTGCAGTCATGGAACTGTGATGTTCATGGAGAAGTGTAAAATTCCTTGACTTCGTTCCTTGGAGTCCGATGTCGCTCTCAGTATGAATAGTACATAAAGCTAAAGAGAGCTGTGTTCCCCAGTGTTATGCAGAGAGTTTCAGGGGCGAAATACAATACTAAGCCTGGGAAGAATTTCAATTACGCTGGAGTAATCAGAGTAATTTTGGTAATTCCAAATTACTCTTGGATGCGGAATTACCGCTAATAGTGTGATTATGTCAACTTGCATAAGTAAAAGTAACTTGAGGGACAAAAATCCTTCTGCAAGAGCACATTTAGCGAGCGTGACCGGCTGCTCGCCCTGCTGTTTATGTTCTGGTGCATTTAGCTCTATTTTCTTAGCACAAAATGCATCCTCACATCCATAAAGGAACATTTTTGCACATAGAAAATATTTCTATTTGCAGAATTATGCTTCTTGCTAAATCTGTGTAATCTCGCAGAATTAATTCCTTGTGATTACACTGAATGGAGTTACGTGAGTTACACCATCTGTACGGAATACCCACTGCTCGGAAGTCATGTCATCTCCTTTCCTCTGCTCCTGGAAGTTCCTTCAGAGACTTCTTCCCTTTGTTATACTAGGGCACTTTATTGGTCCCAGGTTTTTTCAGCTTGGCCACCTTCAAGTTCCGTGTTGCTAGGGAAGTGTAAAACAAATTAGAGCTCTTCCAAGGTTTCTCACTGTATCTTCACACACCCCTAGCATTGTGTAAGAGGCCATGATTCATATGACTGAAATGTATATTTTGCAATAGGAGGACTTCCACTATGACAAGTGATTATTCCCAGTCGTAAATCCGCACTGAGAGTGAAAAATTAGAAGATTCCCAATGGTACACCAACCAGTATTGGGAAAACTAATAAGTAGGTCTTCCCTTTGAGACATTTTGCCTGCATCAATGACTCTTGTTCATGCTGAACAGCAGCAGCAAAAATGCTGATGAAGCATGACCCAAAGGGAAAAAAATGGTACATAATTTTGCATGCGTGAGCATGCATCATGACACATTTGCATAACGCAGGCACCATTGGTTTGTATCTACAGATCCTACATGGATCAGTAACTAGAATAAAACATGAAAATGGAGTAGACCAAAAGTGTTTTTTTTTTATAAAGCAGATGTTGCCATCCAAAAAGTTAATTTTTTTAAAAATTGCATTGAGATGAGGAGAGAAGGGCAAGGAAGAAGTGACGGGAGTAGTAGGGGGAGGGAGAAGCAGAAAAGAATCACGTGAGGGAGGGAGCAATAACCAGTAAGAGGGGACATGCAAACGAGGGAGAGAACAATACGAGGGCAAATAAACAAACACACGGGCAAGAGCAACATGGAGCTCTAGGGAGAAAATCACACAGGCGAAAAATCAACACAGAGCATGGGGGACAAAAGTTCACAGACAAGATAGTGCAACATGGAGTCCAGGGGCAGGAGAGAAGCACATAAGGGAGACAACTGGAAAACACATGCACTCTCTTGGAAAGCAAAAAGAAACAAGCATTGGCATAGCCAATAGGTCTCGCCTTTGGGACCTTATAAGTGTTTAGTTATCTAGCACAATATCCTTGGTGCAACAACATCAAGTGTTGCATGGCTAAACACTTATAAGGTCCCAAAGGCGAGACCTATTGGCTATGCCAATGCTTGATCAATGCACAGTATGAGAACCTGCAATTCACTCACAGTTCCCAGCAGAAACAACCCAAATCACTGAGCTATCTTCCCAAAATCATTCACTCAGCATCCCCTAAATAAATTTAGCATAAAAGGATCAACGAAAACGTGATTTAAGAATCTGTTGTTCAGGTTTGTTTTGTATGGAAAAACCACAAGTTGGTTTTTGAACAACAGTTAAAACTAAACCCATAGGAAGCTGGCCTATGTTCTAGACCGTACTGTGGTTCAAGACACCAGTTTGGTTCAGAAAATGTCTCTAACACATGTTTGACGGCCTGATGTGTGACTGGTGTTGTGCCTTACTGACCTGAGAGGCTCCCGCAATCATACAAAATGTTCCTATTCACCATTCCTCCTAATATGTGACTAACTGCCCAGATCCTATACGCCTTTCAAGAGCACAAGCCTGTTTTGAAATCCTCAGCTTTGTCTAAAGGCCTGCCACCCTCTGCTATGAAAGGATGCAGGTCACGTGACACACAAACTGCATCTGAGAGTACAATTATTTGTTTTAAGAGTAAGTGAGGACGGGGAGGGCTGCTGGGAGAATAAGACTGGGACATATTTGTAGCATTGTGCAGTAAAGCCTACACTGCTGCCCCTCACAGGTATTAATCACAAAGCTGCGAGTAGATATGCTAAGTTAAAACCAAGTTTGAAAGAAAAAAACGCTTCTCTGTACAATGACGATTCTTCTGCGAAGTGAACTGCTTGGAGGTCACACTATTAAAAATAATCGAGCCCGCCTTCAAACTGGATTCGGGAGACACTGTTCTTTACCATACATGCATGCTACCAATCTTTACTAGCAATTTTCAAGGACATTTTTAAACAATGCACAATGAATTATTGCCACGAATTTTGGCTAAATGACTGAAATGAAAATACAGCACCTTAGGGTCAAACTTACAAGAGGATAGGAAAACAACTTAACAAACATGTGCCAAAAATACTTAAAAGCTACAGGCCGTGCAACTCTGGCAAACAAAGCAGGCACGAGCGTCACGGCATAATAAATAAATTATGCCTGAGTACTCTTTTCACATCAATGCCTTTTACTTAAGGATGAAGGCTCTATTTGTGTGCCACGAAACAAGCATAAATTATGGTGAATTACAGTGCCGGTTTGCGATTAAAAATAAAGTCAATTGTGGGTTTGCAGGTACAGTGATTTTTTTGGCTGGCCAAATAACTGTATTTCAAGCTGTCTGTAAAATCATATTTAAAAACTTAACGTGGATGACGAAAAATTCTGAATGAACGCAGTCAACAACTATGAGGCCCGGTGCTGCCAGCAGTTTCTCAATCTGTACTCTGTGAACGCTGATGTGCAAACAGACAGAAGTGGATGCCTGCTTGTGCCCCGGGGGAACTGCAGGTCAGCAAAAAGACAGAAGTGGATGCCTGCTTGTGCCCCGGAGGAACTGCAGGGTGCGCGCTGGTTCGGAGCTATGAGCGAAGCGGCATTTTCGTTGCTATAGCAACAAAATGGCGTGGGACTGTCCACAGTCCCTACGGACACGCAGCATGCTGTCTGCTATGGACAAATGGCAAGAGCAGCCATGTTTGTCCATGCAGACGAGACCTAAAAACAAGCGTGCGCGCCTAAAAAGTGTCGGCAAAAGTAAAGCGTTTCCCTTGCGGGAGCGAGCCACGGGCACCATGTGTTTGCAAGTTAATTACAAACATATGGTGTCAAGCTCGCTCCCGCAAGGGAATCGCCAAACGTGCACGCGTTGCCATTGAAGGCAATGCAACGCGTGCACGTTTTTGGGACAAAAGCCGTAGCGATTGCTACAGGTCTTTTTCCTAAGCAGCGCATGCGCCCTGCGTAGGTGAGACCTAAAAAGTAGTTCTTTAGAAGGTAGCTTTGGAAGAGAATAAGTTAAGTGGTTATGCTCCAGATGAGGGACAAACACAAAATGGACAAGGGAAACAGTTGAATAAGAAGCAATCAAATAAGAGTGGCTATAAAGGGAACCAATGGTAAGCAATGGGCAGGCTTTAAGTTCACTGTAAGTTCTTGGTAAGCTGACAATAGGTGTTTTGCTTGCACTCTCTAGTAGTCTAGACCTAACAAGTATTAGCAAAGCCAATAGCTCTCGCCTATACAAGAGCTATTGGCTTGGCCAATATGTTTTGGCCATGCTGTACACCAGAGTGGCTGCTGTTCCACATGGCTTAAAGTTAGTAGGGTAAAGGAGAGTGGCGTGGAGTGGAGTATCATAAAGTGGAGTAAGGTGGAGTGTTATGGAGTGGTGTTGAGTGGCGTAGAGGGGTGTAGAGTAGAGTTGAGTGGAGTGAAGTGAAGTGAAGTGTCATGGAGTGGTGTAGAGTGTTGTGGAGTGTCGTGGAGGGAGTAGAGTGTCATAGAGTGGAAGGGCGTAGAGTGGAGTAGAGCTGAGTAGAGTGACATATAGTGGAGTAGAGTGACATATAGTGGAATGGCATAGAGTGTTGTGGAGTGGTGTAGAGCAGAGTGGAGTTGCATAGGCGGTGTGGAGTAGAGTGGAGTAAAGTGTTGTAGAGTAGAGTGGCATAGAGTGGAGTAAATTGTCGTAGAGAGGAGTGGCATAGAGTGATGTAGTAGAGACTGGAATGGCATAGAGTGGAGTAGAGTGTTGTAGCATCAAGTGATTGGAGTGGCAAAGAGTGCCAGAGTGTATTGGCATAGAGTGGAGTGGCATACAGTGGAGTAGCGGAGTGGAGTAGTGTGTCATAGAATAGAGTGCTGCAAAGTGGCATGGAGTGGCATACAGGGATTTGTGTAGAAAGTCGTAGAGTGGAGTAGTGTACAGTGGCATAGATTGGAGCAGAATGCTGTAGAGTTGAGTGGCATAGAGCGAAGTAGAGTGTCATAGAATATAGTAGAGTTAATTGAGTAGAGCATCATAGAGTGGAGTAACTTAGAGTGTAGTGTCATAGATTGGAGTAGAGTGTCCTAGAATTAAGTGGCGTAAAGTACAGTGATGCAGAGTAGGTTAGCATAAAGCGCAGTGGCGTAGAGTAAGTTAGTTTTGAGGAAAGTGGTGTAGAGTGCATTGGCATAGAGTGCAGTTGCATAGAGTAGTGGGGTGCAGAGCAGATTGCAGTGGGGTAGAGTGCAGTGGGGTAGGGTTGATTGTTTCAGAGTAGAGTTACTGTATCAGAGTAGAATGAAGTGGCGTAGAGTTAAGTGGTACACCATAGAGTGAAGTGAAGTAGGGTAGAGTGCAGAGGAGTAGAGTGGTGTAGAGTGCAGTGACATAGAGTACAATGGTGTAGAGTGCAGTGGTGTAGAGTGCAGTGTTGCAGAATAGATTAGCATGGTGTGGAGTGATGCGGAGTATAGTGGAGCATCGTATAGAGCTGGAGAGTACATTGGCCTAGAGTGCAGTACAGTGGCATAGAGTTGATGGGTGCAGAGTAGAGTGCAGTTGCATAGAGTGCAAAGGCATAGAGTGCAGTGGCATAGAGTAGAGTGGTCAAGAGTAGAGTGGTGCAGAGAGCAATGACGTAGAGTACAGTGGTGCAGAGTAGACTAGAGTGGCATAGAGAGCAGTGACATAGAGCATAATGATGTAGAGTGGTGTAGCATGCAGTGGCGTAGCTGACAGTGGTGCAGAATAGTGTGGCATTGAGTTCAGTGGTGGAGAGTGTTGCTGAGTTGAGAATAGTACTGTAGAGTGCAGTGGTGAAGTGTAGTTAGCATAGAGTGCAGTGGCGTAGCATGCATTGGTTTGGAGTAGAGTGGCATTGAGAGCAGTGGCGTAGATTGGTGCAGAGTAGAGTAGAATGTCATAGAGTGGTGCAGCATAGAGTACAGTGGCATAGAGTGCCTTGGCATAGAGTGGAGTGACACTGAGTGGAGTAGAATGGCGTACAGGGCAGTCATATAGAGTGCAGTGGCGTAGAGTACGTTGTTCCAGAGTAGAGTGAAGTGGTGTAGGGTAGAGTGCAGTGGCATAGAGTAGTGGAGTATTGTTTCCACCACACTTCATAATTACCAAAATACTTGATTCATTTGTACTTTTCTAATTCTGATATATTCTGAAATATCTGCACAGTTCATTTACAGGCATTTAAATTTGTTTGTGTGCTAGAAAAAAAAACATTGTACAGCCTTCCTCGACCACCCCCCCAGTAGCCAGCATGATTGTCTCTTAAATGCCTCTCTTTGAAGTCAGAGAAAGAAAAATAAATATCAAGCTCCCTGTAAAACAGAACCTGACATATGACCTCTGTCTTTGAATGCACAGCAAATGTGACAAGGTAAGAACAAGATTTAAAGGCCTGTTTACAGATATTGAGCATTGGTGGAAGAATAGATTAAATAGGGTTTGGGCAACGGAAGGGACAAGCTCAAGCTGGACAGCCTAAAACAAATAGAGCAAGTAAATAGAAAACAAGCAAATGTGACTTACAAACCACAGATCCAATGGTACGCAATGGGCAGATTGCATTCGCAGGGAAGCAGTTGCATTATCTGGTGGGCTTCGATCTAATGAAAATGAGGACTCTCATATACATATGGGTGTCAAGAAGTAGTTGCAAAAGATAAGCCACACAAATGAATACATTTTTCTGGAGTACTGAGCCATCAAACCTGAGACCAATAACTTCTCAAATTTCAGGAAGTCATAACTTGTCTATATTCCATACTTCACTGATTCCAGGAAGTGGAAATGGCAATGTAGCAGCACATAAATGTCAAAATGCATTGTAACACCTTAATGACTCAAAGGAATGCATGTCAGTCAAAAATAAATTATTAACTCTTTAGAGTTCAAATGAACAGAAATGTGTAGAGACTGCCCCTGTCCTCTCTATACCTCTCCTGCTTCTTCCCTCCCTCCATATTGTGGGTTTTCATTCCTGTATTATGCTGACCCAGGCACAGAGTCTTCATTTTCTCCAACCATTAGATTTTGCCCTTTGCTGGGTCCTGAGCTTCGCTAATCACTCCTCAGACCATGTATGTTTATTGTACAATGATATTCTTCATAAGTGCATCCTTCCATGACAGCCAGAAAGCCCTGACATGAAGTCAGGGCACCAGGCTGACATCAAGAACTGCAAAGCATTGATAACTTGTCCATTGTGAGGCAACAGCATGGGTGCAAACTCCCCTGTCGTGTTGCATTAGAACAGAGTGTACCATGAGAGATGAGGCACAGGTTAAGAGGCCTGAAAGCATGTGTTGGGTAGCTATGTCCACACCGCCTCACAGCCTCAAGGGAATCAGGAACTGGGAGGGGTGGCAGAAGATAAAAACATGCAACCTGGCATGAGGCATCCAAATCTGTTTGGCAATGTTAGTTTTATCCTTGCGTAACTGGCTGCAGTGGTAATAACACTGTTATGCATCACTGTGGAAGCTGTTGTTACCGAAGAGCGACAGCCCTTCACTTGAAACGTGTTTTGCCCGGCCCAAGCTTTCCTGGTCTGTTCCGCGCACGTTTACAGGATCACTGTTCCCACCTTTTGGTCCTTTACATTAGGTTTTATTGAAAAAACCTACTGAATGTGGAGGAGGTCTTTATATGTGAACTGAGATATGAGTTAGTGAAATGTGAGGGGTCATGGGGTGGGGGGTCCTGACCTCAACATTTCTAAAAGGAGTTTGAGCCGTGGGTTTAGTCAAGGAAGTTGCGCTTTTCCAATGGGAATCCCTCCTTCTTATGTTTACGCAGAGCTGGCCAGGCCTGTCCCAAGGATCTAATCCCGAGGACAGTTGTTTTCTGCTGAGTGGAGAATTTGACTCCTGGAGAAGCACATACCTGCCAAGGTTTCAGATGGCTATGTGTGACATTTTCAGAATTTCAGTGTAATAATGAGTGACATTTCAACGACTAGGAGTGACGCCTTCTCGCGAGAAAAATCCAGCAATGAAGACGAGGGAAACATAATAAATTAAATTAGAGCAACAAGAAAATCGTAAAACTACTGCAAGGTACCAGAAATGCATTAAGCCTCAGGCTGAGGGACAGAGAAGTCTCAGACATAGCCAGCAGCTAGGGCACTGTAGTGTTTATAATTTTATAAACAAGTCTCTCTCAATACTTACACAGTTGTTTTGAAGTTCTTCAAGAAAAGGCCGGTTCACCTTGAGGCCGCCCAGCCATGAATTAGTTAATATACAGAATAAACGTTCTGCTCCACGTTCCATCCACATGCTCCAATAACTAATGTATTTTTGATGCGCTTCAACTTCAGTTTAGTTAGCCGTTCATGTACGACACGTATACGTCCGGCTACCAAATACCTCACAAACACGGGCACCACCTTCAAGAGACACCCACATCCGGCTACCAAATGCCTCACAAACACGGGCACCACCTTCAAGAGACACCCACCAGCCTCTCCTGAGCGCCGGATTTAATTACCTCATGACTAAAGTAAAGCACAGTTTGAGTTGTTGGCTGGCCCACAGCGAAGGGAAAACTAATTGCGGCAGACTTCAGCATGCACGCCGGGCATTTGGGGCATGGCAGCCTCGAGCCAGTGGGCAATTATATGGAGGATCATGTAGTGACATTAGTAGATGTCAAGTGAGTGTTTATGCGGCACAGAGAAATCGTGTTACATTCGCTGAGCCGGCCTGCGAAAGGTGTCATGCCGTGCATGTTGTCTGTGCGCGCGCGTGTCACTGACTGGCCACTATGTGCAAGTCTGTGTGTGGCTGCGAGTGCGGAGTGTGGTGCGTGTTTGCGTTGAACTTAGTGAGGTCAGAATGAAAAGCCGGGAGCACTTCTAATTTGGATCTTTAATTAGAATGCAAAGCCGGGAGCACAGCTAATTTGGATCTTTAATTATTGCCAGCGAAGTACTCTTATTTTACGCCCCTCTCTAACTTCGGGCCTAGGCACACACAATTACTTGAAAAGAGAGCAGCTACATTTCACTCGGCGATGCCGGCCGCCTAGCTCGCCTCTCCATGTGTTGTGACTGGCCGCCCGAATCAGGCTCGCTCGGGCTGGCCGGCTCAGCTGCACAGTTCCTGGTGCTCTGGGGCGGCGAATGAACCACTCCGGCCACCGCAGGTGTTCTAAGTGACTCTGCCGCCGCCCGGGCCGTGGTGAGAGAGCTGGGTCAGGCGCGCGTGATGCGGCAGGCGCGAGATTCATTACGGCGCCGGCTGTGACCTCATCAAGACCAGCCTGGAGCCATTTCTGAGTTCAGTTGCTGCCCGTGAACTCATGAAAGTGAAAGTATGCCGCGCTACCGCGCGGCGACTCAAATACAGTTGTTACATTGTAGCAAGCGCCGCAACTCAGAACCCAGGCCCCAAGAAGTCTCCCCTGAAGTCTCCCCTGCAGCGCGGGCTGCCTGCCTGTACCACTGACGCTAGTGTTTTATATGAACAGCGCTTGATAGGCACAGGCCCTTATATGCGTGACTTCGCATTTCAGTGTGGTGATGCGGACCTCCTCACTGAAATGCGGTTGCGTCACGCCTGATGCGTGATACTTGGCAGGGCTGGAAGCAGGAAGGGTTGGGGCCTGGTCAACGTTTTGCACTTAGCAGAGCAGCTTTGGCCGTGGATTGGTTTAAGGTAGCATGGGTATGTAAGGACAGGAACACTGTGCACTTTAGTGCCAGTAGATTAGAAACACTGCATATGCTGAAAGCTTCAGGACTTTGCTTCTAAAGTGTTTGAAGTTCATGGGAAATCTGGTCGGTATCGAGAAGTCTGTCCCCTGCAATCATCTTTTGTCACGTTTCCAAGGAAGGAACTACTTTGGGTTTTTTGTACCTCCGAACTAGTTCTGGAGCAAATAAACAGCAGCAGTGAAAATGTGATAAGAGCATTCTGTGCACGTCTGCAATGGAGGTTGTTTACAAACACTGACTATTGACTTTTCCCAGCCCCGAAAGCCTGTGAGGGCTGGGGCTCGCTGAGAGTCTTTGCTGAACATCTTTGGTGGTCTGCTGCCCTCTGGTGTCTGGTTTTAAAAGCGTATTATTAAAGAAGCATTATCATGAGGTTATTTACCCGCCATTATTTCCCTTGGGTTTGGCCTCAATTCTCTGGCTTTCCATCAAAGGTAAACAAAGGTACCCTTAGTTAACACTGATTACCTCTGAGGATTCCTCTTGGGCAGTGGGGAAGGGCAGGCAAAGGTCACAGCCTGTGACTTATGTCCTACACAACCTGACAGGAGCAATTTCCTACACGTGCCAAACGTATTCAGTAAGGATGAAAAGCTGGTATGTGCTGGAAAAATGTGTGCAATTCTTAAAGCTGACGTTTGGGGACAAAATGATGGCAGTTCCAAATACATATTTAAAGCTGATATTTGAATATTAATCACTACTTCTGTCTATGACCCTGATCCGTAAGAATGGCGTATTCCGTCTACTGTTGGAACGTATATGTTCTCCTAAACCTGAGTGTGTGCTTCCCAAGAATGCAATTTTTGTGTATTTTTCTACCTTATTCCCTCCAGTGACCATAAAATTGGACTCCATTTCGAAATCGCATTTTCAGAATTTGCTACATTATCTATGGGGTTGTAGGCATTCTGTAGTGAGGTTGTGATGTGCTATCTGCGTCATTTTATTAACATTTTCTCAAATCTTTCTTGAAATAGATGGACCTCCAACAATCCGTTGGAGTCCGCCTTGATTAGAATACCATGAACTCACTGAAATGCTTCATAAATGCCCTTGCATGACCTTTAAGAATATTGATCCTGACGGAAAGTAGGGCTCGCTGGCATCGCAGTCAGAAGTTCGGAGCAGGTATTCACGCTCAACCCCTTTCAAAGATCACCAGCAGCCCTGCCAAGTATCACGCATCAGGCGTGATGCTACCGCATTTCAGTGAGGTGGTCCACATCACCGCACTGAAATGCGAAGTCACGCATATAAGGGCCTGTGCCTATCAAGCGCTGTTCATATAAAACACTAGCGTCAGTGGTACAGGCAGGCAGCCCGCGCTGCAGGGGAGACTTCAGGGGAGACTTCTTGGGGGCTGGGTTCTGAGTTGCGGCGCTTGCTACAATGTAACAACTGTATTTGAGTCGCCGCACGGTAGCGCGGCATACTTTCACTTTCATGAGTTCACGGGCAGCAACTGAACTCAGACATGGCTCCAGGCTGGTCTTGATGAGGTCACAGCTGGCGCCGTAATGAATCCCGCGCCCGCTGCATCACGCGCGCCTGACCCAGCTCTCTCACCACAGCCCGGGCGGCGGCAGAGTCACTTAGAACACCTGCGGTGGCCGGAGTGGTTCATTCGCCGCCCCAGAGCACCAGGAACTGTGCAGCTGAGCCGGCCGGACCGAGTGAGCCTGATTCGGGTGGCCAGTCACAACACAGGGAGAGGCGAGCTAGGCGGCCGGCATCGCCGCGTGAAATGCAGCTGCTCTCTTTTCAAGTAAGTGTGTGTGCCTAGCCCCGAAGTTAGAGAGGGGCGTAAAATAAGAGTACTTCGCTGGCAATAATTAAAGATCTAAATTAGCTGTGCTCCCGGCTTTGCATTCTAATTAAAGATCCAAGGAGATTGCGCGCGTATCGCGACCTAAGATGGCCGCCCGCCGCTAGAGCTCCGCTTCGCGCCGGACCTTTACCGCGATTTTAAAGCGTTTCTACAGCTCATTTAAAAGAAAGAATGACAGATTTCTAAATCGGAGGATGGGCGCTTTCAGACTATATGCTTTTTTCGTGGAGGCTGAAAAATTTCTGGACTGATTTTATACAGGTGACTCTTTCCTATTGGGGATGACCACCATTTTGTATGACCTTTTCTCTCGTCTTTTTCCTCACACATCAATATATATTGACTTTATTGGCAGTTTCTTCTTTTTATTTGGATGTTTACTACGCAGTATAGTTATTTTCTTTCCCTGAAGCTTGCTTTTGAGGGGAACTCTTTTGAGATACTGTGAATTTTCTTCTACGCATCACCCTGTCTTCTCCTCATTATTTTTACCACGCTTCATGGGTAGAAGTAGGCGCCTACTCCATCCTAACAAAGCAGTAGAGGTGCGTCTTTCTGCTCCTGCCACCAGGGGTGCAAACGTTCCAACCTTCAACAAATTCTCCTGTTTATCGGATCTTTCGTCACGGGAGAACTGTTCCTCCCTCACAGAAAATACTATCAACATGGCATCCAAATTATCATTACCCTCAACTACCAATAAGAGACCTAAGCAGGATTCTCCATCTCCACCCAAGTCTTCCTCTCCGGTCTCTTTAGACATGGTCTGGGAGGAGTTGCGCTCCCTTCGCCCATTTATTGAAGAAACAAATTCCAGGCTGCAATCGTTGGATGACAAGTGGTCTTCTATGGAGTCCCGTATCACTGTGGTGGAACAACACCTTGACGACGTGCAGGCCTCAACTTCAAAGGTTTCCTTGTTGGAGAAGGAAGTTTCACAACTAAAGAAGGTTACCGAAGATTTGGAGAACAGAAATAGGCGCAATAACTTACGCGTTTATGGCCTTCCTGAAGGCCTTGAGGGTGACAATCCTGTTACGTACTTTGCATCTTTTCTACCACAGTTTTTAGATCTCCCACCTACGACTAAATTGAACATCCAGCGTGCTCATAGACTGGGCCCTCGTCTCTCATCGACATCTGCTCCTTCAAATCCTCGTGGGGTTATAATACTGTTTTTGCAGTTCACTGACCTTCTGTTGGTACTTAATGCTGCCAAAGCCAAAAAGAACCTCTCATGGCTAGGTACCAAGGTATTCATCTCCCAAGATGTCTCTACATTGACTGCCAAATGCTGTAAGGAATTTTTGGATCTTCGTCCTGCTCTTCGCTCCTTGGGTGCACGATATGGCCTATTCCACCCTTGCTTATTTAAGGTTACCTATCTCAATAAGACTTCTACCTTTGAAGACCCTGCTGACCTTCGCAGATTTATCCAGTCATGTTCTGCTACGTCGATGGAAACTACTCCTTCCTCCTCTGGAACTTGAGTTTTGTTTTCCTTTTATGGTCCTAATACATTGCAGTTATTGCTCTAACCTCCTTTCTTTTACAGGTCATCGTAATCTCTTCAGACTATATATATCTTTCTCATCTTTTCTATAATAACTCTGCTTTATGTTTCATTCTATGCTTCCCTTCTTCCTTCTCCTCTCTTTCATCTTTTTCTATTTATGTATCAGCCTCTCATTTTTCCACCTCGCCTTTCTTCCTTGTTGTATATCATTACTCTTCTTCCCTTCTTATTCTATACCTGATTATGTAACTCTATCACATCATTGTATGGAATTGTTTGTTCTCTTATTTCTCATATATTTCTTTGTCTCCATTTGCAGATATAATTTATTTTGTTAGATTTTATTCTTCCTCTACATGCCCGCTCCCGTTTGTATTTTCTCACATTGATGTCCTGGTGTGTTGTGTTGCTCCCCGTTGGGTGTGCTGTCTCCAATGTCCCTTGCCGCCTTTCGTTTTCTTCTTACCCCTTAAGGTACGTATTACAGTCGTCATTTTATTTTGACATGTACTGTCTTTTCTTGTTTCCCTCCCTCTTTCCCGCCTTCTTACTTCTCCTTTTTACTTCTACTCTTCGCACTGCTCTTTTCTATTTACCCATTGGGTTTTCTATTTTCCTGTCCATCTTCTCTTTTGTCCTTTACTCCATTTGTTTATCGTTGCATATTTGTATTCTTTATATACTTCAAATATTGTTACATTCAGAGTTATTTCCTGGAATGTGAAAGGTTTTGTTAATCCAATCAAAAGACAGAGAATTTTATCCCATCTTGCCTCTTATAACCCTGACTTAGTTCTTTTGCAAGAAACCCACCTTACCGAAGCTGAGGCGTTAAAATTGAAGAAGGGATGGGTGGGCTCAGTTTTAGTCTCCCCTACCTCTAACAAGAAAAATGGGGTTGTGATTTTATGCCACAAGAAATTGAACTGTAAAGTTATGTCACAGGAAACGGATTCAGAAGGCAGATGGTTGTTGGCTCAATTGTTAATTAATAATATTTCGTTGACTGTTTTTAATATCTATGGCCCTACCCATCCTGATTGTTCCTTTTGGCCTTTAATTACACAGAAATGTATTCAATTCAGAGATGATCTTTTTATCTTAGGAGGCGATTGCAATCAAGTCATGGATCCTTTTCTTGACCGTCAGTCCCAGGTGCGCTTCACTCCTCATAAAACTCATAAACATTTTCTCGACACTATCTCCCAAACACACCTTGTGGACTCTTGGAGGCTTTCCCATCCCGATGCTCTTGATTTTTCTTTTTTTCTCCTCCTCATAATTCTCTTTCTCGTCTGGACTATATTTTTCTCTCTCAATCTTTATCTCAGAACTTGCTTTCCTCTTCTATCGAACCTATTGTCATCTCTGATCATGCCCCAATTGTAACCGATCTGGATTTACTCCCTCCACATCCCAGGTCTTCCCGCTGGCGTTTTAATAACTCCCTCCTTCTTGACCCGCTCTTCTCCTCCGCTTTCACTATCTTTACCAACGAATTCTTTGCCCTAAATAAAGACTCCGCTTCCTCACCTCATATTTTATGGGACTCCTTTAAGGCAACCGCAAGAGGTTTTATTATAGATTTTGTTTCAAAAAAGAAGAAGCGCTTTCTTCATCAACGTAAGACCACATTGGCGCATATTAAAGCTCTAGAGCATAAGTTCTATACTTCACCGGCAGACTCGGTCTTACCGGCTCTGGTGCGCGCTAAACTGGCCTTTAATAAATCTACGACTGACAATGCATCTTCAATTCTTCTGCGCACTAGTGCTCGTTATTACGGGGGTAGAAATAAAGCAGGAAAACTTTTGGCAAACTACCTCAAAGCCCGTAAAGAACGTACTTCGATTGATTCCATTTATTCTTCAGATGGCTCTCTCGTCCATAAAGATCAAGACATTCTTATCGAATTTAAAAACTTCTATAAAGACCTTTATACCCCAGAATCTCCTCCTTCTAGTTCTCTTATTCAGTCTTATCTTGACAAACTTCCAAAGCCGTCTAATCTTCACCTTAACCTTTCTGACCTTGAAGCCCATCTATCCCTTAATGAATTATCCGCTGAATTATGCACTTTAAAGAAAGGGAAAACTCCTGGTCCGGATGGCTTCTCAGTCGAATTTTACTTACACTTTTCTAACCTATTACTTCCTAAACTATTAACCCTGTTTCACTCATTCTACCTTACTGGCAAGACGGAAGGTACTTTTCAAGAAGCCACTATTTGTCTGATCCACAAAGAAGGCCGAGACCCTATGTTCTGTAAAAACTACCGCCCAATTTCTTTGGTCAATGTAGATTATAAGCTCTTTGCCAAAACTCTTGCCTTACGTTTAGATCCGCTTATGCCTCATCTAGTGGGAAAAGAACAATGTGGCTTCGTCAAGGGTAGATTGACATCAGATAACTCCCGACTTTTTCTTAATGTCTTAAACAAAATCCCTTTTCTCTCTACATCTCTGGCGGCCATTTCTGTCGATGCGGAAAAAGCATTTGATAGAGTTGACTGGTCCTTCCTTTTCGCATCCCTAA
Organism: Calotriton arnoldi; assembly: GCA_963921515.1. NCBI lineage: Eukaryota > Metazoa > Chordata > Amphibia > Caudata > Salamandridae > Calotriton > Calotriton arnoldi. The sequence continues at coordinate 1,077,294 of CAWUFW010001141.1, forward strand.
AATGGCATGGTTTTGGTCCTCACTTTATTTCACTTATTTCTTTATTATACTCAGCTCCCAGAGCCTCTGTATTGGTTAATGGCTGTATCTCTTCCTATTTTCCTCTCCAGCGCGGAGTCCGTCAAGGCTGTCCTCTTTCTCCTCTTCTCTTTATCTTAGCTCTTGAGCCCTTCTTATCCTCAATACGCAATAATGACTCTATATCTGGCTTCCCTTATGGTGACCAACATCTAAAGCTCTCAGCTTACGCAGATGACATCCTGCTTTTTGTCTCCGTTCCCGAAATCTCTATTCCTTCTCTATTACATGAATGTACTTCCTTCTCTCTTGTCTCTGGTTATAAAATCAATTCAGATAAAACAGAAATTCTCCCCCTTACCAAATTTTGTCTTCCTCAGTCTTTTTCTGCCACTGGATTTGCATGGAACAGTTCTAAAATAAAATATTTAGGTGTATGGTTCTCGAACTCCATCACCGCTACTGTTAAATTGAATATGAAGGCGGTTTTCTCTCGGATTGACAATTTACTTTCCTCTTGGAATCCTTTGTTTCTCTCTTGGTGGGGTCGATTGGATTCCATTAAGATGATGATCTCCCTATTCTAATTTACTCTCTTTCCATGCTTCCCGTCCATATTCCAGTCTCCTATTTTAAACGTATAGATTCTCGCCTTTCTAAATTCCTCTGGAACAATAAAAAAGCCAGGATCTCCTTATCCTTTCTTCGTAAGACAAAATCTAATGGAGGTGTGAACTTTCCTGACTTCCGCCTTTTCCATAAATCATTTTGTCTCCGTCAGGCCTCAAGATGGCTTCTTTCCAACCTCTCTTCTTTCACTCCCCTTTGGCTTACTATTGAGCGTACCCTATTATTACCATTTACCCTAAGGGAAGTTTTGGCCTTCTCTGCTAAATCTCCTCATATTTCTATGCCTTTATTCAAACATACTTGTACCTTACTAAGACCCTTGACACAACCGGATTGCATTTCAAGAGAATCCTTTTTAGAATCTCCAATTTGGCATAACTCCATTATTACTATTAATAACAGATCCATCTTCTGGAAATCTTGGAGATCAAAAGGCATAATTTGGGTTAAACATCTTTTTGATGGCTCATCTCCGTGCTCTTTCCCCCAATTTCAAGCTTCATTTCATTGTCCTCGCTCCTTCCTACAGAAATTCACCACTCTGATGTCGGTCATTCTTGACACTTTCTATTCTCTCCCCTCTTCTCCTCCTCCTTCTACTTTAAACTCTCTTCATACGATCCTTCTATCCCTACCTAAAGCTTCTCTCATTTATAAATATTATTCAGCTCCTAATCCAGATCGTACTAAAACTAAATTGGAACTTTCGTGGGAAGCTGACCTGGGTTGTGAATGGTCTATCATCTTCTGGGACAAACTTTGGTCCCGCTCTCTCAAAATCTCTCGCTCTGCCTCTCTCACTCAATCTATGTTTTTCCTCTATCACAGACTTTATTTTACCCCTATATCTATTGCTAAATTTTCCCACTCAACTGATACTAACTGCTGGACCTGTGGTGCTTCTACTGCTGATCTTTTACATCTTCTCTTTCTTTGCCCTTCGGTCTCTCTTTTTTGGGGAAAAGTCTGGTCCTATATTTCCCGTATTTTCACCATTACCACCCCTTATTCTCTCCCTCTTCTTTTCTCCGGTAGTCTATATGACTCCTTAAATCTTCCCCCCTACACACATGGTCTTTTCGACCTTATGCTTGCACTAGCCTTTCAACACATCACTCTTAACTGGAAAACCCTTACAAAGCTTTCTCTTCAGCACTGGTGGAATAGTCTCTGCCACTTCCATCGTCTTGATATTGCTTTCGCCTCCTCCTGCAGACCAAAAGCTAATAGAGACCTTTTTGGTTACCCCTGACTCAATACTTGGATAATCTTGTTTTAGCAGATAATTCTCGTTCCCATTCTGAAAATTTTAAACCTCCTTGAATGTACATTTTCTCTGGTTATTGTTCCTTACCTTTCTTGGTTTATTGTATTTATTAAGTATACTAATAATACTACTTGCATTCCTATGTAAATATGCATTATTTTATTTAATTTTGTCAAGTTGCAAAATATCCTCTCCCCCCCTCGCCCCTTCTCCCTTCCCCTCCCTTTCCTTTATTCCTTGTAAAACCAAAAATAGCTTTCTTCTTTGGTTCTTAATCTAGCCACTTTTTTGATATTCTTCTTTCAGTATGTTTATTCTGTATTGCTGATCTATGCATTTCTTATAATTCTTTAATAAAGCTTTTAAACATTAAAAAAAAAAAGATCCAAATTAGCTGTGCTCCCGGCTTTTCATTCTGACCTCACCAAGTTCAACGCAAACACGCGCCACACTCCGCACTCGCAGCCACACACAGACTTGCTCATAGTGGCCAGTCAGTGACACGCGCGCGCACAGACAACATGCACGGCATGACACCTTTCGCAGGCCGGCTCAGCGAATGTAACACGATTTCTCTGTGCCGCATAAACACTCACTTGACATCTACTAATGTCACTACATGATCCTCCATATAATTGCCCACTGGCTCGAGGCTGCCATGCCCCAAATGCCCGGCGTGCATGCTGCAGTCTGCCGCAATTAGTTTTCCCTTCGCTGTGGGCCAGCCAACAACTAAAACTGTGCTTTACTTTAGTCATGAGGCAATTAAATCCGGCGCTCAGGAGAGGCTGGTGGGTGTCTCTTGAAGGTGGTGCCCGTGTTTGTGAGGCATTTGGTAGCCAGACGTGGGTGTCTCTTGAAGGTGGTGCCCGTGTTTGTGAGGCATTTGGTAGCCGGACGTATACGTGTCGTACATGAACGGCTAACTAAACTGAAGTTGAAGCGCATCAAAAATACATTAGTTATTAGAGCATGTGGATGGAACGTGGAGCAGAACGTTTATTCTGTATATTAACTAATTCATGGCTGGGCGGCCTCAAGGTGAACCGGACTTTTCTTAAAGAACTTCAAAACAACTGTGTAAGTGTTGAGAGAGACTTGTTTATAAAATTATAAACACTACAGTGCCCTAGCTGCTGGCTATGTCTGAGACTTCTCTGTCCCTCAGCCTGAGGCTTAATGCATTTCTGGTACCTTGCAGTAGTTTTACGATTTTCTTGTTGCTCTAATTTAATTTATTATGTTTCCCTCATCTTCATTGCTGGATTTTGCTCGCGAGAAGGCGTCACTCCTAGTCGTTGAATTGTCACTCATTATTATACTGAAATTCTGAAAATGTCACACATGGCCATCTGAAACCTTGGCAGCTATGCACCAGACGTCTGGTTCCTGAGCTTCCAGGGACAACAGGCAGCACTTGATTCAAATATTGCCCAATTGCTTCCGGATCACTAGGCCCTGGAGAACGAACCTGCCAATAAAACAGGGAGTGGAGCAATGGGAGATGGACGATCACGGCCATGAAGGGAAGTGGGGTTTGGGGACAAGGTAGTTTAAGCTGCTGAATGTACCATGGTATGGAATGTGGATTCCGTGGTTTCCCCTCTATGCACCATCTTTGGGGGAATGAGGCACAGAATGTTTTTGTCACGATTAATCGAAGACATGTCCTGGGCAAGATTAGGTGAACGCAGCTCCCACGCGCGCACCTCTTAGTATATAATAACGTATCCAAGAGTGCTAACACAATCGGTATTACTATTACCCAGCTTGCAAGGATGAAAGGCTGAGCTGAGCAGTCTGAATTCGTACCTGAGGCCTGGAGGTCACAGTGCACACCAGTAGTGAACGTTTAATGAGCCATCTTGTTGGTATCTTTCCCTTTGCCACTCTGCCTCCGACCCTGCATCTCTGTAACAGAGCATTGCTCTGAACCCTGTGCACTGACCATATTGATGACGTGCTCTGACAGGATCTGATTAGCAGTTGCACTGAATATGTAGTGCATACATGCCAACATTTTAGAAGAGCAAAGTGGGAGATTAAAGAAAAAAAATCGGGAGAATGGGGCCTTGAACTGGGTTACTGTCATGTATGGGCTTTGCAAGTGTGCTGCTGCCGGATCGGACTTTTGAAATGCAAATGTACGTATTTTTCTTACCTTTCAGAAGCATGGAGTGCAATGGCAGGCAGAAAGAGGGTGATGCAAGTGTTGTGCACTGGCCTGCAGGAGCAGGTTGCTGGCAGTGCATACACCATATTACACAGTACCAAGCCCTGTCAGCTGAAACCCCTGAGTAATCGGGTTTTTGCTTGAAGGAATCGGGAGGCGGGAGACTAGCCTTGAAATCGGTAGTCTCCCGCCTGAATCGGGAGGGTTGGCATGTCTGATGTAGTGGGCCGCAGTGGAGCTCTGCATAGTGCCCTGCGTTAAAGACAGTCTGGTGTCACCATATTCCTCCCCATGAAGTTCCTTCCTTTTCCCACTGAGGACGTCATGGACGGTCCTGCCACAGGCATCTTGGGCTTGGAGCTGCACGCAGACGTAGTGAGGAAACAGCAGCTGCTGAGGAAGAGAACGGCATCTGTGGCTGCTCAGTGTGTGTCTGCCTTTGGCGACAGCAGCTAGTAGTTTATTACGTCATCAAATGTCAAAATGTCTTTTTGCCTGGGATTCCTTCCACCAAAACGGCACCTTTTAGTGTGGCCTTTCCTTCAAGATGCTTTTATTCTTCCATGTAAGTATCGGCCAAAGAATAGTTGCGAACTGTTTATTTTCACATTTGTCACTCTGCATGCGCATGCTTTAACGAAGATGAACATTCACATATATTGACTGTGCAGTCACATCTGAGGCTAGGATCTGTACGTGCCGCTCTCAAGCGCGTTCATCTGTGCATGCTGCAATTAGAGGTGGACGAGGCAACACATTTACAGGGAGAGCCGAGCCAGAACAGAGCCATGGATCTGACTCGGATCTTAGAGACCGTGCACGAGCCGAGCCCTGAAAATGTTTACTATGTAAATCACACAACAAACCACGTAAAATATGATAAAGTCGCTTCAAAGTACGAAAAAGGTGTATTTCTTTAACATGTGAAGCTTTGACATTAATATGTCACATTATAGCAGTGAACAAAAGAGGGGGACTCTGGGCTTTTAGAGAGGTCCAGCATACATGCCCTGGATAAACTTGAGAAGAAAAGGTATGCAGTTCCTGTGAAGGAGAGGGAAAGGGGGGGCAGGGGACTGGCAAGGTCCCTGGCTACAAAAAGAGAAAATTTAGTAGGAAAGGAGAAGGACTGGGAAGTCCTTCCTTTCGGAATGAGTGCCCTCACACACCCAGCCTGCTGGGTGTCATGCTTCATCATCGGGCATGCTCCTCGTCGGGTCGGCGCTGCAATACCCGACGGGCACCCTATGCAGGGGCTCTTTGGCGGAGATCTTTTATTCCTTGCCATATGGTGCGGTGGGTGTGAGGGGCCTTAAAAGTGTAGGTGTGCAATTGTGTGAACTAAAACAGGGAAATAGAAGAGTCAGGTAAATTAAACTTTAATGATCCTGCCTTCCCCCTGATTAAAAATGAAGTTGGCAACTCACTGCAAAAATCCTGCAGCGTGTTATGCTCAATCTTGTGCGGTCAACATGTTTCTTGCCTGTTAAGTCAGGGAGATCTAGTGGCAATTCTTCAGGACCTAATAAAAATAAAACTCTACACTATAATAGACTATGATGTTCTAACCTATTAACAAAAAGGTGGGGGGCACCAAGAGGTAAAGTACCTGATGATGCAGCAGCCAATCTGAAATGAAAAATACAACAATGAAGACAATTCATATCAGAGAGCAATCATACTCTAAAATTCTGCCCTCTTATCCCTCAATAGTGCCACCAGTCTGTGCACCATAACAAATGCAGTGTGCATTGCTAAAAAGTGGTCACGCTTGTCAACCACGATACCCTTGCTGTGCTCGATGCCTTAGTATATGTAAAAGTGAAGCACAGCGGGTTCAAATCATGCGGTGAGTAATTAAAAACGGAGAAGAAGTGGCAACATACTGAGTAAAAAGCAACTCACCTAAAACTATCTTTAGAATGGCCCCTTCAGTTCACGGCAAGTGTAGGACACAGTAAAGTGTTAGTGTCCTAGGAAGGGAGGGGGCCCAAAAGAAGTAGAATGAGCGTGTACACAAGACACGCGGATGATGGACAAAATTTGGGGGTTGGTAGCCTCTGGTGTAGCGAGAGGCAACAGTAAGGTGGCTAAGAACCAGGACCCCACATCTCGGATCGCCATTCACGATCAAACAGGCGCAGCAGCCAGCCCCTGCCCGCCGGCGAGGCGGGCGGCCGCCCCTCAGGAGAGTGGTAGCCGCACCGTCCGCCGAAATGCCAGTATGCCGGAGGCCGCCTGCAAAGGGGTGGAATCGTGAGGGGCGCGCCCCAGATCGCGGGTATGCTGTCGACGCCGAAACTCGGCGTCCAAGCCTGTGCCTAAGAAAGTGTCCTCGTACAGGCCAAAGTCAAACCAAGATCCTCCTGCACTGGGGAGAAAGATTGTACTCACCAAGAAACCGCGCCCAGGTGACAAGTGACCTACCCTGCACTGCCGGATCCGGGAGGTAATGAACCCAGCCGAGCTGGGGTTTTAAATGGTAGCGAAAATGGCGCGCAGGGCGGGGACATGTCATCAAGAACACTGGAGACTAGTGTGTGCTTAGCCCCCGGTGGAGAGAGGTGGAGATGTATGGTGGCCATCTTGGAAGAATCTCATATGCCACAACAGGCGCCATCTTTGACCGTGCAAATTAGAGCATACAAAAAATGTATATAGCGCGTGACTGTAAAAACAGAGAGGTGGAAATGTATGGTGGCCATCTTGGAAGAATCTCATAAGTCACAACAGGCGCCATCTTTGAACGTGCAAAATAGAGCATAAGAGATTGCATCTAGCGCGTGACTGTAAAACCAGACAATTGGCCATGGCAGAATGGTATCAGCTACGTTCTGTTAAGGCTACTCCAGGGAATATCTTCGTTGAGCCCGTGTTTATCAGTGGCCAGACGAAAAATCCATCTCTGTTCGATCCTAAAAAGTGCACCTGGGGAGATGGCAGAATGTGCTTCCAAAATAACCCAACTCAAGTTGTCACAAGTGTGTCCAACAGTCTCGAAATGTGTGTAGAGTTTGGTCGTTACTTTGTGACACCGTATGTTACTCTTATGTTCCCCGATCCGAGTTTTTGCTGACCTTGTTGTCATACCCACATACCAAAGGTTGCATGGGCATGAAAGCAAGTAGATGCAATTAGTAGTGTTGCAGTTGGTATGTTTAGTTAATTTCCAAGTGAAATTGTTAGAAAAAGTTATTTCTTTAGTGGGTTTGGTCAATGTGCACGCTACACAGGACACACAAGGGTAGTGTCCTGAGACTGGTGGAAGGTCCCAAAGAACTCTCTGTGTGGGTGCAGTTTTAGTTTTGGGTCTGGTATGAATCAATATATCTTTGAGGTTACTGATTCTTTTGAACGCAAACCTGGGTGTGGGGAGTCTTAGATCACCTGTGTTGAGAATACCCCAGTGCTTGCGAATAATGTTTCTAATCCTGTTGGAATCGGGGGTGAAGGATGTAACGCAAGTGAGTGTCTCAATGTGTTCTTTGCGATTAGTTTCCAACAGGGCCTCTCTGTTATTATGCCTTGCCCTTTTCATGGCTACAGCTACTTTATGTCGTGGATATTCCCGTGCATGTAGGTTAGCTGCCAAATTCTTGGCTTCTGATTTGTAATCCTCGCCAGAGCTGCAATTTCTCCTGATACGGAGGAATTGGCCAAACGGTAAGTTATCTTTCAGGGCCCTAGGGTGGTGGCTGCTAAACAAGAGGAGACTGTTGCTGTCAGTGGGCTTTTTATACAGTTTGGTACTCAAGCGTCCCTCAGTCAGGATGATGTTGAGGTCGAGAAAGGGCACCCTACAGTCAGAGATCGTGTGGGTAAATTTAAGGTAGGGGTTCAAAGTATTGACCCATGCACAAAAATCGTCACACGTTGTCCTATCTCCCTTCCAAAAGATCAAGATGTCGTCGATGTAACGCTTCCACAATATCAGGTTATTTAAATAAGGATTACGAACATCGAAAATGAGCCTAGTTTCAAAAGCTGCCACGTACAGACAGGCCAAACTTGGAGCGAAAGTGCTGCCCATGGAAGTACCCTGTGTCTGGTGGTAGAGTTTGTTGTTGTACTCAAAAAAGTTTTCGGTAAGGGCAAGGGTGGCACATTCCATGATAAAAGAAACCGGTGTGGGAGAGTTCCAATCAGTGGAGTTGAGAGCATCCTCAATCACTTCTAGAGTAGCACGTTGAGGGATGTTGGTGTACAACGCCTCCACGTCCAGGGTTACCAACATATTAATCTCATCCTGGCATTGAAAACCCTCTATCAAACGGAGTACATCAGTGGTATCTAGAAGGAATGATGGTGTCTCCTTAACTAGTGGCTGTAGGAAATGATCACAAAACCTGGACAAGGGTTCCAACAGTGAACCAATACCTGACACGATACTCCTCCCCGGAACTGGTCTCACGCCTTTGTGTATTTTAGGTAAGGTATAAAAGTATGGCGTTTTAGGATCTCTTGTGACCAGGAATTCAGCCTCCTTTTTGCTTATCCAGCCTTCTGTTTCAGCTGTAAAAACCATAGATGAAATTAAGGTGGTCAGTCTTTTAGTTGGATTGACAGAAATTGGGGTGTAGTATTCTGCCTTACTGAGTTGTCGTAGACATTCAGTATCGTAGTCACTAGTGGACATGATTACAATGGCCCCTCCTTTATCAGCCTGCTTAATAGTAATGTTCGAGTCATCAGCGAGAGATCTAGCCGCTACCCATTCCTCTTTAGAGAAATTGTGAAAAGGGGTACTAGACCTGTCCTCATTTAAGTCTTTGAGCACTGCCTGCTCAAAGGTTAGGATTTCGTTGGGCACCATGCTGTTATTAGGTGTAAAGGTAGAGGGATTATGTAACCCTGAATCATTGCTGGTTGGTGTGGGTCTGTCTTTGAAAAAAGCATTAAGCCTCACTTTGCGGAAGAAGCTGTGTATTTCGCATTGATCCCGGAAAAGGTCGGTACGAGGGGTAGGAACATAGCCCAGACCTTTACGCAGAACTGCTAGATCTATCTCCGTGAGGTTCCTAGGGGAGAGATTCACTACTAGTTTTTCTTCCCCCAGGTCATACTCCTGGTCTCTACGGAGTTCTGGGTCTCTTCCTGCCAGTGTACTTGTTTGGCATTTCCTCTTCTCCGCCCTTTTCCTCTGCCCCAGCCTCTTCCTAAAAAAGGCTGATTGTTGCCAGCAAAGAATTGTGGTGGCCCTTGTGGGTAACATGGTGGACCCTGCGGGTACCCTGGAAAATGCCACATTGGTGGACCTTGATAGGGTTGCATGGGGTGGTGGGTGTAACCCGATCATGTGTTGCGTCTAGGATTGTAATTACCCCAACTGCCTGTGCTAGAGTCGCTGCTCGAAGAGGATCCCCTCCTTGTTTGCGTAGTACCCTCATCTGAGGAGTAACTGGTTTTATTTGAAGTAAAGTCGGCCTTTAAATAAGGGTAGACTTTTTCCTTGTCGAACCTTTGGATATCTTTTTGCAGTTTACTGATCTTTTGTTTCATCAGAAACTCTTTGTTTTCAGCAATCTCATTGTTGATTTCGGTAAGCTTGCCCTTGTATATTGTCATCACAATCATAGTCTTAAGGTTGCTCTCAGCTATTTGTATCCGGACAAGAAGGGCGTCTGCTAGTCTTTTCGCTGTGTTAATAATTAGGATGAGTAAGTCCCTAGTGCATTTCCATGCCACTAGGGACCATTCTTTTTTGAATACTGCATCATCCAAAAAGAGACGGGGAAAGTTGTTGACTATGAGACCGTTAGGGGCTATGTTGGCCCGTAAATACTCGGTCATCATGGCGCCATGCAAGGTGATTTTTAACCATTCCCGTTTCATGGCCGTTAGTGAGGACCAGTCGTCTGTCTGGCTACCTGAGGCAGAGGTGCCATCAGTGCCCAAAATCGTGGGTGTTTTTAGAATCTCTGCTGCCACTTCGTCACCAAGCTTAGTCCCTGAACTCCCTCCATATTGTCACGGTGGAGTCTAGGGAGGAAGATAACGCGAGTTGATCGGTGGTCAACTTCGAGTTGTGTACTGGGCCAGGGAATTATAGCAGTGCACTGAGAAGTACTTATTAAAAATTATGGGGGCCAATTCACAGAACTAATCTGAGACAAAATCCTAAACTTACTACTTTTGGTATTCACAGAAAGCACTTACGACTCCTAACTTTACGTCCGCACTCGGGCCGGAATTTTCGCACCCGGAGCGGAAATCCCGCACCTGTGCTGGAATTTCCACTCCCGGGCCAGAATTTCCACACCCGGGCCGGAATCTCCATATCCGGGCCGGAATACCCGCACTCTGGCCGTTGATCATTTTCCTCACTGCTAAACACCGGTCCAAGTGCCTACCATCCCCCTCCATGCATCAGCTGACACACTGCAGCCCAACAGCCAATCCCAGCCCTGCAGCATGTATGAAAGCAGATCAGACACACACAAACTCTTTCAACATGTCTCTGAATGTTGCTCTGCCCCTTGCTATGCAGCAAGAAAACTTGAGGAGGAGGAGGAGAGTAGAGAGGATCTTCAGACAAAGGATCAACCTATTTTGGATGTCCAGCCAAGATGTCAGGGCCAGATACAGTTTCCCTCCAGAAGTCATCTTGGAGATGGTATGTGAGTGGGAGCAGGAACTTGGCTCTGTGACCTGCAGCTCCCATGCCATTCCAGCCTATCTCAAGATCCTTTCTGCTCTCCATTTCTTTGCGACGGGTCGTTCCAAAGGGTCTCCAGTGACCTTGTGGGCATCTCTCAGGCAAGCCAGTCGCGCTGCTTGCATCAGGTACTGAGCTGCATCACTGCAAGAGCCCACCACCACATACGAATGCCCCATACACTGGCCATGAGACAAAGGGCAGCTAGAGATTTCTATCTCATTGCTCGCTTCCCACGTGTGCTGGGTGCAATTGATTGTGCCCATGTAGCCCTTCAGCCACCCCGCCGCATTGCACACATCTTCTGCAACAGACACCAATGGCATTCCATCAATGTGCAGGCTGTCTGTGATGCCAGTGGAAGATTCATTGATGTGCATGTAGTGTTTCCAGGCAGTACCCATGACAGCTTTGTATTCCGCATGTCACCTCTTGCCCGGCAGATGGCTGTGGGAGAATTTGGCAACATGTGGCTACTGGGTAAGTACCAAGCACTAAAAATGAGGGATATGTGTAAATGAAATGTATGAATGCCACCTTACATTAACAACCATTGTACAATAACAATCATCAAGCAACATACACGGTCTCAACAGACACTGCATGTACCAAAGTATAGATCATGTTCTGTGTAAATTAAAGAGGGAAATGTAACCAATTGCCCTTTCTTCCCTCCTCAGGCGATGCTGGGTAAGCGCTCTCCCCGAGCACACTTTTGGTCTGTTGAAGTCGCGATTCAGATGTCTTGACAGTACAGGGGCTGTGCTGATGTACTCCCCTGAAGTCGTGTGCAAGATCATATTAGCCTGTTGTGTTTTGCACAATATAGCTTTGACGCATGGCTTACACATACCTCTTGTACCTCGGATAGCTCTGAATCCGGGAAACCGGGCCATTGCACATAACAGAGGTCAGGGTATGCAAGTCCGTGATCAGCTGGTTGCCACGTTTTTCACATGAGCAACCTGTTGTGTCATGGACAATATGTGGTTTGCAGTCTGTTGTCAATGATGAAAGTTGGATAATTACGACTCTGTCTAAAAATTCCATCCTGAGACTACTTTGCAAGCCACACTAACTGCATGTAAACCACAGCTGTTGACAGTAGTCAAAAGATTGACCGTGCATCAGGTCATGTGTCCATGTCAGCAATCAGTATAGTGGATGTCCCTAAGGAATCTATTGACTCAGAGGAAAAGATGTACATGTTCTAAGAGACGTTCCCGGACCTTATGAGGATGGGTTTCTGAATCACAAAAGGGCCTAACTATTGCATTGTCAGAGTTTTTTCCCCCAACAGATTTGACTACCCCACAAATGATGGCCCCCCAACGTGAGTGACGATGTTATGGGTGAATCTGGCACTATGTGTCTGGGATACAGAGTACTGCTTCCCCCCCAATTTTCCATAACACAAAAGGCAACTCTTGTGTTGAGCACTAAATATGGACTACATGTACCATAATGCAAAGGAGGAGAAAACTAAACTGGGGTTTGATGTTGTGTCAGCACCCCCTTGTCCTAGCCCAAATGTCATTAAATGGTCTGTTCTCCCTTTTGTTTTATGTGTATGATTTTCTCTTGCACTGTCATTTCAGGTTTCTCCGCTACAGAACAACAGAACAACAGGATGGCAGTGGATTTGATCTGTGATTGTGGATAAATCAGTATGAATACAAAATGGCTGTCAACTACTTCGTGTGATGTATTTCCTGTCTCCCACTTCCTGTATATCATTTCCTGTATGAAATAATGGGTTCCGGTTAAATTTCGGAGATTGAGGCCCCTAAACGTAATTTCTGGGTGCGGAGCGTGCGCCTCAGATGCAGACCCAAAGCTCATTGTGGAATGAGAGATCACACATTTGTTATGTCCATCCTTTGAGTGTCCTCTGTTCCCATAATCCATTTCCTACATCATGGTAGAACTAAGCTGACAACGGATGATGACTTGTACAGCAGACATCCTAACATCATATATTATACACTCACTTATAAAGGTGACTACAGTAGAAGAGGAGGCAAGCAGAATGCAACATTTGACTCAGATCCCACATTGTGGGTAAGTTGAGAAGCTTTGATGGTTGCCGCCTACACTGGATTTGCGTTGTGCCTTTCAGCCAATAAATTTTAAAATTTCACTTCCTGAAGATTCACCTTAGCTGCCCATACATCCATCACAAAAGTACACAACTGGCATCAGTGCGAGCCTCATCCACGCCAATTTCAATATGATTTGTCCATTGGAATTTTGCTAGGGAGTTTTCATATCATTGAATTACAATCCAGTTGTGTCTAGTACATTTCATATGACACTATATACTATTTTATGTCCATTCTGCACTAACTTGTCATACATTTTGTGTCATCCTTTCACTAGCCACCATGGTGTGATCTGGTATGTGGTTAAATGCCATATGTAGGCATATTGTGATGCAGGACAACAGTGATGTAAAACACATACAACATACAGCGGAGATTAAAGGCACATTTCATGAGCATGAGCATTCAGGTACATTATTCTTGGGTTTACTTACCATGGCCCCGCACCTGCCCAGTGTGTGGTCCCTGACCAGATGTCACAGCCAACCTTGTAACCAGAAGTCAATGTGGGTCTTGCAATCTGGGAGGACATCATTGGACATACAATGATAAGTGTTTTTGCAACTTTACATTTCTGCTGCCACATGTGATGCACTCAATTTCAGGCACAAAGGATGAGCACAAGCAGTGTGGGCCCTACCGTTGCAGAAGTGTGTAGCACTAATTATCATGAGTAATCATGCATTCAACTTATAATGGCCCCACTGCCTAGAAGCAATGTCTATCAAATTGACACAATAACAATTCCTGAAGTAAGGTCCACTATCGTGTTTTGTTAATGGCCAAAAAACATGCCATCCGATGATAACATATATCATAAGCAAGTATGTACACAGCATGATATCACTGCAGCGCAGCATACACACTACTGATGCCTGGACATTCCATCCCCTTCATCAAGTAAAACGGACCCACACAACGTTCTACATTATGTTCATTCTAAATCAGGCCTACAATGTATACCCAATACATGTCCATTACTACACATCCCCTTTTCTTAAAACAAAACAACACTAACATTCACTTTTTTCAAACAAATGAGAAAAAGAAAAAAAAATATTACTACCAAAAGGGCTCAATTTGCCCTGGCTTGCAATCACATTCTCTCCCCTCTCTTCCAGACAATCACCTACAGTTTCCCTTACGTCGCATTCACTCATGGAGTTACTTGCTTCCTCTACTTGTGACCCAATCTTTCCGTGACTTACTTTGCTGTTCTCTCCCCCATCCAGGGATTTATTCATCCACCAATAACTGTCACCCCTTTCTTGTTGCAACTCTTTTTCTTCATACCTTCCATCAGCACCCCCTCTTTTGGCCAAAGCAATACTATTCATATGACAAATGCCGCCGTCTTGAAGTTCCACTGTATTCTTCATCACTCTTTTGACCCTTTTTATTACTGAACTTACTTTCTCCTTTGACCACTTTCTTGACCGACTTCACACGCACCCACTGCCCAACCTTTACATGTACCTCTTTCACTCTGTGTTTTGCATCAAAATACTTTTTATTCCTTTCTTGAGAGTCCAAAATATCTCTCCTTGTATCCTTTGCCTCCCAATTAAGTTTCCTACTCCTGCTCATCCACCCCAGATTCACTCTGGAATACAGTAGTCTGCCTCTCATTAATCCAAAAGGACTTTCCCCCACCATCTCATGAGGCGTCATTCTGTACGCCCAGAGTATCCTTTTGATCTCATGTTCACAATTCTTCTGTCGTTTGTTTGCCATCTGAATAATTCCTTTAATCACTCTATTAACTCTTTCCACCACAGAATTGCCCCTGAGATGATACAATGAAATGAACCTTTGTTCTATGCCAGTCAGCTTAACAAACGTTCTCATTTCCTCTAATTTGAACTGCACACCATCATCCGTTAGTATAGACGCTCGGAATCCTTCCCTAAGAAACACTTCCTCTAGAAACTTGATGACCACACTGGTGTTCACAGTTTGCACTACCGTCAAATCAATCCACTTAAAGAACATGTCCATAGAACAATTATGAATTTATATGTACCATCACACCATGTAATGGGACCCATGATGTCCAAAGCTACTTCATTCCATGGCTTGGGACACCCTAACGAGGACATGGGAGGATTTAGCGTCTTCTGCGATTTGTCACTAGTCTCACAATCAACACACTCTTGAACATACCTCTCCATCTCTAAATCCACCTTAGGCCACCAATATAGAATTTTTATACCTTTTTTTGTATGTGTGATACCCTAGTGCCCTTCATGCCCAATAGAAATGATCCTATGTCTAATGCCACAAGGAGGAATAACCTTTTACACCTCTACACATGAATACATCATCTACACTCAACTCATCTCCCACCTCCCAGAAGGTGTTCAGTTCCTCCTTCATTTTGCCCTTAAGTAAACTACCCCATTGGTTCCCAATTTTGTTCTTTACCTCCTTCAACACTTCATCTTTGCCATACACCTCCATCCATTCCTCTTTTTGTATAGTGCACGCAACTCCTTCTGTAAAAATCTGCGCAACATACCACTCATTCCAGGGATCCTGATCCAATCTCTGAGAGGTATTGACATTCTGTTCAGCAGCAGTAACATTTTTAGCACCAGGTACATACTGTACATCGAACAAAAATTCTTGAAGTCTCATGGATAGTCTAGCAATCCTCGCAGAGGTTCTGGACATCCCCTCTGTGGTCAAAAAGTTGGTAAGCGGTTTGTCATACTTCAAAATGAATTTTCTTCCCCAAATGAATTTAGGAAAATGATCAAGAGCCCACACACATGCTAGGGGTTCTCTCTCTATCATGGAGCACTTCTCCTCCGTGGGTGATAAAGAGCAAGAAGCAAATGCAATCACACACTCTTTACCCCATTCATTTTTATGAGTCAAAACACCCCCAGGACCCTTACCACTCACATCAGTGGTGACAATCGCATCTGTTTGAGGATCAAAACCTTGTACACTGGGTGAATTAGCAATAGCTTGCTTGATCTCCTGAAACACTGTTTGACAGCTAGCATTCCATTCAAACTTGACTTTGTTTTGTCATGGGTTATGGGCCAGAAATTCTCCACGAATTTTGAATAAAATTCTGCTAATCCTAAAAAGGATCTCAGTTCATCTTTGAATTTTAGAGATGAAGCACTCACAATAGCTTCCACCAGCTTTTTCTTTGCTTTAATCCCTTAATTGCTGATTTCATGCCCCAAATACGTGACCTTCTTCTGAGCAAACCTGCATTTACTGCCATCCGCAATCAGCCCTCTTTCTTCAAGAATGCATAATACCTTTCTCAATACCTAATCATGGTGCTTTCTATCCTTTCCGATCCACAAAATGTCACCCTGGAAAAAAGTAACTTCAGCAATATGTCTGAAAAGTAGTGCCATCAACCTCTTAAACACCGAGCGGCTGATGCCAATCCAAAAGGCATGGTGATACGCTGCAGACAAGTCCAGCATAGAAAACTATTTAGCTTTTCTGGTTAAGGGCATCAATTCGTGGCAGGGGGAATTGATCCACTACAAAATTCAGTCCCCTCAAGTCCACACACAAACGGACCTTGCCATTGGCCTTGCATGCAACGACCAAGAGAGACACCCATTTTGATGCCTCTACTGGTTCAATGCAGCAGCGGCCCGTGCAGGTAAGAGCGGTGGGGGGGATTTCTGCAGACGACGACGAGGGAAAATTAATTATTTATTTAATTTTCCCTCGTGGTCGTCTGACGAATTCCCCCCCAACCCGGCCACACCGCCCCACCGCTCTTACCTGCACGGGCTGCATCTGGTTCAATGACATGTGACTCAAGAAACTTTTCGAATTATTTCTACACTTCCTCCCTCACAGTGAAAGGAATATTACATGCTTTATGAATTTTGGGTAAAGCTCCTTCTTTTAGTCATATGCAATGAGTAAACACGTTAAGACGGCCAATATTACCTTGGAAAACTCCAGGAATTTCCTCAGAAATCCACCTTTTTGTGTCTTTCTCCTCACACACCACCAAGACTTGCTCCACACTATTCGGATCCAGGACTATGCTCAACTTCTTTTGATCTTTTCAGCCCAGTACTGAAGCCCCTCCTTGGCCATATAGAGTTTACATACTGCATGTCTGTTTTTGAATCTGAAGACTAACTGCCTGAACCCCACCATGTCTATTCTAACTCCAGTATAGCTCACTGAAGAAATGTCCGGGGGTTCCAATTGATCCCCAACCTTGCTCACAAAAATCTCTTGCCAAATACTCTCCGCAATGATAATGTACGGGGACCCCAAGTCTACTGCAAAGAGACTCCTCCACAGGATACCTAACACAGGGGTTTACTACTCCATTCCCCGGGAAAGGTATAGCACTACTTTCTTCTGCCCTTTATGCTTAGCCTTCTCCTCACTCTCTTCACTGTCCCCAGAGGACTCTTCCTCGTCACTATCTCTCACACACGCAACTTTGGTAGTACCGCTTTTCTTTTTTTTCCTCTTACATACTCTGACATAATGTCCTATTATGCTGCATTCCAAACGTTTAGCGCTTTAGTCGGGCACCTCTCAAACCTAGCTGAATGCGATGTGCTACCACATCGAAAACACACAATATTAAAACTTTTCGTCTGTTCCACATTGTCTCCTTTCTTCCTATCTTTCGTTTGGTCCACAAATCGCCCAGTCTGTGCACTCTTCTGTCTTCCCTCTGACACTTTATTCATAGCCTCCACCACTTTCTTTTCTTGTGCCAATGTGGCCTTAGCGCAACACTCGAACAGTTCTGCCTTCATGACAATTGCCACAATGTCTTTGAGGTTCGTTTCACCTTCCACCGACAACCTCTATTGTATAGATTTGTTCTTAGCATACACTACAATTTGATCACAAACCAGTTTGTCATGCAAATTACCACACCTACACGAGATCGCCAACTTTTTCAAGACAGAAACACAGGGCCTCATTTACTATATTTTTACGCATGGCAGCGTAGCAAGCTTTCCCGTGTGTCAAAATAAAAGGGCAGGAATGTGCTGTATCTACAAGATATGGTGCATTCCTGGCCTTCTCCCCTGCGCTGGTGCACAACCAGCAGCCGTGCGCCAATGCAGACACCCTTGCGCCATGGTGCAAGGGTGCCTGCATTGCGGGGATTATTATTGCTGTGCAGGAAGGGACACCTTCCTGCACAAAAACAATCATTAATGGCATTTTGCTTCTTCTATGTGTGCTGCAGAATGTAGCACACATAGAAATTGCAAAAAACAAGGAGAAATAAAAGTATTTCTCCTCGTTGCGCCACTCCTACGGATCCCCTGGGGAGGCGTAGGATTCTGATGCATTCCCAGTTTTACAACAGATTTCTAAATCTGTCAGGTTCCATGGATGTTGCGCGGGAACACCCACAGCAACACTTATGGAACGCCCCTTTCACGCAGAGTAATGCATGAAAGGGGTCCATATTTACAAGGCCATGAGAAGTCATGCAGGCTGACTGTAGGTGGCCTTGTAAATATGGGCAGGCACACTGCGCCTCAGGTGCATCCAAAAAAGTGACATACCATGGGCGCAATCGACTTGTACATAAGCCTCATAGTCTTCATTATTCTCATGCCTCTCCTGTTTCCTCTGAAATAATGCATGCCGCGTTACCGCAATGCACACCATGGTTGAAAAGTGCTTATGCAAGTCCTGTATCGCACTTTTAAAATATCTCCCCCACTCCTGTCAGGTTTCTGTAACTGATTGTAAATGCGTAATCATTTCAGACCTAAACAGTACTAAAGGATTCTTTTCTTTCTCTCCACTATGAATAAACCACTTCTATCTTCCATGTTGGCTATGAAGTTCAGGAAGTACTCCTTCCATTCACTCCACTGTACTGCTGGTTCCCCTGGAGATGCCAAGAAATCTATGGGTGAGCTCAAATGTCCAGGATGCACAACCCCATTGCTTGGCGCTGCTGCAGTTTCACTAGACGAGATACTAGTACAGTACAAGAACTACCCAACACCCCAAAAATAATGTTAGATAGCTTTGCCACTTAAAATACTGCATTCACCCTTGTAGAAATCCTCTGTGGTGCTACTTTGCTTGAAAGAGCATACTTTACAGTTCACTGCTCAACCTGCACCCTGCCGATGTGGATTCTGAAAGAAAAAAATCTTTTCTTGAGGCAAAACGGCACAAAGATAGCTTGACGTTTGTTAGAACAACATGCTTTCAATGGAGTGCAATTAAATCTATCCTGACGGTCCAAAATGGCCGCCAATGTTGTCACGCACAGCTTTCCCAGGCTGTAGAGCCTACTTTGCCATTGTGCTGTGCGTGGTTGCACACTCTGTTTCTGCAGGAAATTGCCATAGTGCGCCTCAGCAGAGGAGAACGTTGCTGACACGAGCCAAGAATCCACTCGATGAAGTCTTTACGTGCATGCCAACTGCCAGCACGCACCAACTGTCACTCGGCCAAGACAGTGTTTCAGTTTAATATGATGAAACCTTCCACAACACTTTTGCCACACAGCTCCGCTGCCTTTTTTTTTAAGAGTACACTCTTACCCTGGGGGGTGGATCACAGTTCCTTACAATTAATTTACAGTTTGCTGTTCCACACGTATCCAGTAGGAAATGGTCGTTGTTCCCGCTCGTCAGTGGCAGCTCCTCTGCAATGGCGGAGTAGCGTCACCCCACTGGCACAGAGCCAGCAGCTGAAAAATAAAATTATATTTTATTATCTTTTTATTTTTCAGCTGCTGGCTGAGCCAGCAGGTGTAGGGAGGGGCAGGCCGAGCCATGGCAAATTGTGGGGAGTGATGTGCACTACTAAGTAGCATGTCAGTTTGGCCTGCAGTCTTAGGCCAGCCAAACAGACATGCACAGTTAGGTTTCTCCAACCCAGCTGTATTGCACATCAGGGTTGGAGAAACAGCACAGACTCCCTGTGCCTGAGTGAGCCTTAAACCAGCCCTCTCTGGCCAATCTCTGCGCTGCTCTCTTGCTTGGTAATAGCATTAGAGCAGCGCAGGGATTCAATGGGGAGTCTCTGATGCTGTCCCAGTGACTTCTGGGAGCAAGAAGCAAAGGAGCACCGAGGCACGAGGTGGCTGGCTGCATCGGGTAAGTTATATTTATTATTAACACCCCCTGTGCTCTGCCCGCGCTCCCCTGTGCTATCCTCACGCTCCCTCCACCCGTCCGACCACTTTTTATTTCTGTCGGCTACCACTGCCGCTAGTCGCGAAAATACAGTAGCAATTTTGTAGCGAAGAGGCACATGCATCTTCTGTGCTAAAACCTTTATTCCTAAGCAAGGATATGCACAGCACAATATCCCCAAAACATAGCATACACACAACTGACGCAGGGACATTCCATCCCCTTTATCAAGTATAAAGAACCCTCACAACTTTCTACATTATGAACATTCTACATCAGTCCTACAATACATGCCCATTACTACAGTTTCCCATTGGGAACATGTTGTGGGAAGCAAGCAGTGAACCCCCAGACCATATCCTTTACCCTTCGATGACCCCATTCACGTTGACCACGAGGACAGTTTCCCTTTGTGAGTCAGTTACCACCCCTTGGAGTTGTTGGTCACTTTTCAGTGGTTTGCAACAGCAGTTGCTAACTATTGATACATGCCATTTTATTTTGCAATTAGGATGGGAATGCCATTTTCATGATCCTCCTTTTTGCGATCCATAATGACTCGCAGAAGCCCTTTTGAGAGTCAGAATCGCATTTCCGACTGGAAAAGGGGGCTTAGTAATTAGTAAAAGGCGCTTTTAGTGTTGCAAACTCTTTGACTGTCAGTCACAGAGTTTCCGAACGTTAAAGAGCTTTGTGCATCAGAGTCTAATTACAACATAACATTTTGTAAGGAGAGGTTTATGTTAGGTCTTGTTTTGGCTCTCTATGTTTTGAAAATCTTTGTTATTGCCATGTTTATTTTCACATGAACATCCAAGCGTTGGTCTTTTCTTTGCAATTTTGTACACATAGGGCCAGATGTAGGTAAAATCAGTTTTGCGAGTCCTTAATAGCGATTTATAGCGAATCGCTATTAAGGACTCGCAAAATGGAATGTATGTAGGAATCGCAATGATAATTGCGATTCCTTAATATTCCTTAATTGCGAATTGCAAATTGCGATTCGCAATCAAGGAATACCTTCCCATTCATTCCTATGGGCCTAGAGGTCCATAGGAGTGAATGGGAATTGCGCACGCAATTTGCGAGTACCCAATAGGTACTCGCAAATTGCGTGCGCAATTTCAAGGGTGCAAGGATTCCAAAGGGACACCCTGTTGCACCCCTGAAATGTGCATGTGTACACATGTGGCGCACATACATGCCCTAAGGGCATGTATGTGTGCCACATGGCACTTTGAAAAAAGCAAAACAGTGCTTTGTTAAAAGAAATCGCAAATTACCACCAACTTGAAGTTGGTGGTAATTTGCGATTCCTTAAGGCAATATCGCAATTTGCGATGCCTACTAGCATAGCATTTAGGGAATCGCAAATTGCGATTCTCTAAATGCTTGCGCAAAATAAGGAATCGCAATTCCTTATTTTGCGAGTAGGTATTTGCCTTCCTACATTGCACACAGCTGAATTAGTGATCGCAAACGCTGAAATTCTGCAAATTTCAGCGTTTGCGATCGCAATTTGGCTTGCTGCATCTGGCCCATAGTCCTCTATTATAAGCTAAAAAATATAAAACTACACGCACCAAAATCTTAAAAACAGGACTTTTATAGGTGAAATACTCCCCCAGATATGTGGCAGTTTATAATCTCTGCGTAGGGAAATAATGATTATTACTGTGACAAACATAATTCTACAAATAAAAGTGACTTCAGTACTAGGAGAAGGTGGTTTAGAACCATTGACTACAGCGATGAAGAACATCTCAACAAAGCCATTTATTTTTCCCTTTTCACTAACCTTTGTAATGGTATAGACTTGTAGTGGTCTTCTGCCATGACTTTACTCTCAGACCATAATTTCTGCACTGTGAAAAGCATTATTTATTCATTGTACTAGGGAGGTAGAGCATGCTCCTTTTGCTCTCCTAAAACGACTGTCTTTTCAATGTATAATGTTTTGTATTGTATTTGTCTTTTGTGTTTATTAAGTTTGATATTGCACAATATTGCTAAAATACAATCAAGATTCCAGGCGCCAAAATAGCAGATAAATCAATTCAATAAAATGAATACAGCACAGAAAACAGTGAATATCACACACTATAAACTAACAAAATCCTCACAAAACCCAATACTTTATAAACGTCTAATGGCAATGCAGAACACTGAGGGCCTCATTTATGAAAAGTGACGCATCGCTGCGAGAAAACAGCGATGCATCACTTTTCATTGCGCCCTCCTTGCGACATGCTGGATGCGTCATATTTATAGTATGACGCATCATGTCGCAAGGAGTTATAGATACGTCAGTTTTTCTGACATATCTGTAGGCGCAAAAATTACGCTTTGCTGGAGTGTGTTACAAAAGTGGCGCAACTTCAGCAATGGGTCATTTCACATGGGCAAGTCACATTTCAAATGTGCCTGCGTCAGTCTTACGCCTGCCTCACAGCAGGCGTAAGATATTGACGCATTTGCGTCCTAGAAGTGGCGCAGTGAAATCTCATAGATTTCACTGCGTCACTTCTACGAGGCTTACTTGCGTCAGAACGCCCACCCTGCATGCATTATACCTGGCGCAGGTATAATGTGGCGCAGGGGTTTACAAAGTGACGCATCTAGCTAGATGCGTCACTTTGCAAATATGACGCAACATGGCGCATTGTTTTACGCCGCTGGTGCATCACAAAAAGTGACGCACCGGTGGCGCAAAAGTGACGCAAGGGCTCATAAATAAGCCCCTGAAGCTCTAGCCCACTACACCAGTAGTTCCTAAACTTTTTGGAACCACGACCCACGTTTTAGAACCACAAACTTTCACAACCCACCTACCTTTAATGGACATAAGAAGGGGTGATTATTGAATGTAAATAAAGCATCGTCATTTACAGAAAGCACATTTTCCATTGAAACGGCCATTTTCACAGACATTGTTTACTAAATAAATTATATACCATACAGCACTCAAATGATAATGTGTGGAAATTGGTTTTTTGAGAATATTTATCATTTGTGCATCACAATTTAAAGTGGCTTTATTTGTCTTGATAGTATTAAGATCTGTTTCCATCACACTTCAGAATTACAAAAAAACACACGTACTTCGTTATTGATTTCCTAACTGTTGAATGGATACAGTTCATTTACTGGTTTTACATTTTTCACAAAATTCACTTTAAAAGCTCCTTTCATTATACAGTCAGACAAAGAAAAGTAAACACCAATCCCATGTTAAGAGAATAAGCAACAAAGTGTCGGAAGACATAGCCTGGCATTTGAACTCTGCCGTTGAAGCACTGCCAATGTGACAAGATTAACACAGAATTAAGAGCATCTTTATTTATTGCTCAGACTTTCCCAGCCAGTAAAAAATCGGCTGCCGACCCACCAGTGGGCCACAATTCACAGTTTGGTAAACACTACACTAAACAGTACAAAAGGAAGACACTGACAGCGGAATCCAACAGACGTTTTCCGTTTTAAATGGAAAAAACCAAAACAGGGAATCCAGTTGAATAACGCAGAGAAAGAAGAAGGTAGTTTCTCCTCGCTACTCTCAGTAGCTTACCTACAGAATTCTCATGCTGCCATTTGAGCAGCAATAAGTTCGGGTATCATAGGTAACAAATTGGCAGCACCTACCCCGGAGACAACAGCCGCACTACTGCTCAGTGCAGCTATGCCTCACACCTCCGCCTGGGTACAGCAACATCGTATTTCTATCTGCACTGTGTCCAGGGCATGAGTCGGGGGTACACGTGGGTGGACAGCGTCCACCCACTATTTTCACAGGGTGTACGCCGTCCACCCTGCCAAGAATTTGGGCCCCACTGAATAATGTGCTGAACTCGTCCCGGTGTAATTTCCAAACACCGGGACACTTTCAGCAGAGTCTACACGTTGTCTGCTTTCCATCTTCAACAAGCAACAACGTGCAGGCGGGGACGGGGCTTTCTTATTTAAGACTCCTGCTGGGCCCGTAACAAAGGCCCAATTTGAGGGGTCATCAGGCCTCCTTTTGTTCGAGTCTCTTGGCTGGGAGCAGTCAGGAACCTCACACCTGAAGAAACTGAAGCAGAGGGGAAACAAAGGCTCACACCTTGTTAGCACTTCACACATACTTAAGAGAGGCAGCTTTTCACTTTGTTCAGTCTCTTTATAGGAGATATGCATGCACTGTAAGAATGTCAGATGTGTTGGTCTTTACCAGTATTTGCACAAAGCAAATTGCATTTATATAGAGCTTGCTAGAAATAATTTAAGTACCACTATTTTTTCTTGTATAGCCCTACTTATCCCAATGCAGGGTGTTTGAGCGCTTTACATCAACACGTGCATATTACATGTACAATAAATTATATACGTTTGCAAATGAATGTACAGGATGTGTTACATAAAACTGGGGGACTGCAAGGCGTAGAAGTCACATATCATCTTCCACAGCTCACAGTGCTATTAGCCTCACAATGCGCTCAAACGTACACATGATAGACCTGCTAAACATATATGTGAGGGCTTTAGATATGATGTCACTTCTTGTGATGCCACTTCCTGTAAAGTCGTGGCTTGTGATGCCACTTTCTATGATGTCAATTCCTGTGCTGGCATGTGTGATGTCATGCGCTGTGATGTCGCGCGCCATGATGTCACTTGCATACTGCCTAACTAGGTTAGTCCCCCCCACTTCTTTTTTTAGGACTTGTGCCTTGACTGTGTCCATTGCCCCCTGCGTCCTGCTCCTTGGTCTCGCCCCCCTACCCTTGGTGTAATCCAGGTGGCCATGCTGGGAGCAGGCAGCAGCTGCTCACTTGTCCTGCGAGGGAGGGGATATTCTGGCGGATTGTGGCGTGCCCTCTGCTTCAGTGTGTGCTGCGCAGCTTCTTTAGGGAGGCACTTGCGATCACTTTGCTTCATTTCAAGGAGTCACTCTCTCTTTGTCCCCTCCAATTCTACCTTCTTCACTGATTGTTAGGAGTGTATAAGGGAGCTGTGGCGACAACTCAATGTCTCACAACTGTTCTACTGCCTGAAGCTGTTATGAAGGAAGACACTGTGACAAGTAACAGGTAGGGTTCTTTATTCAAGGACTCTAGTACAGCAGGCAACTACCAACCGCATGATTTGCTCTCTCTCTTGTCCCTTGCTCCTTGACCATTAAAGAATGTAAAGGAAAGATTCCACATTCCAACATGGTTTGAGGGACACAGAGGGAAGAGCGTGAGGACACGGACACAACATACCTCCCCCTTAATAACAACACAAGAAAAAACCCATAATATGTCTAACCCCAAAAAAATGAAACATTGATAATATAAACAACAGTAATAATAATAGGAATATTCCATATAAAGATACCAATAAAACAGCATACAGTAACCAATGAAATTATAGGTAAACATGCAGATACAAAACAATATGATCTATGCATAATAAAGATATTTTTTCAACCAATGGCAAAATCGTTCAACTTCACAAGGAACCCTAGGTTTACATTTCCCAAGAACGGGAAACCCACTCTTCCCACTCTTAGTCTTGGCGGATATATTTTATCTCTCAGGAGCATGGGAAACCTCTCTCTCAGGAGCATGAGAACCCTTCACCATATGAGCAACATTCCACCATTGTCCATTTTCCAATCTCAATGCACTTCCATCCATATTCACTTCATCCATTTGACAGAGTGTACCATACTTCACTTTGCCCTTCATCACCTAGGCACCAGGTAACCTGATGTGTACCCAATTCCCTTTTTTGAAGGGAATTTACTTCGTTTTCTTGCAGGCATCAAATCTGACTTTACTTCTAAATTGGCTCTGTTCAGTGTTAGCACTCATGTCACCAATGTGTTGCTTCATGTTAAAGCTGGATTTAAATTTAAACAGATTATTCAACCATGCAGGTTTAAGAAAATTGTATGAAAAGGCGAAACCCCTGTTACACAATGGGGAATACTACAATAAGACCATAACCTGGCAAGTACTGCATCTGCTACGTCCATCCCTTCAATGATTGCACCGCTCACCAGCAGTGGCCTGTGCAGATAAGAGCGGTGGGCCCGGGTTGGGGGGGAGACTCGACAGATGACCACGAGGGTAAATTAAATAAATAATTAATTTTCCCTCGTTGTTGTCTGTCCTAAATCCCCCTCCACCCGGCCCCACCGCTCTTACCTACACGGGCCGCTGCTGCCTCTCACACATTCACGCCCCAGTCTATTAGCTCTCTCTACCTGGCCATTACTTTGGAGATGATAGAGGCTACAGGCCAGATTTAAATCTCAGCGGATGGGTTACTCTGTCACAATGGTAACTGATATCCCGTCCGCCAAAATATAAATCCCATAAGATATAATGGGATTTATATTTCGGCGGGCGAGATATCCATCACCGTTGTGATGAAGTAATCTGTCCACTGAGATCTAAATCAGGCCCTATATCTTTTATGGTTGATACCTGTATTTCTCAAGAACCCCACCATGCTGGCCAACACAAACTGTACCCCATAATCCAATATCACTTCAGATGTAACACCCTCTCTTGAAAGTACACCTGTTAAGAAAGTAATCACTATTTTAGTGTTGGCATCACTCACAAATTTGACCTCCGTCCATTTGGATAAATGGTCAGTCAGTACTATGGCAAAGCGTTGGCTATGAGGCAGCATTCTAAAAGGACCAAAAAAATCCAGACTCACTCTTTTCAAAACATTCTCTGGACTATCAACTTCCACCATGGGAGGTGTCACGCTCCTAAATTTTTTATCATTTTGTAAACACACACAGTTTTTCCTAATAAAGTTCTCCACATCTCTGTCCATACTCCACTACCTATAGGTTTCCCTCAACTTTTTCTTATTGCGAGCCATTTCCAGATGGCCTACATGATTCAACTGCAACAGTTTACTTCTGATGTTTCATGGTGGAATCAATTTGTCCTTTCTAAACAAAAGACCCGCATCAAGGGATAACTCTGACTGTAACTTACTATATGGTTGCAACATGACTGATATGTTTTTTTCACTAGGCCACCGTTTTGTCATGTGTTCCACGACCTTTTTCAAAATATTGTCCTGATCCAACTCCTTTCTCCTCGCATCCTCACTGACACACTTGGTCTTTCCCCACAAAATGCTCCCTCCCAAACAGTCTTTTTCCTGTTGATCATTCATTCCCTTCTCAAAGTCATCACCCGAGCATAATAGACTAAACAAGCAGTCAGCTTTTATATTCCTGTCATCAGGCATATATTGTACATCAAAGTGATATTTCAA
The DNA here is from genome assembly GCA_963921515.1 of Calotriton arnoldi. NCBI lineage: Eukaryota > Metazoa > Chordata > Amphibia > Caudata > Salamandridae > Calotriton > Calotriton arnoldi. The sequence goes on from CAWUFW010001141.1 coordinate 1,104,541, forward strand.
CAGCTTCACGCTCAACCTGATCAACCGAGCCGTAGCTCTGGTGTAATGAACATTAGAACCACTGATAATTGGAACCAATGGCTTGTGATCGGTTCGTAAAAGAAACTTGGTTCCCATACATAAGCTTTAAATTTTTCTACCGCCAACACACAGTCCAGCATTTCCCTCTCAATTACTGAATAGAGATGCTCCTGCGGCTTGAGCGTACATGAAGCAAAAGCAAGAATGCATTCACAGCTATTTTTCCCTTGAGATAGAACCACACCAAGACCCACACCACTATTATCAACAGTGATACATAAGAATTTCCCTGGAATGTATAAGGACAACAAGGGAGCATTAGTCAGTTCCCTTTAATCATGAGAACGGAATCTTTTTGACCATCTTGCTAAGTACATTTTGAGTTCTTACTCAAACTGATCTACTGCTCTGCTTTGGTAGCAAAATTTCAAAAATATTTGGCATAAAACTTGCACATACAAAGGAACACTTGAAGCTGCTCCTGATCAGCCGGTTTTGAAACTCCCTCAATTGCCTTGAGCAACCCAGGGCCTGGTGAAATTCCATCTCCAAACTCTACATGACAAAGATATTCAACTCTGCTTACACCAAAGTCACTTTTATCCCATTTTAATTTTAACTCCTTAGCCCTGAGCACAGAAAGAACGTCATTGAGTATTTAGACATTTTCAGGATTGTTTTCACCATACACTAAAATGTCATCTTGAAAAACCAAGACTCCTCCCAAATCTTTCTGTAACTCCCCAAAGACAAGCTGCAGCTGACAAGGCCAAAAGGCATTTTGAAAAACTGAAAAACTCCTGATGATGTCACAAAAGTAGTGAGGTGTCTTGACTTCTCTGGAAGTACGACCTGGTAATAGGCTGACCTCATATCTAGCTTTGAAAAATATTTAGCTCCAGCCAACGTAGTGATCAACTTTTCAATATGTGGTAACGGATGTCCATCCACCCACATGGCCTTATTGAGACTCCTAGGGTCAATGCACATCCTTAATTCATCGTTCTTTTTGCGGGACACCACATGGGAGATAACCATAAGGATGACTCGCCTGGTTCTATGACACCATCACAAAATAATTGAGAAATCAGTTCATCCAGTTTATTTCTAATGCTCAACGGGACGCATGTGAGTTTATGCTTAAGTGGTACACTACCATCTTTTATTTTGAGAACATGGTCAAATCCACTAAGTTTACCAAGTTTTTCCTCAAAATCTCTGTGTTCTCTGAGAGTACCAAATCCAATTCACTGCGGGTAGAATTTGGCTCTGCCCTGCCAGGTCTGAAAATAATGAACACCCCTGGTGATGCCAACCTAAAATATCAGGACCATGGTGAGAAACATATACTCTGCCTTGAACTTCTCATCCTTTGAATCGTATCACTGAATTGAAAAACCCTCCCAGATCAATTCTCTCACCATTGTACCCAAAAAAGTTTTGTCCAGTGATTCTAATTTATGCTTAAAATCTCTACTCAAATGAGTATCTTTGGAAATTGTTATTTTTTAACCGGAAAGTGTTAATAATGGCACAATTCTTCTGTCAATGAGAAAATCATAGATAGGGACTTTACAGACCCTCCAGGATTTCGCAATTTCGCGATTTCGCGGTTTGTCATGAAATCGGCACTTTTGTAAAAATGCCGCGATTTTTACAAAAGTGCTCGCTGAATCGGCACTTTTGTAAAAATGCCTCAATTTTTACAAAAGTGCCCGCGAAATCGGCAATGCGCACAATTAGACAGTAACTGCTGGTGACTAAGTTTCATGGGGAGACGCTTCTTTCCCATTTTAAGAGGGTGCCTTTATCATAGCAAACTCGGGCAGAAAGAGGACATCTTGGGAGCTAAACCCAGTGAAGGAACTGGTATGGTAATGGCAACATGACAAATGTAGGTGGCAGGCGAGAGAAGGGCAGGCGGCAAGCTTCCTGGTAACAGAGTTGGCACAAGTAAGGGCCAGGCGGATGAAAGGTGTCGGGCATCATGGCGCAAAAGGCAGCACAAGAAGATGAGATGAGGACAAAGGCAGGAAGGAGTGGGATGGCAGCGAGCACCTTAGGGCAGAACCTGGCGCGGGTAGAAATCAAGAGAGAGGAGGACATTTTCCAGAAGGTGATGGGTACCATGGAGACAAGGGGCCAGAACAGGACACTTAGCGGGCAGGCAGTGAACCCAATGGGGCAGATCAGGTGAAAAGAAGTCACACTCTGGAAACTGTCAGGCGGCAAGAAAGTGGTGGAGAGAGGACAGAGCAGCAGCAAAATCCATCCATACATGTCCTGTGTAAATGTCTGTCACCCTAGCAGAATAGTAAAAAACAAGCATTTGCAATGCAATCGGTCTCGCATTTACGCAAGTTTGAGCTATTGGCATTGTAAATGACAATGCCTTTTATTTATGTTTTGGTTTTTAAAACATAAATAAATGGCATTGTCATTTACAATGACAATAGCTTGAATGCGCGTAAATGCGAGTCCTATTACATTGTAAATGTTATAACGTTGTGCCCCCGCACCCTTCACCCGTGAAAACATAAACGGTCGGAGCCCTAGCCAGACCCTCCAGGATTTCGCGATTTGCCTTGAAGTATTGCACGGTTGTATAGTTCCTTTATTATGAGTTTCTCCTCTGCTGCTCCTAAGTGGATTCCACAGGTCATATACTGTGACTGGTTGCATAATTTCAATTTCTTTGGGTATCTCCCTGTCCCTCCAATCTGGACCCCCAGAGCATACACTAAGGTAGGTTCTAGAATGCCATTTCCTATGGGATGCTACCAGGCCATCTTTGATGGGCTTCTCAGAACCTATACTAAAGCAAATGGAGGATTGCATTTCCAAGGGATAACAGCCTTCACCTGTGGGCTGCTTCCTCTGTTCCATATCCCAGGTTGCCTATTCAAAGTGGAATACTCTGCTAAAACAGTTTCCATTGATTTAAGGCTGAAAATGAATGATTATGAGTAAAATAAAGTGCCGCAAAAATGCCGCTAAATTTCCATATTTGTGCCGCTAAATTTGCTAATCCATGCCGCAATATCCTGGGGGGTCTGAACTAAAGTCTTTAGTCTTTGGAAAATTATTCTCATGCAATCCTCACGCACAGAAGCCTATTGTCCATGGTAGCTAATTCATGTTCCCCATTTACTATATTTACACTGTTCTTCCATGGTTGATAACTACACACTCTAGCAAAATGGTCAGATGTGTCACACTTGAAACTTTCTTTGTCCAATGCAGGATGTGGCTTAAATGAGGCTATATGAAATATAGATCCACAATGAAAACATGTGCTCCCAAACCCCCCTGTTTGGTTCTTCCTCTGGTCAACAACTCTGTTGAGCCAAGACTTTTTAGGTTTGACTAGAAATGCAGCTTCTTCTGCATTCTTATTAAGTTCCTTTACAGATTGTATAGAATCCTGCATATTGTTGTCAATGTCAACTACTTCATCGAGTGATGGGTTCTTGCATGTTAGTAGTCTTCCCTGGATCTTTTTATTGTAACACCTGATTACAAGTTGCCTCCTGATGAGCTGGTGGGTGAATGTACCAAATTCACATTTGGCTGACAAGACTTGTAACAAAGTCATATAAGCATCAATCGATTCTACTACTGACTGTTCTCTTGAGAAGAATGTATGTATCCTGACAATTAATTTGGAAGGTTTACAAAAATGTTTCCAAGTTTCGTTACTGCCATTTCATATTCATCCATCTCATCCTACACATCATCAGGTGAATGTCATGTAAATGTGCGAGTATTTCTTGGCCTTCCATACTCAGTGAATGTTCCAGAAGCCAATGTTTCCTTTCTGGTTTGAATTTAAACCCATCAATTCAGCCCAAAAATGCATTGAATGCTCTAAGCCATTCTTTCCTGGATACAGGCTGTTCTCCTGGAAATTATAAGAAAGGTGGTGAAGGACTGATGGCTTGCATATAAAAAAAACTTTGATGGGAAAGAAAAAATAAACACTTCAAAATATGAACATTACCCGACAAGAATTAGAATCTCTCTCAAAAATATTATTGTTTGGTGATGGAAACCAAGAAGAAAGAAGTAAATTGTACAATCATGTGTTAAAATTTACCTGACTCTAGCAATGAGACACACCACGCAAATAAGATGGCCACCAAAGTTGTAGACTTGCCTGACTTCAGTAATGGGACACATCAGGCTGTTCAGGCAAATAAGATGGCCATTGAGGTTGTAGAAATGCCTGACTTTAGTAATGTGACACACCAGTCAGTTAAGATGTCCTCCAGCTTAATGGATGAATTGTTAAATGATGTAACACATAAAGGGGCATATTCACAAGGAGCCATCGCCGAATTCACGGCACTTTATCGCAGCCAAAGTCGTGATAAATTTACCTCTCCATTCACAAGCCGGTGTTAACAGCCCACAGCACCAGTTTACCCGCGATAGCAGCCTAAAAAAACATTGCCACAGAGGATCCCCGCAAATATCGCTAATGAGATGCAGAGTAGGCGTTCCAGTGCCAAAAGCCGAGACAACAGCACACCTCAACATTCACAACGACCAGCCACATCGGCGATAAAAACACAAAACAGGCGATAAGGTGCGTTAGCACCAGGAAATTTACACCTGCTCTGACCTTGTGTAAAGTCGGACGGCAGCCAGCACCACAAAAGGGAGCACAGCCCAGGGCCACATCCGAAGGGCAACAGATGCCATGGAGCCACCCATCATGTGGCCCGGACACCCAAGAGGGCCACAACACCCACCTCCACCACCCCAGGACCCCAACCCACACCAGGAACACCCCCCCCGGACCACCACAGACGCAGCGCAGACAAAGACAGCGGAACCCCAGGAAACGTACCAGCCGCACAGACCCAACATCTGACAATGTCACCGTCCTCTACAGGCTGAAAGGGACAACCATCCTACGCATCCTGACTATCATCGCCTAACAGGCCTACGGCACCAACACAGCGGACAACCAACATCCCACACAAAGCTGATGGCTTGGCTGCACCTGTTGGCCCCTGGTACCCCACAAACAACACCCGCCAGAGTCAGAGGAGTCACACAGCCAGCCACATCCAAGTCCCCCTCACCTGTCCTAGACATCACCATCACCCTGGTACCCCAGTCCCCATACGTACAACACAATGCGCAGGATCCGCTGGAGACCAAGCAAGGACCATACGCCATAGCAGGATGCACGCACGTGTTGGGGGCAATCCACAGCACACATGTACTACCTGTGCCCCCTGGTGACACAGCACACAATCACCTCAACAGGAAGCACACGTCTCACATCAATGTGCAGGCAACAACAGAACACCGTGGAACCCCCAACAATGTCGCCTTCAAATGCACAGCCAGTGTGCATGATACCTTCATCCTCCGACAGTCCATCATCAACCAGCGTTCCCAGGATGGCAAACAGGGAAATGCACACCCCCTTGGCAAGTCCGAAATGAACACCCCACACACCTCAACTCCACAACCATGCAACTCACAACTCTGGCAATGCACACGTCACAAAATCACATACAACAGGCACAACAACATGACCACCCACCAAACACGACAGAACAACTTACAATGTTCACATGGGCAAGCCCTGAACATGAGCCAGCAACGGCATGGCACCACAGCCACATAATAGCCGAATGTGTGGAGAGGTAGCAAACAGGCATGTGTGAAGGATGCAGTAGAACCATGATTGGGAAAGTACACAATGCCATGGGTGGCGGAGATGTGCTGGACACACCGCAGTATGCAGAACATACCCCTATCCATGGCCACATACACCGCTGGTGTATGGAGTGTAGTGGACAGTGGACGCCACCATGTCACCCCAGCCAGTGGGGGACCTCGCGGAAATGTTGCCCGTTATGCCCCCCTAAGCGTCACCTGAGTGGGATGGCCCGGCGTACGCCACGCCAGCGTAGGGGTGTGAATAAAAAGCACGTAGGCCTGGGCGTGGTCCTCTTCCGGAAAGACCCACGTCTCTGCCAGGGCGGCACCTCCCACCCCGCCATGAGGCCGACGCCGTCCTCGTGAGTGGAGTAGCCTGCGATTCTGTGCGCCTGCCGGACCCCGGCACGCTGGACCACGAAACCGTCAGGCCCGCCCCTGCGCAGCCAGGCCACACTGATCACCTGCCGACACCGGCGTGTGTCAAGGAGGGCCCACCACGTGCCGGCGCAAGCTCCAAGCCCGAGTCCCGCGACCTTGGCAGCCACCTCAGACCATCACAGCCTCCACGACACAGGCCCGCTTTATTCCCTTCTCGTTGACGTACTCCACTGCCGCCTTCGGCCTACTCTTCGGACCAGTAGGTCCCATATGTGAAACTGTGTCCTGAGTCATGAATGGCAGTGACCCCAAATCCCGGCCAGCGGCCACAGCACCAGACCCCTCCGGATCAGTGAGGCATAGTTCCATATGGGCATCTTGCAACACGTGGTGCCACTAACCCTGTTCAATGCCAGCCGGCTACACGTGGTGCCACTAACCCTGTTCAACGCCAGCCGGCTACACGTGGTGCCACTAACCCTGTTCAATGCCAGCCGGATACACGTGGTGCCGCTAAACCTGTTCAATGCCAGCCAGCTACACGTGGTGCCACTAACCCTGTTCAACGCCAGCTGGCTACATGTGGTGCCACTGAACCTGAACAACGCAGGCCGGTGGGGCCATCCAACCTATGCCGCCGACACTAGGTGAATGGGCCGTGCTGACCGCTGCCTCAGGCCTACACCACGGTCAGGTAAGTCACACATTTGGAACTGAGTCTTGATTACACCATGGCAGTGAACATCATTTAAGGCAGAGAAGAATTCACTATACTCCCTTCGATGTGGTGCCAACAAGTCTGTGCATGGCATCACAACCACACGTGTCTGTGGGCCTACGCGGACCACTGCCCTCGGCCTACGCTGCGCACGAGTGGGATCACAGATTTGGAACTGAACATCGGTAATTCAAAAGGCAGAATACATATCATTGCACGCACGGAGAGGAGTAAGAGGATGACGCGTTGCAGTCCGGAGGGAACAGGATCATCGTTACGGAGGTGATTGAACACTACCGACAACTGCCACTGTGTCACTAACTCTGTGCCTCGCGAGCCAATGACACATGGCTGTGGGCCACTGCTGACCGCTGCCTCCGGCCTACACTGCGGTCCAGTAAGTCACAGAGTCTTGATTTGGCAATGTTGAAGTTCACATCTGTGTACCGGCATCATCGCAGACTGCATCCCCTCTCAGCACCTGTGGCACTAAGTGTGTTCCCGGACATTCATGGACACTCACTGGTCGTACATTGGTGGCGTTTGAGTCTATGGACTAGGGGCTAGTTCTCATCCTCATGTAGCTGATACCGAATTGTTGGTGAAAACGAGGGTTGCGCTTTCCACTCTTCCATTTGCTGCTTCCAGATAACATCAGACCTTCCGCATCATGCCCTGGAGGACACCTTCCACTGTCCCCCGCAACACTCCGCAACATACACCTCGGACATTGATGGGGACCCGCTCAGGTCGCATGGCCCATCTGACTGCACCACAAGTCACCGTCCCGTGGCTGGGTGCCTGTGCCGGCCGCAGTGCATCCGGGGCCACTATCTCTGTGCTGCTCTTCTTCTGAGACATTGAATGGCCTCTGTAGCGATGGTCTTGGGGTCATCAACGCCATGTGTCTGTGGCCCTGCGCTGTCCGCATCCTCCGGCCTCAACTGCGGGCCACAAGGGCCCACACAGCATCGAGTCTTGACCGGCCCGGATGTCGCATCACCGCAGGAGGCACACGCCACCACCGCAAGGACCACCTCCAACCGCCAGAGTCGAAACGGTGGTCCTGACAGACCTACGGAGTTGCTCAGACCTGTCGTGGATGCCATCATCGGCCTGATACCCTGCTCAGCACTCCAGGTGCCAGTGACTCAGTGCACCGCAAGCCATTGTCCGTTACTGATTGAGTTTTGTGCCGTTGTGAGGTTGTGCAGCAATGTCACCTCATGCAGTGGGGTAGTCCTGGGACTATGATGAGGAAGATGTGTCATGTGTGCGGACGGGAGAAGGCACAGACAATGGGAGGGCAGGAGGCAACAGCCCCAAGGCAGGAATGCAGACTGGTGGTGGTAGTCAAGCTACACACCCGGATCTATTACTGGGTATTGCGCTGTGGACTGCGGACGCAACTGTCACCTCAGGCAGTGTGGGAGACCTGGGACATTGATGAGGAAGTTGATGCAGGTGTAACACACCCCACTGCATCTGCATCAGGACTAACCCGAAGGGACACAATCCTAGCAATTTCCTCACATGAGCACGCTCTTCTCTAGTGCCCCTACCTCAGTGCACTGCAACTCACGGAACCTCCTGACTGAATATTGGGTGACCTCTGTCCTTACTCCGGATCAATCCATGTTGCTCTGCAGTTGACTCTGTTATGCTGGTGTTTTCTGTTTCCATTACACTGGTGTCCACTGTTCAGGTTGTTGCCAGCACCAAGCACTCTGTGCGGGCTGGCTTATACTCACCCCACACACATCCAGCACAGGCGTCACTGTACATGTGGCCCTGCCAATAAAGGGGCCGGGCGTACGTGCCCGTAGCCAGTTCAACATGATATGTGCATGTGTCCCTGTGGTCTTGTTGTATGCATGGGGGCCCTGGGCCCTACGACATTACATTGTGCTGTGTACAGCGGATGCAGACATGTCACCGCAGGCAGTGGGCTAGTACCTGGACATGTAGCTTTGTCGTCACCCACTCAATTTGTAAGGGGAGTGGACTGTGCCGTCGTACGTAGAGCCAACGTGGGTGTGTGACTGGTATGTGCGTGCCCCTGGGCGTGGTTCTGTACTGGGTATATGCATCTGCATGTGTCTCTATGGCAGTGTGGGTCTCCTTTGTGGGGCGTAGGTGGTCCCTGAAGGGTATTGGACACCCACGTATGTGTTCTAGTTTGCATTCCATGGGTTGGGCAACACCCGCACCTGTTGGGCCACCTCCTTTTGGCGTTCTGACACCTGGCATTGGGGTGCCATGTGTGGGTCGGTGAAGTGTTGTGAGCCAGCCGTGATTGCGGGTGCTTCATGCTGTGTGGTCTGTTGCAGGGGCTGGGTTCTCCTCTGAGTAGCTTGTCTGCCCTGGTCCTGGTGGTGGGTTGTGTGGGATGTCCATGGGCTGTTGTAGGGCGTCGGTGTCGAAGGTGTGGTGTTCGTCTCGGGCATCACTGATGGGTTGTCTGTTCTGACCTGCTGGAGGTGTTGTTTGTCCCTCTGCATTGTGAAGGGGAGGTGCATGTTGGCATTGTGTTGGCGCCTTGTTCTTGTCGACATGCAGACTGTGTGACAATGTACAATGTGACTGTTTGGGCGGTGGTGGCTATTTGAGTTTGGACAGTGTACATTTGGCCTACATGGCTGATATGGGGTTGTAGCCGTAGATATGCATCTCACAGTTCCCTGCTCTGTCCAATGTGATTGTTCTGTTTCTGCGCCTGGGCGGACTCAGTTGTGTCCCCTGTTCTGCAGTGTGGGTGTTGCACTTTGTGCCACATTGTCATGTTATGTGCTGTGTTTGCTATGTGTGTGTGCTGCAGTGTGTCACGGGGATGGGGGACATGTCCCTGGGTAATTGTTGGTGTGCAGTGTGCTACACCTCGTTGTGCCCATCACCCCCGTCCCCCCAGTCCCTGTTGGATCCTCACCCTGTTGTTGTTGTGTCGGGTCCTGTCGAGCTGTGTCCGTACTCCCACCTCCTTGCACCGTCTCCACACTGATGACTGCGGCCTGGGTTTCCTCCAGCTCCTCCTGTGGTGCTGGACTGCCACCTCCTGTCGCCGTTGCTGCCTTCCTGTTGGCAGCGGGTTTGTGCCTGGTTTAGGTTGTCACATCCTGGCGGCGCCTCCTGGATTGGCCTCCTGGGCACTCCGACTGTATTCCAGGTGGTCTGCTTGTGGGTCAGTTGCTGGTGGTGTTCTGGGACTCCGTGGCACTGGTCTTGTTTTCCTGCGGTCTGCACCCCGTCTTCCTCTCCCTTTTCTCCTTAGCCTTCCCCGACCCAGTTGTTCCTTGCTGGTGGTCTGTGGGGGTTGTGGGGTTTGCATTGACCTCTGCGCTGGGTCAGGGTGCATCCATGTTGCTACGTGCTTTGGCTTGTTTCTGGTGTGTTGTTTCTGTGGTTTTTATGGTGCAATTTCCCGCCAGACGCGTGGGATTTGCAGGCCTGAGGCTGCTTTTCGCTACTTTTTGTACCGCGATTGGCCTCATCGCATGATTTTCCGCGTTCGAGTTTCGCATTTTTTCAGCGTGGCGTTGATTTTCACGCTGACATTTGACGCGTTATCTGGTGACTATTGCATGCTACCGCCTTGTTGTGAATTCCACGTTGACACGGGGTTATTTTCCCACGCTAGGCTGCGATATTGAAAGTTGCGTTACGCTACTCTTGCGGTAGTTATCACACGTTCTTGTGAATATACCCCAAAATATCTGCTGCGTTATGTGCCTGACCATGTGGAATTGCACTCAACAGCAACAGAAAATTGTCACCTGACAAGCGCGCTGATAAGAGCATGCGTTGATTATTTGCAAAATAAATGAAAAATGCCAAAATGGTAGGTGGTTGCCCACATGAACTCAAATAGTGTTCAACATTGTCGGGGCACATAAGCTGAAGTGTGGGGAGGGGGCATTGCCGAAGTGTGTGCCCTAACTATGCAGTGTCTGGTAGCCAAGGGGTGTGTTGAGTGAGAGGCTGAGCACAGCACTCACCTCGCTACTGCATACAGTTCGGATCCAGTCATCGGCAGTGTTATAAAGAAAAAACCCATGATGAGTAATAGGTAGGGTTCTTTATTCAAGGACTCTGGTACAGCAGGCAACCACCAACCACATAACTTGTCCTCTCAGTTGCATCCTTTGCTCCTTGACCATTAAAGAATGTAATAGAAAGATTCCAAATTGCAACATGGCTCGAGGGCTACGGAGATGAGAGCGTGAGGACACGGACACAACAGAAGCATTGTGTCCTGGTGCTCCTGTGCCTTCTGCTGCCTTGTTATCTGATCTTCGATTTTCTGCAGTTAAATCCTTGGATTTCTTCCCTGATCTACTCCTTATGACACCCATCATGCTAATTTTCCATTTATTTTCCTTTCCCGTCTCCTTCTAATTGCAATTCTAGTACTGCTGCTAGATTATTTATTTACAATAAGTGTACTTTATTTTGGACTATGTCTGAGGCTTAGCCTGTTAAGGTACTTAGGGCCACATGTATCAACCAAATTTGCATTTGCAAACGGGCCGATTCTGCGAATTGGCCCGTTTGCGAACGCAAAAAAGGCTTTTTACATGTATCAAAACCCATTTAGCAATTTGGTAACCTGTTACCGAATCGCAAAAGAGGTTTGCAAGTCGGTATTTGGAAGGGGCGTGTTTAGGGCATCCCTTCCAAATAGTGAATCCCAATGGTATGTATGAATGTTTTGTGACCTTGAATGTGGTCGCAAAACATTCACATTTTATCACCTAGTTTATGTAGGTGGCAACCCATTTGCAAAAGGGAAGGGGTCCCCACGGACCCCTTCCCCTTTGGGAATGGTTGAAAAACGTTTTTTTAAGAGCAGGCAGTGGCCCTATGGATGCTCTTAAAAAAAGGAAAGAAAACCTTTCTCTTTTTTTAAAATGCAACCAGTTTTCCTTTAAGGAAAACGAGCTGCATTTAAAAAAAAAAAAAAAAAAGATTGCTTTAATTGAAAGCAATCACGGACATGGTATTCTGCTGACCCCAGCAGGCCACCATCCCCGTAATTTTAGCGATTCATAGGGGGTCACAAATTTCGATCTACCTCATTAATATTATTGAGGTACGTCGATTTGCGACCCCCTAGGAATCAGTATATGAAACTCTTGGAGTTTCATACAATGGAAATTACGATTACCTAATTGCGATTCTCAGAAAATCGCAATTAGGTAATCGCAATTTGCAAATTTTGATACATGTGGCCCTTAGATCCTAATTACTAGTGGCAGAATTCGACCTACTATGAGAACTTGTGGTGGAATTCTGCCTCTCACAATTCCAAGTGTTTCTGGTGTACTCGTAATGAGGACCATAGTGTCACTGCGTTTAAGGATAAGTTAGGCTCAGTTAGGCTGTCAACTTTAATGGAATCCCTGCAGCTACAGGCTTGCTTTAACAGGACATCAGAACACTAACTTGTCTCTGAAAGGAGCATCAAAATTAATAACTGCTGTTTTGTACATAAACTGGAAAAAAGCATACATGTCTGCCAAGTTCCAAAATATGTCCATTTAATTAGACTACTACGTAGAATATCTTATTTTCCTAGTTCTGAACAGTTTCTATTGTATGTGATATAATAGATCTAAGACGAATGCAGTGCGCTCACAGTAGTGTGGCTCGCATGTCAAAGCACAAATAAAAGCTCTAAACTTATAATTTCTTAACATTGTTTTCTAGTGACTTCATATCAAATCCAACAGTGTTTTTTTCATGAACACACACATCTTCAAACAGATTTTTATTTTTGTTTTTTGAGTAATGAGATATCACTACTGTTATAATTCCTTCCTTTTATCTTTTGAATTAATTCAGATTAATAGTTACTGTTGGTCTTGGGCCTCTCTACAGGGTCATCCCCAAACTTTTTGCTTCATCTCTCCTGTTTTCTGGACCCATGTTTGATGGCTTTTGGACTCTGCACATTTTAGCACTGCTAACCAGTGATATAATTCTTGTGCTCCATCCTATAAATATGCTAAAGTTGGCTTACACCCAATTGATATACTTAATTTACTTGTAAGTCCCCAGTAAAGAGGTGTACCATATACCCAGGGCTGGTAAATTAAATGCTACTAGTGGGCCTGCAGCCCTTATTGTACCACCCACTTACGTAGCCCTTTGAAAACATGTCTCAGCCCTGCCATTGCAGTCGGTGTATGCAGTTTTAAATAAATCTTTTGACAATAAACCAAACCCTAAACAAGAAGGGAATAAATGTCACCTGCCTACGATAGAAAGCGAGCGCGCAGCGTCTCAGGATCAACTAACAACAGAAAAAGACCCCAAGGAAGGGACTGAGAGATGTGCCACAGGACCCAAAGTGGAATAGAAGGGAAATGTATGGGCATGATTGAAGTACGACTGATTTAATGAGTGAATGTTGTAGTCTGACTTGTTTTTGTAGGTTTTAGATCCTTATTCTGATCCACCAGGGAGGAGGGATATGGGTGTGACACTCTATTGTGTATGTGGTTTTACTTTCAAAAAGAATATGCATGTTCACTTTAACTTATCTTTGTTTTGACATATTCAAAATTATTCAAAAACTATTGAAAATATATACTTATATATTTAATTTAAATAAACAAAAACATTGTTTCATTTTCAATAAAACTCTTTTGTATAAAGCATTTCTGATATCCTTTCCCTTCAATTCCACTTTGGATCCTGTGGCAAATCTCCCAGTCCCTTCCTTGGGGTCTTTTTCTGTTGTTAGTTTATCCTGAGACGCTGCGCACTCACTTTGTATCGTAGGCAGGTGACATTTATTCCCTTCTCGTTTAGGGTTTGGTTTATTGTCTGATTTTCCCCAGCCACCTGCCTGTATTCATTTTCGGGATCCCTCCTCTGTTTTTTGTAGCTTAAATAAATCTTTTGCCAGGCCTAAACCTTCCTTTTTAATACATTTAAGTCACTCCTTATATAGGGTAGGCCGGAACCAGCCCATAGAGCAGAGTGTGTTGTATTTAAAAAGTTGGATATGTACTTTTGAGTTTTACAGGTCCTGTTAGCTAAAAACTGTCAAATTTGTTTTTCACTATTGCAAGGCTTACTTCTCCTATAGGATAATATTGGGTTACCTTATTATATTTAATAAGTGATAACCTTTGTGTGGGAGCAGGGAGGAATGTCATGTTTAGTGTCTGAGCCATTGTAATTTAAAAGGCTCTTTAATAGTAAAGCTGCATTTTAAGTCCGTATTCTGAATATTCCACTTTTATAAAGTTGGCATTGTCTTGTCCTATTTGGTGCCTGACTAGGTGTAGTTGGCAGTTGACCTTTGTGTATTCCTCTCAGACAGTATCACAATAGGGGGTCTGGGTGTTGGTGAGATGGGCCATCCTGGCTTAATAGTGGGAAACTCTCATCTACTATATCTGCACACTTCAAAGGCATTAGTCCAGCTTACACACAAAGGACTTCACACTAGCCTATTGTGCCCCCAGACAGACTGGGACCAGGGCACCAGGGCAAAGAGGCAGGAACCGACACCTCTGTTGGAGTAAACTCTAGAAGCTTCTCCCATTTCAAAGTAGGCCCTAGGTGTAAAAAGAGGACCCTCAGATTCTCTCTTCAGTACACTTCTGGACCAGTGGACACTACAGAAAAATTATGCCATGCTGGTCTGCTGTTTGAGGAATGCCCTGCTTGCTGAGATGGAAGTCTGGACGTGCATCTTTCATGCCAGGCTGAAGTGACTCCAAGGGTCAGTTAACTGACCTCCTGTTCTGAGCTACAGGGACATTCTGAGCTACAGGGACATTACAAACTTCAGAGGCCTCCGTAAATCTGACCTGATGCCTGGACCTACAGCTAAAACTGCCTGAGCTCTGCTGGCCTCTGCTGGAGTGAGTACCTGATCCCCAAGAAGTGCCCCTCAGGTGTTGGGCCCTTGATGTGGCTTCATCAGAGCTCCTCCTTGAAGGAAGGAAGGAATCCTGAAGTTGTGGGCTCCTTGCAACCGCAAATTGGCCGTTCGAGGCAAGATCGTGATGACCGTCAATGCAAAGTTCTGGCGAACCCAAGTCTTTGTGATACAGTGACCGCCATTGACAATGGGCAATGCAAGATCTGTAGCTCGCACTACAGCATCAACAGCCCACGGTTACCACCAATGCGTATCTCCAGCAGCGACCGTCCATGACGCACAAAAGAATCTTTGCACTACAGCAACATCTGTCCGCAATGCCCGGCTTGCTCCTTGCGCTACAGTGACAGCCATCCACAATGCTCTCCCTGCTCCTCATAGCCTCCTCCATCGCAACCTGGACTCTTTGCGCTAGACTTTAGAAGGTAACTCTTTCAACTGGACTAACATGCTGCCTGTATCGGGCCTGCGCTCCATCGGAGTTGACCTGGACTTGTGACTTTTACCCGGTCTTACATGACCAAATAACCATGAGTGGAGCTTTGTGCTTTTAGGTGCTATGCTTACCTTAAATCTTTAAAATTGCATATCTCTGGTTATACCAGATTTTTGATATTTTGGTGTCAACTTATTACATTTTACTTTATTCTGTTAAATTGGTGTGGGATTTTTCTTGTGTTGTGTTTTCACTTTATTACTGTTAGCGTGCTGTATAAATATTTTAAACATTGCCTGTGAGTTAAGCCTGACTGCCTTTCTGCCAAACTACCAGAGAGTTAAGCCGAGGGTAATTTAGTGGCTTTTGTGGTTCACCCTCGTAAGAACTATGGCTGTTGCTTGAGAAAGGCGCACACCCCCTCAATCAACAATCCAATTTCTCACAGTTACTTTTCAGGGAGAAATGTAATTCCTGTTATCTTATCCTTGTGTGTCTGGCGGAAAGATTACAAAAGGGTGAAACTACAAAATGTTCCCTTGAAAAAGGACAGGATCCCAGGAAGCAGTTGTTAAGGGATTAACCCCTTAAGCAGAAAGATCTAAATTACCCATGTGATGAAATTGTTTCACAGAGGAGTCAAGCATGGTACTTCTTGTTTCCAAGGAATCACAGAAATGCTGTGTAAGCTGTTTCACAATGAGATAAGGAATGCTTTCTTTAGTGGATAAATTTAATTTTTGCTGAGCTTTTTATTTTTTTATGTATGTATTTATTTATTGATATACACACAATATCATATTGCTGGAAAAGAGGAAGTGCCAAGGGCATTCATTCCCTCAACTTTGGCAAGGTAACCTTTATCCGAAGATGTAGCTGAGTTTTCCTTCAAAATACCCTGCACAATCATTTTCTCTTCTGCCAGACTTGAAAAAGAGAAGTGCAAAGAAAAATATTGTTTGCACACCTGTGGAGGAAATGGAATATGGTATATCACCCACTTGAAGCTCATTACGGGAAGGGTCTTGTCCAGGACTCAAACCAGACAGTCTTTTTGAACATATCACCAGTGACTTAGACACCTAAGTATGCATGGGAGGGGCGTGGCTTCGGAGCCACCTAAAATGGCTGCCTGAAGAAGAGACTCTGTGGTGGACTGGACCTACAAATGGTTTTCTGTCGTCTTTGAGGATCTTTTGTCAGAGGTTTTGATATCGGGGGACTGGCAGAGCATGGCCGGATGGTCTGATGCTGTTCCATTTTGAGCGGCTGTATTTTCTTGCATTTGTTTTTGCCGTTGCGGCCGCTACCTTAATTGCGGCCACCCTTTTGGTTTCTCCTCAGCTTCTACATGCAAGCAGATTAGTGCGTTATGCACTGAGGCGAGTTTCTTTAAAAATGTACTCTACATTTATTTGCTCAAGTATGCTGCACTCTTCTGTGACTTCACTATTTCCTTTTACTAAAATTTTTGAAAAGACTGTGACTTTGCAGGATGCATATTAATTTATTTGCTTTACTATCAGGTGCCTGTGGAAATTGGACTGTCTATAACATTGTCTTTCAACTATAACTTCCTCATTTAGATAACGGTGCATATCATAAGATTGCAACTTTTATAGTAGTTGCTCATTGGGCAATATTACAAATCCCTTTTTGAGCTGCAATCTCTTCCAATTGCACTGTCCTTGTAAATTTATTATTTCACATGGGCATATTAAAAAAGCTGCAGTTTGTTTTTACGTCTAAATCTCAATCTACTCCTACTTCAAGTACAAGTTCCATTGGAAAAGAACTTATTGATGGATAAACAGATTTCTTCTGGCGAAATGGCTAAGTCCTCTACTCCTTGTACTTCATCTATGTTACCATCCTCAAATAAGGCTCAATCACCCTCTTCAGCTACTTCAAACCTAAAACATGATCCTCCTTTGCTTGAAAAATCTTCATCTATTACCTCTCTAGAGTTACTATTGCAGGAAATACGTGCACTGCGTCCCTTTGTTGAGAAGACCAATAAACTTATTCAACATCTGGATGACAAATGGACTTTGATGGGAAATCGTGTTTCTTTGATTGAACAACAGATTGTGGACCTACATGATGAAACAAATAAAATGTAACATTTGGAGAAGGAGGTTCTCCAGCTTAAAAAGCATACAGAGGCTTGGAAAACATGAATAGGCGGAATAATCTCCACATTTACTGTCTTCCTTAAGCAATAGAAGTCAGTGACCCTGTTTCCTTTTTCACCTCCTTTTTCCCAACGGTGCTGGACTTGCCTTCTTCCACCTCGCTCAATATTCCGAGAGCTCATAGGTTAGGTCCTCACCTTTACTCCTATGCGTCTTCTGTTAAGCCAGGAGGAGTCATCATACTGTTCCTGGAATTTGCTGATTTATTGAAGGTTCTTACTGCTTCTAAGGCTAAACAACAAATCATTTGGTCAGGTAAAAGGATCTCCCTGTCGCAAGATGTCTCCAACACTACAGCCACCAGAAAAAAAGAGTTCCTCAGTTTGACTTTCTCTATGAACATTGGGCGTCCAATACAGTATTTTTCATCCTTGCATCTTCAAAGTGATATATAAGAATCATACCACTACATTTGAAGATCCAGCTGAACTTAAAAAGTTTATGCAAGCTTGTTAGAAATGGGGGTCTCTAGTTGGCAGAGGTAGGTACCTTTGTCCAAGTAGGCACCCTCCTCCTAGTCAGGGTAAGGGGGATACACTTCTAAAATAGCCCCTGCTCGCCCCCTTGGTAGCTTGGCATGAGCAGACAGGCTTATCTCAGAGGCAGTGCGTAAAGCATTTGTGAACACATACAGTAATACAGTAAAAACACTACAAATGGACACCACACCAGTTTAGGAAAAAAGAAGTAATCTTATCTAACCAAACAAGACCAAAACGAAAAAATCCATAATACAGTAATAAAAATATGACTTTCAAATGGTAGAAATAGTTCAGTTCAAAGCAAATTGCAGATGCAACACTTTTCACACAAAGTACCTTGGATGTGTCGCGCACACAAACAAAAGGGTCGCAGGGAAGGCGATGCGTCGGTTCCTTACACTCAGGGAAGGTGATGCGTTGGTTCCTTGCTCCGGGGGAGGTGATGCGTCAGTTCCTTACTGCTGTGCAGGGGAGGTGATGTGTTGGTTCCTTACTGGAGAGGAGGTGATGCGTCTGTTTCATACTGCGTGGAGAGGTGATGCTTCGGTTTTACTGCGTCCCCCAATGATGTGACAGACTTGGCGCCTCGATGCGATGCGACAATCCGGGACGATGCGTGGGTTCTTGCAGCCGCACGCCAGCACTTGTGTCTGAATCGGTGCGGTGATCTCGGACTTCGGAGACCGGTGCACTTGATGCACCGTGCAGCGATTTCTCGAGCCACGGGCAGGCACTGCGATGATTTCTTTGGTGATGCGTCGGAAACAGGTGCGGATGCGTCGCGCTTCTTGAAGTTGCGTTACTTTTCCAGCTCCCAGCAGCAAACAGCCTCCAGAGGTCCAAAACAACAGCAGGAACCTCTTAGCAGGTAAGAACTCCCAGCAAGGAAGTTCAGGGGAGCTGGTGATGAAGTCTTTGTGTCCCTGAGACTTCAGAACAGGAGTCAAGCTCAGTTTCAAGCCCTTGGAGATCTTCCTCAAGCAGGGGACACAGCAAAGAGCAAAGTCCTTTTCCCTTTCATTGGCAGAAAGTAGCCACTGCAGGCCAACCCCAGACAGCAAACAGCACAGGGGCAGTATTCCTCATCAGTTTCTCCAACTCTTCTCCTTGGCAAAGGTCCCTCTTTATTCCCAGAAGTGATCTAAAAGTTCTGGGGTCTGGGCCCCAATATTTATACAGTAAAATCCTTTGTTCTCTGGTGGCAGAGAAGCCCTGTGCTCAGTCAAAGCCAGTTCTGTCCTCTCTGGTGCAGCTTCCTGGCAGGGGGTGGAGACTGCAGTGTGGAAGGCAGACCAGGTCCATTCAGGTGAAAGGAAATCTCCTCCCCATACTTTAAATGCAGCCCAGGTCTATTCAGCCCAGCCCTGACTATTCCAGACTCTCTGGAGCCACTTCACATCCCAATCCCCTGTCACCCCAAAGCCAGACAATCAATACACATTCTAGCTGACGCACACTGGATTGCTAAGGAAGAAAATACCTACTTTCTAAAAGTGGTATTTTCAAACACAGAATGTAAAAATCACCCTCACTAAAAGATGCATTTTAACATTCTGAGTTCAGGCATAATAAACATTATTTTCCTACCTTGCTCCCAGGGGTAGTTATGTCTATAAGATGTTATAAGGAAACTCCCCATTCTATCCTATGGGAACAGGTAGCCTTGCAATAGTGAAAACGAAATTGGCAGTATTTCACTATCAGGACATGCCACACCCACCAGGGCATGTCCTACCTTTCACATACCCACAGGAGTACCTTGGGCCTACCTTAGGGGTGACGAACATGTAAAAAAGGGAAGGTTTGGGCCTGGCAAGTGGGTGCATTTGCCAGGTCAACATGAAAGTTCCAGACTGCACACAGGCTCTGCAATGGCAGGCCTGAGTTACATTGACAGGCTGCTTATGTGGGTGGCACAATCAGTGCTGCAGCCCACTAGCAGCATTTGATTTACAGGCCCTGGGCACACACAGTGCACTGTACTAGGGACTGACTAGTAAATCAAATACGCCGATCATGGAATCACCAATCCATAATAATAATTTACGAAGGGAGCACTTGCGCACTGAACATCAGTGGCAAAGTGCCCAAAGCATCTAGACCAGCAAAACGAAGTCCAACACACAGGAGGCAAAGGCAAAAATACAGGGGAAACCCACGCCAATTATGCCAGGTCTAACAAAGCTCATACAAGCTCATACGTTGGATACCATGGACATGCTGATTCTTTTCTCTGACATGATTTTCATGTACTCTACTATATTTGTTAAAATAATTGGTATGTATTTTTATACTATTCTTTTCATTTTTCATAACTTTTATACATTTTTTGTTTTTTTACTGATTCGTTGTATATGTTTGTATTGTGTGATTTTCCTCCTGATTATGTATCATCCTGATGTGGCACATAGTCTTCCCCTTTCGGATATGTCATCTTCACCACCACCCCGTTTTTCCTTTTGTTACTCATTCTCGTATATTTTTTAGTCGTCTTTTTGGACATGTACTGTATTCTCTTTCATTGTTTCCTTTTGTTATCTTCCCTTCTTTTTTCCCCTCTATTTTCCCTTTCCCGTTCTTACTATTATCTTCCTCTCCTCACTGTTTTTTATCCTTTTCATAATTCTTGAGCTATATTCTACCTTTCCTATATGTTTGAAGGTTCTCAGGAAGTTTATCCTGTACTTATTTTGCAAAATTCTGAGTAATTTCATGGAATTTTAAAGGTTTTATTAACCCTGTCAAATGACAGAGAGTATTATCCCATTTAGGTAAGTCTGATCCTGATTTAGTTCTTCTCCAAGAAACCCACCTTACTAAATCTGAAGTGTTAAAACTGAAATGGAATTGGGTGGGTTCTGTATTTGTTTCCCCATCACCTAATAAGAAGAATGGAGTTGTTGTTTTATGTAAAAATCTCTTAACATTACTATACTTTCTCAAGAAATGGGCAGATGGATTATTGTTCACTTTCTTATAGATAATGTTCCTCTTACTGTATTGAATGTTTATGCTACCACACAACCTGGCCATACTTGAAGGCCTTCAATAGCAAAATAATGTATGCAATACCATGATTCATACTTTGGGAGGTGACCAAATTATGGAACATTATCTAGATAGACAGTCTTTGATTCAATTCACGTCTCATAGAATGCACAAGCAATTTCATTCCACTATTTCAAAAGGTGCTTTAGTTGATTCTTGGAGATTATCTAACCCTACATCTCGAGATTACACTTACTATTCATCTTCTTATGGTACACTTACAAGGTTAGATCTAATATTTCTCTCCAAATGTCTATCACAGTTTATCATACAGTCTCACATAAGCCCAATCATACTTTCTGATCATGCCATGGTTACCACAGACTTGGATTTGGTTCCTCCATGTTCTTCTTCACATAGATGGAGATGTAATAATTCTCTGTTACAAAATGCACAATTTTCTACTTCCTTTATTTCCTTTGCTTTTGAAAATTTCTCATTCAATGATAATACCACCAGTTACCTTCCTCTATTATGGGATACATTTAAGTTCTGCATGTGATTTTATTTTAAGTTATGTATCTAAGAAAAAGAAGAGTCGTGTTAAAGAGCAAGCTGCATTGCTTTCCTCAATCAAATCCTTAGAACAAGAATATTTTTCTTCTAAATCAACTTCAGATCTCCAAAACTTACTTACGGCCAAATTGCAGTTTAATAATATATCTACTAATGAAGCAAATTCCATACTCCTTAAAAAAAATGCATGTTATTATGGTGGGGAAAATTAAGTAGGTAAATTACTAGCTAATTATTTGAAAGTAAATAAAGAAAGGTGCATGATTGACTCATTGCTAACTCCGCAGGGACGTTCAATCACCAATCATCATGACATCTTGGAAGAATTTGTTTACGAATCTTTTTATACTCCCGAAACTCCAACTCTTCCCTCCAGCATTCAAGATTATATGCGTTATACTCCACATCACATTCCTTCAAATTTGGACTTTGAATCTCTAGAAGTCAATCTTACTTATGATGACATGTCTCACGCATTGCAAACATTAAAACTAGGGAAAACACCAGGGCCTGTTGGCTTTACAGTGGAGTTTTATCTTAATACTTCTAATATTCTCCTTCCTTATTTACATTGTTTATTTAATAATTTTCTTGAATCCAGTTCCACTCCTGGCACATTTCAGGAAGCTATAATATGTCTTATTCACAAAGATGAGAAGGATGCTGCTGATTGCATGAATTACAGACCCATTTCACAGCTAAATGTAGATTATAAGATCTTTGCTAAACTCATAGCACTTCATTTGAAATCTTTTCTTCCACATTTTATAGGGAAAGAACAATCAGGCCTTATCAAAGGTAGGCTTGCATCGGATAACACTCGATTATTTCTCAACATTCTTAATAACGCCCCTTTACTTAAATGTTCCCTTGCAGTCATAACAATAGAAGCTGAGAAAGCATTTGACAGAATAAACTGGGATTTTATGCTCCAGTCATTAAGCTGGCATGGATGCGGCCCTAAATGTATAACTCTTATTTCCCTTTTACATTAATGGTTAGGTCTCTTCCTATTTCCACCTTCAACGAGGAGTAAAGCAAGGTTGCCCACTTTCCCTCTTAGTATTCAGTTAAACTTAAATATTGGGCATTTGGTCTTCAAACTTTATCTCAGAAACGATTAAAACTAATTTTAAAGAGCTAACTGCTAAAGTTGAAAATAGTCTCACTTCTTGGAATCCTTTATTTCTATCCTGGTGGGGATGCTTAGATTCTATAGGAATGATGATTTCCCCTCTTTTACTCTATCTTCTTTCTATACTGCCAGTTCAGGTTCCAAATTGTTTTTTTTTTTTAAATCAACTCAATGCTTATTAAAAGAAGTCAAGAGTGGCTTTAGCTCTTTTACAAAAATCAAAATTAGCTGGAGGAGATACTTTTCCATACTTCTATCAATATCATAGAGCTTTTGGTTGATGTCAAGCTGGCCTTTGGACCTCAGAATCAACCTCATCCTTTTCTCCATTATGGTCAGAAGTAGAAAAAGCTTTTTTTCATCCCTTTACTTTAAAAGTAGTTACTCCACAACTTTAATTCTTAATTCTACCATTTTACATCAGACAGTTTCATTGATTAAATCTACGTTCCTTCCAATTAGTCTAACCCATCCTTGTTCCGGGAAATGCCAATATGGTATAATTCATTTATTAAAATTAATAATAGGCCATTCTTCTGGCGTACTTGGAATGGTAAATGTCTCATGTGGGTCTACCAATTTTTTCATAATCATACTCCTATTTCTTTTCCGCAGTTTAGCCATACTCATCATTGTCCCAAATCATTTTATACTTGATTTTTAGTACTTATGAATGCTGTCCTAGATATGTACTTCTCTTTGCAGCATTCTCTTGTTCACCAGGCACAACTTCCAAGAGAGGATAAAAACCGTCGCAACCTGGATGAAGAACAGTTGCCTGAAACTCAACTCAGAGAAAACTCAAGTCCTCATCCTTGGCTTCAGCCCCTCTGCATGGGACGACAACTGGTGGTCCCCTACCCTCGGAAACACACCCACCCCGACAGACCATGAACGTAACCTCGGCATCATACTGGACTTATCGCTCACTATGAATCGCCAGATCAACGCAGTCTCCTCCACATGCTTCAACACCCTCCGCATACTATGCAAAACATTCAAATGGATACCCTCCGACTCCAGGAAAATGGTCACTCACACCCTCATCACCAGCAGACTGGGCTATGGCAACGCCCTCTATGCCGGAATCAACAAAAAACTCCTCCACAAACTCCAGACTGTCCAGAATACAGCAGCCAGACTAATCCTCGATATCCCAAGACACAACCACATCACCCAACACCCCCGCGACCTCCACTGTCTCCCCGTCGAAAGAAGAATAACTTTCAAGCTACGCACCCACGCATACAAGGCCCTCCACAACATCGGACCTCAATACCTCAACAACCTCCTCTACTTCCACGCACTCAAGAGAAACCTCCGGTCTGCCGACCTCTCCCTAGCCACATCCCACGATTCTACAGGAACAGAGCAGGTGAAAGGTCCTTCTCCTACCTTGCAGCCAAGACATGGAACGAGCTCCACCTCCACCTCTGGCGAAGTCCGACGCTGCACCAATTCTGGATGGACCTCAAGACCTGGCTCTTCGAATGACCCCAACGGAGCTGCACATCCCCCACTCCTCAGTGCATTGAGACCCTAACGGGTGAGTAGTGCACTCTACAAAACACTGATTGAGTGATTGTTACAGTTCCTCTTTCATCTGATTTCACCAATTTCCTTAAAACAGGTCCTAGATCATCTTCTATTTATAAGTTTCTTTCTCTTCCAGCACCTTCTCGAACCAAATTCAACACTGAACTTTTATAGGAGAAAGACTTAGGGGTGAATTGGGATATCTCCTTTTGGAATAAGGTTTGGGCACATATTTATAGAATTTCTAGGTCAGGCAGTATTACTCAAGCCCTGTTTTTTCTTTATCATAGGCTTTATTTTACTCACCAAATTTTCAACAGATGCGTCATCTCAATGTTGGCCTTGAAATTTTCCTAAGGGTGACCTTATGCATATGTTGTTTAGTTGTCCTAATACACTTTCCTTCTGGCATATGGTCTGGTCCCAAATCAAAAGGATTTTTAATTTGCAGCACTCTTTCAACATTCTATATCATTTTTTTAGTTACGATAACTAATTATTTTATTCCATCCTTTCCTAATAGTAAATTAATAGATATTTTATTAGCAGTCATCTTCCAGCAAATTATTTTTAATTGGAAATCATCATCTAAATTATCATACAAGGTATAGTGGGATTGTGTTTGTTCACATCATAAATTGGATACCATGTATACTAGTCAATGCTCATCCTCTCATAATGTCCAATTGTCATGGTTACCCCTAATCACATTCCTTAATCAGATTGGAAATAATATATCAAATACAACTCTTAAATTATCTGCAAATTTTCAACCTCCATGAATATTTTAACTCTCCGTTTCGTCTCCTCATTTTAGTATCATATTGTAATTCTGGTTATTGCTTGTTTTATATATATAGTTTTAAGTTGCTGAGGACGTTATTCTTTTGCTCTTTTTCATATGCAGGTTGTTTTTTCTATCTCCTTTACATGACTTCCCTCCCTTTCCGTTCCCTTCTCTCCCCTTATAAAATTATAAAGACTTTAATGATTATTTGAATGTTCTTGTACAGCTCTGCTTATTGTTTATTATATCAATAATATTCATGTACTGATGTACATTGATGCAGTAAAGTCTTTTGAAGTATGCATGGGAATTTTCTTTACTTGCCGTGGGACATTTTGGAAGAGGCTGTGACTTGGAGAATGTCCTGCATGTCTAGCGGAAGCTACTGATCTATGCTGGGTGTCCAGTTAACTGGGAGTGCTGGAATATTCAAGTGGGCAGTACACAGTTATATACCTGACTGCAGACTACATTGAACTGCCCTGCACCTCACACTGCGTGGCTCCCGATCGGCACTCAATCAGCAATCTGGCCTCTGCACACCAAAACTGCATCCAAGCTCCAGCAGTACACACTTGTATATGGTGAATGCATGCTCTGGAAACTGGGCTCTATGTTGGGACACCATTCCATATTTTCAGCACATCGACAGGGTCACTGGAGACCTGTCCTGAAATTCCTGAAAGGAAACTACTGGTATTACCTGCACTATATAGATACACTGTGCATAACCTAACTGACTTCTACCCAATGCTTTCAGTTTCTTTATTCTCTTACACACAGGTTCCCTAATGGCACTCTGATGCCTTATAGTGGACATTGTTGCGAAGACTATTGTTTGCTATTGTACATTTACTTACATTCATTATTGCAAGAGGGATGAAAAGAGTGGGTGGTTTCTAACCTGGAGTGTTCTTTGTAATTAAGGGCATGGTTTAGAACATGTGCTTCACACAGCCTGCTGCCTGCTCAGCATGTGGGTACTGTGTGTGAAATTTTTGTTATGGAGTGCAGACATATCGCACAACAACAAACATATGTCTGAAAGAAGACAAACCTACTGGCTGTGCCAATGCTTGTAAGCAGTCTTAGGTAAGTAACAACAATTTTGCTGTGAATAATTAGAATTGTCAATCACAAATGGCACATATGTGACCATCGCTCTGAGCGTGCTGCAAAGGCCAAGCATGTACGAGCAGGTAGTCAATACATTATTATGACCCACTGACAGACACGGTGAGAAAGTGGCACTGCCTCCAGCCTTGGCTCCTGAGCTCTCAACCCTGCCCGTCATGAGCACCCACAACCAGGGGCTGTATTATGGAAAGTGCCCCAGGGGCATAAGGGCCATGTGCGCCCCATTTTTGCATCCCAGGGCACTTTGAAATTACAGAAAGGGCCAAAGACACTTGTGCGACCCTTTCTGCAATACAGATAGCGCTGGAGCAGATATAGCACCAGAGCTACCACCCGTAGATGTTCCCTCATTTGCATGGGGACATGGCCCCATGCAAACAAGGGAATCCCTGTGCCTCTGCGCCTGTGCCATATTATAGACACGGGCGCAGAGGCAAAGAAGCTGTCAGGTGGCGCACTGTCAGTGCGCCCTCTGAAGGCAGCCCTCTGAAGGGGGTCCTAAGGACCCCCCAAACCTCCCCTTGCAAGCAGGTGCAGTCACGCACTGCACCTGCCTGAAGTGGCTCTCTCTCCCCTCTTTAAAGTGCAGGTAGGTTGCCACCTGCACAGTGAAACACAGAGCGGCTGCTTCAAATCCGCTGTGTTTTTCACTTGAATGCACTGCCCTCAGGTCAGCACGAGTTCACTGCTGCCCTGGTGGCAGTGCATACAATGTAATAGAGTGCACTTTCCCTTTTTTGCACCCAGCGCACCTGTTTTAAGGTGCACCGTGGCGTAAACAGTGAAAGTGCGCCGTATGTGTAATAGGGCCCCAGTACTCTCCTGGACCTGTAGTAGCAACTTGGTTCACACTATCCACTACACAAGATTCCTATATTGCATAAAAAAAAACTTCAAGAACACAACGTCTGAAAAAAGAAAATACTCCTAGGGAATGCAAGATGAAGTAATACCTGACATGTAGATAGGACAGTATCGCTGACGTGAATTACCTTAGAGGTTTTTACAGTATTGTTGAGAAATCGATCGGTGTTTTTGCCTGTACAGTTAAAGACATGATTATAGGACTCAATGGGGAGTATCAATGCCATTTGTTCATTCGTGCCAGGTGTGAGATCTGGTGAGGACCTGCACCACATAAAGCCCTGCCTACACTGCCTTTATCTTCCAAGTTAGGAGTTAGTGAATGCTGCCACAGAAATATGTTTTTCGTGGCCTTTTAATATTTTTACTTTAAACGTAATCCGTTTAAATACGGTTAAGGGGTGATTATTCATCCGAGGAAATAATTGCTTTGCTACTGTATTGTATCTGTACGTGTTTTTTTTTGTACACTATCTACTTTCACTACATCTGTGGTTTGTCTTATTACGCAGGTAAAGCCAATAGAGAAATGTTTCCTTCATGCCATGTGTCCAAAGGCAGGTCTCTAACAGCTAGGGTCAGTCTTAGTCAGGGATAGACGTAGAGGGACTGGCAATGATGTCGTCATCGTGCCCATTGACATAAATTTGAGCGTTCACCCCTCATCCACGCATGTGCTTTTCTTATAGGCAAAGTTAAGTGCGCCTCTAATAACCAATGCTAAGGGAGCCTAAAGGATAAGATTAAATACAGGGCCTTGGGAAGCATTATTGGCCTCCTGAGGTAGGGAGCTGAGTAAGGTAGCATCAGAGGCTGTAGTACCAGTACTCGTACTTCTTAATACCTCTGAGGGAACAGGAGCCACACATATCAGTGGGAGTGATACACTCTTCTTTCAGGACAGCAACAGCCCTTCTCAGAAGGGTAGCCATACTTTTATGCGACGGGACTGCAATGTCAGAACCGCAAATCCTACAATGGGGCTAAAGCAAGAGTTCTGGGAGGGCTATTATGCTGTTAATGGCCCTCACCAGCACTCGATGGGGGATTACATTACTTTTAACGGAACAGCACCAGAATTTCACAGAAGCTCTTCTAAATTAGCATAGGATCGAGACAGTGGGTGTGAATTACAAGTGAGAGAACAATAAGCAGAGGAGAAGAAAGAGATAGAGAGCAAAAGAGAGAAGCAGGGGAAGAGAGTGGCGCAAGAGGGAGGCAACAGAGACATGAAGGTAAAAGAGAAGAGAAAACCAATGTGTGAGAGAGAGAGATCCTCAGAGAGGAAGAGAGAGGTGGTTAGGAGGCGGGTGTGGGAGTAGGAAGAGCGTCAGTGAGCTCAGAACTCAAAGGCCCAGATTCCCGTAGCTGTCAGGCAACGCAGAGCAGCACCCAAAGAGGCTGCGCTGTATAGTGTGACGGGGAGCAAGCAGGACAGTGCCATATTCACAGAAAGGTGGCACTCTCCTCCCCTCTCCCTAGCGCTGGTTTCAGCTGCTGTGCACCAGGCACACACCTTAGTGCCATAGCGCTACAGTCTACTGTAGGTTTTGTACTGGAAGGGTACCCTTCCAGTACAAAATACTATGCGTAGACACACTTCAAAGCTTTTCCTATTTTGTATGTGTGCTGCACAGTGCAGCACACATGCAAAGTAGGAAAAGCAAGGAGAAATTACTGCATTTCTCCTTTTAATGCCTGCTTTCCAACGATGTTAATTTCTGGCGCTAAGCCCTGTCTGCCAATGTTAGTAGATAGGGTTTAGTGTCAAAAAGCACGGGTGGTTGCATGGGAACGCCCATGTACCACCCATGTAATGCCCTGTGATGCAAACTAATGCAACGCAGCATTTCGTGCTGCTTTGCGTTACTTTTCCATACAAACAAATACCAATTTGCGTTGGTTTGCTAATCACAAAACAGGTTTAGTGTTGTGTTCGTGTTAAAAAGGTAATGCTAACCCTACGCTAAACCTTTGAGAGTCCGGGCCAAAATGTGTTAAAAGCACCAACTTATGATTCTGAGAAAAAGCTCTGTTATAATTACCCCATGCTTCTCCCATCATCGAAGTGTTATTACCCAAAGATGTGCTCTGGCTGCATTTGTGATCCATAGTGATATTTTTTATAGTTGCGAGTGCTTTTCTTGACATAACAGATTAAGAGGTTAAGTGCAAACAAACGGAACCAGACTCTTAGTTTATATTTCTTTGTTGAATTGTTTCCATGACAACGCTCGCTCCAACGGGCCTGAGGGGGCTGTGGAATGCGTGCTTTTTAACTGACGAATCAGATGCAGGGAAGAACGTGAACAAAAGAAATAACCGAAAGATCAAGGTATTGTACAAATTGTCAGTAAAAATCATTACTATGTTTCAGGCAGGCATTAACATGTTTTAATGACATGGAATGGTTGTAATTACATTTGGTAGAAAAGTTTAGAGAGGAATGGCCCCCTTTACATAGCATACTCCTGTTGGTAAAATTGTTTACATGAAAACCTTTTATTAAAAATGAAGCTTTCTTCAGCATATACTGAGACTGAATACATTTGTAATCCAACTCCACTTGTAGAATATTTGCGGCATTGTACCATTCTCTGATGTTAAGCATAGACTTCAAATGTGGTCAGGAAAAATTAATACAAAAGAAGTGCTTTGTGACAGTCCTAAATTTATATTCCTCTGTGCTCTTCGAATTCCATCAAATGAAGCAATTGTGCTTGCAAGAGAGTTTCAGGGGAAACTGTGAAAATATTGAGAAAACAAATGGGTAAAAAAAGTGCATTTTGAAGCACATATATTTTCTCAGAAGTCATAGGCTCTGGCACAACATTCATTAAATAATCAAATACTTTCATAGAGTGCCAAGCCAATGAAGCCTTAATCGTCTTAAGAGTTGACCCCACTTTTATTCAGAATGTGCAGGGGGTGCCCACTGTATGTCAATAATTGATTTCAAAGTGCCTGGGCCCCCATTTTGTTGGCATTTTCCTGCCTTAGCCATTGGCACCTGCAGCCTGTCTCTGAGTCACATGACTTGGTGTAGTTGACAGTTGGGCTTTGTGTATTCCTCCTAGACAGCCACATACAATTGAGAGCTTAGGTTTCCCTAAATGGGCCATCACTGGCAGGATGGGAGGGTGGAGCTGGGCACAGCCTTACTTGAAGTTGAATAGGCTGTGTCCTGCCTCCACATAAAAGGCTGCATACCCCCTGTAGTCAGTCTGGAGCCAGGACAGGGTAGGCAGAATGCCTGGGGACTTCAAAGAGAACCCTCTAGAAGCTTCTCCCACTTCACAGGAAGATCCAGGTATTAATATTGGACCCCAGACACCAACTCTTCAGTGCCCTTCTGAACTTGTGGATACTCTGCCAGGAAGAAGGACTGCTGTGCTGCTGAAAGGACTGCCACTCTGCTGGACTGCTACTCTGAAGGACTTCTGCCTTACTCTGATGACCAGCTGCCCTTCTGTCTGGGTTAGGACTGGACCTGCATCTGTTGAACCCAGGACCACTAGAGTAACTCTAAGAGCCAATTGGCTGGCTTCCTGACTTGGGCCTCAGGGACAGAAGGCTCCAACCACCTTGATCTTAGCATCTAGATTCTGCCATCTGTGAGTCAAGCCTGCAAAGTGGTGTCGCCCCCAGTTCTGGACCCTTGAAAGTGGACCTAAGTTGTTCTGCCGGACTCAGTGGATCCAACAGAACCGACACATCTCGGCTTCTGCACGGCACAACCCTGAACAGAACCGATATATCGCCACTGCAGCGTGAATCACCCCGTCGCAGACCCGCATCACAGCCCACAGCCTCATTGGAACAGCTGATGCTCAAGGCATTTCCGGCACACTCCATTGCATCTCTCGTCAGCTGTAGCCTTGATGATGACACCTGACTCCGCATCGCAGCCTCGCAGCTCCTCACCGCCGACGCATCCTCGACGCACAACTTCGCATTGCAAGCCCTCGAAAAAAGGGATCCTCAACAATGACGCAGGACCTCGCATCACAACCCTGCAGGTCCTTGGAGTTGGCACATTGCTCCGGTTGCGTGACGCATCTTCAACATGGACCCTCGCTTTGCTCTGAAAACCAGGATGTAAGGTACTCTTGTTTAGCAGGCCTAAGTGGGTCCCTGTAGCCAGCCTGCGCTCCATCGCAGTCCGCCTGAACTTGTGACTTTTTCTCAGTCCAGCACGACCAGATTTCCACAGTTTGCACTTTGCACTTTTTGGTGCTATTTTCACTGAAACCTTTTAAATTGAATATCTCCGGTTCTACTGATTGGACTTTTGTCGTTTTGGTCTTGTTTTATTTATTAAAATGTAGTCTATTGTTCTATTCTGGTGTGGGATCCTTTTTGTGTGGTGTGTGTGTTTGCACTTCATTAATGTTTTAAATTTTGCACAAATACTTTACACATTACCTCGAAGTTAAGCCTGAATGCTCTGTGCCAAGCTACCAGAAGGCTGACCACCAGTTAATTTACGGTTAATTTGTGCCTCACCATTACAAGAACTGTTGTTGCTGCCTGACCAGGGCTCAAACCCCAGTCAACCAACAGCCCAATTTCTAACACACAATGCTCAGGAAATCTGTCCAATCAGGCTAAAGCAACTCAAAATAAGTACTTATTCAACAAATTCTCCAGGTTTCTCACAATACAACCTTCTCTCTGTGTCCTGTCCTTCTAACCTATATTATTTGTAACCAAGTAAGATACATGGACTGGTCTACAAACTGCAGGTGTGTCTTGAATGTACTATTCATTAAAACATTCCACAATAATCACAAAGAAAAGAAAACAATTCTTCAGATGGGAAAGAAGGAAAAGGAATATTGCACTCAACACTATTAGAACTACAGCTTTTATAGAAATAACAAAATGCTTACGTGTCACATAGCAAAGATGGCAACCAACTTTAACTCACTTTGAAATTTAGGCCCACATTATCTATAATGAAATCTTAACGCAAATAAACATGATTTCTCTTTATGAATAACAGTTGTGTCGTTATGCAAAATATCATGTTAATGCAAAATACGTAATATATGAAAAATACCTCACCACAAAAGAGTTGGTCTAAGCCAAACAAATGATCTAAATACTTGTGTGTCACTGCCTTCTCTATATTAAAGCTATTAGCTATGATGTTAATATAAAATGAAGCTAGGTGCCAATGAGATTGTTACATATGAGATTATGTAAATAATGTATACCTAAAGGATTATTTAGGGGTTGATGGATGTGTAACAGCTGCAAAATAATTTGTGGATGTCCTGTCTGCCGCCTGCACTATTTATAGTATATAGCCATGTGGACATTATAAATAGAGCAAGTAGGACATCCACCATTTTTTCAGATGCATGTATTTGCCAAATTCTAAGTAATACCTTTAGCCATATATGTAGTTTAACATAGCTTGGAGTCACCCTTGACTGTATGGGTGTACTCTTTCCATTTTAGGGAATTTACATCAGCGAGCAAAATCATAAAATTCTGGTTTAATACCAATATGTTAAAGAATGTCATTGACTTTCTTATAGTATTCTTTAAGGTTTCAAGTAGAACAATATTGTAAACACAACCAGCTCTACATGTAACAAGCAGGGAAGCCAAATATATTTTTTATATAATTTGACTTCAAGTCAGTCTTTAAGATAAAAGGGTAACACAGCAATTACCAAGTTGTGCAGTTGGACAGTAGTTGCCTTTCCTAGTTTGAGGCTGAAATTATTGGCAGATAGTGGGACATTCCTGGCCATTGACATCACTCAAGTCTCTAGTCCATTGGATAGGACTTTATTTGCCACAGGCCACTTAACCACAGATTCTGATACTTGGACTGCATACACTGCACATGTCGCTCTTAGTTACTTAGCCTCAAGCAGCAAAACATTTACAGAAGGGAAATTGTCTGTACATTGCTGTTTTTTCAAGGGGTGCCTCACATGTTAACAGGACTGTTTACATTTTATGAATTATGCTAACACTCTTCAGCAGGACTTTTATCATGGCTGGACTGTGAACCAAAATCAACCTTGGCATAAATAACCATTGAAATCATGTTGGTGGATTAAGAGGTAACATATTAAGGGTGAAACTAGATGAATCACTTAAACACACATGATTTTAAGGAACACAGTTGTAAATGGCAGGAAAAGGAAGGGCAGTAATGAAGAGCACGGTAAGAAGAAATATAAGCGCATTGATGGACCACAGAGAATACGAAGATAGAGGAATGTCAAAAGACTGAGAAGGAAAACAAAGGCAAGTAGGGAGTCAAATCTTGGATAGGAAGACCCACTAGAGTTTGAGAAGCTTTGTGAATGAGGCTGAAATTGAAATTGAAGATTTCTAGTCACCTGAGAGGATTCCACACAGCCCCGCTCCCTGAGCCATTATCGGCCCCACGGATCCCATCCCCAGGGCCACCTATTTTAACTAAAGGGGAGGGGACCATGTGCCTCCGCTGCCGAAGCCTTGTTAGGCCCTGGGGACACCATCCCCCAGGGCCACTCTTTTAAATAAATGGGAAAGGGGCATGTGTGGTCCACTTCCCTGGGCTGATTTTGGCCTTGGGGCCCGGCATTATTTTTGGGGGAGGGGGCATGTGACTCCACTCTCTGGACGATTTTGGCTCCTGGGACCCCATCCCCCAGGGTCCAGTGTAATTTTTAGGGGGAAAAGGGCACACAGCCCCCCCCCCCAGGCAGATTTTGGCCCTGGATACCCCACCCTCCACGGCCTAATGAGATTTTGAGGGGGAGGGAAGGGGCACGCAGCTACCCTACTTGGGCCCATTTTAGTTCCAGGGTACCCATCCCTTGGGGCCCAGGTGACTTTTAGGGTGAATGAGGCACAAGGCCCCCCTCTCTGAGCAAATTTCAGCCCCTCCCAATTTTGTAAAGTTTTAGTCCCTGGGGGAGGGTTACCATGGCCTTTGGAGGCTGAGGGAGGGGGGCTGCGCTGCCCCCTTTTCTCTAATGTTGGCCTTTGGAGGCTCGGGGAGTGGGTGCCTCATGGCCCCCCTCTCCATATAAACACATTTTGACCACGGTTGTGGGCTCCACAGGGCCTTTTTGCGGCTTGGGGAGGGTGGTATCGCTGCCTCCCTCCCATATAGTCTCATTTCAACACTGGGGGATAGACTTCCCGGGGCCTCTGGACGTTCGGCGAGGAGGGCCACGCAGCCTCCCTCCCCTTTATGAATACAGCCCCGGGGGAGGCTCCCCAGGGCTTCAAATTACTGAATGCGGCCCATCCACCATTTTTTCGGATCCCTTAAGGGTCTTGTGGGATCACTGTATTTTTAAATTTTTTTTTTTAACTTTTTTGCCCTGAGTGGAGGGGTGTCCCTCTGGGTCCCCGCAATGGAGCCTAGGGAGTCAGGGTAACCCTACCTTGCCCCCTTAAATTACTTTTCATTTTTTACTTCTGGACAGGGGACGAAGTCCCCAAGTCCTGTAGTGGCTGCCAGCAACATTTTTCTGATGTTGTTGTCAGCCAATCAGAGTGCTTGCGCCTGCGGGAGTGTAGCTTCTGCAGGAGCGAGATGGCCTAAGGGAACTAAAGCTCCCTGGGCCAATAAGCCATGCCCGGCAGGGGTTGGCTTTACGTATGATAATAAAATATTACTTTACGTTAAAAACCCTAGAAATTCACTGAAAAAAACAAACATTAAAGTAACTTATAGTTGAGTGTGATAAAAAGAGCTGTTTTTTTTTTTTACTTAGAAATTCAGTGAAAAAAACTAAGGTTAAAGTAACATTATAGTTTTTTTGTACGCCTTTTTATTAGATTTCCAACAAATCAAGCATAAACATTGCAAACCCTTGCCCAGCACTAACAGTTACAATTAAGGTAACATTATAGTTAGGTGAATTCACTTGTTACAGTTAGCAAAGCTAGTTATAACTTGCACCCCGCCATGCACTGCTTATGACCTCACATATTACATCACCCATGACGTTCTATGACATCAATTATGACATCACTGATGACATCTAAAATGACATCATTGATGACATCATTGAAGACATCGATTACATCATCCAAGCTTCTTTGTACACATTGTTCTATAAATGGGTATAGCATTAGAGCTATGAAACTAAGTACAAAATAGCTCAAAATAATATGAAGTATCATTACTGCTATCATACAAACAACCCCCTTAGGTAAAGCAACCATATGTTACGTGCAACATTGACCCTGTACCATGCACTTCATGTGTAGCAGAGTTCATGTTGACTATAGACCACAGATGAAAGGATTACCTATCCTGCACACGGTGCTCAATCTGTATACAACTGTCCAGGAAAAACGAAGTTTCTCCAGATACTGAAGCCCTGTTACATAACTAATGTCCTACTAAGGATAGTCTTGACCTGTATAAAACCTCTGACAGCCACTGAATCTACATTGAGAAAAGAAGTGGATGTAAGTAGAAGAGTGGGTACTGTTAGCACTGTTTACCCTATAGAGAGAGTTTACTCTGTACCACACTGTTTGCAGACAGTGAAACCAGTGGCGTAATGAAACTTGAGGGGGCCCCTCCTGCAAGGTACATGGAGGGCCCCCGCTCCAGATTTAATCAGGAGTTCTCGGGCCAGAGAACTGTGCTTAGGGGGCCCCCTGCAGCTCGTGGGCCTCCCTGCTCCGCAGGAACTGCTAGGCCTGTGTAATGCCACTGAGTAAAACTCTCATGAGAAATACACCACAGAATATTAAAAAGTATCTACTAAGGACAGTGTACACTCTGCAAAACTTGTCTGAAGAGCAACTATTCACTTAAAATAACCAAGGTCTGAAGGTGCTAAAGATCATACTACCTGTAGCCTTCATACTGTGCTGAAAGCATTACTGATAGCCCATCTTCTGAAGCAAAGCAAGCACATGTACATAGGTTAGTACCTGGTGCACACAGTCTTCTAAGTTACATAGAAATTGCCATGCTGAGACGATTTTGTCTAATAACTCAAGGCTACTTACAATACTTAGTATGTAGTACGTAGAATCTTTGCCCTGCTGGAAACTTTTTCGGCAGTACAAAAAAGCTTATGTGGAACATAAGGAACTCTATTTGTCAACTGTCACCTGCACACAGAGTTACTCTTCAATACAAAGATTTATAACAGAGTTCAATACCTCTACGCACCCATGGTGCATTAAGAGCACATGCATTTTGAAAACACTTATACCAATTAGCTGGACACAAGCTCTACAAAATTAGGTAGAAATGTAATATGGTAACTAACTATAACTGCTAAATTTCTGTGTTTTTTTTTAGTTCAAAACGTTAATGCTGTCACTGACACATTCACCTAACTATAGCGTTATTTTAACCGTTGTTTTTTTGTGTGAATATATGATAAACATTCACATAATCTTCAGGATTGCCTGTTGGTTGTAAGTAGCCCCACCCACTTGTATCTGTTGCTTCGTGTGTGTCCACGCCATCCCCCCCACATTAAAAATCTCTTCTAGAGATGCGTGGGTGAACATCTAGCAGAATGTGTGTCTTACTGTGTGTTTTATGTAACTGCATTAATTACACGGGGTTGTGCAATATTGCTGGCCCTGCTTCAGGCGTACCCAACCGGTTCGTGCTCACTATAGTTTTCTGTGTAAAATGCTGTCACAATACTGATTGTAGGCAATTGTTTAATTCCTCCAACATCAAATCACGCTGAGCTCACAAGCCAGGAGGCGACCGTAACCATGATTTAATTGCCAGGAATGTACAGGATAATCAAGGCATACCATCTGATTCGCTAATGAGCATAGTGTGACACGTGCATTCGTATGGCGGTTCAAACATTCTTTAAGTGCACGTGGGCATCACGTTTGCAGAAAACATTGCAATTTGTTCCATTGCGTAAATTGTGAACACTCTGCTCTCTTTAATTACTCGGGAAACAGCAGTCCTGGCGTCGTCAGCAGTTTCTCATATGTAGTGAACTCTGTGATGTTGTATCATCTGCGGATCGAATTATGCAAGTGGTTTATTAGCCGGTCAATCACAACCTGAGTGATTAAAGTACTACGAATTAATACAATTAGCAAATGTGGGATTTTTCTTTAAAAGCCTTGCGAGCTTTGCAAAGAGCAAAACTTCTGTGAGGCTTAAAACCAATGGGGACAGTTTCAGTGGTCCCTTTACAGCAGTTGGAAACCGTTTCTGCCGCAGCACCTGTACCCTGTATTGAGAGTATACCCTTCCCTTGAGCATAAAGCAGTCCTTGCACCAGTACCACCCTGGGCGGACACCGTACTGCTGGTAAATAAAATGAGACGCCAGCCCCTTTTCACAGGCCTAGCTGGCTGCATTAGAGCAGCGACTTGCCTCTGAACACACATCTCCATGCCTCCCCCAGCTCACCTGAATCACCCACAATGTAGCTCCCTCAGGCTGGTTCCAAGGTGTTTGTTGGGTTGGGGAGGGTTGTCAATGTGTAGCGGCAGGGGGTTAGAGCTAGATGGCAGGGCAAGTTAGGGGGTTGATAGGCACGATTAAACGATTAGGAGCACTTTAAACGAAATCGCTGAAGCCAAGGAAGATGGGGCGGTTTTACAGTACCTTTATGAACGTTCTTTTCCCACCGCTGAAGATTGGCGCCCTGGGCCAGGGCTCAGTTCGCCCATGCCAAAAGCCGGCCCTGATTGCACAGCACAGTTGCCTCTTGTTAGAAATGGGATCTCTAGTTGGCAAGGGCTTGCACCTTTGTCCAAGTAGGGACCCTTCTTCCTAGTCAGGGTAAGGGTGTTACACTCGTGAAGTAACCCCTGCTCACCCTCGTGGTAGCTTGGCACGAGCAATCAGGCTTAATTCAGAGGCAGTGTGTAAAGCATTTGCACATAACCAACAGTAATACAGTGTAAGCACTACAAACGGACACCACACCAGTTTAGAAAAATAACCAATATTTTATATACTCAAGACAAGACCAATTACGACAAAAATCCACAATACTATACTTTAGGAATGAATACTTGATACAGTAACTTCTTCTTTGCAGGAATAGCATAAAAGCAAAGTTCGTACGAGTCGGTAGCTCCGTCCGAGCCTACCGTGATGCTGAAAACCCCAGAGTCTAACAGTTCCAGCCGACCGCGTCGATACGGGCCAGCAGAGTCATGAACAGACTCGGTTACAGTACCTTTCTCGTTGTGGCTGGTACGGAGTGTACGAGCCGGTCGGCGTTCGTCGCGGTTGCGGTGCAAGACGGAGCGATGCAAGGTGCGGTGTCTCTCGATGCGGTGCAGGCAGCGGCTCGATGAGCGTCGTGCAGACGGAGTCAGTGAGTCCAAGGCGTGCGATGCAGGGTGAGACGATGCTCGATGCGGTGCTGACAGGTTGCGATGCCGGCGACCAAGCCGGAGTGCGGGAGCTGGCGTCGGACAGCGGTGCGAGTCGGAGCGGTGCGTCGCAGACGTGCGAGCGGTGCCCCAAATGCGGTGCGGTCACGACTCTTGAGCCAGTTGCAGCGACCGCGTCGGTCGGGTCCGGCTGGTTCAGTGAAGCGATGCGATGCGAACTGCGGTGCCCACAGGTCACGGTGCAAGCAGCGGCTCGATGTTGGCGGCGTCGGACGTCGCCCACGGTGAGACCAGGGTTGCGATGCGAAGCGGGGCGATGCGGTCTGCGGTGCAAACAGGTCACCGGCCAGGGATGGGTTCGGTTGACGGAGTCGGTTGCGGTTCCCTTCCTCTGTGGCAACTGAAACAGCGTTCCAGAAGCGGTACCCAGAGGCTTGTGAAGTCTTTGTAGTCCCTGAGACTTCTTAACAGGAGGCCAGCTCGGTTCCAGGCCCTTGGAGATACTCAGCACAAGTTTGTAGAAAGTTCAGTCCAGTCCTTTCACTGCCCAAGGCAGAAGCAGCAGCTGCAGGCCAACCCAACAAAGCAACAACTCAGCAAAGGGGCAGTACTCCTCCTGGCAGTTCTTCCAGCTCTTCGTCTTGGCAGGTTCCTTGATTCCAGCGAGATCTAAATTCATGGGGTCAGGGCCCCAATATTTATATCCCAAATTCCT
Organism: Calotriton arnoldi; assembly: GCA_963921515.1. NCBI lineage: Eukaryota > Metazoa > Chordata > Amphibia > Caudata > Salamandridae > Calotriton > Calotriton arnoldi. The sequence continues at coordinate 1,143,404 of CAWUFW010001141.1, forward strand.
TTGTTCTCTGAAGGCAGAGAGGCCTTTGCCTAGTCCAAACCAGTTCTGGAGCACTTTGTTGACAAGTCTCCGTCCCTTCTTTCAGTGAGTAGGCCAGGGACATCAGACGCACCACAGGAGGTGGAGCCAGCATTGTGGAGGGAAGGCACTGTCCTATTCAGGGCCCAGGTGCGACCCCTCCCACCCATCTACATGTAGATTTTGCTATTTAGCCCTGTGCTGACTCACCCTGTCTCCTGGCATCCCCCAGCCCCTGTCACTCACATTCCAGACAAGGAATACACAACCTCGCAGAGGCAGGCTTGGATGGTTAGACAAGAAAATACCCACTTTCTAAAAGTGGTATTTTCGAACCCAGAATGTTAAAACCAACTTCACTAAAAGATGCATTTTATCATTCTGAGTCCAGGCATACTAAACTCGAACTTCTACCATGTTCCCGGGGTCAGTTAGGATTATAAGCTGTAATAATCAAAACTGCCCGTTCTGGCCTAGGGGGAACAGGTAGCCTTGCAATAGTGAAAAACGAACTAGGCTGTAATTCACTATCAGGACATGCCGCACACACCCGGGCATGTCCTACCTTTCGCGTACACCGCACCCTGCCCACAGGGGTACCTTGGGCCTACCTTAGGGGTGACTAACATGTAGCAAAGGGAAGGTTTAGGGACTTGCAAGTGTGTGCACTTGCCAAGTCGACATGGCAGCCCCAGGCTGGGCACGGGCTCTGCGATGGCAGGCCCGAGTTACACTTTACGGGCTGTTTGCGTGGGTGGCACAATCCAGTGCTGCAGCCCACCAACAGCATTTGGTCTATAGGCCCTGGCACTCGCAGTGCACTTTACAAGGGACTGACACATAAACCAAATAGGCCAATCATGGAAACACCAATCCATAACACATTTTATACAGGAGCACTTGCACTTTCCCACTGGACCGCAGTGAGGAAAGTGCGCAGAATCATTACACCAGCAAAAACAGAGTCCAAACCGGGAGGTCAGAAAGCAAAAAGTCAGGGGAAACACGCCAAAAGATGCCAAGTCTAACACATGTCCCCTCCAGCTGAAAGTAGGGAGAACTACCCAACCCCATTGGAGTTCTCTTCACTAAGGCGGAAGAACCTGGACAGACCATCTGCGTTGGCGTGTTCTGTACCAGGACGGTGTTCCACCGTAAAGTCCATTCCCTGTAGGGAGATGGACCACCTCAGCAGTTTTGGATTCTCACCCCTCATTTGCATCAACCATCTGAGGGGCCTGTGGTCTGTCTGAACCCGGAAGTGAGTCCCAAACAGGTATGGTCTCAACTTCTTCAGTGCCCAGACCACAGCAAAAGCTTCCCTTTCTATGGCACTCCACCTCTGTTCCCTGGGAAGTAGTCTCCTGCTAAGGAAGACTACAGGCTGATCCAGGCCCTCTTCGTTTAGTTGTGAGAGCACCGCTCCCACACCATGCTCTGAAGCGTCAGTCTGCACGACGAATTCCTTGGAGAAGTCAGGTGCCTTGAGCACGGGCGCCGTGCACATGGCTGCCTTCAGGGCATCAAAAGCTTTCTGGCAGGACTCAGTCCAGATCACTTTCCTGGGCTGCCTCTTAGAGGTCAGCTCTGTTAAGGGGGCAACGATGGTGCCATAGCCCTTAACAAATCTCCTATAATACCCGGTGAGACCTAAGAAGGCTCTCACCTCTGTCTGGGTCTTGGGGGGCTCCCAAGCCAGAATAGTGTCAATCTTGGGTTGTAGGGGCGCCACCTGGCCGCTTCCTACCTGGTGTCCCAAGTACACCACAGAACCCTGCCCGATCTGGCACTTACTGGCCTTGATCGTGAGGCCTGCACCTTGCAGAGCCCTCAACACTTTCTCAAGGTGCTGTAAATGTTCGTCCCAGCTGGAACTGAACACAGCAATGTCATCCATGTAGGTGGCACTGAAATCCTCCAGCCCAGCCAACACCTGATTGACCAACCTCTGAAAGGTGGCAGGGGCATTCTTCAACCCAAAGGGCATCACCCGGAATTGGTAATGACCTTCTGGGGTTGAGAATGTGGATCTCTCCTTGGCCCCATCGGTTAAGGCAATCTGCCAGTACCCAGACGTCAAATCAAACGTGCTGAGGAACCGGGCAGCTCCCAACCGATCAATGAGCTCATCAGCTCTGGGGATGGGGTGCGCGTCAGTCCTGGTGACGGCATTGAGCCCACGGTAGTCCACACAAAACCGGAGTTCTGGAGTGGCACCGGGCGCCGCAGCCTTTGGGACCAAGACCACTGGGCTGGCCCAAGGACTGTGGGAGGGCTCAATCACCCCTAACGCCAACATCTTAGAGACCTCCTCCTTGATGCTGGCTCTGACCCGGTCAGTCAACCTGTAAATCTTGTGCTTCACAGGAGGGCTGTCACCAGTGTCCACGTCATGGGTACACCAGTGAGTAACACCGGGGGTCAGAGAGAACAGTGGGGCGAACTGTCCCAACAACTGGCGACAGTCCACCTGCTGCTCCTGAGTCAGAGTAGGGGAGAGGATCACACCCTCTACTGACCCATCATGCTCCTTGGTAGACAGAAGGTCAGGGAGAGGCTCACTCTCCTCTTCCACCCCATCATCTGTCGCCAAGAGCATACTCACTTCGGACCTCTCGAAGTGGGGCTTGAGGCGGTTCACGTGAAGGACCCTCAAAGGGTTCCTTGGAGCCTGCAAATCCACCAGGTAGGTGACGTCACTTTTGCGCTCCTTTACCTCATATGGCCCAGTCCACTTGTCCTGCAAGGCACAAGGTGCCACTGGGGCCATGACCCACACTTTCTGCCCAGGTTGAAATTCGACCAGAGTGGCATTCTGGTCATACCATCTCTTCATTTCTTCCTGGCTTGCTTCTAGGTTCGCCTGAGCGAGTTTCCTGAAGCGGGCAGTTTGGTTTCTAAAGGCCAGCATGTAGCTAAATACATCCTGGGGAGTTTTCCTGGGAGCTGCCTCCCAGCCTTCCTTTAGCAAACTCAGAGGTCCTCTGACAGGGTGGCCATACAGGAGCTCAAAGGGGCTGTACCCAAGAGACTTCTGAGGCACCTCCCTGTATGCAAAGACTAGGCATGGCAAGAGGACGTCCCACTTACGCCTCATGGGTTCTGTTAGACCCTTGATCATGCCTTTCAAGGTCTGGTTGAATCTCTCCACCAGACCGTTTCCTTGTGGGTGGTAAGGAGTGGTGAACTTGTAGGTTACACCACACTCCTTCCACAGGGATGTCATATACTTCGATATGAAATTGGTCCCCCTATCAGAAACCACCTCTCTGGGGAATCCCACACGGGAAAAGATCCCCATTAACGCCCGGCCCACCACTGGCGCCGTCGTTGTCCTGAGAGGGATTGCCTCCGGGTACCGGGTGGCATGGTCCACCAAGACCAGGATGTACCTGTTGCCCATGGCTGTCTTGGGATCCAGTGGCCCCACAATATCCATCCCTACCCTTTCAAAGGGTGTTCCAACAACAGGAAAAGGTTGGAGAGGAGCTTTGACCTTCCTCCCACTCTTACCACTTGCCTGGCAAGTTTGGCAAGACCTACAGTGTGCATCTGACTGCCTTCGCATTTGGGGCCAAAGAAGTGGGTGACAAGCCTGTCAAAGGTCTTGTCCTGCCCCAAATGTCCTGCCAAAGGCACGTCATGAGCCAGACCCAGTAGGAAGGTTCTGAAGCGCTGGGGTACCACCAGCACACGGGCTGACCCAGGCTCAGCAACCTTAGGCTCACTGTATAGGAGACCACTCTCCCAGTAGATCAGATGTGACCCGGACTGATTACCAGCTGCCTGGTCTGCAGCCTGCCGCCGCAGACCCTCCAGAGTAGGGCACTCTGTTCTGCTCCCTGCAGAACTCCTCCCTGGTGGGAACCCCTTCTTGCTGCCAATGGGTCAGCTCAGAGATGTCTCCCAGTTAGGCTACCTGCTCCCCTGTAGGCACCGGGGCGTCCCCCTCGAGGTCCGCCTCCTCCCGGTCCGTGGGAACTTCGGGGGCCGGTTTCCCGCGCCCCTGCCCTTTCTCTTGGCAGGGACTTGGGCCACTGTTTCAGGCTCCAAGTCCTCTTGATCACCCTTTCTGGCTGCCATTGACCGAGTAGACACGCATGCCCACTCTGGCAACCTAAGCATCTCCAAGTGAGACCTGAGCTCAACCTCCTTCCATGAGGACTGCTCCAGGTCGTTTCCTAGCAGACAATCTACAGGCATGGTAGGGCTCACAACCACCCTCAAGGGACCTGAGACCCCCCCATTCAAAGGGACCCTGCGCCACCATACATTGGCGCTCTGAGTTGTCTACAGCAACTACTTGGTGGAATGCCCCGGGGACTACTTGCTTCTCAGACACCAGGTGACACCGGACTGAGGTCACACTGGCTCCAGTATCTCTGAGAGCCTCTACCCTGTTCCCATTAATGGTCACCCAGGTGCTATATTTCTTTGTGTTAGGGGGCACCTGGTTTCCTGGGACCATCTCACTGTCCCCGAGTGAGACAAGGGTCATTTCTGCGGGATCCCCACCCTCCTGTGGGCACCCCTCCTCCCCAAGCGCTACACTAGCCAACACTTTGGACTGTCCACCGGTGGGCGGCTGTGTCCCCTTCGGGCACTTGGGGTCCCCCTTAAAGTGACCTACCTGGTCACATGCATAACACTTGCGGGGGCCGGTCTCAACAGGCTTCCCTGTAGAGACCCCTTTCTTCTTATCACCGGGGGCTGGGAACCTTTACCCTGGGTACTAGTTTGGGGCCCTTTAGAGAACTCCTGTGCTTTACTCTTGTCCCCCCCACCTTTCGGCTGGGGACCCTGCCCACCTTTGGCTGAGTCTCCCCCAAACGCTTTCTTGTGGACCCTGGTACTCACCCAGCGGTCCGCTTCCATAGCAAGCTTCCTGGGGTCAGTTAGCTTACTATCAACTAGGTGCTGGCGCAGATCTGCAAAACATAGACTAGACAAGTGCTCCCATGCAATCAAGTTGTAGAGCCCCTGAAAATCTGTTACACTACTGCCCTTCACCCAACCATCCAGAGACCTGCAGAACACATCCACACATTCCAACCAAGTGTTGGCATCAGACTTCTTACTGGACCTGAACTGATCCCTGTACTTTTCAGGAGTAAGACCATACTTCGTGAGAAGGGCATCCTTCATGTCAGCATAGGTGAGGTGATACCCCTTACCCAAAGCTATCAGAGCATCCCTTGCTTCTTCAGGGAAAAGTGGCCACAATCCTGCTCCCCAATTCTCCTCAGGGACCCCATTCATGTGTATGGCTGCCTCATAACCCTGAAACCACCTTTGTATGTCATCCCCCTTCTTGAACTCCTTGCCTACGTTCTTGGGAATGTGCACAATCCTGTCTGCCTTTCTGGACGAATTGCTGCCACCATCTGAGCCTGACTTACTCCTAAGTTCTAGCTCCTTTAGTTCTCTCTCATGCTCTAAGAGCATCTTCCTCTCCTCTATGGCCAATCTCTTCTCCTCCCGCTCACTCTCCAGCCTGAGCTTCTGCAGCTCGAACTGCCTTGCCTCCCGCCTGTCCTCCAGCTCCTCTGGGGACAGACTGCTGCTGCCTGACCTGGCGGGTTCCCCCCTACCCAAAAGCACATCCACCCTGGAAATGGGCTCCTCCACCTCCTCACTGAGATCACCAGGCTGCCCATTGGCATGTCTGGCTGCTACCCAGGCCCTCAGCGCCTTCTGTAGCTCCTCCTTCCTTGTGAGGCCTTTAATTTGGACTTTCAGGTTTTTACAAATCGCTCGTAACTCCTTTACGGCGTAGGATTCCAACCTGTCCTCCTCAAAGATAACTTTCAGAGATGCAACGGATGATGCAATTGATTCAGGCATGACAAAAGTAGTGAGTTGAAAGCTGGCAAGATCAAAAATAGGCCAAAAGAAAAAGAACCAGTATGTGGTACGTAATGGTCTGCGATATGGTAGTAGTGCACACCAATCACTGTAAGTCAAGTGCAAACACAAGTCCTATCCTCACCGCTGACAACCAATGTTAGAAATGGGATCTCTAGTTGGCAAGGGCTTGCACCTTTGTCCAAGTAGGGACCCTTCTTCCTAGTCAGGGTAAGGGTGTTACACTCGTGAAGTAACCCCTGCTCACCCTCGTGGTAGCTTGGCACGAGCAGTCAGGCTTAATTCAGAGGCAGTGTGTAAAGCATTTGCACATAACCAACAGTAATACAGTGTAAGCACTACAAACGGACACCACACCAGTTTAGAAAAATAACCAATATTTTATATACTCAAGACAAGACCAATTACGACAAAAATCCACAATACTATACTTTACGAATGAATACTTGATACGGTAACTTCTTCTTTGCAGGAATAGCATAAAAGCAAAGTTCGTACGAGTCGGTAGCTCCGTCCGAGCCTACCGTGATGCTGAAAACCCCAGAGTCTAACAGTTCCAGCCGACCGCGTCGATACGGGCCAGCAGAGTCATGAACAGACTCGGTTACAGTACCTTTCTCGTTGCGGCTGGTACGGAGTGTACGAGCCGGTCGGGCGTTCGTCGCGGTTGCGGTGCAAGACGGAGCGATGCAAGGTGCGGTGTCCCTCGATGCGGTGCAGGCAGCGGCTCGATGAGCGTCGTGCAGACGGAGTCGGTGAGTCCAAGGCGTGCGATGCAGGGTGAGACGATGCTCGATGCGGTGCTGACAGGTTGCGATGCCGGCGACCAAGCCGGAGTGCGGGAGCTGGCGTCGGACAGCGGTGCGAGTCGGAGCGGTGCGTCGCAGACGTGCGAGCGGTGCCCCAAATGCGGTGCGGTCACGACTCTTGAGCCAGTTGCAGCGACCGCGTCGGTCGGGTCCGGCTGGTTCAGTGAAGCGATGCGATGCGAACTGCGGTGCCCACAGGTCACGGTGCAAGCAGCGGCTCGATGTTGGCGGCGTCGGACGTCGCCCACGGTGAGACCAGGGTTGCGATGCGAAGCGGGGCGATGCGGTCTGCGGTGCAAACAGGTCACCGGCCAGGGATGGATTCGGTTGACGGAGTCGGTTGCGGTTCCCTTCCTCTGTGGCAACTGAAACAGCGTTCCAGAAGCGGTACCCAGAGGCTTGTGAAGTCTTTGTAGTCCCTGAGACTTCTTAACAGGAGGCCAGCTCGGTTCCAGGCCCTTGGAGATACTCAGCACAAGTTTGTAGAAAGTTCAGTCCAGTCCTTTTACTGCCCAAGGCAGAAGCAGCAGCTGCAGGCCAACCCAACAAAGCAACAACACAGCAAAGGGGCAGTACTCCTCCTGGCAGCTCTTCCAGCTCTTCGTCTTGGCAGGTTCCTTGATTCCAGCGAGATCTAAATTCATGGGGTCAGGGCCCCAATATTTATATCCCAAATTCCTTTGTTCTCTGAAGGCAGAGAGGCCTTTGCCTAGTCCAAACCAGTTCTGGAGCACTTTGTTGACAAGTCTCCGTCCCTTCTTTCAGTGAGTAGGCCAGGGACATCAGACGCAACACAGGAGGTGGAGCCAGCATTGTGGAGGGAAGGCACTGTCCTATTCAGGGCCCAGGTGCGACCCCTCCCACCCATCTACATGTAGATTTTGCTATTTAGCCCTGTGCTGACTCACCCTGTCTCCTGGCATCCCCCAGCCCCTGTCACTCACATTCCAGACAAGGAATACACAACCTCGCAGAGGCAGGCTTGGATGGTTAGACAAGAAAATACCCACTTTCTAAAAGTGGTATTTTCGAACCCAGAATGTTAAAACCAACTTCACTAAAAGATGCATTTTATCATTCTGAGTCCAGGCATACTAAACTCGAACTTCTACCATGTTCCCCGGGTCAGTTAGGATTATAAGCTGTAATAATCAAAACTGCCCGTTCTGGCCTAGGGGGAACAGGTAGCCTTGCAATAGTGAAAAACGAACTAGGCTGTAATTCACTATCAGGACATGCCGCACACACCCGGGCATGTCCTACCTTTCGCGTACACCGCACCCCTGCCCACAGGGGTACCTTGGGCCTACCTTAGGGGTGACTAACATGTAGCAAAGGGAAGGTTTAGGGACTTGCAAGTGTGTGCACTTGCCAAGTCGACATGGCAGCCCCAGGCTGGGCACGGGCTCTGCGATGGCAGGCCCGAGTTACACTTTACGGGCTGTTTGCGTGGGTGGCACAATCCAGTGCTGCAGCCCACCAACAGCATTTGGTCTATAGGCCCTGGCACTCGCAGTGCACTTTACAAGGGACTGACACATAAACCAAATAGGCCAATCATGGAAACACCAATCCATAACACATTTTATACAGGAGCACTTGCACTTTCCCACTGGACCGCAGTGAGGAAAGTGCGCAGAATCATTACACCAGCAAAAACAGAGTCCAAACCGGGAGGTCAGAAAGCAAAAAGTCAGGGGAAACACGCCAAAAGATGCCAAGTCTAACACCTCTGCAATACAAGGAATGTGTGGGCTAACAGTGTGTCAGTGCACCTACATGCATTGGAAAGGCTAACCCCAGACACTGTTTAATTTTGTGGAAAAAACTTGCTATTCAAAAGCAAGCAGAGCCCACTAAAACGCATCCTTTGGCAAAGCCGTACACGCCAATGGTCCCTCACATTGTACTGAGAAATGAATTTTAACCCACCCCATCACTAAACATTGCCCTCCCATTAGTGTTTAACCTCCACCTCTTCATGTACCCCAAACTATTAATACTGGTATACCTTCCAAACTTCTATTCCTCAAACAAAAATCTCAGTGGACTTCATGTCCAGCCTGCCGTCCTAGGCCCGGGCTTTCTCTGTCGTCCTCTTTACTGATGTTCTTTCTCTGTACTTCCGAGATCGTAAACCTTCACTGCTCTCCCTTGCCTTAACTTCAGCTCTCTCTTCAGCATACTTCCTGCCTGTGACAATCATATAAGATAATACATATGCTTCCCCCCTTTTGCCGTACCTGTGTCGGGTCTTGTCCGTCTTTTAGTGCAAAGGGGGTGGGAGGTGAGATATTAAATTTGCTGAGGGACTGAATGATACTTAATGTACATGCGCCAACTGGGTGATTACACTGCGGGCGAACGGCTGCCAACATCAGGTACCATCACGTGCACGTCCCATTTACCAAATACCCCAACACAGAGAAGGCATTATGCCCCACTGCACAGGGCCTACCTTGTGAAGGGCCAACTCCTGACACAGTTCCATTTTGTAGAACAGGTCATTAAATTCGTAAGGAGGCATAGCTCACAATAAGCCATCATATGCTACAGTGCATGTGCTAACGTTCCCTACAATCGAACTAACAAATGTACTCTAACCCAGTCCCACTCCTAAAAATTGCTGTTCCCTTAATGTCTAACATTCCTCCACTCCATTAACGTCAAACCATGATTGCTAGGATATTTAATAACTCATATTCCTCAACCATAAATCTCGGTCAACTTCCTGTCCAGCCTGCCAGCAATAGGCCTAACTATCTGTTTTCCTCATTGCGATGTTCTTTCCGTGTTCTTCACAGCTCCTAAATCTTCTCTCCTCTCTCCTTGCATTAATCTGAGCTCTTCCCAAATCCTAAATCTTCCCTCCTCTCTCCTTGCATTAACCTTGAGCTCTTCCCAGATCCTAAATCTTCCCACATTAGCCTGAGCTCTCTTTTCCAGCACCTGAAAGACCCTCACCTGAGGTGTTCTTTGTCGCCCTCTCAGCGTCAGGCCATCTGCCCCCACCAGTTCTCCAATACCTCCATCTCCTTTACCAGATACTTCCTGTTTCCCAGGAGGGACAAGTACACCCCAAATTCCCTGAACATCAGCAATGTGTACTGCATGGCCTCATGAAGAACTAATTCCATATTCCTGGCCTTAAAAAAACTGGACATCTCCGTCTACTTATTTATGCATCCTGTTTATGGGCATGGGTTTGAGAGACACCCCTCCAATGACTCCCAGGCAGCAACTAGGACCAAAAACGACAGGTGGTTCCCACCTATCATACATGGTCTTCAAGTCTCTTTTCATCATCTTCAATAGCTTCAGCCCCATTAGCTGTACCAATTTATTCTCTCCTAATTGAATCAGTATAATTTCAGGCCAGGTGCCATTTCTTTCCCAGCTCACAAACATGGGTAATAGTTGGCCCCATCGCATACCCCTATTCCTTGCCACACCAGTGACACTTTCTTGTCATCCAAACCCAGCTAATGGCCATAAGGTTGTGTAAGATCCTGTAACAGCTGAAAGGATCATGCAGGAGGCAGGTAGAAGTGCAGAAATTCAGGTTTTATTCTTAGTAAGAAGAAACCCATCCAGATCCCAGCCAGTGCAGGTAACAGCCACCAGTCCTTTGAACCATTACAATTCTATCACCTGGGAGACCAGGACCTGTCATGGAATCCCTAGGAGCAAAGCACCATGACATCAGAAGGAACTATATTGTTAACTGGGATGTGCAGATGCCACACACCTTCCCCCGTTAACACAAAAACATGTGAGAAAAACAAAGAAGAGCTACAAGAACATAACAAAAGGAGAAAATATAAGAACATAGTTTTAAGATACAAAATCACTCAAATAGCTTGGCCTCTTAACAACCCTAGAGGACACACGTGGTGGAGCAAAATTGGCAGTGTTTGAAATCTTTCTAGACACTGAAGGCCCAGAAGACTCTGCTCCTTTGTACACAGATATCCTATTCAAATTCCATACTCTATGGTCTTGAGTTCTAACAGCATTTTCAAACAACTTTATGACACGTATAGGTTTAGAGAACTTCACTTTGGACCCAGGTTGTCTGATAACAACTAAGTCCCCAACCTTGACCATAGTATTTTTTGTGGACTTCCTTGAATCAAAATGTAATTTTCTGGAAAGACACTTGGCCTCTTCTCTTTTACCCCAGTCAGGAGAAACTCTCTGTGAACCAGATGAAGAGACAGTTTCTTCTAAATGTCTCACCCAGGCAGGTTCAACCAACGTACAAGGAGACCTACCTCTGAACAGAACAAAAGGTGACTCCCCAGTCGTGGTATGTGGAGTCATCCTATAGCAATCCACTTTAAGAACTTCCTCTTTCCAATTGAAACCAGCTGCCTTGGCACAAGAAATAGTTTCCTTCAACACCCTATTGAACCTCTCAATAACTCCATTTGTTTCTGGGTGGTAAAGAGAACATTTCTTGTGCCCGATACCTCGAACTTTAAGAAACGTCTCCATCTCACGCGAGACTAACTGCACCCCGTTATCTGTGAGAATGGTTTCAGGATACCCTTCCTTGGCCATAAGGGATTCTAGAAACTTGATGACACTTACAGTCTCAATGTTAGAGGTGAACTGCACTTCAGCCCACCTGGAGAAAAGATCTATTAGTACCAAGATGAAAACCTGTTGACCATTTGAATGAACTGGACTTAGTATGTCTAGTGCCACCTCTTTCCAAGGCCCACTGGGAAGATCCCTGATAACCATAGGCTGAACCCTTGTTATTTTAGACTTCTCACTTGTGGAGCACACCATGCAATCTCTCACAACTCTCTCCACATGAAGATCCATACCTGGCCACCAATAAGAAGACCGAAGTCTCTCTTTGGTTTTTGACATTCCAGAATGTGATCTGTGGGCTAAATCAATTAAGGTTTGACGAAGTTTGCTTGGTGGAACAAGCCTTGTTGCACGTAGTAGCACACCATCACAAACAGACATCTCATCCTTAAGGCCCCAAAACTTGGCAGCCTCTTCAGATGCTTGTTTCTTCGACTTCCAACCTTTATGAATTAGCGATAATACTTCTGAAAGAACGGGATCAGAAGACAGCTCAAGTCGCCACTGATGCTCATCAACAATCCCTTCACTAACTTCACACACATGAATATCATTATCATCACAATCTTCATCAACACCATCCCTTTCTACCTTTCCCACAAGCCTAGACAAGGTATCAGCAACGCCATTCTCTACTCCAGGAATATATCTGATATCAAAATCATACTCCTGGAGAGCTATGACCCACTTCGTAATTCTACTAGAGACAAGATCAATCCCTTTCTTTTTAAAAGTTTCACAAAGAGGCTTGTGATAAGTTTTTACCAAAAACTTGGTTCCCCACAAAAACTTTTAAAGTTTTTTTATGGCCCAAAACACAGCTAAGGCTTCCCGTTCAATAACGGAGTACCGAGACTCAGCGTCTTTGAGACCACGAGAAAGAAACATAATAGTCTTCATTCCTCCTTCACCCTCTTGTTTCAGTACAGCACCCAAACCTTTGAGACTGGCATCCGTTGCTATTATGGAAGTTTTTGAGGGATTAAAACTTTTAAGCTTAGGGGCCTCACCAAGCTTTTTCTTCAGGGAAAGAAATTCAAGATCACACTTCTCGCACCACTTGAATTCAACCCATTTCCTCAAGAGGGCTCTCATACAATTACTGTTCTCTGCAAAATTTTCAATAAACTTGTTATAATATTCAATCATCCCAAGAAACTTCATGAGTTCTTCTCTACTAGAGGGAGCAGACATACGAGAAATGGTGTCAACCAAGTCAGCCTTGGGAGCAATACCTTCACCTGAAACTGTGTGCCCTAGATAATGAATGGAAGAGGTACCAAATCGACATTTTTCAGCTTTGATAGTAAGATTGGCCTCAGACAGCTTACTTAAGACAACATTAAGACGATTCTCATGTTCACCATGATCTTTCCCAAACACAAGAATATCATCTTGATACACACAAACTCCTTTATAGTCTTTGAGTAGTCTTTCCATTGCACGCTGAAAAACGGAGGACGCAGACACAAGACCAAACGGCATCCTGACAAATCTGAATGTTCCAAATGGTGTCACGAAGGCTGTATAGTCCCTGGTTTTATTCAAGTTCAATTTGGTGGTATGCCGAAGCCAGGTCAATCGTGCAAAAAACTTTAGCATCCCCAAGCAAGACTAAGAGTTCCGAGATGTTTGGAAGGGGATAGCGGTCTGCTACCACACATTTACTTAGCTGTCTCAAGTCTATACATAGACGAAGAGAACCATTGGCCTTGCGGGCTGCTACCACAGGGGCCAACCAATCAGTCCCTTCCACTTCTTCAATAATTCCACCTTGCTTGAGTTTGTCTAACTCTTTTCTCATCTCATCCCTCACAGACAAGGGAACACTTCTTGCTTTGCAGCTAAACAGTTGTGAGTCAGGGCGTAGACGTATATCAAGATTGAACCCTTTTAGGCAACCCAGTTCATCCCTAAAAACATTGGGGAATGACTGCTTGACCTTAGTTTCAATATCAAGGGGACCCTCACGGATTAAGTTTACATCATCCTTTAATTTTATGGGACAGTCACTACCAGGATCAAGCATGACCCCCAAATCCCCCTGGTGAAACCAGCTGATTATGCTATCACCTTTCTCAGAAACATAAATCTTGCCGGAAGTGTAATGGTTCTTGTATTCAATGAGACCTACAAAGTAGCCACGTAGTGGAATAGGTTCACCACCATAAGCCAAAGGACGTATATCAGGTTTCAACAGTGCGACCTTATGAGCCAATTTATTTTGATAAAATAATTTTGAAATTATGGTGATCTTGGCACCAGAGTCAAACAACACCCTCGTGGATTGACCTTCTACTTGAATGTCATCAAGAGGACACGACTTACGTTGTGTATCAGAATCAACTTGGACAACTATTTGGCCACAGAAAAAATCTTCCTCTGGAATTTCAGCTTCAACACATTTGACATTGGAAGACCAACTCTTAGTTTTGCATACAATTGAAAGATGCCCCTTTTTCTTACATTTTGAACAGACAACATTTAAGGCAGGGCATCTCTTGTCATTGGCCAAGTGGCCTACTTTGTCACACCTGTAACATTTGAATGAAACTGTTTTATTCTTATTCTTACCAACCCCTTCAGATTTGGTGGTGGTTTTGGTTTCTTCCTTAACAACTTGAACAGTAGCCTGCTTATCTTTTTTAATGGTGTCAACACACTTGAGAGAGTGTTCAACCCTCTTAGCCACTTGGATGACCTCATCTAAGGATGGTTCATCCCTCAACCACAACTCCTCACGTATCTTCTCAATGTTACACCCTAGCATGAATTGGTCCCTGATTCTTTCATCCAACAAAGCAGTAAATTTACATGATGAAGCAAGCTTTCTGAGTTGAGTGATGTAAGCCTTAACTGTTTCACCTTCATTTTGTAACCTTTTTGAAAACTGATATCTTTCTAATATCGTGCTCACCTTAGACAAATAGTGTTTATCTAGTTTTTTTATACAGATTTCAAATTCGTTTAAATCTTTTTCTTCTGCATCTGTAAGATTCGGAAGGTGATCAAAAACGTCTTGCCCTTCTGACCCTAAACAGTGAAGCAGAAGAGAAGACCTACGCTCAGCGCTCAAACTTACGCCACACACTCTTGCATACCGTTCAAAAACCTTCTTCCACTTTTGCCACTTAATGGGAGGTTCACCAGGGGACATGAGAAAGAAGGGAGGAGCAGTTACATTCTGCATGACTGGAGGAGCTAACTTGAAGAATTTGTACTAGTGTAGAACAATAACAACAATAGTTTTGAGTAAGACACTTCAAAAACCTAAATGTAACCTAGAAGAGAAACTAGATTAATGAAAAACCAAAAACATTTTACAAAGACACCAAAATCATGAATAAAAAGGCAAATAATCACAACTAAGTGATTGTTGTGAGTAAATCAAAGTGATGTGTGCATGCCACAGAGGTAATAGCAAACAATGACACGCAGAAAGAAATGTGTGCGTGTCACAGCAGTAGACGTAAGTTAGAAACTTTAAAGATAATTGTAGAACTTATTGAATATAACGCATGTACTTTGCTTCTGAAACATGTAGCTGTAAAAATTAAAAGAGCACAGTGTACCAACTTTCAACAGCAAAAGAAAAGATGCCTGTAATTTTGTTTCAAAATGTGTACAGGGAACCAGAGCACATAAAAGTACACCCAAGATGGCCGCCGAAATGCTCAATGCTGCGTAAAGAACGTCTCACTGAAAAATAGATAGACGTTCTAGTGTTGAGGCGTGACGCGTGTGATGACAACAGGAGAAGACCTTGTCCCTGAGGACTCGTCGAAGTATGGCGTGCCCGAAGTCTGAAGAAATTCGATGAAGGCACCACTGTGAGGTAAGTTTCATGCACACTCGAGAAGGGAGATTTCAAGAATAATCAGGGCTCGAGCTGGAATTTCAAGCGATGCGCACGCAAACTTGAAAACATCAGCGAGCAGAGAGACTTCCAGTAAAACGAAGGCTCGTGCCGAAAGTTTAAAGAATGCGCACAACAAAGACAGAAATATTGCAGTTTTTCCAACCCTAATTTCTTTGCGCACGCCGGAGCTAGAAACACTGCAGCCTTTGTTCCTTTCAAACATTAAATTTTTCGCAGCAAGAAGAGAGAGACTCCCAGTAAGGGGAGCGACCCTTGACCTTGCCAGGTAGGTCGCTCCCCCGCCACACAGCTCCGCCTGTGGTGTCCTGCCCGCCGCTGCTGCTGGTAAGCTCGCCCCTCTGCTTGTGGCCTCGGTGCCCGTTTTGCCTTCTGTTTCCCCTCATTGCCCCCATTTCCCTGTGCCCATTTTGCCTTCTGTTCCCCTCGCTGCCCCCATTTCTCTGCGTCCATTTTGCATTCTGTTCCCCTTGCTGCCCCCATTTCACTGTGTCCATTTTGCATTCTGTTCCCCTCGCTGCCCCCATTTCACTGTGTCCATTTTTCCTTCTGTTCCCCTCGCTGCCCCCATTTCACTGTGTCCATTTTTCCTTCTGTTCCCCTCGTTGCCCCCATTTCCCTGTGCCCATTTTGCCTTCTGTTCCCCTCGCTGCCCCCATTTCTCTGCGTCCATTTTGTATTCTGTTCCCCTCGCTGCCCCCATTTCACTGTGTCCATTTTGCATTCTGTTCCCCTCGCTGCCCCCATTTCACTGTGTCCATTTTTCCTTCTGTTCCCCTCGTTGCCCCACTTACCTGTGTCCATTTTTCCTTCTGTTCCCCTCGTTGCCCCCATTTCCCTGTGCCCATTTTGCCTTCTGTTCCCCTCGCTGCCCCCATTTCTCTGCGTCCATTTTGCATTCTGTTCCCCTCGCTGCCCCCATTTCACTGTGTCCATTTTGCATTCTGTTCCCCTCGCTGCCCCCATTTCACTGTGTCCATTTTTCCTTCTGTTCCCCTCGTTGCCCCATTTATCTGTGTCCATTTTGCATTCTGTTCCCCTCGCTGCCCCCATTTCACTGTGTCCATTTTTCCTTCTGTTCCCCTCGCTGCCCCCATTTCACTGTGTCCATTTTGCATTCTGTTCCCCTCGCTGCCCCCATTTCACTGTGTCCATTTTTCCTTCTGTTCCCCTCGTTGCCCCCATTTCCCTGTGCCCATTTTGCCTTCTGTACCCCTCGTTGCCTCTCTCCACTCCCGCCGCTGCGTCCCTGCGACCCCGCCCCCTGACTGCCCATTCGCTGCCCCTGCCTCCCCGCCTCCCAGCTGCTCCTCCCTCCCACCTCCCCATATATGGCGGCCGCTGTGCGGTCGCGCCGCTGGCGCGCCAAAGGCGCGCCTAAGGCAAGCCCGTCTGCGCCCGTCCGCGCCTGGACCGCGCCCAGCGCCAGAACCCCTGGGCCGTGCGCCCCCGCTCCAGCCTCGAGGACCGACGCCGATACGATGCCACCACACTCCACGCTCTCAACCCCGGACGGACGCACAACTGCTTCAAGGCTGCCCCGAAAC
The DNA here is from genome assembly GCA_963921515.1 of Calotriton arnoldi. Lineage (NCBI taxonomy): Eukaryota > Metazoa > Chordata > Amphibia > Caudata > Salamandridae > Calotriton > Calotriton arnoldi. The sequence continues at coordinate 1,160,122 of CAWUFW010001141.1, forward strand.
ACACCCATGGTCCCTTCACCTGCCGGAACTGCAGCTACACCAGCCTCAGAGCCACCGAGGCGCCCGCCAAGAAGTACCTCAACCACCTCCGATGCATCCTACTGAACACCCGCTCCGCACGCAAACACGCCCGTCGAGCTCTGGGACCTGCTCGACACATCATCACCAGACGTCGCCTTCCTGACAGAGACCTGGATGAACGACTCCTCCGCCCCGACATCGCCATAGCCATCCCAGACGGCTATAAGATCACTCCGTAGAGACTGCATCAACGCAGTAGGAGGAGGAATCGCCATCGTCCACAAGAACACCATCAGGGTCTCGACCATCACCGACGACACTCTCAGCACCGCCGAACACATGCACTTCCAGATCCACACGGACCCCAACACCACCCTTAGAGGCACCCTTGTCTACAGACCCCCTGGGCCCCGACCCCAGTTCAGCGACTCCATCGCCGACTTCATCAGCACGCACGCCCTGACCTCTACCGACTACATCCTCCTCGGAGACCTGAACTTTCACCTGGAGAACAACAACGACAGCAACTCCACCACCCTGATCGACAACCTCGCCAACCTCGGTCTGAGCCAGCCCGTCCACAACACCGACCCATTCCGCCGGCCACACGCTTGACCCCATCTTCTCCTCAAGCTCCCACGTCTCCTTCAGCCACACCACGGAACTCCTCTGGACCGACCACCGCTGCATCCATTTCACCTTCCAGAAACCCACCACACACCACCGCACCCAACAGATCCCACGCCGCTGCTGGAGCAAAGTCACTGAAGACCAACTACGGGCAAACCTCGCTCTCAGCCCTCCCTCCGACCCATCCAACACCGACGACGCTGCCTGCAACCTCAGACGATGGATGGACGACTGTGCCAACACCCTCGCCCCGCTGAAAAACTCACCTACAGTGACACCACCAAAAGAGCCAGCTGGTTCACCTCGGAACTCCTAGCTTCCAAGCGTACCTGCCGGAAACTAGAGAAGAAATGGCACAGTGATAAGACACCGGACAGCCACGCAGCCCACAAAGACGCCATCCGTAACCACCACCACCTCATCAAGTCCGCCAAGAGAATCTCCTTCAAAGACCGCCTCGACAACAACGCACACAACAGCAAGGAGCTCTTCAACATCGTGAAGGAACTCTCCAACACCAACGACATCCCGCCGTCGCAAGCACTGTGCGATTCCCTCGCCACCTTCTTCCACCGCAAGATCGCCGACATCCACGACAGCTTCAACACCCAGACAGCCCCAACTAAGATCGATGCACCAGACCCGCCGCACACCATCGACCACGACCCCCTGCCAGCCTGGGCCAGCGTGAACATCGATGACACCATCAAGACCATGAGCACAATACACTCCGGCTCCCCATCAGACCCTTTCCCGCACCACATCTTCAACAAAGCCAGCAGCTCCATCGCACCCCACCTGTGCAACGTCATCAATCTCTCCTTCGAGACTGCGACCTTCCCAGAGAGCTGGAAACACGCAGAGATCAACGCCCTACTCAAAAACCCAAGGCGGACCCGAGAGACCTCAAGAACTTCCGGCCCATCTCCCTGCTTCCGTTCCCAGCCAAGGTCATCGAGAAGATCGTCAACAAACAGCTAACCCGATACCTCGAAGAAAACAGCATCCTGGACCCATCCCAATCGGGGTTCCGCAGCAACCACAGCACTGAGACTGCCCTCATCGCCACCACCGACGACATCAGGATCCTGCTGGACAACGGTGAGACCGCAGCCCTCATCCTGCTGGACCTCTCCGCCGCCTTCGACACTGTCTGCCACCGCACTCTACGCGCACGCCTCCACGACGCAGGGATCCGAGACAAGGCCCTGGAATGGGCCACCTCCTTCCTCGCCGGCAGAACCCAGAGAGTTCGCCTCCCACCATTCCGATCCGAAGCCTCCGAGATCATCTGCGGCGTACCCCAGGGATCATCCCTCAGCCCGACACTGTTCAACATCTACATGGCCCGCTCGCACGCATCGCCAGACAGCATGACCTCAACATAATCTCCTACGCCGACGACACTCAACTGATCCTCTCCCTCACCAAGGACTCCCTCGCCGCCAAATCCAACCTCCATGAAGGAATGAAGGCCGTCGCCGATTGGATGAAGATCAGCCGACTAAAACTGAACACTGACAAGACAGAGGTCCTCATCCTCGGCTCCAACCCCTCAGCCTGGGACGACTCCTGGTGGCCAATGACACTAGGAGCAGCCCCGAAACCCACCGACCACGCACGCAACCTGGGAGTCATCCTCGACTCAACGCTCTCCATGGCCAAGCAAGTCAACGCAGTCTCCTCCTCCTGCTTCAACACCCTCCGCATGCTTCGCAAGATCTACAGGTGGATCCCGACAGATACAAGAAGAACAGTCACCCAGGCCCTCGTCAGTAGCAGACTTGACTATGGGAACGCCCTCTACGCGGGAGCCCCGGCCAAGCTCATCAAGCGACTGCAACGCATACAAAACGCCTCCGCACGCCTGATCCTCGATGTACCACGCCACAGCCACATCACCCCCCACCTGAGGAACCTGCACTGGCTCCCCGTCGACAGGAGAATCTCCTTCAAACTCCTCATCCACGCACACAAGGCACTCCACAAGACTGGCCCAGCCTACCTCAACAGACGACTCCTCTTCTACGTCCCCAACCGCCAGCTCCGCTCCGCCGACCTCTCCCTCGCCACCGTCCCTCGCATTCAAAGAACTACCACCGGCGGCAGATCCTTCTCCCACCTCGCCGCCAAGACCTGGAACACCCTTCCACTAAGCCTACGACAGACCCAAGACCTGCTGACCTTCAGGAGGCTACTCAAGACCTGGTTGTTCGACCAGTAGCAGCACCCCCCCCTTTTTTTCTCCCCAGCGCCTTGAGACCCTCGTGGGTAAGTAGTGCGCTCTACAAATTCTGTGATTGATTGATTGATTGATAAGGCAAAGGTCCGCGCTGAAAGTTCAAACAAAGCGCATGCTGGGGTTAATGACACTTGATTATTTAATCTTTAACTCACAGTTTATCTGACCTTCTAATTCCTCAGGTTAAAGATGACACACACTCTTCACAGCTAAAACGCAGTTCTTGGCAAAGCATTAAAACTTCAAAGTTTGAAAGATAACTCTTCCTGAAAATGTCTTATTTTAAGACGTACTGCTGTGGAGATCATCAAAGTGAACACAATCCAAGGCAAAATATGCCGCAAACAAAGAAACAAGTCCTAGAGCCACAAAAATTCCAAGGATTAAAGAGTAATCTCGCATAAAGTCTAAGTACTGTGCACACTGCAAACCATGAAAGGTAAACACAACACAAAAGACGAGCCCGCGTCGGATATCCCCAAAAGTAACAAGGAAAGCGCGGCGATAGCTTCCAGTCTTAGTGTGTGTAAATGTCACAGTACCTTGTAAAAATGAGAAGTTGGGGCTGTTGGGTTCATCATTCCTTTCAGCTGCCGACTACGCCAGTGTAAGATCCTGTAACAGCTGAAAGGATCACGCAGGAGGCAGGTAAAAGTGCAGAAATTCAGGTTTTATTCTTATTAAGAAGAAACCCATCCAGATCCCAGCCAGTACAGGTAACAGCCACCAGTCCTTTGAACCAGTACAATTCTATCACCTGGGAGACCAGGACCTGTCATGGAATCCCTAGGAGCAAAGCACCATGACATCAGAAGGAACAAGTATGTTAACTGGGATGTGCAGATGCCACAGGTTGCCATTCCCATATGCTCCTTTGTCCAATTCACTATAAAGTGGCCACAAAATTCAGATCAACTTCAAGGCAAGGAGCCACTAGCAATCATCTCCTCACCTTACGTGCCCTCAAACAGTGACCAACCTCCACCTACCAAAACTCTTCAGTTTATCTTGAAACCATGGCAGGCCATGACATTCGTCACCACATCTGGCCTAAATGAGTGAGACCCATTCTTTTTGGAGACCATCCCTTTCCCCTTAGGCATTTAATCAGTATTCGCAATACTTGCCTGTTTGTTACCCCATTCCGTATTCATGCCTGAAAATGCACCACTGCAATGCACCCCTCAATTGTACATTCTAACTATAGGGAAACACTGGGCAAACCTCACTCCTGCCTGACTTCCCCACATACACTTGCATCCCCTTTCCATGCTGGTCTGTTTCACTCCTATGCATCTTTATCCACAGGACGGTCCCTTACTGCGCTGTGTCCATGTCTCACATTCCTTCACAATTTCTCGACCACACCACTCAAGAGACCCTCAAGGCAGCAAAAACCAAGAAAATGAAGATGGACCACTATAACTTCATCTTCCAGGGGGACATACATGCAGATTTCACCTGACCTGTAATTTCCTATAAACTTTCCACCATTATGGAGTTCTCCCATCTTCTTCCTACCCTTCTTTCTAGCTAGGGTGACCAGACGTCGGACAGTCCCGGGTTTTGGAGAAGTGTCCTTACACTTTTCTCCATATTGAATAAATGTCCCGGTTTTTGGATAGTGGCCTGGTTGAGCACAGAAATGTCCCGGTTTTTGTTTGAGTAGCGGGAAAGGAAATCCTTTAAAGAGAGACATTTTCTCTCGGGATTTCACTTCTCTTTCTACAAGCAGCAAGAATGTCATTGTGCTAGGCACCGGAACAACAGCGTTTCCGAACCACCAGCACAACCCTGGTCTGCTCACTGCAGTCAGAGGTCAACACCTGCACCAGGATCCATCCAGCCACCAGTGTGACTCTGCTCTGCCCTTTAAAGCGAGCATGTGGACTGCAGCAGAATTAAGAAACAGCCATAAGCGAAAAGGGCTTTGATTGAAGCCAACCTGCATGACCCCTCTCAAGCCCTGACAGCACCAGCAAGTCAAGACCATGCCTCCATGACAGAGCTGCTCCAGCTAGGCTCCCTCAGCTGCCATAGGAGACATGCCCTCCCAGCCTACAAACCAGCACTGGAGTCGCGACATAAGAATTTAAAAGGCCTGAGACATTTTCTCTTTGTTGTTTGGCCTGTGTTGTGTTTCCACCCCTCCCCAGAAAATACTGACCATTTGTTTAAACTTTCTTGGGCACAAGTCACATTTGGATGGGGTCCTTAGGGCTGCCATCTTTCCCAGAGACAAATATCAGCAATTTCATCACATTTTACATTTACTTTAAACAAAAACATCTGCTATAATTTTTAACATTGCCTTGCTATCTTTATTTAATTTACATAGCCATCAGGGGTCAAAAAAATATGGTGATAGTAAGAAAAGAAAATGCAACCGTAATTAGAAACTTGCGCACACCAGGCAGGAGGAGTGGGTCTCTCTGGGCTACATGGATAGGTCAAACAACTCTGCTTTTTGCAGAGTATTTTTTTTTTCGACAAAGATGCTGCAGGGGGGCTTACATGAATGTTAGATGTGTCACTGAGGCTTTTTCAGCTGCTAGTGGTGGTTCTGCACTCAGCTGTACACAGAGGACCACATGTGAAGCTGGCATCAGCCATCACCAGGTGATGTGGTATTCCACCTGCCACATAATTTAGTGCTAACCTGCCACATAAGCCTAGTGGCCCTCTATGTTGTATAGACAGCATTAATTAAACAAGCATGTAAATTGGTGCGTAGGAAATGTTACAAAAGATGTGGGCTACAAGGTATAGGAGTCACATGTCATCCATACTGCTGGCCATTATATGTAAGAACGTTTGGCCTGGAGAAACAAAGGGGCAGATTTACTGAGTTTTCACACAGAGCAGTAACTAAAGTTTCTGCGTAACTGAAATGGAAACAGTTTAACATTTAACAGTGCCATACTTCTGAGATCTGGCTCTGCTGCTCTATCCCTAGCGGTGGAACACATTATGCTGCCATGCACCAGTGCACACACGTTTGTACTACAGTGCAAGTAAGTGCTTGTGAAGCATAGGTTTTGTGTAGGAAGGGTCTCCCTTCCAGTACATAATACTATGCTTTGCTAAAGTAAAATACTTTTCCCTCTAGAGATTACCATCAAAATCCATGTGTGATTGCATGGAACCCCCATTGTACACCCCCTTGATGCAAAGTAGTGTTTACTGATATTTTACTTTATGGCTTCTTTCCAATGCAAATCAGGATTTGAGTAAAACCTAAGGCAACTCTTTGCGCTGCGTTTGCATCACTTTTGTGACAAAGTTTTTAGGCAATAAAATACCTCTCATTTGTCATCTGTAATTCTTCATCTTTGTCTGTGGAGGAGGCTGTCATAGTTCTTTTTCTATGTCTATGACAGCTGTCAAATAGTCCTACTTTTATGTCGAGGGTTGCTGCAAACTGTAGTCTTACTTCTATGACATGTCCTGGCTTTTTGTTTTGAGCATCTGGTCACCCTATCTCTAGCCCACCCCTCCATACGGTGCCTCCAACGATCACCACAATTAGGTTTGTAAATACAGAAGCATTTTCCACAGAATGCTATCCTTGCCAACTTCCCTAATAAGGTCACTGTCACGTGTCAACAACTGTTTCTCAATCATTTCCATTACCCGTTACAAAGTTCCCCACATTGTCTTTCTGTGCTGCCATGCTTGCCTCCTCTTTTCTCTTCGCTCTGTCTCATAGACTAGGCAGGTGAGCTTTCTCCTAACTGTAAAGCCCTCAATGTCATGGGCTCAGGACTTTAACTGGGAAGGGTCCTGCCGCTGCTACTTAAAAGAAGGGGCTGAGACGGGTCCCTATCGGGCTCTCCATTTTTGCCCTCACCCTCAGGGTGACAAATAAATCTAAGCTCTGCAGCAGTGCCACCCTTCACTGCCTTTGATGTGACATCAAAGAGACTCGTTATAGTTCTTTCACAGTCTCTATATTTCAGAACTGAAGCATTTTCAATATTCTATACAACAAAGCCAAAGTTGTTGCTTATTTATCTTACTCTACTAACAACCATTGACAAAGGCAACAGTCCTGGCTTGTTGCATGTGTAGTGTTACTTGTTGTATTATATCTCTGGATGCAAGGACAGTAGCACCAGTCAGGTGGCACACTATGCTAAGCACAGATTTTTAGCATATGTGTTTTTAAGCCATGCCCTTAACTACATCGGCCACGCCCCTCTGAGAGACCCCCCCCCCCCGAAGTTTTTTCATATTTTACAACTGTGCACAACATTTATGACTTCTCTGTGCGACTGTGGGAACTTGCAGGATGAAGGTGCCTTAGTCGGTTAGTTAAAGAGCACTTCTAGAGTGTAAGTGTTGGGGTGCAGGTGCATTGGGACTATTTCTGAAACTGCATTAGGTAGGCCTGTCAAAACGTTTTTTTACAATGGCGAAATCTCGCTAAATGTGCAGTAGGTAAATTTTGTAAATTTCCATCGGAAATCGCTGGTCCACAATTTGCCATCATTTTTACACATTGAAGACTGATTTGAGCATAAAATGTATAGTGGGTGACAATTTATCCTCTAACTCCTTTCCTACCACTATCTCAAGTGACTTTTTAATACCCCTGCGATCATTTTTCACACAAGAACCCGGGAAGCGAATTTTGTAAAATGTTCCATAACTTGCCATAAGTTTACAAAAAGTTCACAAAAAAAGTCACAATGCCACGCAACCCTCGAAATAGTGTGATTCGAGTTGATGCTGTGAGTGATCAGAACCTGTACACTGCACCTCACCTAAGTGAGCTGCTCTTTCCTGTTCACTGAATAAATGAATATATGGAGGAAAGAAACCTCCCTAGTCCATGGTATGTCTTTATAGTTGGAATCAGTGGCAGCAGAGCTCATTCTGCTGAATGAATCTACTCCCTCTCTATGGGATCGCCCACTTTTGAGCAATGACTTCCTCTACTTAGTGGTCTGGAGTTTCGTCAATAGGCTTAAGAGAGTGGATCGGTGGGGCCTTGGCATGGCTGGAACAAGAGGTGTAGTAGCTATCATTAAAGCAACAGGTGAGGTTGTACCCGGGCCTAGGGGTGTTTGCGTGGGGGGGGCGTGATGTTTTCCAATTAGAGATATCCTTTACTACCCATAAGAGGCAAGGAAAGCCATTTTGCTTGCATTGAGGCTACGGCACCCTTTCTACACCACTGGCTGCATCACTATCCAAAAGTAGCCAGAAGAAACGGTGACCCAAGTGGCACAATGAAATCCATAACTTCCTTGTTTGTGATTTTATAACTATGTCTGCACATTTTTAAGCAGCACAACTTGTGACCGCTGCACCCTATTTTATATAGGACTGTCAACATGTTTCATTGTTCCTTGCATTTCCAGCAGGGAAGGGATACACCCTCTTAGCTCAGGGACTTGAAACATCTGAAAGGAGGCCAGCACAAGTGACATTCTGGGATCCCATAGCAGATTGTGTTGAGAGCTTCATTTTCTTCTTTTACATCACTGCATGCCCACTTGCCTATACAGTATACCTCTTATGTTGCACCTTTTCTCGCGTGCTTAAGGAGGGCGTGGCCTTTTGTTATCATGCAACGGTAGTCAATTCTTTGCTTAAAAATATCCTGCCGGCCCGCCCTGATGGAGAAGGGTTTCTTTAGTGGAATATGCTGTTGAATTGGATAAGAAGGTTTTTCACACATTCTATACACCTAGGCTTTAAATGGGTTCGAACACACACAAGATTTTAACCTGGAATATTTGGGGGATGTCTTTGTCTTCAGCGGGCAAATGTTATAAGATACATACATATTTTAAGGCGAAGAGGGACACACATAGATATGTTACAGGAAATGCATTTGGTCGCTGAGGAGGGCTGGAGGCTCGCAGCTAAATGGCAAGGTCGGGTGGTCTCCAGTGGGTTTTCATCGTATGCTAGAGGTGCACTGACCTGGTTGCGTCCTGGGATCCTCTTTGACGTTTGTAATCAAATTCTTGACCCCGATAGTAGATATGTATTCACGGAAAGCTGGCTAGATCCTTATTACTAGGCAGTATATGTGTACCAAATACATGGCAAGCATAGTTCTATACATCTTTATCTCCTCTTCTCGTGAATTGGCTGGCCCATCCTACACTCGTGGGAGGTGATTTCAATGGGGTACTAGATGTGCAGTTAGACTGGTCCCAGTCCCCGCTCCAATGGAAGACAATCCACCCAACAACTAACGCAAGAGTGGATAAGGCAATGGTCATACAGCGATGCGTAAAAGCATAAACACCTAGCATTGCAGGAACTTTTACTACTCACCTGTCCATGATGTGCATGTTCCTTTAGATCGCATCCTTGCCCCCATAAACATGATGCCAGAGATTGAATTGGCTGATTACTTAGGCCGAATAATCTCAGACTGTAATCCATCATTGCTGCATATCTCCTGGGGTTAGGGACCAACACCAATCCCCACTTGGCGGCTACAATGCAAATCTCTTGAAGACACAGCATTTCGTGCATAGTTGGGGGAATTTATCGCGGATTACTTTGAGAAGAAGGAAGTCTCCACCAGCTCCCGTTCTATGGCATGGGAAGCATTTAAAGTGTTAATACGGGGCTACTGTATACACACTTCTAGCAGGATTAAGAGACATATTGATCCTCAATTAGGGAAGCCAGATGAAAAACATAGGGATCTAGAAAACAGGATGGCCTTCGATAATTTGTATGGAATAGTCCTACTTTAAATAAAAGAAGAACATGTTAAACTAGACAGAATACAACGCTGTCTAGGTTATGTACCATGCACTGCTTGACAGCATGCAGGAGGTGACACATCAGTTCGAAGGCTGGCCAGGCTGGCCAACACATACAAGCATAGGGCTCCAATGACTAACACCATACACTTAAAAGGGGTACATCAAAAATCTCAGGAGGCCATCAATCAAGTGTTTATAGACTATTGTAAGCAGTTATCTTCCAACCGTGATGACATGTCAGACGTGGATTTAGATGACTTTCTGAACGAGATCCCATCGCCTCACCTAACACACTGTTGAAGAGAAAACCTTTCTAGGGGTTCACTGATGCACCTGGTCCTTAAACCAACAAAGAAGAGATTGGCACGGAAGCTGGAATATCAAAATAACAACTTTATTAACCTCACATGAGGGAGACTGTGTCAATACAATACCCTCAGGCCACTGTATGAGACAATCTATGGAGTACAAACACTCTGGGTCTTTTATGCCCAGTTTATAGCTGAGTTAGCATGTAGACTCAAAAAGAGGCGGTACAAGTGTGCACATGAATAGCTAGTTACATATAAGGATACATAAGAATCGCTTACTCAACAGAGTGGGAGGGCTTACAATATTACTGACATTAGTTAAAATAGCCTGACAGTTACTCTAAGAGCAGGTGCATTCTAGCAGCTAGACCTTTCTGAGCATGTGCAGTGCTCTGGCTCAGTACTGAAGGAGTTAATTATAGTTCCTGACTCAAGTGAAATACAAGAGCAGGCAACAGTGAAGAGGGAGAAAGCACATGGCGAGCATATGGCTAACTAAAATTGCTGCCAAAAACAAAATGGCTTCAGCTGATGCTAACAACCATTGCAGCTAGTTTTCCACAACACCAAGAGAAACTTACACTAGGACAACCAATATCTCTAGTAGCGGGGAAAGACACTATATTACAACTAGCTCACGGAAACTTTTCAGTATCCTACTGGAGTTTCATGTAGCATTTGTGGAGTTTGGCTCCCATGCTTGTTGCCCAGTATTATGAGGCTGTATGATCAGGCTCTTGAGTGATGTGTCCTTCCTCCCATGACTCGTGAGGCTCTGGTCTTGGCCCTTCTGAAGCCTAGAAAATTCCCAGGCGATATGGCAGCCTATAGACCACTCTCTATATTAATGTAGATTATAAGATTCTCTGTAAGATATGTTTGAACATGCTCCTACCTCCTATGCCTCATCTTATTCACACATCCGAGAATGTTTTTATCCTAGCCACAAATAGGCCCCACTGACACCAAGGGTCCTTTTTCCAATGGGATGCTTCTGTGGCTATTCCCCCTCTTGGGAGAACTCTACATTTAAGTATCTGGGGATACAAATTTATCATATGGAAACTGACATAATAGAGGGCAATGTTAGGCTTGCTATTAGATCTCTTCACTCTCAGGATATCTTTTGGAGAACCTTCCACTTATGACGGCGGATTGTATAGCACTTTCTAATGATTATACTCCTCCATCTCCTTTATTTCAATGTAAATCTATTATGAGTTACTCTACAATGCCATTTCAAAGAGCTGGACAGCCTATTATTAAACTTGATATGGAATGGCGGCCGCCTTCGCGTAGAACTTGGCACTCTGAAATGGCAGGTAGATCAGGGGGGTCGAGGGGTCCCCGATTTCGAGCTATATTACATAGCTGCTGAGACACAATGCCTAGCATGCTGGTTAGCAGGGTGGCATGCTGCTGAATTCTCTGATGACAAGCAGACCACCGGAGTGGTGGGATTTGCTTGATGAAATGTCAGACACAGATTTGGATGACATTCTGAACAAGATCCTGTTGCCTCATCACCAAGATAAACTCAATCTAGGGCAACCTATATCTCTAGTAGAGGGAAAAGACACTACATCACAATTAGCTTACGCAAAAGCTCCTGTATCCCACTGCATTTTCATGTGACATTTGTGGAGCTTTGTGTCTCCTGTGAGTAGCGCAATATTGCCACTGATGGGTGATACAGCACATGCATGGCTTTTTAACGTAAGTGTCCAACATCCGGCTTGCTACGCTTTTCGCTTATATGGCACAGGGTTCCAATAAAACACTGACAAAGTGCGAGCAGTGTGGGCTCACTACAGTGGGAGAACTCTTTCAAAATGTAGCTCTAAAGCCATTGGATGCTCCAGTAACCACAAAAAAAAAACAACTGGTTTATTTGTAATGTACAGGGCACAAGTGGCCATTGTAGAGATCCCTCATATGGAATGCATCATTCCATATGAGGGATCTCTACAATTGAACCACAACCTCACAGCTACTTGCAGATGCTGCTCACTATGGGGACTGGTCATAGACTAATCACACGGCTATATATCATTGGTGAACTTACATACTGTTCCATTAAATAAGCTACATTTGGAATGGGAGGCTGATCTCGCTGCTCTATCCCCGGAAAACAATGGGAAAAATGTTTGGAATATTCCAGGAAAGTGTGCCGCAATGCTAGACACCAACAGAGCCAATACTTTTAAATGCATGGAGCATAATGTACCCATATACAATTAGTAAACTGACTTCTCACAGTGCTTTAGTCTGTCCACACTGCTACACAGAGCCTGCAGACTTTTTTCATATGATGTGGGGGTGTCACACTATCACCCAGTTCTGGCAGGAGGTTCAGGACACTATAACAACAGTGACAGTCTGGGAAGGCTAAATGACCTCTGAGGATTGCCTCTCGAGCCTTACCCCCTGACCTAAACAAGGTAAGGCTTGGACATAATTTGTAGACTTCTTGTTGATATTAGCAAAAAGATCTGTCACAATGCACTGGAAATCTGCCTCAAGTCCACATATCAGGCAGCGGGTTGCGGCAGTTAAGAAAGTCATGTCAAGTGAAAGCACTGTACTTAATAGGGAAGATGTCAGAAGTTTAAGGAAGTACCCTATAGCCAGAGAATGGAATGAGTTATGCATAGCCCTGTCTAAGACCTGTAAAGACGAATACGAGCCCTATGGGGCATATTTAAAAGCCCCTATCGCCACAGGGATGTCACTTTTAACAACGTTCATGTGGCGATAGGAGCTTCGCCTTATTTACAAAGTGGTGCTAAGCAACTTAACATGTCTTTACGCCGCCTTGTAAATGAGGCCTTCTTTTACGCTAGACTTAGCGTGAAAGGGGTGGGCAATGGGTGTCGCCTGCCGGGATACCCATTGATTTTGACGCTGCCCCCTATTTACAAGGGTGGCGTAAATAGGAGGCAGGGCCAAAATTAAGAACAGGGAAAACCTGCTCTTAACATGGTGAAACAAGGAGAAATGCTTTATTTCTCCTCGTTTTCGCTGGTTCTATGTGTGGTGCATTGTGCAGCACACATAGAAACAGCAAATTGCCATGAATTATTGGTTATGTGCAGGAAGGTGTGCCTTCCTGCACATAAGCAATGATTTAAAAAATGACAATATTCTGAGTTGATTTAATAAAAATAATTTAAAAAAAAAAGAAAATGACAATATATAACTTCTATGTGTGCTGCACAATTCTGGATTGCACTATGGTGCACGTGTACCTGTGTTAGTGCGAGGCAGCTGAATTTAGCGCCAGTGAAGGGAGAAACGAAGGGAAGTGCTGTATTATTGTAAATACGGAGCATCCCTATATTTCTAAACTGATGGAGCACCGTGTTAGCAATTTTGGAGCTAACCCGCGCTCCGCCAATTTTTTGTAAATATGCCCCAATGAATACTTGGCCAGTACATCCACAGTCCCATGTTGATGCCCACACATTCAGAATTAAACTTTTAGATTATACGTTCCCCAACTATAGACAGCGCTACCTCCGAGGCACAGCTCTCCCGTGCTGCTGCACCCCTCTGCTTCCTCCCCGTTTTTCAGAGTGATTTCTCCTGCTTTTCCCTCATTTTTACTGCTTTCTCCTTACTTTCCCCAGTTTTTCTGGGTGCTTTTTCCTGCTTTTGTCCTGTTTTTCACTGATTTCTCCTTCCTTTCCCCCATTTTTCTGAGTGCTTTGTTATGCTTTCTCTGTCCTTTGTCCCCGTTTTTCTGAATGCTTTCTCTTGCTTTTGCCTCATTTTTTACTGCTTCTTCCTTCCCCCCATTAACTGAGTTCTTTCTTCCGTTCTTGTCTCGTTTTTCACTGCTTTCTCCTTCCTTTCCCCCTATTTTTCTGAGTGTTTTCTCCTGATTTTGCCTAATTTTTCACTGCTTTCGTCTTCCTCTCCCCTGTGTTCGAGTGCTTTCTCCTACTTTTGCATCAATTTTGACTGCTTTCTCCTTCCTCTCCTCTGTTTTACTTAGTGTTTCCTCCTGCTTTTGCCTTGTTTTCTCCACGAAGCAGCTAGCAAATCCAGCGCCTTGAGACCCTCATGGGTGATTTGACGCGCTTTATAAATCATGATTGATTGATTGATAGACCGTGACTATTACTCTCCCAATGTATTGTATCCTCACCCTGAACACCCAGTTTCTATATAGCCCATATCACAATAAATAGTACGGGTCACTTTTCCAATTCACACATTTGTCCTCACAATATACTCTCCTCTGTCAGGAGTCATTGAAGAGTGGGTTATCTGTTTTGGGAATAGTTCAATTAGTTTATGAATGTTGCTCATTGAAAACTGGCACCTTAATTAGTCTACATTGTGGAATGGTCAGGGCCGGACTGGCTACCGGGCGTTTTGGAATGCTGCCGAGCTGGGGGCTGATTTCACTGCGGTGGGGGCTGATTTCGTTGATGGGGACCTGCGTGTGCTTCGAAATAAACAAAGCAAAACGAATGTTTTGAAGCACACGCAGGTCCCCATCAACGAAATCAGCCCCCAGCTCGGCAGCACAACAAAACGCCCGGTAGCCATTCCGGCCCTGGGAATGGTCCACGGCAGTGCCACGTGACTGTTAGCCGAAACTACGCAAAATTACATGATGATCATAAGACGTTTTACAACTGTTGCCATTGTAAAATGATGTGTTTGCTTTCTTTACTACATCTTTCACAGCTGCCAAATGTTTCATGTAACCACCTTTTGTTATCAGTGCCAATAAAAGGATAATAAAAAAAAAGAATCTATTGGGATATAGACACACTTGTTTCCAATAAGCAATCAAGTACAGTGTTCTAGTATACATGTTTCATTTTTTGATAACCTTTCTCATATTTTATGTTCACAGGGTAGCCATTATTTATAAAGATGTTCGTCTTTCTAAGGCTCACAGAGAAAAAGCACAAGTTGAAAGAGACTTTAATATTACGTGGCCGATACACGTGTGGAACAAGTTCTGGTTAAAAATATGCAAATTTTCTGAAGCGGTGACTGCAATTCAAACTTCATTTTATGTTTAGGATAGGCTTCAATAACTTCATCATCTCTTATCACAATACATTCTTCATTAAAGTCCACAACTGTACCCACGCTGATTTGAAACAGTCTATTTTCATGTCACCACACCCATATATTTTGGACGAAGGTTTGGGGACGAATGCATTCTATTTTTGGAACTAATTCCTTTTAACTATGAAAATGAATTTTGGGGCTGTTTGATGATTTGAATCAATGTTCCTTAAATATTACAATTGTTGATTTGCTATTGGGAATTACAAAACATTGGAAAAATTCCAAAGACATATCATTCAAGGCCTGGTGGTATGGTGTTTGTTACAAACACAGATTGATGAGACTTATGTTTCACCTATTGTTTAGCTATTATGCTTGAATCCTTATGGTCGCCTGTTACTGCTTTTCTCAACAATACGTCTAGATAACATATTTCCATTCAACCTTTCACTGAAGTCGTTTCTAAGCCACCTTGACATTTTTAATTACAAAGAAATGCTTTATTACTTATTGTTACTGTTTCAATATTCATTATCCACTGCTATATTGTTTTTTCTGATATTCCTTTGCATTTATTATCTATTACATCAAATCACTGGCTTCTGAAAGGGATTATATTTGTTTATTTTCCCTATTTATCTTTTGATCCTTTTTTCATCTCCTTAAAGGTATAACATAATGTTGATAATATCTATTCATTGTCATTGCATTTTATGTCTTTTATTAGCAGTTTCAATTTGTATGAACATTATATTTTTACAATTGTTTGTATATCTTTTATCATTTTTGTTGAAATACAAAATTTTGTTTCAACTTAAGAATCTCTGGGGGATATTTAGCAAAGTCTAACCCATACCTATGTTTAGTGGTCTAGACCAAACTTATATTTAACAACAACAGTTTTAGGGTGGTCTTCACATTACCAGCACTTCACTCATCCCATAAGGTGTCCAACGGGACGCTAAAGATGGTCCAAATATCAGCACTTGAAATTCACAGAATTGGCAGACTGATGCAACCCTTATATGAGAGTGTCCTTGGGCCCTGAGTTACCGTCTCCATAGAAGCAGTGTGTTCAGGAGTCAGGTATGAGTAAAGTAAGAATGGGTTGTTTTCAGGGCCAGTACCCCAATTAGCTCCCTCTTTACTCATCATTGCAGGACCAAAGTTATTTTGAATCTTGGGTGAGGTACCCCAAACTGCTTGTGCTGTAACCAGAGCACTTCAAAAAGGTACTAAGCTGCGGGGTAGGAGAGGATTAGTAATGCTTCTTTGTGTGTGTGTTAAAAGTAGGCAAATGTTGAGTTTCTATATCCTGCCTAGAACTACTGTCAGCTTATCTTATTTCTAAGTGTTCTCAGCTTTTGTATATGGGGAGTGGGTAATGAGGCACAGCCTTTGTTCTGGGCTGGTCCAGAACTAAGCACGTTTTCCTGTACAAAGTGAGCAGGGCCGGACTGGCTACCGGGCGTTTTGGCATGCTGGCGAGCTGGGGGCTGATTTCGTTGATGGGGCCCTGTGTGTGCTGAACGAAATTCGTTTTGCTTTGTTTATTTCGTAGCACACGCAGGTCTCCATCAGCGAAATTAGCCCCCACCGCAGTAACATCAGCCCCCAGCTCGGCAGCATGCCAAAACGCCCGGTAGCCAGTCCGGCCCTGAAAGTGAGTGGAGCCCACCAACTAGGCCTGGGCAGTGAACTCTGCTCTGTTCGCGAAGTTTGTGGAGTCTTTTGCACTCCACGGAGTTCCAAAAAACTCTGCGGAGCGTAGCAGAGTGGAGTTTTTTCCTCACTCACCTACGGTAAGTTGGCGAGAGTGAGCGAGGTAAATCCAATGCTAGACCGCTTCCCAGCGAGATTTCTTAATGCAGGCGTTTGCGGATTGGCGCTACCTCTCGTGTTGAGAAGCCTTCCGTTCGTGTTGAGGAAGCTACCGCTCGTGTTGAGGAAGCTGCCACTCGAGTAGAACTTCTACTCGAGCGGCAGAAAGATGCAATGCCCTCTTGCGCTGCATGTGATGCTGTTCGAGCTGATTTTACAGCGCAAGACATACACCCGGCGCTAAATGTCAGTGAGAACGGCATGAGGTATCACACTCCGCCACTCGCAGAACTCCGCGTAGCTTGGTGGAGTTTTTTGTCTCTTAGTAGAACTCCGCGAACTCCGCCCACCTACCGCCAACAAGCAAACCCTGAGCAGTTTGACTGCTATTCCCACCTGTTCATCTCCAATATGGGTCCTTTAACAAGGTGAGGGGAGAGTAATTCCCAAATGGAATTCAGTTCTTCTCAGTTATAAGTGAGCAGATGTTCCCAAACCCAGATTGTCCAGATGCAGGAACTCCGGACCTGATTTTACCATCTGGAACCTTCAGCTGGTAAAGTCTCACTTGGAATAGGTTGCAGTGCAGCCCAGTCCCTGTCCCCGGTCCCTCGCCCCAACCTAACCCTCTGTCATGTCTAGGGGCATATAATTCTACCTCCTGCCAGGCCAGACAAAATCCTTCCTTTCTCTTGCACACCCTTCGAGCACCCTTTCACCCACCCTCATCGGCTGCCACACACATTTATCATCTGTTCAGAGCCTGTGGTATACATCTGTGTTAAGCCCCAAACACTTGGGAATTTCATGCTGAATTCCCCTTGATAAATCTAAGTCTGCACAATTATTCTCCATTCAACAGAGTTTAACTCTTAATATGATTACATACTTTTAGAGCTACTGGGCAGAATTGCTAATCCCGGCACCCTGTGACAGACCTGCCAACTTGTAAACATTTCCAGCAGTGTGAGAGGAGGGGTGGGGTCTTTGAGGCAGGCACGGCTCCTCCGCTATGGCAGAGGAGCGTTGCCCCATTGCTTTCAAGCAGTGCAAAGTAAAGGAAACATAAAATGATAACTTTCAGCTATTATCATTTTATGTTTCCATGCTGCTTTGCCTTTGGGCGGGTCTGCTCTGCTCTTGGAGAAGGGCAAGGGAGGAGTTGTTTGCCCACTCCTAAGTGCACATGACTGTTTGGCCAGCCCTCTCGGGCTGCCCAAAATAGTCATGCGTACTTTCCCTGTTCTCCATGCAGACTGCATTACAGCCTGCGTGGAGAACATGCCCAGGCCCCCATTCCCTGGCTGAGCGTTGAACCAGGACACTCAGACCAATCTCATGGGAGCCTGGCTGTGCTTCCTGTTCCTCGAGTCCGGTCCGACGAGGACAGCAGGAGCAGAGATGCGGGACCCGGCGGTAAGGTAAGTTTAAAAAATATTTTTTTTACAATGAGCACCCCTCGCCTCCCCCACACCACACCCACCCCTGCCTCGCCACCCGCGAGCCATGCTGGTCGCCACTGCTTTGAGGGGCATGGCTTTGTGCCAAACACTGCTTGCGAGTCAATAATAAACAATTTAAAAAAAATATATGTATATATGTTCCTTAGGTATGATGCCTTAAAATTAGTGGTTGTGGCATTAATAACCTCCTGACTTGATTATGCCAATTATTTATACATTGTCCATACTAAAAATCACTTATGCAGACTACAGAGTGTTCAAAATCAGGCAGTCAGATTTATCTTCAAACAAGCTAAGAATTGTCACATCACCTCATTACTGAACAATCTTTATTGGCTCACGTTGGAACAAATGATTATTTTTAAAAATTGCTGCATCACTTTTAAGTCTTTACTAGACGAGGGCACTCAGTTCTTAAAACCAAGAATTGAGAAATATTCCTGGTAGGAAACTTCACTAATCCTTTTCCAATTTATTGACCATCCCTAAATTTAACAAGAAAAGGATAGATGATATTAAGTTTTCTGTACGTCTCCTATAATTTGAAATTATTTGCCCCTCTCAATAGCCTTTTGGCAGATTATTCGAAGTTCAGGAAAGATCTTAACACTTTGCCTGCCAGTTACCATAACCCATGAAGTAGCATATTTGCTTGGCTTTGTGACCTTTTATTGTTCCCTAGAGCTAAGAAACCATTTGGTGTAAGTGCGCTCTACAAATTCAGTTTAATATAGCATAACACAACAAAAAGCACACACAGAAAAGCTTCACAGTCTTCCACAGATTCCCTGGGGTGTTTTCACACCCTGTAATGGACGTTGACTGTGTATAGGTTCCTAACACGAGCTGGAAACGCACTCTGTGCAGGTCTTGCCAGCCCACCTTTTGATCCACTGTGTGAAATCTGCTCCTCACCGTGTGACCGTATGAATGGAGCCGATATCGTGTGACACAGGGAGGCAGTGTGTGTGTTGGCAGGTTCGCTGTGTCTCTACTCTCAACACATACATCCTCGCCGTCACTCATGATCAGAACCTTTTCGGCAATTTCTCTGCAGTGGCCATATGACAAAAGCTAAAATAAATACATAAGCAGGCATCTTTATGCAAGGTACAGCAGGTCCAGTACTTAGAATCCTTGATTTTAAATTGAAGTTTTTCGTTGACACTCCTTGTTATCTTGAATAAATGCCACAGCTGCATGAGCTCCTCTTCACTTGAAAATTATTTCTGGTAGGTGGACTTGCGAAGATCTTTAAGAACCCCGGGCCTTATTTATGAAAAGTGTCACACCACTGGGTGAAAACAGCAATGTGACACTTTTCATAGCGTCAACCTTGCAACAACATGGATGCACCGTATTTACTATACGGCGCTCCATGTCGCAAGGATTTACGGATGCGCCAGTATTCCTGACATATCTGTAGGTGCAAAATTGGCGCATTGCTGGAGTGTGTCTGACAACAGACGCAGCTCCAGAAATGTGTCATTTCACATGGGGCAAGCCCCGTGTGAAAAGCCCTGCATCACTCCTTACACCTGCTTCAAGCAGGCATAAGGATTTGACATAGTGATGCCCGAGAAGTGTTGCAGTGAAATCTAATAAATTTCACTGCATCACTTCTACATGGCTTTCCCGCATCGTAACGCCCTCCCTGCATACATTATACCTGTCGCAGGTATAATGTAACACAGGGGTTTACACAGTACCGCATCTGCCTAGATTTTTACTTTGTGAATTGGCGCAGCGTGGTGCATTTTTTACGCCGCAGCAGCTTCACAAAAAATGACGTAACGACTGCGTAAGGGTCTCATAAATGAGGCCCTGTGTGCCTTCTTAGCTATATTGTAAGGAGACATGCATTTTTTCTATCAAATGTGGTTTCTTTTGAGACATTGGCACATACACTCTCAAGAAAGGATAATTGGGGTCAAGTCAGTTTCCTCCTACTCATCCATGTTCAGTTAGTCAGTCTTCCTAACGGGCCTCTTCCCGAGAAACGCATACACCAGCTCGGCTCCTTTAAACCCAGACTGTAAAGGGTGTATCTCTTTAAAAACAAATGCTTGAAAATGTTGTTTAATGTCTGAAGCATGCCTGAAAGGTAAATTTGACATTAAGAAGTTGGCACATCTCTGCCTGCGCATATATTTAAAGCCGGGCTGGCATGTTGTGGCACGCGCGTGCTGCTGGGATCCGAGCTGCGTTATAAAATATCACAAATAATCTCGCGCGTGGCCCAAGGTTACTTATATTTTTGGAAACATTGCAAATGGGATTTTACTTGCGAAGAGCACAACAAGAGCTGGGGAGGGCGGGGGAATATTAAACGAAGTCAGGGTAGTCGACAAGACGAGGGAAAGAAGGTGGGGGTGGAATGAAGGGTGGAAGTGGAAGGAGGAATAGTGGAAGGAGGGTGTTGGAATAATGGATGAAAGGAGGAGGGGGCGGGTGGGACGAGAAAAGAGAGCAGAAAGGGAGGAGTTAAAGGAGGGGAAGATGAATAGTGAAGGGAAATGAAGGGAAAGGTTGAAAAGGGCGAGGGAATGTGTTACAGGAGGACGGAAACTAAGGAGAGAAGATGAGACGAACGAGGAAAAGTGAAGAAATTAATTGAATAAGAGGTAGTGAGAACGTACAGGATGAATGTGAAGGAAGAAACACAGTGAAAGAGTAAAGAGGAAGGACAGAGAGTTAATGCAGTGTGGGGGGACGGTGTAGAGGAAAGAGGAAGAAAGGTAAGAGGGTAGGAGTGAGAATACATTTGATATAAGAAGAATTAATCTGAGTGAAGAAAGGAGGGGAGGACGAAGTAAAGGGAAAGGAAAGCAGAATAGATAGAAAGAATGAGGTAAGGAAGATATAGTAGGGAGTAAGGATGGAGAGACAGTGAGTTAAAGAAAGCAGAGAATAAGCAAAAGTATTGAAAGTAACCAAGGTGCCACAGCTGTTGCCTGGTTTTACACTGAGGCTCAGCGGCATTGCAGTCTGGTGTAATGTCTTTACTATCGTGCTATCTGTAGCAACAGTAGTTTTATAGCGCTAGCAAACAGGCATGGCCTAGTGGCAGAGGCAAGTTACATTTCTTTGTTAATCCTTCCGGACGTGAGACAGTCTTTCTGAGTCTGACTGCTGGGCTTCACGCATATCCTTAGCAGCTTAATAGCTCCCTTGCTATGAGCTGCAGAAAACATTGAAAGAGCATCCTTGCTTTAGAGGGCAGCGCTTGACTCACTAAACCCAGTATCTGCCGCACCTTATACAACATACCAAAAACACAAAAGAACATAACATTAAATGCACCAGTAAATAATTGAGAGAGTGACAAAACAAACACAGAGAAATACGAGCTTTTACACGAGAAACAGTCGGTCCTCGGACACCCGCAGTGTCTGAAGGCGCAATGTGGGTGCCAGGAACGACCACTTTATCGCAGTGGGTGTAGAAGGCAAGGGTCTCAAGAGAAGCTCTTATTTCCCTGAGTGAAGAAGGGATGAGTTATAATGAAAAGACCACCTAATGCCCAGGGTGGAGAAGGGCTGGGTGTTAAGAGAGGCCTCCTTAATGCCCTGAGTTGGAAAGAGGTTGAGTCGTGCCTGATAGACCGGGTGTCTGAAGAACACCAACTAAAGCACAGGGTGGGGAAGAATCTGTCATGGTTGCTTCCAGAACAGGGTTGTCCAACACTAGAGCCATTGTGCACCTTCTGGATATTGACAGACCAATGTGTAGCCATGGGGGATTTAAATAGAGATCATTCCCATAGACAGTGACAATCCTGACAATCTGTCATGGATCCACTCCTTGTGGAACAAAGTTGGACACCCAAGGCCTATCTGCTGCAGTCTGTGTAGACCACAAAGGCACCATACAGAGCCATGTTGGTAGATGAAGTATGACTGAATACAGTCCTTTCCAAGAATGGTGCCAGGAATCTGAATGAACATACACAGATTCAAGCCAATAAGGAGTGGTCCAAGTTAATAAACTACAGTGTCCAGAAACAGGTGAAAGAGTGCACATTCTCGTAAACCCACAGAACCATATCATCTCAGCCCTAAAACCATTCTGCTGGCTACTTATCGGCCGAAGGACCAGGTCCAAAGGTCTGAGCGCGTTGCACAATGTAAGCTTTCCTGAAAAAGGTCTTAAATACGCTCAGAAAAGGCCCCATATTACACCGAAATTCTAAGTAGGTCCAGATCCTTCAAATCAATCGAGCAGAAATAAAAGGTTTAGACCTGGCAGCAGGTATATTGTGGGCACAGGACGCCACTTTCAAGTGCACTGGACCCCGATGAAGTACACAAAACACCACCTGCTCATTAAGGAAAACGCTTCTTTTTAATCAGCCATTAGGAACAGATCAACCTCCAATACGTAATACACAACTTAATCCTGATCAGTATCACTGACTTTGAATCATGATCATTATCTGCTTATGTTTAGGGTAGGAAAAAATGTCAAAGTTTTTTTTCACACATTAGAGATACGATTCTTGCAAGAGTTGTGTGGTATACATATTAAGCATTGACAGTCATCTGTGTGAAAATTATGCACAAGGTATGCCCTCATGTACAAAAGACACACAAAATTTAAGAACAATGTATTGTCTGTGAAGGGCTAGATTTACTAATTTTTCATGCAACGCAGGACACCAACCAAATTTGCTGCACTGTGTGTAGCGAGGAGGAAAACGCCAGCCTAGAGGTATATGCTTCTCCAAATATGTCCTCTACCTCCACTTTCTGACTCATCCCAAACCTCAATCTACTACTCTCTCCAATGCACTATCCTGTTTCTCACCCTATACCTCACTCAATATATCCTGTACCTCCGCTCTCTGACTCATCCCAAACCTCAATCTACTACTATAATCCCCAAAATAATCCTTTCTAAACTCTTCACTCCTCTACCCCTCCTTGCATCATCTCAAACCTCTTTTACTATTCAGATCTCCGAAACAAGCCCTTCTAAACCCTTCCCTCTAACTCGTCCCTCCTCCCCTCTACTCATCCCAACTCCACCTGCTGCTATGTTCTCCAAATAAACACTTTCTAGACCCTTCCCTCTTCTATCCCTCCACTATACTTTTCAATCCAACTAACAGACTCACATGTCCACCGCTCAAATTAATTTCATATTTCCCTATACTAATTCACCACTAATCCTGTTTGGGTTCCGGAGTAGCGTATTACTCACGGAAAAGCACTTTGACGCCTCATCAGGGGTTACTAAGTGCTATACAAATGCAAACCCTTCCCTCTTCTATCCCTCCACTATCCTTTTTCAATCCAAATAACAGACTCAAATGTCCACCACTCAAGTTAATTTCATATTTTCCTATACTAATTCACCACTAAGCTTCCAGAGTAGTGTGCTACTCACCGAAAAGCACTTCAATGACTTGTCCGGGGTAGTAAGCGCCATATAAATGCAACAACAATTACAATATTCACTAAGATTAGTCTGCTGCTGCTGTCATCTCCTGGGCTGATGCACAAAGAGGCTGCCTTGTGCAACGCCCAGCTTCATAGTTGTGAGTGTGCACGTCTACCTTAGGATTTGTTTTGGGCGCATGCCCATTCAGTACAAATTCTTTCCAGTACATATTCCTATGCCTAGACAAACCCTGAAGCATCACCTACATTGGATGGTCAGTGCTGTGCACTGAAACACACACGCAATGTGCGGGCTTTTTTGAAAAAGAAAACATTTCTCCTTGTTTTCACATACTTCAAGGAGGCATTATGTTTTGATACAAAGCCTGGTTTTGTTTTCTCAGTAGATTGGGTTTGTGTCAAAACCTATTGGTGTTTGCACTGATCTGTCCAAGTAGCTCCCCAATAATTCTCTCTTGACACAAAGCCACACATAGCTGCACAGAGCTTTTTGCGCCGATAAAAGGCAACCTTCTGGTGAAAAAGACATCTTATGCTGGAAAGTTAGTCCCCGTGCAAGGCTTTATGCCAAGGCAAAGCCTTAGTAAATCTGAACTACAGTTTCTAGCTCCACAGAGAACATTCCTATCACAGCAAAAGAAGCTGAGGTATTTACCCAGTTCCACGCTCCAGTAAGACCTTTTTTGCCCAAAGAAAGTCTCATAAGAGACTATAGCACATGTTATGCTAAGTTGCACTTTATGTTCATATTGTCTACAGAACAGTGATGGCGCCCTATAGAAGCATGTGAGGTATTAAGCTCAATGCAATTGTGGAGAAAAACATACTTCACTAATCTGTTTACCCTGATTTTTCAACATGAAGGGCATTTAAATCCTGGTGAGTGGACTTATGTGAGCAGTGGGGAGAGCAATGAGGCATTTGAAAGTAATGAGTAGCACAGCAAGCTGTTCATGGTATGGAGAGGAAGTAGGGCGAGAGTGAACTTTGAGTTGAAGAGAATGAAAAGGGGGAGAAACAGGTGTGCGTGTGCTTGTTCTTTTTACATTTGTATTTGTCTTAGTAGTAGCCTGAGGCAAATCAACAACGGAACCAGCGCTGAGTGGCTTAGTGATGTGCAAAAAACCAGGGGCGGATCCTCCCTGAGAGCAGAGGAGCTTTGCCCCGCTAACCAAAATGCCCCCAAGCCATAGGGATAAAAAATAAAATGGCAATAAAACTAATTTATTACCATTTTATTTTTCAACTGCCCATCCCGAACCAAGAGTCAGGATAGGGCGGATGAGGGTGGGCTACCGGGCACTAAATTTCAAAGTTTGTATGCCCATTTGGCCGGCGGTCTTGCAACAGCCAACCAGACATGCGCACTTTGAAACCTCTAACCCAGCTGTTTTAAGACAGCTGGGTTAGAGCAAGTGCAGGCCTCCAGTGCCCTCGGGAGCGCCAAGAGCAGCCACTCCCTCCAATCCTGGCACTGCTCCCGTGCAGCATGAGAGCAGCGCCAGGATTAGTTAAGGCACTAGCTGGGGCCCGCGCTGAACACAGGACCGCAGGAGGAAGACATGCAGTGAGGAGAAGGAAGTGTGGCAGGTAAATGGATTTTATTTGAATTTTTACCCACCACCCATTTGCCCGCCCCACCACTCCCCATAGATGCTAGCCGTCATTGCAAAAAACTGACAATTAGATCTATCAAAACTTGTTTTTGATTTTCAATCATCATGACTGAAGACCGAACTTTAAGCTTTACCAATCTATATACAGTTTCCATGTCTGCTTTGGAGGCAATGATCCGCATATTACATCCATTTAAGTTACCATATAAACATAATCGATTAATCATTATGGGAGGAAGGGCTGATATCTTTCCAATATTTACATATTGTAGTTCTTGACAAGACCACATAGATAAAATAAGTAATGCATTTTGGTGCTTGCTGGTGTTAAAAGTAAAACACAACACGTTGGGAGGCCTAATGCCAACTAGCATTTAATACAAATAACAATCAGCACAACAAAAAAATCAAATTCAATTGTCATTTCAACTCGGGAGGGTTCTCACTAGAAAAGGTCAGTTGGAGCATAGAGCTAAACCACATAGAAATTTACACCAATTCATATGTATTTTTTCACAATTCACTTCAATGGAGCTTAATCATATGGCAGAAACTTGTTTGATACTCTCAGCAAAAATGTATCTGATGAGCAGATGGCAGGATCTCCTCCCTGGGTAAGTGCAGGACGTCCTTAAGGAGAAGATATAATTAATGCCTACAATGTTAGTCTCATTATTCTCACAAAATCCCGCTTCCACCTGCCAGCTTTAAAGGCGAAGCTACTTGAACCATTAAAATTAGTAAGAGTTCTCAATGCCACAGGAATCTTCAAAGTGCTATAGAACAACATCCATTTTTGATTTAAATTATTGAAACATGCTGGGTTATGTATATCATTATTGACACTGTATTTGCATAGGAGAATACAAACATGATTCAGGCGTGATTTAAGTTTCCACACTGCTCTTTGATTTTCTTGAAGGCACACCCCAAAGACAATAGATGCATCACTGACCCTCACTCAGAGTTCCGCACCCAATACCTCTTGAATCATGTTGAAGACCTTGTTTACATTTTTTTTTTTAACTCAGGGCACTTGATGAACATAGGGAGGTCATCCGCATCCATGTCCCCTCACTTACCACATTTCATAGCTGCAGACTAGTTGATTTTTCTAATCTTGGGATGGGTCCAGTATAGTCTATGAATGGTAAAGAAGCAGCTTCTTTTATGAGGTGTGAGTCAGAACTCTTTCTTCAGATACTTGCTGTTTGTCCTCTTTCCAACAAGAATCGGGTGTTGATATTTTAGTTTCTTTGTGTTCTTGAATCAGAATATACCACTTAGAAATGTATTTCTTTACGTTTGCCACAATATTTAGTTCTTTCTCAACCATGGTAATTATGGCGAGATTTCCCATCAAAGCCACCTTTTCCCTCTGTGCAGCTATTGGGTAACATTTAAGCATTAGTAGATTCCACTGTTGTTTCCGCCCTTTTCTCCTAAATAATTAAATGTCATTATTCGTATGATCTCCTGCCCAGTGGTGGCTGCTCCGCTAAGGGAGGAGGAGCATCGCCCCATTGCTCAAAAGGAAAAATAAAATGATAATAACGTAACATTATTATCATTTTATTTTTCCTATTGCAGTCAGTGGCGGGGCAGGGCTGGCCAGAGCAGGGGGAGGAGTGGTTTGAACTCCCTAAAGGCTCATAAGTGTTTGGCCAGCCCTCTTGGGCCGGCCAAACAGTCATGCACACTTTGCATGTTCCTCACCAGGCTGCATTACACAGCCTGGTGAGGAACATGCACAGGCTCCCTGTTCCCGTCTGAACATTGCAGTGTTGTAATTGGCTCAGGGGAGCTTGTGTACCCGGGTGCTTCCTGTTGCCAGCCGGGACTGGAGACAGGAAGAGGATGGGGACGGAGGAGAGGCAGTGGCTGGCCGTTCCAGGTCATTTTTTTCATTTTTTTTTTTTCATTCCCCCCAGCCCCTCCCCTCCCGAGAAGGGCAGAGCGCCACCAGAACATCACTAAAAGTGATGTTCTGGTGGCGCTATCCCCTTATAAATATACCCCTGAGTGAGGTCCATAAAAGATGAACGTGCCGAAGTTTAGCTTTTAGATGTTGGCTGATGTCATACCAGCTCTTAAGGGAGCCTTGCATAATCTTCCACCTTATTTTTTAAATAAACATATGCGCAGCAAACTTATATAGAATTCCTAACTTTGAACCTTTATCCACCTTTAATTTAAGCGACACTTCCGGTACCTAGTTTCATCTAAGTGCTACTAGGGACAAATACATTTTCAGTGTGAGGTCCATAAATATAGCTAAACATTCAGAAGCACCCATTCCCCTTTTTTAAACATTGGATACATTTTATCCAAAATGGTCCATGGTCTTTATTACCCCAACGAAATGAATGTAATATTGACTATAACCTTACAACTGCCTTTTTACCAAAAAATAAAGAGGAATTCAGTCAAATAGAAAGGTTTACTTAGGCCTATAGACATTAAAACAATGAATTCTAATTATCAAAGTTAACTGTAGCCTGGTTCCTCTTGTCTGTAATGTCTTAACTTCCTTGTTCAATGTGTCTAAATTTGATTCTACTGTTTTATCTCTAGCAGATATTATTCCCAGTTATCCTACCTTAGGGGATGTGTCTTGTGTGTTCCAAATCAGGGGTTTCAGACTTGAGCATATTAACCGTTTTGCCTGAAACAGCTGAGAAACAGGTAAAGTGATCAAGAAGAGCTGGGAATCTTGTGCATGGAGAGGACATACAAATTGCTAGATTGTCCGCATAGAACATTTCTTAAATTCTAAGCTCTTTGTAACAAAGTGGAACTATTCCCTCTGACTCTTTGGTTTTAGTTACCAGTGATTCTATATCAGAGGTCTTTGACATTTTTTGCTCTGAGCCTCCATAAGTTTTGAAGTCGGCCCCTATTCCAAACTTTATGGTAGGAATTGGGGGAGTGGGAAGGGCAAGGCTGAGTTAAGGCGATATGGGCACATGAGATAATTTCAGAGGTACTTTTTCTGTAGCTCATAATCCACACTAAATGCATGACTTGTATGAGAGCAAATATATCCAACAAAAGCAGAAAATGACCAAAAGCACTACTCTCCGTAATTGGGGTGTTGTGAGCCCCTCACACTCCTGGACCTCATTGTAATTGCACCTACTGTGCTAATGATAGGGCGGTCCTGGGGTCCTGAGTGTCAGGCTGTCTCCTTTGCCTCTTTTACCCCTTCCCCTCCATGCCTGGCTATCACTCCTATCTTGAAACAGACTCTCTGTCCCTTTCATTAAAAAAACCGAGTTTCCACATGTTGCTACCCTGTTTGCAGCAAGGGTGACCTCTGCCCTAACACTGGCAAGTGAAACTGACCCCAATGAACTTTATGTAAAGTAAACAAATCTTAATTCTGAGGCAATCAGACCCTCACACCATTGGGTCCCACTGTCACTGCACCAGCGTTACTCATGATAGCTGATACCTTACAAAGCTGGCAGTCTCTGCCTCTGCCCTTTGTAGAAAACATAGGACCTTGTCTCCCTCTCTGCCATCTCTCTGAGGCCCAGCTAAGGTGTTTCCTCTGCCTCAATCTTCCCATCCCTTGGATCATTGGTCCGAGGTACAATGCAACACTGGAAGTGCAAGGTTGCACAGAGACCTAATACAAGCAAAGAAGTACATTAAACAGCCCTAATTGGGGTTTAGTTGTCCCCTCCCACCCCTGGGACCCAGCACCACTACACCTGCAGCACCATTGATGTCTAGAGCCGTCCGAAGCAGGCTGTGTCCTCTGCCCACTCTGCTTGACTATCACTCCTAGGCCTAAGGCCCAAAGTAGGTTGTCTGCCCCTTTGTGTGAAAACAAGGAAAAAAGTTCCACATCTTCTGTCCCTGTTGCTTGGGCCCTGTTCCCTGTGCAGCAAGGGTGATCTGGCCCTTAATGCTAGTAAGGAAAATTAACCAGCAGCGGACCGTTCAGGCGAGAGCGGTGGGGCCGGGAGGGGGAGTGGGGGGTCTTCGATAGACGACCACGAGGGAAAATTAAATAAATTATTAATTTTCCCACGTCACTGTCTGTCGAAATCCCCCCACCCTCCCCCCCCCCGGCCCCACCGCTCTTACCTGCACGGGCCACTTCTGAAATTAACCCTATAGTTTGAAGAAATGTTTTCATTGTAAGCAGCCAAACCCTCTCTTCTTAGCTTATATATCCTACTGTTGGCCATATTTGATCTAGCCTTCCATGTCACTGCAGCCTTTCATTCCAGTGTATCCTCTACTTTTTTCACTAGTCAAAATTTTGAAGTTTACTTGTTTCCCACCTCTTCAAAATACTTTCGACCAGTTTTTTCTAGCTCAGCTTCACAAGCTGCCTGCGTTTGACTTTTGTGAATTACCTGCAGGCATCCTCTTTGGAGTGCTGAAATAGGTTATATGACATTACTACGCATGCCGTTACCAAACATCCTTTACCACGCAATGCCTTTAACACACAATGCCTTTACCACATAATACCTTTACCACGCATGTCTTTACAATGCATATACCTTTACCACACATGCTTTTACAATGCTAGGTAAGTATATATTAGGTAAGTGAAACCTCTACTTTAAAAAAAAAGTGTATATATTTGTGTATATATATACACACATATATATGCTTTTATAAATATATATATCTCTTGTTGACTCAGCTTCGCTGGGAGTATCGGTGCTCTCAGGCGTGCGTTAACCTCATACGGCAGAGCCTCACTGTCACAATCCAAACCAGTTTACCATAGTAAAGACGGGTCACACTCACGGGCACTCTATAATCCTTGTTTTTATTTCCTATTCTTGTAAGAATCAAATACACAATGTCCCTACGCGTTTTGGTCTCGCAGAGACCTTGCTCATGGGTATGCCATTACAGAGTCAGGCACATTTAAATGCCATCATGTGCTCTTGTCCACTCTCACATGACAATACATTCTGGGAAATGTAGTGTATCACAAGTGCTGGAGTACAACTTAAACATAAACGTGAATAACAAAAGGGGGTTTCGTGCTTTTAACATTTTAACTTTTTTAACTTTGATGTGAATTTTTTTGATAATTTATAAATACCTTATTATTCATGACAACTTCAAGTTCCATAATTATTCAATATTTTCTTTGCGATTCAAAAAACTATAATAGTGCCATCTGGTGGGTTAATATCCACATCCTTATTCTTACTTGATTATTTTAAACATTAATATGAACAACTGCTGATACCCGATTAACCAATCATGCCCTCAAGTTGGCCAGCAGTGAGAGTGTGCACAAATGAATGAAAGGTGTTATTGTAAAATTATTTTCGAACAACATCAAATTTAGCAGGAATATAAAAATGGGCACGGACTTTCAAAAGAATATAAACAGACAAAGTGATCTTTTTACAAATTGAGAAGAATCAAAAATTTACGATGGATGCTAGAGAAGCGAAACGAAATGCCATCATAGCTACCGTCTTTGAGCAGGTAAATCTTGCTTCCCCTGTGGGGAGTAATACAGAAACTACAAAAAGAGGCACTGGCATCAAAAGTAAACTTAAATTATGGGAAAAACTATCAAAAAAGGAAATCAACAAATGGTGGGAAGTTCTTTCCCTTAAGAAATATTTGAAAGTGAAAATAGTACCTAGAGGTTTGAGAATCACCCTGATGCCAAGTCATCGAGATACAAGTAATGAACTCCTCCATGAATGGGGGGGAACATATTCTAAATTCCTCACTTGGATTTATTGCAATCTTAGTAAAACACACCGAGATCTCGCTACAGAATACCAAAACACAGCTCAAGGAATTGGAAAAGGACTTGGAACAACTGGAAGTAACAAATGAATTGAAAAAATTCAAAGCAGAATTGGAAAAACAAATTGAGAGCCATGAGGAGATGGTACAACTACGCAAACAAATTAAATTTCAGAGAGATAAGGGCATATATTCACATATGCGAGAAAATTTACTAGCTTAAAACAACAAGAAAACCTAGATACCATAACAAACACATCAAGAAGTCAATCTTCATTAACCAATACTGATTAGAGCGAAGGAGAACCAGAAACGATAGGTGCAAGGGCCAAATGCACTTTTTAGGCAAAATGAGGCTAGCCCTGCAACAATGACAATGGGAGAAAATCGCTGGGCCCTTGAATTACACCACCAGGGAAAGAGGAAGGGGATGGGGTCGAGAACGAGGAAACAAACGAGAAGAGGCAAAAGAAGGAATCAAAAAAGAGAAAATCGGAGTCAGAACCAGGAGCCAGAAACAGAAGAAAGCATAGATCTTGAACAACAAGAATTGAACATAATCAACCTGTCAAATCGACATATGGAGGAATCAGAGATTCCGCTCCTAAAAAGAGGGCTCAATTTCTGTCCTACGAGCCATATGGACCTTGCACAAACCAGGATAGACCTATACAAATATATTAGAAAAATTAAATTAGCAAAAATATTTGCTGAAAATCAGAAAATGAAGGATTATAGAAAGAAAATTGATGAACCAACTATCGGACTACTAGTAGAGGATACAGCAGGACTACAAACATTGATTGACTAGCAAGAGGAAGGAGGAAATTCTGAGACCCCCTGTCTCATCGATGACTGTCCACAATTAGGGGCAGGATTGAGTCAGAAAAAACCCAGTTCACATTACTATCAACAATTGCAATCAGGCAATAAAATAGATACCTTTCATGAGGCAGTGATACAAGATCTGTACAAATTAACAAAA
The DNA here is from genome assembly GCA_963921515.1 of Calotriton arnoldi. Lineage (NCBI taxonomy): Eukaryota > Metazoa > Chordata > Amphibia > Caudata > Salamandridae > Calotriton > Calotriton arnoldi. The sequence goes on from CAWUFW010001141.1 coordinate 1,192,129, forward strand.
AGAAAATGCACTATCAACTTATCCCTACAAGAATAAAAGTCGCTTAAAAAAAATCCAACAGGATGAAACAATTGAGATCAAAATTGCTGACAAAGGCGGCAATATAATAATTATGGAGAAAACAGAGTATATAAGGGAAGCACATTCACAATTGAATAATCAGGAATACTATGAAAACATTGTAGTAATTCCAACGTCACAATGCAAAATTGAATTGGAGGATAAGCTAAAAATTTGGACACAGATGAATCTACTGGATGACAATGAATGTAAATACTTAATAACAGATCAAACAGTGACAGCGACAATATATTTCTTACCAAGAATACACAAACACCCAACCAAACCACCAGGAAGACCAATCATATCAGCTAAAGGTGCATTGTTAGAACCTATTGCAAATTATATTGATTTCTTTCTCACACCTTATGTCCAAGACCTCAGTTCTTACCTTAGAGACGCGAGTGATCTATTACGAAATTTACAGGAAATTCCTTGGTCGCAAACCTTCAAATTAATCACAATGGACGTAACAGCATTATATACTAATAATGAAAACGATATCGGCCTGAGAGCATGTGAATACTTTCTTAAGAAAAGGAACATACAATTCTCCAGCCATAATGCAATGCTGTTAGAAATGAGCAAATGATGTCTAACAGAATGTATTTTTATTTGGAAAAGAAATCTACAAACAAGTTAAAGGAACTGCGATAGGTTTCTCGTTTAGTCCAAACTTTGCATGTCTAACTATGGGCTGGTGGGAAAAACAAATTGCATGGTCACCAAAAAATGACACACATGTGGAAAGGATCATCATGTGACTACTATAAATAGATGATCTGTTTATTATTTGGGATGGCACTGAGGAGGAATTCTCAACATACTTCATGATACTCAACACCACTAAAGCAAATTTCAAATTTACATATGACATCAGTGCATCAAGAATAAACTTCTTAGACACAGAAATATGTATTGAACAAAACATAATGCAAACTACTCTACACAGAAAAAAGACCAACCAATGCAATATTACACGCTGACAGTTTATCAATCTTCACTGATCAATAGCATCCCATATGGTGAATTTTTAAGGATTTGCAGAATATGCACATTGGACGGAGCAAAGCATTGACGCTGAGGCCACGATGCGTCGATCTTTTCCATGCAGTTGGGTCACTGCATTGTCGTTGAGCTTTGCTGAGGTGAAGGCAATGCCTTGTCGCCAAGCCGCTCAGAGCATCACTGTCGGGCCGCGCAGACTGTAGAACCACTGTCGTCGAACAGCCTCTGCGTCAGCATCGAAGGGCGATGCATCAGTTCCGATTGGTGCAAAGGTGATGATACATCGGTATTGTAGAAAACAGCTGCATAACCCACTTCTGAGGCCCAGATCTTGGAGAGGGCATCTCAGGCAAGGATAGGACTCACAGAAAGCAGATTTCAGCAGCACCAGCAGAATTGCAGGCAGGTTTTTGTGTCCATCAGACTTCAGAAAACAGGAGGCAAGCCAGCAAGCCCTTCGAGATCATTTGAGGGGAAGGCAAAGTCCAGCTCTCCTTCAGCAGAGTCAGGGAGCAACAGGCAGCAGGGCAATAAGCAGAAAAGCAGTCCTTCCACAAAAGCAGTCCAGTTGAGTCCTTTAAGCAGTGCAGCAGTCCTTCTTACAGAGATTCATTTCAAGATACAGAAGTGTCTGATTTTGGGGGGTCTGAGACCCAGTACCTTTGAGTCCCTAATGTCAAAGCAGCTCTCAGAAGTGCACACGGATCCCTTTCAACCCAGTCCTGTCTGCCAGGCTATCTGTAGATGGTAAATTAGTGCTTTGTGGGTGGACATGACACTACCTATTCAATCAATCAAGGAATTTTAAAGTGGGTGAGGGTCTCAAGGCGCTGGGGGGGAGCAGCTCCGGTTAGTCGAAGAGCCAGGTCTTGATGGTCTTCCTGAAGATGTGCAGGGTGGGGGCGCGTCTGATGTCGATCGGGAGCTCGTTCCAGGTCTTGGCTGCGATAGAGGGTGTTTCCGTAGTCTGTCTGCTGGTTATGAGTGCGTGGGTGACGATCTTCCTTGATTCGGGGGGGGGATCCATTTGACGGTCTTCCGGAGGATGCCGAGGGTGTTGAAGCAGGTGGAGACAACGGTGTTGACCTGTCGGGTCATGGAGAGGGAGGAGTCGAGTACGATGCCAAGGTTCAGGGCATGGTCTGTGGGGTTGGTGGGGCTGCTGAGGGCGGTGGGCCACCAGGTGTTGTCCCATGCAGAGGGGGAGGGTCCGAGGACAAGGATCTCTGTCTCTTCTGAGTTGAGCTTCAGGCAGATGCTGCTCATCCAGGATGCGACTTTCTTCATTCCTTCCTGGAAGTTAAGTCTGGTGGTGATGGGGTCCTTGGTGAGGGAGAGGATGAGCTGGGTGTCGTCAGCGTAGGATACTATGCTGAGTCTGTGATGTCTGACGTTGGCGGCGAGGGGGGCCATGTAGAAGTTGAAGAGCATTGGGCTGAGTGATGATCCTTGGGGTACTCCGCAGTTGGTCTCTGTGGATTCAGAGAGGAAGGGTGGAAGTCTGATTCTTTGGGTTCTGCCGGTGAGGAAGGAGTGGAGCCAGTCGAGGGCGGTTCCCTGTATGCCGGCGTTATGGAGACTGGTGGTGAGCGTGCGGTGGGAAACGATGTCGAAGGCTGCAGGGAGGTCTAGTAGGCTCAGGGCCGCGGTGTATCCTTGGTCGAGGAGGGTGCGGATGTCATCTGTAGCGGCGAGTAGGGCCGTCTTAGTGCCGTTGTTGCTGTGGAAACCGGATTGGGAAAGGTCGAGGATGGAGTTCTCTTTGATGAATTTCGTTAGTTGAACGTTGACGGTCTTCTCGGCGACTTTGGCCACGAAGGGGAGGAAGGAGATGGGTCGGTAGTTCTTGAGGTCTGTGGGGTCTGCTGAGGGCTTCTTGAGTAGGGGGCTGACTTCTGCATGTTTCCAGTCAGCAGGGAAGGTGCTGGTTTCGAAGGTGGTGTTGATGGTTCATTGTAGTTCCGGTGTGATAGCGGCGGCGAATCTGTGGGGGGCAGGGGTCAGTGGGGGCTCCTAAGTGAATGCCTTTCATGGTCGATGTGGTTTCTTCGGTGGTGATTGGAGTCCAGGAGGAGATTGTGGGCTGGTAGGTGTTGCTGGAAGGGGGAATGGTTTCTGAGTTAGGTGTCTGTTCATTGAAGTCATAGTAGAGGCACTTGATTTTCAGATGGAAGTAGGAGCTGAGCTTGTTGCAGAGGTCCTGGGAGGGGGTGATGTTGGTGGTTTCGCTGGTGGGTTTCATGAATTCCGGGATGATGCTGAAGAGTTCCTTTGAGTTGCTAGAGTTGGCCAGGATTTTGTCTTGGATGAAGGTCCTTTTGGTGGATCTGATGCGTTGGTGGTATTCTGTCATGGCGTTCTTGTAGGTGGTGCGGTCTTCCGAGGATGTGCTGTTTCTCCAGTTCTTCTCGAGCTGTCTGCAGGTGCGTCTGGATTCTTGGAGGTTGGCGGTGAACCAGGTGGCTTTTCTGGGCCTCTGTCTGTCGGGGTTATGTAGGGTAGCGAGCTAGTCTGCGCAGTTGGTGATCCATCTGTGAAGTTCTTTGGCTGCGAGGTTGGCGTCGGTCGGGGTGGAGGAGGCATCGCGGTTGAGGGTGGAGTTGAGCTGCTCCTCGGTTACTTGCTCCAGTTCCTTCCTGGAGGGCTGGGTGCAAGTTTGGCGGCGGTGGGTTTGTCGACGTAGAAGTGTACGCAGTGGTGGTCCGTCCAGGGGGGTTGCGTGGTGTGGCTGAAGTGGATGTTGTTACCTCCTGCAAAGATGGGGTCGAGGGTGTGTCCTGCCTTGTGGGTGGGGGTGGTGATGGGTTGCTTCAGTCCGAGGTTGTCGAGGTTGTCCAGGAGGGTGGCGGAGTTGGGGTCGCTGAGGTTGTCGAGGTGGAAGTTGAGGTCTCCAATGAGTATGCAGTCCATGGAGGCGATGGCGTGGGACGCGATGAGGTCGGCGATGACTGTGATGAATGCGGTTTGTGGTCCGGGAGGTCTGTAGGCTAGGGTGCCTCGTAGCATCGTTCTGGGGCTGGTCTGGATCTGGAAATGGAGGTGTTTGGAGGTGGGCAGGCTGTCGCTCGAGCTGGTGAGTCAGAGGGAGCTCTTGTGTGCTTTGGCAAGACCTCCTCCTGGGCGGTTGGGGCGGGCCTTCCTCTGGATCTTGCATCTGTCGGGGATGGCAGTGGTGATGGCGGCGGCGGAGGTGGAGTTGGTCCAAGTTTCTGTGAAGGTGACGTCTGGCAAGAGGGTGTCTAGGAGGTCCCAGATCTCTACAGTGTGTCTGTGCAGGGAGAGCACATTGAGGAGGATGCATCTCAGGGCTTCGGGGGTGCTGGCCGTGGGGGAGGGGAGGGTGGTGAAGGTTTGGCGGCAGTGACGGCAGGCGAGTTGGCCGTGGGTGGTGTTCGGAGTGGACAGCTGGCAGTTCCTTCTGGGGTTGAGTGTGAGGAGGGCAGCTGAGTCGTAGCAGTGGGTGGTTGGAGATCCAGGGTCCCTGGCGCTGGTTGCGGTCGGGTCACGGACGGGCGCAGACGGGCTTGCCTTTGGCATGCTTTTGGCGTTCCAGCGGCGTGCCCGCTGCATGCAGCCACCATTAAATAAGGAAGCGCTGCTGGGAGGCGGGGAGCGGGAACAACAGGGGGGAGGGGCTGCGGGGGAGCAGCGGCATGAAAAAGGGCGGCAAAAGTGTGCAAGGAGGAAAAAAACAAAGGCACAACAACAAGCAAAAAGGGCAGAAAAGGGCAAAAATAATCGTCAGCAGAATCACAAACAGAATCACTAACAGCGGGCACAATCAAAACAGACAGCAGGCACAATCAATACGGGAGACAGACAGAAAAGACAAGGTGGGCACAGCACGCAGACCAACAACAGCGGGACAGCAGGCCCTGAACACCTACCAGGAGAGAGGTGTTGGGGCCAACGGCAGGTGACGTAACAGCAGAGCTGCTGGGGCAGTGAGCGGGACTCTGGCCGGGAGGTAAGTGTAAGTGTCAGACCCTACCATTCCTCCCTGCCTAGGAAGGCCCATCAGAATGCAGATGTACTCAGATGAGCAATCAGAATGCAGATGAGCCTCACCTTCCTGTGTTTCTGGATTTCTAGAGGGAATGCAGAAAGTGTAGCTGTCACCCAACCCAGACGTGTATTGGAGACAGGCTGTAAGACACAAAAGAGCTAAGAGCAGAGAAATGTCCACTTCCTAAAAGTGGCATTTCTAAAATAGTAATGTTAAATCCAACTTCACCAGTAAGGAGGATTTATCATTACCATTCCAAACATATGAAACATAAAAAGCCACACCTCTCTGATCAGGAATTACACATTAAAAGTGCATTAAGGAATTCCCAATGCTGGCCTATGAGAGGGGTAGGCTTCACAGTAGTAAAAAAACTAAATAGGCTGTTTGTCACTTCTAGGACTTGCAAAACATAAACATACATATCCTACCTTTTACTTACATGGCACTCTGTCCTTAGGGTGACTTAGGGCCCACCTTAGGGGTGACTTGTATGTAATTAAAGGGGTATTTTAGGCTTGGCAAGAAGTTTTTAATACCAAGTTGAAGTTGCAGTAAACTGCACACACAGGCACTGCAGTGGCAGGCCTAAGACAGGTTTGAAAGGCTACCTCTGTGGGTGGCAAAACCATTGCTGCAGCCCACTAGTAGCATTTGAAGTACACGCCCTTGATATATGGTATACCACTTTACAAGGGACTAACCTGTACAACAAATATGCCAATCAGGTATACACTAATGTCATCATTATTTTACAATTCAGAGCACAACAATAGAGTGATTTTGATCCGTCACTGTTACAGATCCAATTTTAATTTGTAAAGCACTCCAAAATAGCATAAATTCAAACAAAATCCATATGTATACAAAATTAATAGCCCAGAGGTCTGTTGACACGTAGGTTGATAGATGAAGCACACAGCCGACACGTTTTTCGTCACGTTGATGACTTTTTCAAGCCTGTTAAAGGTAAGTATGAAACTTCAGAATACAAATGAAACTTCTGTTTAACTGTCTTGGTGTTACACATCCCTGAGTACGCGTGTGAATTCACCATAACGTGCAGATGAGCAACATGCAGTGTCCATAGTAAGTGGTACCTTAGATGAACCACGCCAAGAAAGGCCGTGAGAAAAGATACACACTGTGGCTTGTTTTACTTCAAGAAAACGTAGAAGAGCAAGAAAATCGAAATGGAAAGAGAAAAAAAAGTAACCAAATAAAAACACCCAATAATAGCATGTCTCTTTAAGAGAGTACACAGGTCTCATATTAGAAACTCTCCCGTTCATACCAACGTATGAACCGAGAAACACCAACAAAAGTTTATTAAGTTCTAGTCAGGACTATGATTAAAATACCTTGAAAACGTTATGACCCAGTTTGTCCTATTCAAATCAAGGGTTTTGACCTCAGGAGCCCCCTTTGCATTCAGGAGGAGTATGTGATAAATACAACCCCTAGGAAGTCGAGGCTACGGGTGGATCCAATGTTGGATCTAATTGCCACCTCCCATAAAAAACCTAATGCTGAAAGAGGAAGATGTAGAACTTCACTGGGAGAAAAAATGCATTTAATCATATTTAGAAGAAGTATTTATTTTTTTCTAAGTATCATTTGTCATGCATGAAAATATAATCTAATTTGTAAAAATTCCAAAGTCACCCTACCATAACTGTGTCATAGTAAGCAGAGCTGAAGTACCTAATTCACATTCTAATGCTCTTATACATCATTTAACCAAAATCTTCAGGATGAAAATTTGTGTTGAGTAACTGGTATCTGTACCGGGAGCCGCAACCCCACCGAGTAGAAATCCAAATCAATATAAGCCATCAGTCTCTATACACATATTCTACATAGTCAAAATCACTCGTTTCACCTCAAACCAATAAGCCATGTTGTATGACTATTAATGGATTAAAGAAGCTGATCAGGCAGAGTTCTAAATCCGCTATGGGTGAGTTCTCGCTTCGTCAATTGCCATAACTGTACCCCCAGTCGATATTTAAGTGGATACTTGTCTTTGTATTTTAGTCTGCTACTCTTGCTCGTTTACAGGACTCCCCTTACTGGATAATGGGCTAACGTATGCCCACGTTACTTTCTTGAAACTCTTTTTTTCACCCTAAACTGAGAGGTGAAATATAGATAATTAGGAGGTAAGAGAGGACATCATTTATTGGTCCGCCACGTTCACATTCTTCGTTTTTGTATTATTGCTATAATAGCAAATGATTTAGAACTCTGCCTGATCAGCTTCTTTAATCCAACATTATTATCTGCACTTTATGGTGAATTCAGAAGTGTACTCTGGGATGGATAACAGCAAGACAGTTAAACAGCAATTTTGTTTGTATTCTGAAGTATCATACTTACCTTTGTTAACAGCCTTGAAAAAGTCGTCAACACGATGAAACACGTGTAGGCTGTGTGCATCATCCATCAACCTACGTGTCAACAGACCTTTGGGATATTAATTTTGTATACATATGGACTTTGTTTGAATGCTGTTTCGGAGTGCTTTACAAATTAAAATTGGATATGTAACATTGGCGGATCAAAATCACTCTATTGTTGTGCTCTGAATTGTAAAATAATTTTGTATATATGTGGAAATATTTCCATATTTTAATGCACACTACTCGGATAGGATAGTGTCTATTCATATGAGCACACTATACTTATTTCTACATTACATTTACCTACTTAACAGAGGTGCTGACACCCTGTTGTTACCACTGCCATCTTGCCTCTTATTTGACTAATGTCATCATGTTTAGGGAAGAAGCACATGCTCTTTAGCACGGGTCAGCAGTGGTAAAGTGCTCAGAGTCCTAAGGCCATGAAAAAGAATCAGCAAAAATGAGAAGCAAAAGGCAAAAAGTCTGGGGAAAGACCACCCTAAGGATAACAGGTCTAACATGGTCCTTATGTGTCTTGTCACTAGGCATGCAAAGCTTACAATTCCTAATGTGTCTGTCCGTGCGCTGGACTACTCTCTCTAGAGTTCTCAGAAAGCGTTCAACAATGCTGTTGGCCTGTGGCCAGAGAGGAGTGCTTTTCTGATGGTTGACATTCATGTTAGTAAGAAACTCTCTAAACTCTCGGCTGTTGAACGCTGGGTTGTTGTTGGACTTAAGAATGGAGGGGACACCCCACGTTACAAAAATTTCATTTAGGGTCCCAATTACTTTGTCATGCTTGGTCGACGACAGGTCTTCCACCTTTGGAAATTGGGAGTACTAGTCAACCACTATCATTAAATGATGTCCTTTGGTCAGGGGTCCAAAGAAATCTACTGTAATCCTCTCACTTGCTTCGGGAGATCAGATATAACTAATGGATGCTGCGTTGTTTTGGGAGACACGCAGTTGCACAAATGACAGGCCTTAAACTCTCTCCGAACTCTTTCGTCAAGACTATGAAACCCTACACGATCTCAAAGAGCTCTCTAGGTGGCGACAATGCCATGATGACTCTCATGGGCCAGTTCAATGACTTGTTGCTGCAAGCTTTCTGGATTGACAATTCTAGAACCTCCTAATATATGGCCTTCTTGGGTGACAGAGAGTTCCTCATTCACATTCTCAAACGTTTGGTATTCAAAGTCATCCGTAAGAGGTCAAATGTGTTTCTTCCAGGACTGCTGACTAATAATGTCTTTGACAATACACAAATCTCGATCTGTACATGTAGCAGCAAGAATTTGCTCCACTGAAAGAGTGCAGGTATGCTTGACTTAACTATGAAGTTAACATAGGCCTCAGCCGCCTTAGACATTGTACTGTGACACTGTACTGGCACTCGTGAAAAGTAGTCAGTAGGATTTCTATCTTTCCCTGGCCTGTACACAATAGTGTAGACATGCTCTTGCAATCGCAACCCCCCACCTCTCGATGCAAGGGTGCATCTTGGCCTTTGGGTTCCCAAAAAAGGTGAGTAGAGCTTGATAGTCAGTAACAAGGGTGAAATGTTTTCCATAAACACATGGAAGTGTTCACAAGCCCACACCTCAGCTAGACTTTCTTTGTCAGATTGTGAACAAGCATGCTCGGTCTGTGACAGACTCTGGCTTGCATAAGCCACAATGTGCCTTTGAGCATTGTTGTGTTCACTGTGCTAGGCAAGGACCGCACCCAACCCTGCTGGTCTGGCATCTAATACAATCTCAGTATGAAGTTTCGGATCAAAAATGGCCATTTCAGTAGCATTCTCAATTGCATGTTTGATTTTATGAAAGCTTTGGTCACATTCAGGTGACCACTTGATGACAGCATTCTTTTTTATCAAGTCTCTCAACGGGGTACTGACTGTGGCAAAATCATGACTGTATCTAGAGCAGTAACTGGCCATGCCAATGGAGGATCGCAGCAGAGCAGTAACTGGCCATGCCAATGGAGGATCGCAGCATTGTTACATCTTATGGTGGAGTACTGGACGACAAGGCTTGCTCTTTAGCCTGATCTGGTGCCATCCCCTTTTCAGAGAAATTGATTTTCATCTGGTGAAACTCACACTTTGCTGCGTTCAAAGTAAGACCGGCATCAGCCAGCAAGTGGCATACGTGGGTAAGGGCTTTGTCATGTTTTTTTTATTGGCTTCAAACACCAATATATCATCACTGTATATAAAAGCATGTGTGACAGGCTGTTTTAAGCTGCAGATTACATCTCAAAAGAGTTCTGCAGCTGACGATACTCCAAAACGTAGTCTTTTATATCTGAACAAACCACTATGTGTCGAAAAGGTGGTAATGTACCTGCAGTTTTTTCTAATTCAAGTTGATGGTACCCCTAGTTCAGATTAAGACAAGAAAAGGCTTTGGCACCTTTCAGTTGTGTGATCATGTCTGCATTCTGTGATCCTGGATGTCGTTCTCTCTCAATTACTTTGTTCGCTTGGCACATGTCAAAGCAGATGCGCACGGCACCTCCACTGCCCTTTTTGAGCACTATCACTATGGGTGAAACCCATGGTGTAGGACCAGCAGAGCATTCAATGATGTCATGTTTCAACAGCATTTCCAATTCTTTCTCAACAGCTTCCTGCAAGTGAAAGGCAATACAACGATGCCACTGACCAACAGGGCTAATGTCCTCATTGATGTGAAGTTGCACCTTTATGGTCTTAAGCTTTCCCAGTCCATGAAACAATGATGGGACCTGACTTACGATGTCTGCATGTGCGTTTATGTTTTAGTTGATCGAAATCAGACGTATGTCTGCAGCAGTACTAAAACTGAGCAAGCACTCACTTGACAAAGTACCTTTAAGAACATGAATTGAGGCGTTTATCTTCATCTTCTTGTGTCGCAAGGTTGCTATGAATGATCCTGGACTTTGCAAAGGCATGGAGGCAGCCCACATATACACTTTTGTCTTTGAAGATGTAAGACGGGGCAACAGTTCATTGTATTTCTCTGCCAGCATGATATTTATCGATGTACCTCTATCGATGATAAAAGGTATGGAACAATCATTCACCTTTAATATGATCTTGGGACAATGTCCAAAGGAATGTAGTCGTTTCAAGTGGTGATCTCTCTTAGACTTGGACTCCATTCATTTAACAAAGCTGGCAATTATCTTACTTTTATGCCTACATCTACACTGCTTCTTCCCCTTCAATGCATCGACTTCTGCAGAGAAGTCATGGTTGTGACCACTTCAAAGGCAGCAACAGTATCAGCAACAAAAGTTAATGATGTAGCCGTACAGAAATCCATGGGTTTCAAGAATACGCACAAGATGTGACAGCAAGGACTAAATATGCACCTCTAGGGAGAGCTTAATTTTTTATGTCAATTTCTTACTAGCTAAGCTCATTCTGCTAGTTTTGGTAGCCTTCCACTAATTAGGACTGCATAACACAATCCACCAGGCACGCACATGAACTGTACACTACTCAAATCTACACAACACTTGGTACTTTAGAAGCTGGTTATTTGCGATGATTTCAGCAGATCTTCAATGTCAGTTTGGATGTTGATGGTTTCAAAGCACCTGCCATACAGCTTGTATAGCTTCCCGTCTGTGCCACAAGGAACTTCTCAAAATTCCAAGAGATGTCATTGCTGCAGACTGGAGACCAGATGATGGACTTGGGGTCATTGATCAAGGAAAGTGAATCATCACTTGGGTAAGGGAGTTGCTCCTTCAGTAAGGTGAAGATGGGATATTCCTTTTCACAGTTCACATTGCACTTCTCAAACAGGGTAAAGCAGGGTTCAAACCCTTTGCCTGGACGAACGTGCTTCAACTGTTCAGTATCTCCTTGTTACTGGTGTTCTCCTGATGCCCGAACTGGTTGCATGGGAAGCCCAGTACCACCAGCCCCAATCCTCAAAAGTTCACTGTAGCTGGTTCATCTGGGTGTAATCCCGTACCATCGTGCCTCAGAGCGAAATCACATTCTTAATGAGCATCACCTTGCCGTTGAAGGCGATCAAGTTGAGTGTCTCTCCAGAAGCAGGCAGCCACGTGGTCAAATCGTAGAAACATTTTCCAGCCATGATCCACCTCAATACCGGTTACAGGCTTAAATGGCAAGAGAATGACATGGACTCTTCTCTGCATGAAGCCAAACCCACATGCTCCCGACGTTCACCAGTTGACTCCATTATCGCGCAGCCATCTTCTTCACTCTCTCGACAGTGATGTTGAAGAACTTTTGGATGATGAATTTGATGACGGACTTCATTTAGTTTCTACTTGCCTCAATTGGTGTTGTTGCTTGGTCTTGTGGGCATGGCCAGAGGATTTCTGGAACTTCTGGCATCCATTTTCCCTTCACGATGTGACACAACCACTTTCACTTTTGCTTTGCACACTGTTACAAAATGATTTTCTTTCACGCAACCCGCGCACGTTTGTCCCATGGCGGGACATTTACCTTCATGCAGAAAAGAGAATCCGCATCGGAAACACAATTTCTTCTTCCTCTGAAACATCAATTTATGGCCTTCAACCTTGTGTCTCAGCTTACTTTTCATGTTCAATGCTGATTCACTCTGGACTACTTCGGCTTCCATATCAGCAGCTTGTCGATCAGCATGCTCTTCTGCTCTCGCAGCCTTGAGCACTCTCTCCAGTCTGAGTGTCTCACGCAGCATTTGTTGTTTCTACAAGTCGGAAAGGCAACCATTGATGACTGGGACGAATGGCTTCTTCATCATTGAATTCCTTGAACTTGCAATAATTGATGAGGGCCTTGAATAATTCAACAAACTCATCTATCGTTTCTCGAACTTGTTGTCTGGCTTGGTTGAAGATGTACCTTTCACAGTTGACATTCGTCATTGGATTAAACTTGATTCCTAATGCCGCTTTAATCTGGCGGTAAGATATTTAATCAGCTTGTGGTATCTTCTTTATCGCCTCTTTCACACCGTCACCTGCAAGGTTGTTTAAGTATTTAATGATCTTTTTATCATTTGTTTCTTCTAGCGCCTCAATAAACTCGTCAAATTTCTCAATCAAGGCAGTCCATCTGATGCCAATATTCTGTTTTTTGGCAGTATCGAATGGAAACGGCAGTTTAAAAAACATGGCAGCATCATAACCACCAGTGGAACTTCCTGCTGTTAAGAGCAGGGCTTGCTCTTGTGCTGCTGGCTGTCTGCTTGGACATGCTCCATTCATGCCATCTCTAAGCCCCAGCCACAGGCTTACATCAGCACCGTCACCACCACTATGATGTCGTAGGGCACCTTCCTCATCTTTGTCAGTAAGTGACTGCTTTGTATCTGGCATAGGTTCACTTCTGTTCTCGACCTTCTGCATTGTACCTGGTTTTCACTGCTTTCAGCATTTTGCAGCGCCTGGATGATTCTTCTTTTGGTGCACTCTCTGTACTTGGCTATCGTGGCCTGAGCTTTCCTTTACCTTGTTGTCGTTGCCTTTATTTGCTATCGTACTGTATGTATGCTGGCTCTGTGCTATGTTGTGGCACAGTACCTGTTTTTCGGCCTTACCAGCAGGTTCTGGGCTGATTGTGACTGAACTTTCCGTAGGGCCTTTGCCTTTCTCAAAAGTCTTCCTCTGGCTGGAGTGGCGCTTTTACTCCACATGCGCCAACTGTTGACTGCTTCACTGCGACGCGAGTGTCACGCAAAAGCAGTTTTCTGGGCCTCTGCAAACTTTCACGAAGAGCACTGTTGTTACTTCGGGTGTAGATATCCTAACTTGTCACCAGTTGTAGCATCCTCCCCAGCCTGCTAGCATGCAAATGGCAATGCCACACACGGAGCTCAGTAGTGCATGTCTTTATTCTTCAGAGTGCAACAGTTAATTAACTGTACGCATTGCATAATAAACTTTATTAACCAGACACACCCAAACAATGTCATTTCTGCGAAGTCCATCAGGGACCAGCAGGGTCCCGCTATATGTATGTACAAGACACTCCAATTACCTCATGGCATTCCCCATCATGCACTATACTCTCCTTCCAGTCTTGCTAACTTATGCTCCCACCACAGCAACTTTCTTTTACAAATGCCATCAATTTGTTTTTGTACATTTCCACATACACCTTGTCCAGTGGCAAATGAGACAAACATTCTGCATTGACATTGCAGCAACCCAGTGCATGCCTTAGATCAAAAGAACATTTTTGGGATAATTAACTAAATTCTCCAATCTAAGGGTAGCTTTTCTCCCTCCCTCTCATGGTAGAAAAATCTCCACCAGCATTTTATAATGCTTACATGTCCCAAATGTTGTTCCTCACACCACAGCCTTGGTAGCATCAATCACAATCGCAGTCACAGAGTATGAATTCTCCGCTCCCCGAAAGGATCGTGAGGCAAATGCGACCACTCTTTTGACACCATCTTTCATCTCCATGAAGAGAGTTGCAAACCTGTATGCACAAGTGTCAGTAACGATGGCAAGTAGGTGTCATTGTTGCTGGTATATGGCAGCGCAGGCAGTGACCTGAAGTGGCACAAGCAGCAGTGGCCTCCTGGGAAATATCTTGGACCCTGCCACTAATTATTTTACAAATTAAGCACTGCCACCAACACCTCGTCTGCACTGCCACTTCTGCTGCACTCATTTATATCTTTCTGAACACTGTTCACACTTTTCATTCTATCGAAATTGCTCTCGCACATCAATGAAAAATTACCTATTTTTCTATGCTTTAAACACCAGGATTTTCAAGGCAGGACAGTCTTCAGAGGTTTCATATGTTTAGAACTTTCGCAATTGGAACACTCCCCTTTTTCACTAAAACTGGATTCTTCCACTATATTTTCCAATTAGTGCAATTGTGAATCGGTCCTTTTACTTTTGTCACTATATTTATTGCACAGCCACTCAAACACTCCTCATTTCTCCTGCATCTAATTTTATCCTTAAGCTTTATCCTTAAGCATTTAAACATATACAAATGTTACATATCTGCCATGTAATTAAACATAAATCAAGGAACGCAGGCATTGCTTAAGAAGCTGTGCAGTCTAAGCTATGATTTATTTTTTGGGGTCTCATAAACCTGATCTCAGGTGTGATGTAGGACGTTATGGGCATAATTTGTCATGTAACAAAATGGCGGCATTGTGCAATAAGTTTTCAGATCCTGTTTTTTTAACGCACTGAAGTGCCTCCTGGTTGTGCGAGTGCTTTACAAAATAAATAAATAAAGGTATACCTATGAATGTGGAAACAACCTTTTTATTCAGTTTTACATTGTGCAAGTCGTGAGTGTGTTTGCCTTTTTCAAAGGGCCAATTGAGCTTAGAACTGTGTCAACAGTTTTAAACGCACTTGTGCCACTGTTAGTTACACTGGGAAATAGCAGTTTTCACTTTAATAAAAAATGCTTGCTAGATTTCTTTAAAGATGAGTTTAGTGTTAATGTGTTTGTTTCCTTCTAGTGTTTTTAACCAGCATTAAAGCAGAAAAGGACCGCAAGTTAAAGGTTGGACGGTCCACGACGAGCAATTCCCACTTCAGTGAAGGAGATGGAAAGATATCCTCCCTGGGGTCCTGCACAAAGTGAAGGAGTATGTCGCTCTGGCATAATTTTGGGAGTTACGGGTTATGCTTGTTATGTGAAATTCCTGAAATTACACCATTAAGCCACATCATGTAATTGCACAACATATGCAGTAAAAATTTACTTTGAACTTAGGAGAACAGGAGCACCAGTTGTTGGTGGTGCTTTTGTTTTTTACAATTTATTTAGCTATAAATGGGTACTCACATCAAAAAGTGGCATGACGACTCATTTCATGCTAAAATATAGCACTAAGGGCCAGATGTACAACGCGCAAAATAGCCACACTAATGAGAAATGCACCACCAACACCAAAAATAATGATGTCCATCCACTGTTGCTATTACACAAGTTTTTTCTTTATTCTTCTTGTTCAACAGAAAACAGCCAAACAGCTGACGCGTTTCGTCCAACTGGTGTGGACTTCATCAGGGCTGTAGAACATATAAAACGTATTGCGTATAGTACAACAAGAAAAACCACGAATGGACAATGATACATAACAACACACAAGAGTAACACTTAAGACGGGCAAGAGATTTTGCCTATAAAATAAAAAGACACTTACATTTAAAATGTATCACATGACAGGACCACAATGACAATCCACAACTGAATAAAAAGACAGGAACAATAGCTACACATGTCCAATTTGAAAAAGTGTAGTTAAAAACATGCATCGTATAGTACCATTGAACGAAAAATAAGCAAGTAGAGGACACAGCAAGCAAAGCGATATTGGGAAAGAGATTTAAGAGAATAAGACACCATCCAAGTGTGAGGAAGTCCTAAATCAAGTGAAAAGGTACACCCAGTCATATTTTGGATGGACCTGTTGCCCAAGAGATAGCATCGCTAGGACAACATACCTTAATGCGTGAGTATAGACTTCTATGGATGTAGGTCTTTATAAAACGATAGAAGAAAGTTAGGGACTGTATTAGTCCTGCGTTGCAACTGTTCCCTCCTGGATCCAGGGAAAGTTCGAAGTGAAACGGCTCCTGTGCCTTCAAAGAAGAGTGATGAGACGTGAGGAAAAGTGGGCCTCATCCTATTCAAAGTCCTAAATCAGTGCCATAGACTTAATAGTATAAGACCACGCACTTGAGAAAAGATACTGTGTAATATTTAAAAGAAATATTTCTGCCGGGCGGGTGAAAGAAGCATAGGAACCCTATTGCTTCAATGTAGTCTGGTGCAAAGATGGAGACCTTGGGAATAAGTCCAGGCCACCTCGGTCATAATAAGACCAGTGGTCAGGGAGCATGCCACAGAAGTGGGGAGTAACTGTAAAGAATCCTCCTGCATAGCTGCCAAGGTTTCAGATTGCCATGTGTGACATTTTCATAACTTCAGTGTAATTATGAGTGACATTTCAAGAACTATGTGTGACACTTTCTCGTGCGCAAAATCAAGTAACGAAGACTAGGGAAACACATAAATATATGAAATGACACCCATTTGAGCAAGGTAGCTCTAAGATCTTGCCCTAAGAATACATTGCCCTACATAGAATATGGAAACCTCAGTGTTATAAGCGTGGTCGGTCTCTTCACTTATGAGTATTGTGTGAACCTTGTCAAATCAGCCGATCTTCATGTACTCCGCTCCGTTACCAACAAAATAGGATTGCATGGAAACGTGTGCGTGTCCGTATTAGATGCTGTGTAAAAAAACATATTAGATGCTGTGTAAAAAACAAACAGCCACCTTCGCTTAGTCATTATTATTATTTCTGAAACGCTCATCTTTCTAGAGCCGCATGAAAACATTTCAAAGGGGCTACTGGGGAAACTTGTTTTCTAAGACTGGCTATCTCACCAGATGACAAGATCTGTTTTCAGTGAGGTATTTCATGACTGACCTGTGTTTGTGTTTTGCCTCAGTTCAAAAGAGTGTAAAAACAGCCCTGGGCAGAAAAACTTCACCTAATTATACGACCGGCAATGCAGGCAGCAGATCGCGTGCTGCCACTAAAAAGCTAATTTAATTAACACACTCGGCTGCACTCACTAAGTTGCGAGGCCGCAAGCCACGGCAATGGGTCCAGACCTGGCCGCTGCAAAGTCACCGCGGCAAAATCAAACTGAATATCGTCGCCCATGTGCGAAATCACGAAAATAATTACGTCAATGATATAAACAATTTCAAACACAAATGAATGAAACATTATTTCTTAACATTTCTTGAAGTTTTTGCTCACCTCATCGCGTGTAGGGAAAAACAACACAAAAGATTAATGTATTCCGTATTCACCTGACGAGTCCTAGGTAAAACAAAGACACTTGAAAAGAGTCTTCCTAGTTTACCACCTTTCCAAGTTCTATCCATCGATCTACTGTTTTCTTGTTCTGATATATTTCAGAGTTTGCTCCTTGAATACTCATAAAAGGGTCACCTAGGGATGTATTACAATCTATGCAAAGAATGTACCATATTTCGCTCACCTAACTGGCCAGAACAGCATCACCATATAAATGGCAGCCGCAGGGTATCACTGCCAAGGACTGGATGTTCATGTGCGTACACCTGAAGCTCTCTGGAACTAATTTTCATTGATGGTCACCATGGTGAACAGGGCGGCCTATGCCGCGCTGCAATGCAGCCTGTGGTGCGAGACTCTGCTGCGCAGCGCCGACTGACTCTCTCAGTTCCGCCGCCTAAACTGACTTCCTGCTTCCTGTACCTAAACAGGACGTGAGGTTTGGGCGCACACAGCCAGTTAAAAACGCGGACTGTCTCTGAGAGGGCAGGCCTGGGTCCCGGGGTAATTTAATTGGGCAGCAGCAGGGAGTCATGACTGACTCTCTGACTAATGTTTTTTTTATACACCGCGCGACTGACAGGCGCCGCGGCGGGAATACACAGACTCAGCAGAGCAGCTCTAAGCGCCCCACCCCTCCCACTGGCGCACACAGGTCACACCCACCGGCACCACCTGAGCCTGGCAGCGGCGCGGGCGCCGTGCTAGCACCCTGGCGTTAAGCCACTACAGCGCGTCACTGTCACAGCAGAGTGGACAAAATGCGTGACAATGCATTTCAGTGCGGTGATGCGGGAACACCACACTGAAATGCGTTAGCGTCACGCCTGCTGCGTGACACTTGGCAGGACTGCTCCTGGTGTATGAACCAATGGCCTATATCAAAGATCAGCCACATCACGGCCGTACTAATGTCCGAACTTGTCATGTTTATACATGATGAAACAGAAATCCCCGTAGCGTTTCTAGTACCAATGTGGCCTATGACATTGGGTATGCCTAGTTGAGTATATCAGTATTATCTCGAGCAAGGTCCGTGCTAGAAAATATAAGAGCCCCCAGAGAGGAAGCCAGGAAGTATAGGCCTCCTAATCATATAGCAATCATGGTAGTAGGTCGGGCTAACCCAGGCAACTCTCAATAATCGCGCCATGCCATAAAAAGTCGAAAAGCTGTCACTAAAGGTAACCCTCGACCACTAATATAATATAGGTCTTAGGGGAAACTAGCAATATTACAGCTATCCCAGATGCCTATGCAAATTAAAAATCGAAAAGTGCCCACAACGCCACCCATCAGGCCATAACCCATGGACCTCCAGATAAAATAGATAAGTGCCTCCCGAAATCCCCGCTGCCTTCGGACGCTCGTAGTCTGCTGACCACATGGTAGTGGGTCGGGCTTTCCCGAACAACTTAAAATGGAAGCGCCACTTCATAAAGTGCCGGAGAGTTGTCCCCGGTAATGACTTCCGTCCCCTGCTACTATGTGGATGTAGGGGTAAACGAAAATGGTGGTTGTCCAGTGCGCGTAAATATATCCACACTGAAAAGTGCCCACAATGCCAGTGATAAGACCATACCTCAGGGGCAACCAGATAAAATAAGCGAATGCCTCCCGAACAAGCCCCAGCATTTAGGCAACAAGTCCCAGTGTCCCTAGTTGCTGCTCACCGTACCGAGTAGCAGAGAAGATCGTCCTTGTTTCCGTCCTCTTGCTTAGTAATAACAAACGCAAGGCAGCAGTAGTCTGCGTAGCCTCGTGGGACGTGCCTGTGCGTAAACTACACTCAAAGAAGATAGAATTCCAGGAAACGAGACCGCCGTTGCCTGACTAAGGACGTACTACGTGGCCTCCTGAGACATCCCCATGTGTGTATTTAGGGAATATCTAAAAAGTTTGTCCATGTAGTACCAAGGACTGGGGAGTGTTGTTATACAGACTCCACGAGTAAAAACACCATGTCACATCCGAATATATTAAAACAGGTAACGAAAGACACTTGAAAGAGAAGTGGTGCAAAGGTATAGAAGTCGAATATCAGTGTAATGTGCCTCTTGCTGGGGGTAAAGTTGTGGCGTTAGAGGACTACAGATGTATGCCTATTAATGCATGGAAGAACCAAATCACCCTCATAGAGTGAAAGTAGTAAGGCTGGAAAGTGAGTTCCCAATGCTGTTTCCGGGTCGGCAACCCCCTAGTACTCAGCGCCAAGAAACCAACCGGTGTACGAGCGCTTTACAAATCTTTTTTAACATAACATAACAATGGGGCAGTGTACTCCATTGGTAGTGATGTTGTACAGATAGAATGCCTGATTTAAATTAACTCCCTCGTATCCTAGAATGATAGACACAAATTGTCATCACTGGCTTGAGATGACCCAAATTTTTTTACGAGTTACAGCAGAGACAAGTAAGAACTATATGTGAGGAAACAACAAAAGGAGACAAGATAATGCAATAATAATGCATACATTCTTACATACGAAAGCAGTAGAGCAATACATAAACAGGATGCTGGCTTGGTCCCCAGGCCCGGGAGCATCCAGCATGTTATATAATATATAGTACCATAGCCTCCATGTGTTGTATGATGTTATAGAATGGATATGGTGACATATAATCCCCTAGCTATCGTACAGTACATCTTGTTTGACAGTTGTGAACATACGGCTTAAAACCCCCGGTTATCCCGGCTCCCACACAAAATATGTGTTCAGCATGTAGAGTGTGTTTAGAGGGTCCGGGGTCAGAGGTTGCACCTATAAAAAAAAATGCAACTCCCCATCTGTATTGTGCCCCAACATAACAAAACGCAAGCGACAAATCCAACCTGCTTCGTTGCGTCTGAGGGCCAGTTCTCTATCCCCTCCCCTTGCCCTTAGAGGGACATGGTCAATTGCATGAAACCATATATCAGGTTTGCCTGCTTGGTGTTCCGCCATGTGTGCAGTCATGGGATATCTTGTATCCAGCAGTTTGATTGCCCGCACATGTTCTTGAATTCTGATTTTTAGGGCCCTGACTGTGAGTTTTTTGCAACTCACAATTTGCGAGCCGCTATTTTAGATGTACAACAGTGTGTATAACACTGTTTGCGATTCCCAATGGGGGTCACAAGTTGAGAGGCTCATGAAGATTAATGAGCCTCTCGCAATTTGCGACCCCATTGGGAATGGCAGGCCCTCCCAGGTATGGTGGCCTGCTGGGCTCAGCAGACCACCATGTCTGGGACTGCTTTTCAATAAAGCATTTTTTTTTTTTTAATGCAGCCCGTTTTCCTTAAAGGAAAATGGGATGCATTTAAAAAAGAAAAAAATGAAAAGTTTTCGTCTCATTTTTTAAGGGCTGGTAGTGCCTGCCTTTAAAACATATTTTCCCATGCATTTGCAAAGGAGCAGGGGTCCCCTGGGGACCCCTTCCCTTTTGCGAGTGCATTACCACCCTCTTGAAGAGGGTGGTAATTTGTGAGTGTTTTGCGACCGCAATTGTGGTTGCAAAACATTCATACATGGGCTTACGCTCGCTATTAGGAAGGGAACACCCCTTCCTAATTGCGAGTCGCAAAAGCTATTTAGCGAGTCGCAAATAAATTGCGACTCGCTAAATAGGTTTTGTACATGGCCCATGCTGTTTTTGCATGCGCAAACGGGTTTGCAAACCCGTTTGCGCATGCAAAAACGGTTGTACATCTGGCCCTAAATGACTGATTTTCATTTCACATAATTTTGCCATAATTTCACGTAATTACGCGAAAACAAATTACGAGAATTTCACACACTCCTAGTTAAATACTACGCTGGACTCCACATTGCGTGTGGAACACCTAGGTGCAGATGAGAAAGTGCTGGTCAGTGCTGCACGATTGATACATTTTCATGCTGGGAACAATGGAAGTTTCAGAAGACAGGTGAAATACTTCCGGTCCATGAAGTTTTTACAGAACTTGTATCTTGTTGCCCTGATATCGCCAGTGTCTCCTGCTACCAGCTGAACCGTGACAGCATGGAACCTTGTGATGAGGCCAATTGACAATATGCTGATTCAGGAAGATCAGAAAATCCATTTTTGCAAAGTTATGTTAATAACTAGTAGCACTCCAAAATAGAATAGGCATTAAATGCTCAAAGATCTAGTAGGTAAAGACACTGCGAATGTATTTTTTAATCAGTTGCAAGCCATGTTTACGCTTCCGACCAGTGTTTTTAGCTGTCACCTGAATCGAAGGTCAGATTTAGTTTTAATCTGTGACATATTTTACCGCTTTCTAAAGTCCTTCCCCTGTGACTCTCTGAATGACCATCAGCTGACTCTTTCCTAATTCTTTACAGGCTGGGCAGAAGTGGGACGATTCTCCTCTGTGGGCTCTTCACTCTCTACCCATCATAACTTCCAGGATATCATACAGTTCCTGGTTGTGTCTCTGAACGTTTTAAGCAGTCCAATGCTAGTTCACAATGTTCTCATCCTCCCCCCCCACCCATACCAGAGTTATTGCTCATCAGTGCCCTCTATTCATGCAGTGCTGCCACTTATGCCTGGCTGAGTACCCTCTGCTCACAGTGCTCCCTAGAATCAGTTTAATCACTTCCTGTCTGCGTCAGCCCTACCCAATACAGACCAAGTCCACCATGTTCCCTCCACTTAACTTCTTGGCCACCACTATTTCTCGACACTATTTGGCCAGCACCAACTCAGCACTTCTCCCCGACAAGCACTTTCCACTTCCACAATTGGATTGGATCAGCACTACATTGGGTGTCAGCCTGTCAGGTCTGCCCCCAGCTGTTACTCTATCCTGCACCACACCTTACATTCTCCACCGCACTGCCCTCAACCCTATCCAGAGCTCATCCTCAACTCTGTCTCTCACACCCTGTACTAAACTACCACTCACAGTATCATGGACGTCCACTTACACTTTTCCAACACAGTACCTGCTCCCATACCCTGCCCAGCCCTGTCCCGGTACCACCCCATTCAGCATGGCCTCGCCCAGCCCAATTTATTTAGTTGTTTAATGTTTATATATAGCATGTACTAGGCCCTGGAGCATAGGGGTAGGTGCTTTACATAACAGAGCAATGGAATGGCAAGTGTGCACAGGACAGTCAAGGGTAAGACATGTATCAAAGGCACTGTAGTACATAGCACAGCACCAAAATAATAATGTGTGCACAAGAGAGTTGAAGGTAAGGCACGTACAGCAAGCAGTACCTGTTGGACTTTGTCCCTACATCCCGATCAGAACATTAGTGTGCTGTTTCTCACCCTTGTACAACACTGTGCAGACACACGGTCCGACACAATAATCTCAACCACTGCCCTTCACAACTGTCCAGCACTACTCCAGTGTTCAGCACATCCCAACCTATTCCATCAGTGCCCATCACTTTCGAACAGCAGTACCCCTGTCCCTCTCACCACAGTCTCTCTAAGTCTTAAATCCAGGACAGTAGTGCAAGCACCTGCCTCACAATCTGTCCAGCACTGCCCTATGTACCTGGCTAGCAATTTGATGTTTCTGATAAACCGGTTATCAATACCCCGGACCATCAGAGCATATCCATCATTACCACCCTCACATAACGCTGGAATCTCACTAACACTTGTCCATCACACCCGAGGCACACTGAGTAGTACTAGCATCAAGTACAACGAGCAAGTGTCTCAAGGTGGACAGGACTAAAGCAGCTTAATTTTTGCACCACCCTTACGCATCACATATATACGTTGATTTGTGCAGATTGGCACTTTCTGTATTTCGTGGTGTAACAAGTTTTAATAAGGAATGGAGGGCCCGATTCACAGAACTAACTTAAGACAAAATCCTAAACTTACTACCATTTTGGTATTCACAGAAGGCACTTACTCATTTTGGTATTCACAGAAGGCACTTACTTACTCATTTTGAGTAACTTACTCATTTTGAGTAACTTACTCATTTTGAGTAACTTACTCATTTTGTGTAACTTACTCATTTTGGTATTTACAGAAGGCTCTTACTCATTGATGAGTAAGTGCCTTCTGTGAATACCAAAATGAGTAAGTTACACAAAATGAGTAAGTTACACAAAATGAGTAGTTACTCATTTTAGTACTCACAGAAGGCACTTACTCATTTATGAGTAAGTGCCTTCTGTGAATACCAAAATGAGTAAGTTACACAAAATGAGTAAGTTACTCAAAATGAGTAAGTTCATGTCACTATACTCCGTCCGATGTGGTGCCACCAAGTCTGTGCATAGGACTCGCACCAAACGTGTCTGTGGGCCCTTGCTGGCTCCGAGCTTGTGCCTGCACTGCAGTCCTGCAGGCCTCACACCAATCCAATGCAGTCCATCACCGGCAGGATACAGCCTCCTTGCCGGCTGCACACCCGCTCAGCTCTGGTGCCACTACCTATGTCAGCCACAAAAGTAATGCAAATGCCATTCCAACGTCGTGTGTGAGAGATCCAGGAGGAGATGGCTGGACAGCGGTTGGCCTGCGCTGACCACTGCCTCCGGCCGACACTGCGGCCAACTAGGTCGCACTCTTGTAACTGAGTCATGATTTCTTCATGGCAGTGTTCATGTCACAGTACGCAAGGAGAGGAGTAAGAGGAAGACGCGCTTCAGTCCGGAGGATAAAAGGCTCACCTTTATGGAGGTGATGGGACACTACCAACAACTGCACTGGTGCCACTGACTCTGTGCCGTGCATGCCTACCACACGTGGCTGTGGGTCCCTGCTGACCGCTGCCTCCGGCACACACTGCGGTGGAGTAGGTCACACGATTAGAACTGAGTCTTGCTCTCTACATAGCAGAGTCCATGTCATTGTACAGGCCTCATCGCAGACTGCATCCCCTTCCAGCTCTGGCGCCACTGAGTGTGTGCCCTGAAATCCATGGGCAATCTCTGTTTGGACGTCGGTGGCTTACACTACCCAACACCCATCCAGCACAGGCGTCACTGGAGATGTAAGCCTGGCAATAAAAGGGGCCGGGCGCACGTGCCCGTGGCCAGTCCCACGAACTCACTCAGTGTGTCTGTGTGGTTATTATGTATGCATGGGGGACCGGGGTCATTCCACATAACATTGTGCTATGTACAGCGTGCGCATCCATGTCACCGCAGGCAGTGGTGTAGACCTGGGACATGAAACCGTGTCATACCTCCCTGTGAGCGTAAGCGGGGTGGACTGGCGTACGTCGGTACTGCGTAGGGGTGTGGCTACTCCACACGTGGATCTGGGTGTGGTGCAGTGTAGGCCTTGCCAAGGATGTGGCTGATGCGTGTGTCTCTGTTGTAGTGTCTGCGCCACCCGTCCCGCAATCGGCAATGTTGCCATGTGGCATGCCCCCGGTGTGCGTGCTCGGCCGCAGGGGCACATGGGGGAGGGCATGCCCGCTCGGGGTCAGGGATCACACATGCCAACTGTTGTGTGTGTCGCTATTATCTCTGAATGAGCCAAAGATGTACCCTCAACTGCACGTCGGGTTCAGCCAGGCAGGTGCTCTACATCTGTGTCAGCCCTGTCCTTGCAATGGGCCGACACACACGTGGCCGGCCACATTCTGCGCAGCATCATCACTGTGTCGTAGTCAGGCTTGTTGAAATGCGCAGACAGGCATGACAATGGTGTGCCGTAGGGGTGCATGTGACGCAATCGCCCTGCGCACAATAGTGAATGTACTCGGGGGTGAGGTGCAGCAGTGAGGCTACGTACTACACAGTGATGCCGCTCATTAGCAACATGCAGTACATGTCATACGGGAATCACTAACTCACACATATCACACACCAATGAACCAGTGGGCCTGCCAACACATCATGCAGTACATAGTCTTGACTCATGTCTCTCTGCACTGTCACAGGTGACCAAGGATATGCACTCTGCGCTTGGATGATGACACCCCTCCAAGCCCCGAACACACAGCCCCAGAGGCAGTACAATTTGGCCCACAGACGCACCAGGGGCATCGTGGAGCGCACATTTGGCGTGTTGAAGTCACGTTTCAGGTGCCTGGACGTCACAGGTGGAAGGCTCCTGTACAGCCCAGGCCTCGTGTGCAAGATGATCGTTGCATGTTGTGTGTTGCACAACATATGTGTACGCAGCAGAGCCCCATGGATACGTGTGCCAGATGCACCGGACGATGATGATGGAGATGAGGCAGGTGGACCACACCCCACTGCAGCCGCAGCAGGAATTGCCCGTAGGGACTACATCATTGGCAATTTCTTCTCTGGTTGACGTCACATTGTAAGGGTCCTTAGCAGTAATGGCACAGTACGTTGACTGACCACAGGCACAGCATGTGCTAATAAATGCATTCCGACACACATTCCCTGCGTGCATGTCACTCATCTGTACAGGCACTTCACTCAGACTCGTGTGGGTGCGACATGTTGTGCTGACAACTTAGGAATTTGTTAATGGATGGTGGGTGTGTCAACTCTGTGCAGTGAGGCTGTTTAGGGTGTCACGTATTCGGAATGCCAGTTCTGTGTGTCACAGTTGTTACGGTATCCCACTCTCCGGCGTTTCACATGTGTCCCAGTTCATTCCATTTTGGCTGTCATTTGTGGCCTTCAAGTGACAAGAGGGCTTCTTTGGGCTCTGATATGTGCCGCCATGATGCAGGGATGCACCCTGTTACTCAAGTCCCGTGACATGGGCGACATGTACGTGGGGGAGTCACTGCCCCTACATTGGTCCATGCGTTCATTATTGTTTGGTCATGGACATTGCACGTCGGTGTGCAGGGGGTGTTGTTTGTCCCTCTGCAATGTGAAGAGGAGATGCGGTTTCGCAGTGTGTTCCATGTTTGTTTCCGCATTGGCGCAGGTTACCGACTGAATGCATGTCAATGTACATTGTGGCTGTTTGTGGGGAACTGCCTGTCTGATTTGGACAATGGTCATTTGTTCTGCATCACAGCTGTGGGGTTGTGCTCGTACGTTGTCATCTCACCGTTTGTTTGGTCTGCTTTTATGGTGATTGTTCCCGCCTGACTTGCAGGCCTGTAGCTGGTTTTCGCTGCTTTTTGTATCGCGCTTGGCCTCATTGCAGCTTTTTTTGCATCCGTGTTTCGCATTTTTGAGGCGTGGCAGTGATTTTAACGCGGTCAGTTGACGTGTTATCTGGGGACTATCGCATGGTACTGCCATGTTGTGAATACTTGGTTAACAAGGCGTAAATTTCCCGCGATAGACTGCGATGTTGAAGGTTGCGTTAAGTTACTTTTGCGATGGTTATCACACGTTCTTGAGAATATGCCCCTGCGGAGTACTTTATGATATACTCCGTTATGCTGACACCTATTCCTTGCTTACCTTAGATTAATTAGGA
Source organism: Calotriton arnoldi (assembly GCA_963921515.1). Classification (NCBI taxonomy): domain Eukaryota; kingdom Metazoa; phylum Chordata; class Amphibia; order Caudata; family Salamandridae; genus Calotriton; species Calotriton arnoldi. Next base: position 1,218,812 of record CAWUFW010001141.1, read on the forward strand.
TTTTTTTCCCCATTTTAGTGTGCAGTAGGATAAGTTAGGTTCCTTTAGATCTACTAATGACTAAGCAGGAGGATGGAATTTTGCAATGTAATCTTTAGAGCCTCTTCCTCCTTTTCTCCATAGCTGCCACCACGTTTCTGGTGTGCTTTCTATTGTTTAGGTTGAACTTCATCAGGAGATTCGAATTTTTTCTGATACTATATTTTTATAATATGCTTCTGAGACTCATCTATTTCAGTTTGTTTCTGAGTCTATAATAAAACCCTTTAACTTTATTCAGTAGTCCTGGCCTTCTTGTGTGACTAGTTTGTTACACTGTTATTGTGCTTGGAATTTATGCTAACTCCTTCTTACTTCTCAAGCAACTAATAAAAGGTCCACAGACCGAAGGAGGTTTCTCAGGACTGTTTAAGGTCCTTCTTTCACCCACACGTTGAAAAAAGGGTTTCATCCAAAAATTAATGATATTATACAGATATAAAGCCTTTGCTCATCTCACAATAAAGTGTCCCTTAAAGTCTCATATACAATATTGTAATGCCACACATGGAACAATGATGTTGAATTGCAACATTGCATGAACATATCCATTGAGACAGCAACCGAAGCCCTTATTAAACGCTTTTTACCAAACACACAAGTGTACAGACAAGGCTTCCTTGTAGGAGACTGTGGGGCATATTACCAAGGATTTGCGATAATTATCGCAAAGCGCGCTTAGCGCTGTTTTTTTTATCGCCGGCTATCGCTGGATTTCATTGCGGAGATAACGCGTTATTATCAACGCTTATCTCCAAGGCGATAAAAAATCCAGCAATAGCGGCGAAACCCAGCAATAGCGCGAGAAATCCAGCGATAAATTCACTGCGCTAATGGAAAGCTTGCTAATAGGCAGGTGAGGACTTAACCTTACAATCCACCTCCCACTGACAAGATGGTTAAGTCAAGTTTTTATCCGGTGTTAAATTCCAGCGATAATTGCGGTTAGCGTGACTTTTTTTATCGCTTCGCGGGCATTGCTAATAGGGGGTAGTTGTGTTAGCGGCTGTTTCTGTTGACTTTTGGTTGGGAACGCCTACTTTGCATGTCATTAGCGATAAATATCGCTGACATGCAAAGCGGCAACAAGACGGCCGCTATCGCCATTAAGCTGTCGCTAACAGCTGTTAGCGACAGCTTGCTAATAGGGCGATAAAAATATCGCCGCTTTATCGGCAAAAAGTGCCGCTAAAGTGGCGATACTGCCCTTGATAATATGCCCCTGTGTTTTTTTCCCACTACCAAAAAACAGGCAGTTACTCCAAGAGCACTCAAGGAAGGTGTGTTCCCTCAAGGTGAATCTGCTATGCCCGCATCCAGTTACGGCCTTGGGATCTGCTGGGGTGCACTTAAAGTAGGCACCGTGGGGTTCTCTTTGAATCGAACGCCACAGGCTGAACATCAAACAGCCAGAAAGACTTAGGTGTGTTTGTAAAGAGCACATTCACTCCAAGGTGTCTAAAGGCAGACAACATTTGTTTATTGTAACTCAACTCCATGGTGCTCATTTATTTGACCTTGTAATCATGAAAGGATGGAGACCTGTAATGATGGGATCAAACAATAAGCTTCCAGGCATCGATTGCAGGGGAAAGGCTAAATAAAAAGCATCGAATAGCTCCTAATAGCTCCTACATACAGCTCATTATTTTCCAGAACTGAAGTGTAGACCGGTAGGAAGGTGGGTGCACAGACCAAGCACTATATTGATCAGTCTCAGAGTGATTCAAAGAAACGTGCATCTAGAGCACAGAATCGAGATGTCTGAGCATGCACACAGAGAGATGGGTGCGTTTTTCAATTTTTTTTTGCCTGAGAGTGCACCCGTTTGCGAATCACACAGCACAGATCAGAACTAGGGAGGGACAGAATGTAGTAAACGTTTGGCAGGGTAGAGTAGGAAGCTGCATTGTACCCGGGCAGAATGGGGGGAAATGTGTCAAATCAGAATACAATGTGGAAAAGATGGAGAAAAGCGAAAGATGGGTACCTGAAATGAGGGACAGAGCGGGAGCAAAATAATTTGGGAAAAAGAAATCGCATCCAGTTTTGAAGGTTACCTTGATAAGTTGTATAAAGTGCAATTAAAGCATGGCTAGAGAGAAAAGAGAATTTTGTGCATGATCTCCTCATGCTGATATTAAGCACAAAATATAGAAATGAGCTAGACCTTGAACTAGAGGCTGACGAGATTGCCACGGCCCTAGCTCAACTACAGAGTGGAAATGCCCCAGGAACTGATGGACTCCTGGCGGAACTATTTAAAGGTATAATCAGTGACATAACATAGCATCTACTGGCCTTACATAGGGAGGTCTGCAAAGTAGGTAAATTGCCCCATACTTTAGAAAGGCCACAATTACACTGATAAAGAAACTGGGTAAACTACCAGAGGACCACTCCTCCCACAGACCGTATGGAGGTAATGGTCCTGGCCACACTATTGGTCAATAGACTAGACACCTTTATAAAAACATTGATAAACCCAGACCAGTCATGGTTTATCTCAATGAGAGTATCTAGGCATAACTCCAGAAGTCTACACATGACCATGGAAAAGACACTCACAGGGATGAGACTGATATTGCTCTATCAAATGACAATCATTTGATTCAATTGAATGTAGATTATGATTTGTGGTTCATCGGATGAAGGGCCTTGTCCCTAGTTTACAGTGCTGGATTCAGATACTCCATAAACACCCACAGCATGGACTAGAATAAATAGGACGATGTCAGAGGCATTGAACCTCCACCGGGGCACCTGACAGGGTTATCCTTTATAACCCATATTGTTTGCATCAACTATAGAACCATTAGCATGCTGCACTAGAGGAAATACCCTGTTTAGTGGTTTGAAATGGGTTGCATACTGGAATTCCAGGATTCTAAGATCTCACTATACGAGGATGGTATACGGCTATACATAGCTGGACCAAAAGACACAATTGCAAATGTTTTGGATATTAGGTGTGTATAAGGAATATTCAGTTTAAATTAACCCTGTTCCATTATATAGTGCTAGGAACATGAGGTGAACAATCACTCCAAAATATCTGAGGGTACATGGGTTTTGGTGGTTGTCCAAACAAGACGTAGCAAGGATGTGGGGCATAAACAAGGTCCCTATCTGTATAGAGTGGTTGAGACATATGGAAAGGTGCCTTCTTGCCGACAAAGAAATCTACAAATTTGGGGAGACTCATGGAAATTCCAGAAAATATGGGAAAATGTTGTGAGTTACATTACCTAGAGTGAGTTGAAAGAGATGACTAGAGTTGGAACAATAGAGGGAGAGGAGATGGTGGAGGGAGGCAAATACCCATGGAGATCAAACATTGGAGTTAAAACCTATGGCACCTGCCTAGAATGCCCTCCATATAGACCACATACCAGGAAGTCAAAAACCAGACTTAGGTGAAATTGAGATAATGTTTGGCTAACAGCTAATCCTGGGATATCTATGTACTGTACTGATGTCATGTTTGTACACTATATTTTCTATTTTTGGTGCTGGAATTAACATAAAAAAAGATTAAAAAAACAGTTTAACAAGTCACCCTATGATGTGGGCCGCATCAGCACTGTGCCAGAGCAATGGCAAGCTTGTATCACGGAAGCACATTAGAGGCCCTGTTCAAGAAAGAATAGAGGCAGCATTGTGCCATGGCACGGTGGACTACATTGTGCCAAAGAATATAAATGAGAAGCAATGTGTCAGGGCAGAGGCAAATAGCACTGTGTTATTACAGAGAAGGGACCAGTGCTGTGCCAACATGAGGAGGGGGCAGCTATGTGATCGGAAAGGAGCAGCACAGCTCCAGGGCAGAGTATATGGCAGTGGAGTGCTTGGGAAGTCAAGAGGCAGCACTGTGCCAGGGAAGAACACTGTCTCACTGTGCCACTGAACTGTACTCCACTATACAACACTACACTCTACACCACTACGGTTCTATGAAACTGTCCTCCACTCTACTGTATGACACTTCACTCGACGACACAAAACTGTACACTTTAAAATACATTTTTATTAAAATAAATAAAACATTACAATTCAGTGGGAAAAATAAAGATTAAAGCTTTGTTATTGATCGGAACACTTTATTCATTCTTTCACTACAAACCAAACCTAAACTACACAAGAATTACAAATTTTAAAATTATAGTTTTATCTTAAATTTATAATTAAAGCCCCACTTTTAAATCACTATAACTTTATTTATTCTTTGGATACAAACCAAACTTAAACTACACAAAAATTTAAAGTTCTATACTTATACATTTAATTAATAATTTCCGCAATATCTTCAAACTATTTTAACTTGCGCACCTCCATACACAGTGTATTGAACTCGTTAGCCACACTACATTAACTATAACTCGCCACTCTACCATGCATTGAGTTTTCACAAAAGGTGTGATTTGTGATGCCAAAAGAGTTATTGTAAATACTATTATTTTTGATGGTATAACTAATATAACATAAAAGAGTATAAGCAGTGTATGGAGAAGGCGCGAGTTGTAGTTAATGTAGTGTGGCAACCAAGTTCAATACACTGTGTACTGTGGTGTGTGAGTTGAAGTACTTTGATGGTACTGCGTGAATTATAAATAAAGGTATAAATCTAAGTTTAGTATAAGTTTATAATTTATAATTTCTGTGTGTTTTAAGTTTGGTTTGTATCTAAAGAATAAATAAAGTTATAGTAATTTAAAGGTTGTGCGTAAAGTACAAATTTAAGGTATAACTATAGAATTTGTAATATTTGTGCAGTTTAGCCATAAGCAAATCAGCCTTAACCCTGCTCCTCATGGGAACAGTCCAGCCCGAACTGCCACGCCAGGTCCTCCCTGGACTAGAAACAAGCATCCTGGGACCGGTTTCGGGGTTTTACCCCTCATCAGCCAGGCTAGCTTGAATCTGGTGGCGTGGCGAGCACGGGACCCATGTCTGGGCATACCCTTCCCTCTTAGGGTGACAAATGCAAAAAGCCTGGCTGATGAGGGGTGATACCCCAAAACCGGTCCTAGGATGCTTGTTTCTGGTGCAGGGAGGACCTGGCTTGGCAGTTCGGGATGGACTGTTCCCATGAAGAGCAGGGTCAAGACTGATTTGCATATGGCTGGGGTGGAATGGTGAGCAAAAGAACAATAGATTTAACACAGATCTCTTGACTGGGGGTGAATGTTTGATTCATTCAGCATTCCGTCCATCATCTGTTTGCGTAGTACTTATTCTGAAACTTCTACTGAAGTTTCATGCTGACACCTTTTCTCTTTAGTTTATGGATCTAATTAAATCTAGTTTAGTGTTCATAGGGTAGCATATTATAGACTTAGAGATCTTCAAGCATCATAGGCAGGAAGACCAAACTTTTCAATCTTCTTATTCCGTTGTAGTTTTGCTACATTGTACTATTATTGCCGAAGTTCTCTTTGGTTATTTACTATTGAGGATTGTTAGACTTGACATCTTTTGGCGTGTTTCCCCGGACTTTTTGCTTTCTGACCTCCCGGTTTTGACTCTGCTTTTGCTGGCTTAGTGTCTCTGCGCACTTTCTCACTGCTGATCAGTGTTAAAGTGCAAGTGCTCCTGTTGTAAATTGTGTTATGAATTGGTGTTTCCATGATTGGCATATTTGATTTACTTGTCAGTCCCTAGTAAAGTGCACTGAGTGTGCCAGGGCCTGTAAATCAAATGCTGCTAGTGAGCTGCAGCACTGGATTGTGCCACCCACCCAAGAAGCCTGAAAATGTAACTCTGGCCTTCCATTGTAGAGCCTGTGTGCAGTCTGGGACTGCCATGTTGACTTGGCAAGTGTACCCACTTGCCAGGCCCTAACCTTCAGTTTTTCTACATGTCAGTCACCCCTAAGGTAGGCCCAAGGTACCCCTGTGGGCAGGGTGCTGTGTATGTTAAAGGTAGGACATGTACTGATGAGTGTGACATGTGCTGGTGGTGAATTACAGTGTATTTCGTTTTTCACCATTGCAGGGCTGCCTGTTCCCATAGGATAGAATGGGGAGTTTGTTTATAACATCTTATAAACATAACTGGCCCTGGGAACAAGGTAGAGAAATAAAGTTTAGTATGCCTGAACTCAGAATCTAAAGATGCATCTTTTAGTAAAGGTGATTTTTACATTCTGTGTTTGAAAATACCACTTTTAGAAAGTAGGTATTTTCTTGCTCAGCCATCCAGTAGGCCTCTGCTAGGTTTGTGGATTGACTGTCTGGGTTTTGGATGACAGGGGCGGGAGAGGAGCAGTGGCTCCAGAGAGTCTAGATGGGTCAGGGAAGGGCTGAATAGACCTGGGCTGCATTTAGAGTAGGGGGAGGAGATTTCCTTTCACCTGAATGGGCCTGGTCTGCCTCTGACAATGCTGTCTCCACCCCCTGCCAGGAAGCTGCACCAGAGAGGACAGAACTGGTTCTGGCTGGGCACAGACACTCTCTGCCTGAGAGGACAAAGGATTTTGGGCTATAAAAGTAGGGCCCAAACCCCTAATCTTTAGGACTCGCTCGAATCAAGGAACCTGCCAAGAAGAAGAGCTGGAAGAGCTGCCAGGAGGAGTACTGCCACTTTGCTGCATTGTTGCTTTGTTGGGTTGGCCTGCAGTTGCTACTTCTGCCTTCGGCAGTGAAAGGACTGGACTGAACTTTCTTTACTTGTGCTGAGTATCTCCAAGGCACTGAAATCGAGCTGGCCTCCTGTTCTGAAGTCTCAGGGACTGCAAAGACTTCACCAACCTCTGGGTACCGCTTCTGGAGCCTCTGTTTCAGTTGCCACAGAGAAGGGGACCGCAACTGACTCCGTCACCGACTCCGTCGCTGGCTCTGTGTCCTGACATCACTGCAGACCGCACCGTCTGCATCTCGCACCGCAACCCTGGTCTCACCAACGATGACGACCGCCACCGCCGCCACCGAGCCCCTGCTTGCACCGTGACCTGTAGGCACTGCCTCGCTTCACTTCGCCATCCTGGTCTCACCGATGCTGTCGCTGCTGCTGACTCGACACCAGTGAACGCATCGTGGTTGGGGGCACCGCTCGTAAAGTTTCACGACGCACCGCCTCGTCCCACACAGCCGTCTGGACTGACCGATGCCAGCTCCTGTAAACCGCCTCTATCGCCTGCACCGCAACCTGCTAGCACCACACCGAGCACCGTCTCGCCCTGCACCGTAAGCCTTGGTCTCACTGACGCCGTCTGGACGATTGTCACCGAGCCGCTGCCTGCACCGCATCGAGAGGACACCGCGCCCTGCACCGCTTCCATTTTGCAACGCAACCGCGACGGTTGCCACGACCGGCTTTCACCTCCGTGTAAGCCACAACGAGAAAGGTACTGTTACCGAGTCTGTTCACGCTTTTGCTGGCCCGTATTGACGCGGTCGGCTGGAACTGTTAGACTCTGTTGTTTTCAGCATCACAGTAGCCCCGAATGGAGCTACCGACTCATACGAGCTGTGTTTTTGAGGTATTTCTACAGTTTAAAAGACATCTTGCAAAGTATCTATTTTTCAAGTACTGAATTGTGGATTCTTTATCGTTTTTGGTCTTGTTTTGAGTATATAAAAATATTGGACATTTTTCTAAACTGGTGTGGCGTCCTTTTGTAGTGCTTACACTGTATTACTGTTGGTTATGTGCAAATGCTTTACACACTGCCTATAAGATAAGCCTGACTGCTCGTGCCAAGCTACCAAGGGGGTGAGCAGGGGTTACTTTAGGAGTGTAACTCCCCTATCCTGACTAGAAGGAAGGGTCCCTACTTGGACAAAGGTGCAAACCCTTGCCAACTAGAGACCCCCATTTCTAACAAGGATTCACTTTGTTCGTATCGCTGGAAACCCATTGATAGTTCTGTATTGTTATACAATGTTCTTGAGATTGATTAATATTATGCTGACTATAAATTTTTTATAAATACGTGTTTAACCTGATTCCCGACTTGGAGCTTTACTGTGTAGCCAAATGGGTTGCACTGTATTTAAATATGGACTGTAAACTAACTCCTTTATTCTTTAAGCTCCCTAAAAAGATCAAGACCAGAGGGGACAAAAAGGGCCCAAATCCCCTCCGCTAGATCAGATGGTAGCAGACATAGGATGGTTAGGGTCTTGAATTAGAGAGATAGTTAATGCCCCAGGTTAGGGTGGTTCCAGTCCAGAAGTTCATGCTTTGATTTGGAGGATCGGTGCAGTTCCAGCATTTGGTGGTGGTGTAATCGCAGTAGAAGGAGTGAGTATTAATAGGGTTGTGTGCACATGGTTATGTTTAGATTGTGGTATTGTTATAATTGTGTGATGTCTAGTGGAGGTGTTGTATATTTAGTGTGAATGAGGTGTTTAATATGATAAAGTAAGCTGTTAATGGGTCCAACATGGCCTAAGATCCTGGGATAGTATTAAAAGGTGTAGAAGACACAGTGTTATATTGTCTGCTAAAGTTGTTGTGGGACTTGTCGTGAGACGTTGTTGACAGTCTAAATTAGATAGGGACTTTTCTTTGTGTGATTGAGAAATACGATTAGTGCAGTAGACCCTTTGTGAAGGGGAATATCGTACTGGTGAAGGTGATTCTTTGCAGGTTGAGGTCTCGCTTGAATGTATGCTTGGTGATTTCTTGTGTGATAGAATTCTGTCGATTTCTCCAGTAAAGCAGACAATTGTTTTAAATTTGGTTGTATATGTGAGGTTGAAAGAATATGTTTGTGAAAATTGTAAAGGAGGGTGAACACTACGAGGAGTGAGATTGACTTCACGCTCTTCTGTGCTGGCATTGGTCGGTTGGTGTAAAGCTGCACTCTTATTAGATGATTGTGACACCCTGTCCTGCGCTGGTATTGGTTACCGAATCTAAAAATAAATTGTGCGAAATTCATTGTTCTTCCTTTAGATTGGATAATATTGATTGTGAATTTGATATATTGCACTAAAAATGAAATACTTTAGGGTGATACGAGACTTAATTAGAGGAGATGTGTCTATCTCAGATGAGAAATCCCATTACTGAGAAAGTTCCTGTTAGAATAGGAAGTTTTAAGAATAATCACCAGTTTGTGGTCTATGACTCAAGTCCAGCAAACCTGTTAGGGCATGATTTATTGTACATGTTGAATTGCACTATGTACTTACACCAAGAGGTGTGAAATTTCAAACCCACGATGATGATGTAGCCTTTAAAATGGCTAGTCATACTCCAGTTGTTACCATATATCCCATGATGTGAAGATTTACCTCTAGATCTTAGAGATTCAGTGAAGGCTGAAGTGTGGGATTTCTTGGGAAAGGATATTGGATTTATCAAAGAAGGTAAACCTGTCTGCATACAAATAAAACTTAATGCTGATTTTTCCAGGACCCCACAATATAATTTGACTCCAGAAACGATTGCTGGGATAACACCAGTGAGTGAGTTCATGATTCAACAAGGAATATTGAAAGAGATTATGGGGAGTCTTTGCAACTCACCCATTATGGGTTTTCAGAAGCCTAGCAGTAAGTACCGCGTAGTGCAAGACCTGCGTAAAAATAATAATATTGTGGTCCCCTGTTGTTCTGTGGTACAGAATTCTGCTGTAATACTGTTTCAAATTCCATGTGAAGCTGAGTGGTTTTCTTTTATTGATTTGTGTCAAGCATTTTTCTCCAGACCCTTATATGAGGACAGCCAGTACTTTTTTGCGATCTGACTGGAAATCGTGTTTTGGCATGGTGCCGAGTTCCACAAGGATATACTGAGAGTCCCTCGATTTTCAACCAGACCCTTAAAAAGAACTTGGAGTCTCCGGTCACGCCTTGTAATTCTGTTCTCATACAGTATATTGATGACCTGTTGGTTGCATCAAATACTCAAGAAGCATGCAAGGTTGATACCATTGCATTGCTGAACCACTTGGCTGAGAATAGACATAAAGTATCCCCTCAAAAATTGTAGTCCTGTCTGAAAGAGGTTCAGTATCTTGGTCATCATATTGAAAAAAGGAGTCCGAAAGGTGTCACAAGAGAGAATCTCAGCGATTCATCAAATGAAACCTCCAACAACGCAGAAAGAGGTTAGGATGTTTTTGGGAATTGTGGACTACTATCGACAGTGGATACCCAATTTTTCCCTAGTGGCCAAGCCTTTACAGAGGCTGAAACACAAGGATGTGTTGGATCTGATATCTTGGGACAACAACTGTTTGGTTGCATTCCTGGATTTGAGAGAGAGTCTCTTTAGCACCCCGGATTTTTGAATGCCTGATTACACTAAATCGTTTTCGATTTTCTACAGTGAGAGAAGGCTATGCTCTCTCAGTACTAACACAAACACATGGAAATGCACATAGGCCTGCTGCCTATTTTTCAGCTACTTTAGATTCAGTAGCAGTAGCTCTGCGTGGGTGCGTTAAAGCAGTGGCGGCCACAGGTGTCAGCATAGAGAGATGTGAAGGCATTGTCATGGGTCATCCTTTAATGATGTAGGTGCCCCGCTCTGTGGAAATATTGCTGATGCGTACTCGCAGTCAGCATTTGATGAACAATCCTTGAACCGGTATGAGCAAATCCTATTTGCGGCTGAGAAGATCACATTGAAGAGGTGTTCTGTTCTAAATCTTGCTACATTGTTACCCGTTCCTGATGCTGATGTTGATGTAAATGAGACAAAGCATGACTGCCTTGAGGTCACTGAGCTATGCACAAAGCCGATACCAGATATTAGAGATGAGCCACTACCTGAATCTGATTTTAAATTGTTTGTGGATGACTCGTGTTTACGAGACCATGAAGGAAATCTACGAGCTGTTTATGGGGTTTGTACCATTTCAGTAGTAGTCGAAGCTTCATGGCTCCAAGATGTATATTCAACTGAAGTGTCTGAATTGATTGCTCGTACTAGGGCATGCTTTATCTCTGATCAACAGAAAGTGACTGTCTACACGTAGAGTCAATACGGCTTTGATTTGGTTCATGATTTCAGACAGTTATGGTCTCAGAGGGGTTTCATGACCTTTTCTGAATCACCTATCTGAAACAGAGAGCAAGTTCAAAAACTTCTCAAGGCATTGCAAATCCCAGCTCAGATTCCTGATGTTAAATGTTCTGCATATTATAAAGGCCATGATTATATCACAGTTGGGAACAGATACGTAGATGAGGTGTCAAAATACTATGCCCACAATGCTTGTACTTTTAATGGTGAATATAGCAATAAGGGAACAGACAAAACAAACTCCAACCTGTTATTGATCACCGCAGATACTTGGGAAGAAGTGAAGAGGTTACAGGAAGAAGGGTCGGAGAAAGAACAGCAAGGTTGTGTCAGAGCAGGCTGCATTAAGAGAGATGAGGATATTTGGGTTTCGGCAGAAAAAGACCAGTGATGCCCAATAGTCTTTTACTACCACTGGCATGACATTACCATGGTCACACTCATGTAGGAAAGGATACAATGGTGAGGTTGTTTCGACAAACCTGGCTTAATAGCAGATTTAAATTGATGGCTGAAGCATTGTGTGATTGGTGTGTTGTGTCTCAACAGAACTATGTAGGGAAAAGAATTGCAGTCGCATTGAGCCACATTGAGAGGTCTGGTGGTCTATTCAATAGAATGCAACTTGATTTCATTGAGATGCCTGTGTGTAATGGATTGCGGTATGTGTTGGTTGTGGTGGGCATTTTTTCACAATGGGTCGAGGCATATCCGACACGCAGGAATGACAGTTGCAAAATTACTTTTGAGCAAGTTAATACCGAGGTTTGGATTCCCGACTTCGTTGGAATCTGATTGAGGGACATACTTCAACAATGAAGTTTTGAGAATGCTGTGCACTGTTTTGCAAGTTGAACAGAGACTGCATTGTAGTTACAGGCCTGAGGCTTCGGGTCTGGTGGAACAGGTCAATAGAACTTTGAAATCAAGGCATGCCAAAGTATGTTATTCTACGTCATTGAAATGGCCTGATGCTTTGCCGCTTGTGTTGATGAGTCTTTGTAGCACACCATCTGCTATGGTCCCACCTCATCAGGAGCAGTGCCATGACCTGTCCCCTAGTGATGGGATCCTGGTGAAAAAGAACATGAGGAAAAATAGTTTGGAGCCTCGTTGGTGGGGATCGTATCAAGTAATCCTGGGCACCACGACTGCTGTCAAATGTGGAGGTCTCCCCAGTTGGGTGTATGCTGCCTATACTCACCGAGTTCCATGTCCCCTCGATGAGGTAAGATCACCTGTCCCAAAAGAGCCAGTGGTGGTCGAAAGGCCACTGGAGCAGGTTAGCTAAGCTGATGTGGAATCACAAAAATTCGAAATGCCACTTGTTCAGCCTGATGAGGGTCTTGAAGGGTCGGTTACTGAGGTTGGAAATGAAGTTGGTTCTGTGACAGTAGCAGAACACGAGTTAGACCCAAGCGAAAGGCACTGTGTTGTTCAGTCGTGAGCAGCAGTTGGTGAACATTGGCCAGAATGACAAGAGGTAGGAAGACTGATCACGCGAAGAGAAAGTGGCCTTGTCGAAATTCCATTAGAAACAGAAAACTCTGATTTGAGTGCCGTTGGAGAAAGAGAACAAGACACACTCAGAAGATCAAAGAGACTGAGGGTGCCTTGTCGGAGGTACTCTTCTCCTGAATGGACATATTTTTTCACAAATGAATGAGAAATTGAACTGTCCAAATCCTGGAGTAGTAGTCGAAGTTCATCTGAATCTGAAGGAACCTGATGTACTGTTTGAGCTCATGTTTGAAATTCTGCTATTGATAATACTGAGTGTTTTGAGGCATTTCATTTTCAACGTTATTGAACTTCCTTTTCTGGATGTCCATGAGTATCCAGTGTTAGTTAACGGATTGAAACATTTCCTTTTGAATTGATGAATAGGGAACTTGAGCCTTTTATTATGAGAGACTTTGAATGAGGTGCAAGAAAGAGAGGAAGAAAGGCTCATAAGACTTTGTAAATACTTTGCTTGATCGAACTTGGCTTTGCTGTTAGCACAGGTGAAGAACAACAGGAAGATCCCGTAGCTGTTGCGCTTCACCCAAAGGTTTAGATTTAGGTGAAGAAATGGAAGTCAATACCAAAGTTAACTCTATAGCTAATGTTACACCTAATGATAGACGTAGATGCATCATAACAAGCATATTAATAGATGTAGTAGTAGTACTTATAACAATATTTATAGGGTTGTCTCCACTTACATATAGGTCAGAAGAAATGATTTCAACAGATACACCAACTACCTCACATTCTGTTGAAAATAGAATGCCAATTTGGAAAGCTAAGATGTTACACACAGACACATTAAGAGGAGATTATGATGTGAATCTTCATTTTCGATTGCTGTATGAGTATGTTGAGCTGATGAGTGGCAGAAATTGTTATGTGTGCATGCAGTTGCCTGCCCTAGTAATTGGAAAGTACTTGCTACCAGCGGCGGCTCCTCCATTGGGGTGTGGGGGTGTCGCCCCACTGCTTTCTCGCAGTGCGAGAAACAGAAACTTAAAATGGTAAAACTACCATTTTATGTTTCTGCTTCTCACACTGCGAGAAAGCAAAAGTGCCTGGTTGGGGGCGGGTGGGTGGGTGGTCCTGCTCAAGGGCAGGGGGGGAATGGCTTGCCCACTGTTGTGGGCCCTGACTATTTGGTCGGCCCTCTGGGGCCGACCAAACCAGTCATGCGCAGTGCGCACTCTCCCTTTTTCTCTATGTAGGCTGCATGCAGCCTACATAGAGAGAAAATGGCCTACCGACCCTAGCCGTCCGCACCAATCACAACGCTGCCATTGCAGCGTTGTGTTTGGCTTAGGGGAGGGAAGACTGTCTAGCTAACACAAGGAGCAGGAGCTGACGCGGCGGCGCGCGACCCGGGGGAAGGTAAGTTTTTATTTTATTTTAATTACCGTCCCGCTTTCCCCAGTGAACCCGCGCGACCCTCCCCCCCTCATGCCCGCCGTGACTGGCAGAAAGAAGGGCAGGCTCCCACCCTCGCTTAAAGAGACCTTCAGTCTAAAATAAACACCTAAGGTCTGAATAATGGTACCTTGTGTTAACGCGTTAGAGTAATAAACTTCCTTTCAGAGATTTACTGTGGGATGCACTCAGTGGTTTCCTATTGTCATTTTCTCTCGTGCTTTTCATCATTCATCAATAGTGTATATAATTGAATTTGCTTTTTCTCGTCTAGCTTATTGCACTTAAGCGAAAGATTTTTCCAAGGAGAAGGACGCAGAATGAAGTTGTGCTTGAATGTAGCAAGGTGTAGCGGAACAGTGCCAAAAAATAAATCTACCTCAGCGTTTGATTTGCAATGCGAATTGGTGTGAAACGTGCCCTCTCTTCGGAAGCTTTGCACAGAAAATAAGGGCCATGCCGAGAAGGAAAGCAAGCAAGCTGTTGCTGAATTCGCCGCCATTCCCCTGATGGCGCAGCATAAAAAACACCCCCTGGGGCGGCCGTGAGTGAGGTGTCCGCTGTCCACCTGCAGCTCGTGTCTCATTACAGGCATTAGCCCATGCTCATTCCATCGCTGTCTGAAAGTCTCTCTGGAGGAGGCGCTGGCGCGTTTCAGACATTTGCCAGTGTGATATAATGTTCATGGTGGTAAACAGCCAGCGTCCCTGAAGTTTCCAGTCCAAAGTAGCGAAAGGTCAACGGCTCCACAGTATATTATTGCATCATGACGGGGTGGGCACTGATACTCACGTTTTTTCCACCCCAATAGTCATGAGATCTTTCATCAGTTCCTCAGTCGGAACATAGTTGGTAAACAGCGTACAAACAGTTCGCCTGTAAAAATAGGCGCTCGCATTGAGGAAACAGTACCAGGCGCAAGTTTTTTTTTTAATCTTGTCTAGTTGCTCATATCCCCTGTGATGATTTACAGTCACGGTGTGATTTGCTGCCCGCCTTACATGAAGCCAAGAAAACGATGAACTGTCAACATTAATTCCGAATATTTAAAACAAATGTATGCCGGGAGAATAAAAAATGATTTCTACATTGTAGTGATTGTTTTACTGGTCAGCTGTCACTTTTTAAACTTTTTGGACGGCAGAAAACTGACACTAAAAGAAGGACCCCTTTGTGTCCCCCACAAAGCCTCGTTGGATGCCTGTGGATTGTTAAGGGGAGCAGCATGCACCACAGAGCCTGCAAGCATGAGGGGAGGTGATCTGCTCAGGGTGGCTGCGAAAGTCTCCGCCGGAGAAAAAGTTGTGGAGGTATGTAAGTAGTGCTGGTGGTGCATGCGTGGTTTCTGCAGCCGGTGGGGACACCGGTTTGTGGGGGACTGACTGTTCATCTGGCTTTCAGATAGGTGTCGGTGATGGGGAGGTGCTGATGGTCTGTTTGGTCAGATGCCGAGGGCTTGGTCAGTGGTGCTTGCCTTGCACTTTGGCGGACTCGTAGGGCGTGTCCCCTGGATCTGGTCGATTCAGACGAGGTAAGGTAGGCCCCTTCCAACTCCTTCACTCCCACCGTGTAGCATGCTGATACTGCGTGTGAGCATGGATCAGGGGTATCAAGTGCTGTAATACTACAACGATAATACAGTTTGTTTTGCTATTTTTTGCAGCTGGGCTGCTTGTACCTTATCAAACACTGTTTATCACAAAACTCACAACTTTTCAAGAAAAAGGTGTTTGAGAAAAAGCACTCCTGTCAGTCGTGAATGGTCAAAGGGCATTTATTTCCCCACTCCTGGAATATTTGGTGAAATGACCAGACTGATTTTTTTTAAGCTGTCAGGCAGGATTATATATCACTCGTCCAATCACATTTGTTGCCCTCAAGCCAAAGGTCAGACTCTTCGTTTCCACATAAGACACCAAGGGGTTGAAAAGCATATATGTAAATGTTGTGCGCACTGACCTTCCGCGCGTGTGTAAATGTGTGCACTGGCGTTCCACATGTAAGTGTCATGAAAGCGAGTTACGTCGCCACTGTTTTTGAGGGAGGCCCCTGAAATAAGTGTCTACAAGAAGAGTTTGTGTTTTCTCTCGGCTGCTACTCGAGGTGTTTTTCTGTTGGTCCCCCAATTCACACTGCCCCAAATGCAGTCAATAGGTCGAGTGTTTTACTTTTTCCCATGTCCCTTAAAGCGGCCCAGCTCTGTTTGTGTACCTTTAATTCCAGGCAGCACCACGTTACTACTTAAAGCTGTTGATTCTGAGGCCACATGCATGTCTTCCCTGGCCCTTGAGGTGGATTCTTGAAATTGTTATTTATCAATTTTATATCTATGTAATACAAGTTTATGAATGTGTAAATACTTTATAAATATGTGGTTTAACTACATGCACACCTCACTATTCATTGACAAGAGACGTGGCTCAAAAGTTGCACTGTAATAGGTTTAACATCTAATTGTGCTTTCACTATAGTCACGGTCTGTATTGTGGACTTCCTGTTATGCAACGGTGTCACCTAAAACAGATTCAGAATGTTGCAGTGAAGTCACTGTTGCACTTTTTTTTTTTAAATGGCGTTTCTTGCATGAAAACAGAAAATTAATTTAAGGAAATAGTGTCATCATATTGATGTACAGCACTGCACAGTCAATGAATGTATTTATTGTATAGTTAAATCCATTACAAGTGTATCAGTGTGTTCAAAAGTTAATATGGGCAAATGATAACATCAGCATACGCAAAGATTGTCCTCTATAGCTCATAAAAATTGGCAATTTCTTAAATGATAAATAATTCAATCGTATTGCTTTATTAACCTTCCTGCTTCCTCAAATTTGCTTGAAAATGCACCATTTATCCACTCTTTTTTCAAAATTTTCTCGGGTGGAGAACCCCCCCGAACCCCTCGTAGGTTGTTCGGGCTCGCTCGCTACGCTTGCTCGCCACAGTGCAGTAGGGCAATAATTTTACGCCTCACCACTTTCAAATGTCACCAGCCGCCACTGCTTGCTACCATCACATCCCTTTGACATATGGGATTGCATGTAGTCTTTTCATAAGCTTATTTTATAGACAAGGCAGTTTTCAGTATTACTTTTCATATTATGATTCAATATTGTCAGAGATTCTGATTCTTAAGCATTTGAATAGGAATCCTTATTTCAAGTGCGCAGAAGTTGCAGGTAAATATTTGTAGCTTTTAAAATGCAAGACATGGCCTAAGCTCATAGACACAATCTGATCTGTTCAATGTCTGATGTAGAGAAGAAGTTTCTAGATTTAGTTGAAGATAGATGGAGAAACATGAAGAGTGAAGCTGAAGCTGGTAAGAGTATGGAAGATCATAAATGGGGTTCTGAAGAGTTAAAATGGCAGGAAGAAGGAACTTAACTTGCCCTTGCTTTAGACTGGAAGCATAAGGGAAAATTGTGCACGCATGTTGACCAAAGTTAATTTGATCCATTGTTCTTAGGGAAGAGTGATTGTGAACACGTATTTGAAGCAAGAATGAGGGATTCCCGTTACTTGGAAGGAAAGGATCCTGTGATTCCTGGAGTATATATTATTTGTGGACAGAAAGCATATTTCAAGTTACCACATGGATGGCATGGCACATGCTATCTTGGTATAGTGTTCTCGAAAATGTACCATGTGTAGCATTTTGATGATCCGGTATGGGAAAATAAACATAAGACAAAACAAAGTGTTAGGGTAGCCGAAGTAGTAGGGGATATTTTTGGAGCCATCATTCCATCTGTAGGTGTGATTTTGAACGATCTGAAGATCAGAAAGCTGTCTACGATAGTGGATATGTTAACTACAGTACTGCCAATTCTCTACTGTTCATAAGCAAGGAAATGGTATTCATTAGATCAATGGTTCTTCACAATAGATTTGCATTAGACCTTCTACTCGCAAAAAAAGACAGTCTGTCAGATGCTCAAGGTCCAGCAATGCTGTACTTATATGCCTGATGAGAGTCAGGATCTGAATACGTTTATCTGGAATATTTCTGGGATAACGAAGGATTTGGAAGGGTTAGAAGCTGCAGGAGTCTGGGAAACTATCGGAAATGGATTGTCTGCTGTGGTAAAGTGGTTTGGAAATATAGGAAGTGGAATATTGGGTGTAATTTTGAAGCCCATTTTGATAATTGCCCTTTGTGCGATATCTCTGTTCTTGATCTTTAAGTAATATAAATATGTCCAACTTAGACAGGGAGTGAAGAGATAAATAGCAGATGTAGAATTAGAAGAGAGTCAGGACAGATACTATAATGATATGAAACGTTTGGAGGATTCTAGACAAAAATTGATGAAAACCACACAGGTTTAGATGGTTTGTCCCCTCTTTTTTATTGGCTTCTGTTAGTGCCCTTATTAAATGCCTGCTTTTGTTTGATGGATAGGGTAAATTAGTCCCATTTTTTGGCATTTTGGACCCTCCCATGTGACTGCCCCTGTTACTGTGGCATTACTCTGTTTTTAATATATGTTGGTTCCTGCGCACTGTTTTTTCCTTTCCGTCTGCTTATCAGCAAGCCTTCATGGACACCGCGCATTTTACGTTTTGGACGTATCGATATTAGGACAGTCTTCACTTTCACTTCCATCGCGGCTTGTTTGTTTGTGGCTTCCCCCCTCCCTCCTCGAGCCCGGAGTCCTCCCCCACCCTCCAAGCACACACACAGCTGCGGGTTTCTCACGGCAGCGAGACCTCGCACTGCAAATTCCCCCACCAGCGTGCCCCTACTTCTTTAATTTAATGCAATCCATTCCCCTACTTTTCTATTTTAGAAATGTGTCCCAGGACGGCAGAAATAGCCAAGTCCAAGAAATAAGGCTCAGCCTGATTTCTTGGACTCAGGGATGGGTGGGGAGGGCAGAGAAGTAAAAGGACTTTGTCTTTCACTTCTTGCCCAGAGAAGACATGTACAGTCAGTGTTCACTTCTCCTGCTCTGCCGCTTCCCCCCTTCTCTCTCGTTCTTCCTCTTAGTCCCTCTCTTTCTGACTCTGTCTCACTCCTCCCCATTTGCTGAAAACCGTGAGTTTAAGAAACGGCTCTTACCCTCTCTTCCTCTCCTTTCCTTTATTTGTTCCTCTGTGAAATCAATCGAAAAAAGAAAAACACTTTTGCTGAAAGTGTCGTCTTTTTCTGACATTTTTCTCTTCCAAAGTGCAGCCTCGGGGACAGAGAGGAAAAAAGGTTTAAAATACAAAAAATAAATAAATTAAATAAAGCAAGATATTGTGGTCAGTGGATTGGTTTTATCCCTAACCACGCACATTAGCGCCACTTTACAGAGTTTACCAGTGAAGCACTACTTTCATTTTCTCTTTTTTAATAAGTCGTTCAGTTATACATAATATCATCCTATTTATAAATAGGGCAACAAAAATGCTTATAACACTCTTTTATTATAACTCTGCAACATGCTGCACACAAGCCACACTCCTCTACAACATAGCTTAGACACGTTAGAACAGCCAATAGCTCTGGCTAAACACTTATAGGGTCCCAAAGGCGAGACCTATTGGCTATGCCAATGCTTGGTCCCTTATGTTTTGGTGCATCTTCATATATCCTGTATCACTGGGATTTCTTTTGTCGATCTTGCACTGTATTGCACTGATTAGTTGTAGTACGCTTTATAGGCGGCGGAGGTGCATATACAGCAACAGTGCAGAGATTACTGAGGAAGTTAGGGACCTCCTCTCCATACCATGTGGGCTTGACCCGATTTGATGTGATTGTTACTGTTTTTTTCTTTAAAAATATCAATAAAGAAATGAAGCTTAAAAAAGAAAGTGATGTGAAGGGGAGAATGGGAGAGATTGAGACACACTAAAGGCCACTACCTCGTCGACAAACCTTAGTAAAGCTTAATTTACAGCCTTATATTTTCAGAATTAGCACACTTTTAATTTTAACTATCCACAACAAAATCCTTGTTATCGTTTATATGCCACAACTAACATGCATTGGCAAAGACAATAGATGTGGCTTGATTTAAATACCCATGTTGGTTGTTGTGTGACATGTCTGGATGCAGTAACAGAAATTTCACAGAGAAGCGCCCAAATACTGGTCAGGTAGCATGCTGTGGGAAGTACGCGATTATAGTTTACACATTTGCTCTTAATTAGATAGGTCGTGCCTCTTGGAAGGGAGTCCTTGTTAATCTGCTTTGGCCACGCCCCACCTCCACCTTTATCATACCACTTAAAGCACTGTCTGGCAATGTGGCAGGACGTGATCTAAATCTGCTGAGAACAATACCTTGTGCGTCTCTGCTCCATCACTGTTATGGTGCATGTGAACACACTAATACATGCGTGGTGGTCGCAATGAATGCTGGGATTTCCTAGCCACCAACATCAATCTTCGGAAAACAAAGGTTCGCCGAATTACCCTGCAGGATGCACCTGCGGCCTGTGCACTTGTCAGCAGCAGCCTCCGTAAGGAGCAGTCAGCAGAGAATAAATGCACAAGCACCGCACAGTTCAGTTGTTGTGTTTTATTTCTCGCTGACCTCAGAGAATGCGGGCCTTTTCCAACTTACTGAGAAGAAGGAGGATGACCCCCAGATTTTCCAGGAGAGACAGGGATCCACTTGCCCACTCCTAGCGGTAGTCGGTGGCCCTGCTTCTGTACATAAGGGCGCTTGTTCTGTTTTTGCTTCTGCTGTGGCAATTTTCATGAGGGACTCTTGAACTTAAGCTGTCTATGCTGTGCCTTTGCCGCATGCGAGGGAAGCTTGCGCTGCTGTTATGCTTTCAACAGGTGTTCTTTGTGTTTTACTGAACCTTAAGAAAAACTTCTCACTTTCCATAATAATCAGCTTTGGCAATGCATCTCTAGTTCCTTTCTCGGTTGGGCGAAGGCACACCTGTAGGAATTGAGAATGCTGCGGAGTAACCCGCATGTTTACGACTGTCCTGGGTAAAATAGCAATTGATGAAAAAAGATAGCTGACACGTTCCTCCTCTGGGCCTGGGTTTACTGTTCGAAGGGGCGACAAAGCACCCTCATAGTGTCAGCTCCTGCACAGCCAACAGCTCCTCCGAATCTTCCTTACCTGTTTGCCCAAACATTTTGGAATTTGTTGTTCTCGCCACTTCGCGTGGAAATACAAAATCCTTATATATGTCACCCTGAAACAAAATGTATCAAACTCTACCTAAAGCAACATTTCCCTGAGGCTATCCGACTATATTTTCACGACGGTAGTATGACTCGAGACTCGTTTTGTGCTTTTCAAGCCCAGAGAGTCAGTACAGATGCTACCTTAAGGCTACTGAAGGCAGCTGCCTTGAGGAGGCACGCCAAATTGTCAGTTTTGACTGGGGGTCTGAAAATCTTTTTCCTGGAGCTGTAGTCAGGTGTTTTTTTTAGTGAACATTAGAGCTGGAGCTGTGGTGGCGATGCTGTTGGAATGAAATGAGGCTCTCTTGGGCAGACATGGTTGGTCAGTGGAAAGATTAATATACAAATACCAGGCCAGGTCACAAGCAGGGTGACACTAACGGGGGCAGCCACTTAGTGTTGCTTGCCATGCCACAACCGCGCGCTCCACCCCTTCCTAAACTGGTTACAGCAGGGGAGATTGAGGTTCAGGATGGGTCCGGACAGAGACCTCTTCCGTGGGGTCTTGGGTGGGAAACTGGGCTTGAATGGGATTCTTTGAGGCCAACATGCAAGAGCAGTGCCTGCTTTAAGGCAGTGCGACCGGTGCAGCCACACCTGGCGCTGAGCTGGAGGGTGGGGGGCACTGTATTTAGAAATGATTTATGGGTTGAAACGCATCTGCTTAAAAGTTCCTTGCATGTCCAGCAGTTTTGGATGCAAAAATAAAAATGTCAAGATAATTCTAGTGATTGATATTCCTGCTCTCAGAGATTTGTCTAGTGGCAGTTTGCACTTATCATAAAGTAGCACAGAGGGTTAATGTGCTTGTTCAAAATAATCTGTACCATGCTACTTACAGATCTCTATTTTATGTGGATAGCTCAGTGGGATACTGATTTTGTCACAGAAATCCTTTTGTTACTTGAAGTTCATAAGTTACAATCCTAATATAGCACAGAAACCTATAAATTGTCATCAAAGAGCTGTACGCAAACTGCATGGCATAGGTTAGAACATTATGTTTTTCACCAGTCTTTCAATATCCTAATGTTGATAATAAGGGTTAGTTTGGTAGATATACATTCTTATTAGTAAACCCAAAACCAACCACCATGATACCTTTTAAATCCAGGGTTAGGGGCCGATTCCGATCTCGGTCGGAGGCGCACCCAATACCATTCGGTCGGGAAAAAAGCCATGCGAAAGCCTGTTTCCCGACCGATCCGTACAGCACACCGAACGAGCAAGTACGATGCGCACAACAGCAAAAATCCGGCCGAGCCGTACTCACCCAAACCAGGTCCTGTTCTCCGACCGAGGCGAATCCGGAAACGCCGAATCGAGTCGCACGGAAGGAAAAATGCAGCCCCGTCCGGCCGGACAAGTACGATGCGCTTTCCGTACGCGCCGAACCCGTCGCTACGCATGGCACGTCAAAGCATCCGGGAGAGGCGCACATAAGCTCCGATTCGCGCCACAACACGATCCACGGCTACGAGGCGAACACGCCAGCGACGAGGACGACGCGAAGCGACGAGGACGAGGCGAAGCGACGAGGACGACGCGAAGCAACGAGAAGGACGAACGACACAAACCAACCATGAATCCCTTCGTCCCGATCATACCAATATTCTACATTTACTACCGGAACAGGCACGGACGCGTACAGCGCAGAAGGTAAGCCAGACACCAACCACAAAACACATACAACACGTACACGACACATCACACACACACACAGGGATGCAGAATATACTTACACCAGCAACAGCAGCACCATAGGGGCGGGATGCCCATCACCAATGCCACATATGCACACAGGGGCCTGAATGCGCACCACCACCCCTACCCAGGGGTGGCATGATGCCTACCACCACTACCACCCTCACCCAGGGGTGGCATGATGCCTACCACCACAACCACCCTCACCCAGGGGGGGCAGGATGCCTACCACTACTACCACCCTCACCCAGGGGGGCAGGATGCCCACCACTACTACCACCCTCACCCAGGGGGGGCAGGATGCCTACCACTACTACCACCCTTAGCCAGGGGGCAGGATGCTTACCACTACTACCACCGTCACCCAGGGGGGCAGGATGCCTACCACTACTACCACCCTCACCCAGGGGGCAGGATGCCCACCACTACTACCACCCTCACCCAGGGGGCAGGATGCCTACCACTACTACCACCCTCACCCAGGGGGGCAGGATGCCTACCACTACTACCACCCTTACACAGGGGGGCAGGATGCCTACCACTACTACCACCCTTAGCCAGGGGGGCAGGATGCTTACCACTACTACCACCCTCACCCAGGGGGGCAGGATGACTACCACTACTACCACCCTCACCCAGGGGGCAGGATGCCCACCACTACTACCAGCCTCACCCAGGGGGGCAGGATGCCTACCACTACTACCACCCTCACCCAGGGGGGCAGGATGCCTACCACTACTACCACCCTTACACAGGGGGGCAGGATGCCTACCACTACTACCACCATCACCCAGGGGGCAGGATGCCTACCACTACTACCACCATCACCCAGGGGGGCAGGATGCCTACCACTACTACCACCATCACCCAGGGGGGCTGGATGCCTACCACTACTACCACCCTTACACAGGGGGGCAGGATGCCTACCACTACTACCACCATCACCCAGGGGGGCAGGATGCCTACCACTACTACCACCATCACCCAGGGGGGCAGGATGCCTACCACTACTACCACCCTTAGCCAGGGGGCAGGATGCCTACCACTACTACCACCCTTACACAGGGGGCAGGATGCCTACCACTACTACCACCCTTAGCCAGGGGGCAGGATGCTTGCCACTACTACCACCCTCACCCAGGGGGGCAGGATGCCTACCACTACTACCACCCTCACCCAGGGGGCAGGATGCCCACCACTACTACCACCCTCACCCAGGGGGGCAGGATGCCTACCACTACTACCACCCTTACACAGGGGGGCAGGATGCCTACCACTACTACCACCATCACCCAGGGGGGCAGGATGCCTACCACTACTACCACCATCACCCAGGGGGCAGGATGCCTACCACTACTACCACCATCACCCAGGGGGCAGGATGCCCACCACTACTACCACCCTCACCCAGGGGGGCAGGATGCCTACCACTACTACCACCCTTACACAGGGGGGCAGGATGCCTACCACTACTACCACCATCACCCAGGGGGGCAGGATGCCTACCACCACCCTTAGCCAGGGGGCAGGATGCCTACCACTACTACCACCCTTAGCCAGGGGGGCAGGATGCCTACCACTACTACCACCCTCACCCAGGGGGGCTGGATGCCTACCACCACCCTTAGCCAGGGGGCAGGATGCCTACCACTACTACCACCCCCACTCATAGGATGGACAATGCATGACACAACCAGCACACCACAACCTAGGGAATGCAAGAAGAAGACATCCCCCAACACCATGACAAGCGTGTGTAGACTGTGTCAAATGCCTACAACACCGAACATGACTTTGAACATACAATGTGACCCCCTAGCACATGTGCCACACATATATGTGTGTGGCACCCACAATGCAAGCAGGCCATGACCATTGTGGCAATGGGGTCCAAACCCCCATCATCACAGTGACCAAAAGGCAAGTGTGGGGTCCATAGCTGAAGCACATTTCGAACATTGTGGCAATGGGGTCCAAACCCCCATCATCACAGTGACCAAAATGTAAGTGTGGGGTCCATAGCTGAAGCACATTTTGAACATTGTGGCAATGGGGTCCAAACCCCCATCATCACAGTGACCAAAATGTAAGTGTGGGGTCCATAGCAGAAGCACATTTTGAACATTGTGGCAATGGGGTCCAAACCCCCATCATCACAGTGACCAAAATGTAAGTGTGGGGTCCATAGCTGAAGCACATTTCGAACATTGTGGCAATGGGGTCCAAACCCCCATCATCACAGTGACCAAAAGGCAAGTGTGGGGTCCATAGCTGCAGCACATCTTGAACATTGTGGCAATGGGGTCCAAACCCCCATCATTACAGTGACCAAAAGGCAAGTGTTGACAAAGTAAGAGGTGCAACTGCCAAACTGCATGGATGATTCCTGGTCACAGAACAACAAACACATCAGTGGCAAAGTAGTGTATGTGTCCCATTGCAACATAAATTGGGGGAGCCAAATCCTGCAGTGCAAATAAGACATAACTTTGGCCATGTGCAGACAAACAACACCCATGGGGGCTGACACCGTCAACAATCATCAATGACACAATGACAGAAGTGACCATCCGAATGCAGACCCACATATTTGCACCAATGGGCACACACATGCAGATACACTGTGGAGACTGCAGATGTGAGGCGAACAGATACCATACCATGGCAGCAATGGGACACACAATCAACAATTAGCAACAAATGAGGGCTCCCGTCCCATCAGCCTGGTCATGGAAGTGCCAACGGAATCATCAGCACAGATCCAACACACTTGTATAGCAATGTTGCACTGACAACACAGATGAGTCCTTCCCCATTGATGCCCAAACCTGCATGTTCACTGGAGATGGCCACACGGTCAGGGAAGTAGACGAATAGAACAATGGCAGGCACAACAGATGTGCAGGGGTGGAAGCCACAGATGTGAAGTTGCCAATCTAAGTAGGAAATCTCATTGCCAAATACTGAACACATGACACCCTCAGATGCTGCTATGGATGACATGGATACACCACAGGATAGGACACATAACCCCTGGACCACATGGGTTCCTGCACAGTAACACTTCATTATCATGAGACCAAATATCACCATCACTGCAGCAAGGGCATTCTTAGCATCATCAACATCATGTACATCAGAAGCAAAAGCACTAGAGAACAGAAAGTTGCTTTATTCAGCATATGTGGCATTAAAAGTAGAAGTCCGGTAGAACATAAACAAAGGCCAATGGCCAGTCCATCAACAAAGTCACAAGTGGGTGACAGTGGCAGATGCCACCCTACACATGCCTGCACAAAACCAGGGACAATCCACTAGGAGGGGCAACCGGGGGGTATGCCAGGCACCGCAGGGACAGGATCAGGGCTCACCAGGAGGAAGCAGGGAAGGGGTGGTGGGTGCTGGAGAGCCACTGACAACTGCAGTGGAGGTGTCTGACATGGTGTGTGCCGGCACAACTGGGGGCATGGCTCAAATGTTGTGGGTGCCGGCACGACTGCAGTGGACCCTGCAGATGGAGTGGACAGGTCCGCCACTGCAGTGCCCAAGTCAGACAGGGTGGTAGTGGACTCCACTGCAGTGCCTACCACCAGGGGAGGAGAATGGGGAACAGGCAAGGTGGGCTGGACAGAGGGGGAGGACACCCTCACCACATCAGTGGCACAGACAAGCGCAGCGGGGGGTGTGGTGCCGGGAGAGCAAGTGGCAGGGGAGAAGGCCGGTGCCTCTTGGGGATGGTATATCTGTGGGTGGGGGAACCTGGGGCAGGGTGTGGCGGGGGCACCTGTGGAGTGGGGGCCTGAGGGATGGAGGAAGGTGACCTGGTGCTTGAGCTGCAGGGCGGTGGCGGGGTCTTGCTCTTACCACTCCGGGGGACTTGCGGGTGGGGGCCTCAGTCTGTCTGCGCCTGGGGGAGGGTGTCCGGGGGCGAGGGGCACTCTGCTCCGTGTGGGGGGCTTCCTCTTCCCCCTGGATGCTGGGGCAGCTGGATCGGAGGGGAAGAGGCCGAGGTCACTGAGGAAGAGGCGCTGGGTCTTTGGGGTTGCAGGTGAGGCAAGGGAGGGTGCTTTGGAGGGAGAGGCAACTGAGGACTGCGCAGTGCCCGTGGATGCGTGTGTGTGTACCAGGGCCCCATCCCCTGTGAGTCTGGTTTCAGTCCCCTGACTGTGCGTGCGTGTGCGTTTAGTTTGTGGCGTGTGTGTCTGTGTGCTGGATGTGTGTGTGCTGGTGTGTGCCTGTGCCGGTGTGTGTGTGCTTGGGACGGGCAAGGTGCTGGGGAGTGTGGATGGAGCAGAGGCAGGAGGGGTGAGGGACTGTCTGAGGAGGGACACTGCTGCCGTCAGGGAGGAGTCCATGGACCTGTTGCCCCTCTGTAGGTCAGACATGCCCGATGAGATGCCCTCCATGAACGACACCAGCTGAGTCAACAGTGCGGTGTGCGCATGGAGGACACTCAGCATGGCTGTCTGCCCTACATGGAGCTGGCGAAGGAGGTACACAGACTCCTCACTCAGGGCAGCAGGGGACACAGGGGCAGGGGGTGCGGTGCCTGGGCCAAAGGAGACACGCTCCCGAACATGGGAGCCTCCACGGACCTGGGGAAGTTGAGCCGATGGGAGGGCGGTGGTGGTGCTGGTGGTGGCGGGGACAGCAACACTAGCTGGGGTGTGGTGGCTGCTGACACCCGCCTCCACAAGGGAGTCATCCTCCGAGTTGCTCTGGTCCTCAGCTGAGGTGGATGGTGCTGAGGATTCCTCGGTGTGGCTCCCCTCGCCCTCCGTGCCACTGGGTCCCTCCGACCACTCCTCGGCTGCTGACCCAGTCTGGCTCTCTGGCTCCTCCTGGTCCGTGGAGCTGTCCCCTTCCGTGGCCGTGGATGTATCTGCAAACAATGGGGAAACAGACAGACATCAGTCACCTGCACCAAACGCACACACCACTGTGAGCACAGCACATCACAGAGCAAGCCCTGGCATCATTAGTTGTACATTGCTAAAAGTGCCCTAACTGAACAGGAGAAGCCAATTGTCAGTCTGATGCCAAGCATGGCACTCACATCCCACATGGCCTTGCACCCATCTGTCTGGTGTCTGTTGGATTGCAACACCCCAGTGTGGACACATGCACCAAGTACACAGTAGTTGGACAGTGCAGAGGACACGGTGTGGACACATCACAGCTCTTGCCACTGAGTGAGTACAGGTTTCCGGATGAAAGGGATGCCCAGAGTCAAATAGGAAATGCATGTGATGCATACCAGCGACAGACACCATGATGCACCCATGTCCTGATAGCCAGCGCCACTATGGTGTGCATGTAGCACATGTCACTCCCCTGCAGGACCACAAATAAGTTGACACATGCCATGGCAGAGGCATGACTGTTAAGTCATACATCACTGTCTCAGTGATGTATGACTTGGCAGCCAGACAACAACACTATGCACTGTGTCACAATAGTAGGTCATGGGGAATGCAAGTCCTGGAGCTGCACAAGTGCACATGTACATCCCCCACACAACACATCATCTCAACCCTCATCTGTCCAGGTCACACCTATTGGACATATGGGAGACCTGTGACACTACCCTCTGAACCTGAGCCCCTCACAATTTGCTGTGAATGGGGAACAGCTGCCTGAACATCACATTCGCATACCCCAGTCTGCACGGGCAGCTGATCAAACACCTATGTGACACACAAGTATCGTCTCCTATGGTCACATCTCCAGGGGCATGCTGAGCCCCTACCAAGAAACACCACAGCAGTCCTGGCAACTAATCCACAGCACACTGACACAGAGGCAGACACCGGAGGGGTCAAATCACTGTGCACAATGTGTCAGCTGATACACGGGAGTGGGAGTACAGAGTGCATTGCATGGCCTGGAGTAGGCATGACTGTCCTGCTCCACATGAATGAGGGATGTGCCCTGGACAGTGGATAGCTGGCTATGTATGTGTGACACACGTAATCTGCACACTCCTGGGGCCCAAACATTGTTCCCACCCGCTGCATGGGCGTGTGCCACATACCCCAGGCACATGTGGTGGCTCAGCTCAGCAAGTGGACCGCATATCAAAGCAACACGCAGATCACATGTCCAAACCCAGGCGTTGTGTGAACAATGGACCCACCCATGATGCCCACAACAGAGTTAGGGAAACAGATGCTGTCCCCCACCTTTAGTGAAGCAAACTGCAAGGACACAGTCCCAAGTGACACAATTCCCTGACTGTAAGGGCCACACCTGGGTATCAGATGAGCAGTGGGCAGTGCACAATAGAGGGACATGGCTCCTGGACAACATGACTGCTGCACTGTGGCAGTTGAACCAGGCCAGAGGAGGGCACAAAGCATGTAATACAGAGTTCACAGTGCAGTCTTTGACTCACCCCCTCCTTGCTGCTGTCTGGCCTTCAGCTGCCCATCCAGGTCTGGAAAGACCACCGCCAGGATCTGGAGCATGTGAGGGGTCAGGGTCCGTGTTCCGCCCCTCCTGCGAGGAGGCGACAGCTTCAGCTGGACCCGTGCAATCCTCCGGGTCCAGCCCCGAAGGTCCTGCCACCTCTTCTGGCAGTTGCGGATCCGGCGCTTGTAGACCCCCACGGACCGGACAGCCCGGACGATGTCCTTCCAGATTTCCTGCTTCCGATGGGCATTAACCTGTGAGGATGACAAAGTGAAAAGGCCATTACCACACATGCAACATATCCGTGCATGACACAGTTGTATATACATGTCTCAATCACAGGGGCACATGATGTACACAGGCAGTGCAAAGCTGACCATGGACAGTTTGCCAGACGTCACTACATGGTATCATTGCATGGGAAGTAAAACCATGTTCAAATGCACTGTCACTGCACCATACCTGTCCAGTGCAAGTCACTACACACTATGGGGGTGACAACTACTCAGTGAGCCTGCTAGCCAGTGGCGTGCAGACTCTCAGCCTTGCTAGTCAGACAAAATGCACATTCAGAAAGGCAGTGCACAGAACACTCACCTGCTCCCCTGGTGTCCCATACAGCTTGCTGTACTGTGGAAGTAGGCTGTCCAGCAGGGCCTGGTTCTCTTCAAGGCTGAAGGCTGGGGCTCTCTCCACAGTACGTGCCATTGCAGGGTCCAGAGGGGCAGAGACAGCAGCAGTGCAGTGGCAGATGTCGTCTTGGAGCATGTAGTGCAGGCAAGTGAGCTCTCAGGGGAACAGCCAGCAATATATATGTGCTGGAGAGGCAGATACTGTCCCTTGTGTCCAAAGTGATAGGTCCAAGTCGTTTGCATCTTCTGAATCTGGCCAATCCATGGAATAGCAGCACCAAAACACGCCCACAGCATCCTTCAAATCTTCAACTTCATGACATACATGATTTTGCAACATTGTTGTGGGTGACCAACTGATTTTCCAGCAACCGACTCGTTCGAAATTCGAAAACGCGTCCGTTGCCAGGCAAGCCCATTGTCAATGGGTGCGCACCGATCGGTCCATTGCGGTACAACGCGCACAGGGGTACAACGCGTACCCGCACACATTGAAAGCAATGGGCTGGCCGGAGGCACCGATCGGTCCATTGCAGTTCAACGCGCACAGGGGTACAACGCGTACCCGCACACATTGAAAGCAATGGGCCGGCCGGAGGCACCGATTGGTCCATTGCTGTTCAACGCGCACAGGGGTACAACGCGTACCAGCACACATTGAAAGCAATGGGCCGGCCGGAGGCACCGATCGGTCCATTGCAGTTCAACGCGCACAGGGGTACAACGCGTACCCGCACACATTGAAAGCAATGGGCCGGCCGGAGGCACCGATCGGTCCATTGCTGTTCAACGCGCACAGGGGTACAACGCGTACCCGCACACATTGAAAGCAATGGGCCGGCCGGAGGCACCGATCGGTCCATTGCAGTTCAACGCATCACTGTACATGTGACTGGCATATGTCAGCATGCCTGTCTCAGATGGACATATGCCAGCCACAGATAGCTCCCTGGGAGTGAGGGGCACACCTACCACACGACAGCCTGTCCAAACTTTATCATAAGGCATGTAAGGCTGCATTTCCTATTGTGTGTATGTTGGTGTACATGTTGTCCTGTGGGTGTCACCTGTGGGCAGCCACCCCCAGGCTATGCACGTGTTCATGGGGACAGGATCCTGGGTGTTACGTGTACGTGACCACTGTGATGTGCAACTGTTCATATCTGTGCATGTGCCATGGTCACATTTCACAGTGGTGTATGTGTATGTCATGTCACATACCCCGTGAGTCCCATGTGGGACGGTATGTTTGAGCCAGGGTGTCCCAGTGGCACAATAGTGATGGTCCTCCACAGTCTTTGTGCATGTGGTGTTTACAATGTCTCTGATTTCATGTGCACAATGGGAGACAGTCTCCACATCCACGTTGTGTGTGCATGGACTCTGATGTTGTGCGTGTGTGTCACAGACGTCCATGTCTGTCCTGCCGTGGCAAGTGGGGCCACTACCTGTGGGGGTCATGGTTGTTTTGCTGTGGTGTATACATGATACTCCATGTAATGCCAGTGTCCATGTGGCATTACAGGGTCCCTGGGAATGTACCTGTCGTTGAGCTGTGGTGCCTGGGGCACATCTGTCCTCACATGTCCCTGTGGGGGGTTATTGTGACACGGCAGCAGGAGATGGGAACTGTGACACGGCCTCATGATATCCAATGGGCCAACCTGGGACTAATTGATGCCACCTGTTGGACCGTGTTGACAGATGTTGGCCATGTATGTACCATACATGTCCTTCCGGTACTGCACACTTCATGTAGTTGTGCCTCATAATGATGTATGTTGGGATCTTGAGTGTGTTCAATGCCGCATATGTGGGGTGACTGACAATCTTGCTTACTTCTCCTCTGCACTGCAGGGCTCCTGCTGTCCATCGGCCATTCCCAGACCTGGCAACGATGGTGGAACGGGACAGCATCCGACGGTACCGCTTCACCAGGCAGCTGATTGAGGATTTGGCAGTGCAGTTGTCCCCACATTTGCAGCCTGGCCGGCCGTATCCTACAGCGCTGACCCCCAAGGTGAAGGTGATGGCAGCCCTACACTTCTTTGCCACTGGTACCTTCCAACATACTGTGGCGACTGCTGGTGGGATGTCACAGACCATGTTCAGCCGTGTGCTCCGCGATGTTTTGGCGGCAATGTTGCTCTTCCTGAACCGGTACATCTATTTCCCTAGACTGCGATGACTCACTGACGTGAAGAGTGACTTTTATGCCCTGGGGAGGATGCCGCATGTAATTGGCTCCATTGATGGGACACATGTGGCTTTGGTACCACCACAGGCCCAGGAGCAGGCCTACAGGAACCGCAAGCACTACCACTCGGTCAATGCACTGGTGGTGTGTCTTGCAGACATGACCATCACACCCGTGTGTGCCCGTTTCCCTGGTTCAGCACACGATGCCTTTGTGATGAGGAGTAGTCGCATCCCCAGGATGATGGCACAGATGCAGAACCAGCGTGCCTGGCTTGTCGGTGTGTACTGACTTTGTGCCATTGTGTGTGATCTGATCTGTAGTATTCTGCCCACTTTTCCAAGTCAGCTAATGTGCACTTGTCTGTCCGTAGGTGACTCGGGATACCCCAACATGCCGTGGTTGCTGACACCCCTCAGGAACCCTGTGACACCTGCCCAGATGCGCTACAATGAGGCACATGGTCGGACCAGGAGAGTGATTGAGCGGACCTTTGGTCTCCTGAAGAGCCGCTTCCGCTGCCTGGACAAGACCGGAGGGTCCCTCCCATATGCCCCTGCGAAAGTGTGCAAGATTATCATCGTCTGCTGCATGCTCCACAACCTGGCAGGGCGGAAGGAGTTGCCTCTCATCCAGGATGACAATGACCAACATCCGCCACCTGTGGAGGATCCTGGCCTGGACCACGATGCCAGTGACGATGATGATGATGATGGTGATGGTGATGTCCGCACACAGCTCATCACCAACTTCTTCAGCTGAATGTGAGTATCCTGAGGTGTCATGTCAATGATGTGAGTTGGCATGATGTGTGGGTGGTGCTCTGGTGCTGTGGGAGTGTGTCCATGGGCCACTTGACTGGATGTGTGTTGCGATGTGTGGTGACAGGTGGGCTGTACTCCCCAACAGTGTTGACATGCTAACTTGGTTCTGGGTGGGTATCTTGTAACATGTATTGTGCATGTGTTTTGCTGTTCTGTCCTGTACTCCATTGCTTTTGACTGTGTGTCATTTCTGTCCTTCACAGGGTACTTTCAGATTCGTTTGGTCAACTGTGTCCACCGACGACGTAATTGCACATCCAGGCTGGTAGCTGTTGTGTCCCTACAGGTGATGTGCGCCACACCCATGGACTTCCTTCCGTCTACAGTTGTTGACTGTGTGCCCGCTGCCAGGTGGGGTTACCTTGCATCTGTAGTGGTTATGGCATGTTGCAACTGTGTAATAAACCTGTGCTTCACTTTGTGATGTGCGTTGTCTGTGGTCACACATTTGACTGCCATTTGCTTACTGCACCTGTGGGCTACTTGACTACAACTGGGAATGGGTGTGGTGTCTGTGCATTGCACCGTCTTCCCTGGCAACATCAGTGTAGGCAATGAGTCAGATGGCCTAGGTGTGTATGTGTCGTGTAGTCCTGGTGGTGTGTCTCCCTCATGTGTGTCACGTTTCCTGTACTCACATGCCTGTGTTGTCCTTGCTGTTGCAGTTCGCATACACAGTGTAATTTTGCAGTTCATCATCCCCATAACAGCACCCACGTTGGAATCACGACAGAGGCAAGTATGGTGTATTAGTGTGTTTATTGTGATACATTTGTGTTAATAGTGCATAGGATGGGTTGTGCTGTACATGAATCTTGCAATCCCAAGTTCCTAGGTGAATTGAAAGTCCGGGTAGACAGGATCCCCAGTATCGGGGCCACAGTTGTCTGACACATTGGTCCAACTTGTACTCCCCATGCAATGTGTGGGAGTAGTGTTGCCGTCAACAGGGTGAACAGTCTGTGCACAAAGGCGAACATCCAGAACAGGTTCAGGCTTCCTGGGAGTTGCGCTTGGCCATCGGCCTCTCACATTTCCCTCCTCGGACGACCCCTCTTCTTGGGGGGGGCCCTCAAGTGCAGGCTGCTGCGGTGCAGGGGACTCTCCGCCAGAGTCCTCCTCCCTCCCTGTGGCAGTTGCAGTTTGTTCGGCACCAGATGTTGTTGGCACACAGGGAGGTGTGGACTGGTTGCTGTTCATCTGGCGGAGGCATTGTAAAATGTCCCTGTGCACCGCCGTCATCTCATGCAGTGCATCCCACTTGGACTCCACGCGGGACATGTGTGAGTCCACACGGGACATGTGTGACTCCACGTGGGACATGTGGGAGTCCAAGCGGGCATGATGGGCAGCCTGCTGCTGTTTAATGTCTCTGAGGAGCCCCACTACCTGGCTGAGCTCTCCGGTGCTGGACTGGAACGCATCAGCTATGCGTACCAGTTGTGGGTCATCATGCACACCAGCAACGTCTGCAAGCAGCGACCTCTGTCTCCCACCCCTCCCACCACCCCTGCTGACATGTGCAGTGTGTGCAGTGGCACGCACAGATAACCCTGGTCCACCTTGGGGGTTGGTGGTGGTGGTGGTGTCCATGGCCCCAGGTTGGTCCAGGGTCACTGTGCTGGTGTTGCTCCTTATTCTGTCCATGTCGGCAGGGATGGTATTCGTGGTGACAGTCGTTGTAGGGGTGGGTGCAGGGGGTGCAGCTGGTGGTCCTGCTGGTGCTGCAGCTGGTGGTCCTGCTGGTGCTGCATGTTGACTTGCACCGGATGTGCCAGGTTGTTCTTCATCGTCCGAGGAGGACAGAGGCTGTACGACGCCAGTGAGCTCGGCATCCTCTTGAGCCTGGGACTGGGACTCCTCAGCGTCTGCTGCTGTGTCCCCATCATCACCTGTTTTTGGGAGACACAAACAATGTATGTCATGTTTCTGCAGGCATCAATGGTTGACACACATGACAGTTGTGACTGTGCCTCTGGGTGCGGGCCTGTACATTGCATTGTCCTGAGTCGTCACAGTCAGGGGTTGATATTGGTGTGGCACATTGTCCTGCATTATTTGGGCATTTCTATGTATTTTCTGGGGTGTGAACATGGTCTGCATTGGTTGTGTTTGGTTGGCAGCCGGACCTCCTTCCCACCCACCCAGCCAGTCAGTTATCCCACCATGGAACGTGCTTGCGTTGCAGGGAGTGTAAGTTGTCTCTCAGGATGTCAGTCAGTGGTGTCCTGCTGTTTGTTGGTGCACATTTGCCAGCAGGGCCTTGTGCTCCCCACAGCAGTAGCCAGTGTCAGCCATCTTGTGAGTCCTTCTCCACTCCCTGTGATGTGAGCATGGTTCAGGGTGGTGTTGATGGGACAGTTGTGGGGGTAAGCTATGTCTGTGACTACGACTCCCATCATGCCATTGCCTCCACCCCACTTCCCAGCATTCCCATACTTACTTGCTTTTGTGTGGAGTTCAGTGTGTGTGGGTGTGAGAGCAATGGCAAGATGGCTGACAGTGGTGTCCTGCTGTTGGTTGGTGTGCAGTACCCAGCATGCCCTTGTGCTCCCCACGACACAGCAACAGTGTCAGACATCTTTGATGGGCCTTTCCACTCTCTGTGGGATGTGCATGCGTGAGTGTGAGCTTGCTGGGCCATGTGGTGGGGGATGTAGAGCTGTGACTACGACTCCCATCATGCTATTGCCTCCTCCCCCTTCCCAGCATGCCCATGCTTCCTTCCTTTTGACTCTGCTTCCCTGTGGGGTGGGCTGGCTGTGCTGACAGGATGGCTGGGAGTGTTGTCCTGGCAGTTGTTTGGCTAAGAGTCCCAAGAGTGTCCCTGTGCTTCACACAACATAACCCAGGGTGGTGGTTCTTTGTGGGATCTTGTGTTAGGATGGAGGGCATTGCATTCTACCAGGTGGGTACTGTGGAGTTTGTGTTGGGGGGTGTGTGTGAGGGGAGGTGCTTGTGACTATAGTCAGTGCTGCAAGTCCCCCTTCCCACCCAGCCAGCCAGATATCCCACCATGGAACGTGCTTGCATTGCAGGGAGTGGAAGTTGTCTCTCAGGATGTCAGTCAGTGGTGTCCTGCTGTTTGTTGGTGCACATTTGCCAGCAGGGCCTTGTGCTCCCCACAGCAGTAGCCAGTGTCAGCCATCTTGTGAGTCCTTCTCCACTCCCTGTGATGTGAGCATGGTTCAGGGTGGTGTTGATGGGACAGTTGTGGGGGTGACCAATATCAGTGACTACGACTCCCATCATGCTATTGCCTCCACCCCCTTCCCAGCATGCCCATGCTTCCTTCCTTTTGACTCTGCTTCCCTGTGGGGTGGGCTGGCTGTGCTGACAGGATGGCTGGGAGTGTTGTCCTGGCAGTTGTTTGGCTAAGAGTCCCAAGAGTGTCCCTGTGCTTCACACAACATAACCCAGGGTGGTGGTTCTTTGTGGGATCTTGTGTTAGGATGGAGGGCATTGCATTCTACCAGGTGGGTACTGTGGAGTTTGTGTTGGGGGTGTGTGTGAGGGGAGGTGCTTGTGACTATAGTCAGTGCTGCAAGTCCCCCTTCCCACCCAGCCAGCCAGATATCCCACCATGGAACGTGCTTGCATTGCAGGGAGTGGAAGTTGTCTCTCAGGATGTCAGTCAGTGGTGTCCTGCTGTTTGTTGGTGCACATTTGCCAGCAGGGCCTTGTGCTCCCCACAGCAGTAGCCAGTGTCAGCCATCTTGTGAGTCCTTCTCCACTCCCTGTGATGTGCGCATGGTTCATGGTGGTGTTGATGGGACAGTTGTGGGGGGGGGCAATATGTGTGACTGCGACTCCCATGATGCTATTGGCTACACTGACTTGGCCAGCATACACAGAATTCCTTTCTTTGAGTGGTCTTCACTGTGTGTTGGTGTTGTTGTGGTGGCTACATGTGTGGATGTGTTTGTTAGTTCTATTTGTGCCACTGCCTAGCTGTAGTTGTGGTTGTACATGTGTTGGCACAGTTGGATGTGACTTTTTTGATGGCATGTGTTGTGTTTATCTGACTGACATACACATTTTGGGATGATTCTGTTCTGGTTGCTGTGTAATTGCTATGAGTGCATGGTTTGACTCTCCCCTTGACAGTGATGTGTGTGTGTTTTGTGGCAGTATATTGTGTACATTTGTTGTGTACTCACCAGGCTCTGGGATGTCCTCTAGTCCATATACGCTCACTGGCGGAAGGATGGCCCACACCTTCTCCTCCCAGGGCCTGAGGTATATTGGCTTGGCAGGAGGGCCACTGCCGGTGTGTTGGCTGTTGATGTAGTCTTGCTTCAGCAGTTTCCGTACCCTCCTGCGCACGTCATACCACCTGTTCTGGATGTCGGTCTTTGTGCGCCGACATGGTGATTGGGCGTTCACCCTGTTGATGATCCTCTCCCACATCTTGGTTTTCTGCGACATGGGGGTCTGTTGGACCAATGTGCCAAACAGCTGTGGCTCTACCCTGAGGATCTCGTCTACCAGGACTTCCAATTCACAATCTAGGAACTTGTGATTCTTCTTGGGGGGCATGGTGATGGGTGGTGATGGTGAGTGATGTGTGTGTTGGTGTGCAGGTGAGGGTGTGTGAGTGTGTGTTTTGCTGGGTGTATGTGAGGTAGCTATTTGTTGGTGTGCTGATGGTGTGTGGCTTGTGTGAGGGATGAGCTGTGGATGTGTGGTTGCTTTCTCTTGGGTGCTGGCAGTGGAATGGCATTTGCAAAGGCTCATGGTAGTGATTTGTGTCCTTTATATAGGTGGAGTTTTGGGTGTGTCTTTGTTCTCTGTCCCCACCCCCCAGTATTTATTGGCTTGGTAATTGCTTGTTTGGCCTTTTTTTGGGTGATTTTTCCTTTGTGCTGTTTGTGTATGTTGGAAACGTTCTTGTGACCGAGTCGGACCCTGCATTGGTCTCGTACGGTGTTCTCCGTTTCATTCACGCTGTGTTTGTGCAGTTTTCTATGCTGCGTACGCGTCGGTCGCGGTGTATTGTGTTGCTTCGGCTCGGTTTTGTATGCGTGTCGGTCGTACGGCTTGTCCTCCGTCCGACTCGCTCGTGGTTTTCGCGCCTTGCATCGTACTTTGCGGTTTGGCGTTCGCGTGTACGTTTCGGTCGGATTTGTTCCGGGTGCGTGTCGGTCGGTTGGATTCGCGTGTTTTTCCGGCCGGATTGCTGTTTTCCGTGCGGCTCGGTCGGTCGACTTGGTTTCGGTACGTGTCGTCGGATTTTTCGCGCCTTGCATCGTACTTGGCGTGTCGTGCGCCACGGGTACGTGTCGGTCGGTATTTTTTCCGGATCCGAGTCGGTCGGTGCTTTTTCCGGCCCGAATCGGAATCGACCCCTTAGTGTTTCTCCAGACCAAACACTCTTAAAATATGTTAGACCTGTCATCCTTAGGGTTGTCTTCCCTCAAACATTTTGCTTACCTCCTCTTTTTGCTGTATCTGTTTGTTGGCCTTAGGACTCTGAGCACCTTCCCACTGCTAACCAGTGCTAAAGTGCATGTCCTACTCCCCTACACATGGTGACATTGGTGTATACATGATTGTCATATTTAGTTTACTTATATGTCCCTTGTAAAGTGGTACACCATGGACCCAGGGCTGTTATCTAAATGCTACTAGTGGACATGCAGTGCTGTTTGTCCCACCCACAGAAGTAGCCTTTCAAACCTGTCCCAGGCCTGCCAGTGCAATGTCTGTGTGTGCAGTTTACTGCCACTTCGATTTAGCATTTAAACCCACTTGCCAAGTCTTAAACTTCTCTTTTATTACACATAGGTCACCCCTAAGGTAGGCCCTAGGTAGCCCTAAGGGCAGGGTACGTTGAAAGTAAAAGGTAGGAAATGTACTTGTCAGTTTTACATCTCCTGGTAGTGAAAAACAGCTATGTTTGTATTTTCACTACTGTGCGGCATACTCCTCTCATTGGTGTGCATTGGCTATTTCTTAAAGCACTTTTAAGCTGTAATTCCTGATTAGAAAGAAGTAGCTGCATCATGTTTCATATCTTTGGAATGGTAATGATGCATCCTCTTTACTGGTAAAGTTGGATTTAACATTAATGTTTTAGAGGTTCCCTGATTAAATATCGATGTAATAAATTTAGACATGTACAAATATCGATGCAAAAATATAGAATACAAAAATATCGACTCCCTATACTTAAACAGGTAAGTACAATAATATCGAATCCAAAATATCGAAGTAAAAAATATAGATGTAAAAAAATCTACTTAAAAATATATATAACTTTAACAAAATAAATTACATTTAATATATATTTTAACTGAATATAACAAATAATCTGAATTAAAAAAAAATATAAACACACAAACATAAAAATGTGTACATCTACATATATTTACTTAAATATATTTTATTAACTATTATCTTTATTTAGTTTATAAACTTTTTAAATTATATAAAAATAAAATATATACATATATCAATAATTTAAAATAAAATAAAACATTCTATAATTAATTAAAACATTAAACTATTAAAATAAAATTAAAACATACATTTCACAACACAATAAATACAACAGTAGGGAAAATGTTGGATAGCGGAGGAGTAAAAATTTATATTCCCACTCCAGTGAGTGCAACAGTAGTGAAAGTGTTGGATAGCGGAGGGGTAAAAATTACTATTCCCACTCCAGTGAGTGCAACAGCAGGGAAAGTGTTGGATAGCAGAGGGTTAAAAATTACTATTCCCACTCCAGTGAGTGCAACAGCAGGGAAAGTGTTGGATAGCGGAGGGTTAAAAATTACTATTCCCACTCCAGTGAGTGCAACAGCAGGGAAAGTGTTGGATAGCGGAGGGGTAAAAATTACTATTCCCACTCCAGTGAGTGCAACAGTAGGGAAAGTGCTGGATAGCGGAGGGGTAAAAATTACTATTCCCACTCCAGTGAGTGCAACAGAAGGGAAAGTGTTGGATAGCGGAGGGTTAAAAATTACTATTCCCACTCCAGTGAGTGCAACAGCAGGGAACGTGTTGGATAGCGGAGGGTTAAAAATTACTATTCCCACTCCAGTGAGTGCAACAGCAGGGAAAGTATTGGATAGCGGAGGGGTAAAAATTACTATTCCCACTCCAGTGAGTGCAACAGAAGGGAAAGTGTTGGATAGCCGAGGGGTAAAAATTACTATTCCCACTCCAGTGAGTGCAACAGCAGGGAAAGTGTTGGATAGCGGAGGGGTAAAAATTACTATTCCCACTCCAGTGAGTGCAACAGCAGGGAAAGTGTTGTATAGCGGAGGGGTAAAAATTACTATTCCCACTCCAGATAGCGGAGGGGTAAAAATTACTATTCCCACTCCAGTGAGTGCAACAGCAGGGAAAGTGCTGGATAGCGGAGGGGTAAAAATTACTATTCCCACTCCAGTGAGTGCAACAGCAGGGAAAGTGTTGGATAGCAGAGGGGTAAAAATTACTGTTCCCACTCCAGTGAGTGCAACAGCAGGGAAAGTGTTGGATAGCGGAGGGGTAAAAATTACTATTCCCACTCCAGTGAGTGCAACAGCAGGGAAAGTGCTGGATAGCGGAGGGGTAAAAATTACTATTCCCACTCCAGATAGCGGAGGGGTAAAAATTACTATTCCCACTCCAGTGAGTGCAACAGCAGGGAAAGTGCTGGATAGCGGAGGGGTAAAAATTACTATTCCCACTCCAGTGAGTGCAACAGCAGGGAAAGTGCTGGATAGCGGAGGGGTAAAAATTACTATTCTCACTCCAGTGAGTGCAACAGCAGGGAAAGTGTTGGATAGCGGAGGGGTAAAAATTACTATTCCCACTCCAGTTCCCACTCCAGTGAGTGCAACAGCAGGGAAAGTGTTGGATAGCGGAGGGGTAAAAATTACTATTCCCACTCAAGTGAGTGCAATAGCAGGGAAAGTGTTGTATAGCGGAGGGGTAAAAATTACTAATCCCACTCCAGTGAGTGCAACAGTAGGGAAAGTGTTGGATACCACACCAATAAAAAAGACATCAGCATTTTTATTAAATTTTATTTCCATAATTAACATAAATAATATTGAATTTAAATATATTATTATTAAAAAAGATAATAAACATTCATTAATTACACATTCTTTAATACTATAATATCCACAACACACACCTAAAATTAATTACACAATTACAATTAATAATTACTAACTAATTAATTTAAATTAATTAACAAATAATTAATAATTCATCAATAAAAAATAAATTACTTCCCACCATTTACACCTTTAAACACCACAACACACACCTAAAATTAATTAAACAATTACCATAACTAATTAATAATTAATTAATTTAAATTAATTAACAACTAATTATCAAACAATTATTAATAAATTAATTTACACATTTTACTCTCTAACATCACAATTATACAAATATGAATAAATATTAATTATTCAATAAATTTCATATAATTAAATTACTTCCCACCCTATTCCCCTATAAACCCACAACCCGCTACGGAACAAAAAACGCAAAATTCAATTTAAATAAAATTATTAACTACTATAAATAATAAATAAAATTTATATAATTAAATTACTTCCTACCCTATTCCCCTATAAACCCACAACCCGCTACAGAACTAAAAACGTAAAATTCAATTTAATTTTTTTTGATTAACTACTAACATTTTAACACATATAATAAAAATACAAACAATTCTCAGACAAAAAAACAAACAGCACACACATATAAAATATATACTAAAATACATAACATTAATAAAAAAATCGATATTTTACCAACTATATTTTTACAAACGATATTTAACACTTCGATACTTTTTTCAATCGATATTACTTACCTAAAAATCGATATTCTTGACCACGATATTTTTTCTGTAAATATTTCTGACCCACAATATTTTTACCTCGTTATTCGTGCAAATCGATATTTTTACATCGATATTTTGGCTCTGCACCGTTTTAGAAATGCCACTTTTAGAAAGTGGACATTTCTCTTCTCTTACTTCTCTGTGTGCCTTGCAGTATGTCTCCAATACACGTCTGGGATAGGCGACAGCTGCACTTTCTGCATTCCCTCTAGACAGCCACAAACACAGGAAGGGTGGGTGTGACAGATAATTAATCTGCATTCATATACATTCTGATAGCTCTTCCTGGGCAGGAAGTGGGAGGGGGAGCTGACACTTACACCTGAATAGGCAGTGTTCTGTTCCCCACACAAAGGGCCGATTAACCCCCACAGATAGCCTAGCAGACATGGCTGGGATGAAAGGGGACCTGTGCACTTCAAGGGCTTGCTTTGAAGTCACCCACACAAAGGCACAACTGGGTATAAGTATTGGGGCTCTGACCCTACCAAGACAGTAGACTGCAGGACCTGTGAAGAACTCTGCCAGGAGTAAAGATTACTGTGCCGCAAGTATTGCCACTTTGCCTGACTGCTGCTCTGAAGGAACTGCTTTCTGCTTTGCTGAGCTGCCCTGCTGCCTGCTGATCTCTGCCCTGCTGAGGATAAGGACTGGACCCATCTCACTTGCACCCAGAGTGACTCCAAGGGCTTGCTGGCTTGCCTCCTGTTCTGAAGTTTCAGGGCCATTAAAGACTTCCTGCAACTCTGCGACAGCACCTTGACTCTGCCATCTGTGAGTCCGGCCCTTCCAAGTGGTGCCAATCCAGTCCTGGGTCCATGAAAGGTGACTTCTGCTGTCAAGAACCATTAAAATCGACTCAGTGGTGACTTTGCGCCAATTGGAACTGACGCATTGCCCTTCAACGCCAAGGCAGGAGCCAATTGACAACATCGCCTTGACAAACTGTGTGGCTCGAGGACGACAGACAGCGCGGCTCGATGATGACGCAGTGCCTCCATTGTAAAAGGGTCTGACGCTGAAGCCTCTATCAACTGCATGGATCGGCACCGACACTTTGCCTCCATTCACAGGATCGACAACAGCACGCCTACTCGATTTCCCGCATTGAGTCTTTGACGTTGATGCTTGCTCCAGCCGAAGTACATTGTCAGTGGGACCTGCCTGAGTCCTGTAGCCAGCATGTCCTCCATCGTGGTCGACCTGAACTTTGGATTTACCCCAGTCTAGCGCGAACTCAAGTAACCCCTTAGCGCTATTGACTTCTAAGCACTATTTTCAGTTTATTGTTTGAAAATTCATAACTCTGATTCTAATTATTGGATTTTTGTCATATTGGTCTTGTTTTACTCATAAAATTAATCTCTATTTTTCTAAACTTGTTTTAAGTGTTTTTCTGGTGTTTTCATTGTGTTACTGTGTGTGTCTTGCACAAATATTTTACACATTGCCTCTTTAGATAAGCCTGACTGCTCTGTGCCAAGCTACCAGAGAGTGAGCACAGGTTATCTTTTAGTGTGTAACTAGCTTACCTTGACTAGGATTATGGTCCCTTCTTGGATAGGGTGCATACCTCTGCCAACTAGAGACCCAATTTCTAACAGATGGCGGCTGATTCCTACACCTTGTAATCCTCCTTGTCTTTTGTAACATTTCCTATAGACTGATTTACACATGTATGATTCTTGTGTCTGTATAGTGTGTGTTTGATGCAAA
Organism: Calotriton arnoldi; assembly: GCA_963921515.1. Classification (NCBI taxonomy): domain Eukaryota; kingdom Metazoa; phylum Chordata; class Amphibia; order Caudata; family Salamandridae; genus Calotriton; species Calotriton arnoldi. Next base: position 1,262,240 of record CAWUFW010001141.1, read on the forward strand.
ATGCACTGACACATAGTAGTGCTAAAAAACAAATTAAATTCATATCAGAGAGGTGCTATGGAGAGATGCGGCACTGTTAGAGGGTGGTAGTGAGGAAATCAGTGAAGGAGGTCATGGGGGTCACCCAAAATTATTTTTGCACTGGTTATTAACAGCGCGAAGGCCAGCCCTGTGGAAGACGACAAAATCTTTGTGCTTTTATTGAATTGCTCAGTTTTGCAGGGGAAGCTGATTTTCCTACGGTATCGGGTCAGCATACAGGGCAAATGCTGAAAAGACAACACCACTGCAATGCTTAATCTGTTAATGTTAGAAATGGAGTTTATGGTTGGCTAGGGTATGTCCCTAAGCCAGGCAGAACCCCCCACTCTAGTCAGAGTAAGGGACTTACACACCCAAGAAAACCCATGCTCACCCCCTTGGTAGCTTGGCAGAGCAGTCAGGCTTACACCAGAGGCAATGTCTAAAGCGTTTGCACAACACACACACACACACCAGTGACACACTAGGCACACCACAAAAAGAGACTCCACACAAAGATATTGTTAGACCTGGCACCATTGGCGTGGGTCTCCCTTCCATTTTTTTCACTGTGCCTCCTATTATTTTGCTATGTTTTTGCTGGTTTAGATGCTTTGGGCACTTTGCCACTGCTCTTCAGTGCCAAAGTGCAAGTGCTCCCTATTGTAAATTGTTGTAATGGATTAGTGACTCCATGATTGGCTTATTTGATTTACTTGTCAGACCCTAGTACAGTGCACCATGAGTGCCCAGGGCCTGTAAATCAAATGCTGCTGGTGGGCGTGCAGCACTGATTGTGCCACCCACAGAAGCAGCTTGTAAAATATGGCTCAGGCCTGCCATTTCAGAGCCTGTGTGCAGTCTGGGACTGCACACACTTGCCAGTCCCTAAACCTTCCCTTTTCTGCATGTTAGTCACCCCTATGGGCAGGGTGCATTGTATGTAAAAGGTAGGACATGCCCTGGTGTGTGTGGCATGTCCTGATAGTGAATTACAGCCAATTTCGTTTTTCACTATTGCAAGGCTATCTGTTCTCATAGGCCAGAATGGGCAGTTTGATTATAATATCTTATAATCCTAACTGACCCTGGGAACAAGATAGGAAAATAATGTTTAGCATGCCTGAACTCAGAATGTTAAAATACATCTTTTAATGTGGGTGATTTTTACATTCTGTGTTTGAAAATACCACTTTTAGAAAGTAGGTATTTTCTTGCCTAACCATCCAGTATGCCTCTGCTAGATTTGTGTATTCCATGTCTGGCTTGTGAGTGACAGGAGGCTGGAGAGGGCTTTGGCTCCAGCAGTCTGATGAGTCAGGGCTGGGCAAAATAGGACCTGGATTGAATAGAGAGTAGGGGGAGGAGATTTCCTTTCACATGCCTGAGCCTACATAGAATAGAGAGTAGGGGGAGGAGATTTCTTTTCAGCTTCCTGGGCCAGGTCTGCTTTCAACAATGCTGTCTCCACCTCCTGCCAGGAAGCTGCACCAGGGAGGACAGAACTGGTTTTGACTAGGTCAGACACTCTCTGCCTCCAGAGAACAAAGGATTTAGTAGTATAAATACTGGGGCCCAGACCCCAGAACTTTAGAAAACTTCTGGGAATCAAGACGAACCTTTGCCAAGGAGAGAAACCAAGGAAGCTGAAGGAGGAGACTGCCCCTGCGCTGGTTACTGTTTGGGGTTGGCCTGCACTGGTTACTTATTGCCAAGGAAAGGAGAAAAGGAACTTTGTGTGTACTTTATCATCTTGAGGAAGATCTTCAAGGGCTTGAAGCTGAGCTTGCCTCCTGTTCTGAAGTCTCAGGGACACAAAGACTTCACCACCAGCTTCCCCTGAATTGCCTTGCTGGGAATTCTACCTGCAGAGAGGTGCCTGCTGTTGTTTTGGGCCCTCTAGAGACTGCGTGTCGCTGGGAGCTGGAAGTGCGACGCAACGAGGAAGAAGCGTGTCACCGTCGCAGCTGTTGCCGTCGCATCGCCGAAGAAGCGAGCCGCCGCCGCAGCCTGTTGCCGTCGCATCACCGAAGAAGCGCGTCGCATTGCCGGAGAAGCATGCCGCCGCCGCAGAGGTGGGCGTCGCATCACCAGAGAAGTGCATCGCAGGGCCTGTCGCGGCTCAAGAACCCACCGATTTCGCTGCACGGCCGTTGGGCGTGCACGCATTGCATCCAAGTTGTCGCATCGCATCAAAGACGCCATTTTGTGGCATCGCACCGGATCCTCGCATCGCATCGAGGCGCCACCTTGTCGCATTGTAACCGGAACGCAGTAAGAAACCGACGCATCACCTCCTCTCCGGTAAGGAACCGACACGTCACCTCCCCTGCGCAGCAGTAAGGAACAGACGCATCACCTCCCCCGAAGCAAGGAACCGACGCATCACCTTCCCTGCGACCCTTTTGTTTATATTGCATTACGCATCCAAGGTACTTTGAGAGTAAAGTGTTGCATTTACCATCTACATTGAACTAAGCTATTTCTACCATTTTGAAAGTCATATTTATGAGTACTGTATTGTGGATTTTTGTTGTTTGGTCTTGTGTTGAGTCTAGATAAAGATTACTTATTTTTCTAAACTGGTGTGGTGTCCATTTGTAGTGTTTTCACTGTATTACTGTATGTGTTCACAAATGCTTTACACACTGCCTCTGAGATAAGCCTGCCTGCTCGTGCCAAGCTACCAAGGGGGTGAGCAGGGGTTATTTTAGGAGTGTAGCCCCCTTACCCTGACTAGAAGCAAAGGCCCCCACTTGGTCAAAGGTACCTACCTCTGCCAACTAGAGACCCCCATTTCTAACAGATATATAAAAATATCTCATATATTGTATATAAAACACATAGACCACAATCACATAAATCACTGCGCCACTAGACACTTGTCATAAAAATGCATGGATAATAAATCACTTAGCCAATTAGGCAATTGTCATAAGAATACGTAGATCATAAGTCACTTTGCCAACCAGGCAATTGCCATAATATCACAGATAGTGCACTAAGGTAAACACTCATAGGTTGCACATGCATGAAAATATCCTGAAAACAACACCTTACATGCAGTTTCTGAAAAGGTATTTGTTATGCTGTCTTAGTAGGGCATGACATCGACATAAATGCTGACCTCAGAATATAAACATACAGTAGTTCAGATCATACATAATTCATCAGGTATCTTTGTGCCTGAATCATCACTTTGCACTCTATGAAGCCACAGCGCTCCTGTGCTTCTCTTACAGGTCATACGGTAATCTCAAAGAGTAGCCTGAGCACGATTGGGACCTCCGTCGAGGATTGCTACCCTGGCCTGCCCTCTAATGATGCAGGGGCCCATCCTGGGCTCATCCCACCATGGCCACCAGTGTAAAGTAATGCCCCCAAAGGTATGGGAGTGGCAGCTGCCCACGATCAGGCAGTGCAGCAGCAGGCAATGTCCCAAAAGCACGCACAAGACCTCTCCCAGTCTCGTGCACCTAACCCCAAAAATGCCTGCCCACCTGTAAGGCAGCTGCAGCCGACTGCATGGATAAGCAGTTGCTGCAGGGTAACACGGCCGCAGCCAGTGAGGAAACTTCACCGGGTCCCCCCTTGCGTAGGAGTAATCAGGCTCACCTGCAAAACAGGCAAGTCGGAGTCTTTGGACCCCCGCAGGGTTGAACAGCGCGGCCTCTGGAGTCTCCCGCCCGCGCTCCTTGGACTTCTGGGTTCGGGCCTCGGTCAAGCAGAGGCGCTTCTCCGGGCTCCCGGGGTGGTACGACCAACAGCTGCCACAACCTCTGGGACAGAGCTCTCTTGGTCCAGAGGATCGGGCGGGGCCACACTCCACTTCAGCAGGTTGCCAGACAACCTTTTTCAGGCTGGTGCCCTGTTGGGAGACGCTGAGGCGACTCCTTCTCTCCACAGCTTCTCGGCCACGAGCGGGCACATGTGCTGGAGGCAGGGGAGGGGGCATAGCACCTTCACGCTTAAGCTTTCCTATCCCCTGGCCCAAAACCTGTGGGGCAGCGAGCCCCTCACATGCTTATTGTAGTTGAAAGGGGTTGCCCAATAAAAGCACTTACCACGTGCTTTCTGGCACACTGGGCCACTCCCTTCTCTGAAATATGAGGAAATACAGCGCTGATCACGTGCTTTACGGTCAAATAAAGTGCTCCTCACGCGATTTCCCTCTTTCTTTGCAACCAGGACAGTCCAGTCCTCTTATAGCTCCAGGCAGGAGCAACTACTGCAGGTCGTCCTACCCTACACAAGTCTGGGACAGCGCTCCACAGTTTCTCCAGCTCTCCACCCAGACAGGTTACTTGGTTTAAAGTCTTTGTTTTTCCTGAGACAGGAGGCAAGCACACATAAGCCCTTGGAGATTCCCTTCACAAGCAGGATGCCACAGCAGGGCAAAAAGAGTCAGTCCTTTTCCTCCACCACAGACAGAAGAAGCAACTGCAGGCCAATCCACCCCTCACTCAGAAAAGGCAGCGCTCCTCACACAGTCCTTCCGCTCTTCTTCTTGGCAGGGTTCTCTTGTTTCTTGAAGTAATCTAAAGTTCTGGGGTTTTAGGTCTAATACTTATATTCCATTTTGTCATTGTTCCCTTCGCTGTAAGGGTCTCTGAACCAGTCCAAACCAGTCCTGTCCTCCCTGGTGCAGAATGACTACAGGGGGTGGAGACAGCTTTGTGCAAAGGAGACACAGCCTATTCAGGTGCTAGCGAAACTCCTCCCACCACTCTAAATGCAGACCAGGTCTATTCAGCCCAGCGATGAGTCACCCAGGCAAGGCAGGACACACCTCAACCCCCCTTGTGACTGTCAAGAGTGTATGCACATCCCCAGTTCCTGTCACTCCAAAACCAGACGCTGAATACACAAACAGTACGAGGCACACAGAATGGTAAAGCAAGAAAATGCCCACTTTCTAAAAGTGGCATTTTCAAACACATAATTTAAAAACCACCTTTCCCAAAAGGTGTGTTAATAAATTCTGAGTTCAGAGAGCCTAAACTCAATTTTTCTGTCTTGTTCCAATTGAAAGTTACACATGTAAAAAGGTTACAGTGCAGCCTATGGGACAGACAGCCTTTCAGTAGTGAAAAACGAAATACACAGTATTTCACTATCAGGACATGTCACACACACCAGTACATGTCCTACCTTTCACATATACTGCACCCTGCCCATGGGGGTACCTTGGGCCTACCTTAGAGGTGCCCTACATGTAAGAAAAGGGAAGGTTAGGGCCTAGAAAGTGGGTACACTTCCCAGGTCAACATGGCAGTTAACAACTGCGCGTTCAGACACTACAGTGGTAAGTCTAAGATACATTTTCAGGGTAGTAGCATTTGATTTACAGGCCCTGGGACACAGTGCACTTTACTAGGGACTTTCCAGTAAATCAAAAATGTAAATCATGGATAACCGATCATATTCACAGTTTACAAAGAGAGCATATGCAATTTAGAACTGATCAGCAGTGGTAAAGTGCCCAGAATCCTACAGCCAACGAAAACAGGGTCTGAAAAATTGGAGCCAAGGGCAAAACGTTTGGGGATAAACCTGCAAAAAGGGCCAGGTCTAACAGTTAAAGAATAAGTGCTGGGGCCCAAAGTTTTGCTCAGAAGCCCACAGCTGGTGCTATTGCATGTTGGCGTGCCAGTTAACAAGGCTGCATAATCTATCCACCTCATGCCTCTTTAATCCATCACCAGACACTGCAGGTTCCTGCTTTTTCACTCTTTCTGTCTTCTCTTCCTCCTTCTTTTCCCCTTGTGTGTTTTCACTCTCTTGGTCTGGGTCGAAGTCTGCTGAGAAAACAAAACTGGCGGTAGCCACCAGCTCAAATTAAGAACCGCACCACAGGCAGAAAAATGCCTGGTGATGTGCACATAACTTAGGCCATCTCGTTGCTGTGTACCGAGGATCGCACATCAGTTAACCTAAACAGGGAGCGACCCTTGACCTCTGGGTAGGTCACCCCCCCATCCGCACAGCGCCACCTGTGCGTCCAGCTTCCTGCTGCTGATGCTGATCTGAGGCCCTCCTCCACCCGCAGGCTACCACCTGCGCCTCATCCCTGGTGGCCAGTGGTAGGCCGTAGGTAGGTTCTTGTCGTTGTGAGCGTCACTGTTACTGTCTCTATTTGTGCCCCCACTGTTTTTCCACTGTTTTGTCCTTCCGTTCGGTGCCCCCACTGCTGTGACTGTTTTCGTTCTGTGCCCCCACTGTTTTTCCACTGTTTTTGCCCTTCCGTTCTGTGCCCCCACTGCTGTGACTGCTTTTCGTTCTGTGCCCCCACTGCTTTTCCACTGTTTTTGCCCTTCTGTTCTGTGCCTCCACTGCTGTGACTGTTTTTTGTTCTGTGCCCCCACTGTTTTTCCACTGTTTTTTGCCCTTCCGTTCTGTGCCTCCACTGCTGTGACTGTTTTTCGTTGTGCCCCCACTGTTTTTCCACTGTTTTTGCCCTTCCGTTCTGTGCCCCCACTGCTGTGACTGTTTTTCGTTCTGTGCCCCCACTGTTTTTTCACTGTTTTTGCCCTTCCGTTCTGTGCCCCCACTGCTGTGACTGTTTTTCGTTCTGTGCCCCCACTGCTTTTCCACTGTTTTTGCCCTTCCGTTCTGTGCCCCCACTGCTGTGACTGTTTTTTGTTCTGTGCCCCCACTGTTTTTCCACGGTTTTTTGCCCTTCCGTTCTGTGCCCCCACTGCTGTGACTGTTTTTCGTTCTGTGCCCCCACTGTTTTTCCACTGTTTTTGCCCTTCCGTTCTGTGCCCCCACTGCTGTGACTGTTTTTCATTCTGTGCCCCCACTGTTTTTCCACTGTTTTTGCCCTTCCTTTCTGTGCCCCCACTGCTGTGCACTGTTTTTCGTTCTGTGCCCCCCTGTGCCCCTTTTGATTTCTGTACTTCTTCGCCCTCCCGTTTTCCGCCGCTGTGTCCCCTGCGGCCCCGCCCCCCTCGCTGACCACTCGCTGCCCCTGCCTCCCGCCTTCCAGCTGCTCCTCCCTCCCACCTCCCGTTATATGGCGGCCGCTGCGTGGTGAGGTGAGCGACCCTTGACCTCTGGGTAGGTCGCCCCCCCATCCGCACAGCGCCACCTGTGCGTCCAGCTCCCTGCTGCTGCTGCTGATCTGAGGCCCTCCTCCACCCGCAGGCTACCACCTGCGCCTCATCCCTGGTGGCCAGTGGTAGGCCGTAGGTAGGTTCTTGTCGTTGTGAGCGTCACTGTTACTGTCTTTCCCCTCTATATTTGTGCCCCCACTGTTTTTCCACTGTTTTGCCCTTCCGTTCGGTGCCCCCACTGCTGTGACTGTTTTCGTTCTGTGCCCCCACTGTTTTTCCACTGTTTTTGCCCTTCCGTTCTGTGCCCCCACTGCTGTGACTGTTTTTCGTTCTGTGCCCCCACTGCTTTTCCACTGTTTTTGCCCTTCCGTTCTGTGCCCCCACTGCTGTGACTGTTTTTTGTTCTGTGCCCCCACTGTTTTTCCACTGTTTTTAGCCCTTCCGTTCTGTGCCCCCACTGCTGTGAGTGTTTTTCGTTCTGTGCCCCCACTGTTTTTCCACTGTTTTTGCCCTTCCGTTCTGTGCCCCCACTGCTGTGACTGTTTTTCATTCTGTGCCCCCACTGTTTTTCCACTGTTTTTGCCCTTCCGTTCTGTGCCCCCACTGCTGTGACTGTTTTTCGTTCTGTGCCCCCACTGCTTTTCCACTGTTTTTGCCCTTCCGTTCTGTGCCCCCACTGCTGTGACTGTTTTTGTTCTGTGCCCCCACTGTTTTTCCACTGTTTTTTGCCCTTCCGTTCTGTGCCCCCACTGCTGTGACTGTTTTTCGTTCTGTGCCCCCACTGTTTTTCCACTGTTTTTGCCCTTCCGTTCTGTGCCCCCACTGCTGTGACTGTTTTTCATTCTGTGCCCCCACTGTTTTTCCACAGTTTTTTCCCTTCCGTTCTGTGCCCCCACTGCTGTGCACTGTTTTTCGTTCTGTGCCCCCCTGTGCCCCTTTTGATTTCTGTACCCCTTCGCCCTCCCGTTTCCCGCCGCTGTGTCCCCTGCGTTCCCGCCCCCGTCGCTGACCACTCGCTGCCCCTGCCTCCCGCCTCCCAGCTGCTCCTCCCTTCCACCTCCCCATATATGGCGGCCGCTGTGCGGCCGCTGAGCGGCCGCGCGCAGCGGGCGCGCTACTGGCGCGCCAAAGGCGCGCCTAAGGCAAGCCCGTCTGCGCCCCTCCGTGCCTGGACCGCGCCCAGCGCCAGAACCCCTGCCCCCGCATCCGCCACGAAGACCACCTCCGATACGACGCCAGCACCCTCATCGCTCTCAACCCAGGACGGACCTCCACCTGCTTCAAGGCCGCCCCGAAACGCACCCATGGTCCCTTCACCTGCCGGAACTGCAGCTTCACCTGCCTCGGAGAGCCCGAGACTCCCGCCAAGAAGGACCTCAATCATCTCCGGTGCATCTTACTGAACACCCGCTCCGCACGCAAACACGCCGTCGAGCTCTGGGACCTACTCGACACCTCATCACCGGACGTCGCCTTCCTGACAGAGACCTGGATGAACGAATCCTCCGCACCCGACATCGCCATAGCCATCCCCGACGGCTACAAGATCACCCGCAGAGACCGCACCAACGGAATCGGAGTAGGAATCGCCATCGTCCACAAAGACACCATCAGGGTCTCGAACAGCACCGACGACACTCTCAGCACCGCCGAACACATGCACTTCCAGATCCACACGGATCCCAACACCACCGTAAGAGGCACCCTCATCTACAGACCCCCGGACCCCGACCCCAGTTCAGCGACTCCATCGCCGACTTCATCAGCACGCACGCCCTGACCTCCACCGACTACATCCTCCTCGGAGACCTGAACTTTCACCTGGAGAACAACAACGACAGCAACTCCTCCACCCTGATCGACAACCTCGGACTGAAACAGCTCGTCACGACGCCGACCTACATCGCCGGACACACTCTCGACGCCATCTTCTCCTCAAGCTCCCACGTCTCCTTCAGCCACACCTCCGAACTTACCTGGACTGACCACCACTGCATCCACTTCACCTTCCGGAAACCCGCCGCACACCACCGCACCCTACAGATCCCCCGCAGATGCTGGAGCAAAGTCACTGAAGACCAACTCCAGACAAACCTCGCACTCAGCCCACCCAACGACCCCTCCAACCCCGACGCCGCCGCCTGCAATCTCAGACGATGGATGGACGACTGCGCCAACACCTTAGCCCCGCTGAAAAAACCAACCTACAAAGACACAAGCAAGAGAGCCAGCTGGTTCACCCCGGAACTCCTAGCATCCAAGCGCACCTGCCGGAAACTGGAGAACAAATGGCACAGCGAGAAGACGCCGGACAGCCGCGCAGCCCACAAAGACGCCATCCGCAACCACCATCACCTCATCAGGTCCGCCAAGAGGACCTCCTTCAAAGACCGCCTCGACAACAACGCACACAACAGCAAGGAGCTCTTCAGCATCGTGAAGGAACTCTCCAACCCCAGCTCCAACGCCAATGACATCCCGCCGTCGCAAGCCCTGTGTGATTCCCTCGCCACCTTCTTCCACCGCAAGATCGCCGACATCCACGACAGCTTCGACTCCCGGATGACCCCAACAGGCCCGACACATCAGACCCGCCGCACCCCATCGACCACGACCCCTGACAGCCTGGGTCAACGTGAACACCGAGGACACAATCAAGACCATGGGCACAATCCACTCCGGCTCCCCAACAGACCCTTTTCCACACCACATCTTCAACAAAGCCGGCAGCTCCATCGCACCCCACCTGCGCAACGTCATCAACCTCTCCTTCGAGACCGCGACCTTCCCAGAGAGCTGGAAACACGCCGAGATCAACGCCCTACTCCAAAAACCCAAGGCAGACCCGAGCGACCTCAAGAACTTCCGGCCCATCTCCCTGCTTCCATTCCCAGCTAAGGTCATCGAGAAGATCGTCAACAGACAGCTCACCCGCTACCTCGAAGATAACAGCATCCTGGACCCCTCCCAGTCAGGATTCCGCAGCAACCACAGCACCGAGACCGCCCTCATCGCCGCCACAGACGACATCAGGATCCTGCTGGACAATGGCGAGACGGTTGCCCTCATCCTCCTGGACCTCTCCGCCGCCTTCGACACTGTCTCCCACCGCACACTACGCACACGCCTCCACGACGCAGGGATCCGAGACAAGGCCCTGGATTGGACCACCTCCTTCCTTTCCGGCAGAACCCAGAGGGTCCGCCTCCCCCCATTCCGATCCGAAGCCTCCGAGATCATCTGCGGCATACCCCAGGGATCTTCCCTCAGCCCGACACTGTTCAACATCTACATGGCTCCACTCGCACGCATCGCCCGACAGCACGACCTCAACATAATCTCCTACGCCGACGACACTCAACTGATCCTCTCCCTCACCAAGGACCCCCTCACCGCCAAATCCAACCTCCACGAAGGAATGAAAGCCGTCGCCGACTGGATGAAGTGCAGCCGACTTAAGCTGAACACAGACAAGACGGAGATCCTCATCCTCGGCTCCAACCCATCAGCCTGGGACGACTACTGGTGGCCCTCGTCACTAGGGGCACCCCGACACCAACCGACCACGCACGCAACCTGGGAGTCATCCTCGACTCAACGCTCACCATGACCAAGCAAGTCAACGCAGTCTCCTCCTCCTGCTTCAACACCCTCCGCATGCTCCGCAAGATCTACAGGTGGATCCCGACAGACACGAGAAGAACAGTCACAAAGGCCCTCGTCAGCAGCAGACTCGACTACGGAAATGCCCTCTATGCAGGAGCCCCGACCAAGCTCATCAAACGACTGCAAAGAATCCAAAACGCCTCTGCACGCCTGATCCTCGACATTCCACGCCACAGCCACATCACCCCCCACCTGAAAAACCTGCACTGGCTCCCCGTCGACAAGAGAATCTCCTGATCCACGCACACAAGGCACTCCACAAAATCGGCCCAGCCTACCTCAACAGTCGACTCTCCTTCTACGTTCCCAACCGTCAGCTCCGCTCCGCCGACCTCTCCCTGGCCACCGTCCCGCGCATCCGGAGAACCACCACCGGAGGCAGATCCTTCTCTCACCGCGCCGCCAAGATCTGGAACACCCTTCCTCTCAACCTACGACAGACCCAAGACCTGCTGACCTTCAGGAGACGACTCAAGACCTGGCTATTCGACCAGTAGCGGCAACACCCCCCCTCCTCTCCCTCAGCGCCTTGAGACCCTCGCGGGTAAGTAGTGCGCTTTACAAATCTTGTGATTGATTGATTGATTGAAACAAACATTGTTTGAATAAACCTGCTACAAAATTCTTTCAACAAACTGTGTTGTGATGTTTAGTCAGAGTTTGAAGATACTACGGCAATGGCAAAGCAATGCTAAGTAAATGAATCGAAACAAGGCCCTCGTATGTCTGTGAAGGGGGCTGACGTGGATAAACCTCAAATTAAAGTTAACAACAACCAGATGGGGCTGGGTGGATGGCAATGCTTCACAGAGAAATTGTGGTTTGATGACTCACCGCAGTTTTAAGAGAAATGCAGACCAATGTTTAAATTTCAGACCTAACGCTCCTTTGTTGATTCTGGGTTAAACATGCACTTGTGTTCATTTATGTGACTTGCGGGCAATCTTTGAAATGCTCTTTCATATGCGCCCAGGTACTAAACAAGGGCTGAATATCCAATTTCTTCACTGCTGGAATTTACTTGAGATGAGGGGGTAATACTGTTGGAACCCGGTGCGGTTGCATTCCCCCCCTGCATTGGCTTGATATACCAGTAATACTAAAGCCCCAGGCAGTTTATAGTGGAAATCGTCTGACATAATGTGGTCTTTTCATGCGAATGTTTATGGTTTCACTGCAGAAGCATGATCGGACACCGACTGGCCGCAATCAGTTACTAGTTGAATGCAGCTATTGAGGGCTGGCAGACCTCTGGAACACATCAGTGCTCTTCGACCTCTATCACAAACAATTCCTTCTTGTAAGAAACTGGATCTCTATATAGTGTACTAAAATGAAGTACACTGTGCAGAGAGTCCAGTGGATCCCCAAATGGTTTACAGAGATAAAATCAGATAATTCTAACTCTCTTTTGTGGTAGTGTGGGCGAGCAGTTAGGCTTATCAGAGGCTAGTGCTAAGCATTTGTTGTACTCACAGAGGTCATACATGAGACACACACAAAAATAAATCAGAGTCCAATTTATAAAAATACTGTCGATTTTTATGTAATTTTTAAGACCAAGAACACAGTTCTAAGGTAATTACTTTCAAGGTTACAAGTTTGCAAAATTCGGAAAAGATATATATTTTGTGCGCAATTATGCACTATTGAAAACAATGGGGAAAAAACAGAAAAATGATATTAAATCAGGCATTGCTTTCACAAAGTTCACCATCTCATTTTAGGTTGATGTCGGGACAGGTCCAAAGTTCGAGCAGGAGAAGTTCGGGAGCATCCTGCTTCAGCCGGGATCAGAGTGCTGAGGGTCTTGGAAGCTGGTGCGCAAAGATGAAGGGGGCCACTTGAAAACACAATGCACAGGAGGACTTATAGGTCAGTTTGATGGGGCTCCTTCTAGGGAGGAGATCGCAAGGGTCTGGGGAACATGGAAGCACAGCTGGTTGGTTGTTACTGGGGCTGGTGGGTAGATAGGTCTGTAGATAGGTCAGCCGGGCATCGTGGGCCTTGAAGTCCTTGCGGTCAGAAGCAGTTAACTTGGAGCGGCGGTCTCGGGACAGTTGGGCCACTGAGGAAGTGGGTCTCGGGTGTCTCGATGTCCCTCGATGGGTGCTTGTTTCTGGAGTCAGTGGAGTCCAGATCAGACTCTTCTTTTTGGTGTTTGCTGTTGGGGGTCTGGCACACCGGGTAGTGGTACGGCGCGGCTCCGGTAGGCCCTGGTGTCTCCAAACTTGCTGAGGAGAAAGATCTGACCCTCCAGAGCTGTTGTACCTTCTCTGGCTTCAGTGCTCTGTTGAGGTCATCGGACAGCACCAAGTTGACAAACTGGACTTCATGGGCTTGGTACCTACAGTACAAGGGAGGGATACTTTCACTCCAAGGGAGCTTCTTGGTGATTCATGAAGACTGGAGGGGTTCCAGGGTTCTTCGAGGCCTCACAGTCACAGGACGAGAGAGCACACCATGATTGTTGAGTCTTCCACACAGCAGGCAGGGTTGGCACCAATTTCCTCTGCAGGAGGGTGTCAGTCTTTGGTGAGCAGCTCTTCTTTGCCCTATTTCTTCTCTTGTCCGTCAAATCTGATGTTGAGGTCTCAGGGCGCCACCTAAATACTGCATGTAGGGGCGTTACAAAGAGAGACAAGTAGTAGCTAATGGGCTACTTACCCTTAGGGTGTCTACGCACTCTAGTGACCACTTCCAGTGAGAAGTGGCACTACCCTAGCCCTAATAGGCTGTTTCTCCACCACCCCAAGATGGTGGAATTTCAGGAGAGGGGTGCACCTCGGCTGTCCCGCCCTAGGGATGGTGTAGGCTAAGTGGGGACACTCCTCCTAATCTAACGACTTTTCCCGCCTTTTCTCCCACCAAAAGTGGAGCAGGAAAGCGGGCTTGACCTCCTCCACTATCTGGAGGTTCCTGGGTTGGATTTAAAAGGCGACATCACCATTGAAGCTTCCCGCCCAGGAAGGCCATCCTGTCCTGGGGGAGGTGTGAAGCACCTCCGCCCAGAGCAAGCTTTGTCTCTGTCCTCTAAGAGCGCTGGCTCTCACCCCATGAGGTCAGAAACATGTCTGGTGGCAAAAAGAAGTCAAAGACCACACCAGTGCTTGGTAGGTTTTCAGGGATGCTCTAACAGGGTCTACTGTGTGAATTTATTAATAAATCCACAACTGACATCAGTTAGGATTTATTAATACAATATGCTTGGTACCAAACACCTTAGAAATCAGTGAAGCCGTGATGGAGCTAGGGAACTTGTGTTGACAAGTATCCAGCCCATGTACTCTTTTTGGCTTCCCTGTACACTTACAGTATCTCAGAATATACTGGACATTGTAAGGCTATATCTGCTCATGCTGATAGGCCCACACATAAGATATAGTGCACCCTGCATTAGGGCTAAAAGCCTGCAGTAGGTTGACTTACCTATACCTTGTGCCGTGTATGGTAGGCATGGCACACAGGGCTGTGTGTCATGTCAACTCTTCGGATTTCTCTGCACCAAGACATGCAGCCTGCAATGGCAGTATGCATAGTCTTGGTGAGGGGTCCCTGGGGTGGCACAATATTTACTGCAGCCCAAGAGGACCCTCTTTAATACTCATGCCCTAGGAACATTGGGTACCACTTACTAGAGACTTACAGAGGTACCTGAGGTTGTGTCAATCACGGACAGTGTTTAGGAAAGAGATCTGGCACTGGGAAACTGGTTAGCAGGGACCCAGTGCACTTACAGTTCGAAACCACATAAGGCAGCAGGCAAAAAGTGGGGGATAACCTTGTCAAAAGAGGCACTTTTCTACACTTCTCTACCCTCATTATCCTTGATTAAGCCGTATATGTATAGGGAGTCCTTATGAATTCATGGGATATAATGTAATCCGCAGAGAGGAAAGTGCACTTAAATCCACATATAAAGTGCATGTGCTAGCTATGTAATCATGACATTTATAAATGTGTGTGTTCGCTAATGCTTTGTTTTCAGTAATAACGAGTTGTAGTTCATATGCATTTATGAGATGTTCTGCTTTTTGCTATATAATGGAATGTGTATTCATGAGAAAGGCATTTACTTTCATAACGTGACAGTTCATGTATTAGCATTTATCTAGTATAATATGTATTGAAGTTTTGAATTTGTTAACTTGACCAAAGGATATAAGCATTTGGGTTTCGCAATGTCTAACTTTCAATGTGAATGTTTTCTCGGATGGAGTGTTCTTCTCTTCTCTCCAGTTGCCTGGTACGATGACCTAATGAATGGAAAAAAACTATTTTGTATGAAACACATGAGGAAGCGAGAAGGGAGTCAAGGGCGAAAGAAATTAAGGCGAGATGGGAGGCTTACTGTCTATGTGGAATGAAGGCATACATTCAAGGTTGTCTCGAAATATGTGGATCAAAAGAAGAAAGAATTATGGATGTGATTCGAAATGTACATCAAAAAAAGAAGAATTATGAGTTTGTTTTGCCAAAGTGAGTATTGTTTGAAGGTTGTCTTTTATTGCGTCCATGATGATAATTTAGGAGGGTCTTTGAGGGTATAACTAGGCTATGTTCTGTGACTTTGTGCTCACACTACACTGAGACTTCTTTAGGATGGGAGAGGTTTAGACCTCTGTCACTTGCATTCTATGTATTATTCTCGTTGTATGGCTTCATGCGATGCAATAGCTCATTTTAGAAACTTCTACTAAAGTTTCACACTATCACCTTTCTCTTTATTTTATGGATCTAATTGAAACTTAACTTAGCATTTTTAGTGTATTATAATTGGGGAATTAGAAATCTTCATGCATCATAGGCAGGAGGATAGGACTTTTCAATCTGTGCTGTGTTTATTTTACTTTGTACCATCAATACTGAGGTTCTCATTGGTTGTTTACTATTGAGAATTTATTTTGTTCACAGAGTTGGAAGTTCTCTGATAATTCTTTATTGCTATGCAATATTTCTGAGACTTTTTTATATTACGTTGGCTTTGAATTTGTAATAAATCTATGTTTAACCTGACTTCCTGACTTGGATCTGTACTGTGTAGTAAAATGGGTTACACTCTATTTATGAATTTAAATTGAAACCTAACTCCTTTATTCCTCAAGCTCCCTAAAAAGATCAGAGTCAGAGAGGACAAAAAGGCCCATATTCCCTCCGTTAGAGCAATAGTATTGTCAATGAACCAAGTCAGGACATAAACCTACAGATAGCAGCAACATGTATTCAACTCACAAAATCTTGTCAGAACACTGTGTGCAGATGGCTCTCTCACAGTCGGTCTCCAGCTCACATGTCCCGTTACAGATGTCATTTGAGTGATTCCAGCATAGCAAGTTAACAAAACGTCTTCCAAGCTTAACCCAACCTAGGATGGGGGCTGAGTATCAGTCTGTTGACTATGATATCAACAATGCACTGAGTACTTGACACTGACATGAGTAAAGGGAGCTAGGAAACTACGTGCTATGTGCTGACGTGACTGCGAGGCAGCAGAGAGGCAAGGCAGCGAGGAGGTTGCACTGTGGTGCCGTGCCCAGGGAGCCGAGTTGAGCGGCCGAGAAGGAAAACAGAAAGGTTCACCCGACTCGGCCCTCCGTCTCTGACCCCTTGAAGGCCCTGGGGAGGTGTTGGATGTGCAATGAAGCAAAAATCAGAGCCGCCAGGAGCTGGACACCCAAGGAATTCATGCCATTGGAAGCACACCACGGGAGCGGATCCGCCCGGCTGTTTTGCGTTCGGCGTTGGTGTTGACGTTCTACCCGGCAGGGCCTACTGCCCAAATGAGTTTGTTCTACCCAGCCACCTTAAATCCTGGTGAGGGGCAAGCGAAGAGCACAACTGTGAGAGGTGTAGGGGTAGAGCAGCGGGTAGTGCTGGCGCCATAGGCCGAGCTTGTGGTACTGTGCAGGCGGCCCGACTTACAATTGGGCATGGCTTGCGGTAACAGGTGTGCTCCCACCCCTCCTTCCCACGCTACCTGGCCAAGAAGGGGAGCAAGGATGAGCGAAACCAGGACAGGAGAGCGATAAAGAAGTCCAATGGGGCACAATTTGCCGGACACTGACAGATTTATGACAACAGTCTCTACAATACCACCCCCCAAGCTCCCCTGCAAGTGCCACAAAGTACTTCAAGCGCAAGTGCTCGATAAGTGTCAGATAAGCGTCAGATAGGCGATAGGTAACAGGCACATTGTGTTACCTGGTCTGAGTTTGGCTGCTACCAGTGTACATGCCAGCCAAAGAAAAAAAAAGCGGGAAGCTGTTCCACTTGATACCCCGTGATTAAAAAACGTCAAAAGGAAAATGTCGGCTAAGACCCCTGCTGAGGTTAGTTCACCATCAGCCGGCGAAGAATTCAGCAAGAGTGCCTGGGGTAAAAGGGGCGAAGAACACATTTGGCCCACAACTTACACAGAGGTAGAGCTAGGGAAACCAGAGAAAGGCTATAAGATTCTGAAGCTATCAAGGATTTCAGACTATTTTTTGCCCCTGAATGAGGAAGAAGAGTGACGCTCACCTCACACCCCTGGTCACAGATCTGGCCCCTTAGACGGCAGTTTTATAGATATGGCCCGGGGTCAGTGTATACCTCCATCACTCCTACATCCACCTCTGTCCCCGGGGTTTATTATCTCAGAAAGAAAAATCCCGCTACAACGGTAACTTCAGCACCATTTTAAATGCCAACTTCACCAACGTCTTTTGCCACAAGTTCATTGTATGGACCACCGGGGACATAGTGCACAGGATTGGAGGCCGTCATCTCAGATGTTACACCCTCAGATGCTACAAGAAAAATAGACAAAGGAGGCCCTCAGATGAAATTTATTTCAATTTTTAATCCATTCCCACTTTTTAGAGTGGAAATCAGCGCTCCCCATGTCCAATTGAATGCTCCTGTGAGAGTGGTAGCAGTGAGCCAGTCTGAGCTCTTGCAGGCAAATGAAGGTGTGCTCAACTCAAGTGAAGTAAATTAAGCAGACCCATCAGATGTCCCATGTGCAAAGGGTCTAAGGGCAGAAGGCACAAAGTACTCATATAATATAAAAGATCCTACAGACATTAACAATTTTTGGGGGTCTGTACTAAACGCAATGGAAGCCACAGTGGAAGCACTGAATGACCGTGCCAATACGATGGACATACAAGTAGAGCTTCTAAATACTCTTGCAGTCTTTGTGTCCGGCATAGACCGAAAGTTGGAGAATCTAAATGGCCTTATTAAAGAGTTCAATTCAGGAAAGATGATGAATTCACAATGTGTTCATGCAAGGAAGTGATCAATAAATTTGCGCAATTACCAGTTCTTTTAGAGGAAATGGTTGGGGAAATAAGGAATGTATCAAGCTCAATAAAACCTAGCAATGAGCAACTTGGAGATACAAGGAAAGCACCCAGCGTCCGGGAGGGACATACATTTGAGACGGTGCTGAATCTGGCGCAGATTATTCCAGCTGAACATGAGAAAATAAACAGAATATCCCAAGCCAGCACAAATAAGCAAAGAGACACAGAGCCCTCAAAAGACATAAGAGACCAGGAGATCACACCATCCAACGATTTAGCACCTCGTCGCATGACGAAGTGAGAAAAGAAGCGAGCAAGGAAAGGCAGATATCGAGCATATCCGGTGAGAACTATCATAAGGCAAACCTTTGGTGAACCCGGTAATGAGGGTACTGTCTCTGGTTCCACATCGACAGATGGTAAGCAAGTTAAATTTGAAGCTGAGCATCATGAGTCCGTAGAGCACCAGGAAAAGGGGTTGCCCCTCCTGCTGGCTATGGATGAAGAGGGCCAGCATGAGGCTGGGAATGAGGCTAATAGTAACTCTGAAGCGGACATTGATATCAAGGATCAAGAAGCAGTGAATACCTCTGCTAATATAAAATTTTATCAGAGCAGCAGTGCTCCCAGTAGGTCGGGAGGCCCACAAAAAGCAATGTGTGCTAGGGATAACATGGACAAAAGCATATCGCTCCAGAACCTTATAGTGACTGATGCTCCCGGAAGCTGTAAACTAGAAACAAGCGCCAGGGACGCTTGCTGCTATCATGGTTGTGCCCCAGTGCATGATGACCGAGGACAGGCCCTAAAGAAAAAGTTCTCATCGCCGATTCGCACAGATGCAAGGATAGCATAGCGTGAAACCCTGGCTAAGAAGACGGTACACCAGATAACATGGCATTGTGCTCAAGAGGATAATAGTGTCGGGACATAAATGAAGGAGAGCA
Organism: Calotriton arnoldi; assembly: GCA_963921515.1. Classification (NCBI taxonomy): domain Eukaryota; kingdom Metazoa; phylum Chordata; class Amphibia; order Caudata; family Salamandridae; genus Calotriton; species Calotriton arnoldi. The sequence continues at coordinate 1,281,218 of CAWUFW010001141.1, forward strand.
CAGGATCCCATCCTGGCACTCGGTTGGTCTGCACCCAGTGCAGGAGCCAAACAGAGGAGATGCTGGTGCAGCACATAATGCCACCATATGCCCAAGGGGGCGATATCCAAGAAGAGATCATATGCTCTCCCGGAAAGATTGCTTAGAATGTTAATACTTCAGCTGAACATCCGGGTCCAAAGGCAATTTTATTGTGGATTCCTGAATATAGATCTAGAGGAACCCATGACATTTTAAATCGATCAACCATTTTAAAGTTAATTAAGGGCCTGCTGGGCCTAGCAGAAGTAGAATCACAGGACACATTTTCCATTAATTCTTGGCACCCCGACACAAGCAAGTATCAGAACCCACATTGGTCACTTTTAACTCACCACACATTCAAGCAAAAGTCATGGCTTGTAAGGAACTGCTAAAGAGCTGGGGCATAAAAATAGTGCACTCCTAGGAGGGTTGCTACCAGCATCCCCCCCTCCCCCCACTGGTTTTAGCACCAAATCAACCTGCACAGGAGAGAGGAATTTATACCCTAACCCATCCAAGACAAAAATTGGGCCAGTCGCAACAGGTATCCTCAATCCTGAAATGTGCAGTGGGTTGGTCCTCGTCCATGAGAGTTTCTGGGATGATGATACAATCAGCAAATGTCCATGCAGAAGAAGGCACACCGTCACACCATAAAGACAAGTAACCAAACTGGGTGAATTAGACAATTGGAGTTGGCAACCAACTATTTTGTCAGTGGAGTGCCACAGGGACTGAAATGAGTAACCCATGGGGCATCATACAATAGAACACAATAGAGCATAGCATGTTGAGTATCTGTGATTGGAATCTGGAAGATATTTCCCAGAAAATTGAAGCTGCTTCAATGTCTGAGTACTTTAATAAGTTTGATATTATTGCAGTACAGGTGACATGGGCACAATCCAGTATCTCAGTAATTGGGTTCGTTGAATATAATAGATTGGCAAGTAAAAGTAGCACCCATGGAAGAGCAAAAGGTGGGCTAACTACCTACATGAACTCCAAACTCACTGGAAAGGTCACAATGCTAGATATAAATGAACCCTGGCTATTGGCACCATGCCTGGATGAGTGGGATAAGAAGCTGGCAACCCCTCTGGTTCTGGTCAATATTTACATCAATCTGAGAGCAAAAACAAGTATAGTGGATAAGTTGATTAATCTGCTCTTGGAGTGGAAAGGAGACCTGCGATGGCAAACTTGGTAACCACTGGTGACTTCAACTTGAATCTTTTTCAAGATACATATTAGGATGGTGATGAAGCGCCAGATTAATAGCCTGCTCAAAGCCATCCCCAACATAGAAGACAAGATAACCTAGGAAAAAAATTCTTGAGAGCTTGTGAATTATGTGCCTGGTAACGTTAAATGGCCACCTCTTGGGGGACATCCCACCAGCCTGGACAAGGTCCTACTGAAAGACAACCTCCTACCTTGATTATACGATGGTGAGTGCTAGCTTGTACAGCAGGATAATTAATTTTAAAACTGATCAAAGACCTGAGAGTGATCATCACCCACAGCATTTCTGGTTTAGTGCCACCACAACTGCTCTAGGCTGTGCCTGGATAGTGCAGGTAGAAGCTCACACTGAAAATCTAAAACGGCTTAAATGGAGTCCGTATAATATTCAAGACCTGGCAAGTGAAGTGGTATTAAATTTCAAAGAAGTGTCAGCATGGGAATGCCTCTCAGAGAGTCTAGCAGTAAGGTATCTGGCCAATAGCTCACAGAATGGTACAAGTATCATGCATAAGAAGTCCATTAATTAGCTAAAGTCGATTTGCCTTATTAGGTCCCGAATCAACAGAACGCTCTGTCAACTCTATCGCTCACCGCACGACTCAGCATTGTTAAAGTGCCTACGATCTGAGCACATAAGGTTAAAAAACAGAGGTATGGTTGCACAAGATAGGAAGATCTGAAGCACTGTGGGCTAAGTTACTCTTTTCCTCCAAATGAAATGATCACAGGAATTTCTGGGAGCTAATTAATGAGCTCGACAAGGGCCCCAGGGTTGCAAACAACGCCAATATAAATGAGGAAGAATGGGTGAACTTCCTAAGAGCACACTAAAAGGGATGCACAGATGCCCTTTCTCCCTGGGTCACAGTCCAGGCCAATTCAATATGGGACATAGCACGGACCCATCTGATATGGCACTTATTAAAAACAACATTAATGTTGACCCAGACATCTTAGAACATCCAATGGTGTCTTTGGTAAAAGTTATCAAGAACTCACGTACTAACAACGCACCCGACCTTATATGAATTCCGAAAGCCCTTCTGAAACAAAATGTTACGATCTGGGCAGGTTTCTTGATCTCAATGTTCAATCACATATTGCTGACTGAAAACATTCTGGAAAGTTGGAGAGGCTCTGTTATACACCCCATTTTCAAGGGTGGGGTGGCTTCGTCCCCAAGTAACTATCGATTGATATTCCTGCTCGCTGTGGACCTCAAATATTTCTCAACGCTACTATTGCAAGATCTACTGGAGTTGGCAACGGAAGCAAGGAGGTTGCCAATGAATCAATCAGGGTTTACTAAAAAGCAAGGAACTACTTCCAACCTGATGGACCTCATAATGAAAAGGGCGAGTGATACCCGAACGCCGCTGTTTATCTGTTTTGTGGATTTTAAAGCTGTCTTTGATCTGACCCCTTGAGATATGCTTTGGGAGAAGTTGCAACATTGGGGAATCCAACAAAAGTGTGGGGGCGCACAATTTAAAGGCATTGATAACAGTGATAAAATCAAAATTGATCCCAACTATATCATACGGAGGTGAGATAATGCCGGGTGAAGATGCAGATTTTTGGGAGAATCTTGTAATACGAACATCTAAATGAGTGTTCAGTTACCAGCCCAAGTAAGACAGTTTTTATTTGATAAAATAATCACTAGCAAGACAAGGGGCTTTTGTTAAATGTTGTCATCGATTGCGGAGTGCCCCTGAAGGTTCATTGGCACATCTTGCTTTGGCGGGAATAAATCTGCAAAAAGGGGAAATGTCAATTTTCCAAGTATCTATAAAATAGCATAGAGAATCTTGGTATTATAGATTTATGGCAACTGAACACGAGTGATTATACCTTCAAGAAAACTCTGAATAAATGCAAACAGCAGAAAAGTCGTCTAGAGGATAAAATTAAATTGGCGAAACGAGCGCATGGATGGCTACTAATAAATTCTTACAATATCAGCAAGGAACAATCCTACTTTGAGGCAGCATTGGCATTGCCCATTAAGAGGGAATTTATAAAAATGCGATTTGGTCTCCTTCCAACTCTTGACTTTGTACCCAAGTGGCAGAAGAAGGCCCAAAGGGAGGATACATTATGTTGCTTGGGTAATCAGACAAAAGAAACATTCATGCATGTACTTTGTGTTTGCCCTAACTTACTGGTACATTGGAGGACTTTGCTGCGTAAAGAGTTTTTAGCCCTGGAAGTAAGAACCTGTAGGTTGGCTGCCACGGAGGCTTTAAACCCACAGACCTTTTTGCTGAACATTCAACTGGTGCAATTTCTAGCAATTTTTAATGATCAGATAAAAACACTTTAAATACAGCTATGTTCTATGGCTTAGACAAGGGTACACCTCAATGGGATTTTAGAAGGTCACTATTTAATGATGGGCTGTTAGCAAGCGAGAAAAGAGAATTACTGTCCCCAATCTCTGTGTTGCTGTCAAATGGTTTATTGGAGGTGCTGCTAGGCGACGGGCATGAGGAACTTTGTCCCCTATCCCATCTATGGTTGGATGCTCAGCATTGGTCATTTTAAACAAAGCACTATGAAGTTCCATGGGGAGGGATTCATTATCTATACTTATTTACACAGTATTTTTGCTGATGTTTGCTTAATGTTTCGTCCTTAGGCAGGTTGATTTAGGATGATCCATGACTTTAAACCCCTAATTCTCTTTTGCATAGTACTCCGTTGATGTTTGCACAATGCTCTTTCGGAATGATTTGCTTATGCCTACCCAGGTTGACATAGGATGGCCTAAGATTTTAAACTGTTCATGCTCTTTTGCAGAGTATGTGATTTGATGTTCACACAATGCACTCTCTGCATAATTTTCCTGCACTCAGCTACAGGATATAGGATGGGCTGTGACTTTAACCTGTTAATGCTCCTTTGCATAGCATTCTGTTGCTGCTTGAACAATGCAATCAGGAAAGATTTCCTTGTGCTGGATGTTTTATTGGTGCTTACTCAGGTTGATGCAGAGATTTATTGATTTTAATTTTTTTTGCTTTGTTGACAAAGCTGAAGATGTAAGGAGGATTTATTTTTACATTGCTTGTATTGTGTATGTTTATGGTTTTTATTAACTAATAAACTAATAATAAACTGAACTGAACGTGTAAAGTGACTTGTTTTGATTTTTAAAAAAAAACATATGTTAGCAGTGTCAAACAATCAGTATGTCATGTTAACATGTCTCACATTACGTTTAAGTGATCTAACTTTCACAAGGGAACATATCACTTCAGAATTATTATAATTTGTTACATAGTACCTGTAAACAGAAATGAGAGTAAACAGAGAGGCACTCTACCTGGATTGGTACCTTATGAAAGAGGTATCATCACCGACATAATAAGAACATCCTGGTTATGTAGCATTCCAGTTTTTAAAGAAATTCTGCTCAACCCCTGATAACTGTGGCACAAGCAGCTCCCCCCAAAAATGTGTGGTAACTTCAAGCAGTACCACCAATTTTAAAATCAAGAAAACCAAGCACTAAGGGGCACATGTATGAACAAACCGTTTTGCGAGTCCTTAATAGCGATTTTTAGCGAATCGCTATTAAGGACCCGTAAAATGGAATGTATGTAGGAATCGCAATAATAATTGTGATTCCTTAGTATTCCTTAATTGCGAGTCGCAAATTGCGATTCGCAATTAAGGAATACCTTCCCATTCATTCCTATGGGCCTAGAGGCCCATAGGAATGAATGGGCAGACATTCGCAATTTGCGAGTACCCATTAGGTACTCGCAAATTACGAATGCAATTTCAAGGGTGCAAGGGTGTCAAAAGGACGCTCTGTTGCACCCCTGAAATATGTATGTGTGCACATGTGGTGCACATACATGCCCTAAGGGCATGTATGTGCGCCACATGGCACTTTGAAAAATGCAAAAAAAATGCATTTTTCATAGAAATCGCACAACTTGGGTGCTTCCTGCATTGCATTTAAGGAATCGCAATTTGCGATTCCTTAAATGCATTCGCAAAATAGGGAATCGCAAATTTTGCGATTCCCTATATTGTGAGGGCCTTTTGGGATGATACATCCCAAAAGGCTTTTTCCCGTTCGCAAACGGGAAAATGGCTTCATACATATGCCCCCAAGACTCCTAAAACAATTAGAACAATAGGGAAAAATTTCAAAGTAAAATCTGATTAGATGAACCATGAGATTAGATGTGTTTTTAACATTTTTTTATTTCAAAAGTGGTTATTGAAAGAATATTTGTATCACACAGCATTTGGATACAGTAAAATTACAATCATAATTAAATGCGTATTTGCCTATTTGATATAATTTGGCATACCAAAAAAACAGATGTCTTAAAATAAAAGCAATGACAATATCATGAGCACAAATAACGGTACCCAAGAATCTGAAAAATAAAATGTATGTCAATGACAGGTACAAAGTGACCATGACTTGTGGAATAATAACAACTGTGCAATATGTCTATCAACTAGAATTATAATAATGAGAAAAATACAAAGGAAAAGGACAGTAAAGGACAGTAAAGAGATGGGGGGAAAAGGGAGACATGTCTGATTAATTCAAGACATAAAAATGTCCAGGCAGAAAGAAAATGCACTGTGCAAAACATAGTACAGGGCTACAACCTTCCAATGTTCCATGTTTGGAGTCTCACAACATATAATAAAGTTCATGAAGAAAATTAAGGGTGTTTATTCTTTTGTAAATAACTATCTAAGACATCCCATTGTTTGCTGGGTGATGATAAGACATGATGGGGCATATTATCAAGAAACAGCGTTAAAATTATCGCCGCTTTAGCGGCAGAAAACTGCAGCTAAAGCGGCGATAATGGGCTTGATAATATGCCCTTGAGAATTCCAATAGAAGTCCATGTTCTGGTGTCAACATGGGCTTCTATTGGAATTCTCAAGGGCATATTATCAAGCCCATTATCGCCGCTTTAGCGGCAGTTTTCTGCCGCTAAAGCGGCGATAATTTTAACGCCGTTCTTGATAATATGCCCCGACATCTTTGGAAACTGGAATTATCTGCACTTGTGATAAAACAAGCCCAAGACCACCATGTATGCGAGGAAATGTTTGAGGAGGTTTTCCATTTGGAAAGAATCAACTTAGTACCAACGGCCAGTAGTAGATCCACAAGTAGGGTACCAGAGGCAGAAAAACTTTCGGAGAGAGAGGACGCATGTATTCCCAGTAATGCTGTAGGGGCATCTATGCAGAGCTGGACATTAAAAAACTTTTGAATCATGGTTTCTATCTGTTGCCAAAGGGGGAAAGCATGATTACAAAAGGAAAACATGTGAGTGGAGTCAGCAGGATGACTTTTTAACATTTTAAGGCAAAAAGCACCTAGAAAAAGTAAAGCACCATAGACAAATATCACTTCAAAGTTGACTGGGACCTATTGCAATTGCAGTCCGAAAGCAATGGAGCGTGGGTTGGATACACCAAGTGGGTTGTCCCAGCGAAATGTTTTACCTTGGTCTACTTCTTTGATCTCAAAGTAATCCAGTGAGACAGAGTCCAAGGGTGAAGCTGGTTAGGGCCCCTAAAAGTCAGATATATTGTTGTCAATCTTTAGCTCAAGCCATGGGTTTTGCAGCCAAAAGCTCAGAGTGGGACAAAGTTAGATTTCACAATCATGGAGATTGCTTCACCACTGGGATAGATGTGTTGTCTCACCCTGGTCCAAGGTTTTATCTTTGAAAGGGTTTTTCCATATTAAATGTTTTTGCATCATATCCATATTACCATATAAACATGCACATGCTATTATGTAAATTATTCATGTTTAAATTGACCATAGCTAATGAAGGCCTGCATTTTAAAATAGCTAACGTTGGTTGGCATCTTACTTCATGACACCTGAACTTTTATTTCTAGGCAAGCTGAATTTCAATGCTGTCGAACACGGTGTTCTGTTTCTTACTTTCCCATGAGAAGAAATGTTTTATTTTTGTTGAAATCATTTCAGAGTTTGAGAATTGGTATTCAATTCAAGCAAGTACCTGTAGAGTACAGGCTGGTCCAATGTACCTTGTTTTGTTGCACATAAATGTAAGTTTGAAGAACGCTGAGAGAAGCTGTATTGTGGAGGATCCTGAGAAACGAATGAGCTCAAGACCATATCTTTTCACACTAATCTGATTGGATCATATTAGGAGAAATATGTGTGGATGTAGAAAATGTTAGAATTGTGTAATTTAAGTTAGTGTGATGCAGATTAAGCAGCAGGCCTTTTCCGGACTTTGAATAGAGCAAAACAAAATAGGATATATAGGGTATGCTCTTTGTTATGTGCATTTGTAAAGCGCACCATCACCCACAAGGGTATCCTGGCACTGAGCAGGTGTGTGTGTCCAGCTCTGCCTATGGTAGTTTGGTTAATTGGAAAGCCAGATCTTCAGCTTCTTGCAGAATTCAAGAAGAGGCGAGGAGACCCTAACGTGGAGTGGGAGGTCATTCCTCCCTTTAGGAGCGATGCAAGACAACACCCATCCTCCTGATCTGGTTCTGTGTATGAGCAAGATTTGTGCGAATAGGAATGCTGCAGAGTGGCGGTGTCTAGGTGGTTCGTGGAAGGAGATGCTACTATTTAGGTAGGTGGGGTCTGGGTTGTGTAGGGCCTTGAGTGTGTGTGTGAGCAGATTGAATTCAGTGTGTTTGTGCATCAGGAGCCAGTGGAGCTCCCTTAGGTGTGGTGTGAGGTCTGTGTGGAAGGTTGTGGATAAATCTGGCTGCCGAGTTCTGGATGATTTGTAGTCTTCTAGCGAGTTGCTTGGTGATCCCTGCATATAGGGTATTTCCATAGTCCAACTTGCTGGTGACTAGGGCATGAGTGACAGTTTTTCTATTGTTGCTTGGGAGTCATTTAAAGATCTTCCTCAGTGTTGGACTTGGCCCTTTTTGCTGGGTCATCCCTGAACTTTTTTTTGCCTTCCTCCTGTGTTTTCTCTGGCCTGTTTTTGTTGGTTTTATGACTCTGGGCACTTTACCACTGCTGATCAGTGCTAAAGTGCATATGCTCTCCCTATTGTAAATTGATGTATGGATTAGTGACTCCATGATTGGATTATTTGATTTACTTGTCAGAACCTAGTATAGTGCACCATGGGTGCCCAGGGCCTGTAAATCAAATGCTGCTGGTGGGCTTGCAGCACTGGTTGTGCCACCCACAGAAGCAGCTTGTAAAGTGTGTCCCAGGCCTGCCATTGCAGAGCCTGTGTGCAGTCTAGTACTGCCCTGTCGACTTGGTGAGTGCACCCACTTACCAGTCCCTAAACCTTCCCTTTTCTACATGTTAGCCACCCCTAAGGTAGGCCCAAGGGCAGGGTGCATTGTAAGTAAAAGGTAGGACATGCCCTGGTGTGTGTGGCATGTCCTGATAGTGAATTACAGCCAATTTTGTTTTTCACTATTGCAAGGCTACCTGTCCCCATAGGCCAGAATGGGCAGTTTGATTATAACATCTTATAATCCTAACTGACCCAGGGAACATGGTAGAACAACACATTTAGTATGCCTGAACTCAGAATGATAAAATACATATTTTAGTGAAGTTAGTTTTAACATTCTGTGTTTGAAAATACTACTTTTAGAAAGTAGGTATTTTCTTGCCTAACCATCCAGCTGCCTCTGCTAGGTTGTGTATTGCTTGTCTGCTTTGTGAGTGACAGGGGGGTCTTGGCTCCAGCAGTCTGATGAGTCAGGGCCGGCTGAATAGGATCCACATAGAATAGAGAGTAGGGGGGAGGAGACTTCCTTTCACTGACCTGCAGAAGCCTGCGTGTCGCTGGGAGCTGGAAGCGTGACTCAACGAGAAGAAGCGCGTCGCTGTCGCAGCTGTTGCCGTCGCATCACCGGAGAAGCGTGTCGCCACCGCAGAGGCCGCCGCCGCATCACCAGAGAAGCGTGTCTTCGTCGCCGCTGCCTGCCGTCGCATCACCGGACCCTTTGTTTGTTTTGCATTACGCATCCAAGATACTTTTGTGAGAAACGTGTTGCATTTATCATCAACTTGAACTAAGTTACTTCTACCATCTTTAAGTCTATTGTGAGTACAGTATTGTGGATTTTTGTCGTTTGTGGTCTTGTGTTAAATCTATATAAAGAATACTTATTTTTATAAAACCCTGTGTGGTGCCCATCTGTAGTGTTTTCACTGTATTACTGTATGTGTTCACAAATGCTTAACACACTGCCTCTGAGATAAGCCTGTCTGCTCGTGCCAAGCTACCAAGGGGGTGAGCAGGGGTTATCCAGTAGTGTAATCCCCTTTCCCTGACTAGAAGCAAGGGTCCCTATTTGGTCAAAGGTGTATACCATTGCCAACTAGAGACCCCCAGTTCTAACATTGGTGGTCAGCGGTGAGGATTCTGGACTTGCATTTGTGACTCATATACAGTGATTGGTGTACACTACTAGTGAGTGCAGACCAAACGCAACCACATACTTTTTTGGTAGAATTCTTTTCTCCTTGGACTGTTATTTTTTCTGAAAACTGCCAATTCTTACTACCATGAGCCGACCAACATCTGTTGCATCTATGGATCTAGATTTTGAGGAAGAGAGGTTGGAAACCTACAATGTGAAACAGCTAAAGCGCTTTTGCAAACAATTTAAAATTGCTACCCCGGGCATTGCCAAAAAGGATGAATACCAAAAGGCGCTGAGGGCCTGGGTGGAAGCAAGAAATACCCCTGAACTGGTGGTGGAGCCAGTTGTGGATGGAGAGGGGCAGCTAAATATACCATTGATTCCAGCCAGGGAAGGGGTACCATCCCCGCCTGGCAGTAGCGTCTCTTCCAAAGGCCTGTCCCCAGGAGAGCTGGAAGACAGGGAGAGAGATAGGGTGCACAAACTGGAGATGGACAGGCTCAAAATGGAGGGTCAGAGAGACCTAGAGAATAGCAGGTTGTCCTTGGAGAGAGAGAGGATGAGATTGGAACATGAGTTGAGAATGAGGGAGCTTGATTTGGAGCTCGAGAGGCTTGAGACCATGAGTGTCTCAGCCCAGCAACAAGAAATGTGTGTAGCTCAGAAAGTGAGCTTGGCTGAGTTGGAGGTGGAATCCGGCTCAGATGGTGGCAGCAAAATTATGTTACCTAGTGCTAAGGGAGTAGTGCACACACCCAGAGATGTGGCGCCCGACTTGGAGGGGGTTAACATACACCAGGAGGTTCTAGGATGTGAGGTAGCTCCAGTGGTGCGCAGTGTCCCTGAGGTGAATTGGGAAACTGACGCAGAGGTTCATGGTCCTAGTGGTGGGCGGGACACTCTACTGACTCTAGATGAGAGGTGCAGGGAGAGGGGTTCCCCCATGGTTGAAATCCTGGTGTGTGAGTGTGAAGACCGCCCATAAGAGTGTGGGTTGAATGACAGAGACAGTCAGACACTGTCTTGCCAGTCTTAGGAGAGCGGTGTGGGGTACATGTGCGAGGAACTGGATGGTGAGGTGAAGGATAGTTCGGTTAACTCTTGTAGGGGGCTGTGTGATCCAATTGTGGGAGAGCATATTGTAAGTCCCTGTTTTCCAGAGCTATGCCAACACCTGTTGGAGAGTGACTTCTCTGACCCCAGGGGGCTCACCAGGGAGGCAGACCTTTTGGTGGGTTCCAGAGGGTCTGAAGAGGCATTGGGGAGTGACCCTAAGGGGAGTGGCTCAGGTATCTTCCAACCCAGAGTAGTGGAGGTGGTTCAGAGTAGCCCAGCTAGGTCCCGTTGTAGTGGGAGGGGTGTAGGGCCTCACGTCCTGTCTTCAAGAAGAAGGAGTGAGACTGGGATGCGTCCCGATAGTGCCCAACCTCAGACTCAGGGCCTGGATGGTTCTTTAAGGGAACACCAGGTAGGGAGCCTAGTCTGTCCTGATGGGCCGCCCATTAAGGGGGATCCCCTAGTGTCTGGTGAACTGGGAGTGTCTGTAAGCAGGCCTCCATAGGTTCTGGTGTCTGGCAGTGCCACTCCTAAGCGGAGGGTGCAGAAGTCCAGATTGAGGGGTGAGAGGGGGAAAGAGTCTCCAGTGGAAGAACCAGTGGGTCAGGGGCCAGCCAGAACGGCTGAGTCACCAATGAATGACCATGATGACACCACTTCTGTCCTGGGGGATCTTCACGCACTGTCAGATGGACAGGGGTCGGAAAATCTGCACCAGGCAGACTGTCACACGCCACACATGAGTTGTGTGTCACCCTCGGGGGGGGGCTTATGTGCTCCCAATGAAGTCCTGGTGCGCCGGGCAAGTGTTCAACCGCAGGGGTTGGTCCCTGGGTTGGGAAACCAGGTTCCGGTGTTGTCTGACCTGGAGGGAGGGACAACTGTAAACAGTGTCCTGACCGGTTGGTCTTCTAGGGGTACCACTCCAGGTGGGAAGGTACAGCACTCTGGAAGGGGGTGCAGAGGGAGGGAGTCCTCGCCTCTGACACCGGTTCAACTGGAGGGTCTAGACCCTAGGTTGGAGGGCCAGGTTCGGGGTGTCCCCCCTGACCTGGACGCCCAGTTGCAGGATAGAACCCCTGAACTGGTGGGCGAATTGTGCAGGACACCTGCCACAGGTGCCCTGGCAATTCTGGAAGGGGGTACCACTTCAGGTGGGAGGGTACAGAGCCCCAACGAGGAGAAGGAGGACCGGGTGTGGGAAAGCCCACCCCAGTCTCCTGTCCAGCCGCCAGATACAGGCCCGGGGCTGGTGGGTCAGTGCCAGGATGTCATACCTGACCTGACAGGAGGGAGAGTGGACAAAGGGTGCCAAGCACCTGGGGCTACTGCCCCCCGCTCTCTCACGCCACAGAGGTTTGAGAGCCCTGCAAGGCATAAGGCCTGGGTCTCATCACTAACCACTGTCAGTGGCCACTGTGTCTTGCTGTCTGTCTGTTGGGACACACCTGTGAGCAAGCTAAGGTTAGGTGCTGCACAGATGGTGTCCACAGGTGCGGAGAAGGGTTCCCCATGGTTTAGCTTGGTGGGCCCTGAGAGTATGGACAGAGGGACCCAAATAGGCTCAGATTGGCGTAGAACTGGAGTATGCCCCTGCTGTTGCGGGCCAGGGTCCATGTTCTATCTCCCAAAGCAGAGAATCCCATCAAGGTAGTGATTGGTCTACCCTGCGTTTTGGCTGGAAGGAGGTTGTGTTGGACTTGGCCCTTTTTGCAGGGTCACCCCTGAACTTTTTTTTGCCTTCCTCCTGTGTTTTCTCTGACCTGTTTTTGTTGGTTTTATGACTCTGGGCACTTTACCACTGCTGATCAGTGCTAAAGTGCATAGCTCTCCCTATTGTAAATTGATGTATGGATTAGTGACTCCATGATTGGATTATTTGATTTACTTGTCAGACCCTAGTATAGTGCACCATGGGTGCCCAGGGCCTGTAAATCAAATGCTGCTGGTGGGCTTGCAGCACTGGTTGTGCCACCCACAGAAGCAGCTTGTAAAGTGTGTCCCAGGCCTGCCATTGCAGAGCCTGTGTGCAGTCTAGTACTGCCCTGTCGACTTGGTGAGTGCACCCACTTACCAGTCCCTACACCTTCCCTTTTCTACATGTTAGCCACCCCTAAGGTAGGCCAAAGGGCAGGGTGCATTGTAGGTCAAAGGTAGGACATGCCCTGGTGTGTGTGGCATGTCCTGATAGTGAATTACAGCCAATTTCGTTTTTCACTATTGCAAGGCTACCTGTCCCCATAGGCCAGAATGGGCAGTTTGATTATAACATCTTATAATCCTAACTGACCCAGGGAACATGGTAGAAAAACGAATTTAGTATGCCTGAACTCAGAATGATAAAATACATCTTTTAGTGAAGTTGGTTTTAACATTCTGTGTTTGAAAATACTACTTTTAGAAAGTAGGTATGTTCTTGCCTAACCATCCAACTGCCTCTGCTAGGTTGTGTATTGCTTGTCTGCTTTGTGAGTGACAGGGGGGTATTGGCTCCAGCAGTCTGATGAGTCAGGGCTGGGCTGAATAGGACCCACATAGAATAGAGAGTAGGGGGGAGGAGACTTCCTTTCACTGACCTGAGCCCTCATAGAATAGAGAGTAGGGGGTAGGGATTTCCTTTCACTCCCCTGAGACCTCATAGAATAGAGAGTAGGGGAGGATATTTCCTTTCAGCTACCTGGGCCAGGTCTGCTCTCACACAATGCTGTCTCCACCTCCTGCCAGGAAGCTGCACAGAACTGGTTTTGGTCAGGCACAGACACTCTCTGCCTTCAGAGAACAAATACTTTTTGGGTATAAATATTGGGGCCCAGACCCCAAGACTTTAGATCACTTCTGGAACAACAAGACAAACCTTTGCCAAGGAGAAGAACCTAGGAAGCTGCAGGAGTTTGGACTGCCCCTCTGCCAGTGTGCTGTTTGCTGGGTTGGCCTGCAGTGGTCTTCATTGCCAAGGAAAGGAGAAGGAACTTTCAAAAGAACTTTCATCATCTTGCAGAATATTTCTCCAAGGGCTTGAACTTGTGCTTGCCTCCTGCTGAAGTCTCAGGGACAAAAGACTTCACCACCAGCTCCCCTCTGAATTTCCTTGCTGGGAATTCTGTCTGCAGAAGCCTGCGTGGCGCTGGGAGCTGGAAGCGCGACTCAACGAGAAGAAGCATGTCGCAGCTGTTGCCGTCGCATCGCCGGAGAAGCGTGTCACCGCCGCAGAGGCCGCCGCCGCATCACCAGAGAAGCGTGTCTTCGTCGCCGCTGCCTGCCGTCGCATCACCAGAGAAGCGTGTCGCCACCGCAAGGGTCGCCGTCGCATCATCGGAGAAGCGTGTCGCCGTCGCAGCTGCCTGCAGTCGCATCCCCGGAGAAGCATGTCGCAGGGCCTGTCGCGGCTCCAAAGTACAACGTTCGCCGCACGGCCGTCGGGCGTGCACGCATCGTCTTCACGTCGTCGCATCGCATCAAGGGCGCACTCTCATCACATCGCACCGGATCGCCGCAGCGCATTGCATCGAGGCACCTGCTCGCCGCAGGGCCCTCTCTGCGGACCCTTTGTTTGTTTTGCGTTACGCATCCAAGGTACTTTTGTGAGAAACATGTCGCATTTATCATCAACTTCAACTAAGTTACTTCTACCATCTTTAAGTCTATTGTGAGTACAGTATTGTGGACTTTTGTCATTTGTGGTCTTGTGTTAAGTCTATATAAAGAATACTTATTTTTATAAAACCTGTGTGGTGTCCATCTGTAGTGTTTTCACTGTATTACTGTATGTCTTCACAAATGCTTAACACACTGCCTCTGAGATAAGCCTGTCTGCTCGTGCCAAGCTACCAAGGGGGTGAGCAGGGGTTATCCAGTAGTGTAATCCCCTTTCCCTGACTAGAAGCAAGGGTCCCTATTTGGTCAAAGGTGTATACCATTGCCAACTAGAGACCCCCAGTTCTAACACTCAGCATCTTCAGAGTGTGGTCGCAGGATGCAGTGATAACATTGACTTGTGCAGTCATGTTCAGTTTGCTGTCAATGATTATTCTGAGGTTCCTGGAATGAGTTCTGGGTGTGGGTATGGTTCAGAGTTCGGCCGGCCACAGGTTGGAGTCCCAAGGTGAGGTGTTCTTGCTGAAGATTTCCACTTCTGTCTTGTCTGTGTTGAGCTTGAAACAGCTGGCTTTCATCCAATTAGCGACTTCAGTCATGCAGGCAGTTAATTTGTTTCTTGTGTTGGGGGTCTTGTCCGAGAGGGAGAGTAGTTGTTGGGTTGTCATCGGCGTAGGAGAGGATGTTGATGTTGCGTGCTCGATTGACGTTGGCCAGAGGGATCAGGTATGCTTTGAAGAGGGTGGGACTGAGCAATGAACCTTGATGCACTCCGGAGATGAGTTTAAAGGCTTCCAAAGAGTAAGGTGCCAGACTGACAGCTTGTGTTCTATCCATTAGGAAGGAGCAGATCCAGGGGAGAGCGGGTCCTTGGATGCCTATCTCATGCAAGTGCCTGATGAGGATGAGGTGTGAGACCGTGTCAATTGCTGCAAAGAGGTCCAGGAGAATGAGGGCTGCCACATCTCCTCTGCCAAGGATAATGCTTATGTCATCTGTGGCAGCGATGAGTGCTGTTTCTGTACTGTGGTTGTGCCTGAATCCAGAATGTGTGGCATCAAGGCGATGGTGGTTGCTATGGTAGTTGGTGAGGTGCTGGTTGATAATTTCTCTAAGACCTTTTCCTGGTAAGAGGGAGATGGGTGTGTAGTTGGAAAGTCTGTCTGGGTCAGCGGATGGTTGATTGAGCAGAGGCATGATAGTGGCATGTTTCCTGATGTCTGGTAGTGTGACTGAGTCAATGGAGACATTGAGGATGGGTGTTAGTGCTTTGCTGGTCAGTAGGAGTCCTTTGGTGAAGGCATGATGGGGGTATCGGTCAAATGGAGCCCCGAGTGAATGGTCTTCATGGTAGCAGCGATATTGATGGTGGTGGTGGAAGGTCACGAGGTCAGGGTTCATTCATCGTCTGTGATGGGAAGTTGAATTGCAATGGTGGCGGAGTCCAGTTCAGGGTCAAAGTTGCTATAAATAGAGGTGATTATTTTACATAATAATTCAGAGAGCTTGATGCAAAGGCCTTGTCAGAGGGTGGTTTTCTGAGGAGGCAGGAGGGGTGGTGAAGCCTTTGATGAGGGCAAAGATTTCCTTGCTGCTGTTAGCATTGTTTATGGGATCTGCAAGAGCTGTGTGCTTGGTGTTCCGTATCTTCTAGTGGGAGCATCTTAGGGGTGATATGAAGATGTCTTTATCTACAGTTCCTTGCCTTGTTTTCCATTTGCGCTCCAGTTGCTTGCAGTGCCGTTTCGTCAGCTTGAGTTCCTCTGTGTACCAACTGGCCTGTGGTAAGCTGGCTTGCTGTTGGGTTTCGCTTAAAAAGAGCCAGGGTGTTGGTGCATGTTGTGATCAAGCTGTTGAGGTTCCTGATGGCTTTCAGCAAGTTTCTGGTGTGCTCAAGCCTGTGCTTGGAGAGAGTGAAAGCCCACTTCTTTTCTATGATGCTTTTCCAGTTGCGGAAGACAGTTTCAATGGTGGTAGGTCTGTGGTGATGCAGGATGGATTTGCTGAAACTCATAAGGGCAAGATCCATCCAGGTTATAGTTGATAGCTTGTCAACTGTGATGCTGCTGATTAAGGAGAAAATCAGTTCCAATAGGTTTCTGGGTGCCAGCAGGAGTCATTTGTCATTGTGTCCTTTTATATCCATAGTCTTCTTTTATCAGATGTTGTCTTCCCAGGTACAAACGTATTTTGAGGAGCTTGTGGTGAAGTGTCACACATATTCTATGCACTAACCAGTTATTAGAGAGCTCCTACCACCCAATCCTACCTGTTACCTTGCCAATTCCTTACCTCCTTTTCCAGCACTTCCTCTTTAGTTTACTTCAAAGAAGCCTTAAATTGAAGGCGTCTCACCACTTCTTCCATCTCGAGGAGTGCTGAACCTCTCCTAACCACTCCCCTATTTATATGAGGTGCTCTCCTCTCTGTCAGGGTCAAAATCTGGTTTTACATCCAGCTGAAGTTGGTACCCAAAAGACTAGGGGGCGGATTTACAAGCCCCTTGCGCCACCATTGCATCACTTTTTTTGACGCAATGGCTGTGCAAACAATGCGGCCAATTTACAATGTGACGCATCTAGGGAGATGCCTCATGTTGTAAAGCCATGCGTCACATTATACCTGCGCCAGGTATAATGTATGCAGAGTGGGCGTTCCCACGCAAAAAGCCATGTAGAACTGACGCAGTGAAATATACAACATTTCACTGCGTCACTCTACGCCTTCACTACGTCAAAATCCCTACGCCTGCTCAGAGCAGGCGTAAGGAATGACACAGGGCTTTTTGAATGGGACTCACCCATCTGTTGTGCCGCAGTGCTGGAGTTGCGTCACTTTCATGAGCAACTCCAGCAATACGTCACTTTTGTGCCTACAGATGCGTCAGAATTTCTGACGCATCTGTTAATCCTTGCGCCACGGAGCACTGTATTGTAAGTACAGCGCATCCATGGTGGCGCAAGGACATTTGGCGCTGGTGCAAGGAAACTGACGCATCTATGTAGATGCATCAGTTCCTTGTAAATCTGCCCCTAGGATGGCTCTGGGAATGAATGGAATAAGTTCTTGTCAGTCCCATTAGCCATTACCAAGACAAAGGGAGAAGCGATAAGGCTGTCCTTTGTTCTGTCAACTAATCATGCATCCCTCCCAGTCGTCCAATGCTTGTTAAGGGGCCAGTTAGTGAAAACACCTTTGTCTACATGGCCCAGAGGTCATGTCATTGGGGCTGATTATGAGTCTGGCGGCCATAAGACTGCCAGACTTGTGGTGGCGGTGGTCCGTCCGCTGTATTACGACTTCAAAAGTCATTGCGGCGGAAGACCACCGGCTGCGCCAGGGAACAGTTGTTCCCTGGCGGTGGTGGAGCTGTGCCACAATGTAAGATGCTCGTCCTGCTGAGCATATTACGAGTTCGCCACCGCCGACCATTTCATGGCAGGAGCCCTGCCATGAAAAGGCTGGGGGGGAGGAACAAAGGGGCCAATTGAGGGCCCCCATTCCCCTCTGCCATGGGGATACATTAAGGGGGCACAACATGTGCCCCACTGTCTGTATACCCCCAAAGTCACCGTCACCATCCATGCCGTGCTGGAACTTTTTTGCAGTGCCTGTTTTCCAGGCACCACCATGGGAAAGGTTAAGGACCGTCCGCGGTACACAATTTCAACTCGTAATACGACAGGCAGTCCTTGCACGGCTTTGGCACAGCTGTGCCGGCGGGGAGCCGGCGCAACTGCGCTAAAGTCAAAATCAGGCCCATTGTCTTCTTGGAGCAGTGTCAACAATTCCTATCCAGAAATGTGTATTGAGGCTCTAGTCTCGGGTTGAAAAGCAAACAGGTTGTAAACCAGTTTTCTCTCAGGCAACACAAAGTACACAGTTCAAAAGTTACTTTCACCATTTATTCAGGTGGAAAATAACTTTGAATCATTTGACTAGTGTTATTTTCCCAAGCGAAGATATATAGCAAGGATATTATTTACACCTAAGCCCGTTCTTGGAAAATCTAGCATTACATTCACAGTGAAAACAGCTTTTGGGTGATTTCAAAGTGAGGGCAGACTTGTGTAAATATGTATTAAGTCACAATTTTAAATATTGAGCATACAACACTGTTGGGTAATAAGGAGTGAATTATCAAATAAATAAAAATAGGTTTTCTTACACAGCAAAGGTACTTTTCCCTGCCACGTTCCATTGTAGTGTTTTAAGCTACATCCCAACCAGAACACACTGGTGCTCACCGGCAGACATACATTTTTGTGACATATTTGTGGGTAGTGTAAATAAATACACACTACACCCATATACTTCCATATACTTGGTGAAATGTCTGCGTCATTTACTGTGGCACTACAGAACACTTAAATA
Source organism: Calotriton arnoldi (assembly GCA_963921515.1). Lineage (NCBI taxonomy): Eukaryota > Metazoa > Chordata > Amphibia > Caudata > Salamandridae > Calotriton > Calotriton arnoldi. Next base: position 1,299,911 of record CAWUFW010001141.1, read on the forward strand.
AGTAAATTTCAACAGGACCATCATATGGGCAGAGCATATGCACCGTGATACTAATAGGCAATGTCACAGTGCACAGAGTTGTAATACCAGCAAAAGTGGGGGCCAGAAACAGATGAAAAATAAGGGAAGACCACTCAGAAAAAGAGGATTTCCTAAAGACAGCAGCTGAAAATAAAAGTTTATAAACTGGTATTACCCTATTAATAGGTGCAACCCTGCTCAATGTTGCTATACTTGTCTCCAGGGGCTGCTGAAATGATTTGCATCGTTAATGAAAAATTATTTAGTGGTTGTTGTTTGTGGTGCAGTAAGTGTGTTCTTGTGGGACTATATGAGCTCTAGTTAAAAAAAAAACAGGTATCACCTTGCTGTACATTTTAAGTTGTGATGACTTTCATTCTTCAACATGTGGGCCTGACAACCAAAGAGGCAGGACCTCATCTTGGAGCATATTTCACTCTACATGCCTAGAATCTCTCTTAGAAAAGAAATGTAATCATAAGCATTTTTTATAAACGCCTGACTCGCTCTATCAACTAATATCAGCATAGCGTAACTGAAGCCAGTCCCATTCTAATTTGCTTTTTGCAGAGAACCTATACATGTTCCAAATTTTACCCTTGATTAAGAAGTCCTCTTGTCCACCTCTGTCTGACCTCAGCACTTTCAGAGCTCACTTACTGATTTTGAAAGCACCTTTTCTACTGCTTCATGAAATCAATACTGTTCCAGTAAAAAAAATGACTAAGTACTCCTGAACCTTCCTTCTGGCCATCAGCTTCATATTGCTGTAGGAGAAGCTCATGTGGAATCCTGATTGTGATGTTATAATCGCCACCTGAAAAAAAGAACCTGCTGTAAGTATAGGAACTTCACATTTTCTTTCAGTCCGCTCACCCCAGATGATTTTTTGCCTTTTTCAGCACCCTATTTTTGCTGGCTTTAGGACTCTACACTTCATTTATGCTAAACAATAGTAAAGAACCTATGTTTCCCCTAAAACATGTTCTGTACTTTGGTACTACATGCTTGACCTATTTAACTTCCCTATAAGTCTATTATAAATGGCTCCCAAAATGCTCCTTTAGTATGGAATCAGAGGCGGTTTCTGTATGGGGCGGGAGAGCATTGCCCCCCCCCCCATCTGCTGCAGTCGTGCTAAGCGTGAAAAATAAAATTGCAATGAAATTATTTCATTGCCATTTTATTTTTCGCATGGCACGCAGCAGCTGCCAGCCTGCCCCCAGCTGGGAGAAATGGCGGCGTGTCCTCCTCTGCTGCAGATTGGCAGCATAAAGGACCGGAGGAGCTAGCTGAATGCTCCAAAGTATGCATGCCTGTTTGGCCGGCGCACTTGCGCAGACCAAAGTGACATGCACACTTTGCAGCTCTCCACCCAGCTGTCTTAGACAGCTGGGTGGAGACCAAGCACAGGCCTCCAGGGCCTGAAGGAGTGTCCAGCCAGCCCACTCCATCCAATCCTGGTTACCAGCATGAGAGCAGCACTAGGATTGGTTAATGGAATTGGCTGGAGCAGGACCACTCGGAGCCGAGGAACCAGAGCGAGTAGGACGTTGGACATCAGACGTGCAGCAAGCAAGGTAAGTGCCTTTTATTTTTTATTCATAGCCACTCACCTTGCTATCATGCACTAACCCACCCACCACCCATTTGCCCACCCCACCAATATATGTACCTGCCAGCCACCCCTGCAGAAAATGGTAAATGTCATATGTTGGTTGCAGTCCATATTCACACCACCCACTTATTTGACAAAATGTCTGCTACGAGCATCCCTGCCACATGGTTGGGTTGCACTTTAAATGCACTGTAGTGACACAAAGCAAGTAAAAGCATAGTGACCATGTAGGAATAGCCTATTTTTACATATTCATAAATCACCCTTAAAATGTGCCTTGCATGCCCACAGCGCAGGGTCCTAATATATAAAATAGGACATACTACATATTGGGGTTAGTGTGCTCTCATAGTGAATCAAAACACAAAAGATATTTCAATGTCTAGCCTTGCACAGCTCTTCCCCGGACAGGTCTAGATTGGATTACTCTATTAATCTCCAATCTCCTTTGGGAAATGATAGAAAAGTTCTGTAGCTATTTTCTACATCATTTTGAAAATCTGATTTAATTGGGAAATCGGATTTGTGATAACCTGAGTCAGTTCAGTTCAGTTCCTAAACTTTATTCGGATAAACATTGTATCCATAAAAGTACAGTATGATAGAAAAAGTATAAAAGACAAAAGAAGAGTAACAATAAATGCTAATAAGAATTTACAATTATAAAACACAATATCACAAATTTTAGATTGTAAATAAAATGGAAAATTCATTATCAGCAATTACAAGCTTATCCATTCATGACTTAAAAACTCAAGAATTGAGCATTGTCTTACGTGCCCGAGTAGCAATTCTCAGAAATGTGCTTATACGAAAAACAAGCTCATCATCGGTCAAGGCAAGCATACTTAAAAGGCAGAATCCAAGCTAATAGGCCTGCTCCTATTAAAATAAGGGTAAAGAAGCCCCTTGTTGTATTTCATATAATATTTACAGAAGAGCAAAAAATGTAGGGTTGATTGTCCACTAACCCCGTCACATGGACAGGGTACTAAATCAAGTTTCGAATGGTAACCAAGAGGGAAACACAATGCAAATTTAACTGTCCGTGCTCTCAAGCGAAATAGGAGGCACCTTTCCCAGTAACTCATGGGTAAAATAAGATAATTTGGTAGAGGGTAGCAGTGCCGCTCAAGAGACATATAACTAGAAACAGGGGGTTTCTTCAATTCCAGCGCAATTCTTTCTGTGCTATATAACAAATAGAGTGCGCTTCTGAGTTCTTTTTGTGCAGAGTTTCGGCTTTGCTAGGATTTAAGAAAATACAGCCTTGATTAACGCTGCATAAACTCTGATATACTCCAGATAGCCAAGGAATATCCATCCCCTTCTCACACTTCAAACAGTCAGTAATAATGTCTCTAGTTAGAGTCGCTGCCTCATTCTTCCAGACCGATAACCAAAAAAGGGCTGGTCGAGCACGTATGAAATCGGTTACATAATTTAAGTTTAATTCTTTGTGGCAGATATATTGTGGTGTAGAGATTGGGATGCCCAACAGTTTCCTACAGAATCTGTTTTCTTCCTGCTGGATGCAGGAACTATTAGCAGTACCCCAAATCTCGGCTCCATAAGTGGCCACTGGAACACATTGTAATTTAATTTTTTTTTAAATAGCTAAAATAGCACCTGTATTCTTTGGACGGGGAAAACTAAAGATCGAATTGATGGTCTTTGAGAACTTGCTCCTGGAATGGGTGAGGTGCTCAGTCCAGGAGCCGTTCGCAGCAAAAACCACCCCAAGGTAGGGGAATTTGCAGGTGCTTATCAATTTTGACTGCCAACAGTAATGGAGCTGAGCTGGCGTTTTCCGGGGGCCACATGACATTAAAAATGATTTATTAAAATTGACTCTTAGGTCCAAGTTATCCATGTATTTAACAAAAGAGTGTACTAGAATGCGCAGAGAGTTTGGGGTGCGGCATATAAGAACCGCCTCGTCTGCGTATAATAGCACAGGAAGGGGTTTCCCATTGATCATAGGGACGTCTTGGGTCATGGATACTAATGATTTATTCAATCCATTGATATAGATGATAAAAAGAAGGGGGGCCAAGACGCATCCCTGCCTGTCCCCCCTTCCAACCTTAATGGGTCCTGAAACCTCTCCACCTCTGCCGATCCTCACTTGTGCTTGGAGGTCTTTGTGGAGATATGCCAAAAAATGGACCAAATGCTCATCCAGACCATAGGCCAACAGGATAGCCCACAGCTTTGACCTATTAACAAAGTCAAAAGCTGAGGACAAATCCATGAAGGCCAAATAGACTGGAGAGTTCCGTGCAATGGTGTATTTCCCAATTACAAGGCTAAGGTTGAGACATTGCTCGTTAGTGCCAACCTTGCTGCGAAAGCCTAGCTGGCAGGGCTCTAAAATACTACATTCCTCCGACCATTCCAGGATCTTGTTATATAAAACTCTGCCCAATATTTTAAGGGTATTATCGATCAATGAAATGGGCCTATAGTTATTGGGCTGCGACCGATCCCCTTTTTAAATATTGGGACAATAATACTCTTAGCCCAGGTGTCAGGTAACGGAGCATACATTAGATTGTTGAAAACGTTCAAAAGAAGCGGTGCCCAAAAGTCCGGTTTCCATTTAATAAAATCTATTGGTAGCCCTCCAGGGGCCTTATTCCCAATACTCTGGTGAATAGCTTCTTCTACTTCGGAAAGTGTTATCTGAATACTGGTAAATGAACCATGCTCATACTGGTCGGTCTCCGATAGGGGGGTAGCATAGATTTTAGAGAAGTGGGTTTCCCAGGATTGACTAGAAATAGTGCAGCTGATGGGAGTTAATAGCTGTCCCATAGATCGAAGATCCCTTACAGCAGACCAAAACGATTTACCCTTTTTATCAGTTGCAGCCTGCGATAGGGTTTCCCAGCGGTCCCTTAAGAGTACTCCCTTCCGATTATTAACTGCTGTGTTATACTTCTGCCTAGCCAATTTCACGTCTAAAGCACACCTAGGTTCAACGCAAATTCCTATTGGCCAATGAACATTCATAGTCAAACCATCTAGGGCCCTGATTTCTCAAAGATGCAGGCTTCGACAAAAGGGTTTTAATAGCCAGACAAAGTTTAGAGAAATCATAGACTACCTCTGGATGCGGGGTTTGAAATGACAAACAGGAATTAATGAGGGGCAAGTAATCCTTCGCTAGTGACTTAAACAAATCCCCATTGTCAGTGCCCCTCCATATTAGTCTTAAATTGTCAGTCGATGGCGTTAAGTCTCTGGCCCCGCATTCAGATGAGAACGCGGGTCGTGAAGCCAATCTCAAAGCTATTTTAACAGGGTTGTGATCCCCATGGATAGTAGCAACAACCTCTGCGGTAATTAGATAATCCGTGAGCAAATGGGAGATAAAAACAAAATCTATTGTAGACGAATAGCCCCTGCCTCTAAATGTCGGATGGTGATTATTAGTCGTATGTAATGTGCCCATCTGATCCATGACATTGACCAAGTTATGTGAACTCAAAAACACTGCCAGCTCTACGCCCCTACGGGAGGAAGGACTTAGATTATATGGCTCTGCACCAAGGTGCATATCGTTAAGTTTTGCATTAAAATCTCCTCCTAAAATAATCCCAATAATATTACCCGAACATTGCTGATAGTCTAAATTAGAGATAAAATCAAAAAGCTCAATAAAATTCTTGTTGGGAATAGAAAAGAAATCATTATTATAAAAATTTACCAAATAAAAAGAAACTCTTCTCTTGTTAAGTACAATTTGAAAGTTGCAACTGTTAGTTGGGAGTATCTTAAAACTTCCTCCAGCTGCTACATTAAGCCCAATAAAAAGGCCCCCTGATGGTCGGCCCAATTTATGGCGAGATGCCGCTACACTGATGCAGTGAAACCCCTCGATATGCAAATCATGTATGGCCCAAGTCTCCTGAAACATTACTATATCTTGTTCTTTAACTAAGCGCAGCCAATCCTGGTCATCAAGCTTAGACTGTAACCCTGCTACATTCCAACTAAGAATGTTCAAATCTGCTCCACTGTTAACTCTAGTTGGGGATCGCTCGTCATTATCAATATCGGTTGTTACTGTAATTACAGAGGAATCCTCCAAATGATGCTGCTGAAGCTGCTGGACAACCATCAATGGTGGTTGTCAATCCTGTGCATCTAAACTGGAGAGTGCGTTGAACCTATTGGTTATGAGAGGCGAAACGTGGGCATCCCTAGAGGGTTTAGGGGGTGGCATGTAAAAATAACCCAAAGGGAGCGCACTAATACAGGTATTTTGCGTGGGGGATTGCTCAAAGATACTCAGTAAATGACGAACCATGTGGGGTCTACGAAAATTAAGGACAACGCAATTGCCATTTATATTCTTGGCAGAATGACCAACCCACCCTACTCTTCTGACCATAAGGATATCGTTCATGTTGGAAGGATGAAACCCCTTATGTTTGCAGAGCCAATCTACAGACTTATTACGCAAATCTGCCCAGGACTCCCTTTGATCCCCAGCTAGGTTGGGAACCCCAGCCAAAACTAACACATAGGGACAGGAGGCAGGGGGTAAACTTAGCACGTCAGTATTTGGTCTTGAGCAGGCATTCCTAGGACGATTGGGAATATCCCTGCTTAAACTTATATCACTTGCAGGGGCGCTGGGGCATAGGTGAGTAAGACAACTTCTTCCTAAGGCTAGGTTTGAATTATCTATATTTCTTAAAGGGACATCCTGTCTGTCCCTTTGTTCGCTATGGGAATTTAGCCCAGGGAATGCATTTATATTACTGCAATTTGTATGCGAGATAACAGAGGTAGTATCTTTATGGGAGACAGAGCTGGGATGTGACTCTAGCCCAAGTATGTTACTCATAGAAGATGGGAATAATCCACCCCGCCAATATTTGGAACTGAGTTCATATTCCTGCCCATTAAGTTAGCCAATTCAGAGTTCAAACATTCCAATTTCCCCCACAATAAATTGAAATTCTTGTCGATTACGTTCTTAATGTCAACCAGGGCATTTTCAATAGGTTTCAATGCAGAGGAGGCAACAACAACATCTCCCCCAGCATCTATAACCTGAGTCAAAAAATAACTTTGTAAAAATGTTCCTTAGACTGCGCAAGACTAACCAGACTAAAACCCATCTCTGCCTCTCATCACACCTCCTACTGGAGTGCACATCCTTGGCTGAGAGTGACAATGTTCTGAGGACAAAAGCGTGCTGCTGAGCCCAAAGAGAATTAATTGGTGTTTACAGATGGCCATTTAGCAGGGATTAACCATCTGGGACTGGAGAGGAAAAGTTGGCAGAACAAAGGGTAATGTTATTGCTACTTTGTTGACTTAGAGATGCCAAGAAGCATTTCTTCTATTCATTTCCAGGACCCTCCTAGACAGCCAGACTGCAGCCACAGTAGGGGGGAGAACCAGTTTTGCTCCCCTCAGATGAGAGGAGAGTTCATCTAAATAGAGGAGTGCCTAAGATGTTAAAGACAGCCTTGCCTGGTGCCAACTAGATTCTGATTCTGACATATTGAAAAGGGGTCTCTTGGGTTAATTTTACAGTAAAGTAAAGAGTAAGTGCACACAAAGGGGTGAAGGAACTGTTAGAAAGTAGTTAAGATTGGTTGTTGGAATTTCCTCAGTCACTGTGTGTTCGCATTTAAAAGCTGACACCTCAGTCATCACCTCTTAGGAACATTCCTGGACCTGGGAAAACTCCGTCTGAAGATTACGCTGCTGGGAGAAGACTCCTGCCGGAAGAAGAGGACTCATACAGGGCACAAGCATTCCTGACTCCTGCTGGCACCCAAGAACTAGAACTGCTCTTAATGAGTGAAGTGGTTAACCTCCAGTTTCTCTGCTTCAGAGACACAAAAGCAGAAGGCCTCCTTACTCCAAGAGGGCCCAACTTATCACAGAGGACTAGACCCTTCAGGAGATCTAGCTGAGGAGACCTGCTGCCCAGAAGCTTGCCCTAAGGAACTGAGGGCTGCAGGACTGACCAATCGGGTCTTTCCCAGCAGTTGGAGACTAAGTCCAAAGGTACAATCTTTGACCAGGATGACCCACTTCATACATCTGACCTTCACTCCAAAAGGGTTAGCTTGAAATTGTGCCTAGGTCCCAATCCACTGCAAATTCTTGTCTAGCAATTGCGTTTTACTTTTTTAGGCACTTTTTGCCTTAAAATTCCTACAAAAAAATTATATATCTGTTTCTCCTTAACCTATTTTAATGATCTTGGGGCATTGTTATTCTGTAATTGTTTTCTACTTTTCTAAGTTGATATGGGAATTTTTATTATGTTGTGTTCTTTACTTTGAAATTGTTGGCACTGCTTGAACTTAACACATACTTCTCTAGTTATTGCCTGCTGCCTGTGCCATAGTTACAGGTAGGTTGAGCAGACATTCTCCCAGAACCTTAATTTTACCTAACCAGAATGGGTGTATTGCATTAGTAGGGGTGCACCCCTCCCAAATTAATAACTAGGGATGTGTGAATTTTATGTATCTTCCATTTGTGTAATTACGCAAAAGTTCTGGAAAATTACGCAAAATTATGTGTAATCATGTTAAATGCAAAACTGCCATTTGGTGCTGTGGTTTACAGTGAAATTAATCCTTGTGCCATTTTGGACATGAGGACGCATTTGGTGCTAAACAAATAGCTAAAAATATACAAGCATGGCAAACAACAGCCTCTTGCATTCTGGTCATTTGTATTGTTCCAGTGTAGCATTATTGCGTGATTTTCGCATACAAGTGATGGAAATTGAGTTACTGGTTGAGGGGGATAAAACCCTACTCAAGCAACAACCACAATTCCTGCCATTGTGAAGTCCCAAACAACTCTAAATCAACCTGTGCTTAACCCTGGCAAAAAAGGGAAAAGGCTTAACTTGGAGGCAATGTGTAAAGTATTTATGTAGCACTTCCAACAGTAATAAAGTGAAAATATAACACAAGAAAAATACCACACCAATGTAGACAAATAAAGTAGAATTTCATAAATTATTTCACACCAAAACGACAAAATTCCAATCAGTAGAACCAGAGATATGCAATTTTAAATATTTCAGTTATGTAAAGTGTCTAAAAGCATAAAGCACCACCCACAGTTATCTGATCATGCAAGAATGGGTGAAAGTCACAAGTTCAGGCAGACTGTGATGAAGCACAGGCCCAATACAGGTACCAGGATAGTCCAGCTGAAAGAGTTACCTTCAAAGTCCAGCGCAAAGAGTTCCGTTCGCGGTGGCAGGGGTTGCGAGGAGCAGGTAGAGAGTCGCGGATGGTCGTCTATGTAGCGAGAAGAGCAGGCTGGGCACTGTGGATGGTCGTCGCTGTAGCGTGAAGATCCTGTCAGGAGTTGTGGACGGTCGTTGCTGTTGCTCCGTGTTGGCAGTCACTGCGAGCTGCCGATGCCGTAGTGAGAAGTGCAGATCTCGCGCTGCTGAATTTCGTTGATGGTCTCTATGGCACAAAGAGTCGGTTTCCGTGGAACTTAGCGCTGGCGGGCTGTACAGGGGCCCGTTCCAGAAGAGCCCAAAACTTCAAATTTCTCCTTTACTTGAGGAGAGAGTTTAAGTGATGCCACACAAAGGGTTCAGGACCTGATGGGCCTCTCTTGGGGATCAGGAACTCACTCCAGCAGAGGCCAACAGGGCTCAGGCAGATCCAGTTGCAGGTACAGACAGCAGGTCAACTGGGTAGTTGCAGGTAGCCTCTGGAGTTTGTTATGTCCCTGTAGCTCAAAACAGGAGTTCAACTGGCTGACTGTTGGAACCGCTTCAGCCTGAGATGAAGGGTGCAGGTCCAGTCTTCCTTCTCAGCAAGCATGGCAGCAGGCAGCAGAGTAGCAGGGCAGAAGAGTGGCAATCATTCTGGCAGCAAAGCAGCAAAGAGTCCATCTTCTGTAGTATCTACAGGTCTAGGAGTGTACCAAAGAGTTGGTTCTGAGGGTCCAATTTTATATCTGGTGCCCACTTTGAAGTAGGAGAAGGTTCTGGACAATTCTCTTTGAAGTCCTTGAAGTTTCCTGCTTCCCCTGCCTGACCTTAAGCTGGCTGCAGGAACAATGCAGTAATGACTAGTCATTTGTGAGAAGTGGGGCACAGCCTATTCAGTTGCAACTGTAGGGGTGGGCGGAATTTGCGTAGTCGTGCTACGCAAAGCTCCGCGAAACGGTAAAAAATTCTCCGCGAGCACGCAAAAGTTCCGCGAACACGCGGAATTGCTTGTTCCGCCCGTTCGCGATGCTTTTTTCCTGTTCGCGAACGCTGTTTGCGTGCTCGGGGAGAAATATCTCGCGAACACGCATTTTGAAAGCGCGAACAAGCCAAAAGTGCCGCGAAGCAGCGGATCATGGAATTTTTGGCAATTTTGCGTTCTCCGCGGAATGCGAATCTACCCAAATTCTGCAAATTCCGCGAGCGGTACGGAATTTACCGCCCAGGTCTAGTTGCAAGTGGGGCTGTGCCCAGCTTCACTCACCATCCTGCCAGTTGATGACCCATCCAGGCACACCTAATTTCTCTGTTGCGTGGCTGACTGCGAGGAATAAACAAAGTTCATCTATCAGCTACACCCAGGCATGTGACCCAGGAATATGCTCCTGTCACCAAATGGTTGGGACAAGAAAATGCCAAATTTCTAAAAGTGCCATTTTCAGAATTGTGACTTAAAATCCGACTTTACCATTAAAGAGGGCTTTAAATTACAATTTTTTAGACACCAAACTTGACATTCTTACCTGCTCCCAATTGAAAGTCATCACTTATTAAATGTAACAAAGCAATCCAATGTTATCCAATAGGAGAGATAGGCCTCGCAGTAATGAAAAACAAATTTAAGAGTTTTTGACTTCTAGGATATGTAAAAATAAAAGTACTTGTCCAATATTTTAAATAAGCTATTTCCTGCCCTGTGGACTATTTAGGGCCTACCCTAGTGGTGACTTCTATGTATTAAAACGGAACATTCATGCCTAACAAAAGGATTTCTTTGACAGGTTCAGATGGCAGTTTAAAAGTGCACAAGCAGGCTGCAGTGGCAGGCCTGAGACATGTTTTAGGGCTACTTATGTGGATGCACAATAAGTGCTGCAGGCCCACTAGTAATATTTAATTTATAGGCCCTGGATACATGGAGTATCACTTTACTACGGACCTATAAGTAAAGTAAATATGCCAATTGGGTGGAATCCAATTTTAGCATGTTTAAAGAAGAAAGCACGTTAGCACTGGTTAGCAGCGGTAAAGTGTGCAGAGTCCTTAGGCCAGCAAAAACAACATCAGCAAAAACAGGAGGCTGGAAGGCAAGAAGTTGGGGGATCACCCCACCAAGGATGTCAGATTCAAAATCAAGCATAAAGCGAAATTACAAAAATTATTCACGATTACGCTGGTGTAACTGAAATTTCACCATGGCTTATTAACCCTATTCTGAACAGTAAGCATACATTATCTAAATGTTGGGCCTGAATGACAAGGAAAACACAATATATCTCTACTGGACCATTTTATGAGAGGCACATATTGCATAGAACTGTAATAAGATCTTTCCTCCCAGGTATAAGGGAGACAAGCCTTAAACTAGCTTCTTCAGTATATAGCTTCTATAAATTTTAAAAGGAGGCCTGGGTGAAATTTTAAATACTCTGGTGTGATCTGCATAGTTTTAGGAATTTCTGCAGTATACTTGTTACGCAAAATTCCCAAAATTTCATCATTACGCCATATCAGTTAATTACAACAGCATTCACAGCAAAATTGTAGCACAGGTGCATGAGAACTATGTAAACAACCAGAATGTGAGCAGTTGTTGTGCACATCATTTTTGTTTTTTCCTCTTTTTTTTAGTGAGAAATGTGTCCTTGAGTCAAAAATTAATGTGAGGACGCATTTAATGCTAAAATATAGTGCTAAATGACTGATCTGTATTTCACTTAATTACATATAATTTCATATAATTTTCACATAATTACACGAAAGCAAATTATGGAAATTTTTCACACACCCTATAAAAAAGTAGATTTTAAAGATAACACCTACATTATTTTGAAAGAGGAACTCGTGAATAATTACTTATTGGAACTGCCAACTCCTCTTACGAATTAAAAGTTGATCCATGATTAATCAAATCATGTTGATTTCTCCTGATGAATGCAGGTTCGTCAATCATGCTCATCAGTGATGTCATCAATTATGTGAATTGACATGTCATCAGTGATGTCATAAAGGATGTCATAAAACGTAATGAGTGATGTAATATGTGAGTTCATAAGCAGTGCATGGCGGGGCACTAGTTATATTTAGCTCTGCTAAATAGGACTGGTGAATTTCTGTGCTATTTTGAGATCAAAACGTTAATGTTGTCACTGACATATTCACCTAATAATAACGTCACTTTAACATTTGTTTTTTTAGTGAATTTTTCATTTATTTTAAAAAACAAAAGCAGAACATTTTTATCACACCTAACTATAACGTTACCGCCCAGCAGGTTGCTCTCTTGATATTGTTTGTAAACCATTAGCAAACTAGGGGCAGATTTACAAGAAGTGACGCATCGCTGCCGCAACGCAGCGATGCATAAAAAAAAATGCGTTGGCACTGCGGCAACGCAAATTGCCATGAATGCGCCAAATTTACATCTTGGCGGACCGTGGCGCAAAGCGGCAGCCTGCATCAGAATAACTGGCGCAGGTGCCGCAAAACTGCCGCAAGTCAGCCTGACGCAACTGCTGAAAAAGTCACGTAAGGCAGTTTGCGTCACGCAACGCCAGCCCGAGCAGCCTGCGACACTCACCACTGCGTAAAGCTGCAAAAAAGCACCCGAAAACCCACGCAAATCAAAAAAAAAACTTTGGGGACCACATAGGAGCCTGCAATGGACCAGGAAGGAAACTGCAGTAGTCTGGAACCTCAAGTATCCACTCGCAGCAAATGCCCAGATGCACATGCAGAGACCGTGGCAAAGAGGAAGCGCAAATCGAACTTTAGTCAGGAGGAGAATGAAATACTGGTCACCGAGGTGACCAATTACCAGCTCTTCGTGAGTTTGAAGTTGCCACTTGCCAAAAAGGAGGCAATATGGCAGAGCATTGTCCAGAAGATAAACAGTGTAGGACAAGCTAAGAGGACTGTCGTCGACTGTAAAAAGCGCTGGCACGACTGCAAGCGCAGAACAAAAGAAAAGCTTGCAGCAAACCGTAAGCCAGCCTTACAAACAGGAGGAGGTAGCCCAGCAGAACAGGAGGTTCTGGATGCCCTGGAGGAGCTTGTGGCAGCTGTCATACCAGAGGAGATGGTCACTGGAATATCGGGACAGGGCAGTGCAGCCTTAGAAAGTCAAGAGCAGTCAACGGGTAAGTCACAATAAGTGCACATATTTGAGTAATGGGTCATGCTGGTGATCTGAGCTAGAAATGTCGCTATGCCACAGTCTGCTGTTTGCATCTTGGTGTACTGGGACTTGTTCCCAATCCCAATTATTCTTAATGTAAGTAAATCACATATGACAATCACACTTTGCACATGTCAAAACACCCCTGCCATGTCTCTCTCTGATGGTGCAGATATACTGGGCTTTTTTTCATGAAGGGCCTTGCGCCACCGGTACGTCACTTTTTCACATTTTTAAAGTGATGGACCGTGGGCGCCAGGACTCCATAAATAAGGTCCACAATCCTGTTGTCCCATCCGAGCAATAAGTTGTGTGAGGCACCAGTGATGTACACGTGTGTGTGCTGAACAAGGACAGGTAAAGCCACCTTGCATGTCTGAACCTGTGCCTGTAAATAAAAACCTGTAAATGCTACATTTGGCATGTCAGTGGTGTGACGTGTGTTGCTGTGGGTATTTTCGTGCAACACCCATGTCCACTGATGCATGTTCAGATTAATGACCAACTGTCAATCAGAAAATGCATCTGAGTGCTATGCCACCCTACGGCTGACATAGTGAGGAGGAACAAGGAGGAATGTTCATATGTGCCCAGCGTATTTATGCCAGGCAAATGCCTAATGGATTCCACAGCATGCATTGGAAGATGAATTTACACCAACAGATTGTTCATGTGCATGAAGGTGCCCCTTCATGCACAAAAACAATCTAACAACCAAGCTGGCATCCCAGCACCATGGTGCAAGGCTGCCTGATTGGGCAGCGTGCCTACAAATATAGGGGGTGATCAACAATCCACTTGTGCCGCCTGTGTGTCACCATTAACATGATTAAAATTGATGCACTGGTGGTGCAAGGTGCTCATTAAAAAAAGCCTCTGTGCCTATGCAGGATGCAAATTTTTCAAGCACCATAATGTTGTAAAGATGTTGGATGCCAAAATATCAGAAGGATTGCAATATGGGGTGCTATAAATGAGGCCAACACACTGCAATCACACACTAATTTAAAAATTCCTTCACAGTGTTGGCATAAAAGTGTACATACCACCAAGAGAAACATTAGCAAGGCAGTGTATGTCCACGGGTCAGTAAAAATAAGTACCACCACCCTGCACCACTGTTGTAACAATAAGTGGTGCAATGATGATAAAAGGGAGAATAAGTCTTGATCCTCGGTCTGCATCACAACATAGATCACTTGACTGTGACACAGAGATCATCCTTGAAAAACACACGTGATGCTTTTGTTAAAACATTACAAAGATTAAACATGCAAGCACTAGTAACACATTTCCATCTTTTTGCAGCAGATGCACCTACTACATCCAAACATGTGGATGACACACATGATTTTGAAGAGACAATCTGTCCACAATAGACCATGACACTCTTGATGACATACTGTATATGGTACAGTCACCTTCTCCACCTCCAGAGAGTGACAACAATGTGGTCACTGCTCCCGCAGAAACACAAACCAGTTCCAACACTGTTTCGGCCACTACACATCCACCCCCTGACTTTCAGGATACACAGCTACAGTTTCAAAGAACAGCTGTTGGGCTACAGCGTGACCTTCTCAGAGTGGTGCATGTGGCTATGGAGAGTGTGGGTGGTACACTGCAGGCCATCCTCAGAAGCCTGTAATCTGAATCTGTAAACATGGATCAGGAACAAGCCATCAACAATCCAACCCCTGGCCTCGCCCAATCATTATCCAACATATCTGCAATAATGAGTCTGAGGCATGAATAAATGCCAACACAAAGTGGCAGCAGGGAGGTGGCAAAACATCTGGAAAATATTTATGATATCCTACGTGACATGCAGCAAAAGCAGGACACTTACCATGCAACAATGTCTGGGTATCATAGGGAGTTATTAACTGTCATCAGAAACCAGCATATTTTGATAAATGCGCAAATGCCTAACATCTTGACACAGGAAAATGCTGTACCTCACACCTCCTCTGCCACTGCTGTTGGTCTCACTACTCCCACATGCCCTGCAACTACAGAGCCAACTGAGCAACAATCTGAATCTTCTGACGAAGATGACTCTACTGCAACTCAATTTAAACGGAAGACAGGACACTAAAATCACACAGTGTCATAGGTGTTGTTTACCAAGAGAACGTTCTCTCCAGTGTTGACAAATATTACCAAGAGACAATCTCCTCTACATACAGGTTACACCTGTGCCCCTCAGTCATTATTTTCTTCATAGTTCAAAACATTGTGCCAATAACAATGTCTACCTCACAAAACAAAGTTCAGAGAACTTGCTTTTTTCAGTCCTCACAACACTGTCAACATGAATGCAGCTTCCCAACTTGTGTGACAAGAGCAATATCCCCTTGTGTTATGTTTGACCAATTTCACCATGTGTAATGACTGATCTATGTCTGGTAAGTATTACAATGTTAATATTTCAATCCATGTTCAAATATTGCTATATAAAACATAAATGATGCTGTGTAAAATAATCAACATGTACAGCAAGTGAAATTAGTCATACCAGTAACCAAGATGTGTGCAAAGTTGCACCAGTGTACTCCATACACCATCATTGCCACTCAACTTGTCCTGTATACAGACATTGTGGTGGTCTGTGGTATGAATTTACTACTTGTAACACAATAACTAGTTGACCGCAAACATGAAATAGCTCTAACAACACCTAGACTGACAATGTGTAGTGTGTATGTCCTGTCCATCTGTCCTGTCCATCTGTGTAAGAAAACACACCTATGTACCCACATATATCATCACTAAACATAGTTGACACTGATTCTTGATACATACACATACAAGTGTTCTCTGCATAGCCATTAGTGAAATCATAGCCATATGTATGTAAAGCCACAAGAGTGTCTGCACAAAATTGTTGATTCCCAAGTGTTGAAATAACATGTCCAAATACATCATCATGAAGCTGCAACCTGCTACATTTTACAATGACTAATCACTCAAACACAAAATTGAGTTTACATTCCATGTGCCCAATGACTCAAACATCAAAATTTTGAAATGCTGACCAACAATCAATAAGATCAAATTTTGAAAAATCGTACATTTTATTAACAATGAAAATATGTAATAAAAGTCGGTAACAAACTATCTATATAACCTATACTGAACTATCTTAAAAGCTAAAACTTCATCTAAAAATATATCTATCCTAACTATGAGTAACCTACCTTACTTAACTTAACTTATCCTAAGCTAAACATGTATCACGTTAGACCACTAAACATCAGCCCCCACCCACCCTTAACATATCAATGCACAATGGACATACACATACTTATCCTATACATAAACTAAGATGTAAAGTTGTAAAACACATATAATTTTTTTTATATATATATTTTTTTATATGAAAGAAGTATCAACACACTACATCACCCACTCACCCCGAAGTATAGAAAAAATAGAATATGAATAAAATTGAAACATATGTAGAAGTAATAAACGAAATACCCTACCTAACACTACCTAATATTCCCATGCTACACCTATACTATGACTAATCCTAAGTATAATAACAACAGAAGTACTAAAAACTATATACAAAATGGGCACTAGAATTGGCTCATGATATGGTCCATACACTGCTGCATGTAGTACATTTTCTTCAACATTGTAGCCATCTGTAATTCTAGGCCACGTATTTTGAGTTTAAAAATCCACATCTTGGGAGGACATTCCCTGGACGCAAGACTGTCCAGAAGTCGAGGGCGCAGCCTGTCCGGGGCCTGGGGCTGGTGTTGGTGCTTGAGACGATCCAGCCTGCAAAACATTCCCACCTCCATTGCCTATGTCCTTGGAGGATGCCTTGCCATTTCCATTGTTTTTTTTCTTTTCTGGGACATTTGCCATCCATGTCTTGGCTGCCTTCTGTTTCTCATAGAGGCGAGATATCCAGCAGAAGCCCTTAGCCACCTCACAGATGTGTGAGTACCTCATCTTCCAAACCGGAATTTTCTTTCCTCCTCTGCAGTCATGTTATCTTTTGGAAAAGAAGTACACATGTGTCAATCAATGTGTACATAACTGAAAATGTAGATAGACAATGCATGCATACATTTGAGATGAATATATAAATTGTGCCATTCATCTGATCACTGCGTGGGCCACACACACCAAAAGCATGCTGCAAAGTTTGTGCAACACATACTGTGCTATCAGCTAAACCACATGATTCTAAGTAAATCCTAGGTTGTCATGAATAAAAATGATAACAACACTCATAGACATAAGAAACCAGTTAACATACATCATAGTCTCAGATCAGTTCAAAACAAATTTACATTATGTGGCTCACCAGGTGACATTCGTGTAGTCATGTGATCCTTGAGCTGAAACTACTGCTATGATCAGACAGTGTGTTCAGTATGAAGTTCATATGTGCAAGCCATTTGACCCGCATGCACGTCCATTTCACACCTTTACAGAGTTATGCACTGGCTTTTCAAGTGCCTTTGTAAGAAGCAGAGATGTGCTCTTTGGTGCAACAATGATGCCACATCTAATGAATGCCACTACTTATGTTGACTGACATGCAGCATGCCATGTAGTACTTACTAGCAGGGTGAAGTACACATGGGATTATGATTTAGGCATACATGTCCCTACTTGGAAACCGAGATCCAGGGTATTGGGTACATTGTTCACTCAACAACACATTACATTTTTGTGACAGTTTGTTGACAGCTACTTAGGCCTCATGTAAATGGCCCAAGGAAACATTTGTGCGGAACAAATTCAGTCTCACACAGTCAGGACTCAGAAGGCATTTCTTGAGTACAAGTTGTGCTTCAATTGCATCATGACACAATAAAATCTTGTCCTTAACACTGCACAATGATTACCTCATGAAATGACACAAGGCAGACTGACAATCCTAGACCTCCGTTGCATACTAATTTGTCTGGTCTCTTTACGGATATTGAAAGTGCCTGATTGATCCAATGTTTAATTTCCAAAACATCAGAAAATGTATGCATGTACAACATATTACGGTTAGATTACTAAACTTGCTCACATGTTAATTTGCATAATAGTTTTGAGATAGATGTCAATGATGCACACTGAGCCTGGGCATATTTTGATTTGTTGTACTCCGGGTTCTTAAATGTACTCTCTGCAAAACTGCATTAAAATCTGTGGACTTCCCTGGCCCAGCTGATTCTGACATTGCACCCACACTGCAACCCCCGCCCACCCTCCCGTTAAACAATTGGACACACCACCACCACTCACATGTAGTGAGGACTGTTGTAAGACTACCTTCCTCTCAAAACTTCATACCACTGATGGTGCTGTCTCCACTTGGCTTCTGCTACTCCAGTCAAAGTAACAATAGGCACTGCATTGTGCATTGTGGATGCGTGAAGGCATGTCTGACACTTTCATGGGATTTCATAGGTCCAGGCATGTCTTCACGCAGTACACCATGCACAATGTGTGCCTCATGTTAGAGACCTGCATTCTCCCCTAGCAGCTCTGCTGTTTTGCCGCTGCCACTGACCCTGCCCCACCTCCACTCGTAGGTGTTCTAAGCCTCTGTCTGTCTCTTGTGTCTGTGCCCATTTTTACTGGTTGTTATTGTGACTCGTTATTGTGCCCGTTTTACTGTGTGTTGTTGTGCCTTGTTATAGTGCCTTTTCTCTTTTTTTCCTCTTTTTCCTCTTTTGTGCCTTTTCCTGTTATTTCCTCCGTGCCCGGCTCTTTCCCGCTGCTGCTGTCCCCACGGCCCCTCCCCTGCCACTTCCCACCTCCCAGCTGCGCTTCCCTCCCCGTCCCTATTTAATGGTGGCCGCTGTCAAATCCTACCTCTCACGCAAACTTTTCATGTTTCATGGGTGTTGGTGTGGCTTTTACATACAACACACATGTCCACTATTGCATTGCAACATTTATGTGCATTAATACATGCATCTCTGCATTCAACTGGTTCACAACACCTGCGTTGATATAACAAGCCACAATGATGTGACATTTTTTTGGTACACATACATTTTCACTCTTCCAATATGTGCTGATTCACACATCACACATTTGAAGCGGTTATCTGCCTAAATGTGTTTTTATTAGTAATGAAGGTGCCACTTTCTGCAGCGATGCATGTCATCCACACTACACAGCCATCCTTGCACCATGGTGTGCTTATGCCGACGAATTCCAGGAGTTTGTGCACATGCACAAAGTACAACACAGAGAAGAACATGTGTTTGCGAATATGTTGCATGTATGTGCATCATTCATGACACAACTTGACTCTGCAAATGTCCTTGCATAAAAATGCAGGTACAGTTGTGCACAGTATTGACACTTCACATGGGGGATGTTCATGTTTGTGATGTGACACATCACATTTTTGCATACTATGCACTGTTGCGTATGTAATGACATTGCCTATAGGCATGATGTGTGACGACATCTGCAATATTAATGTGAATGCCTCTCCTGAACAATTTAGACAGTCACTGCTTGTGGCAGGTGGACATGCTAGTGAAGACTGATGTCATTTGCCAGTTGTATGTGGCGGTGCACATATGGCAATCTGTGTGTCACATCTGTAGATGTTTATAGCCTGATGAATGTACAGATACTATCTGTAGCAATGGAATGCACACACAAGCGAATGCAACACCTTCATTTTCATTTTGTCCTATGTGTGACCCAAATTCATATGTACACACGTTACATACACAGATAATTTTGATGATTCATGACATGAGATGTTACATGTCATAAGAGCAATTTACATAATATGTATTTGTATTGTATGACCTGTATACAAAATGGACACAAAGGTGCATCTCTGATGTTTTTATTTTTAATTGTGACATTAGTGCATATTGCTACAAATGTTGAATAGCGACATCATGTGAAGAATTGAGCGACAATGTGAGTGTGACGTCTTATCCCTGCAGCAGTGTTGAGTATGGCTCATCCGTCTGCTTCAGATTCGTCATCACCATCATCCATTTGTTCAGGGGGCTGTTCCTCTTCATCCCAGGGCACATTTGTTTTGACACATATGTTATGTAGTATTGCACATGACATGATCATCTTGCACACCATTTATGGTGAATACAGTAGCCTTTCACCAGATAAATCCCGGCAGCGAAACCTGGACTTGAGTATCCCAAAGCTTCTTTCTATGATGTTTTTTGTCCGACAATGTGCATGGTTGTATGCCTTTTGCAGATCAGTCTGGGGATTGCCAAATGGTGTCATCAACCACTTCTGTAGGCCATATCCTTGATCAGCTATAAGTGGAAAGTAAGATAAATATGTTAACTTCAGTGTGAAGTCAGTATACATGGCATGTGTTGTAAGTCATGTTTGCAAACATTTTAATTGTGATTTCTGTTTGTGATGATTAGATGTTGTGTTTAACATTGAGTTTCCCATTGTTTGTGACACGTGTCACTTCACTTGCTGTCTATCAATTGTTGTGCATGACAGGGGACGGTGCTTTGCAGTGCATGATTTGTTGAGTGAAAGGTGTGTGGTGTTACAATGTGTAAGTGATACCTGTGTACTTATTATGTTTGATGCACACTTTCCCAGATTGTGCATGGCACATCTAGGCACATTTCAATATGGGAGTGTGGCAAATGATCTGTCTTTGCAGAAGTAAGTCAGTTGCAAGGCATAGTGATGCAACATATTTGTATTGATTTTTTTGTTTAATGTGTTTGCCCCTGCATTGTCACACATTCTGATGACATAGCCCTGCACAGGCACCCTTGTACCATGGTGCACTAATACCTACATCATGTGTATGATGTATTTGAACACAAAGGGACACCTTAATGCACAGACACATTCCATTTTGCTGGATAGCTATTTCCATGCATGCTTTACAATGCATTGCACATTGTAACAGGTAAATTGAATTAGATGAGATGTGTGCATATTTCGACAGTGTGACTTATTATACTTCACAAGTTATTTGTAGGAATCTCACTTGCATTTCTATCTGGTATCCCTTATCACTTTCTGTTATGCTGCTATGTATTTATGCAGCTTTTGACTGTGTGTTATGTGATTATAGTGTACATGTGGGTTGGCATTATCACATTCAATTATTGCATCATTTTGACACAAGGGCACATAATGTGCCAGATGGCCAGCTATTCTTACAGAGTATTGTTATGTGTTAATTTATTGATGCTTACCTACAAGGAGCCCATTGCCATATTGTCCATTTTGGAAACGGTCATTGATGGTGCTGTTCCTGTAGATATATGAATCATGCACACTCCCAGGATATTTTGCCAGTACATTGATGCATAGTCCCCGATGGTCCACAATGCCCTGGACATTTATGGAGTGTGTGTGCTTCCTGTTACGGTATAGGTGTGAAGTTGCTGCAGGTGGTACCAGTTGGACATGCGTGCAGTCCATTGCACCAAGTACATGTGGTAAGCCAGCAATGGCATAGAAGCCTTGTTTAATGTCCATCTGCTGCTGTTGTGTGTTGGGGAAATGGATTTGCTGTGGTGTGAGCTGAGGGATGGCATCCAAGACAGAAGGGAGGAAGGCGGAGAAAGATGCCTGTGAGACCCCTGCCACTTGTACTGCTGTTGCTTGGAAAGATCCGGAGACCAACATGTGTAACACCGCCAGTAGCTTTTTCTGTGGTGGAATGTTGCAGACCCTGTCATTTGGTGTCTGTTGCCATGGTGAGATCTGACGCAGCAGGGTCACAATGGACGCCTTCTTGAGGCGATGCATTTTGATGACTTGTTCATCCCGGAGTCCAATGAGGGTGGTCCTTTGAAGGTAGATGCGCTCCCTTCTCCTGCGCTGGCTTTGTGGTGATGGTGGAGGGTGCGGTTGTGGTATTTGGTCTGGTGGTGGTTGTCGTCTTCTTGGTCCGACTCCCAGCTGCAGGATTAGGAGGTCCATGTTGTCTGATCTGCTGCAAAACTGCTCTGCTGGTCTTGTCTTCTATTTATATGGTACTTGCGTAATTTCCTGCGGGTGGGTTTATGAGGCGTAGGCTTGCAAGTGCAATTTCATAGTTGCGTGACGCAGCCAAAAGATGCGTCACCGCAGGGAATTGTTGTAAATCCGCCTGCGTCGGAAATGCATTTGATTTAACGTCGGAACATCTAACCTGCATATTTTAATACTTACGTGACGCAGCAGATTCTCGAGCAGTTCCATTCCGTCGCATCTCCATCTTCCATGACGCATCTCCATAGAAGCGCCACCTTGTAAATTTTGCGTAAAAAAAACTCCACCAATGCGTCACAAAAAGTGACGCACTGGTGGTGCAAGGGGCTTGTAAACCTGCCCCTTAGTGTTTTGAGTTTGGTGGATAGCATGAATCGTGGTCTGTGTTCTAAGCTTTACAAACCATAAATGGTGACTTTCACTGATTTTGAGCATTTGAGTCAGAACCATAACTCAGTTTTTAACTCTGTTTTTTTCAGTGAATTCGATGTTTATTTTATGGCATATTAAATTTCTAAATACTTCTGGAAACGACCTTCTCCATTTTGGCATACGCAACAGGGGTTGGCCGAAGGCACGGCCTGCTTTTGTGATATATTAATAGATTTTGCAATGTCAGGGCAGAGACCGATAAAATGCTAGGACAAGAGTAAATAGTCTTCCCTCCTGTTTAAGGGCCCTGCTCTGAGAGGCGAGTGCAATCTGTGACTGAGGGGCATATTAGCAAGACCGGCGATAAAAGTATCGCCGTTTTAGCGGCAGGAAACTGCCGCTAAAACGATGATAATGGGCTTGCTAATATGCGTATGGAATTCCAATAGAAGCCCAGGTTAGATGTCCTGCACATCTAACCTGGGCTTCTATTGGAATTCCATAACGCATATTAGCAAGCCCATTATCGCCGTTTAGCGGCAGTTTCCTGCCAGCTAAAACGGCGATAATTTTATCGCCGGTATTGCTAATATGCCCCTGAGTTTGATAAGGAGGGAAACCTGGAAATCACCGGGTCACCTGTGCTCTATCCCAAAAGGCACCCATGGAGGTGCACTATCTTACACCTCCTAGATGAAGCACAATTAGTGTGCCTCCAAAAAGCCTGCACTCACTTAAGGATGTACCTCAAATCGTGTGATAGAGACAGCTGGATGCCCTTTGTGCACAAGGCTGAGGGTGATGAGGAGCAGGCAGGCATATTTCGCATGAGCGCTGCAGATGAAGTCAAAGGCATGCAAATCTTCCTAATTCTGATGGTATACTATTTTTGTGCTTTGCTCAAGGCAACGCTGCAATTTTTTAATGCATCGCTCCATTGTGAGAGCAAATTTGGGCAAAAGAGTACATAACTAGCGTCAGCGTTTTGCAACAGAGTGTAGGTCTTTTTTTATTTTTTTTTAATTATTTTTTTATTATCCACAATATCAAAGTATCAAAAATACATACAGATCTAATAACAAGACATAAAAGCAATTCATTTCAGTCCATAATAGCACAAAACAAAATTGAGATAAATTAACTTGGATTATCATTCTATTCAGCAATTCATATGATCGGTCATTGCCCCCCATATATATATACCTAATTTGCGTTTCCTTGATCCTTTTAGAGAATAAAGACTATACTCCAGATTATAGATATTGTAGAACCGGGCTCGCCAGATTTCAAAAGATGGTGCTTCCGGTTGTAGCCAAGAAGACGCTACACATAATCGAGCAACCGCCGTAGCAATAAAGAGCAAATATCGGAGTTTATACATGGGTCTCCCTTGCTCGAGATCCTCACCGGTCCCCAACAACATCATAGAGGCAGATATTTTAACGCTGAGCCCCGAGATTTCAGTCAAAAATTTCTCTATATGTCGTATATATGGCCCTAGTTTGACACAATCAAAAAAAATATGAAGACTATCAGCGTTATCCGTACCACATCGAAAGCATTTGCCGTCATTACCCCTCCCCCATTTCATCATTTTAGCGGGGGTATGATAGAGATTAAATACAGTTTTATAAAACTGGGCTTTAAGATTCGCCGACAGACAAATTTCCCCGGCAACAGCAATTGCCTTCTCTATAGACACCCCTGGCTCTCCCACTTTGGCTGCCCACTTACAATTGTGTTTTCCCAGATCGTCCCTCCTTGACTCTAATAGGATTTTATAAAGAACCCCTATCTTTTCTTGGCCCCTAATAGCTTCGACTATTTTATGTGGTACCATAGTCGTGGATGATTTGCTCAGGAAATCTCGTATTTGTAAGAATTTAAAAAAATGATTCTTATGGAGATGAAATTTGGCTGCTAAATCTGTGAAAGAAACATAGAGCCCCCCAGCTTGATAAAAGTCCCCTATTTGAGAGATGCCATTCTGTATCCAACTACTAACGACTTGGTCATGAAATATTGGCGGCAATATGCCTACGGCCGTAGTTGGAGTATAAAAATGTAATCCCCGAATTTGTAGGTATTTGCGAACCACGTTCCAAACTTTAAAGGCTGCCCCTAAAATTTTAAAACGTGTTCTTTTATAATAGCTCCTATCCAATTTTTGGAACAGGCAATTCTTGACCTCTTTACCTAACACCATCTGGTAAATTGAGGGAACCTCAGCCGTATTGCTGACTTCTTCTCCAGTCAACAATAACCGCATATTCAATAAAAGACAAGAGTAATAATACAATGTAAAATCGGGGACTGACCAACCCCCCTTTCTCTGGGTAGAGTCATATAATGCATTGCTCTCCTGGGTTTCCCTGGAGCCCACAAGAACTTGGCGCAAAGTGCCTGCAGATGTTGAAGCTGGGCGCGGGATACCTCCAACGGTACAGACCTAAAGAAGTACAACACCTTAGGGAGAATATTCATTTTAAGAATGTTTGCTCTACCCACCAGAGACAGATGTAGGCAGTCCCAACTATCTAACAATTGCTTTACCCTGGTAATGATATCCCCCCAGTTAATATCAACTAGATCTTTCAAATTTTCTCGGATCTTAATACCCAGATATGTGACTTCCTTAACCACTCTGGAATCATGGGCCATGATCTGTTTTGTACACAAAATCTGGGTTTTAGATGTATTCATCTTATAGCCCGAAACCACGCCAAACTCATATGCTAAGCGTTCTACTTCAGAGATAGCCAAGAAGGGATCCGATGTTATGATGGCGATGTCATCAGCATATGCAAAGACACAAAACTGGTCTTCCGAAACGCGAAAAGGTTTAATCTGGGTACTTCTCTCTAACATTCTAAGAAAAGGATTGATATACAGGGCAAACAAGAGGGGAGAGCATGGGCAACCCTGCCGTGTGCCTCTCGAGATTCTTATGGGGGCTGATGCCAGACCCATAGCGCAAATCCTTGCCGAAGGTGATCGATATAATACTTTTAAAGCCTGAATAAAACCCTGACCAAACCCCATCGACTGCAAAACCCCCAGAGAAAATCCCAAGCCACACGGTCGAATGCCTTCTCGGCATCAAGTAGGATCAGCCCCAAGTCCCTAGCTTCAACCTGAGCAATATCAAAGAGCGTCACAATTCTGCTGATATGATTCACAGTCCCCCGGCCAGGAATAAATCCATGCTGTTTTGGAGAGACCAGGGACGTAATAACCTTTGCTAACCTATTCGCGAGGATTTTGGCATAAATCTTCCCATCACAGTTAACGAGAGAAATCGGACGATAAGACCCTGGTAGGTCCGATGGCTTGTCTTTTTTCCTGAAGATGACAATGTTGGCCTCGTCCCAAGATTGCGGTGCACTTCCCATTTGGGCAGCTAGGAGGACGACCAACAAATCTATTTTGATCTCCTGAAAAAAGGTCCTATATACCTCCAAAGGAAGCCTATCGGGACCCGCTGCCTTACCAACCGCCATGCTATTTATGGCTAGTTCTAACTCTTCCATAGTAATAGGGCTTTCCAAGATCTCGACCTCCTCCTGACCGACTTGTTCCACCAGCTGTTGTATTGCAGTGTCCCCTATATATGACCCTGTCTCTTTTCCTAGATAAAGATTTTCATAAAATTCATAAAAAATCTGGAGGATTTCCTGAGGGTCATAGACCGTTTCGCCTAGCTGATTCTTCATGCCGGCTATTCTATGAGCAGCTTCGTTAGAGCGCAATCTGTTGGCGAGGCAGCGCCCTACCGCTTCACCATACTCGTAGCATTCCTTTTTATTTACCAAATATTTAGCTGCGATTTCCTTACTCCAGGATAGGTTAATGTTAGCCTTGCATCTAGCGACCCTGGTTTGTAATTCATCAATATCGTTTTTAGCCAGGATCCCCTGTGTAAGATTTTCTTCCGCAGTCTTAAGTTTAATATACAATTCCTGCATAGCAAGCTTAACTTTCTTTTGCTGGTACAAACCATAGCTCAGGACCTCCCCTCTAAGGCAGGCTTTAAAAGCATCCCACAGGACCCCAGCAGATGTTGAATGCCGGTTATCTTGAAAAAAACCGTAATCCAGCTCTTAATATGATCTATAAAGGGTTTTTCAAGAAGCAGTTTCCTATTAAAGGTAAAAATTTGTGGGTTTACGTAAGAGCCTATTGCGGGTATATCCAGGACTACTGGTGCATGATCAGATGTGATTCTGGGAAAGACATGGATTTTAGCTCCTGTAAATAAGACAGGCGAAGTAAAAAAATAATCAAGTCGTACTAGCTTTTGATGAGGATGGGAATAAAATGTGAACCCAGGATCACGTGGACAGAGATGATCCCATACATCAACCAGACCATGATCCATCAATAAGTGGAATAACGCCTTGAAAACTCTGGGTTTCCTACCCTTATAATTTTGTATGCCCCGTTGAAGTTCCTTATTAACCAAACTAATATTAAAATCTCCGCATAGCACCAAGGGGGTGGGCCATAATGCAAGCTCCACATTAAGTTGTTCCAAAACCGTAGCTTCATCTTGATTGGAGCCGTAAATAGTGCAAAGTGTAAATTTATTGACCCCTATCATACATTCAACAATCAACCAACGCCCCAGTTTATCAGCTAATACCCGACCCGATTTTTGTATACTAGGTTTGGCTAACACCGCCACTCCGCGAGTCATTATAGATTGCTGAGAGGCTGCTAAAAGCACGAAACCCATTTCTGCTAATATTTTCCGCTTTCCCCAAGATACATGAGTTTCTTGTAAACAGACCACATCAGGTTGAATCACCCGGAGTTCAGCAGCTACCCTTTGTCTCTTGTTATAACTATTTAGACCACATACATTCAATGAGCATATTCTGAACCCAGATCTAGCCATTAAAAAAATAGGAGGTCGGTCCGATATTGAATTCTCTGAAGATAGACAATGGATCTGTAACACTTAAACGCAAAGTCAGAATTATATCGATACTGTGGATTATTTTCTTTATTATGCTCCACCCAAACCACCCAGACCGCCCCTGACCCCCCCAGTCCCCACCCATGCCTCCCCTACCCCAACCCGTCCATGAGGCTTTGGGACCAATAGTCCCTGTGATGACAAGCTCCCGCCACCCAGGTGAACCCCCCACACCACACCAAAAACCCTATGCAGTAGACATGGCATCATATTAATTTAAAAACAACCTTAGACCATGAAAATGTACTGATGCCAGCTTATCCTTAATTATATCTCCAAACTTGTACATAGGGTAGGATAACAGAAAAGAGAGAGGAAAAGAGAGGAAAAGAAGATGAACAAAAGAAGAGAAGAGAAGAGAAGAGAGAGGG
Organism: Calotriton arnoldi; assembly: GCA_963921515.1. Taxonomy (NCBI): domain Eukaryota; kingdom Metazoa; phylum Chordata; class Amphibia; order Caudata; family Salamandridae; genus Calotriton; species Calotriton arnoldi. The sequence continues at coordinate 1,327,652 of CAWUFW010001141.1, forward strand.
AGGGAAAAAAAACAGGTAGAGAACGATGACAGACATAGTTACAAATCAACATGTTAATTCAAACCCGATCCTCGTTCTACCTAATAACGCCATATTAGACGCGTTACAGCGTTTGCAAAAACTCTTTTGCTAATATCTCCGAAGTAAAGAACCGGGTTTGATCCTTAACAATAACTTTGAGCTTAGCAGGGTTTAACAAAAAAACTTGAGCCCCTTTGGCCTGAAATGGAGCAATTAACTGGCGTAGATGCCAACGCCTTTCCACCGTAAGATGGCAGAAGTCAGGCCTTACAAAAAATTCTAGCCCTTTCCCTGCCCTTTTTCTATCAGGGCGTGCCAAAGAGTACAGGTCTTCCCTAGCCAAAAAGCTGTTTAGTGATATTAAAATCACTCTGGGTCTGTCCAAGGATTGACCGGATCTTGGGCGAGGATTGAATGGGAAACGATGCGCTCTCTCTACTTCTCTTGCCCAGTCCCATTTCAGCTCTGGAAAGGCTTCCGCAAATAAATCAATAATGAATTTACGAGGATCTTGACCTTCAACCCCCTCTGGAATTTGCAAAACTCTAAGATTGTTCCTACGAGAGCGATTTTCAATGTCAGCTAACTTCCATTGCGTATCATCTTTTGAGGCCCGAAGAGAATCAGTTAGAGCCTTCTGTGCAACCAGTTCGTCCTCGAGAGAAGAGATTCTTGCTTCTGCTTCATTGAATCTCGTTGTGAACTCTGTACAGGTCTTAGCTATACGTCGTACAGAGTTCTGTAGTTTACGACATGAGCCCTGTACTCTCTGGTTCTCTACTCGAGCCTCCTCTCTATGAGTGACCATGGTTTGATAGATCAATGACAATGATATATCCTCGGAACCCTTAGTTGATGGTTCTGCGCCAGTCGCCGGGGTTTGCCCATTCTCAATACTTAAATCGGTTGAGTAGGAATAGTCCCACTGTAAAGTATTACTTTTCAAATCCAAGTTTTTACGGACTGTACCCGGGCTGCCGTCTGATATATCACCGGAATCCTCCAAATGTACACTAGAGTCACTACCTCCGTCATCCTGCATACCAGACCTAGCTGAGGCCCCAGGAATAGACTCGAGGTCATCATTTGATGAGTTTGAGTGGTCAGATAGCGAAAAAAAAAAGTCCCCAGTCTCTAGATCCTGCGTTGTAGACCCATTTACAGCCACACCGGGATCATTAGCAGCCGTAAGATTGGGACCGAGAGCAACCAAAGGTGCAGAGGTAGGGGGTTCACATGGTTTAATCGATAAATTCCGCTCCCTGGTTGGATCCTCAACCATTTCCACGACTATTTCATTGACATGGGGAGCTCTATGTGTGGAATTATCAACAACTGCATCATGAAGATCACGGACTCCACCTCTCCCCTCAACAGCAGGAACTGTAACCAGAGGAAGTTTAGGGAGTGAGGGAGCTTCCCCTTATCTTTTACTTTGCCAGCAGAAAATAGCAAAGGTATAGTAGACTTTCCCGCACTCTCCACGAATTTTCCTCCTTTTCCTCCCTTAGAGACAGTGTCTTTACTTGGCGATTTGGAACCACTCATTGTGCTTGATGTATTCCTTATGGAAATTCCGGCGTTGTCCACCAGAGGGCGAGTCCTCCCTCTCGCTCCCTTGGGAGGCATTGTTGACGTGGCTCTCTCCAGTCCCTTACGGCCGCTGTAATGAGCAAACACCAGGAAAAAACGCCGGCTCCAGCTCTGGGAGCACCACCAACAACAGAGACTCTGCAGGCGGCGGAGTCTTCCCGATAATGATGCGATCGCGGCAATCAGCATCCCGTCCCGCACTGATCCCTCCTCAATACCTCTCTCAAAGGTATGTTAGCATAGCGTGGGGGTTGAACACCCAGGAGCAGTCGGCTTACGCGTCCGATTCGGCGGACGCCATCTTGCCTCAAGAGTGTAGGTCTTTGAGAGTGTTTATCCTGAAGTCTTTTTTGGCAGTGCCGTGTGGGACACAGACATATGTGTCCCAGAGCTAGAACAGCAATGAGTAATCATAGTATTTTGATTGAAATGCCCCTCAGACCCTGTGGTTCCCAGGCAGGGCCAGCCTTGGGCATGGGCGAACTGGGCCCCAAAACGGGGCGCCAAATATTCTGAGGGGTGCAGCAGGGAGCTGCCTGACTCAATGTCATTCAAACAGCAGCTCGTCCGTCCGACTTGGTCTTAATTTATTTATTTAGCCATTTATAGAGCGCATGGTTACACCACCGGTGTGTCCCCGCGCTGGAACAGGTGCACTAAAAGTGTACGGAGCACCAGTATTTGACTCTCATAGCTGGTCACTCACTCTGGTCCACATACTACACTTAGTATGCTGTTAAGAATAACCATGTCTTCAGTTGTTTGCGAAATTTAGTTTCGCATGGTTCTGTTCTTAGGGCCATAGGTAAGGTGTTCCACGTTTTTGCTGCGAGGTATCTGAATGAGCGTGCCCCCATTCTGGCTTTAGATATTCTTGTTACAGTCACCAGTGTCCTAACCTTGGATCTTAGGTTTCGGCATGGTGTGTACTGTGTTAACAGTGGTTGTAGGTACCGTGGGTCTTTTTCTGATAGAATACGGTGACAGTAGCACATTGCTTTGAACACGATTCTCTTCTCAACTGGTAGCCAGTGCAGTTCTGCCAGGGCTTTCTTAGCGGAGGCTCTTCTCGGGAGGCTTAGTACTAGCGAGCCGCCGCATTTTGCACCGTTTGTAGTTTTGATAGCCCTTTTTTAGTGGCACCTAAATATAGCACATTGCCGTAGTCCAATTGGGAAGTTACCACGGAGTGTACTATGGTTTTCCTAGCATTCGGTGGCAGGATATCAAGAATTTTTCTCAGGATTTTCATGGTCCCGTAGCATTTGCCCGCTACTTTCCGAATCTGGCTATCGAATGCCAGTTCGGAGTCAAACCATACTCCGAGATTTTTTACTTCAGATTTGGGTGTGGGTAATTGGCCCAGTGTCTCTGGCCACCAGGCTGATGACCAAATGGATGTGGCCTTGCCCACAATCAACACCTCCGTCTTATTCCCGTTGAGCTTTAGGCAGTGGTTTGACATCCACACTGCCACCTCTTCTAGACACTTGGAGAATCGGATTGCTGCCTGTTCCCTGTCTTGAGACAGCATCACGATTAGCTGCGTGTCATCCGCGTATGACACGATGGACACCTTATGTTCTACCACTCGCTCAGCCAGTGGTCCTACATATAGATTAAATAGAGTTGGGCTCAGAATCGATCCCTGTGGGACACCTTGGGGCAAGGGGATGCTCTTAGATATGTGAGACTGTTGTGCTACTTGGAAGCTCCGTGCGGATAGAAAAGATGTCATCCAGCGCAGTGCCTTTCCCCTAACACCACATGTCTCTAGCCTCTGGAGGAGTAGATTATGGGAAACGGTGTCAAATGCCGCGCTGAGTTCCAATAGGATCAGTGCCACCGTCTGTCCTTCATCAGCGTATTTTCTCATTGTTTCTGTTGCCAGGAGTAGTGCTGACTCCGTAGAGTGTGCAGCTCTAAAACCTGATTGGGAGGGGTGTAGTAGATCATTCTTATTAATATGATCTACTAGTTGTTTATTAGTTACTTTTTCAGCAATCTTAGCCGTAAATGGTAACAAGGAAATGGGGCGTAGGTTCTCCAACACTTCATGATCTATAGATGGTTTCTTTTTGAGTGGCCGAACTATAGCTTGTTTCCATTTAGTGGGGACCTCTCCTGTTTGAAAGGAACATGTAATGAGTTCAGAGATATATGGCATAATGATTTGCTCCCTGCATTAGTATCTCTGGGCGGGCAGGGTCTAATGGGGAGCCTGATTTAATCCCTTTAGCTGTGACTTTGAGTTCTTCTATATCTTGGATCTTAAATTCGTCAAGGGTCTCCCCTGCAAATGTGATATTGCATCTGCCTGTTGTGCTTGTCCCTTGCCGCGCTTCCACTGGGAAAGTGTCATATATTTTTATCACTTTGTTTGCGAAGAATTCTGCTATTTTATTGCAGCTCTCCACAGACGCGACTACCTCATTGTTTATATTATCGCGTGCTTTGAGGGATTTCAGTATTGAGAACATTTCTTTGGAGGAGTTACTGGCCCGTTCAATCATTTCCGTGTAAAAGTCACATCTAGCTTTCTTAATTAAGGCATGGTATTTTTTTAATTTCTTTTTATAGTACTCTTTAGCCTTACTACAATAGTCTTTACGCCATGCCCATTCAAGCTGCTTACACTGTTTTTTGGCTCTAATCAGTGCCTCATTAAACCATGGTGCCGATGCTTCATGTCTCTTGGAGACCCTAGTGCTCCAAGGTGCCGTCTCATCTAAAGCCTCCGTTATCCATCTTTCGAGCTGACTATTGGCTAGGTTTACATCTTTGTCTAGTATGAGATTGTTTTTCCTCAGTGCCTGGGTGAATATCTTGGGATTAAATTTATTCCATTTCCTGTTAGTGACTTTCTGTGCTGGTTTCTCTGCCCTCTATCTGGGAGTGGGTACAGTAAAAGGGACTAAGTAGTGGTCTGACCAGGGTATTGGCCATGGTGTACCCAACTCTATCTCCGTTGAATTGGAGAAGATAGGATCTAAAATATGACCCCTTGGTGTGTTGACATTCCTACTTTTTGCGCTAGGTTCAGTGTCAGCAAGTCCTTACAAATGGCTAGCGCTTCCCGGTTCTCCTTATTATCAAAGTGTATATTCAGGTCGCCTAAGATAAGGACATTTTTATACCGGAGGGCTGCATGAGCTATTTTCTCTTCCAGTCTGGCTATCAATTGGGTTGCTGGGCCTGGTGGGCGATAGATTAGAAAACCTGCTATGGTGTTATCTTCTAACGCTGACATTGTAAATAGACATGCTTCACAGTTTTCTAAGTTTGCTTCCTTAATATTGCACTTCATTGCAGATTTGTAAATTATTGCAATTCCGCCGCCTCTTTGACCCTCTCGATCTTGTCTTGCTATCGTGTATTCATCTGGGAGCGCATCCAGGATATCTGGGGTAGCGCTCTCGTTAAGCCACGTCTCAGTTAGGAAAAGCGCATCGAGAGTTTTTTCCCTCAGTAAGTCATAGATCTCGTATTTGTGTTTAGTCAAAGACCTACAGTTTAGTAGAGCCAGTCTCAACTTGCCCCCTGATTGATGGGCTGGGTTGTGAATGTTAGAGTCTTATCACAGTGCCCACATTTTAATATTTCATTATTTACATTCACATTGTGTTTGCAGAGTTCATTGATAGGCTGTGCTAGATCAAGTAACTCGTCTGCCGAGTACTTAATCCTTTTTTGGGGTCTGCAACTGGCAGGGGTTCTGGCCCCTGGGCCCGGTCGGGCGTGGATGGACGCAGACGGGCTTGACTTTGGCGCGCCCGCTGTGCGCGTCCGCTGCGCGTCGGCGCCATCCCCGGTAATTATTCCTGATTGGCAGCGGGCCTGTGAAAGAGACTAGAGCGCCTCTTGAACAAAATGGCCACCGCTGATGTAACACCGGAAGTGAGTAAAACAAGCCGCGTTAGCTTCCCTCCACTCAATCAGCACAAGCTGTGGTGGAACAGGGAAAAAGCGGCGCCGTAAAAGGTAGGGAGTGGATTTTAAAATGTTATAAAACAGTCTCAGAGATTAAGAAAGATACAACCAGTTTAAAACCAGTCTCAGTATTCAACTTTAAAATCACATGTATTCAATAAGCGATCTGCTAAAAGTAATATTACAAGGAAAAGCAGCGCGACCTGTGGTATCTCGCAGTACCTTTAGGCATCTATTCTGCTGCTGCTAATCAGGTCCCGTTAAAGAATTTTTAATCAGGCCTCAATGTACCCCAATATACTTTTTAGCAACCTATCAACCCCTTGCCCTCCTCCTATCTTCCTCACACCTTGTGCTGTCACACTGCAATGACCTCCCACCCCCACAACAAATACTACATTTTCTTTCCGCCCATGGCATTGTCCCAGTCAATCCGATTTAAAATCGGCCTGTCCCCAGGCACAGTTCCAGCAGTTTAGGGTGACTCAGGCGTACAGGATTTCAGATGAAAGACCGTTTTTTTGTGGGCTGTCCTGGTGTCCCAACAGTTTTAATTAAAACTCACAAATGTCTGGGTTTTGGCAAGAGGGGCGGGTAAGTATGCATATTGGATGTAAACTGTTTTACATTCGTATGAAAGACTTTCCTGCTGTGCTGCAGAGTTTGCTGTAACACTTTTCGCCCTAAGTGGGATGGGTATGCCCAGACGTGGGTCCCTTGCTCACTGTGCCACTGGATTCAAGCTAGACTGGCTGAAGAAGGGTGACATACCCTGAAACCGGTCCCAGGATGCTTGTTTCCGGTCCAGGGAGGACCTGGCCTGGCAGTTCGGTCTGGACTGTTCCCATGGGGCACAGGGCCAAGACTGATTTGCATATGGCTGGGTCCAAACTGGGGTGGCGTAGTGGGCAAAAGAATGATGGATTTAACCCAGATCTTTTGACTGGGGGAGAATGTTTGCATTGTCAGCATTCCGTCCATCATTTGTTTGCTGTAACTCATTGAAGCAGCACAACTTAAAGAGGGGCCCATCAGAATCTAAGAAGACCCTCAGTTGACAAGCTCCTGAGCTGTCCTGTTAAGATCTTCACAACACCTGAGAACGAAGGAGAGGGGTTATTTAATGAAAGCAGTTTGCACTATTTTCGTTTGGCTTGTGAGACAAGGACACAACTTTAAAACGAGCTGACATTTCAAAAAGAGGCCTTTTATGTTTTATTTTTGGTTCCATATTGTAGCAAAGGCAAATATATTTTTATGGCTCCTTGTTCATCTCTCCGTGTTATATGTCGTAGTCACATCTGCACTCTTATCAAGTCTTGCTTTTATAATTAGCTTTTGGCACTGTCAGCTTTGATTTTACCTTTATGGGTTCAAGACTACAAATCCCAGAATGCAAACAGCACCAATGATCTACTCATAAGGCAATTTGAGATCTCTGTAATGTTTTCCTTTAGCTAGGTAAAGTTTAATAATATGGCACAAGCTCTAAAACAATGATTTTGTCTGCCTTGCTAACATATAGTCTGTCTCATAGGATTTTGGGATGTGCCAGTAAGTGAAGACATTATGGTTAGCCTAACCTGGTGTCCTGAATTTGATGGAGCAGTCATGTTTTCTCGCGAAATTCCTGTGTAAGTTTCAGGACAAGTCCTGGTTTTTGGAGAGGGTAGCCAATACAAAGTGAGGCAGGTTTTCATGTATTTTGGTGCAGAGCTAATTATTAGCCCATATCAGAAAGCAATCTAGTTAACACCATTAACACTGTGGGTAAAAGTTAGATTTAATTCCCTGTAGTGCCTATTGTCAGTCTTTCCTATGTTGGTCTGCGCTGTCAGTTAAGTCAGTCTGTGCCCATTAGTTGATGCAGTCCTACTACTGTATGTGTGGACTGTCCTGGCTTTTGGTTTATTTATTTGAAAGTTTTATATAGCGTGAACATGACCCTTGCGGGTATCAGAGCGCTTTACAAATGACAGCGAGCAGAGACGTACGAAATCCACAGTATCATCAACTAGAACGGTACTGGATAAAGCAACATCCCAAAGAGAGTGTTGACCCTCAATGTTACGACAAATAGATCTGTAAAGACAATATCATGACAAGCGGGCAAAAATTGGAATTACATAATTTAGAGCAGTACATGCTAGGCAACACCCCTGATGAGGGTGGTGACACCTTAATGATAATAGAGGTATCATTAGAGATAAGGAAAGGCAATACCATGACAAGCGAGCAATAATCATAGTGGCAGATTTACAAGCCCCTTGCGCCACTTTTGCGTCATTTTTCCCATATTAAAAATGACGCAAAAGTGGCACAAGGGGCTTGTAAATCTGCCCCATAGTGTCATAATCTAGCGCAGCACAGGATCAGGCTACACCCCGCAAAGGGCAGTGGCACCACAATGCTGAAACAGGTAGCAATAGCATAACCAGATACCTGCAGTCCAGAGTGTACTTGACTCGTCATAGAATGCTTGGAGAGAGAGGATCTTAGGGGCATATTTACAAGCCCCTTGCGCCACTTTTGCGCCGCCGTTGCGTCACGCATGTGACGCAGCGGCGACGCAAACCATGCGCCTCGTTGCGCTATATTTACAACGTGACGCATCTAGGGAGATGCGTCACGTAGTAAACCCCTGCGCCACATGAAACCTGCGGCCAGGTTTCATGTGGGCGTACCAGCGCAGGGGGGCGTTCCGGCGCAGGAACGCCTGGAAAAGTGACGTAGTGAAATCTACAAGATTTCACGCAGTCACTTTTTCCGAGCGCTGGTGCGTCAAATCCTTACGCCTGCTTGAAGCAGGCGTAAGGATTGACGCACCATGTTAGGGATAGGAAGGTTGGAACAGTGCTGGAGTTGCGTTGCGCTTGCGACACAACTTCAGCACTGCGCCAACCTTCCGCCGGCAGACACGCATCTGCTTATCCTTGCGCCACGATGCGCCGCATTGTAAATGCGGCGCATCGGACGTGGCGCAAGGGTAAACTTGCGTGACGCATTTTCCCTGGTGCATCCCTGCTGATATGCAGGGATGCGCCAGGGAACGTAAATATGCCCCTTAGGGTCTAGGGCAGGAATTTGTTTATAAACTGCAGTTTAATGTCTTTCTTGAAAGATGTAGTTGAAGGATTTAGTCTTATTTCAGGGGGGGAGGGAGCCCCAAATTTTCAGGGCGATGGCACAGAAGGCTCTGTTGTAGGTTTTCTTTTTGTAATATCTCTGTGGTTTCAGCAGTATAGTGCTCGAGCTTCCAAAAGATCTGGAGCTTCCCGAAAGTACAAAATCCGGTCATCCTACAGCAGTTACAATCCCCCGATTTATAGCTCTCATTTAACGACCATGGAAGGATAAAAGACTGAGCGCTGCAAGGATTCGTCGAACCTTTCATGCACGAATAGTAGTTGCAATACCCAGCAAGCTGTCTAGGCGTTGATAGGTTAGTACGTGTTGCTCTGATTGTTATTAAACTACGCAGTGCCTTAGTAAAATAATCTTGGACTTTATCAAAACATTTTCGAAATATAAAGGGATAAAAACATTTACGGTCAATCTAGATGGCGCAGCCTAAGACGAGAATAAAACACAAACTTCAGCGTACAGAACACTACAGTAGCGCGGGAACTAATTGGTCATTAATAGAGAGGAATAATCATACAAATCTGTGTTTTACAACGACTTCTCTTGGCCAGCAGATGGCACTGCCGCTCCTTGTCTGACGATTGAAACAGACCCTGCAAAATTAACGTGGTAAAGAAGGCTGCTCTTTTGAGTTTCTTCCCCAGAGGATGTGTGCTTGCAGCCTACAGCTGTACCTCTGACTCACCACCTCAAGAGCTTTCTAAGTAGAGCTGTGAGTTGGAGAATGCTAAGTTTCATGTCACCGTAAAGAGACAAGATGGAGCGCTACGTGCCGCTGGCCATTACCATAGGCGCGCCATATAAACTAAATCTGTGTACACCCACCCCCCACGCCCCGTGTATGATTGGGCGAGTAACGAACGATAGAACGAACTAAGGGGCATATTAGCAACAACTTGCGATAATTATCGCAAACAGTGCTTAGCGCGATTTTTTTTATCGCCGCCTATCGCTGGATTTGATCGCGGAGATAACGCAGTATTACCAACGTTTATCTCCACTGCGATAAAAATCCAGCGATAGCGGCGAATCCCATCATTAACGTGAGATTTCCAGCGATAAAAATCCTATCGCTAAGGGGAATCTCGCTAATAGGCAGGTGGGGACTTAGCCGTAGAATCCACCTCCCATTGACTATAATGGGTAAGTCATGTTTTTACCAGTTCGAAAAAACCAGCGCTAATCGCGGTTAGCGCTCGTTTTTTTATCGCTTCGCGGTTATTGCTAATAGGCGATAGCGATGTTAGCGACTGCTTTCAGTCGCTGTTAGGTTGGGAACGCCTCCTTTGCATGTCATTAGCGATAAATATCGCTGACATGCAAAGCGGCACCCAAACCAGTCGCTATCGCCTAAAAGCTGTCGCTAACACCTGTTAGCGACAGCTTGCTGATAGGGCAATAGAAATATTGCCGCTTTAGCGGCAAAAAGTGCCGCTAAAGCGGCGATAGAGCCCTTGCTAATATGCCCCTGAGGGGCATATTATCAAGAACGGCGTTAAAAATTAGAGCCGCTTTAGCGGCAGGAAACTGCCGCTAAAGCGGCGATAAGGGGCTTGATAATATGCCCTTGAGAATTCCAATAGAAGCCCATGTTCTGGTGTGAACATGGGCTTCTATTGGAATTCTCTAGGGCATATTATCAAGCCCATTATCGCCGCTTTAAACTGCCGCTAAACCGGCGATCATTTTAACGCCGATCTTGATAATATGCCCCTAAATAGCCTAGAAATGAATGAAAACACTTGTGCGGCATGTAGCCACGTGATGTTGGGTTCAGCCAGGTATCCGAGGGCAACAAGAGGCGGCGATACGCAGGATACGCACATACAATTAAAAAAAAAGTGCTTGATATGGGGAAAAAAGGCGTGTAAGCACTAGCTATCCTAGAGTATCTCAATATAAATACTACATCGGATCCCTACTGAGAGTGCTGGTATTCCCCCTTCAAATTAATACACTGGCCCATTTAAAGGAACTAACCGCCCTGACCTTTTATCAATCACCTTTTCGTGATGGTCTGAACCATAATCAGTGACCCCTCCCTGGAGTTTCCTTACTGCTGCACCACGCGCCGCCTGCTCCACAGTGCATCCTTCCAAAAACACAGAAACACATACCAGAAGACACCTGTAGCCTATGATAAACCATATGAGTGTAGACATGGTGAAAAGTCACCAAATCCCTCAGCACTATGTTTACGTCCCTGGTGTTAAAAATGTTGAGATGGGTGTGTTGACAGAGTATGCATATTTCTTTCAGGAACTCTGCTGGGATTCAGATTTTTTGGTGGCCAATAAGTACCTGAGGAACAGGATTCTAGACCTATTGGTGGGACCTGTTCTTTGTTCTGAGCTTTTAGCTTACCAGAATGAAACAAGAACAGTCATCTTCAATGTCCTTTTCCATCCAGCACTGCTTCTGGGGCATAAGGCACACAGCCTGCTAGACCGCGATCCAGAGCTTCATATTCTGCCAATGGTTCTGCGGTACATTGCATTGCAACTCGGATGGAAAATGACTTATTTAACAGGACTAAAGGCTTTGGTTCCAGTTTCAGATCCTGGGAGCCGGTCTTGGGAGGGGGCATACTGTCACGAGTCCCTCCCTGCGCTCTCATGCCCACCACCAGGGAGCCTAACTGGGGGACTTTCCAATGTCCTAATAAGCTTCTGGACCAACTAATGCATGCATATACTGATTTCCTGGCTCTTTGACACTATTCAGGAATTCCCATCCATTCCAGATCCATGCCAGGTTTTGTGGAAAGCTGTCTGCTCTTGACAAAAACTCAATTACATAGCTTTTGCTATCCTTGTTTCCAGAGTTCCTGAGCTATAGTTATCCCTTGTCTCCTGTTCCTGAGCTGCAGCACCAAATGTGCACAGGGCCTGTAAATCAAATGCTACTAGCGGGCCTGCAGCACTGGTTGTGCCACCCACATGAGTGGCAATTCAAACCGTCTCAGGCCTGCCACTGCAGAGCCTTTTGTATGCATTTTAAACTGCCTTTTCGACTTGGCAAGCTCACCTACTTTCCAGACGCAGACCTTCCATTTTATTACATATAAATCACACCTAAGGTAGACCTAGGTAGCCCCATGGGCAGGTGCAGTGTATTTAAAAGAAAGGGCATGTACTTTAGAATTTTACATGTTCTGGTAGTGAAAAACGGCTATATTTATTTTTCACTACGGCAAGGCCCTTCTCTCACATAGGTCAGCATTGGAGCTGCCTTGTAACACTTTACAAGTTTAACTTCCAATTGGGGAAAGATACGAAGAGTAGGTTTGGTGTTTCTGGAGTCACAATTTAAAAATACTTCTTTTAGTGAAGTTGGTTTTTAAATTGCAGGTCTGAAAATGCCACTTTTTGAAAGTTGCCATTTTCTTACTTTAACTATTCTGTGACTCTGCTTGTCCCTGGAATGCTCGTCTGGGTTGGGTGACAGCTCGACTTTGTGCATTCCCTCTAGACAGTCACACACAAAGGGATCTGAGGTGTGCCCTGCATATCGTGATGGCACATCACCAGGCAGTTGGGTCTTCCTGAACTAAAGTGAAAGGGAGGAGCTGACAATTGCACCGGAATACTGTTGTGCCTGTCCCCATACAAAGAGCTGCATACCCTCCCTGTAGTGTGTCTGGAGCCAGGAAGGGCAGGGTTTTGTGCACTACAAAGACCTTTGTTTGAAGTCTCCCTACTTCAAATGCTAAAATCGGAAGAAGTACTCTACCTTTGACACCATATACTCAGAATACTTCAGGACTGAGGACATTCTCCCAGGAAGAAGAGCTGCTGTGCTGCCAGGAGGGAAGGGACTGCCACTTTGCTGCTTGCTTTGCGGTGTTGGCCTGCTGCCTGCTGCTTCTTGCCTAAGAGTAAGAGGACTGGACTTTACTTTCTACATACTGCATCTCTAAAGGTTCTCTAAGGGCTTGTTTGGGCTTGCCTCCTGTTTCTGAAGTCTCAGGGATTTCAACGACTTCACCTGCATCTTCCTACCAGCACCTGGGCTCCTCTCTTGTGAGTCCTGCTCTGCCAAGTGGTGCCAAATCCAATCCTGGGGCCCCGGAAGTGATTGTTTGGTGCTGTAACCCAAGAAACCAATGCATCAGCACTGACACATCATTCAGGACTGGCGCATTCCCTGCGAAATTGACGCATTGCTGCTGCCTGCACCGAAATCATGGACACCGCTCACCGGGTGTGTGATGCAACGACTTTGACTTACAACGCAGCCCCGACTTTGCCGATGCAGTGCCTCCGAATCACCGCTGCTGCATGAGTCTCAGGGAATGCATCGCTGCCCCATTCACAACTTTGTGACCAATTCCTGGAACCGCGCGGCTTCGCGCCAATGCATTGCCTTCAGCCCAGCGGTTTGACATTGACACCTCAGAACCGATGCACAGCACTCTTGACATCAACGCATCAACAACTTTTCCCAACTTTGGAACCAACGAATTGCCTGCAACAGCGACTCATCACCTCAGTTTTTCAATGCATCGTCCCCGAGCATCAATGCATCCCAGGTACTGTCAGCAGGTCTGCATGACTCCTGTATCCAGCCCGCGCTCCATCGCAGTGGACTGAACTTTTAAATTTGCCCCAGTCAGGCACTACTAGATAGCCCCGGTTGGAGCTATTGACTTCTAAGCACTGCATTTTGATTTAATCTTGCAAAATTCATATCTTGACTTGTGCATGTTGGATTGATGTTGTTTTCATCTTGTTTTACTGAGATAAATATTGGCTACTTTTCTAAGCTAGTGTGGAGTACTTTTGTGGTGTTTTCACTATGTTACTTTGTGTGTATGCACAGATACTTTACACATTGCATATTTAGTTTAGCCTGACTGCTCTGTGCCAAGTTACAGGGGGGAGCACAGGTAAACTTTCAGTGTGTACTACACTAACCTGACTAGGATTGTGGTTCCTGCTTGGACAGGGTGCATACCTCTGTCAACCAGAATCTGAAGTTCTAACAATATTCTCACCAACCCCATATCCTTTGTGAGATGTACCTAGGCCCTTTTAATGTGACTTTTCCCTGAATCAAAGGGCACTCTTTGAAGTGTACTGAAGAGCCTGGCTCTCCTTCCTCCAGTGTGTGTGTCTCACCCAGCCCTCAGCAATCCGCAAATCTATCTGGGGGGATTCTTCTTTTTCCTCATACTTCTCAGGCAGCCCTGGGTCACCCAAAATGGAACCCAGAGTTTTCCTTGTATTGCATCATTCACAGGCATACATGCAACCAGCACACATGTGCAACCACATGCGCACTGCACAGCACTACATACTAAATTGATGTTATCCAAGTGTGAATTGAAGACACAGCAGCTGAACTTTACGTGAGTGAGCGCGTAGGCCTCACTCAAGTGACACAGGTAAAAAAGACTGTTTACTCCAAACTGATCACTACCCAGTATGCTTCCATCACTGGGCTCATGTTACTTAACTCCTAACAAAGATAGTAGACTTTCACCACTATGAGGGTAGTGCTTTTGGCGCCTCTCTAGGTCTAACAAGTCCGCAATTTGTGAGACAGGCAGATGTCATGGTGCACATGCATAAGCCATGTTCGGCCATGACAACAAAAATCAGCACCAGGGATCCAAACATTGTTGCAGATGGGGCACTCAGGGCAGGTGTGCACGTCTGTCATCATGAGAGGGACGTTTCTGTCCCAACAATGCGGATTGCATCTTTTCCTTCAAATTACACATTGTGGTTCACATGTTCAATGCCTTGCATGGGAGGGACCAAAGTCCCTCAAATGTGTGAAACTATCCTTGGGTTCAGCTCAAATGGCAGCTGAAACTTGCTGCCAAGCTTGCTGATAAGACTTCCATCTCATCCAGATGGTCTCTCAAGCCAATGGGATGATGGGGGTGAGGGTAGGGGTAGGGAAGGCCAGGTTCGGTCATTTTGTGCTGTGCTGGTGAACCAGCACCTCTGCATCATCAGCACCAGGATGGTACCATGAAGGGTGATGGGGCATTGTTTCAGCAACAACTTTTTCAATTCTCATCAGTATTACCTCTCACCCAGTTATGATGACTAGTGTGTGGTGGTATTCTTGCAGAAAGGTGATTATAGACCATTCAACACTAGTCCAAGTAGCACCTGCAGTCCTGATGGTTTTGTTCAGTGTTCACATAAATCTTTCCACAAGCCCATTAGCCTGCGGCCAATGAGGAATTACTTTGATGTGCTTGATATGGGACATGGGAAGATAGTGTTTAATGTTTTGTGGAAACCTGTCTGCTCTTCACAAAAACTCAATTATCTAGAATTCCCTGCTTCATCTCCACCCCTTCATGCCAAGGATGGGGGGAGGAATTCAGCACACCTGTGCTGGCAGCTGCTAGCCTGCTCACACCTGATACATGTGATCAATGTGAGCTCTTTTATGTCCCAGTCCCCTTTAGCCCAGCGTTGGTCACTGTAGCAGTGTTTCTGTTTGGCTGATTCCTTTTTTCCTGAGCTTTTGCTATCCTTGTTTCCAGAGTTCCTGAGATATAGTTATCCCTTGTGTCCTGTTCCTGAGCTGCGTCTAATTCCTTTGTTCCTGAACTTACACTGCCTGCACTGCTACCTTGATTTATAAGCCAAACCTTTTTTGTGCACCCTTGATCTCTTTCTTCTCCTTTATTTTCCCTGTGCCTGCTTTCTTTCCCTTCCCTCCAGTTTCTGGTTTGCTACCATCCTTTTCCTGCTGTCTTAGCTTCTCGTTTCCATATGTGGTTGTTGCTTGCTTTCTGCCAAGTGTGTGTCCTTTCCTTTCCCTTCTTTCTAGTTAAGTACTCCTCCTTGCTAGCTCCTTGTCTGTTGTGGCGTGTATTTAGTTCTACACCCTTTCTGTTACCGCCTTGCATGTTCCTGTGTAATCGCCAGGATCCCTGGGCAGAGCTGACCACCTAGGTGGTGTTTCTTGTCCATGGTGTGTATGGTCTTTGAGTTACTTGTATAACTGCACCATAGGTATCAGCTCCACAGACCCTGCCTTTGCATGTATATCCTATATGAGGGTATTTGCAGTTAGTTGCCGTAACAGCAATTGTGGGTGAGGAACTTACTGAGCTTCATTTTTACTGTCTGGAGCTCCCGAGTGCTTTACACCTCATTCCCTTTATTGTTAATATTGTTATATATATATTTCTTGCAGGCCCGTCCTGGGTGTTGGTTAGTCTGAATGCCAAGTTGCCCCTTGAGTGTCTGTCCTTCTTTAGCTATGACCATATTGTTTCCTTGTGCAGAGTTTTCACTTTGGATCCCTTTTCGCCTCTGACTCTCTGTGTGATCTTGGGTGGCTCTGTATTCAATATTGTGCTTACTTCTTCTACCCTGCCACCAGCGCTTGCCAGAGTTCCTGAGATTTGAGGCCTTTTACTGCTGATGTCCCAATGTACGTCTTACTATGGGTCTTGAGGTAGTGGGTCAAGTACCTCTTCAGCACTTGACTCTCAGTTGTAGCGTGGATCGAGCAGTCCAAGTCATCTTGGGGGAGAGGGAGAGATGTAGAGGGGTGAACACAGGCTCACAACTCAAAAACATTCAATAGCAGCAATAAATGACTGCCCAGTCAAATACTTGTTCTTTTGAACAAAATAGGATTTATATATGCACACAAAATAAAATAAAGCAAACACAAACAATATACACACTCCCTGGTGGTTGGGCTCTAGTGTTTGACAGGTAGGTCCATGAGTCCCACTTCCCTCTCACAAATGGTAGTGGTTATTCCATATTCACTATAGACAACATTTAGCTTAAGCCCCACTAGTATTCAGAGTCTTAGGAGTCCCACACAAAGTCCAAAGTGTGCCAGCACCCAAAGAGCTATGAGACAGAACAAGTTCCCCTGGTGCCTTCTGGCCTCACGATCAGTCTTACCTGCTCATGCATTGGTTGCACCACCAGAGTTTCCGAGAGCATTTCCCTCTTGGTCATTGTGGAGGGCTGCAGCAGCAGCTGACAGTGAGCAGCACTTGCAGCTCTGCAAGGGGAGGGGTTGGGTATCGACAGCGCTTCCTCAGGTGAGATGGTAAGCTCATCTGAACCTTCTCACAAGTAGGAGGGGATGACTGCTTGGGTTCCAATCCTCAGTTAGAGCTCGGGCACACACAGCTCACCGCAGCATCCTCTCCTCTTGAAAATTGAGGAACCAGGCAATGTTCCTTGTTCTTCATGATAGCCACCTCTGGCATATGGGCTTATGGGATTCACTTCGCACACGGGTGATGGACCGATCGGCACAGCAGTAATTTCCTCTTTACTGTGGCCCCCTCTGGCATACGGGGTCACCGACTTCAATCCGCACATGGCCTATGGCCCAATCGGCACGGCAGTCATGCAATCTTCACAGCAGCCCCCTCTGGCATATGGGGTCGTTAACTTCACTCTGCACATGGGCAGCAGCTCCACTGGTGTAACCATAACTAACTTCATGGCAGCCCCCTTTGGCATACAGTGTTGCCGACTTGAATCTGCACATGGGTGACAACCAATTCAATGCTGCAGCTGTTTCCTCACACCTCGCTACATGGATCCAAACACCAGGATCCCCCACTGGATCTCACTCACTCCAACACTCTCCACTTCCTCCTAGGGCACAGTGGTCATGGCAAGCAGACATGCACTGGTGCTCCAGGCTCTAGGGGCAGATAGTCTTGGATGCCCTGTGTGATGTCACCTCACCCAACTCGGAGACTGGCAGGCCTTGGCCCCCCAGTCCTGGTCTCAGGCAGAAGCCTTGCAGAGCTCTCCTTCTCACACAGCCTGACTTTCTGCTTGACAGTTGAAAATTTCGAGGGCCTTGAGCACCCATTCCTATAGTCCATTTCCAGAAACCAAATGTGAATCAGGGTCTGAGTCTTTGAAATTTGTGTTGGGGGTTCTGTTTCCTTTTGAAGTGCACACTCCTCTGTCCCGCCCTTCCTCCAGAAAGCAGTCTGTCACAGCAGGAGTGACTCCAAAATGAAAACCTCACAGCACCAGCCATGGGAGTGACTAGAGGTTCAAATCTGAATGGCAGGCACAGTGATATGTGCATCAAAAGGTCACTCCACGTCCCCAGCCCTACTCTTTATGATTCTTGTTAGAACTGGCATCTTTTGGCAGGGTATCCCCCAACTTTTTGCCTTCTGACCTCTTGTTTTTGACTATATGGTGAAGTTCATTTTTGATGGCTTTAGGACTCTGTGCACTTGTTCACTGTTGACCAATGCTAAAGTGCATGTGCTCTGTGTCTAAAATGTAATGGCATTTGGTTTCTCCATGATTGGCATATTTGATTTACTAATAAGTCCCTAGTACATTTCACCACATGTGCACAAGGCCTGTAAATCAAATGCTACAAGCGGGCCTGCAGCACTGGTTGTGCCACCCACATGAGTGGCAATTCAGACCATCTCAGGCCTGCCACTACAGAGCCTTTTGTATGCATTTTAAACTGCCTTTTCGACTTGGCAAGTTCACCTACTTTCCAGACGCAAACCTTCCATTTTATTACATAAAAATCACACCTAAGGTAGACCCTAGGTAGCCCCATGGGCAGGTTGCAGTGTATTTAAAAGAACGGGCATGTACTTTAGAATTTTACATGTTCTGATAGTGAAAAACGGCTACATTTGTTTTTCACTACGGCAAGGCCCTTCTCTCACATAGGTTAGCATTGGAGGTGCCTTGTAACGCTTTACAAGTTTTACTTCCAATTGGGAAAAGATACGAAGAGTAGGTTTGGTGTTTCTGGAGTCACAATTTAAAAATACATCTTTTAGTGAAGTTGGTTTTTAAATTGCAGGTCTAAAAATGCCACTTTTTAAAAGTTTTCAAAAAACAGAGCTCTACACTTGCGCTCCTTTACTGTCGCACTGCTGAAAGAGGGGAACAACTCTCTCAATTGTATAAAGTTCATCCAGGTAAACCACAGTACTCATAGTTATCGTAATATATAATCCTCCATTATTCCTGGCTTATGTCATCGTATTCTTCACCACAACGGAGACAGTGAGATCCAATCCATAATCTTTATTAAACATTTCCAATACCTGCTGTATGCCATTCTAGGCTTTATACAACAGTACGTACGAATTGGTGTCCATATGAAATATGCACAACATGTCCCAATGCATTTCGAGCCGTGTGGGCTCTTCGTCAGGGGAATGTAAAACATATAAAATGAACAGTGTAACTCCAGCGCAAGTGTAGAGCTCTGGGGCATATTAGCAAGGGCACTATTGCCGCTTTAGCGGCACTTTTTGCCGCTTTAGCGGCAATATTTATATCGCCCTATCAGCAAACTGTCTCTAACAGCAGTTAGCGACAGTTTGCGGGCATTAGCGCCCGTTTTTTTACCGCTTTGCATGTCAGCGATATTTATCGCTAATGACATGCAAAGTGGGCGTTCCCGACGAACAAACCTGGGAAACACTCGCTAACAGGCCTATCGCCTATTAGCAAGGTGGCCATGGCCCCAGTTAGCGACGTGAAAAGTCGCGCTAACCGGGGTCATCGCCATTTATTTAACACCTGCAATTAGCAGGTGTTAGCCATACCTAACATGGGGGTGGATTATGCTGATACGACCACAGGGTCGTATCAGCAAGGTGTTCTCCCTTCTCCATGCAACATCGCTGGTTTTTCAGCGATGTTGGCTCATTCTCCCGCTATCGCTGGAATATTCATTGCCATAGCGCTAATCGTTGCTAATACAGCGTTAGCGTGGCGATATATTCCAGCGATAGCCGGCGATAAAAAAAATCACGCTAAGCAGGGTTAGCGATGATTATCGCCTCTTCTTGCTAATATGCCCCTCTGTTTTTTGAATACTTAGTAGTATTTGTGATTTGGGCGAGCCGCAATTACTGTTCGCACGCACTTTCTAGTCAAGTTTGCAAGTTACCTCGTATTAAGGGAAGGAGTGCATCCTCATCATTTTTTTCTACTCAGAATTTTCGCCTCAACGAGTTTTGCACCCTACTGATTGAGCATTTACAGAATAAAAGTGGATAACATTATAAGATAGAGTTCATCACCACGGAGACAGCGTAAATATGAAGACGGCTGTAAATCATCTGGACATAGAATTTGGATAGGTTTCATTGGGCAATTTGGAATGTCTTATATTTTAGTTCTTTCATGTTTTTGATGTATTCTTTTATGTACTGTTTCAATCAAAGCACAGTATATTAGTTGTGCGTCTTAAAAGCATAGTCATTTAATTTTATTATTGTGATGTAGTATCGCATGTTACCTTGTTTAGTGCCATGTTTGGGGTGAACATAGATGCATTTGGTATTTAATTCATTTGTTCATGGGGTCACGCATTAGTTAACAGTGCCGTTTTGTTAGTACGGCGGGTAGGAAGTGTATTATGGGAATTAGAGTTCGGAGGGAACGTTGTTCATGAGTAGGTTTTGATTATGTTGGATAAGTGGGTGGGGCAAAACGTCACGTGGGGAGCTAATGAGTACGCCTGTTTGGTATTTAAATGAATGTGAGGGAAGAGCATACGATTGTATCATTATGTATGCATGAGGACGTCATTTCGTGGAGTGAAGCCAAATTAGGTGAGATTGGTGCGGGCGGTTAAATAATGAGGGGCAGTATGAAGCTGTGAGGGTGGCATGAATGCGGTTTGGAACGTGTGTAAATATGGGGATTAGCATGTTGTTTAACAGTGAAGGATCAGGTGTAGGAGTAGGAGTGTTTACCATGAAGGAGGGTAGCTATGAAGGAGCTTGGAGAGAAGGGAGAGGAATTGGGTGGAGGATGTATGGAGTAACGGGGAGTATGGGGTTTTGGATTTATTGGTTGCCAGTTTGTAATTCGTGATCGTGAGCGCGTGGACTAATTTTGAGAGATTAGGTGGAAGAGTGTGTGTGTTGCGCGTGGATTAATATTGAGAGATTAGTTGGAAGAGTGTGTGTGTTACGAAGGAAGGAGGGAGTTTATGGATGAGAGGGTAGTTAGACAGAGAGGAATGGGGTTTCTTTGAGTATGCAGAGTTGAGCCTTTGAAGTTAGGGGCACGAAGGTTTTTACGGTATGGTTGTGTAGTTTAATAGGGCAATTGTATGTTCGGGCAGGGGAGCAGAGATGGGTTGAATTAATGAGTACCACTGAAGTGGACAATGGGAGGGTGTTTTAATACACTTTTGATTTGAATGAAAAGAATCACTGCAGCTTTTTCGACATTTCATATGTGTTACAATGAATTGGATGAGTTACACTGTTCATTTTATATGTTTTAGATTCCCCTGACGAAGAGCCCACACGGCTCGAAATGCATTGGGACATGTTGTGCATATTTCATATGGACACCAATTCATACGTACTGTTGTATAAAGCCTAGAATGGCATACAGCATGTATTGGAAATGTTTAATAAAGATTATGGATTGGATCTCACTGTCTCCGTTGTGGTGAAGAATACGATGACATAAGCCAGGAATAATGGAGGATTATATATTACGATAACTATGAGTACTGTTGTTTACCTGGATGAACTTTATACAATTGAGGGAGTTGTTCCCCTCTCTCAGCAGTGCGACAGTAAAGGAGCGCAAGTGTGGAGCTCTGTTTTTTGAATACTTTGTAGTATTTGTGGTTTGGGCGAGCCGCAATTACTGTTCGCACGCACTTTCTAGTCAAGTTTGCAAGTTACCTCGTATTAGGGGAAGGAGTGCATCCTCATCATTTTTTTCTACTTTTTGAAAGTTGGCATTTTCTTACTTTAACTATTCTGTGACTCTGCCTTCCCTGGAATGCACGTCTGGGTTGGGTGACAGCTGGGCTTTGTGCATTCCCTCTAGACAGTCACATACAAAGTGATCTGAGTTGTGCCCTGCATATCGTTATGGCCCATCACCAGGCTGTTGGGTCTTCCTGAACTAGAGTGAGAGGGCGGAGCTGACAATTGCACCGGAATACTGTTGTGCCTGTCCCCATACAAAGAGCTGCATACCCTCCCTGTAGTGTGTCTGGAGCCAGGAAGGGCAGGGTTTTGTGCACTACAAAGACCTTTGTTTGAAGTCTCCCTACTTCAAATGCTAAAATGAGAATAAGTACTCTACCTTTGACACCATTTACTCAGAATACTTCAGGACTGAAGACATTCTCCCAGGAAGAAGAGCTGCTGTGCTGCCAGGAGGGAAGGGACTTCCACTTTGCTGCTTGCTTTGCTGTGTTGGCCTGCTGCCTGCTGCTTCTTGCCTAGGAGTAAGAGGACTGGACTTTACTCTCTACATCCTGCATTTCTAAAGGTTCTCTAAGGGCTTGTTTGGGCTTGCCTCCTGTTTCTGAAGTCTCAGGGATATCAACGACTTCACCTGCATCTTCCTACTAGCACCAGGGCTCCTCTCTTGTGAGTCCTGCTCTGCCAAGTGATGCCAAATCCAATACTGGGGCCCTGGAAGTGATTGTTTGGTGCTGTAGCCCAAGAAACCAATGCATCAGCACTAACACATCATTCGGGACTGGCGCATTCCCTGCGAAATTGACGTATTGCTGCTGCCTGCACCAAAATCATGGACACCGCTCACCGGGTGAGTGATGCAACGACTTTGACTTACAACACAGCCGCGACTTTGCCGATGCAGTGCTCCGAATCACCGCTGCTGCGTGAGTCTCAGGGAATGCATCTCCGCCCCATTCACAACTCTGTGACCCATTCCTGGCACCGCGCGGCTTCGCGCCAATGCATCGCCTTCAGCCCAGCGGTTTGACATTGACACCTCAGAACCGATGCACAGCACTCTTGACATCAACGCATCAACAACTTTTCCTGACTTCGGAACCAACGAATTACCTGCAACAGCGACTCATCACCTCAGTTTCTCAATGCATTGTCCCCGAGCATCGATGCATCCCAGGTACTGTCAGCAGGTCTGCATGACTCCTGTATCCAGCCCGCGCTCCATCGCAGTCGACTGAACTTTTAAATTTGCCCCAGTCAGGCGCTACTAGATAGCCCCGGTTGGAGCTAGTGACTTCTGAGCACTGCATTTTGAGTTAATCTTGCAAAATTCATATCTTGACTTGTGCATGTTGGATTGATGTTGTTTTAATCTTGTTTTACTGAGATAAATATTGGCTACTTTTCTAAGCTAGTGTGGAGTACTTTTGTGGTGTTTTCACTGTGTTACTTTGTGTGTGTGCATATGTACTTTACACATTGCATATTTAGTTTAGCCTGACTGCTCTGTGCCACGTTACCTGGGGGAGCACAGGTAAACTTTCAGTGTGTACTACACTGCCCTGACTAGGATTGTGGTTCCTGCTTGGACAGGGTGCATACCTCTGTCAACCAGAATCTGAAGTTCTAACAATATTCTCACCAACCCCATATCCTTTGTGAGATGTACCTAGGCCCTTTTAATGTGACTTTTCCCTGAATCAAAGGGCACCCTTTGAAGTGTACTGAAGAGCCTGGCTCTCCTTCCTCCAGTGTGTGTGTCTCACCCAGCCCTCAGCAATCCGCAAATCTGTCTGGGGGGATTCTTCTTTTTCCTCATACTTCTCAGGCAGCCCTGGGTCACCCAAAATGGAACCCAGAGTTTTCCTTGTATTGCATCATTCACAGGCATACATGCAACCAGCACACATGTGCAACCACATGCGCACTGCACAGCACTACATACTAAATTGATGTTATCCAAGTGTGAATTGAGGACACAGCAGCTGAACTTTACGTGCGTGAGCACGTAGGCCTCACTCAAGTGACACAGGTAAAAAAGACTGTTTACTCCAAACTGATCACTACCCAGTATGCTTCCATCACTGGGCTCATGTTACTTAACTCCTAACAAAGACAGTAGACTTTCACCACTATGAGGGTAGTGCTTTGGGCGCCTCTCTAGGTCTAACAAGTCCGCAATTTGTGAGATAGGCAGATGTCATGGTGCACATGCATAAGCCATGTTCGTCCATGACAACAAAAATCAGCACCAGGGATCCAAACATTGTTGTAGATGGGGCACTCAGGGCAGGTGTGCACGTCTGTCATCATGAGAGGGACGTTTCTGTCCCAACAATGCGGATTGCATCTTTTCCTTCAAATTACACATTGTGGTTCACATGTTCAATGCCGTGCATGGGAGGGACCAAAGTCCCTCAAATGTCTGAAACTATCCTTGGGTTCAGCTCAAATGGCAGCTGAAACTTGCTGCCAAGCTTGCTGATAAGACTTCCATCTCATCCAGATGGTCTCTCAAGCCAATGGGATGATGGGGGTGAGGGTAGGGGTAGGGAAGGCCAGGTTCAGTCATTTGGTGCTGTGCTGGTGAACCAGCACCTCTGCATCATCAGCACCAGGATGGTACCATGAAGGGTGATGGGGCATTGTTTCAGCAACAACGTTTTCAATTCTCATCAGTATTACCTCTCATCCCAGTTATGATGACTAGTGTGTGGTGGTATTCTTGTAGAAAGGTGATTATAGACCATTCAACACTAGTCCAAGTAGCACCTGCAGTCCTGATGGTTTTGTTCAGTGTTCACATAAATCTTTCCACAAGCCCATTAGCCTGCGGCCAATGAGGAATTACTTTGATGTGCTTGATATGGGACATGGGAAGATAGTGTTTAAGGTTTTGTGGAAACCTGTCTGCTCTTCACAAAAACTCAATTACCTAGAATTCCCTGCTTCATCTCCACCCCTGCATGCCAAGGATGGGTGGGGGAATTCAGCACACCTGTGCTGGCAGCTGCTAGCCTGCTCACACCTGATACATGTGATCAATGTGAGCTCTTTTATGTCCCAGTCCCATTTAGCCCAGCGTTGGTCACTGTAGCAGTGTTGTTTGGCTGATTCCTTTTTTCCTGAGCTTTTGCTATCCTTGTTTCCAGAGTTCCTGAGATATAGTTATCCCTTGTGTCCTGTTCCTGAGCTGCGTCTAATTCCTTTGTTCCTGAACTTACACTGCCTGCACTGCTACCTTGATTTATAAGCCAAACCTTTTTTGTGCACCCTTGATCTCTTTCTTCTCCTTTATTTTCCCTGTGCCTGCTTTCTTTCCCTTCCCTCCAGTTTCTGGTTTGCTACCATCCTTTTCCTGCTGTCTTAGCTTCTCGTTTCCATATGTGGTTGTTGCTTGCTTTCTGCCAAGTGTGTGTCCTTTCCTTTCCCTTCTTTCCAGTTAAGCACTCCTCCTTGCTAGCTCCTTGTCTGTTGTGGCGTGTATTTAGTTCTACACCCTTTCTGTTACTGCCTTGCGTGTTCCAGTTTAATCGGCAGGATCCCTGGGCAGAACTGACAATCTAGGTGGTGTTTCTTGTCCATGGTGTGTCTGGTCTTTGAGTTACTTGTATAACAGCACCATAGGTAACAGCTCCACAGACCCTGCCTTTGCATGTATATCCTATATGAGGGTTTTTGCAGTTAGTTGCCGTAACAGCAATTGTGGGTGAGGAACTTACTGAGCTTCATTTTTACTGTCTGGAGCTCCCGAGTGCTTTATACCTCATTCCCTTTATTGTTAATATTGTTATATATAAATTTCTTGCAGGCCCGTCCTGGGTGTTGGTTAGTCTGTATGCCAAGTTGCCCCTTGAGTGTCTGTCCTTCTTTAGCTATGACCATCTTGTTCCCTTGTGCAGAGCTTTCACTTTGGATCCCTTTTCGCCTCTGACTCTCTGTGTGATCTTGGGCGGCTCTGTATTCAATATTGTGCTTACTTCTTCTACCCTGCCACCAGCCCTTGCCAGAGTTCCTGAGATTTGAGGCCTTTTACTGCTGATGTCCCAATGTACGACTTACTATGGGTCTTGAGGTGGTGGGTCAAGTACCTCTTCAGCACTTGACTCTCAGTAGTAGCGTGGATCGAGCAGTCCAAGTCATCTTGGGGGAGAGGGAGAGATGTAGAGGGGTGAACACAGGCTCACAACTCAAAAACATTCAATAGCAGCAACAAATGACTGCCCAGTCAAATACTTGTTCTTTTGAACAAAATAGGATTTATATATGCACACAAAATAAAATAAAGCATACACAAACAATATACACTCTCCCTGGTGGTTGGGCTCTAGTGTTTGACAGGTAGGTCCATGAGTCCCACTTCCCTCTCACAAATGGTAGTGGTTATTCCATATTCACTATGGACAACATTCAGCTTAAGCCCCACTAGTATTCAGAGTCTTAGGAGTCCCACACAAAGTCCAAAGTGTGCCAGCACCCAAAGAGCTATGAGACAGAACAAGTTCCCCTGGTGCATTCAGGCCTCACGATCAGTCTTACCTGCTCATGCATTGGTTGCACCACCAGAGTTTCCGAGAGCATTTCCCTCTTGGCCATTGTGGAGGGCTGCAGCAGCAGCTGACAGTGAGCAGCACTTGCAGCTCTGCAAGGGGAGGGGTTGGGTATCGACAGTGCTTCCTCAGGTGAGACAGTAAGCTCATCTGAACCTTCTCACAAGTAGGAGGGGATGACAGCTTGGGTTCCGATTCTCAGTTAGAGCTCGGGCACACGCAGCTCACCGCAGCATCCTCTCCTTTTGAAAATTGAGGAACTAGGCAATGTTCCTTGTTCTTCATGATAGCCACCTCTGGCATATGGGCTTATGGGATTCACTTCGCACACGGGTGATGGACCGATTGGCACAGCAGTAATTTCCTCTTTACTGTGGCCCCCTCTGGCATACGGGGTCACCGACTTCAATCCGCACATGGCCCATGGCCCAATCGGCACGGCAGTCATGCAATCTTCACAGCAGCCCCCTCTGGCATATGGGGTCGTTAACTTCACTCTGCACATGGGCAGCAGCTCCATTGGTGCAACCATAACTAACTTAATGGCAGCCCCCTTTGGCATACGGGGTTGCCGACTTGAATCTGCACATGGGTGACAACCAATTCAGTGCGGCAGCTGTCTCCTCACACCTCACTACATGAATCCAAACACCAGGATCCCCCACTGGATCTCACTCACTCCAACACTCTCCTCTTCCTCCTAGCGCACAGTGGTCATGACAAGCAGACATGCACTGGTGCTCCAGGCTCTAGGCGTAGATAATCTTGGATGCCCTGAGTGATGTCACCTCACCCAACTCGGAGACTGGCAGGCGTTGGCCCCCCAGTCCAGGTCTCAGGCAGAAGCCTTGCAGAGCTCTCCTTCTCACACAGCCTGACTTTCTGCTTGACAGATGAACATTTCGCGGGCCTTGGGCACCCATTCCTATAGTCCATTTCCAGAAACCAAATGTGAATCAGGGTCTGAGTCTTTGAAGTTTGTGTTGGGGGTTCTGTTTCCTTTTGAAGTGCACACTCCTCTGTCCCGCCCTTCCTCCAGGTAAACATTGTTGTAGATGGGGCACTCAGGGCAGGTGTGCACGTCTGTCATCATGAGAGGGACATTTCTGTCCCAACAATGAGGATTGCATCTTTTCCTTCAAATGACACATTGTGGATCACATGTTCAATGCCTTGCATGGGAGGGACCAATGTCCCTTAAATGTCTGAAACTACCCTTGGGTTCAGCTCAAATGGCAGCTGAAGCTTGCTGCCAAGCTTGCTGATAAGACTTTCATCTCATCCAGATGGTCTTTCAAGCCAATGGGATGATGGGGGTGAGGGTAGGGGTAGGGAGGGCCAGGTTCGGTCATTTGGTGCTGTGCTGGTGAACCAGCACCTCTGCATCATCAGCACAAGGATTATACCATGAAGGGTGATGGGGCATTGTTTCAGCAAACAACTTACTCAATTCTCATCAGTATTACCTCTTACCCAGTTATGATGACTAGTGTGTGGTGGTATTCTTGCAGAAAGGTGATTATAGACCATTCATCACTAGTCCAAGCAGCACCTGCAGTCCTGATGGTTTTGTTCAGTGTTCACACAAATCTTTCCGCAAGCCCATTAGCCTGCAGTCAATGATGAATTACTTTGATGTGCTTGATATGGGACATGGGAAAATAGTGTGTAAGTTGTCGACCTTTACTAGGTGGCCAAATATCAGTTTATCAGGCAATGTGCGGCCATCAATTTCTCAATATCAGGATTACCTCTTCTGCACAAATCTTAAGAATGTCCTCAACTTTGGAATAGTTTGTCTGCCAGAAAATGGCACCCCTCCAGAAGGCCCCTAAAGTCAGCAATGACCCCCATGTGTAGGCCTGACAGAAAGTCCTAAATGATGATAGGAGCCATAAGGTCAGGGGTGCCAGAGGCTTGAAAAATGGTAGACTTTCATACCAGGGTTTCCACTTACCTATTGAGACAGAGAGATCATACTTTGCTCTGAAACCAAGTCCTCATTCTCACCTTTAATGGTGTTCAGCATGTGGTTGCCTTTACAGGCCACACATTGTGCAGGGAGATACAATGTTGCTCAGTAGTCCTGGATTGGGGTGATTAAACGTTCATAAGCTTTCAGAAGTTGATGTCACAGACCACTGCAACTCCCATTTAAAAGCAGAAATCATCATAGGTTGCTGAGATGATCTTTTGAAATAAGATGGGAAGAGGTGAGGAGCCTTCTGCTACTTCTCTCACATATTCTTGTGTCTTCGGCATGTCCTACTCATCTCATAATGGCTGTTCAGGGATGAAGAGAAAGACAGTCAGCAGGGTTGCAAGCATCTGGCTTATAGACTGCTTGGAATGCTACTGCTAGAGCTGAAGTATTCACTTTTTGTTGCCCTGGGGGTGGATTGGATGTTAGTCCCTCAAATTGAGATACAAGTCTGTAGTGACTTGGGACAATTGCCCACACCAATAAAAAGTTTTTTTTTTTAAAAAGCCTTCAGATTGCCATTGCTTGCTTCTTAATGTGAAAATGATGTTGTTCAGTGTAGGTCTTAGGTGGTTTGGGGAGGCAGTTGCTGGTCCTCAGTCCATTCCCAAAGAATGTAAGTCATTACAGTTCATGTAGTAGGCCTGTGAGTTTGGATATATTCCTGTAAAATATCCAATAACTATTCACAATACCATGCACCGTAGCACCATGGCGAGGGGAGCAACTGGCTTGACTTCAACTTTGGATGGGTCAAAGGGAACCCCATAGCTGATAGGATGCCAAGCTGTACTGAACAAAGTCTGTGATTGATTTGAGAAACTAATACTTGTTTTTATGAAGAGTGAGTCCACTGTCCTCCATTCTTTTTATTATCACTCAAACCCTGGCATCGTGCCCCTCTATAGTGAAGGATGTGGACTAGGATGTCGTCACTCACATTGACCAACAATTCATGCTCAGAGTTCTGGAACACTACCACTGCACTGGTTATCCCAAAGTTCATGCAATTGTAGTGGCAGAGGATAACATGGATTGAAAAGGGCGTGATATTTGAAATTCAGATGTGAGTAGAAAGAAGTGGCAATTTGATTCAAGGTCGGTTTTAGATAATCACTGCACTCCATTCACTTCTGACACCAGGATGTCACTGTAGATGTAAGGTGGCACTTCATTTTGATGACAGTATTGGATAGACACAGGCTAACTGTAGGACTTGGCCTTTTTGGCTAAAGTTCCCTAAACTTTTTGCTTTCCCCCTAGACCGTTTTCCTGACATAGAGTTGCCAATTTAGATGCTTTGGGTACTTTGCCACTGCTAATCAGTGTCAAAGTACAAGGGTTCCCTGTGTAAAGTGTAATGGTAATTGGTTGGCCATGATTGGTATGTTTGCCTTACTAGTAAAGTCCCTAGTGATGTGCACTGTGTGTACCAGGGCTAGTAATGCAAAGGTGCGCGGAGAAGGGAACTCAGGCCTGCAGTGTAGGGCCTGCGCGCAGTTTGCTAAGTTAGCATGTTGTCCTGACAAGTGCAACCACTTGTCAGGCCTTACTTTCCCTTTTGCATACACAGTGGGCACCCCTGTGGTAGGTCCCAGGTAACCCCTGGGCAGGGTGCAGTGTAAGTAAAAGGCAGGACATATACTGAGGTATGTGTTATATCCTGACAGTGAAAAACACTCCATTTAGTTTTTCACTGGTGAAAGGCCATCCTGCCCATAGGACAGAATGGGGGAGGCTGGGTATTGTGTTTGTTAGCCTAGTTTCCCATAAGTTTAAAATGGAGAGGTGAAGTTTAGTATGTATGAACTCACAGTGTCATAACACATCTTTCTTTGAAAGTGGTTTTGTCACTGTGTGTTCAGAAACCACTCTTTTAGAAAGTGGCTGAGTTTTGTGCTTTAAGCATTTCTGTGTGTCTCTGCTGAATGTGGATTGACTGTCTGGATCTGAGGGGGGAGAGGAGCTGGGGGAGGTCTTGACCCAGGGAGGGGTTGAGATGGCACCAGGCTGACCTGCATCTGGAGAGTAGGCGGAGGAGAAGCCCCGGGAGGTGAAGAGGCCTGGGTTGCGGCTATAAAACAATTGACCCATCTCCTGCTGAGTGATTAAGGATCCAGACCCCCAGTATCGAAGGGAGAAAGATGACACTGGGAGGGAGACACCCAGAACTGATTTAGGCAGGGGTCAGGGACCCCTGAGCACAACGAACTTCAAAGACATTTAGGGGTATAACTATGAGAGCTGAGACCCCTGAACGTTGGAATAGAAATGGATTGAGACTGAAAAGGCTTGGACCCATTTCGTGGTCAAGAGGAACCTCTGCTAAGGAAGGAACAACTGAAGAGACTGCTGGGAAGGACCGACCCTTGCTTCGTGATCTGGGGCTGGTCTGCAGTTTGCAGTTTTGACCAAGCAAGAGGCTGTTGGGACTGTGCTTTGTGCACTGGGTCCCCCTGCTTGAAGAAGACTGTGCTTTGTGCTGTTTCTTGTTACCCCAAGGGCCCGAGGTGAGTTAGCTCCCTGTTTGGAAACACAGGAACATAAAAGTTTCCGGAGAAGTTTCAAGCGACGCAGTGGGCGCGTGTTGTGGCAGCTTGAGACCCTCGGAAGGTGTGCCCTGTGATCTTGGACACACGGAGGAGAAGTGAGACTCGGACGCGCTGGGTGCGTGTCGTGGTGCATAGGAGGCGTTGGGGAAGAGCGCCTGGTCAACGTGTGCATCGAAGGTGAAGTGAGTCTCGGACGCGCTGGGTGCGTGTCGTGGTGCACCGCAGGCGTTGGTGAAGAGCGCCTGGTCAGCGTGTGCATCGGAGGTGACGTGAGACTCGGACGCGCTGGGTGCGTGTCGTGGTGCACCATAGGCGCTGGTGAAGCGCGCCTGGTCAGCGGGTGCATCGGAGGTGAAGGGAGTCTCAGACGCGTAGGGTGCGTGTCGTGGTGCACAGGAGGCGTTGGTGAGGAGCGCCTGGTCAACGTGTGCATCGGAAGTGGAGTGAGTCTCGGACGTGCAGGGTGCATGTTGGGGTGCACCGGAGGCGCTGGTGAAGAGCGCCTGGTCATCGAGTGCACTGGAGGAGAAGTGAGGCTCGGACACGGTGAGCGTTTCGGGGTGCGGCCGAAGGCGTTGGTGAAGAGCGTCTGGATATCGGGGCACCAGAGTTGGAGTAAGTCTCAGTGAAGCAGTGTGCGTGCTGTGGTGCAACCTGGGACTGTGGAGGTGATCGGCTGATCATCGTGTGCACCAAAAGAAAGTGAGTCTCTGCAGCGTGGTGTGCGTGACTTGGTGCCAACTGAGACCGTAGGAAGGAGTGCCTGGTGAACGTGCACTCGGAGTCGGCGTGTAGTCCCATCAGCGTTGTGTGTGTGTGTGGCTTTGTGCCAGAGGAGACCCGGAGGGTGCTGTGGTGAACGTGCACCCGGAGTAACATAATCTCAGAGGCGTGGGGTACGTGTGCCCTGCGGCTGCCTGAGGCCTTCCTAACAGTTGCGGCCCTGACCGGCAGCCCCGGAGGAGCTGAGCTGCCAGGCCGAGCCGCTGAGGCCCATTGAGAAAGTTTTGCACGGAAGGCCCAGTTCGCTGAAGGAGGAGAGGAGAGTGGGGTTGCGCCCCCTGGTAATGTGGATCACTGCATGGGCGGGGTGCGGGCTCGGAGGGACACTCTCTCGGCCTCTCAGTCCTTCTGGCGACGTGAGCCTTTGCTTCGGCTCAGATTGGGGCCCGTACTGACCAAAGGAGTGGCAGTACTGGGGCCAGAGTGAGAAGCTGTACTTTATGTCATCGTTGATACATGTGGGGGGCAACTGTTATCGAAGAGGCTGACTGCTGTAATACACATTGCCAATATTGCTGCTAACGAACTGCCGGACTGTCTTATGACGCCTGACATTATTTCTGCATAACGAAGTACACGATTGTAGCGCTACGCATTGCATTATTTCTCCATTGCAAAGTACAGCATTGTAGCAGCCCGCATTGCATTATTTCTTCATTGCAAAGTACATGATTGTAGCTACGCATTGCATTATTCTTTAATTGCAAAGTACATGATTGTTGCGGTGTGCATTGCATTATTTCTTCATCGCAAAGTACGTGATTGGGGTGTGACGCATTGCATTATTCCTTCATTGCACAGTACATGATTGTAGCGGTACACATTGCATGATTTCTCCCATTGCAAGGTACCGGGGTGTATCGTTACGCATTGCATTATTTCTCCTTTG
The DNA here is from genome assembly GCA_963921515.1 of Calotriton arnoldi. Lineage (NCBI taxonomy): Eukaryota > Metazoa > Chordata > Amphibia > Caudata > Salamandridae > Calotriton > Calotriton arnoldi. The sequence continues at coordinate 1,359,792 of CAWUFW010001141.1, forward strand.
CCCAGCACAGGATTGTATCGTTACGCAGCACACTATTGTTTGTCCATTGCAACGTGTGTGATTCTAGCATTGCATTCTGAAAGCGGTGGTTGGGATTTGAACCTACCAGCCAGCCGGAATGAATATTACCCTTTATTATATGTTGGTTTTTGTATCATGTGGTCTGATCGTATATCTTTTTATATAAAGTTTATACTCGTTTTATCAAACTCGTGTGGAGTCCATTTGTGGTGTCACCAGTGGGTTGCTGTGAGTGTGGTTGCACATACTGTACACTCGTGCCTTGGAGATAGGCCTGGCTGCTCGTGCCAAGCTACTAAGGGGGTGAGCAGGGCTATCTCAAACGGTGTCCTTACTTGGCCTAACGTTGAGTGAGGAGTCCCGGGTCTCGCATTTGGTGACAGTGGTGCGGGACTGGGACTCCGGCTTCCAACACTAACCTACTGATTAATATCACCTGGTTGCTTTTTTTTCCGTGTGAATCCGATGATGGAGAACCAAATTGTGGGCTCTTCCATTGTTTTTAATAGTGTGTGTCACTTTGAGCTTGGTGAATTCATTTAACACTTTCTTGCACATGTTTAAGGGTATATACATATGGTGCTGGGCAACACCGTTTTACAACTTTATTTCTTTCCCTTTTAAGTGTCCTATATCTGTGAACAAAGAGTGGGAGTCCTTCAGCATTTCCGCAACTTCCCGCACAGGGATCAACATTAGTCTTTCTTCCATGCAGCAGCTGAGCCTTTGCTCTTGATGATTACTTCTGCTCTCATTAATTGGTCATCAAAGGTGGTGTCCATTATTAGCACTCTGTACAGAGGAAGTTGAGATTGCTTTCTTTACGCAAATATTTGGTCATGTTAGATTTGATGAAGGCAACTGTATTAATGAGTGCTTTGAGTTGGTGGCCTTGAATGCTGTGATTTGGGACGTACATTGTAACACCATAGACTGTGTGCACTGCCCACTGATGTGTTTTCTAGATTCCTTAAGATCACACCCCAGAATTTTGATTTTCCTGACCCCTTGACACTAAAGAGAAAGGACCTGATTTAGAGTTTGGAACATGGTTAGTACTCAGGACGAGGGAGTAAAACATTCTGTTACTCTGATGAAGTACCAGTACTTGGAATTTAGAGATGTTCACTTTCAGAGTGGACATCTCTAATCATTGGCAGGACTCACCTTCATGGCTATTCCTTTCAATGAGTTAAAACTTTCATGGATGGCTACATCAAACATGACGCGGCCAGGCAAACTTTGAAATTGTTTTTGTTTCTTAAAAAACAAGATCCCACACTGGCATTTTGTTTTTGAAAAAACAAAAACTAATGTTGAATGGCTAAACCTCCAATGGACATTACTCCATCAGATCGTTGGAGAAGTATGTCAATGACGGGGTCAAAGTAGAGTTCGTTGCTGACATACGTTAGGTCCACCCAACAGTTAATCAGGCAGGCGGACCTTCATTTTGGTGGAGGGGGTACTTTTGTCACTCTTGCAATACAAAACTCTATTTTGCCATTATGTCAACCCAAGACAGAAAACCAGTTGGACTGCAACCACCCCACAACCCAGTGAGCAATATCTGAGTGAGATATATTTCAGGTAACAGTTAATTCTATGAGATATCACAAAGTTAGTAGAACCACATCCTTCTTTCATTATGAAAAAGCACACCCAAGAGGAGTGGGAAACAATGGAATTATTTTAAAGATTTATTTAAAAATCCAAATCCTATGCTCGTGCACATGATATCGATTGTAACTATGATACATACAAACAGAACAGTAGCTGCAATGTGTGCTAAAAGGCACCCTCATTTCTTTTCTCACTAAGCTAATTTCAGCACAAAAAAGAAGGCTTAATTTGAGTTTCATATGGTTCATGTCCTCATACCTGTATGAACAATTAGGTTTTATGTTCGATATAATAGCAAGGTCTGCTACTCTCATCTGCGCTTGTAGCCGGGCTGATAAGCTCAGCAAATGAAGGTGGCTGAACCCCACACATAACACATGAAAGAGAGGAGGAGATAAGCCACCGTACACCCTCCTAGGGAGAGAACGTTACCACAAAAAGTACAGCAGCTGCAGTTAGAAAAGACAATTAGTATTCTTGCCTGAAGACAAACAACCAAAAGTTCCACTCTGACTGTCACAGAAAACCTGTGTGAGTGCTGAAGGGAGGAAAGGTCATCTTAATGGAAGAGGAAGCCTCACACACAAAATTGTGTCATGCTTGAACATCGGCAACCTCTCCCCACCCTGGAAGGACGGTACCTCCTGGGCGGACTCTACCTCCTGTTGGACATGGCGCAGGAGGGAGTCTGCATTCTGAGCACACATAGGAAGAGGAAAATGCCTCTTAGGATTGTTTTTTGTGCAGGAAGGTGACCCTTCCTGCACAAAAACAATCCTGCATGCAACGGAGGCATCCTAGATCCGTCCTGCAAAAACGGCACCAGCGCAGGGAGAAAGGACAGGAATGCACTGTATTGCATAAATACGATGTATTCCTGTCCATTCACTTTGGCGCAGGACAGCGCAGCAACTGCTGCGCTTCCCTATGCCAAAATCCCATAAATGAAGGCCCAAGTCCTTAAGCAGCTATAAACCTTAACTTGATCAGTTGGTATCAGAGCAATACAGAAGTCTTCACATAACATTTACGCTAAGAACTCTTTCGGTTCTGTGCTTAATTTGTAAAATAATAAGTGCCAGGGCCCTGACCTGGAGGCCACTGCAGCTTACACCACCCCTTACCCCGTCATCACTGCCAAAACAACTACTAACCATCTCTCTCACCTGCAAGTGTGACAGTTCAGAATTTTCCAGGTCCCCAAAACTAAAGGAATGGCTGGTGAGGCAGGTATTAGTAATTATTTATTTATATTTTATTTATAAACAACCATTGTTCTGCTCAATTCTAAATTAGATGAGCAGTGCCACCATGTGTCAGACTGTCATAAGTGCGGTGTTGACAATTAAGTGCTGGTGTGAAGCACTGGAAAACAATTAAGTGCCAGTGCTGAGCATCAGAAACACTGGCTCAAATTAAGCACTGTACCGGTTCTATCTACTTTATGTGAAAGAAACGGTTCACCACTATAGACTGCTCAGAATACTCTATCTGTGAAATATGTGGCCGAAAGACATTAACCCCTTCCATGCTTATGACGAGCTGGACTCGTCATGGCACACAGTGGTCGTGTGCTCATGACGAGTCCAGCTCGTCATAAGACCCACCTACGGGGGAAGCGCTGGCGCTCACCCCGTGGGAATGCGATCGTTGTTTTTTTGGGGGGAAGGGCTTCCCCTGCCTCCCCCCGCACCCCCCCCCATCAATGACGTCAGCGCGCGAGGCGCGCTGACATCATTGGGGGTTTCCCTTTCTTCCCCGACGCGCTGGAAGCCATTTGCTTCCAGCGCGTCGGGGAAATCAGGTGAGTTTTGGCTCCGGGGAGGGGGGGTTTGAAACAAAAGAGGCATCAAGGGAAAGGAAAGGGTTTTCCTTTCCCCCCGATGCCTCTTTTGTGCATTCCTGCTGCACGATCATGCGATCGTGCAGCAGGAATGCCCACTAGACACCAGGGAATTTTTTTTTTTTAAATGTTAATGAAAATACTGTTTGGGGAGCGGCCCCTTGGGCAAGGGTCACTCCCCTTTGGGGGCCATATGTTTTTGTGCTCTGCCCCCTGGGGGGAGCAGTTTTTCATATTGTACCCACTAGACCACCAGGGAGAAACGGTGGGGAGTGGCCCCTTGGGCAAGGGTCACTCCCCTTTGGGGGCTTTGTTTGTGGCCGATCGGCCAAATGATAGTGCCCTTTATTTTTTTTTATTTTTTTAATGAATGCCTTTTTATATAGCGTGAACTTTACCCGAAGGTGTTAGAGCACTTCACAATAGGACAGTAACATTACATGAGGAGAAGGTTACAAGTGAGCATAATACAAAAGGAAGCGTTACATTACATGAGGAAAAAGTGACAATTGTGCAAATAACAAAACAAACAAGATACAAAAAGAGGTATGCGTTACAAGAGGAAAAAGTGACAGGTGTGCATGATACATGAGATACAAAATACAAATAGAGGTATAATACTGCAATAAGTGGCAGTCACTCAGAACACACTGGGAAGGCACTTCTATAGGCATGGAGTACAGAATTTCCTATAGTGGAAGAACTTCCTTGAGGGAGTTGAGAGGGCGTGAATTAAACAGGAGACTTAAAATGAAGGGTACACAAACATAAAATCCAACACAGCACGCAAGGGTGAGGAATGTACAGGAAAAAGTACAAATTTACAATGAAGAGCGAACTTCCTAGAGGGGGCTGAGAGTGAAAGTATTAGTTCAGAAAGTGTCTTTGGAAGAGAAGAGATTTGAGGTCAGCTTTGAAGATCCGGGTAGAGGAGGTGGCACGGAGCAATGGGGGAAGCGAGTTCCAGATTCTCACCGCATTTCCTGAGAAGGATTGCGCCATCGATCTTTCCCTTTTGAAGACGGGGGGGGGGGCTCAAGCAGAAGCTTTTCCGCATTGCGAGAAGGGCGAGAGCCACCGGACAATTTCAATGTATTTGCCAGGTAACGAGGGGAGGAGGTGTGTAAGGCTTTGTGTGTGATGCAGGCAGTTTTGTAAATAGATCTTGCCTCGATCGGAAGCCATCGAAGAGAGGACAGGATAGGAGTGACGTGGTCGCTTCGTTTAGACCCTGAAATGAAGCGAGCTGCTGAATGGAGGATGGATTTGAGAGGGGAGAGGTGGGATTTGGGTAGGCCCGTCAGAAGAGAATTGCAATAATCCAGTCTTGAGAGAACCAGAGATTGTACCAAGGTTTTTAAGTCTTTCTCCGGGAAGAACTGACGGATCCCCCATAGAAGGCGCAACTGGTAACGTGCGTTCTTAGCAATAGAGTTGATGTGGGAGATTAGGTTGAGTCTTTTGTCAAGAATGACACCTAGTGATTTAGCGCTGTCGACAATGATGGGTTTGTTGTTGAGTAGGTTCAGCTGATCCATCCAAGATTGAACAGGAGGAGGTGAGAGAGAGGTAGAGAGGAGGAGGAATTCAGTTTTGGCGGGATTCAGAATGAGTTGGTGATCTAACATCCAGTTGTGAATAGAGTTGAGAGTAGAGTTGAGTAGTGAGAGATCGTGTGCAGAAGATACCTTAAGGTATCTTCCCACTAGTCCACCAGGCATTTATTTGTGGAGAGTGACCCCTTGGGCAAGGGTCCCTCTCCTTTGGGGGCAATATTTGTGGCTGTGTCTGCCCCCAGGAGGGCAGATCGCCATGTTTTTTTTAAAAATTGGGCCCACTAGACCACCAGGGATTTGTTTGAGGGGAGTGGCCCCTTGGGCAAGGGTTGCTCCCCTTTGGGGAGCATTAATTTGGCAGTTTCTGCCATCCTGAGGAGCAGATTGGCTGATTTGTTTTTTTGTAGGTCCACTAGGCCACCAGGGGTTTTTTATGTTGGGGAGTGGCCCCTTGGGCAAGGGTCGCTCCCCTTTATGGGAGGATGATTGTGGCCATTTCTGCCCTCTTTGGGTGGCAGAATAGCAGTATGTTTTTAGGCCCATCTGCCCCCATGGAGGGCAGAAGCCAGTAGACACCAGGTTTTTTTTTAACTTTTGTGTTGGGGAGTGGCCAAAAGGGCAAGGGTTGCTCCCCTTTTACGGGGATGAATATTGTATTTATACTCTTTGGCCCACCTACCCCTTAGCTTGGCTGGTGGATTGTGTGTGGACTGGTTCATTATTTGCATTTTATGATTGTAATGTTGTTTTTCTCCTTTTTATTCTAGTGTAAAGCTTTTGATTCCTGTTTGCGGTTTCGGCAGTGGTTGTTCTGCAGTTTTGAGTAATTGCATTTATTTGGTAAGAAAAATATTTTTGTTGTGTGTACTCCAAATGAGTATTATTGTCATGCATGAATGCATTTTTTTGTAAGTGGTATCATAATGGCAGCATATTTGTTAGTGTTCAGAGCATGAAATTCTTTGCGATGTTTTGCAATGTCTTATGTGTAATTTTTTTATTCTTCTTTTTAGTGGGATATTGTTGATCTTCACTGTGTCTGTGCAGAGTAGGTGGTGGTGAGTCTGGCTGCTTCTGTCACGTGAGTGGTATAGTGTTGGAGTATATAGGTCTTTGTGATAAAGCTACATTTTGTTTATTTCTTTTTTACAAAGGGTTTGTTGTTGTTGACTTGTTTGACAAGTAACCTTTATTAGTAAGCATTATGGCTAGCCGTAGAATGACTGCTCAGCAGGTGGTTGGTTTGCTTCTTGAGTCTTCCTCTGAGCAGGATTATGAGACTGACAGTGCGTCTGAGGGAGAGGAGGGAGGGGAAGATTCAGGCAGTGAGTTTTCTCTCCACATGGAATCATCGGATGATGAAGGTACTCTCAGTGCAGATGAAGGTACTCTCGGTGTGGATGAATCTACTCTCAGTGCGGATGAAGTGCCTGTTTTAGAGGAGGATACTACTGTGCCGATGGTGCAAGAGGCATCTGGATTGCAGCCTGGGGCTGCTAGGCTTCCTACTGGAAGTGCTGGACTCTGGGTTGATCCAAACATGGTGCAGCCGGTGTTGCCTGCCTTTAGTGGTTATGCAGGGTGTAGAGTGGATTGTGAACATTATTTGCCTACACAGTATTTTCAGTTGTTTATGGATGATGAATTTTTGGGTGAGATTGTTGAGCAGACTAATTTGTATGCTGAACAGTTTTTGAGGGACAACAGTGCCAGACTTAGGCCCCATTCTAGAGCTACCCGGTGGAGTCCCACAAATCTGGAAGAGATGAAGAAGTTTTTGGGTTTGACTTTTTTGATGGGTTTGATAAGGAAGCCGTCCATGGGTTCATATTGGTCTACCAGTCCCTTGATGGCAACGGCCATATTTCCTGCAGTTATGACTCGTGATCGGTATTTACTTTTGCTTCGGATGCTGCATTTTGTTGATAATGGTTTGGCGTTGCCACGAGATCACCCTGAATGTGACCGTCTTTTTAAGATTCGGCCTGTTCTTGATCACTTTGTAGATCGATTTTCAGAGATCTATACTCCAGGGAAAGAAATATCTATTGATGAGTCTTTGGTCCTGTTCAAGGGCTGTTTGGTTTTTAGGCAGTACATTCCTAGCAAGCGGGCACGCTATGGAATTAAGCTGTATATGTTGTCTGAGAGTAGGACAGGATATGTTTTTAATTTGCGTGTGTACACTGGTAGGGATTCCACTATTGACCCCCTGGTTGTCCGTCCACTTTTGGAGTTTCAGAGAAAATTGTGTGGGATCTTGCTAGAGGACTGTTTAACAGAGGCCACCATTTGTACCTTGATAACTTCTACACTGCTGTGCAATTGTTTAAGGAATTGTTCAAAGTGGACACTTTTGCTTGTGGCACAATCCGCTCTAACCGTAAAGGTTATCCAAAAGAGCTTGTTTGCAAAAAACTTCAGAGGGGACAGTGCAGTTCCTTGCGTAGTGATGAACTACTAGCTGTGAAATTTGTGGACAGGAGGGATGTGTACATGCTGACTACCATCCATGATGAGAGTACTTCACCTGTGGCTGTTTGGGGTCAGATTGCTGAAGTGCGCAAACCTGTGTGCATTTTAGACTACAATAAGCACATGGGTGGTGTTGATAGAGTAGATCAGAGGTTGGAACCTTACACTGCTATTCGTAAGGCTTACATTTGGTATAAGAAGTTGGCCATCCATCTCTTCAGTTTAGCAACTTTCAATGCTTTTGTTGTGTTCAAGGAGTGTTCTCCTGCGTCAAAGTTGACTTTTGTTCAGTTTCAGCAGTCTGTCATAGGCAGCCTTGTTGTTGTGGAACAGGCAAGTGTTCCTAGAGTTGGAGTGGTGGAGGATGTGGCTCGATTGAAAGATCGCCACTTTCCTGATCACATTACTCCTACACCCTCAAAAGACTTTCCCACTAGGAGATGTAGAGTCTGTTGGTGAAGAGGTACGCGGAAGGAGACTCGTATGTACTGCCCTGAGTGTCCTTCTAACCCTGGGCTGTGTGTGCCTGCTTGTTATAGAGCATACCACAAGCAAAATAATTATTGGGAGCAACCATGAGTGGTAAAGTGAACTGCATGGTCTGTAATGTTTAAGAATTGTTGTTCTGTTTCAAGGTTGGCATTAGTGCAATGTATTTAGTTTCTGATTTTGTGTTAGTAGATTTGTATCTATTTGCAATTTGTTTGTGTTTTCTTTTTTGTATAAAAAAATCCTAAATGTGATGGTGGTGTGTGTAGGCTGGTGCTTGGCTGGCGGTGTGCGTGGAGTGGCGCTTGGCTGGCGGTGTGCGTGGAGTGGCTCTTGGCTGGCGGTGTGCGTGGAGTGGCGCTTGGCTGGCAGTGTGCGTGGACTGGCGCTCGGCTGGCGGTGTGTGAGTAGTGACTTGCTGCTGGTCACTACACACACTGCTAGCCGAGCGACACTCCACGCAATCCATCAGCTTGTGTGGTTGCTGTGTTAGGAATGTGGGCGTGTGAAAGTGATGGGCCCTTGAATGGCGCTGTCTACTGGTGTGAGTGTTGTAATGTGATGGGCCCGCGGCTGGTGGTGTGAATGGTTTTGTATGTGTCACACGTATGAAAGGTGTATGAATGGCCTGTAAAGAGGTTGGTGCCTTGTCGTGGCTTTACAGCTCACGAGCTGTGAGTCAATGGTTCAGTTTCTCGTCCTTTCAATTATTAACAGTGCATTTCATTTTTGTGAAATCACTTGTTAATACAATTGTATATACTGAACCATCACTCACCCTCGTGCCAAATCCAACCAGTATGTGTGTGTGCTTGAGGATTAGATGGCTGTGCAGTAATATTTTTTTTGTCTTTCTCAAGCAGGGTGTACCTTGTCCCTTTTTGTGAATGTTGTAATGTGTTTGTTTCGTGCCTGGTGGTGTGAATGGTCTTGTGTGTATCACGTATGAAAGGTGTGTGAATGGCCTGTAAAGCGGTTGGGGCCTTGACGTGGCTTTACAGCTCACGAGCTGCGAGTCACTGGTTCAGTTTTTTGTCCTTTCAATTATTGACAGTGCATTTCATTTTTGTGAAAATCTCTTGTTAATAAAATTGTATATACTGAACCATCACTTGCCCTCGTGCCAATCCAACCAGTATGTGTGTGTGCTTGAGGAATAGATGGCTGTGCAGTAATCTTTGTCTTTTTAGTCTGTCTGCCAAGGTGTACATTCCGTCTAAGAATAACCTACCAACTGTAGATATTGTCGTAAACGAAACACCCATGGGAGTACATGGTGATATCTCTCTTGTGGATCACAACAAGTTATGTTACCCACAATGTCCTGCAAACCTCAAAATGTCTGTCACATTTTCCTTGCAATATTGTGCACAACGTATTGAGGGGACCTCAAAATGGCCTTTCACAAAACGACCTGGTTTTGCAAGGGGAGTCCCATGACGTTTTGGCCTGGGGCTCGGCGGCCACCTAGGGAAACCTACCAAACCCACACATTTCTGAAAAGTAGACACCCGGGGGATTCCAGGGAGGTATGGCTTGCGTGGATCCCCCAACGTTTTCTTACCCAGAATCCCCTGCAAACCTGACATTTTGCTGAAAAAAAATCACTTTTTTTGATAGGCAATTTTGATGTCGCCTCACTACGTTTTGGGCCTTTGCCTGTCGCGGGTACTTGGGCCTCCCACACAAGTGAGGCACCAATTTTATCGGGAGACCTGGGGGAACGCTGGGTGGTAGGAAATTTGTGTGAGGCCAGTGATGCCACACTTTCCCACACAAAAATGTGTGAAAAAAGTGATTTTTTCAGCTAAAATTGAGGTTCGCAGGGGATTCTGGGTAAGGAAACGTTGGGGGATCCACGCAAGCCATACCTCCCTGGAAGCCCCCGGGTGTCTACTTTGCAGAAATGTGTGGGTTTGGTAGGTTTCCCTAGATGGCCGCCGAGCACGGGGCCAAAAACCCAGGTGACCCCCCTTGCAAAACCAGGTGGTTTTGAGATAGGCAATTTTGATGTCGCCTCACTACGTTTTGGGCCCTTGCCTGTCGCGGGTACTTGGGCCTCCCACACAAGTGAGGCACCATTTTTATCGGGAGAGCTGGGGGAACGCTGGGTGGTAGGAAATTTGTGTGAGGCCAGTGATGCCACACTTTCCCACATAAAAATGTGTGAAAAAAGTGATTTTTTCAGCTAAAATTGAGGTTTGCAGGGGATTCTGTGTAAGGAAACGTTGGGGGATCCACGCAAGCCATACCTCCCTGGAAGCCCCCGGGTGTCTACTTTTCTGAAATGTGTGTGTTTGGTAGGTTTCCCTAGGTGCCGGCAGAGCTAGGGTTCACAAACTACAGCTAGGCACTTTGGCAAAAAAGGGTCATTTTTCACTGCGAAATTGAGGTGTGACCACCTTGCGTTTTGCACCGTTTCCTGTCGCGGGCACTAGGCCGACCCACACAAGTGAGGTACCATTTTTCTTGTAAGACTTTGGGGAACGCGGGGTGGGCGGAAATCTGTGGATCCACGCAGATTCCAGAACTTTCCACCACAGAAATGTGGGGAAAATGTGTTTTTTTGACAATTTTTTAGGTTTGCAGGGGATTCTGGGTAACAGAACCTGGTGGGAGGCAGTCAAGTCACCCAATCCTGGATTCCCCTGGTTGTCTAGTTTTCAAAAATGTATAGGTTTGCTAGGTTTCTCTAGGTGCCGGCAGAGGTAGGGTTCAAAAACTACAGCTAGGCACTTTGCCAAAAAAGGGTCATTTTTCACTGCAAAATTGAGGTGTGACCACGTTGCGTTTTGCGCCGTTTCCTGTCGCGGGCACGAGGCCGACCCACACAAGTGAGGTACCATTTTTCTCGGAAGACTTTGGGGAACGCGGGGTGGGTGGAAATTTGTGGATCCTCGCAGATTCCAGAACTTTCCACCACAGAAATGTGGGGAAAATGTGTTTTTTTGGATAATTTTTTAGGTTTGCAAGGGATTCTGGGTAACAGAACCTGGTGGGAGGCAGTCAAGTCATCCAATCCTGGATTCCCCTGGGTGTCTAGTTTTAAAAAATGTATAGGTTTGCTGGGTTTCCCTAGGTGCCGGCAGAGCTAGGGTTCAAAAACTACAGCTAGGCACTTTGCCAAAAAAGGGTCATTTTTCTCTGCGAAATTGAGGTGTGACCACGTTGCGTCTTGCGCCGTTTCCTGTCGCAGGCACTAGGCCGACCCACACAAGTGAGGTACCATTTTTCTCGTAAGACTTTGGGGAACGCGGGGTGGGCGGAAATTTGTGGATCCACGCAGATTCCAGAACTTTCCACCACAGAAATGTGGGGAAAATGTGGTTTTTTGGACAATTGTTTAGGTTTGCAAGGGATTCTGGGTAACAGAACCTGGTGGGAGGCAGTCAAGTCACCCCATCCTGGATTCCCCTGGGTGTCTAGTTTTCAAAAATGTATAGTTTTGCTAGGTTTCCCTAAGTGCCGGCAGAGCTAGGGTTCAAAAACTACACCTAGGCACTTTGCCAACAAAGGGTCATTTTTCACAGCGAAATTGAGGTGTGACCACATTGCGTTTTGTGCCGTTTCCTGTCGCAGGCACTAGGCCGACCCACACAAGTGAGGTACCATTTTTCTCGTAAGACTTTGGGGAACGCGGGTTGAGTGGAAAATTGTGGATCCACGCAGATTCCAGAACTTTCCACCACAGAAATGTGGGGAAAATCTGTTTTGTTTGACAATTTTTTAGGTTTGCAAGGGATTCTGGGTAACAGAACCTGGTGGGAGGCAGTCAAGTCACCCCATTCTGGATTCCCTTGGGTGTCTAGTTTTCAAAAATGTATAGGTTTGCTAGGTTTCCTTAGGTGCCGGCAGAGCTAGGGTTAAAGAACTACAGCTAGGCACTTTGCCAAAAAAGGGTCATTTTTCACTGCGAAATTGAGGTGTGACCACATTGCGTTTTGTGCCGTTTCCTGTCGCAGGCACTAGGCCGACCCACACAAGTGAGGTACCATTTTTCTCGTAAGACTTTGGGGAACGCGGGTTGAGTGGAAAATTGTGGATCCACGCAGATTCCAGAACTTTCCACCACAGAAATGTGGGGAAAATCAGTTTTTTTGGACAATTTTTTAGGTTTGCAAGGGATTCTGGGTAACAGAACCTGGTGGGAGGCAGTCAAGTCACCCCATTCTGGATTCCCTTGGGTGTCTAGTTTTCAAAAATGTATAGGTTTGCTAGGTTTCCCTAGGTGCCGGCAGAGCTAGGGTTAAAAACTACAGCTAGGCACTTTGCCAAAAAAGGGTCATTTTTCACTGCGAAATTGAGGTGTGACCACATTGCGTTTTGTGCCGTTTCCTGTCGCAGGCACTAGGCCGACCCACACAAGTGAGGTACCATTTTTCTCATAAGACTTTGGGGAACGCGGGGTGGGTGGAAATTTGTGGATCCACGCAGATTCCAGAACTTTCCACCACAGAAATGTGGGGAAAATGTGTTTTTTTACAATTCTTTAGGTTTGCGAGGGATTCTGGGTAACAGAATCTGGTGGGAGGCAGTCAAGTCACCCCATCCTGGATTCCGCTGGGTGTCTAGTTTTCAAAAATGTATAGCTTTGCTAGGTTTCCCTAGGTTCCGGCAGAGCTAGGGTTAAAAAACTACAGCTAGGCACTTTGCCAAAAAAGGGTCATTTTTCACTGCGAAATTGAGGTGTGACCACGTTGCGTTTTGCGCAGTTTCCTGTCGCAGGCACTAGGCCGACCCACACAAGTGAGGTACCATTTTTCTCGTAAGACTTTGGAGAACGCGGGGTGGGTGGAAATTTGTGGATCCACGCAGATTACAGAACTTTCCACCACAGAAATGTGGGGAAAATTTGTTTTTTTTGACAATTGTTTAGGTTTGCGAGGGATTTTGGGAAACAGAACCTGGTGGGAGGCAGTCAAGTCACCCCATCCTGGATTTCCCTGGGTATCTAGTTTCCAAAAATGTATAGGTTTGCTAGGTTTCCCTAGGTGCCGGCAGAGCTAGTGTTCAAAAACTACAGCTAGACACTTCGCAAAAAAAGGGTAAATTTTCATTGTGAAAATGTGGTGTGTTCACGTTGGGTTTTGAGCCATTTCCTGTCGTGGGCACTATGCCTACCCACACAAGTGAGGTACCATTTTTATCGGGAGACTTAGGGTAATTCAGATTTGTAAAGCAACTGTTATTACCTATTGATTTTTGATGCATTTCTGCCTTCCAAATGAAAGACATTGTGTAAAAAGAAGTCATTTTGAAAAAGACCAATAATTCTCATGCTAGTATGAGTATTCCAAATTTCGAAAATGTGCAAATATGTACTGTTTCTAAACTCTATAATTTGTTCCCATTTCAGAAATACATAGGTGTCTTTCATACCGATTTTTCCATGTATACATTTTCCCACAATAATTGCTATATACCCGGTACATAATAAAAAGCCATTGCAAATTGCTACTCAGTTTTTGACTCTGGGTTCGTCTGGTTCTTGGTGAACCTACAAGTCCTATATATCCCCACAACCAGGAAGGTCCAGCGGATGTAACGGTATATTGCTTTCAAAGAGCTGTCATAATTACAAGAAGTTACAGGTGAAAACGTTGACACAAAAGGCTGTTTTTTTCAACTAATTTTCAATTTTTCCTATATTTAATTGTTAGTTTCTATAAAGAAACCTTGATGGATCTACACAAATGACCCCTTGCTGAATTCAGAATTTTGTCTACTTTTCTAAAATGTATAGCTTTCCAGGATCCATTATTGATTTCACACCCATTTCTACCATTAACTGGAAGGAGGTTGAAAGCACAAAAAATAGCAAAAATAGGCTATGTCCCAGAAAAATGCCAAAACTGTGTAAAAAATGTTAGTTTTCTGACAAAAGTCTGTCGTTCCCTAAAAGCTGGGAAAATGGTGATTTCAGCCCCACAAACCCTTTTTTGATAACATTTGCAGGGAAAAACCCAGACGCTTTCATTTGCAGCCCGTTTTTCCCATTTTTCCCCCCAAATTTTTTTTTGCTGTATTTTGGCTAATTTCTGGGACCCCTCCAGGGGAATCCACAAACCCTGGATACCTTTAGAATCCCCATGATGTTGGAAGAAAAGGACGCAAATTTGGTGTGGATACCTTATGTGGTCAAAAAGTTACAGGGGCTTAAGCGCGCACTACCCCAAATAGCCAAAAAAAGGCTTAGCACAGGGGGGGAAAATGCCTAGCAGCGAAGGGGTTAACATGTTTTATGCTGGTTTGTACCAGATGTTTGTCTTTAAGGAAGCTGTTCCTCCACCCCTACTTCTGGAAGCACAATATAAGATCTTGCAGAGAGGCCATGACTTTTTGATTGAGTGACTCAAGAAAGTAGCATCATACATTATGTTAGCTTGGAATCTACCGAAAAAAGACCCCGGTAGCTTTTATTATTCTTGATTGATGTTTTTATTCTATAATCAACAACTTAGCCATTGGTCTGTTTCTATAGGGATGCATTAAAAAAAAATTGTATGGCTTATTTGCTGAAACAAATAAATATTGATTGATTAAACCGATATTCACTAGGTTTGGAGGACCTTTGTGATTTTTTATGAAGTGTCTTGAACCTGAATTAGTCCCATTGTCCCATCAATGAAAAATAATGAAAAAACTCAGGGGCATATTCTCAAGGACTTATCGCCGAGTTAGTGGCACTTTATCGCAGCCAAAGTGGCGATAAATTTATCGCACTATTCACAAGCTGGTGTTAACAGCCCATAACACCAGTTTACTCGCGATAGCATCCGCAAAAAACATCGCCACAGATGACCCCGGCAACTATCACTAATGAGATGCAGAGTAGGCGTTCCCGTGCAAAAAGCCGCGACAACACCACTCCTCAACATTCTCAACGACCAGCCAGATCCGCGATAAGATCACAAAACATGCGATAAGGTGCGTTAGCAGCAGGAAATTAACACCTGCTCTGACCTGGTGCAAAGTCGGACCACAGCCTGCACCACAAAATGGAGCCCAGCCCAGAGCCACACCTGAAGGGCAAAAGATGCCATGGAGCCACTGATCATGCAGCTCGGAGCCCCAACAGGACCACAACACCCACCGCCACCACCCCCAGGACCCCCCCTCCCCGGGCCCCCGCCCCCCGGCCAAAGACATGCCACATCAACTACACGGAATCATGTACCAAATAATCCGCCTGATGTCGCACAATTACATTTGGTGGCATGCATGTGTCGTCACAAAAATGAGCATCACACATTCACCTTCGATGTAACAAATGAAAATTTATTCAAAGAAACACAGAACAGAAATGAAGACACATGGCGGCTCCCCTCGGGACAATCCATAGGTCACAGCCTGCAAGACAAAAATCATGATGAGAAGGTGTGTCTTGCGCACATCAAAGGACAGAGAGAGAGCGAAGGAGAGAGAGAGAGAAAGAGAGGGAGCGAGAGAAAGACGGACAGAGAGGGGGAGCGAGAGAAAGACGGACAGAGAGGGTGAGCGAGAGAAAGACGGACAGAGAGGGGGAGCGAGAGAAAGACGAACAGAGAGGGGGAGCGAGAGAAAGACGGACAGAGAGGGGGAGCGAGAGAAAGACAGACAGAGAGGGGGAGCGAGAGAAAGACTGACAGAGAGGGGGAGCGAGAGAAAGACGGACAGAGAGGGGGACCGAGAGAAAGACGGACAGAGAGGGGGAGCGAGACACAGATAATAGAAGAGATGGACAGGGAGAGAGAGTGCCGACAATGCGCACCCAGGCCACACTGCCCACCTGCTGATCCGTCATCTGAAACAGAGTCCAGATACATGAATGGCAAAGTATATACAATTGCCCAAGACATCATCGCCTGTCCGCCCCTGCGCACCCAGGCAGATGTACCCCAGCCCCTCCCGCCGCCCAGCGGTGCATGCCCGCCCCTGCGCACCCAGGCCTCACTGCTCACCTTCCGCCCTTGGCGTGTAGCAATGAGGGCCCACCACGTGCCGCTGCAAGACACATGCCCGGGGCCCGCGGACATGGCACCCTCCACATCATGCAGCCCCACTCCGCAGGCCGCCAGGTCTCACATATGATTCTGGGTCTTGATTTCGCCATGGCAGAGGACATACCAGTGCACCCGGCATCATCACAGGCTGCACACCCGCCCTTGAGGTACCACTAACCCTGTGATCCAGGATGCGACGCCACGTGGCGGTAGGCCCGCGCTGCCCGCTGGCTCTGGCCTACACTGCGGTCCAGCAGGGCACACAAATCCTGAGCAGTCCGGACGGCCGGGACGGGGCATCATCGCAGGCTGCACACCCGCTCAGCACTTAAGGTGCCCCTACCTCAGTGCACCCAAAGTAACCATCCCGTGGCGGTGTGCCTGTGCCGGCCGCAATGTATCCGGTGCCACCAAGTCTGTGTCCCAAAGTCATGGACCCTGTATCATTGGGTATCGTGTTGCGGACGCCATCATGTCACCTCCGGTCCTGGGGAATGTGATGTTGCAGGGCCCGAGGCCCTCATGCCTTCATTAACACCACACGGATGCACCCAGATAGAGAGTGGTAATGGCGTCGAGCACGTGCACCCGGCCCTTTTTATTGGCAGGGTCACATGTCCTGTGACGCGTGTGCAGGATGGGTGTGGTGTGGGTGTAAACCAGCCGTGAGGGAGTGGCTGTGGCATGCTGACAACTAGACCTGTGAGCAGCAGATCACTACAGGAAAGACATGGGACATGTAGCGTTGCCGTCCCCCCCTGTGAGCGTAAGCGGAGTGGGCTGGCCTGGCGTATGCCAGTCCAGCGTAAGGGTTTGTAAATGACCCTGGGGCCCTGGGCACGGTTCCGTACTGGGCTGGACAAGAAAGTAACTCATGCGTGTGTCCCTGTTGTTGTGTCAGCACCAGCCAGGCCGCATTGGGCAATGTGTCACCCTGTGACCCCTCTCCTACGACATGAGCCACATGGACGTAAGAGGAGTCCAGTGAGCCTACATTCATCCATACTTCCACACTTGAAAGACCATAGACATGACACATCTGTGTGAATATGAATGTTTAATGCACATTCAGTGGAGTGTTGCATCTGGAGCAGTACAGGGCCATGCAAACCCCACATGACGATGTTGTCCCGTGGAGGGCCAGCCAGGGTCCTTCAGGGAATGACAAGTCCAAAGGAAGAGGAAGAGTTCAGTCCGAAGTCTGATTGCTGTGTCAATGGAGATAAAACAGCATATGGCAGCCCATGTTGAGGTCCAAGGTGAGTGTCGCAGAGTGCATCGGGGGAAAGTGGAAGGTGATGATGCAGAGGGCAGTACCAAGCTGAAGCCGGACCTATGGATGAGATGCATGCTGCTGCGTCCTTCTTACCACGAGGGCAGATTCATCCGCATCTTCGTTCTCTGCTATTTCATGTGGCTCACGTGTGGGTGGTGGTGTTCTGTCTCCAGCACTGTGTGGCAGTGACACATCAGTGTCCGGTGGTGGAAGGTCTGCCGCACTGTGTGGCACTGACACTTCACGGGGCGGAGATGTGGATGCAGGCAGTGGTGGCAGCAGCATGCATCCGCACCAGGCCTTGTGGCAGCAATGCCATGAGGATGGTCCTGAGGTCATTGAGGAACCCAGCTACCTCTCGCTGGTGTGCAGCCGTGACAGCTGCTCGTTCCGCATTCGCCCGCTCCATGGTCTCCATTAACCTCCGCATGTTTCCCAACTCCCGTGTGACATCGCTAGAGCCACTCGGACTGGACAGTTGTACTATTCTCTGAGTCAGGGCTCCAGCAATGTCAGCCATGGTCCGTTGGAGAGCATGGAGCGGACTGTGGGTGTCCGTTAGGGACCGTGAGTGGTCCCTGATGGGACTTAGACACCCACGTATTGCATCTAGTTTGTCTGCCATGCGGTCGAAGCCCACCCGCACCTGTTCAGCCAGATTCTCCTGGCACCCCAAAAAACGGCGTTGGAAGGCCATGAGTTCTCCATGGGGGTCCTGGGAGGCAGCAGTGGTGGTGGGTGCTGCCTGCTGTGTGGTCTGTGCAGGGGGTGGGGTCTCCTCGTAGCAGCTGGGCTGCCCAGCTCCTGGAAGTGGGCTGCGTAGGCTGTCCACGAGCAGTTGGATGGCGTCAGAGTCGAAGCTGTGGTGGTCCTCTTCGTCTCCAGAGAAGAGAGGGTCGGGCTGCTCTGCAGGATGTGTTGATTTTCCCTCTGCAATGTGAAGGGAGATGCAGTTTAACAATGTGTCCACATGTATGTTGTCGCATTGTACATGTTTACATACAAACAGCATGACTGGGTACATTGTGGCTGTTTGGGAGGAGCTGCCTATTTGATGGGGCACAGTGGACATTTCGACAACAGACGTGTGTGTGTTTGTACTTGTACATTATCAACGCACATTTCCCTGCAATGCCAAATGTGATTGGCCAGTGTCTGCACCCAAGCGGCACCAGTTGTGTCTTGTGTTCTGTTGTAGGTGTTTTGCGGATTGTGTCACATCGTTGTCAATGTAGATGTGCTCTGCATGTGATGTGTGTGCTGCATTTTGGGGGAGTCGCCCCTGCAGCTCAGATTTTGCTGCCCCTTATCACTTTCATGAGGTGTGCCTTTGACTTCTGTGCTTGTACAGTGTTGACATGTTGCATACTTGGGTACATTGGTCTCTTGGTGGGAGTTGGTGGTCTGTGGCATGGTTTGTCCGCAGATGTGCTCAACTTAATTGTGCATGTGTGCCATTGTGCCCATCTCCCCCGTCCCCCAGGCCCTGGTCGTTACTCACCCTGTTGCTGTTGTGTCGGGTCCTGTTGAGCAGTGTCCGGGCCCCCAACTCCTGCCACCGTCTCCCCACTGATGACTTTGGACACCATTTCCTCCATGTCGTCCAGCTCCTCCTGTGGCGCTGGGCTCCCACCTCCAGTCTGCATTGCTGCCTTCAGGTTGTTGGCGAGTTTCAGCTTGGTTTTGCGCTTGACATCATTCCAGCGCCTCTTGACCTCCGTCCATTGTCCTCTTCAGCACTCCGACTGCATTCACCTTGTCCACGATGGACTGCCATAGTCCATTTTTTGTTGCCAATGACACAGTGGAGGTGACGAACAGTTGTTGATGGTGTTCTGTCACCTCCGTTATCAGGATCCTGTTTTCCTGCGGACTGAACTTCGTCTTTCTCTTCTTCTTGTCCTTGCCCTTCCCTGACCCCGAAGTCCCAGGATGGTCCTCCGGGGGGCTTGTGGGGTTCGGGTTCTCCTCTGTACTTGCTCCGGCAACGTCCATTGTGCTTCGCTGTTGTTTGACATTTGTTTGTCCGGTTTTTTCTACTTTTATGGTGATTGTTCCCGCCTGACGCGTGTGGATTGCAGGCCTGTAGCTGGGTTTCGCTGATTTTCGTATCGCGATTGATCTCATCGCAGCTTTTTTTGCGTCAGTGTTTCGCATTTTTGCGGCGTGGCGTTGATTTTAGCGTGGTCAGTTGACGCGTTATCTGGGGACTATCGCATGGTACCGCCGTGTTGTGAATACTTGGTTAACATGGCGTAAATTTCCCGCGATAGACTGCGATGTTGAAGGTTGCGTTAAGTTACTTTTACTATGGTTATCACACGTTCTTGAGAATATGCCCCTCAGTTACAATCAGTTGATCTGGTGTTTGTCTCTCATTCACACTATGAGATTAATCTCAGCAACGTCAGCTTGAGCAGGCCACTACTGGTAATAATACTGACCTTTTGGACAACACTCAACGCAAGGTGAAGTGCCTCGTGGCATCAGGTGTGTCAATAGCGCTCAATGCTTCTGTACACATATGAGCGATATTAGAAGGATGGAATGAAAGGCATTCATACATTCAGCACACAACACATTGAACTATCTTTCTTCCCAATCATACAAATGTGTTGTTTTTCCAAATTCCATTTGCAAAAAATAATTACATAACGACATTTACCTTTGTATCAAGGAATAATAGCAGTAGCTGAATTGCCTAGCATCATTCATCGTGGGTTCCTTGAAAGTGGCATACCACCTAGGGGTATTTGCGATGAGCCTTATTTTAGGCGATCTGTTATGATAGACGCTTCAGGCCGATTCACAATAGTAAAGTGAGAGGAAAGTCTAACTTTACGACTTTCGGTATTAACAAAGGGCATTTACGAGTAATGCCCTTTAAGAATACCGAAAGTCGAAAAGTTAGAATTTCGTCTCACTTTAGCTTTGTGAATCGGGCCCTTCATGTTTTGCAACGTTGAGGAGAGGTCCCTTTTTGGAATATCTGCTATGATAGTTGTCCAATCTTTGGTTGTCTGCTTGGGCTAGATTCGCTTTGTAGTTTCGCACAATGGGTATTCCATATTGGACTGTCTTGGAGGATGGCGTGCTATTGTGTTTATCTGATTAAAAATCACTTCCCTTCTTGAGTTATTAAGTGCTAGGTGGGGCATCACATCTTGGACTATCTGCTCTGTGGACATTTTTATTAGAATAGCTGCTTGGATGTGCTTTCTATCTTGAGTGTTCAGCTAGGATGGGTGTTCAGTCTCACTTGTCTGTGATAAACAGGCATTCCATCTTGGGGAGTTCATTATGATGAGCATCTCACAACGGATTATGTGCTTGGATTCGCTTTCTCTCGTGGGTGCATGTATATTTGGGCATCCCGTCCTTGACTATCTTTAGTGACAGGTGTCTTATCTTGTGATTTCTGGGAAGAACGATGTCCCACTGCTATGACTGTCTTTTTATCCTAGGATATAGGCCTTTATGGGCATCCATCATGGTATAAGTGCTAGGGTGGGCTATGCCCCATGTTTCCTGATAAAATGGGCCTCCCATCTTTGACCATCTGGAACGATGGGGACCCCACACTGGAATATCTACTAGAATAAGGTACATCGGACTGCCAGCTAAAATATGCATCCCATTTGTGGCTATTCATTGTAATGGGCATGCCAGCCTAAGCTACCTGCTATGATAGGTCTTAAATATTTCACTAAAGGCTGGGATGGTTGTGCCATCTTGGAGGTTCTCGTATGCAGGAGGTTTCACACATTAGAATATCTACTAGGACTGGCTTACTGTCTTGGGCTTCCGGCTACAATTAGCATTACATTCTGAGCTTTCTACAGTGAAGGGTCCGCCAACATAGGCTGCCTACTGTCATAGATAGCCCCTATTGTACTAACTGCTAGGATTGACACCCAGTCTAGGGTTGACTGTTGGATTAAACTTCAGGGGTAGTGTGGAGACTATTTTTTGGGATTCCAACCAGGGCGGTGGAATGTGGAAGGTTGGGGGTCCAAGAATTCTAGTGAGCGAGGTTGGAAGGCTAAGCATTGGGCGATGTGCTGGTTACTACTTAATGTAATTTACTCAAATAAACTAGTCATTTAACTTTTCAAAAGGCATCCTCATTTCCTTTTATTGGTGACAAGGAGGTCTTGGACCCATTTGACACATCTTTCTGTCGGTGTGGAATCCCTCCAATCTGCTATTGTATCAAACGGATCCTCCCTGGATCAACCTCTGTTTTGTGCTGTCTGCAAATTGAGCACCCCTTGGTGCCTGTCCTTTGGTGTCATCCTGGAGAAGGAAATACTGATGTACGAAAACTTTGTTGAGGAAGCTACGGCATCATGCACCTTGCCCACCATGTGTGTTTGAATAACAGCGTGACACAACCTTGTTGTCAGCCATCTTGGAGCAAGCTCCTTTCTTTGTTCGACATGAATGTGCCTTACATGATGTGGAATGTCACACTGGCCATTTTGGATTGGGTACATAGCCTTACCCTTTTGAACTTTTGTGGCCTCCATTTTGCTTTGGGCAATTTATATCAATTTACTTTGCATTTATTAAATTCTTCCATAAACCTGTTTAGAAAACTTACTAATGCATGGCAATTTGACTCTTTTCTCTCTGCATGCAGCTGTTATTGTGACTATGGAAGGTATGAATACCCTTCTTCCTTTTCTAGTAACACCGGCTTACCTCCTTTAAACTGGATTCAGCGGAAAGAGGTATTTGAGGCATATTTAGATGCCATCAATGGGACTCATTCAGAAATAAAAAGAAAAAAAGCTTTACTCACTCAAAATCTAAGTCTCAAAAGGAAATCTATTTTAATAACATTACCTCTACAAGTAGTAAAGATACAGTTAAATCAGGAGGGCGCAACTGATGAAATGTCAGCAGTTGAAATAGTGGACGAGTATGCTTCATTTATTAAAATGCTTGATAAAAGATTTTCTCCAGCTAGAAATGTGGTATTAGAGAGAGATAAATTCTTACAATGATGACAACAACAAGAAGAATCAATTGATGACTCTGTCTCTGCCTTATGGCAGTTAGTAACAACGTGCAACTATAGCGAATTCAAAGATGAGATAACTTGTTATCAATTAATTGAAAGAATGAGCAGCAACAAGATTCAAGAAAGGGTGTTTTATACAGCAGATCCAAATTTGGAAACAGCAACCACCATTGCAAGAGCAAATAAGAACTCAGATGTGTATTTCAAGGAACTGTCAGCTTCTGTTGATACTGGAACAATTAAGGTGGTGAAAGTACTTCGACCAAAGAATGAAGGCTAGGATGTAAAAAAAAACTATCAAGACTGAACGTCCATGGGAAGGCAAAAAGAACAAGACCAGTAAAGTTACTGAGGCCCATATTTATGAAGCCTTTTCATTGTCCTAGTGTCATCCAAAAAGATGCAAGGACAACTCAGGGGCTTTAGTAATATTTACAAAGCCATGCAAGTCCTGATTTGCATCGCATTGTGTGGCTTTGCAAAAAAACGTAATGCAAGGATGTGTTACATTGTATTTCAACTTGTGAGACACTTCATGGGTGGAGCATGGGCGTCATTCCCAGATATACATAGACTTGAAAACTTCAGAATGCATCAAAATGCTACACCTTCCCAAGTAAAGCATAACGAGGAAAAATATATATTTTTAGCTTTACTATTTTATCTTTCCATGTGTGCTGCATTCTGCATTGCTTGCTGCCCTACGTTGCATGAAAATTGCGTAAATGTCCCCTTGTGTGTTTTAGTTATGCAAGTTTTATTCATGTGGCATCAGCCAAGAATTATCCTGCATTGTTTCAAGCATGTTTTAAGTGTATTTGCAAAGGTCGTTTTGCGAGGCTGTGTTGCAGTGCATACAAATCGGTGGTATCGCAAGTGGAAGAATGTGTGGAATTCAATGATGACAATGATATGGTAATGACTGTTAACAAAGATGAAAAGCTTAGTGAAGTTGCAGAGTGTGCGGATGGTAGTGACGATGCTGTGGTGCTGAAATCTTTTCGAAGAAATTCAGGGGCATATTAGCAAGACCCACGTTAAAATTATCGCCGTTTTAGCGGCAGGAAACTGCCGCTAAAACGGCGATAATGGGCTTGATAATATGCGTTATAGAATTCCAATAGAAGCCCAGGTTAGATGTCCTGCACATCTAACCTGGGCTTCTATTGGAATTCTATAACGCATATTATCAAGCCCATTATCGTCGTTTTAGCGGCAGTTTCCTGCCGCTAAAGCGGCGATAATTTCAATGTGGGTCTTGCTAATATGCCCTCACTGTTTTGCAATGGTGTCGATGTGCATTTGATAGCTGATTCAGGGTCGCTTTTCACTTTGATCATCTCTAAACTCCTTAAGCAGTTCAAATCACCAGAATTTAAAACATCCATCCTGAAAATGTGTGCCTATGGTGGGAAAAAGATAGCGATTGAAGGACATTTCAATAGTTTCTTTGAATTTTAAAGAATAACTGCTCAAGGAATAGGATGTGTGGATAAAGGAGGTTCAAACCTATTGGGTTGGCATGACCAAGGAGAGTTGAGCATGATGTTGGATCCCAATCATCCTGATTGTATGATATCCAGGTCTAAACTTACTCTTGCATGTATGAGTGTTTCCCTAATAAACTAGTTAGAGAATAGCTTTCCAATGGCATTTGCCGAACAATTTGGAAAGTTATAAGGATTTTAAGCAAAATTGTGTTGAAAACAGGTTACACACCGACAGCACATCAAGTTCATAGAGTGGCAATATCTTTAAGAGAGGATTTGCGCAGAGAATTAGACAGGTTTTGCGAGCTGGATGTCATAGAACCTATTGGGAGTTTGGAGTAACTTGCCCCTGTCGTTTTAGCACCTAAAAGTGATAATTCTCTGTGTTTGTGTGGAGATTTGCGAAACCTTGACCAAAGTATTTTGGATGATAGACAACCTCTTCCCAAAATCTTTTTTTTAACACCATTTTTATTGTTTTAAGGCAACACAATCATACACTGTGAAGGTGGGTCAAATATCAAGACATTCATAATTTGTGACATTGCAGTGTTTTCTCGGCTTTCGCATCAGGTTCAAATTTTGTCTATTCGTATTTCACTATAGGTCATGCATCACAAATAGTGCTTGCACCCCCATCCCTGTACAGTATTTCAACAAACCCCTGTTCCCATTTCCCCCTTACCCTACCTCCTGAATTTCCCACATAACATAATATTAAGTATATCTCCCTCCAGTGTGGGCGGCACCCAGGTCGAAAATGAATGAAGTTAAGCCTCATGCAGCGCCTCCGCTGCTTGGTCATCCCTGGGATCTAGATCAATCAGTCAATCAATCAGGGAATTGTGAAGCGCGCTACTCACCCGTGAGGGTCTCAAGGCGCTGGGTGGGGGGAGCAGGGGTGCAGCTCCAGGTCAGTCGAAGAGCCAGGT
Organism: Calotriton arnoldi; assembly: GCA_963921515.1. Taxonomy (NCBI): domain Eukaryota; kingdom Metazoa; phylum Chordata; class Amphibia; order Caudata; family Salamandridae; genus Calotriton; species Calotriton arnoldi. The sequence continues at coordinate 1,384,505 of CAWUFW010001141.1, forward strand.
TTTGAGACTCTTCCTGAAGGTGTGCAGAGTGGGGCGCGTCTTATGTTGATAGGGAGCTCGTTCCAGGTCTTTGCAGTGATGTAGGAGAAGGCTCTTCCACCCGTTCTTGCTCTGCGGATGCGCGGGGTTTCGGCAAGGGCGAGGTCAGCGGATCAGAGGTTTCTCTTGGGTACGTGGAAGGAGATTCTTTCGTTGAGATATTGGGGTACGGTGTTGTGGAGGCATTTGTAGGCGTGGGTGAGTATCTTGAAGGTTACTCTCTTCTCAACTGGGAGCCAGTGGAGGTGTCGCAGGTGTTGGGTGATGTGTTCATGTCGAGGGATGCCGAGGACGAGTCTGGCTGCGGTGTTCTGTATGGTCTGGAGCTTGCGGAGCAGGGATTTGTTGATTCTAGTGTTGAGGGCATTTCCATAGTCCAGTCTGCTGGTTATGAGTGCGTAGGTGACGGTCTTTCTGGATTCAGGGTATCCATTTGAAGGTCTTGCGAAGGATGCGTAGGGTGTTGAAACAGGTGGAGGCGATGGCATTGATCTGTCGGTTCCTGGTGACGAAGGAGTCAAGTATGATGTCGAGGTTCCGGGTGTGGTCCACGGGGGTGTGAGGGCTGCTGAGGGCAATGGGCCACCAGGTGTTGTCTCATGCAGAGGGGGAGGGTCCGAGGACGAGGACTTCTGTCTTCTCCGAGTTGAGCTTCAGGCAGCAGCTGCTCATCCAGGATGCGATGTCATTCATTCCTTCCTGGAAGCTGAGTCTGGTGGTGTGGGGGTCCTTGGTGAGGGAGTGGATGAGCTGGGTGTCGTGGGCGTAGGATACTACGCTGAGTCCATGCTGTCTGACGATGGCGGCGAGGGGGGCCATGTAGATGTTGAAGATCGTGGGCCTGAGCGACGATCCCTGGGGCATTCCGTAGTTGATCTCTGTGGGTTCAGAGAGGAAGTGCATGAGTCTGATTCTTTGGGTTCTGCAGGTGAGGAAGGAGCGGAGCCAGTTGAGGACGGCTCCCTGTTTGCCGGCATCTTGGAGACTGGCGGTGAGAGTGCGGTGGGATATCGTGTTGAAGGCTGCAGAGAGGTCAAGCAGGATCAGGACCGCAGTGTGGCCTTGGTCGAGGAGGGTGCGGATGTCGTCTGTGGCGGCGAGTAGGGCGGTCTCGGTGCTGTGGTTGCTGCGGAATCCGGATTGGGAGGGGTCGAGGATGGAGTTTTCTTCGATGAAGATCAGTGTATATGGAATGTCAGGGGAATCAGCATCAGGTGATTTCAGGCATTCCACAGAGGTATCCCAAGCTCTAGCTTTGTCCACTATACAGCACCCCTCTCTTGCCTCTCAGAGCAGAGTAGCACCTTCATATCCCCTTGACTTTGTCAGGGAACTACTTCCCTCCCTGCGCAGCTCTGCCTGATAGCTGCTGCCCCTGCAAGTCCACTGACCCTTGTTGGATGGTGTTCGAGGCCCTCCTCTACCTGCAGGCTCCCGCCTGCGCCTCATCCATGGTGGTGTAGTAGAGAGCATCTTTGCTCTACTGCTGGTCTGCCTTCTGTCCTTTTGCTTTCTGGCTCTTTTTCTCTTCTGCCTTCTTTGCACTCTTGTTTAACTTTTCTCTTTGTTTTCTTTTTTCTCTTTTTCCCCTCTTTCAGACTTTTTTCACTTTTTCGCTCTCTGTCTTCTGCAATGTGCCCCTGCTGCTGCAGAACCCCCGTGGCCCCACCCCCTTTCAGTGCTGCATTTCCCACTTCCCACCTCCCAGTTGTCCAGCTCCCCTCACACTACTTAATGGCAGCCGCTGCACCAGGAAAGGAACAATTTCACTGACCTTATTAGTGAACTGCTTCCCTCCCTGCGCAGCTCTGCCTGGTAGCTGCTGCCTCTGCAGGTCCACTGACTCTTGTTGGTTGGTGTTCGAGGTCCTCCTCCAACCGCAGGCTCCCATCTGCCTCATCCCTGGTGGCCTAGTGGGTAGCATCTTTACTCTGCTGCTGGTCTGCCTTCTGTACTTTGGCTTTCTGCCTCTTTTTCCCCTCTGCCTTCTTTTCACGCTTGTTTAATTTTTGTCTTTGTTTTCTTTTTTCTCATTTTCCCCCTCTAGCATACTTTTTTCACTTTTCACTCACTGTTTTCTATGCTGTGCCCCTGCTGCTACTCGATCCCCGTGGCCCTGCCCCTTTCCAGCGCCACATTTCCTGCTTTTCGCCTCCCAGCTGTCCAGCCCTCCCCCTCACGCTACTTAATGGCACCTGCTGCATGGCCGCACAGAAGGCACGCCAAATGCAAGCCCGTCTGTGCCTGTCCATGCCTGGACTGCACCCAGCGCAACAGACCCTCGTCCTCAGATTTACCACCGATACAACACCAGCACCCTCCTCGCCCTCAACACCGGACGCAACGCCGCCTGCCACCTCGCGTCGCCGAAGGAAACCCAAAGACCTTTCTCCTGCCGAAACTGGAGCTGCACCGTCTCTCACCTCCGCACTCCAGCACCTCCCGCCACCCATCTGACCCAAAGTGCACTGACCGACTCAGCTGCATCCTCCTCAACATGCGCTCCCTCCACAAACACGCTATGGAAATCTGGGACCTCCTCGGATCCCTCTCCCCTGACATCACCTTCCTCATGGAAACCTGGATGAACCCCAGCTCGGGCCCGGACATCACCACCGCCATCCCCGAAGGCTACAAGATCACCCACAAGGACCACACTGACTGACCAGGAGGAGGCATCGCAATTGTCCACAAGAACTCCTTCCATCTGACCACCCACTCGGACGACCCAACGACAACCATGGAACATCTCCGCTTCCAGGTCCAGACCAACCCCAACACCACCCTCCACAGCACCCTCATCTACAGATCTCCTGGTCTCCATCTGCCTTCACCGACGCATCATCGACTTCATCACACCCCAGGCCCTCACATCTGCCGATTGCATCCTACTCGGCGACCTCAATTTCCACCTGGACAATCCCAATGACCAGAGCACTGCATCCCTTCTGGAGAACCTTGCCAATGTCAGACTCAAGCAGCTAGTACCTCTCCAAACCACACAGCAAGACACAAGTTCGAGCCCATCTTCACCGCCAGCGAAAACATCACCTACCGCCACACCTCCGGACTCCACTGGACCGACCACCACTGCGTTCATTTCGTCTTCACCAACCCTACTGCACCCACCGCCCCTCCTGCTGTAACTGGAACAAGGTCACTGAAGAACATCTCAGCTGAACCACACCGCTGACATCCACAGATGCCAATACCTCAGCACGCAAACTCCACCGATGGATCTCCAACTGTTCTGATGCGCACCCGCTCCTCAAGAAAGCACCCTGCAAACAACACCCCAAGAAAGCCAGTTGGTTCACTGCTGCCCTTCATGAGTCCAGACGCACCTGTAGACGGCTCAAGAAGAGCTAGAGGAACAACAAAATCCCGGAAGCACATGCAGCCTTCAAAGCCGCTGTCACCGCACACTACCCTCGCCTCTAAACTAGGAAGAAAATGACCCTCCAAGACAGGATCAACACCAACGCACACAACAGCAAGGAACTCTTCACCATCGTCAAGGAGTTTGCCAAACCCAACATCAAGACCACAGAAATCCCACCTTCCCAAGACCTCTGCAACAAACTCAGCACCCACTTCCACCACAAGATCAAGTAGATCTACAACAGCTTCGACACCCAAGACCCACCCATCACTCCTGCCATCACCACACTCGACCATGACGATGCCCAAAGGATCTGGCTCAACTGGACCCCGCTCACCACAGATGACACTCTGAAGACCATGAAGAGCATTCACTCCAGAGCACCCTCGGATCTCTGCCCACACCACATCTTCCACAGAGCTACCACCTCCATCGCACCCAAACTACACCGCACCATCAACTGCTCCATCGAATCCACCACCTTCCCCGACAACTGGAAACTTGTTGAGATCAACCCCTCTGCTGAAGAAACCATCCGCCCACCCAACAGACCTCAAAAACCTCAGACCCATCTCCCTGCTTCCCTTCCCAGCCAAGGTCATCAAGAAGGCCAAAAACACCCAACTCTCTGAGTTCATCGAAGTCAACCACATCCTAGACCCGTCACAATCTGGCTTCCAAAGCAACCACAGCACTGAGTCCACCCTCCACCCCACCACAGACGACATTCGCTTCCTCCTCGACTGGGAAGAAACAGCAGCCCTCATCCTCGTGGACCTCTTGTCCGCCTTTGACACCGTCTCCGAAAGCACCCTAAGCACGAGACTCCACGAAGCCGGATTCCACAACAAAGCCCGGGACTGGATCCGTTCCTTCCTCACCGGTAGAACACAGCGAGTCAGACTGCCATCGTTGCTCTCAGAACCCACTGAGATTGGCTGCGGAGTCCCCCGGACTCTTCTCTAAGCCCCACCCTCTTCAACATCTACATGGCCCCACTCGCAGCCATAGTCTGGAACCACAGACTCAACATCGTCTCCTAGACAGATGACACCCAGCTGATCCTCTCCCTCACCAACGAGCCCACAATCACCAGAAACAACTTTCACAACGGGATGAAGGCTGTCGCCACCTGGATGAGAGACAGCTGCCTCAAGCGTAACTCGGACAAGTCCTCATCCTGGGAACCAACAACTCCACTTGGGAAGAATCCTGATGGCCTTCCGTTTTAGGAACCCCCCACACCCACAGATCACATGCGAAACCTCGCCATCATACTGGACTCCTCGCTCACTTTGAACAACCAGATCAACCAGGTCTCCTCATCATGCTTTGCCTGCTTTGAAAGACCTTCAAATGGATCCCCACTGAGGCCAGAAAGACAGTCACCCACACACTTATCAGCAGCAGACTCAACTACGGCAATGCACTCTACGCAGGCATCACCCAGAATCTCCTCAGGAAACTAGAAAACTTTCAGAATGCCACAGCCAGACTGGTCTTCAGCATCCAGCCCCGTAGCCTCATCTCCGAACACCTGCGAGAAATCCATTGGCTCCCAGTCAACAAAAGAATCACCTTCAAGCTCCTCGCACACTTCTACAAAGCCCTCCACGACCCCAGACCAGCATACCTGAACCACCACCTCTCATTTCACACACTTACCAGACACCTTAGCTCCACCCGTCTGACCTTTGCTACTGTCCTTCGGATCATCAAGACCAGGACTGGAGGAAGGTCCTTTTCCTACCTCGCCGCCAGAACCTGAAACACCCTGCCTCTCCACCTCAGGCTATCCCCGTCGCTGACCCAATTCAGGAAGGATCTCAAGACCTGACTCTTCAACTGAACCTCAGCGCCCAGTCGGACCTGCAGCTCCCCCCCTGCACCTTGAGACCCTCACAGGTGAGTAGTTGTGCTTAACAAATATTGATTGATTGAAATCCCACCCACAATAATAGTGTGTTCTTCCATTTGTCTACCCGAGGGCTAGCGGTGGCCTTCTGCTGCATCATGATTTCACGCTTTGCTAGTATTAGAGCAAGGTCCACGAATGCAGTGGTCACTTTATATTTAAGTAGACATGGAAACCCTCCCAGAAGACATGCCAAGGGGTTACAGGGGATCGTTCTGTCAGTGACTTCATTTATACAGGTCACAACTCCGTCCCAGTAATCCCGCAGAGCCGGGCACTCCCAGGCCATATGAATCATCTCTGCTCCCTGATCCCCACACCTGAGGCATGCTACATCCTGTGCTCCAAATGGTCTCATAATTTTACCTGGGGTTGTATATGCTCTGTGTAGGAATTAAAAGTTGATCAATTTAAAGCGCACATTACAGGAGACTTTGGATATCTTAGCTAGTATTGTGGTCTGGTTCAAGTCTTTAATCAAGAGGGCCACATCTTCCTCCCACTGTCGCCTCAGCTCCTCATGAGGCTTGTTGATATCCGCCAGTATCGGTCAGCACAAAAGGATTATAGTAACCCTGGGTGGAGCTGGCGGAGCGGGACTACGCGGAGGTCCACGGAGTTGGGGACAAACTCCGTGGAACTCCGCTCCGCCACCCGCCTCCCACCCCCCCTGTTAAGAATTTATTTAAACTACATTTAAGGTAATAGAGTAAAGACTTACCTTAACTGCGGCGTCCCTGGGCTGCCGTACTCCACTTCATCACCGTCTCAAGGTGATCTGCGCATGCGCGCGCGCCCGCGCATTTCTCGCAAGGAATGCACATGCGCGGGCGCATGCGCAGATCACCTTGAGACGGCATTGAAGAGAAGGACGGCAGCCCGGGGACACCGCAGTTAAGGTAAGTCTTTATTCTTTTACCTTAAATGTAGTTTAAATTAATTCTTAATAAGGGGGGTGGAGGCGGGGGATGGTCAACTCCGCTCAGCTGTGGAGTGTGCGGAGATTTGCCTACTCCGCGTTCTCCGCGGAACGCGGAGTAGGCAAATCTCTGCACACTCCACGGGCGGAGCGGAGCTCTCCGCCCACGGTTAGATTATAGCCCTTCCCCTACCAGTCATTGTGAAGAGTATGCAGCTGCTCTGATGGGCCGGTGGCTCCATCAGCTCATCCCAACAATGTCCTCTAATGGACGTTGTCACCACACGGTGCAGCAGAAACTGTCGTGGGGGAAGATCATAGAGGTCCAATAATTCCTCAAACGATAATAGGTTACAATCTTGAAAGAAATCTCACACACTTGTCATGCCCAGCTCCAACCATTCTGTTACCCCTCTCAGTGCTCCTGTATCGTTCAGTGCTGTTAGGCACTGTAATGGCAAATCAGGTGTGTAAGGAAGGGGAGATCAGGTGTATCGCAGGCAGCACCACCATATATGTTGCACAACTTGTAACTCCCTCAAAAACCCCGATAGGGGGCACCCGGGGGCCATGAGAACGTTCTAGAGCAAAAGGAGCTCAGGAGCTACAACTGGAAGCCCCCGCACCGGATGCAAGTGGTCATGTAGCCATTGGTTGAACTGTTGAAATTGGGCTGCCAGGTAATAGGCCTCAAAATCCAGTGCTGCTAGTTCTCTCTCCGATGTAGGCATTTTCAGCTTGGCCGAGGCTAAACTGGATCTCACTGCTGCCCATATCAATTCTAATAACAGCAAGTTCACCTCTGTAAATGTTTTGTGGGGGATAATAAGGGGCAATGTCGAGAAGTAGTAAAGCAGGCGAGGAAGTGCCACCATCTTCGCGAGTGCTTCCTGTCCACCCACTGACAGAGGTAGAGTCCCTCAGAAGCTCACGTTGGCACGGAGCGCCCGAACCGCAACACCGATATTGCCATCTATGATTTTGCACGTGTCATGATGTTATTTAACTCCCAGGTTTTTCATGCATGAGCTCTCCCATGTTAAACTGCACAGATTGAGTAGGATAGGCATAGTGTTAGTAGGGGGGAATATGAGTGATTTCTGTCAGTTGATGCAGAGGCTTGAATTGACCTTAAACCGCCCCAGTAGTTATATCACCCCGGTAAGGTCCTCTTCCACACTGTTGAGGAAGAGGAGCATATTGTCCACATACAGCACAAATTTATGGGAGATTCCATGCCTCTCCAGGCCCCGATAATGATTCCCCATGCACGTCCCATGGCCAGAGGTTCAACTGCAATGGCGAACAACAACTGTGAGAGAGGTCAACCCTACCTGGTACCTCTCCCCACGACACAGGAGTGGGACACCACTGCACCAGCGCATACACAAACTGTTGGATTAGTGTAGAGCAGGCTGGTCCACTGTGTGAAACCGCCACCTAATCCCATTTTGTGCAGCACGTGGTATAGGTAATTCCAGCTGAGGCTATCAGAAACTTTCTTGATATAAACACAGGTGATCGCAGTATTGTCCTCTCCAGGTCTGGTCATATCCATTATAGAGAGGAGCTGGCGAATATTTAAAGCTGTATTTCGCCCAGGTACAAATCTGCTTTGGTCCTTGTGGATATGCGTAAGCCTATGGGGAGGAGATGAGTCACTAAAATGAGACTTAAGATTTTGTAGTCCATATTTAATATTGACAATGGACAATAGTACTGCACATCTTGAGGAGGTCTACCCGATTTCAGTATTGGGATCACTAGTGCCTCGTTAGTCGTTGACGGGAGTCTGCCCACTTCCCGAGCTGCCTCAAAAAGTGCAGCAAACTTAGGAGCCAGCTCCCCCACATATGTTGCGTAGAATTCTACAGGGAATCCCTAGTACTTTATCTCATACTATGGCCTTGACAGTGGCACAGACCTCGTGGGGGGTCACCAGGCCCCCCCTATTCCTCAGTGGACTCCCTATCAAGGTGGGGTCGCTTTGTGGGGTCTAGAAACTCTACCAGGGCCCATGGTAATGGTGCAGGGAGTGGAGCATACATGGCCGTGTAATGGTCCTTAAAGCTAATGTTAATATCCCTTTTACCATATCGTCTGTCCCTGTTTGAGTCGATTTCAAGTGTCATTGAGTTTCTGGGCACCGGATTTGCCAACCATGCCAACAGGGTGCCCACTTTATCTCGTTCTGCATGCACCCAGGCCATGTATTTATGATAGTGGAAGCAGCGGAGTCTCTCCGTGCAAGCTGCACGTCCCGCTCCTCCCATATTTAGGGCTGTAGGCCTGGCTGCCTAGGGCGTGCCCTTTCCATGTCCCTCACTTTGCCCTCTTGGGCCTCTATCTCCGACAGCTGGGCACGACAGACTCCCACTACTTCGGAAAGGCACCTGCCCCAGATGAGCGCCCGAACGGCATCCCATTTAGTCAGGAGAGAGGCCATTGAATGGGTATTATTATCAAGATGGTCACGAATGGCGTCGCCTAAATTCTGCCGGAATACCGGATCCTCTAAGACCTCTACTTTGAGATGCCAGTCAGGAATCACTGGTCTCTCCCTATGCCAGTCCAATATAAGCATAATCGGATTATGATCAAATATCGTATGACACAAATATTCTGAGTTACCAAACTTTCTCCTGCACTTCAGGGGAGCAGAGGAAAGTGTCCAGCTGGATATGAAGGTCATGCATCCCTGAGAAAAATAAGTAGTCTGTCTCTGCCCCTCCCCGGGTGCATGTGTTGCCAAGAATCAATGAGTCCCCATCGCTGCTGCCAGTCCCAAAAGTCATGTCCTGTTCTTATCAGTGGGGAGTCTCCAAGAGGTGGATAAGAGTGATCCAGTAAAGGGTCAGAGGCTCTATTGTAATCCCCACCTAATAGGTTAGGTTGTATAAGGTGCGGCGCCATTTTCCTGGACAGGTCTGCAAAGAATCCCCCTGCTCTGAGTTTAGTTCATAGAGTCCTACCATAATCAAGTCACGCCCAGCTAGCCTGTCCGACACCAGGACATATTTCCCATTGGGGTCTATGAGTTTGTGTGTTTTTTTAAACGGACCCCTGGGCGGACCCAAATCAGAACAACCCAGGCAAACACAGATTACGTAGTCGCTAATAACTGCCCCCTCCATCTCTTATGTAGTGAATCCCGTTCAGCGCCTGTGATGTGTGTTTCTGGGAGGAGGGCAACATGTGTCCCCCGCCGTTTGAGGTATGCATGGACTTTATATTAAGGGTGGGCAGAGTTGGCGGAGTGGCATTATGCGGAATTCCGCAGAGTTGCCTAAAAACTCAGTGGAATTCCGCTCCGCCCTATGCACGCAGACCTGGAGGGTTCCTGACCCCAGACTGCCATCTGCTTTACCAGCTGAGCTTACCTCTGCCCTCACCCGTGGCAGTGATCCCAGTGTTTCCTCTCCACTTCTTCCTGACTCCTGGCTGGGCCTCGGCGGTGCAGGATTCTTCTTCTCCTCCAGTCCTGAGTTGTAATGAAACCCCTTCACTGCAGGACTCACAAGGACTGTGCATTCGTGTCCATGGAGAGTGGAGACCTGGTCTCCACTCTCCATTCACGCGCATGCACAGTCCTTGCGAGTCCTGCAGCAAAGGGGTTTCATTACAGCCCAGAACTGGAGGAGAAGAAGAATCCTGCACCGCCGAGGATGAGGTGACAGCCCGAGCATGGGGAACATCACGCTGAGATGCAGGTAAGGAGTACTCGGGCAAGAGCGGGCTTGGTTGCTTGGGTTAGGGGTGGGTGGCAGGTGCTAACTTCACCACGTGGCGGAATCAGAGTTTTTCTGCCGAAATTCGTTGAGTTGGCGGAGGTTCGTCACCCTCCCTTACTTTATATCTTTTGGACATGCTATTTAGGCCTCTGACATTGCAGCTAACAAATGTGTAAGTTTAGGGGACACCATAGCAGATCAAAGAGGTAGCATTGCAAGCTAGGTATGTGCAAGTGAGCACCGAGCTTGGTGACGAAATCTATCCACCATTCCCATGTGCATCGGAAGCTGTGAAAGCACAACAAAACAGCCTCAAAAATGTAACAATAACAACCTAGCTCCCAATGCACAGGACAAGAAGTGAGGGCACCGCCATCCAAATTAGCCAACAAGGAGGCAACAGTCGAACATGTCTCATTCTCACAATAGTGGAGAAACGAGGGCACCTTCACTCTGGCACCTCCTGGCATTGCTCCATGCCATCCAGGTAGTACATACCTAGGTTTTTGTTTGTCTTAGCCCAGCAGGCCTATCCCACCCTTATAAATAGCAATTATTTTTAAAGGGCATTTACCCCATACAGGTTGGCAACACTTCCCCAATGGAATAAGCACATCTCACCCAGTTCGACGTCATTCAATCAATTCATCGGCAGTCCCTGGTGTGACATGTGAAAGAGATATGTCTGTATGATGGGAATAGAGGAAGCCATGGTCCGAGTAAGAGTCTCTCATGTCCCCCTCATCCTGCTCCGATGGAGGGCTCGAACCCAGGCCGCTCATGACCACCAGTGCTTCGACTGCCTTTTGGCACTCCTGCAAAGCCTGGTCATAATATGGTATCACAGCCGCTCTCTTCTTCACTTTTTTCCTCGGTGGGCCGCGGAGTCCCTTACTAGTCTCACTGTTGTTGTCCACTTCCCATTGAGGCTGATGGTTTAATCAGTTTCAAACTTGGGTCGGTGATGTAAAAAAGTGCATCACTCCATCATAGGCAACCCTGAGTCGTGCCTGAAATAGCATGGCATAGGTGATGGCATAGGTGATACCTATTGTTTGAAGCCGCTTGTTAGCCTAAGTGAAAGATGGTCGCTGTTTCTGCACTTTCCTTGTCAAATCAGGGAATATAATCAACTTCTTGTTCTCAATAATTATGTCCTCTTTGAGTCTAGCCTGAGTCAAAATATGGTCTCGATCTTTGTAGTGATGGACTTTAGCAGCAACAGCACGAGGGCCAGAGCCTGGCTGGGGAGGGTGAGATGGCCAACGGAGTGCCTGCTCCAGTGTGAAAAATGGTGACAGACCCTCAGGGGCTACTTCCGTATGGAGCCATACTTCAAGGTAGGCATTCATATACACACTCTGCCCCTCAATGTGCTCTGGAACCCCAATTATTCATAGGTTGCTCTGTCAAGCTCTGTTTTTGGTGTCCTCCACTCGTATTTCGAGTGTCTTCATCCTGCGTTCCATCGTGGACATTCGTTCTTTCATAGTAGTGATGTCTGGAGTGACAGTTTCCAAGGTGCACTTGTTGGTAGTGACCCGCTCTGCCAACCTTCTGTGGTTATCTTGTAGCATGTTTAAGTCTGTCACTAAGGCTTCAAATTTAAGTTTGAGCACCTCTCAGGATGCTGCAATAGCGTGCAAGATAGTTTCTAGTGTTGCACCAGTATTTTTGACTGATGAAGAGTGTCTGGGCAAAGTCACGGTGCCTGAGGCTGAGGTGTGAGTACCTTGCGACAGGGATGGATCACTGGTGTCCTTCTTCCTGGTAGTATTGCTCATCATTATGATGGTGGAGGCTCAGTGTGTCAGGTATGAAGATTCTGCTGAGCTGCATACCCGTGTCACAGCTCCTATACCCCTAGAGTGGGGAAAAGCACCACTGTATTACTCGTTGTGATTTGCGCGTGCCCTGGCGCGTAGCAAGCCTCAGTCACAAGGGCAGTGCAGCAGAGGAGTGCGTGCCAGGCCTGGACCCCAGTGCAGACACAGACAAAAGGTGGAGAAGGGGGTCCCCTCAGGGCCAAGGTGTGCATGAACAGAGCTACTAGCTACCCCGCAGTCACATGCACTGCCAGCAGTTAGTGCAAAAGGAACAATTGATGGACGGAATGCTAAACAATGCAAACATTCACCCACTGTCACAAAGAACTGGGTTTAATCCATTGTTCTTTTGCTCACCACGCCATCCCAGTTTGGACCCAGCCATATGCAAATCAGCCTTGACCCTGTTCCTAATGGTAACAGTCCATCCCGAACTGCCAACCAGGTCCTCCCTGGACCAGAAACAAGCATCCTGGGACCGGTTTTGGGGCATCCTCCCTCATCAGCCAGGCTAGCTTGAATCCAGAGGTGCAGTGAGCACAAGACCCACGTCTGAGCATACCCTTCCCACTTAGGGCGACAAATGCAAAAGGAATCAGTCTTCACTCACTGGAGTTAGGCTAGCCTGGCTGATGAGGGGTGTTACCCCAAAACCAGTCCCAGGATGCTTGTTTCCAGTCCAGGGAGGACCTGGCCTGGCAGTTCGGGCTGGACTGTTCCCATCGGGGGCAGGGTCAAGACTGATTTGCATATGGCTGGGTACAAACTGGAATGACATGGGGAGCAAAAAAATGATGGATTTAGGCTCAGATCTCTGTACTCGGGTGAATGTATGACATTGTTCTGCATTCTGTCCATCAATTGTTCTTTTTGCATTTGTCACCCCGAGTGCGATGGGTATGCCCACACGTGGGTCCTGTGCTCTCCATGCCACTGGAGTCAAGCTAGCCTGGCTGATGAGGGGTGTTACCCCGAAACCGGTCCCAGGATGCTTGCTTCCAGTCCAGGGAGGACCTGGCCTGGCAGTTCAGGCTGGACTGTTCCCATAGTGAGCAGGGCAAGACTGATTTGCATATGGCTGGGTTCAAACTGGAATGGCATGGGGAGCAAAAACGTGATGGATTTAGGCCCAGATCTCTGTACTGGGGTGAATGTATGACATTGTTCTGCATTCTGTCCATCAATTGTTCTTTTTGCATTTGTCACCCTGAGTGGGACGGGTATGCCCAGACGTGGGTCCCGTGCTCTCCATGCCACTGGAGTCAAGCTAGCTTGGCTGATGAGGGTTGTTACCCCGAAACCGGGCCCAGGATGCTGGTTTTCAGTCCAGGGAGGACCTGGCCTGGCAGTTCAGGCTGGAATGTTCCCTTAGTGAGCAGGGTCAAGACTGATTTGCATATGGCTGGGTTCAAACTGGAATGGCATGGGGAGAAAAAAAATGATGACTTTAGGCCCAGATCTCTGTACTGGTGTGAATGTATGACATTGTTCTGCATTCTGTCCATCAATTGTTCTTTTTGCATCTGCCAGCAGTTAGTAACAGCTCAAGGATGGGTGAGAGCCCCAGCAGATAATTTCTCCTTCGGCAGTGTCAGCAGTATTACGGTCAGATTGGTGCACCCATGGGGGAGAAGAGAGAAGCAAGAGGCCTCAAACCGCAAGCAGGGTGGTTATTGCAGGTACAGTGTCCCCTGGGCACCTCCAGCACTCCAGGTCAGGGGTCACAAAGCACTCCAGTGCGTCCCGCCCGTGTGCATGCTTCAGGCCAGGCCCGCGCTGATGACACATTAGCACCCCCTTCTTCAGGCCTAGGTTCCCTCAGTTGCCGCCATCCCGTTCTGCCCGTGGGATGCATGTGGGGGGTCCCTGGCAGTCAGACCTCCATGCCTGAGCCCCGCTGCAGCAACAATGTTCACATTTACCTCCGGTGTGCTGCAGTCCCTGTACTCAGGGTTTGTGGAGTGCAGGCCAGACGCGCTGGCAACTGCGCTGGTGCCTGCGTGGCGCTCTGAAGTCACAGCGGTCCTCGATAAGCTGCTGGCAGGTACAGATGCCCCAACTTTTTCCGCTGGGGAAGTGCTGCACCCCTCGATTGTCCCCATGAAGCATATTGCCTGCGCCAGCATCTAAGAAAAATGGGTTGGTTGGGCCCAGTCCCCGGGGTGCTGCAACGCAGCTTTCATCATCTCTATTCTGGCGAAGCGCCAGCCGGGTGGGGGGGAGGGGGGAGGTAGGTCAATGCAGGAAGCTGATCCACAGGGCAGTTGCCATCCCAGCCCGGGTCTCATGCTAAAGATAGCATGCAGGCCCTGTCGTATGCAAGAAGTCTCCGGTTGTGTGCGCCCCTGTTTGTTTGCTCTCCAGCTGTTCCCTGTATGCACCCTGTGGCCCTGCCTATATGTTGTTCTTCCGTGGGGTTGCTGTCGGCGGTTTGTCCCCACAGTCCGGGCCGGCGATGCGGTGTCTGAATTGCCTCAGCTCTATTACCAACAGGGTCTCTGAGAAACCGGCATCCTAGGTCACTGGTTCGCGGCTCGGCACATAGCCCGGTCATTCAAACCGGTAGTTCGTCGTTGGATCATTACTTTTCTTCTTGCGGTGAGTGGGGTAGTGTTAGTGTGACCTCAAGTGCCACCTAGTGTGTGAAAGCTGCCAATGCGCCCAAGGATGTAGTCGGATGGCAGTGCTTCGCCGGGAGTGCTGTAGTTACACGTTCTAGTGCATCTGTGCCAGGCCACGCCCTCAACCGCTTCCCAACATTAATGAGAAGTTAATCACACTGGAGGATGCTTTGGTGTCTACCACTTTAGACATTGCAGCTGCATACCATCAGTGGTCTTGTGTGAAAAATCAAGATATCTTACTTCATTTGTAACTCCTGAGGGAGCGTATTGCTACATTCATATGCAATTTGGATTGACATCTGCTTCATCAGTATTTCAAAGACTTATGAAGTAGATTTTTCCGTATTGTGTTGCCGTTCGATATTTTTCAGGATGACATACTGGTGTTTTGTAATGGCTTTGAGCAACACAACACACAGTTTAAACAAAGTATTGAATATTTTACAAGGTAAAGATTTAACTATCTGGAGTGGTATTTGAGGAATCGGGAGTGGTTATTTGTTACATCATATATCCAGAATTGGAATTAGTCCCAAGGTGAAGTTGTTGAAAGCTATTGAGGAAGTCCCTGTTCCTTCCAACAAGGATCAATTGAGACTCTTCTTGGAATTAGGTGAGTTTTCCCCCTTTTGCTGGCAAATAAAATAATTTAAGGAAGCTACTGAAAAAAGCGATATTATATGAGTGGAGTGTGGATTGTCATTGTACTTTTGATTATAAAACTTTCTAACATAGTATCAGTTAAACCTTTGAAATTATTTGAAACTAAGGATCTTGGTATCATTGTAACTGATGCCAGAAATGTTAGGTTAGGAGCAGTCCTCATGCAAAGAAAAAGTGATGGTAGAGAGGTTGTGGTCACGTCTGCATTAAGAGCTCTCCGTGGAGAAGAACACACCTACTCTACCATTACGAAGGAAGCCCCAGCATTATGGTTGGGAACAATGTATTTTCGTTCATATGTGGGGAGGGTTCCTTTCAGAATTAGAACGGATCACAAGCCTTTAATTGATTTGTTCAGTATGAAGAGAGGTGCCAAGGCTACACCCAGGATTGCTTATTTGGAATGCCTTTGGATAGTTTGGATAAGGAAGTTGTGGAAGAAACGAGACGGTTTGCTTGACTAAACAAATCGCCAATGTGATGAATGGAGCCCTGGATGAGAGTGAATGGAAGGAAGAGTTACAAAGAGGTACTTTGCTCAATAAGGTCATGTCTTGGGTTGTGCAAGGTTGGCTTATCTCCAAGAAGTTAGACATGGATTCTGAACTGTATGTTCAGTTAGCCACTGACCATATGTGTGAAAAGGGTCTTCTACGCAGATTGGGACAAATGGTTGTGCCAGTCAATGAGAAAGAGGATATTGGAATAGGCACATGAAGGTCACATAGGAATATGAGCGATAAATCATAGAGTATGAGAAGGTTTTTTGGGCTTGGTGGAGAGATAGCTGTAGAATGCATTGTGAGGGATTGTGGTCCTTGTATATTGAGTGACACAACTCAGGTGATTCAACCATCTTTGATTAGTCTGGTGGATGCAGCTTTGGTGCCTTGGACCAAACTGGCTTTAGCTATTGTTGGCCCCATAAACGTATAGGGCAAAGGTTCAAAATTTGTCATTGTTTTGCTTGATTACATGTCAAAATGACCAGAAGTTTTGTTAAAAACATTAACTCTACATCAGTTATTCAGTTCCTACACAGAGCGTTCACGAGAGAAGGTTACCCTACTGAAATAGTGACTGATAATGGTACACAACTGATGTCAGAGGAGAAGAAGTTATTCCTATGTACACATGGCATCAAGCATACTGTATCGTCTTTGTACCACCCTAGGCACAATGGCTTAGTGGAACATTTCAGTTGTACATTGAATTATGTTACAATTGGCTTTGGTGAACAAATTAAATTAGAAGCTGGCAGTGGACGACATGCTGTGGACGTAGAGGACTACTCCCAATGTGTTAACTGGGGTATCATCTTTTGTACTTTTGCGGGGACGTGTACCTAGTTCTAATATAGGGAGTGGATGGAGTGGCATTCTGTCAACACCTCATATTTGTCTGATGTACTCAATGTGAAGGGAAAGGTACAAAAGGTGTATGATAGTGATTACAGGAGGGCAGGTTTGCAAAACCTAGTAGTAGATTGTTGGGTCAGGATAACAAAACCAGGTTATGCTGCCAAAGGCGAATCCAAATTTCCTGCGCCAGTCTACCTAGCGCATGCCAATGATAGAAAAGTTTGGAATAAAAACATAGTCGCTATTATACCCTGTGGAAAAGTAGGCTTGTGCTTGTTTGAGTGTGACATTTCAGCAAGGGGATGTGAAGGTGTAACGTGTGACCCGAACAGTAGATGAAAGACGTATACCAGTTTAGTGCAAGATTGTATTATTGGGTGAGCATTATTTGCTTAGGGTGGATTGTGTCATGATTGTTAGAACTGTTATTTTCCTAACCGTGTTTCATTTTGTATTTTGTTCACAATATTCCTATTGTTATTTATTTTGTGTGGGGGAGGATGTGTTGGGATGGGGAACATCCTTAACAACGACTCCGGAACGAGTTCCTGAGTCACGCCAGCCTAACAACGACTTGCTGGAACAACGACTTAGCCTGAACCACACATGTGCGTGGTTCAGGCTAAGACGGTCTAGTGTTCCGGATGGAATCCCGAGGAGCGTCGGAGGAACAGGAGAGGTAAGAGAGGTTCGGGGTAGATTTTAAAGGGTAGGGGATTCGTGTTAGTTTTTAGGGGTGGGGGGGCTTCTTATAATTTTTTAGGGGTTGGGGGAGATCGTGATCGTTTTTAGGGGTGGGAGGGGTGTGTGTTAGTTAATAGGAGGTAGGGGGGTTCGTCTAAGTTTTTAGGCGGTGGGAGGTGGGGGGGTACGGAGTAGATTTTAGGGAGTGGTAGAGGTTTGGAATAGAATTAAGGGAGGGTTTTACCATGCATTCCTTTATCACGAAAATTTGTGGTAAATGAATGAGTGGTAAAAGAAATCGTTGTTGAGACGCGGTCTTGGTACAGACCGCGTGGTTTAGGGAGTCGTTGTTGAGGAACTCGTTGTTCCAACATACAACCGCGTCCTGACTTCCTTTTAATATGTTAGTGAAAACTCATTTTCTTACCCAAAAGAGCATATGTGTTGCTGAAATGACAATATTGTACACAGTTATTGTTGGTAGGCTTAAAATACAAATTTTGCAGATATGTATGTCATAAGTCTTCAGCCTTGAGAGCGGTTATCACAAACGACTCATTGAATGGTACCAACTATCAATGTTCAGGGCCAGACTGTAAGAGTTGACAACATAAAAGACTGTCTGCACTTTGGGATGACTAACACCTGCGGCATTGTTGATGGCACAGACAATTGCTCTCTTATGAATGGATCCTGCGAGATAACTCACTGCTTCAGTGAGGAATAATTAAACAGTTATGCTTTTGCGGCAATAAACACTCTCCTGGGTACCACAAGGATAAGACAGTGGCATCAGAGGACTCACTCTGGAAATGTGTATTCTCCAGCATCATATCTGCAGTACATTCGTACGAGGATTGTATTTCAAGTGGAAAGCGGAAAGTGATGCTGTAGGTTTGTGCTTAGATTACAGGCTCCGGTAACGAGGGATTACGGGGCAGAGTTACAAGAAACTGATGCATCTCTGCATTATAGCAGAGATGAGTCAGTTTCCTTGTGCCATGCAAAGAAACCTTGCGCCATCATGGATGCGTCGCATTTACAATACGGCGCACCATGGCACAAGGATTGGCAGATGCGTCATGCATCTGTTGGCGCAAACGTCACGCATTGGTGGAGTCGTGTCGCAAGCACGACGCAACCCCAGCAATGCTCAGGAAGGCCTATATCTATTGTGCTGTGTCACTCCTTATGCATGCTTCAAGCAGGCGTAAGCTTTTGACGCAGTCGCTCGTAGAAGTGGCGCTGTGAAATCTTGTAGATACACATTATACCTGACGCAGGTATAATGTGGCGCAGGGCTTTACAACGTGGGGCATCTCCCTAGGTGCATCAGGTTGTAAATTTGTCACAACGTGGCGCATTGTTTACGCTGCCGCTGCGTCACAAAAGTGGCACAACCATGGCGCAAAAGTGTGGCAAGGGGCTTGTAAATCTGCCCCTAAATTTTTAATTTTGTCTTGTTCATTAGACCAAAGCATTTGATCCTCCGCAAATCTCGACATTTCTTAGCGCTTCAGTTCCCTTTCAGCCAAAACTGGGAGCATCAGCAATGGAGGCAGATAAAGGACGATTGATAATCAACAGGTCAGTTCCATAATCCAAATCCCATAGTCAACCAGCATGACAAGCCAATGTGAACTGCATCTATCAGAACATCTAAGCAGATTGAAATCCAGCATTCCAGTTCCATTGCCAGTACAATGCAATGCATCCCATTCACAAACAAACAGAGAAGCAACATCACAACACAAGCACCCACAAAAATGATTAATGAAAAAATGTAAAAGTTGTCTTTCTATTCTTTATCGTACAAATATTGCAAACTTAATCACAACTAAGCGTGGATTCAGAAGCAATGGACCCCCTCGAAGGGCGCTTAGTTGAATACAAAGGATCAACAGTCTTACTGAAGGCCAATGAAGTAGGGGTGTGTTGTATTTTCAAAGGCAGACGATTCTACAACTTGGGATCCTGCACAGAGTATTTACCTTTACCTCTTCTTTGACATATGGCAGTTAGGAAAATCATCAGGGACTGGTCTATGGCTCAGAAGTCTTCGGGTGTCTAGCATTGTTCCCTCTAAGGTGCGCGCCTGGGCGGCCACGCACACTGCAATCAATCTCCGCGCAGCGCGCAGGGGGCACACTGTAGCGCGCATTTGAAAGGAGAGACCTTTAAGGCCTAAGTGGAGAAATCCGGCAGAGGAGAAACAAAAACAAACGGGGCTATTTTAACCGGATGGGCAATCATTTGCATCTGTGTATGGGGTGATCTCCCTCGTGTTTAGCAGCATTAAACTTTTATTGCCAACAGATCAGAACACAGAAAAATGCCGCCAAACACGATGGACATCACCCATTCACAGATGCAAATGGATGCTTTTAAATATGTTCAGGTCTCAGCTCAGGCAGGGACTCTCCCTGTTAATTTGTAAGCTTGCCCACCTGTGCTAAACTTATATATTAATGCTATTTTTGGAAAAGGCAGCCACAAGATTCCTTGTTATATGCAAAGAGAGGTCTGACAAAAATTGCTGATTTCTTTCCATTTCACTGCACGCTACAGTGAGATTTCCATTTACACATTTTTTTAAAATTTAAATGAGATGTGTCATTTAATCCCAAAGTTTTGTACAGGTTGGCAAACTAACAAATTAAAGGGGAGAGCCGTGCAAGAGCCAAGCCCTGAAACTATTTAACAGGTAAACTTTACACCAAACATCATGTACATATGATAACATCTCTACAAAACTCAAAAAGTTTATTTCTTTAACATGTGGAACATAGGT
Organism: Calotriton arnoldi; assembly: GCA_963921515.1. Lineage (NCBI taxonomy): Eukaryota > Metazoa > Chordata > Amphibia > Caudata > Salamandridae > Calotriton > Calotriton arnoldi. Next base: position 1,404,440 of record CAWUFW010001141.1, read on the forward strand.
TTTTTAACAACTGTTTTTCTGAACTCACATATTTGTAGGTGCTTTCTTATGTGATAATGAAGTAAAAAAGAGTTTTGCTAAAATAAAATATTTGCCTAAGATCACACAATTTAAGCGGGGAAGCCACGATTAATTCAGGTTTTCTGATGTCACTTTGTACAAATCAAGCAGAAAATGGGTACCTATTTATCTTTCCTTATGTTGCTGCTTTCCCTTTACCCCCTTATGCACTTTACAGCAGTTTTTATATAGCAGGCACAAACCCGAAAGTAGTGGAGTGATTTACCTGTGCACCAGTTACATTACACAAGGTCAACATTCATTGTTAATAGGCATGGGGAGATTAAGAGGCTGATTAGGATGGCGGTCGGGTAAACGGGACCACCTGTCAGGCTGTCGGCGGTCCCAACAGAGGCATTACGATGCAACCACCACCACAGTGGTCACAATGCCTATCTTTTGCATTTCATCGGGTGCCGCTGGCTGCAGCACACGCCACAATGCAAAAAGGGGATACATTACATATCCCTGCACTACGTGGCAGGCACCATGCGGTGCCTGCCACATGGTGCAGGGATATGTACCCCCCACAACCCACAGCTTAGGGCAAGGGGGTAGGGGAGCCTGCTATGGGCCCCTAAAGTCCCTTTCCGCCTGCCTTTTCATGACGGGTTACCCCAGAAAGGGACATCATAATCCCTACATTGTAGGGAATTGGATGTCCCTCCGAGGCACCGGCGGGCTCAAGGGGCCTGTCGGATGTGTGGCGGTCGGTCTTTCCGACCGCCAACCATCCACCCGCCATGGTAATATGGCGGGGGGATTACATGGTTCCGATGGCGGTGGGACCGCCATCGTCACCGTAATCGGCTCTTAAGTGCTTTGCCCAGAATCACAGAAGGTTGAGGCAGGCTCACTGGTTTTGTTTACTGAAATCCAGCTTTGGGCATTGTCCATGCAGGCAGCAAGCAGTGCCAGTGGGATAAGTAGTCTGTGTCAGTAGGCGAAGTGGTCAGGGTACCCTAAAAAAAGTGGGCATTCTGGCGCACATTCTGCTTTGTGTTTCACTATGTATGCCATTGATAAAGGGGACACCTGAAACGCATCTGGCTGAGTGATACAGGTGGCTGGCTCCTTGCCGAATTTGTCTGCAGCCTTTATTAAAATAAGTGCAGCATTTAACCTACCTGGAGGCTCTTCCATTGGGGGCAAATCTGTGTTGGATATATATATATATATATATATATATATATATATATATATATATATATATATATATATATATCTGCTGACTATGCACGAGTTGAATAATGAAACTGGAACTCAATCTTCAATATCTGAGTCAGAAGACCAAACACAGACAAGACTACAAAAAATTAATATGGTTCAGAAAGGGGCTGGAAGTAGTCCATTCAAGCCAAAATCAAGCTTCTTCCCCCTTATGCCAAAAGATGCCGTGGACATTTTCCATGAAAGAGTGACTGAAGACATCAAAAAATTTTACCATCAAGTAAAACATAAGAAAAAGAGCAAACAATACAAAAAACAAGAATATGCCAAACTGATGAAAAAGCTGGGAGAAAATCAGGAAATCATAATAAACAAATCGGACAAAGGTGGCAACATCGTGTTATGGCCAAAAAAAGATTATATCCAGGAAGCAAAAAGACAACTTGATAATGGAGAGTGCTATGAAAAAACAACAATAAAGGACTATAATAAATCAAGGGAAGTATTAAAGAAAGATTTAGCACAATGGAAACGGGAAGGATTAATTTCAACAGAAGAATACAAATTCATGTACAAGGAATTTCCAGTCCTCCGGGTACTATATTTAATCCCGAAAGTCCACAAAAATATAGCACCCATACCTGGAAGGCCGATAATTTCAGCTATCAATAGCGAGGGAGAGCAAGTTGGACAATATGTCGACTATTTCCTACAAGACATGGTGAAAGAACTACCCAGTTATGTAAAAGACACAGGGGACTTCCTAATGAAAACTAAAGATATTGTATGGACAGAGGATCTATTTCTAATCACACTAGATATAGAGTCTCTCTACACGAGTATTGACCATCAAACAGGTTTACGGGCGGTTAAACACTTTTTAGATGAAAGACCCTGTGAATTTTATGAACACAACAAAGTGATATTAGATCTTATTTCCTGGTGTCTTAACAACAACTATTTTATGTTTGGCAAAGATGTTTTTAAACAGTTACGAGGAGTAGCGATGGGAGCCTGTTTCTCCCCCAGCTATGCGTGTCTTCACGTTGGCTGGTGGAAGGAACAGGTTCTGAGGAAGGTACATCGTGAAACATTTGATCAGCATGTATTGTATTGGCTCAGATACATAGATGATGTTTTTATATTGTGGAAGGGAGATGATATAAAAGCAAAACAATTCATCGAGGCCATTAACATCAACTCTATGAATCTTAATTTTACATCACATATGAGTAAAACCAATATTGAGTTTTTAGATGTTAAAGCATATATTAAAACTGGCAAGTTGGAGACTACCTTATTCAGAAAGCCCACAGACGGCAACGCTACGCTGCACGCTAGTAGTGCCCACCCGAAACACTTGATAAAGAGCATACCCTACGGGGAAGTGTTAAGGCTAAAACGAATTTGTAGTCTAGAATCTGATTTTAATATCTGTGTGGATGATACCATGGATAGACTCAGGAAACGAGGGTACAGTGAGAACATTTTAAAAGAAGCAATTACCAAAGCTAGTGCAAGACCAAGAACGAGTCTCTTTGTTAGAAGTGAAAGTGAAGCAATAAAAGATTTATCAAGAGAGACTAAGAATCCATTTAGAGAGATTGAAGGCCCTCGTTTAATTACCACTTACAGTAATGAAGAAAGGAAAATAAGATCGATTATAAAAAACAACTGGCCAATAGTACTCACCGACAGTGTGTTAGGGAATAGATTGCCTGAAATACCTACAATCACTTTCAGGAAATCGAAAACTATGGGATCAAGATTGGTTAAAAATAGTCCAGAACTAAATCAGACAGGGACTTGGCTAAAACCCGGACAAGGCTTCAGAAAGTGTTCATCTTGCAGAGCCTGCAAATTTGGAACTAACAAAACCCATTATGTTACTCCATTCTGTGAGAAAGAGATCGCAATCAGAGGCAGTTTCAACTGCAGAACTGAGTATGCGGTGTATGTTCTGACATGCACCTGCGGCCTTAATTACATCGGGAGTACGAAGCTGCAGGTGCATGTCAGAATTTTACAGCATCTCAGAGCCATTATTAATAATGATCCCGCATACCCAGTTGCAAGACACTTTAAGATGACACACAAGAATGAAGTAAACTGTCTTACATATTATGTAATTGACGCCATTCCTAAACCCCGGAGGGGTGGAAATAGAGAACGTCAATTAAGACAGTTGGAAACCCGGATGATCCTGGAGTTTGACAGTAAAATACCTAATGGTCTTAACAACACTGAGGATATGCATAATTTTCTTTGAGAAGATTGTTAATGAATGATATCATGAAGGCTCATCAAATGAAATAATTAAAGAAACTCCAAAAAATCAAGATATATATGGATGCAATGGGCAGTGACCTTTTAATCATGAAGTAATGATTTTAAGTGTTTTAATTGCTGTCTTAATTCTGTAATGTGGCAAATTTTAGCTTAATTTTTAGAAATCCTTTTAAGATGTTTTAAATAGTACTAACTGAAATTAAGTTATTACTGTTAATAACATGCTAGAATTTTGCACATACAATATCAGGCACTTTGAGAATAAGCACTTTTTTGCACATTTAGTTTTGCTGCTAAGCACCCACGCACTTTAAAATATAACAAAATAAAATCAAAAAGGGAACTAACAATACGAAAACAATATGATGTATTCATACGGATAGACTGCACAGCCCAGTAGAGGAGCAATAAAAATAAAAATGGTTGCTATATTGAAGAGATACCAAGGGAGTATAACATCGCAGGTAAAGGCATTTGAGCAAAAGATTAAATTCCGGCATTCATGCAAATATATTAAGAAAGAAGACATCAAACAAGAAATGTTTACAATAGGGTTTTTATATATGTATATACCTTATTTATTTGTAATGGCAATTTTTTAGATTTGTGTATTTATACATTTATATATTGCTGTAAGTATTTTAAAATATTTTAAAATATTTATTTGCATTTGTTATGAATTGTTATGTCTTCGGCTGTTGATTGTCATTATGGCAAAAAATGATAAGATCTTAATAACGATGCTAATGGAATATGGGCTATTGAGCTAGTGAAAGTATGTTTTCCCTGTTTGCTACCACGTGACACGGGAGGTAGGGGGGTGTGCACTAAGCAATGATAAATAGCAGTGGCGGACTGCGCTCCGTATGTGAACAAGGGCACTTGTTGCCCGAAACGCGTCATCGTTTGTGAGGAGTGAGGATTAAATAAATACATCTTGCCAAAGAGTCCTGGGTCCGTCACTCTCTCTTCGCCGGAAGGAGGTTGTGAGAGTCTGCGAGTCTATGATATATATATATATATATATATATGTATATATATATATATATATATAATTTTTTTTTTTACAAATTAAGCATGGCATCTAGGGTTGAGGTGGGAGCCTGGAGGTGCTGCCAAGATTGGATAATTGCATGAGCTGCACCACACCCTCACCGAAATGTCACCACTACCTATTTGCCTTTAGACAATACAGTTTGAATAATAACATTTAAGGACATAATTTACCATTTAGTTTATTTGTGTAAAAAAAAAAAATGTAACTGTTCTTTCACCTGATCACCCCAGAGGCAGCCGGCTCGCTGGCATAATGGCTCATGGTAAGTTCCATTTGCACACACATCTCAGAATAGTGTGCACAAAGACATTGCCTTGCCGCTCGCCAAACAAAAAAATTAGAGGGAACATTGGTGTCTAGGTACGGGACAAGGCAGTGTAGACAACTAAAAACCAATAGAGCAATTTACTTGATGCTCTGCCCTCCACCCCATGCTGCTATCGCTGATCCCAAATCCCTTCTCTTCACATCAAATATGAAATAGATGGCGGCGTTCTGGCCTTGTTGCAGAGTGTGGCTTGAAAAGAATCTCCGGATTTTTGCCCAAATCTGTGAATTCAGACTCAGATTATGATCTAGTCAAAGGTCCATTAGTTTAATGTTGCTGTATTAAGATCATGGGGGTGGAAATTTGGAAATCTATGCTTCTAGCAAAGCTGTATTATTTTGCTTATTTTTTTTTTTAAATAGTTGCCAATTTAACTAATAATGAAACTAGATTTTTTTTTAAAAAGAGGCATTTTATTGGTTTTAGTGATATAAGTGTCAAATTATAACACACTAACATTGCAACAAGGCGCTGTACATTCCCGGTACCACCCTACACTACCCCCTTTTGAATCCCACCCCCACTTATTTGTAGGGCAGTTCTCCCAGCCTGCACCAACACCTCTGACCCACATAATTATGAATTTCTGCCTCTAAAGTAGCAGTGCGATAAGCCCTCTGTGTAAACCCTCTGCAAACCACCCATCGCTGCCATATTTGTAAGTATTTTGAGGGCAACCCCTAGCATCGTAAACTGGTTGCTCCCTGCTCAGGCATCAGTCCAGGCCTTTACTCCACTCCTCAATCGAGGGCAATGCATCTGCTTTCCACTGATGGGCAATATCCATTTTAGCCACAGTCGAGCCCAGCCATAACACTGTTTTTTATACTGGTCCTCCTCATCGTCAGTGGCAATATGTATCATTATCAGTTTGGGGTCCTGCGGTATCAGGAGAGTATCTTACTCCAGTAAAGGGCAGATTTACAAGAAAGTGACGCATCTGTAAAGATGTGTCACTTTCCCTGCGCCACCCTGAGAAACCCTTGCGCCAGCATGGATGCGCCGTATTTACAATACGGCGTACCATGGCGCAAGGATTAACAGAAATTCTGACGCATCTGTTGACCCAAAAGTGACGCATTGCTGCAGTCGTGTCGCGCAAGCACGATGCAACTCCAGCAATGCATGGAAGGCCTATCCTCATTGTGCTGCGTCACTCCTTACGCCTGCTCCAAGCAGGCGTAAGGTTTTGATGCAGTGGCGTCCTAGAAGTGGCGCAGTGAAATCTTGTAGATTTCACTGCGTCACTTTTACGAGGCTTTCCTGTGTGAGAACGCCCACCCTGCATACATTATACCTGATGCAGGTATAATGTGACGCAGGGCTTTACAAAGTGACGCATCTCCATACATGCGTCACGTTGTAAATGGGCCGCATTTTTACGCCACCGCTGCGTCACAAAAAGTGATGCAACAGTGGCGCAAAAATGATGCAAGGGGCTTGTAAATCTGCCCCTTAGTGTGTATTTTAATGCAGCCTCATTTAGAGAATCCATTCAGGTCTACTGCATGGTGCAATACTGACCCCACCCATAGTGGAGTCTGCCCTGTGAGTCTCCGATTCCTGCCCAGTTCTTTTAAGGCAGTTTTCCATATTTAAAGTAACACCTTCATCACCAGAGGAAGTGGAGAATGTGTCTTCTCCCCATACCATAAGTGTTGGATGGGGATGCCTTGCAGTAGTTGTTTTTCTGAGGCGTGGGCGGGGTCACCCTGTATGTCGTACCACCATTCATTGATGATCACCAGGTGGGAGTCCCGGTAGTATGATTCGATGCCAGCCTCCGCAATACCCCCTTCGTACATAGACTTAAATCATGTGTTAAGCATTATGCGGTGGAAACCTTAATTCCATAAATAGCTACAGAACATCGATTGCACTGTCCTTAAAAAGGAATGGGGCAGGGGTATACTGAGTAGTATTTGATATAAGAAGCGGGGAAGTGATTCAATTTTGAATATAGCAGATTGACCCATAAGGGATAAGGGGAGTGCAGTCCAGGCTTTAATGTCAGCTGCCAGAGCATCTGAGAGCAGTAGACTATTCATTTCCCAGGCTATGGAAGCTGGGGGTGATATTTTGAAAATATGCGTGACCATTTGCTGGTCAGATGCCCACTCTAGGTTCTGGGGAATCGGAAGGACTGAAGAATTAGCCAGGTTAATGGAGAAGCCTGACATCTCTCCAAAAATCCATAGGATTTGAAGTACCAATGGACCTGAGTCTTCAGGATCAGAATCTGGTATTGAGAAAGGCATCAGATTTTCCCATCTGCAGACCAGGGGTTGCAGGATCAGTACTTTCATAGACACCAGGGCAGCCGAGTAATGGGAAAAAAGTTATTCAGGGTAATGATATAAAATACCAACTACCCAGACATCACAGAAACACTCCAATAAATTGTATAATTGAGTTGATGGATAATCTAAAGATAAGTAAAACCTAGTAGCAAAGGATAAGAAAACAAATTATAATAACATAACCTCAATTATGACTGCTGTACGAATTTCATACTCACAGACTCAATTATCTCTTCCCCAAGGCATCTTTCACTTCCTCTCTATTATCACAACATCATTTAGACACATTCCATTACAGTTCATCAGATTCCAGCCTAACTCTCTACTTCCTCACTGTCCATCCATCTGCCATTATGTTTTAAAGATGCTTTTTTCCATGCATGACCTCAAAAGGAACTTCTCTGGAAGTGCAATGCTCTATCATGTGAAGTGCCGATATCATTTCATGGCCCATCCTCTACCATTGTAGATTTTTTACTTTCGAGTGAAACTGGATGCCATCGTCCATGGTAACGTTCTTGGGTAGACCAGAGAATCCTCCACACCTTCCTCCTCTACTTGGCTGATAAACTGTTCTTCTTCCCACATTCAGCAATAATCAGCTAAATTCAAACTAAAATGACGCCTTACTAAAGCACTTTTATCGATCCTTTCAATTCTAAGGCAATCAACTATGTTTCTCTTCCTGGAACTTCCACTGCCTGCATGGGCAGCACCCTTGTACTGTGAGTTTTATCATCACTGATGCCAGTTGTACAAAGATTAATAACATATTCCCTCTCTGAATCCATGCCAGGCCACAAGTACACTTCCCTAACCCAAAGTTTCTTGTGGGGCCAAATGATGGTCTTTTGCTACATCCTTAATGGTGGTGCAACATGTGTCAACCTCAGCAGTTCCATAAACTCAATAGTGGCTCATCAGTATGTCTCCACCCTTCTGTCACAAACTCTTGGCTGATCCTCAAATGCGTACTGCTTTGACTCTCTCATCTCTCATCATGTACTTCTGTTTGTCCCAACTAATCCTACGGTCCCCTACAATACCTCAGAACATACTGTGACTACCACCTTTTCTCCCATTGATTCTGTTTCGTCTTGGCCACTACCTTAGATCTGGTGCTTTCGTTCAATAGGTACAACTGCAACAAACTGCGACTACAGGATTCATTGGTTTACTTAACAGCTAGCCTAGAAATGTAAAGTTGGGTAGAAAAGGATTGCTTTATCAGGTCCTGATGTCTCCCTTTCTGATTCTTGGTCTCTCTGTTGCTTGAACATAAACACATTACGAAAACCCCATTAGTCTCACAAAGAGGAAGGAAAACTTGCACTCATATTGACTCATTCTCAATCCACTCAACACAGCAGAACACGTTGGGTCTAGTGTGCTTCAAGAAGGAGGCTGCGTTTTAGGGTCCTCTTGACCGTATCCTAGTCTTTTTACCTGCAGAAAGAAGAAAGCAGGCGTGTGAAAGTGGGCCTCCCCTAATGCTTCATGAATGGGGTCTGTATGCTGTATAGAAGACATTGCTCTAACTCTGTCCATGCCACTTGGGTAAAAGAGACCAATGCCTTGATTATGCAGTAATAGAGCATGTGTGTGGGAATGAGTTGGTGAATGAGCTTGGCTTAAAACCATGGTACAGAAGAGTAAATGAGTACGTATGACAATACAGTTAGATGTAAAGTCATCTCAAAGCTATTTTTTTCTCTTAGGGCTTGTCTGCCAAAACCGCATTTACTAGTTATAAACACATTTCCCAATCAGAGAAGGTTCTATCTCAGTGCACTTTGTGAAACACTGCCTAACTGCTTATGCTTTCTTATTTTACATCACTCATGACATGCTAAATGACATCATTGATGACATCACTACTGTTGGAATCCGGAGTCCCAGTCACGCGTCACTGTCACAAATGCGAGACCCGGGACTCCCCACTCAACGTTTGGCCAAGTAAGGACACCGTTTGAGATAGCCCTGCTCACCCCCTTAGTAGCTTGGTAAGAGCAGCCAGGCCTATCTCCAAGACACGAGTGTACAGTATGTGCAACCACACCCACAGCAACCCCCTGGTGACACCACAAATGGACTCCACACGAGTTTGATAAAAACGAGTATAAACTTTATATAGAAAGATATACGATCAGACCACACGATACAAAAGCCAAAATATAATAAAGGGTAATATTCGTTCCGGCTAGCTGGTAGGTTCAAATCCCAACCACCGCTTTCAAAATGCTATGCTGGTCGTAATGCTAGAATCACACACGTTGCAATGGACAAACAATAGTGCTCTGCCTAACGATACAATCCCGTGCCGGGCACAGGAGAAATAATACAATGCGTAACGATGCACCCCGGTACCTTCAATGGGAGAAATTATGCAATGCGAACCGCTACAATCATGTACTGCACAATGAAGGAATAATGCAATGCGTCACACCCCAATCACGCACTTTGCAATGAAGAAATAATGCAATGCGCGCCGCCACAATCATGTACTTTGCAATTAAGGAATAATGCAATGCGTAGCTACAATCATGTACTTTGCAATGACGAAATAATGCAATGCGGGCCGCTACAATCCTGTACTTTACAAGGGAGAAATAATGCAATGCGTAGCGCTACAATCGTGTACTTCGTTAGGCGGAAATAATGTCAGGCGTCATAAGACAGTCCGGCAGTTCGTTAGAAGCAATATTGGCAATGTGTATTACGACAGTCAGCCTCTTCGATAACAGTTGCCCCCCACACGAATCCACGATGACACAAATTACAGCTTCCCACTCGGGCCCCAGTACCACCACTCCTTGGTCAGTACGGGCCCCAATCTGAGCCGAAGCAAAGGCTCACGTCGTCAGAAGGACTGAGAGGCCGAGAGAGTGTCCCTCCGAGCCCGCACCCCGCCCATGCAGTGATCCACGTTACCTGGGGGCGCGACCCCACTCTCCTCTCCTCCTCCTTCAATGAACTAGGCCTTCCGTGCAGCACTTTCTCAATGGGCCTCAGGTTCTCGGCCTGGCAGCTCAGCTCCTCCGGGGCTGCCGGTCCGGGCCACGACTGTTAGGAAGGTCTCAGGCGGCCGCAGGGCACATGTACCCCACGCCCCTGAGATTACGTTACTCCGGGTGCAAGTTCACCGCCGCACCCTCCAGGTCTCTTCTGGCACGAAGCCACACACACAACGCTGATGGGACTTCACGTCGACTCCGAGTGCACGTTCGCCAGGCACTCCTTCCTGCGCTCTCAGTTGGCACCAAGACATGCACACCACGCTGCAGAGACTCACTTTCTTCCTGTGCACACAATGATCAGCCGATCACCTCCACAGTCCCAGGTTGCACCAAAGCACGCCCCTGCTTCACTGAGACTTACTCCAATTCCGGTGCCCCGATATCCAGGCGCTCTTCACCAACGCCTCCGGGCGCACCTCGACACGCTCACCGTGTCCGAGCCTCACTTCTCCTCCGGTGCACTCGATCACCAGGTGCTCTTCACCAACGCCTCCGGTGCACCCCGACATGCACCCTGCGCATCCGAGACTCACTCCACTTCCGATGCACGCGTTCACCAGGCGCTCCTCGCCAACGCCTCCAGTGCACCACGACACGCACCCTGCGCGTCCGAGACTCTCTTCACCTTCAATGCACACGTTCACCAGACGCTCCTCACCAACGCCTCCTGTGCACCACGACACGCACCCTGCGCGTCCGAGTCTTGCTTCTCCTCCGTGTGTCCAAGATCACAGGGCACACCTTCCGAGGGTCTCAAGCTGCCAAAACACGCGCCCACAGCGTTGCTTGAAACTTCTACGGAAACTTTGATGTTCCTGTATTTCCAAACAGGGAGCCAGCTCACCTCGGGCCCTTGGGGTTACAAGACACAGCACAAAGCACAGTCTTCTTCAAGCAGGGGGAACCAGCGCACACAGCACAGTCCCAACAGCCTCTTCCTTGGTTAAAATAGCAAACTGCAGACCAGCCCCAGATCACGAAGCAAGGATTGGTCTTCCCCAGCAGTCTCTTCAGTTGTTACTTCCTTAGAAGAGGTTCCTCTTGACCACGAAATCGGTCCAAGCCTATTCAGTCTCAATCCATTTCTGTTCCATTCCAACGTTCAGGGGTTTCAGCTCTCATAAATATACCCCTAAATGTCTTTGAAGTTCGTTGTGCTCAGGGGTCCCTGACCCCTGCCTAAATCAGTTCTGGGTGTCTCCCTCCCAGTGTCACCTTTCTCCCTTTGATACTGGGGGTCTGGACCCTTAATCACTCAGCAGGAGATGGGTCAATTGTTTTATAGCCGCAACCCAGGCCTCTTCACTTCCCGCGGTTTCTCCTCGCATACTCTCCAGATGCAGGTCAGCCTGGTGCCATCTCACCCCCTCCCCTCTCAGATCCAGACAGTCAATCCACATTCAGCAGAGACACACAGAAATGCTTAAAGCACAAAACTCAGCCACTTTCTAAAAGAGCGGCTTCTGAACACACAGTGACAAAACCACTTTCATAGAAAGATGTGTTATGACGCTGTGAGTTCATACATACCAAACTTCACCTCTCCATTTTAAACTTATGGGAAACTAGGCTAACAAACACAGTACCCAGCCTCCCCCATTCTGTCCTATGGGCAGAATGGCCTTTCACCAGTGAAAAACGAAATGGAGTGTTTTTCACTGTCAGGACATAACACACACCTCAGTATATGTCCTGCCTTTTACTTACACGGCACCCTGCCCTGGGGTTATCTGGGACCTACCACAGGGGTGCCCACCGTGTACGCAAAGGGAAAGTAAGGCCTGACAAGTGGTTGCACTTGTCAGGACAAGATGCTAACTTAGCAAACTGCGCGCAGACCCTACATTGCAGGCCTAAGTTCCCTTCTCCGCGCACCCTTTGCATTACTAGCCCTGGCACACACAGTGCACATCACTAGGGACTTTACTAGTAAGGCAAACATACCAATCATGGCCAACTAATTACCATTACACTTTACACAGGGAACTACTGTACTTTGACACTGATCAGCAGTGGCAAAGTACCCAAAGCATCTAAATTGGCATCTCTATGTCAGGAAAACGGTCTGGGGGGAAAGCAAAAAGTTTTAGGGAACTTTAGCCAAAAAGGCCAAGTCCTACACAACCCCCTCCCAGCCAAAAGCCAGGGTAGACCAATCATTACCTTGATGGACTTCCCGTCTTCGGGCGATAGAACCAGGACGCAGGCCCTCTACCACAGGGACACCCTCCTGTTCCACGCCTTCCTGACCCCAGGGGGTCTTCTTGATCACTACTCCCTGAGCTAACAATGCTGTTCCATGGATCCCTCCCGGCCTGGGGGACCCCTTCAGGGGTGTTGGTCCCATGCCAACCCCCCCCCCTGGAGTGGTACCCTGGGAAGGCCCATCGGTCAGGATACTACCTCCAGTCATCCTGCCCTCCAGGTTAAAAGTGGGTTCACCCTGGTCATTTCTAGGGGACCCAGCCCCACTGGCTGGACACTGTCCCACTGGTGTTCAGCCTGGGGAACACAACCCTCTTTTAACCTTCCATTTATTTTTCTGGGCCTGCCACTTAGGAATGGCACCCACAAACTTCAGGACGGCAGGAGCTCTGGCTACAGACTCCCCATGCCCTCCTGACGCTAGGTGTCATTCCTCACACCTCTGGCAAGTAGGCACTAGGCCTCCACCCGGGGGCTACCCTACGGCCCCCCCCAGTTTCCTGGCTGATGCTGCTGATCCCTGGGGGTACTGCTTACTCTTGTTCCCCCTCTTTTGAGACAAGGGGCTAGCCAGCAACCCCTCCTCACTCCTCTGGGATCTCCTTGCGCCACTTGGCCCTTCTTCCCTCTCTGGGGCCTCTTCAGGCCCCTGGACCCATGACCAGGGGTCCGGTTCTCGAGCAGGTTCCCGGGAATCAAGGAGCCCACACCGTAACCCGGAGTGGCGCAATCCTGGAAAATAATTTCTGAGCCTAGGCTCCCCTGGGGCCAAACTGGACAACCCCTCCAAATCATTTACCATGCTAACCACTACCCAATCTTCCAGTGCACTCTTGTACTCATCCACACTTGGCACTGGTTGTTCGCTGCCACCATACGAACTGAACTCTACTTGTTTACCCTTAAAGTCCAGTTCCCTCATGCTTAACTCATGAGCGAAGAGTGGAGCCTCACTTCTCCTCCGGTGCACTCGATCACCAGGCGCTCTTCACCAACGCCTCCAGTGCACCTCGACACGCACCCTGCGCGTCCGAGACTCACTCCACTTCCGATGCACGCGTTGACCAGGTGCTCCTCGCCAACGCCTCCAGTGCACCACGACACGCACCCTGCGCGTCCGAGACTCTCTTTACCTCCGATGCACCCGCTGACCAAACGCTCTTCACCATCGCCTGCAGTACACCACGACACGCACCCTGCGCGTCCGAGTCTCACTTCACCTCCGGTGCACTCGATCACCAAGTGCTCTTCACCAACGCCTCCAGTGCACCCTGCGCGTCCGAGACTCACTTCTTCTTCGATGCACATGTTCACCAGGCGCTCCTCACCAACGCCTCCTGTGCACCACAACACGCATCCTGCGCGTCCGAGTCTCGCTTCTCCTCCGTGTGTCCAAGATCACAGGGCACTCAAGAGAGAAGGCATCCCCTAGTTACTTTCAGGTCCAAGAGGAGGGGGGAACAAAACTGACTAACCAAAAATACCTCTAGACTGACCTATATTTCTTTTGACCATGATAGGTTCAAAACATGCCACAAACCCAGCATCACTGTGCAACAGACCAAGTAGTTTCAGAGATAATTTTATTATTTATTATATTACATCTCTAGCATATATTCTTTGAGTACAAAAAGTTTTTTTGTAATTTTTCTCTTTCTTTTTGTGTGCACTTAATATAAAAATACATACATATATACAAATATCATTGTCTGTACATGCATTTGCTTCAGAATTGTATCTAGTACAGTATAAATTCTTTGGATAAATGTATACATAACCCCACAATAACCTTCAAAAATTCATTCTAACCAATCAAACCTACTCATGCAACCTGCAATCATACATAAAAGAAGAGAGATTCAGCCATATGAGGGATCCAATGTGGATCTGGAGAGGACAAATACTACAATTTTTAGTGATGATAGATCACATCCATCAGCGCTTCTGATGGGACTATCTCTCAAGGACCACTCCTCATAGGTGTTGTTGGTCTACGCGGTTTCAGTGGCAAAGCCACCTTCCTCAGAACCAAGGTATATAAAATGAATCTCAAATCGAGAGGCCAGGGGTTATCTGTGGAATAATCATATAGATATAATGGGTTTGACAAATAAATATACTGTTTAGTAAAAATAAGCTGTTCTTCATAACCATACCCGTGGGACTGGTATTGTGTACTCCAAAGCGTACTGTGTAGCTGGGAAGATAGTTCTCCCAGAGAGAAAGAAAACCTGCCATCATGTGCCATCATGTGTACATGCTCTTCGTTCCTGTGTTATAAGAAAAATAGAAAACTACCCTGTGATTGAGGTGAAATAGAAAAAGCCATAAGTGCGGAATAAATTGAGGAATCACAGTGATAGACCTACACCATCTGGTTAAATGTCATGCATAGCTTATTAAGCAAGGAAGGAGGAAGTAAGGAAAGGCAAAGTACCTACTACGCAACCTAATGTGTGGCAGAAGTGGGAAGGAAAAGTGAAGTAAAAAGCTTAAGTGATTACTTTAATTCACTAAAGCAAGACATAATTCAAAGGGTCTTATCTACCTATGGCTACTCAAACAACAATGATCACTTTCAGCAAGAATCCTCAGTGTTATATGTAGGTATAACACCAGCTGCCATAAGCAAGCGAGTCAAGTCCCATGAGAGAGGACGTTGCTTCTGTCTGTAAATGGAAAAACACCATATCCGAATTTAGAAATTAGGGGAACCAATAAACTATGTCAGAAAAACTTCCTCTCTATTGTTAAATAGCCAAAATATCTTACCCTGTCTGGGAACTTCTATCATGTTTCTCCTTTGGTATAGGTTGGCGCGGCTGAAACGGACCCCTATTCTTGTATTCCTTATGTCGGAGATTTCCAGAAAACTTCCCAACTGGAAGGAAGAAAAGTAGTGTTCTTAGCACAAACAAACTTTGTTACATACTGGGAGAGAAAATAAATCATACTGAGCAGGTCTTTCCTAGCACCTTCCTGTACATTGTCCTGGAAAAATGAACTAGTATTCTCCCGCTCGGTTATCAGGAGTTACTTCTGTCTGTCTACCTGTATGTGCTAGTATTATCCCGCTCGATTTAAAGGAGGTACCTCTGTTTGTCTATAACATTATTGCACATAGGACAGGACTCTTAAAAAGCGAATGTTTCGGCCCCGAAAAACAGTTCTATAACGATATGTGCCATTTATTCTGGTGACCCGTGTAGTCCGCTATATATCGCTATATTAAGACAGGGCAAAGCGTACTACAAATGTGGGTAGCCACTAACTTATTGTGTACTCTTATGAGGAAGGAACAAAAAACTGAAGTCAGTCAAGGACACCCCCTCCTCGCTCCTTACCTCCGTAGCGGGTAATTCTGTACAAATACGGCGAGTCTCCTGCCCCGAGCACAAGTCGGTCACAGCATTTGTAAAAACGGGCCGAGTTCGAATCCTTAAAAATAGCGCCAAACGGGGGAGACCTCAGTACTGCCGCGATATGCTGATGTCATACGCCATCACATGATCAGGGTTCTGCAGGTTGGCGTACAGGTTTTAACAATTGTGGTGGCCATATTGGAGAGGCTGAGACTGTTATGTCGCAAATATGCCACTCGATCCTCCCGTGAAGTTAAGTTTGCTGGACACGTCAAAGGATTAAATGTCTAGCGAATTGTGATAGAGGCTAAAGCCTAAAGCAGCCAGTAATCCGTATTTTGTGATTTCTCGATCTATTAGTGATACCAGCTTCACTTCATCATGGTAGACAGAAAGTGTTTACTTGGAAATCTCTTATATTGTGCTGGATGTCTGCCTCCATGCTATATATCACCTGTTAGTGGTGTAAGTGGAAATTATGGCTAAGAGTCTTACGTGTGTCTTGGTCCAAGATCATGCCAATACCTATAATGGTATATTTGACCTGTAAAGTATAGTCCATGTATTTGCTATACTGTCCTCTAGAAGTCTAAGAGAGAACTGTGAAAGGCACTTAAATTTATGCCATATAAACAATGTTTCACGAGGCACTGTTGATGTACAAGACATCCATGGTAAGAAAGAGTTGCAGGAAAGTGGTACACTACGACTATTCTGGGTACACATGAAAGCGATGAAGTTCTACATATTCCAAGTTGTGGACATATTCCTGTGCTGGCAAAGAGATGTATAAAAGCACCAATTGCCTCACATGTCAGTTAAATGCATCTGTGATGTATAAATATATTGCTCAGGGACTGACACCATCTTTAAAATAGATGGTGTGTATACATATGAGATGGGAGATGGTGGCAACTATGTGGGATATTCAATTATGTGGTGACCTGTAAGGTCTAGGCCTCATGAAGTTAGGATATATGGGGACCTGCAGAGTCCTGGCCATGTGTGGAGTGTTCATGTAACTATCCACACGATCTTCTCATTCATCCCTTTGCAGACTGTGTCAAGAAGGAAAATCCAGAAGGTTTCCCTATCATTCCTAGTTTTCTCTGTGTCGTATCCAGGTTTGGTTACTATCTTTTCCAATATGAGCCATTTCAGCTCATTCTCACTGTGATGACTATCCATGCAGTGTCTCACCATAGGTGCCTGCATTTTGTGAGTCCTGATCGCTGACTTATGTTCTGACATTCTTGTACGAAATTCCCTTCCTGTCTCGCCTATATATCCAAGGCCACAGGGGCAAAGGATAAGATAAACTATATTGCTACTCCTGCAATTGGTATGGCTTTTCAATTTTCCTGATTTTGTTCCATAGGACCATGTTTGGGTGGTGATTGCTGATGCACAAGCATGGCAATTGCCACACCTGTGGTTCCCTAAAATAGGGAAGAGTCCTTCTATCGTCTTTTGCTCCCACATCTTTTTGGGTTTGAATCTACTATGTACCAACTTATCTCTCAAATTGGGATTCCTCCTAAAGGCCACAATCGGTTTTGTTAGTTCACAAGATCACAGGGCACACCTTCCGAGGGTCTCAAGCTGCCACAACACGCGCCCACCGCGTTGCTTGAAACTTCTCCATAAACTTTGATGTTCCTGTGTTTCGAAACAGGGAGCCAGCTCACCTCGGGCCCTTGGGGTTACAAGACACAGCACAAAGCACAGTCTTCTTCAAGCAGGGGGACCCAGTGCACACAGCACAGTCCCAACAGCCTCTTCCTTGGTTAAATCAGCAAACTGCAGACCAGTCCCAGATCACGAAGCAAGGATTGGTCTTCCCCAGCAGTTTCTTCAGTTGTTCCTTCCTTAGCAGAGGTTCCTCTTGACCACGAAATGGGTCCAAGCCTTTTCAGTCTCAATCCATTTCTGTTCCATTCCAACGTTCAGGGGTTTCAGCTCTCATAGATATACCCCTAAATGTCTTTGAAGTTCGTTGTGCTCAGGTGTCCCTGACCCCTGCCTAAATCAGTTCTGGGTGTCTCCCTCCCAGTGTCACCTTTCTCCCTTTGACACTGGGGGTCTGGATCCTTAATCACTCAGCAGGAGATGGGTCAATTGTTTATAGCCGCAACCCAGGCCTCTTCACCTCCCGCGGTTTCTCCTCGCATACTCTCCAGATGCAGGTCAGCCTGGTGCCATCTCACCCCCTCCCCTCTCAGATCCACGTTCAGCAGAGACACACAGAAATGCTTAAAGCACAAAACTCAGCCACTTTCTAAAAGAGCGACTTCTGAACACACAGTGACAAAACCACTTTCATAGAAAGATGTGTTATGACGCTGTGAGTTCATACATACCAAACTTCACCTCTCCATTTTAAACTTATGGGAAACTAGGCTAACAAACACAATACCCAGCCTCCCCCATTCTGTCCTATGGGCAGAAAGGCCTTTCACCAGTGAAAAACGAAATGGAGTGTTTTTCACTGTCAGGACATAACACACACCTCAGTATATGTCCTGCCTTTTACTTACACAGCACCCTGCCCAGGGGTTACCTGGGACCTACGACAGGGGTGCCCACCGTGTAGGCAAAAGGGAAAGTAAGGTCTGACAAGTGGTTGCACTTGTCAGGACAACATGCTAACTTAGCAAACTGCGCGCAGGCCCTACACTGCAGGCCTGAGTTCCCTTCTCCGCGCACCCTTTGCATTACTAGCCCTGGCACACATGGTGCACATCACTAGGGACTTTACTAGTAAGACAAACATACCAATCATGGCCAACCAATTACCATTACACTTTACACAGGGAACTACTGTACTTTGACACTGATCAGCAGTGGCAAAGTACCCAAAGCATCTAAATTGGCAACTCTATGTCAGGAAAATGGTCTAGGGGGAAAGCAAAAAGTTTTAGGGAACTTTAGCCAAAAAGGCCAAGTCCTACAACTACTGACATCATAAGTGAACATTTGTAGAAGCTCCAAGCTGAGCACAGGGAATGGAAGAATCAATCACTGAGAGATCGGTTCAATCAAAAAACTATCCTTCAGCTAGATTAAGAATGCTTCTTAGGCTCCACAGCTGGAAGTGATAAGTAACAGTGACATGACGCCCTTCATGCACAAGGATGTGCCTGGATATGACTGCCATTGATGCTCTGGCTTTGGGCCTGCCAGAGGGGTAGGTGCTGATGCTTCTAGACGACATCTGGTTTCTGCATTCCCCAGCTCTGGCCTCAGAGACTGCTGGATTCAGTGCCAGCTCTGGTTCCCTTGCAAACTGTATTCCTTCTGCGTTTATTAGTAGGCTACCAACCAAAACCAAGTTAAAGTTTCTTTCCCATTGAGCTGCAAGAGAGAGCTTGGAGTAAAGCCGGGCGGTGAACTCCGCTCCGCTCGCAGAGTTTGCGGAGTTTTCCGTACTCCGGGGAACATGCAGAGTTCCAAAAAACTCTCCGCATAGCGGAGCGGATTTTGTTTCCTTGCTCGCACTCCCCAACATCAAGTTGGCGAGCGCAAGTGAGGAAAATCCACCTCCCGGCAAGATTTTTACTCACTCGCGCTCCCCTACTCCAAGTTGACAATTGCGAGCAAGAAAAATCCACCTCCCAGTGAGATTTCTCAATGCGGGCGATCGTATTTCTCAATGTGGGCAGTCGTGGGTGGTTGTGACTGCTCGGGTTAAGAAACATTCTGTTTGCGTTGAGAAAGTTGCCGCTCGAGTAGAAAATCTACTCGAGTGGCAGAAAAGAAGCAGCGCCCTCTTGTGTTGCACATCATGCTGCTCGCGTTGATTTTTCAGTGCAGGACAAACACCCGGCGCTGAAAATCAATGCAAACAGGCATTACCACACACACTCCACCGCTTGCGGAACTCCGCATAGCGCGGATGAGTTTTTTAGTCACTCCGCGAACTCCACCCAGGCTTAGCTTGGAGTAGGCACTAAGCACCATCACTCATGCAATTTCATTCACCTTAGATGCATTGCAGGTTAATACATTCAGAGACAGTCCTAGAGTGCTTCTCACTCCAAGCAGTAGCATAGCATATCAGTCCTATAGATAGACTGTGAATATCAGCTCTGATGTGCAAACTCATTTTCCAGTCACAAAGTGTGTGAGTCACTAAATCCCAGGCTTTGCAACTGCAAAATCAGGAGTCACAAATGAACTAAAGGTACTTTGGAAAGTGGCAAAATATTTTATTATTGGCACAGTGGCTTTTGCCACCCATTCCAAATTGCTTAGATAAGGGTCCATGAAAGGTCTATCCTCTTCCTATTTGCGATTCAGAACTTCATATATCAATGTTTTTCACCCACAATTGCAATTGCAAGCATTGAACATATACTAGCATCTGACTCAGGGAAGTATCTCATTCACAAAGTGGAATCAGTGCCAGTTGGACCCCTTACACTTTGTAAATGGTGATGAGCAGGCTTACGGGAAGCACACAGTGATCCAGGGGGCCACTGCATACTCCCCCCGATGTTTCCCATAGGCAAACTGTTTTTTTAAACCAGTGCCTGTTCCATTGAGGGACATGGGCTGTTAAAACAATGCTCACATGCGGTGAAAGTAAACTCAGAAATCGAAGCCTTTTGCATTTGCTTGCATTTGCAGGAGGACCCAAAATGCCTCCTGGCTTATATTTATGATGCATGAGGTTTTGCAGCCTTCTGCAAATGTGTATTTTGCAATGTGACTGATTAGTAATGAATCTCAGGTATGCAGAAACGTTTGTGGTCAGGTCATAGTACATATTGCACTTCAGCCTAAATCAGTGTGGAGACTAAGGGGATTATTTAGAATTTGGTGGACAGTGTACCCCACCACAAACATGATGCCTGCCAAACTGAGGGTCCACCCACTCTATTTAGCTTCAGGCAAACCATGATATTTCTACCAGAGGAGTCCCAGTTTGCTCTGCCAACAGAAACCTTACATTGACAGCCTAACTGGCATTAGGCTGCTGGTAAAAGTATTTGAGACCATCAGCCCAACTAGTTGGATGTCCTGACGTCCTTTTTTTTCCTGTTTGGGACAACAAAGAAAGTTGTTCAGGGATTAGTTCTTTCCAGACTTGACAATGGGATAGCAATCGTCTCAGGCATCCCCAAAGTTCACCTAGACCTGCTCAGAGCAGTTCTTCATGCTGTAGCTGGCTTTATGACCAGTCACAAGAAATTTGGCCGCATCACCCCTACCCTACAATCACTTCAGTGGCTTCTGATAGAAACGAGAGCTCAATTTAAAACACCCTGCACCACTCACAAAGTACTTTATGCATCTTCACCCTCATACCTAACTGAGAAACTGAACATTTTGAGCACCAATTGGGGGGTCTAGAAATGATCAATCCTTTCACCTTGAGCACCCCTCTATCTTCAATTCAGAGTAATTCATGAACCGATCTGTCTCAGGGACTGCCACACAAATTTTGAACTCTCTCCCTCTGACCCACCACTTGACATCATTCCATGATTCCTTTAAGAAAGATCTCAAATCTCTTTTCTTCGAAAAACACTTGCGTTAAACTCCTCTTGTCTCCTCCCACTCTTTAAAACATTATTTAGAGTTTAGTGTACAGGGTCTCCCATCATAAACATGGTGTAGTATGCTGTCCTCCAAATTGAGGATTCACCCACTCGTTTTAGCGTCAAGCAAACCACTATGTTTCTACCAGAGGCGTCCTCCCACTCTGAAGCTGCATCTCAAGTATACTCTGCACTGCCCAGCGATGAACTTTACTTATGTACAGTGTCCATCCCATTTACTCCTGATTTTCACTGCTAAGTTGCATCTCTATGATATTCAGGTTTTAATTGTTATGTTTCAGTTCTATTGTAAAGCATCTCTATGGTATTCACGATGTGATTCTTATGTCTCAGTTCTGTTGCAAAGTGCTCTGATGCCCCCGTGGCAAGCCTGCGCTATTAAAAATTACAAAAAAAATAAATTATAGAAATCATATGTAATAAAGGGTTTTGTACTACACGAGGCAATGAAGTTCTGCACTGTGCTCACAGTGACTTTTGACGCAAAAGATTCCTGTGAATTTAAAAATTGTTCTAAGTTATCGTTTGCACTTCTTTGAATCCCTACGTGTTGATCTATGTTAAGTGTCTATGTTAAACGTTTGTAAATTTGGGCAGGATTGCCTAGCTTTTGTGAATAAAGTAGGCCTGGGTGGAATTTCAGTTACGCCAGAGTAATTAAAGTAATTTTGGTAATTCCGTGTTACTTTTTGATTACCAATAATTTTGCGATTACTCCTCCTTGCCTAATTTGGGGGAAAATAATCCTACAGCAAGAGCACCAAAACTATTCTTTTTCTGCAAAATTTAGCGATATTTCTAAGCAAAAAATGCACCGTCACATCCATTTTGGATGCAAGGGTGCATTTTGCCATAAGTTAACAGAGCTAAAGGCCGAGAGTGAGATGGGTAAAAATCCTACCCCAAAAGCACATTTAGCAAGCAGAAACAGCTACTGGCTATTTGTGTTCTGTGGCATTTAGCGCATTTTGGACACGAGGGGGGTTTTTAGGCGAAGCAATAGGGCGCTTAACGCTAAATTACTCTTCCGTGTAAGTCTGCATAATCTTGTGGAATTCTCAAGTAATTCCCCGTGACTACTCTCCACGGAATTACGCCCACCCTCAATAAAGGCCAGCAGCAGAAGTCTCAGCCAGGGCCATTTCTGACTTCTCTGTGAATCTACCCTGTGTGACGTCGCCGCAGGCACGTCGACCACGCAGCCTCGTGTAACCTGCGCATGCCCCAGCCTGTCTCGAGTCTGCAGAAGTGGTGGTCCGGACGAGTGATGGATGAGGCTTCTTGAAATTACAGTATTATTTCAGATGGCCGTGAGAGAGATTTAAGCAAACAGACGGGTACATGGACAGTAAACTTGTCACTGAGAATTTCCCCGGAGACCTAGGCATGGTTTATTAGACAACAGTAGCGCTTTCTATTTTCTCCTTTTCCTATTACCTGACAGCCAGAGCGGCGGAAGGGAGCCGGCCTGTCAGGCGTGATGGACACTTCACGCAGGCGCCATTGCCCAGGTGGGATACGCTTTCACCTTGCCAGCGGCGCTCTGACAGCCGGGTACCTGTTTGGCATGAATGGAGAATGCTCTGGGGATGGCGTCCCCTCCCTCCCTCGATAATCCTTCAGGGCTCCCTTGTTTTTGTGACATTTTAGCGGAGGGAAGTGTAATGAATGAAGTAGGGTTGGGAGAGCCATGGCTAAATCTTCAGGGGTTTCCATCAAAAACTCTCCAGAGGAGTGTGTAATGAACAGGTGCTTCCCGGCTTCCTTGTTCTCCATTGGTAGCACAGAAATCTTACGTTTGCCAATCCCTTCGCACCACAAGCCACTGGTACAAATTCCTCTTTGGGAAAGTCCTGTGCTTGGGCTCTGTGGTGAGACACTTCATTGCACACTGTCTCCAAAGCCACACCCGGCATCGGGACTGTAATGTTGTGGGAGACAGTGGAACAGTCCACGTCTCCTATGGTGTTAGGGGGTGGTCCCGTTAGACCACCACCCCCTGTGAAAAGTGCAGGAATGGGTTTGGCTCGGCGTACGCCGAGACCACGTGTGTAATGTAATAAAAGCCCAGGGCTCTGGGCGTGGCTCAGTTCAGAGCAGGCCACTAAGTAAAGTACGTCTCGCTGTGCCATTCTTGTGTCAAGCCCAGGCCTTGGCCACAATATTACATTGGCGACGAGGTGGTGTCAGCTTGCTGCTGTCCTGCCTCTCACCCACCGTGCTGACCTCCGGTGTCTCCGGGAGCCCGCTCCTGCCGCGCTGCTCCTGCCTGTGGCCCGGCATGCCCCTGCCGTGTGTCTGGGTCGACCTGCGCATCCGCGCGACTCCACCGTCGGCGGTCTGCTGGCGTGCCGCCCTGCAGCCGACGTCCCGACCAGGATCTCCGCGCGAAGCCCGGAAGAGTGCGCGCGCGGCCCTGTGTTTCGGCCTGCGTGTCGCAGCGGCGCTCTACGCCGCACACGGAAGCCTGCTGTGGCGCGTGTGGAGTCCTGAAGCTGTCCGCATCGGAAGGCACCGGTAAGCTGCATAGCGCCATCCTGCCGCCCCCTCTGGCCGCCCTGTTGCACTGCACCAGCCCTAGAGTGCAATTAGCACACCCTGCAGTCCTGCCTTAGTGAAGGCTTCCCAGCTACTGGCTGCGCATGCCCAGGAGGTCTGCTGCCCCCTCCTGGTGCCTCCACTCGCCTCCTCCTGCTCCTGAGGCTGTCATTTGGGACCGGCCACTCTCTGCCTGCATCCAGGGAGTCCTGGCCACCGGCTGCACGCGCTTCTCTCTCTCGCACTCCTGATTGGGCCCCAGTCGCCTGTCCTGATCTGCCAGTGCTGGCCTGCGCCCCGCCTACATACTGCGCAGCTGGCACGCTGCAGCGCCCTGCATTTGGAGGTATCTACGCCCAGCTGCATTGGCTAAGCGTGCATCCTTCGCCTTCCTGCCACCGTCCTCCGCCTGGCCAGCATGACCTCCATCCCACCGTTGGAGCCCTTTACCATCACCGGGCCACCGCCCTCCCAAGCTGCGCGGTGGAAGGCCTGGGTGGAGCGTTTGGAGACGTTCTTTGACGCTGCGGACATCCCTGCCCCACGGCGAAGACCCATGCTCCTCCACCTTGGCGGTGCGGAAATCCACAAAATTGCAAAAACTGTCCGCGAGGCTGGGCCCCCACGGAACTATGCCATGATGCGCGACGCCATCACGGCTCATTTTGAGCACTACGCCAATCCAGATTACGAGCGCTTCCTCCTCCGCCAAGCAAAACAGCTCTCTGATGAGTCTGTTGACGTATTCTACGCCCGCCTCAAGGAGTTAGCCAGCACGTGCACCCTGCCTGATGAGGATGACGAGATCCGGCGCAATTCATTCAAGGCTGCGCCTCCTCTAAGCTACGCGAGCGCGTCCTACAGGAACACAACATGCCGATGAGGGACATCCTGACCCTGGGACGCTCCAAGGAACTGTCCAAAGCCAGAGCGGCCCATATAGAGCTCAAAGCTACAGCGGCCGTCAAAGAGGAGCCAGTCTGCGCCGTCCGTACTGAGACCCGTGAGCCTCGACAAAGGCCCAGAAGATCCTCGACCCAAAGCTCCAGACAGAGCTCTAAGGTTCACCTCTGTGGATGGTGTGGAGGCCCACTCCCACACGACGGCGCCTGTCCAGCCCAAGGGAAAACCTGCAGTGCGTGTGGAAAGATCAACCATTTTTCCAAGGTCTGCCGCTCGAAGCCTCAGCGGCAACCACAAGGCCCACCTCGACAGGTGCGTGCACTCGAGCCTCTCCCAGATGACTCCTCGAGCGGCGACATGGACGAAGATGAGGCCACAAACATGCATGTGGTACACATGCTACACGCCCTCTCTGCCTCCCCGCAGGCAGCGCCCATGTGCACTATCAACGTGCAGGATCATCCGGTGGCAGCGCTCATTGCTGCCAGCGTCTACAGGCTGTTACCCAACCTGCCGGCCCTCCGCAACACCAATGTCCAGGTGTACGCATTCGGGACCCACACCCCGCTCAGAAAATGCGGCGTGTTCCAAGCCAATCTCTCTCACGACCAAGTCCATCAACGGTCCAAGAACTACGTTTCCCAAGAAGGGTCGGGATTCTTACTCAGCTGCCGTACCGCACAAGACCTCCGCCTCATCCACTTTGCCTTCACCGTGCTGGCTCACGACCTGGAACGCTTGCTGACCGAGTTCGCACCTCTCTTCGAAGGGATTGGATGCCTCAAAGGCCCGGCAGTCCGGCTGCACATAGACAAGTCCGTGGCCCCGATTGCCCTCAGGCACAGGAGGATTGCCTTCCATCTTCGCCCAAAGGTCGAGGCGGAACTCCGTCTCTTGGAAATGGCCGGAATCATCGAACAGCTGCACGGCACCACTCCGTGGGTGTCCCCCATTGTGGTCGCGAAGAAGCCGAAACAGCCTGACGCGGTCCGCATCTGTGTTGACATGCGGATCCCGAACCTCGCCATCAAACGGGAGCGCCACCTGACGCCCACAGTTGACGACATTATAGGCGAACTCGCGGGGTCCAAGTGGTTCTCGAAAATGGACCTCCGCTCAGGGTACCATCAGGAACCTCTTCACCCAGACTCTCGCCCAATTACCACCTTCTCCACCCACGCCGGTCTCTGGCGCTACAAACGCCTCAACTTCGGAATCTCCAGTGCGGCCGAAGTATTCCAAAACATCATCAAGACCATCCTGCAAGGACTGGAGGGGGTGCTCAACGTGAGCGATGATATCTTAGTGCACGCTCCCTCCCTGGAAGAACATCTCCTCCGCCTAAATGCCGTGTTCACTCGCCTTCGAGACTGTGGGTTGACCCTGCACAAGGAGAAGTGCGAGTTCCTGCGCCGAGACATCAGTTTTTTTGGATATTGATTCTCGGACAAGGGCATCGGGCCAGACCCAGACAAAGTGAAGGATGTCCAGGAGGCGCCAGCCCCCACATCTGTGTCAGGAGTCCGCAGCTTTTTAGGTATGGTCACATACTGTGGACGTTTCATCAGGAACCTCTCGGATCTGACTGGCCCTCTGCGAGATCTCACCAGGACCACCACCCACTGGACTTGGGGTCCGGAGCAAGAACAAGCATTCCAGCAAACGAAGGCTGCCCTGTCCGCGGATACCACGCTTGTCTATTTTGATCCATGCCACGACTCCCAGCTGGTGGTTGACCCCAGCCCAACAGGCCTAGGTGCTGTCCTAGCGCAACGTCAAGACTGTGGCGAGTGGGCACCAGTTGCCTATGCGAGCCGGACCCTCACACCTACTGAGCAGCGGTATTCGCAAATTGAGAAAGAGGCCATCGCGATCCTATGGGGATGCCGCCATTTTCACATATACTTGTACGGCCATCCTTTCACAGTCATCACGGACCACAAACCATTGATCCCGCTGTTCCAGGGTTCCTCGTCTCGCCCTCCCCCGCGAATGGAGAAATGGATCCTGCAGCTGCAAGAGTTCCAGCTCACGGTGGAATACAGACCTGGCACCCGGAATCCGGCTGACTTCTTGTCACGGCACGCCCGGCCGGCCACCCCTCCGGAAGCAGCTGAGGCTGCAGCCACGGAAGACTACGTGCGGATGGTAGTAGAATGGTCCCGGCCTCTCCCGATATCCCTGCAAGATGTCATAGCCGCCACACAAGACGATGACTGCCTCCAAATCGCTATCCAGGCAGTTTCCTCAGGTGACTGGCGACTCCTACAGAGTCCTTCACCGCTACGAACCGCAGCGGCCCAAGCAACATTGAAGTCCCTGCACCAAGTCAGTCATGAACTGTCTGTATGAGCCGACGGCTGCCTACTGCGAGGTCCGCGTCTTGTCCTACCAGAGAGCCTCACCAGACAGGCGGCCCTTCTCGCCCATGGCGCACACCAGGGAATCGTCAAATTGAAGAACAGACTCCGCAGTAAAGTCTGGTTCCCAGGCCTGGACCAGCAAATAGAGTCATTGGTGCAGCACTGCCCAGTATGCCTCGCCACGAGCCTACCAAGCAAACCTGCGCCAGTTATCACTGAAGCAGCTCCGAGCGCCCCATGGGAGAGAGTGAGTGCTGACTTCGGCAGTCTACCAGGAGGAAAGTACATGCTAGTGGTGGTTGATGACTTCTTGAGGTATCCAGAAGTTGAATTTGTAACATCTACATCCGCCGCAGAAGTAATTCCTAAACTGGAGAAGCTAATAGCAACCCATGGGCTCTTCGGTGAACTCCGCACCGACAATGGACCGCCATTCACCAGCGCGGAGATGGCCGACTACTTGGCCTCCCACAAAGTAAAACACTGCAAAATCACACCGAGATGGCCCCAAGCCAATGGCGAAGTAGAACGGCTAATGCGGACATTGAACAAAACGATCCAAATCGCCCTGGCCGATGGACTCAACCTTGAACGAGCAGTGTATCAGTTCCTCAGGGAGTACCGGCTCACCCCCCACTGCACCACTGGCATCTCCCCAAGTCGACTGTGTTTCGGCGGACTGTCACCGACACCATTCCTCACCATCCGGTGTGGGCCGAAACGGCCAACCCCCCGAACCAGTCAGACTACAGGCGAGAGAAGAACAACAAAGCAGCGTCCCGGAAGAGACATGCTAGAGAAAGCCCCATTGCAGTGGGTGATCAGGTGCTCGTGCAAGACCGGCACCCAGGAGGAAAGTTCTGTTTGCCTTTCGAGCTTCAACCTTGGGCTGTCACCGCAGTAAAGGGCACCATGGTGACTGCCCAGAGAGGGCTAGAGACAGTTACCCGCAATGTGTCCTTTTTCAAAAGAGTCCCACCTGATGACAAGAGCGACTTCCCAGGGTCCGATTGGCGCAACGGGGCGCCCTGCAATGGATCCTCAACTCCTGACAGCGACGCGGCCGGATCTGATCGACCAGCCGCCGTGGACACCTCCACCAATCCGGTACCCGCGTCGATCCAAGACCAGGACTCTGATGGTGACCGGAGCCCAGCCCCCGGCAGCAACCCCGTTGAACAGTCACCAGCACCGCAGCCGCGAAACAATCAGAACAGATATCACCTCCGGCCCTGTCCGAAGCCATCCCAGAAGTACAAAGACTATGTAACCAGTGGCTAGTCGGCGACAGTGGGTCGGGTCGCAGCCAGAGTAAGCAGCTGTAAAGAGTATCCAAGTAAGACTGTTCCATTTTGTATTTCGCCCTAGAAGTGGTGTACTGGACTGAAAGTATCTCCTGGTAGAGTTTGTGTTTCTGTTCATTTAAACTTATCTCTCCTGGTAAAGGAGGAATGTAATGTTGTGGGAGACAGTGGAACAGTCCACGTCTCCTATGGTGTTAGGGGGTGGTCCCGTTAGACCACCACCCCCTGTGAAAAGTGCAGGAATGGGTTTGGCTCGGCGTACGCCGAGACCACGTGTGTAATGTAATAAAAGCCCAGGGCTCTGGGCGTGGCTCAGTTCGGAGCTGGCCACTAAGTAAAGTACGTCTCGCTGTGCCATTCTTGTGTCAAGCCCAGGCCTTGGCCACAATATTACAGGGACCTAAACAGGTAAAGCCCAATTTGCAAAGCCATTGTTAATTCAATTGATCCACACAAATCACTTCATTTATTAACGCAATTTCATGTTTTACATTCCCAAAATGGAAATTTACGCGCGTAATTCCATCTAACCACATGTAATATTACACAATTATAGTATACTATGACATGACAGTAAATCTGTTCTCATGAGCTAGGAGTCGACGTTCCTGGGCGGATGGCCTAGAAAGTTTATGTCACCCATAAACATGAGCGTTTATACGTATTCACACATTTTTCCTTCGCCCATTCCCATCTTTGAACCAGTAAGAGGCCTAGGGACTTATTTACAAGCTCCTTGCACCGCCAGTGCGTCACTTGTCTGGGGCGCAAGGGGCTTGTAAATAAGACCCCTACCCTTCAAATAGGGACTGGGCGGGCTGCATCACCAAAACTAATAGGGGTGCAGCTGAAGAAATTATTGTATTCTGTATAAAAAAAGTTTTCAAGCGCAAAATAAATGTAGGTAAGCATTTACCCAGGTGCAAATGTACGCTAACTACAATTAAGCAAGTGTAACAGTCCCAGCTTCCCAGGAAAACTCATGGAAATCTTTGAGCGTTTTTAAATATCTGAAAATCTACACCAATTTACAGGTGTAAACCTAACAAGGTAAACTTACACTTTTTTGCGAAAGAAGCCCAGAGAGCACAGGATCCAGATGCTATATATGCTATATAAAGCATTGTCTAATACTGCCATAAGATCAGACCTCAGTAGTCCTGTCAAGGGGCCAGCTTTTGTGTCTTGGGGCCATATCTAGTCAGTTATGTTTGAAGTCCCAGCTTCTAAAATTGAGGGCTTAAATCTCATCACGATTTTCTAAAGTAGAAGCTATCCAGGTAGTGCATTTGCAATGCAGTACCGAAGTAGTGTTCTTGCCATAGCCTTGCAGTTTTTTTCTAAATGGCAGGTTTGAGCTAATTTAAGGTAGGTATCAGAGTGCTAACAAAGAAGCAGCTGGATCGTTCTGATCCCAACAATGTTATCCAAGATGCCATCTTACACCCAGAGGCCGCAGTTGGCATGATTTATTGGGAACAACAAGCTTTTTTTTTCAATTTTACCAAAGAGTTCTGTGATGTTCTGTATTAACATTTTGTATTCTTGTTATGATGCAGCAATCCAGAATGTAGGATAGCTGCTATTGTAGAATGTGTTATTGGTTAACTCTTAATCAGTTGCTCCCTTGCCTGTTGGTAGATAAGGTTCCTGCAGACATCTCTCCTAATAAAATGAATTGTTTATTTCTGAACCTAGCCTGCCTGTTTCTTTGAACTTCACATTTGGCGACGTGCTGTCTACTCGTCATCTTTGAGAGGACTTCAGACCTACGTCTTCGCAGAGACCTCAACACTACATTTGGTGTACTAATGCCTTGTTCACTTGAAGATACTCTTTAGGAGAAAAGGGACCTACTTGTTACAGTTTCTAATGACCATTTGACTTTTATATCACCTCTCAGCTGGGATTTTTTCGCTTGAGGCTCTTTTCTTGCTGAATAAGAGCTATCCAGAAAAAAAGGAAAGAGTGGACCTTTACGTGGCATCCTGTGTAGTCTGCCGACTGCCGGGATACCTTACATTTGCTCACTGGAGGTGGTTCACTTTGCCATATTTGAGTACACAAGTGCATTTGGCTCGTGGCTTGTGACCCTGGGGTGGCAGTTTGTAGCGCGAGCGATGTGCTTACCTGTGTCCCGTGTTGGTTGGTGTCACACACTGTGACTCTGGAAGGTGGAATCTTCATTTCAGCTTCTCCGTCACAGGAGCTTCTCTGGAGCTTGTGTATTCTGGAAACGTGTCACCTGCTCAAGGCATCCCGGGATTGGTGCGTGGTGATGTGCACACACACACATCAGCCATCTTAGCTTGAGAGAACAGCAATCTTCACGTCATCGTCCCCACTGTTTGAGGTGCTTGGCCCGGCGATACTTAATCCTGCATACAAGGGTCTGTTACGCAACGTAAGCGCTTCTCCAGTGATAAGCTCACCTGTGAGTGTCAGTTTTCTTGTTTTGTCACTTCTACACTGTCCTATAAAGCGTGTCACGGAGTATGTCCGCGGTGATGCACTCACCTTTATTTGCCTATCTACACTATAAAGTGTATGAGGAAGTGTGCCTATGGTGATACACTCACCTTTTGAAACTTGTAAGTTGTTCACCAGTAAGTGACGTATTTGTTTTCATCCATGCAAAGCTTGGTGCAGAGTGTGTCTACGATGATGCGCTCACCTTTGGTGATTTATAAATTGTTGACCTCACGCTTCCATGTTATTGACATAGCTTCTTGGTGGCCTATTTGAAAATAAAGAAAGGAAAAAAAATAATAAAAACGACAATTGCTATTACCTGAAGTGTACTGCCCTGCTCTGCCTATGAACATTTATAGTGATTAAGCTTGTGTACCCTCTTTGGGCTGTATCTTTTGAATTAGCTTCGACACTTATTTTTACGTGTAATTTTCCTAATATGGAGAACGTTACAGCACCCCCATTTTTTCTCTCATCACCAAGTTTTACAAGTTTATTTTTACTTTGCATAATTATTTAAAACCATTGCAACATTTACTTAAAAAGAATATGTTACAATTGTTATTGTACAATAGTAAAAACCATAAAACAGGGACCACAATTGCTATACAGAGAAATTTAGCTATACAGGCGATAACAAGGTTCATTTGTTCGCAAGATAAAGTGCAGTGCATTCGCTGTTCCTAGCTGATACTGGACGTGGGCGTATTAATCGTGCCCTTTAGTCTGTATTGTTCTTGTTGTTCGTTCTTGCTCAATAATTTTTCTTTTTTTTGTTCAAGAAAAGTGCTGATGCTCTATCCTTTGAGGGGGGCCAGTCCCGGATTATAAATTGGTTAGTTGCTTCGCTAGGGCTTCTTCCTTCTGCGGCTTCCTTATGTGGCTATTCCAATATTAAGTGTTTTTTGTTCAGCCAACTTTAAGAATTTTACTAATCTGCAATTCAGCTGCGTATTTCCCGGATTGAAGCAAGCCAACACCGCTTGTCTCCTGGTGCGGATACCTAACTGCTTAAGGGGAGCTTTTATTAGCAGTATCCGTTCTTGATGTAGATCCTTACAGGTGCAGATTAGGTGTAAGATGTCTCCTTGCTTGGAGTTGCACAGCCTACATGTGCTTTGGGTTGTGGCCCTCAGCCATGGTGGAAGATGCTGGGTGCACGGGAGGATGCCCAGTCTGTGCTTTAGGAATTTCATTTTTATCTCTTTGGAGTAGCCCTGATTAAAATACTTTTGTGGAGCAAGTAATTTATAAGAGTTCAAGGTCATCCAGGCATGGGATCTGTCTGCAAAGGTTGCCTTGTCCTCTACCACCGCAATTTGTTTTACACATTTCCATGCCAATTTCTTAAAAACGGAATTACCAAGTTGAGTACTCCAGAGATCTGTGAACTTGGTACTTTCCAGAGATGTCTGAAGATATCTCCTTGCTTGGCAGGTGTCCCTGTGCTGGATTTCATGCCACAGCAGTTGGTTCAGCGTATTTGAAGTGGCATTTCTAATTTTGTGCCAGCAGATAACATAAGACCCGTGCCTGGCCAGGGATTGATGTAGGAAGCCAAACTCCAACCTTATTTGAGCCGGTGAGGTGTAAGGCGGGAGGCAAAACATGATTCTATATGCTTTAACAAGCGTACTGTCTAGTATCTTGGCGTCCCTCCCCCGCAATGCTTCGCTGCCGTAAGTGATCGTCGGGAGTAGTTTGGCCTGAACTACTTTCAGCGGGCTCAATGTCGGCCTCATCAGTTTGTTAGCAAGATTTTTTATTGAAAGTGCTATAGCCAACCCTCTCCTTCTTATTTCCTCTTTTTGGCGTTTGAAGGTTCCTTCCTTGTCAATTATGACTCCTAGATATTTATAGTCCTGCGATGATTCAAGTTGATTACCATTCAGAAACCAATTCCCCTGCCGATTTCTTTTGTTGTTTATTGTCATTGACCTAGTCTTGCTGAGATTAATTTTTAAGTTGTTTTCTGTGGCATAGTTCTGCATTTCCGTTAGTAGGTGTTGAAGACCTACATAAGTATGGCTGAGCAGAACTACGTCGTCTGCATACATAAGATTGGTCAGTGTTTTTCCACCTAGCTTCGGAGAATGTGAATTGCAGGCATTGAGTGCCTTGGGGAGGTCGGCCATGAATAGATTGAACAGGGTGGGAGCAAGCACACAACCCTGTTTCAAGCCTTTGGTTGTGGGGACTTTAGAGGAGAGGTGAGTTCCGCCCCCTAGTTTCACCTGCACCCAGGTGTCTGTGTGGAGAAGACACAGGATGTTTAAGATGGACTGCGGAATTCCCCAGCGTGCCAGTCTGCCCCTCTCCACATTATCAAATGTTGCACTAAATTCGATAAAACATAAGTGTAAAGGAAGGTTTGATGTTTTTGCTGCATCCATCAATAGTGAGATTGCGAGAATATTAGTTGATGTTCCCGCCATTTTACGAAAGCCAGTTTGATTTAGCGGTATTATCTCGTTTGCCTCTGCCCAAGTTGTAAGTTCCTCTAAAATTGTGCCTGCAAAATATTTTGCTTCGTTATCTATCAAGGCTACTAGCCGATAGTTGCTTGCCTCGGCCTTGTCTCTTTTTTTGTAGATTGGCACAATTGTCGAACCCTTCCATGATTCCGGTAATCTGTTCAGGAGCCTGACTTCTGCAAAAAGAGGTTGCAGGTTACCAGCCCAGTTCTCCGACTTGGCTTTAAACAGCGCAGGAGGGATGCCGTTTGGTCCTGGTGCCCCTTCTCTCCTTCCTTTTGCAATCTGCTTTTTTATTAAAAGCAGCGATGGGCTGCCAGCTGCACAGGGTGATGGGAGTTCTGTCATTGACAAATTCGTCTCCCAGATCTCTGTGTTGCTCGCTCCGGAGTATTCTTCTATTGGCCACTGGTTCAGATCTTCTGTTCCGGCATCTCCCCTTTGGTTATTGAAGTGCGTGGTTAGGAATTCCACCCAGCTTTCTTCCGAGATATGTGTCGATATGCCTTCATGGTGAGGGTGGATTATCCCATTCACAGTTTTCCAAAAAGGGGCGCTGTCATTACAGTTTAGATCATGTAAATAGCTTTGCCCAAGTTGCGTTTTCTTTGTCTTTGGTGATATTCCATTTCAGTTTTTTAAGTGATATCCTTTGGTCCCTCAGGAGTGAGCGAATGTTAGCGTCTCCCGGAAATCTTCTAAGTCTGCGCATTGTACGATTTAATGCTTTTTTGAGGGACTTAAGACGGTCTCTTTGGCCTTTTGGAATTCTGTATTTCTGACGCTTGGCCTGAGAATGACTTTTTTTGGTTGGAATAGCGGCATAGCGGTCTAATAATGTAGCTGTGAATTGTCCCCATTGGGCTGTTTGATCCATTGAGCCTGTCGCAAGAGAATTAAAAAGTATGATTGCTGCTTCTGCCCGAGGATCAATGTTACTTACAGTACATTTGATCCTTCTTAAATTAGAGGTGTATATGCACCCCAGGGTTAGATCTTGCGTAATAGAGCTACATGCTGAGGTTATTAACTGCAGTTCTTGTGGGCGGTGGTCACTCTCCCCCTTGTCCCCCATTCTGAACCCCTTGATGTATGGAAACAGTGAAAGACTTTTTTTTTTTTAAACGTGTTTTTATTGGTTTTTCATGGGAACATTGCAATACAAATACAGGCATAGATCAATAGACACAGCATGTATGGATAAAATTCGCATTTCCAGTCTTACTTCAGCATGGTACATTATAAAAACAGTGGCTTTACATTCTGTCATGTTCTTGGTATGTTGGTTATCAGCAATATCACAGTATGGCATTTCGTATGGCAATATCAGCTTAGTATTAAGCGCTCAATGTACATGGTCGTCAAGACATGCAATACATGAACGTGGAGTAGTTGGGTCCCCAGATGGAAGGCTGGAGTAAGGAGCCGACATGGGAGAAGTGCGGCACATGAGTGAGGAGGTATGGGAAGGCACGTGGTATCTATCTCAGGAGTACCCCGTGTTTCTGTATTGGGGTGCCCTTTATAGTGTGCTTATCGCTGGGGCGCTGGCTGGATCGTTCCACGGGTGTGTGAGGAGATATTGCCAGGTAGGTCGCTCCCCCACCACACAGCTCCGCCTGTGTTGTCCGCCCGCTGCTGCTGCTGGTAAGCTCGCCCCTCCGCTTGTGGCCTCGGTGCCCGTATTTCTTTGCTTTTTGTCTCCCCATTTTCCCTTCTGTGCCCCTCGCTGCCCCATTGTACTGTGCCCGTATTTCTCTGTTTGTTTTCTCTCCGTTTTCCCTTCTGTGCCCCTCGCTGCCCCATTGTACTGTGCCCGTATTTCTGTTTGTTTCCTCTCCATTTTCCCTTCTGTGCCCCTCGCTGCCCCATTGTACTGTGCCCGTATTTCTGTCTGTTTTCTCCCCATTTTCCCTTCTGTGCCCCTCGCTGCCCCATTGTACTGTGCCCGTATTTCTTTGCTTTTTGTCTCCCCATTTTCCCTTCTGTGCCCCTCGCTGCCCCATTGTACTGTGCCCGTATTTCTTTGCTTTTTGTCTCCCCATTTTCCCTTCTGTGCCCCTCGCTGCCCCATTGTACTGTGCCCGTATTTCTCTGTTTGTTTTCTCTCCATTTTCCCTTCTGTGCCCCTCGCTGCCCCATTGTACTGTGCCCGTATTTCTCTGTTTGTTTTCTCTCCGTTTTCCCTTCTGTGCCCCTCGCTGCCCCATTGTACTGTGCCCGTATTTCTCTGTTTGTTTTCTCCCCATTTTCCCTTCTGTGCCCCTCGCTGCCCCATTGTACTGTGCCCGTATTTCTTTGCTTTTTGTCTCCCCATTTTCCCTTCTGTGCCCCTCGCTGCCCCATTGTACTGTGCCCGTATTTCTTTGCTTTTTGTCTCCCCATTTTCCCTTCTGTGCCCCTCGCTGCCCCATTGTACTGTGCCCGTATTTCTCTGTTTGTTTTCTCTCCATTTTCCCTTCTGTGCCCCTCGCTGCCCCATTGTACCGTGCCCGTATTTCTCTGTTTGTTTTCTCTCCGTTTTTCCTTCTGTGCCCCCGCTGCCTCTCTCCTTTCCCGCCGCTGCGTCCCCTGCGGCCCCGCCCCCCTGACTGCCCATTCGCTGCCCCTGCCTCCCGCCTCCCAGCTGCTCCTCCCTCCCACCTCCCCATATATGGCGGCCGCTGTGCGGTCGCGCGCTGGCGCGCCGAAGGCGCGCCTAAGGCAAGCCCGTCTGCGCCCGTCCGCGACTGGACCGCGCCCAGCGCCAGAACCCCTGGACCACGCGCCCCCGCTCCAGCCTCGAGGACCGACGCCGATACGATGCCACCACACTCCACGCTCTCAACCCCGGACGGACGCACAACTGCTTCAAGGCCGCCCCGAAACGCACCCATGGTCCCTTCACCTGCCGGAACTGCAGCTACACCAGCCTCAGAGCCACCGAGGCGCCCGCCAAGAAGGACCTCAACCACCTCCGGTGCATCCTGCTGAACACCCGCTCCGCACGCAAACACGCCGTCGAGCTCTGGGACCTGCTCGACACATCATCACCAGACGTCGCCTTCCTGACAGAGACCTGGATGAAGGACTCCTCCGCCCCCGACATCGCCATAGCCATCCCAGACGGCTATAAGATCACCCGTAGAGACCGCATCAACGCAGTAGGAGGAGGAATCGTCATCGTCCACAAGAACACCATCAGGGTCTCGACCAGCACCGACGACACTCTCAGCACCGCCGAACACATGCACTTCCAGATCCACACGGACCCCAACACCACCCTTAGAGGCACCCTTGTCTACAGACCCCCTGGGCCCCGACCCCAGTTCAGCGACTCCATCGCCGACTTCATCAGCACGCACGCCCTGACCTCTACCGACTACATCCTCCTCGGAGACCTGAACTTTCACCTGGAGAACAACAACGACAGCAACTCCACCACCCTGATCGACAGCCTCGCCAACCTCTGCCTGAGCCAGCTCGTCACAACACCGACCCACTGCGCCGGCCACACGCTTGACCCCATCTTCTCCTCAAGCTCCCACGTCTCCTTCAGCCACACCACGGAACTCCTCTGGACCGACCACCGCTGCATCCATTTCACCTTCCAGAAACCCACCACACACCACCGCACCCAACAGATCCCACGCCGCTGCTGGAGCAAAGTCACCGAAGACCAACTCCGGGCAACCCTCGCTCTCAGCCCTCCCTCCGACCCATCCAACACCGACGACGCTGCCTGCAACCTCAGACGATGGATGGACGACTGTGCCAACACCCTCGCCCCGCTGAAAAAGCTCACCTACAGCGACACCACCAAAAGAGCCAGCTGGTTCACCTCGGAACTCCTAGCTTCCAAGCGCACCTGCCGGAAACTAGAGAAGAAATGGCACAGCGATAAGACACCGGACAGCCACACAGCCCACAAAGACGCCATCCGTAACCACCACCACCTCATCAGGTCCGCCAAGAGAATCTCCTTCAAAGACCGCCTCGACAACAACGCACACAACAGCAAGGAGCTTTTCAACATCGTGAAGGAACTCTCCAATCCCAGCTCCAACACCAACGACATCCCGCCGTCGCAACCCCTGTGCGATTCCCTCGCCACCTTCTTTCACCGCAAGATCGCCGACATCCACGACAGCTTCGACACCCAGACAACCCCAACTAAGATCGATACACCAGACCCGCCACACACCATCGACCACGACCCCCTGCCAGCCTGGGCCAGCGTGAACATCGATGACACCATCAAGACCATGAGCACTATACACTCCGGCTCCCCGTCAGACCCTTTCCCGCACCACATCTTCAACAAAGCCAGCAGCTCCATCGCACCCCACCTGTGCAACATCATCAACCTCTCCTTCGAGACCGCGACCTTCCCAGAGAGCTGGAAACACGCAGAGATCAACGCCCTACTCAAAAACCCAAGGCGGACCCGAGAGACCTCAAGAACTTCCGGCCCATCTCTCTGCTTCAGTTCCCAGCCAAGGTCATCGAGAAGATCGTCAACAAACAGCTAACCCGATACCTCGAAGAAAACAGCATCCTGGACCCATCCCAATCAGGGTTCCGCAGCAACCACAGCACTGAGACTGCCCTCATCGCCGCCACCGACGACATCAGGATCCTGCTGGACAATGGTGAGACCGCAGCCCTCATCCTGCTGGACGTCTCCGCCGCCTTCGACACTGTCTGCCACCGCACTCTACGCGCACGCCTCCACGACGCAGGGATCCGAGACAAGGCCCTGGAATGGACCACCTCCTTCCTCTACGGCAGAACCCAGAGAGTCCGCCTCCCACCTTTCCGATCCGAAGCCTCCGAGATCATCTGCGACGTACCCCAGGGATCGTCCCTCAGCCCAACACTGTTCAACATCTACATGGCCCCGCTCGCACGTATCGCCAGACAACACGACCTCAACATTATCTCCTACGCCGACGACACTCAACTGATCCTCTCCCTCACCAAGGACCCCCTCGCCGCCAAAGCCAAACTCCATGAAGGAATGAAGGCCGTCGCCGATTGGATGAAGATCAGCCGACTAAAGCTGAACACGGACAAAACGGAGGTCCTCATCCTCGACTCCAACCCCTCAGCCTGGGACGACTCCTGGTGGCCAACGACGCTGGGAGCAGCCCCGACACCCACCGACCACGCACGCAACCTGGGAGTCATCCTCGACTCAACGCTCTCCATGGCCAAGCAAGTCAACGCAGTCTCCTCCTCCTGCTTCAACACCCTCCGCATGCTTCACAAGATCTACAGGTGGATCCCGACAGACACAAGAAGAACAGTCACCCAGGCCCTCGTCAGTAGCAGACTGGACTATGGGAACGCCCTCTACGCGGGAGCCCCGGCCAAGCTCATCAAGCGACTGCAACGCATACAAAACGCCTCCGCACGACTGATCCTCGACGTACCACGCCACAGCCACATCACCCCCCACTTGAGGAACCTGCACTGGCTCCCCGTCGACAGGAGGATCACCTTCAAACTCCTCACCCACGCACACAAGGCACTCCACAAAACTGGCCCAGCCTACCTCAACAGACGACTCTTCTTCTACGTCCCCAACCGCCAGCTCCGCTCCGCCGACCTCTCCCTCGCCACCGTCCCCCGCATTCGAAGAACAACCACCGGCGGCAGATCCTTCTCACACCTCGCCGCCAAGACCTGGAACACCCTTCCACTAAGCCTACGAAAGACCCAAGACCTGCTGACCTTCAGGAGGCTACTCAAGACCTGGCTGTTCGACCAGTAGCAGCATCCCCCCCCCTTCCCTCTCCCCAGCGCCTTGAGACCCTCGCGGGTAAGTAGTGCGCTCTACAAATTATGTGATTGATTGATTGATTGAGGGATCCCCATATGTCTCTGGGCCGTGAGGTGCGTGGGAGCAGCTCTGCGTAATTAGATAATTGTTCTTGGCAATAAATTAGGTCGTTGAGCCAGTCCTTAAATTTGGGCGCTCTGCCCCTACCCCATCGGCAGGCAACGCGGCGTTTAGCCATCAAGAGGGCAATGGCGATATATCTACGGTATGGTTTGGGGATTAGTTTGGTATAACCCAACAAGGCTAGCAGTGGAGAGCGTGCAACAGTGGGGATTGTCATCAGTGCTATGGCATCGAAGACTTGTCCCCAATATTCATGTACTTCCGGGCAGTCCCAGGCCAAGTGGAGGAAGTCAGCCCCGGGGGTTCCACATCTGTCGCAGCGATCTGAGTCTTTGAGCTGGTATTTGTGCATCTTAACAGGTGTATAATACAGGCGGTGGAGGAATTTAAAATGTGTGATGCGAAGTCTGCTACTGGCAGAAATGTGTTTGTGAGCAGCAATATTCCCAGTGGTCATCTGACAACTCGTATCCTAGGTCTGAGTCCCAGTGCGTGCGTGACGGGCATGGATGAATACCATATTGTGTGGTATAATGTAGAGACCAGGTGCCCTGGGGAGGTAGCTCGTAACATCAGCTGTAGGGGAGTAAGGACGGAGGGTTCTTGGGGGAACTCCGGGGTGACGGAGCAGATGCCTTGACGAAGGCGTACGTATAAGAAGATGTCTAAGGGAGAAGGCTGGAGCCCGTGAAACATCTGTTCGGACGTGCGGAACGTTCCATTGTGATAGAGATCACCCCATGTGGCAATATTGATCCGTTCTTTAAGTTTACGGAATGCCGTCTCCTGGAGAAGCTGCATGTTGGGATGATATGAGTGCGGGAGTAGCGGTGAGTATATCATGGGGCTGTGCAGCAGGAGTCGGATACGATTCCAAGCATTGATCGTGCATGTGATTGTGGTCGGGGTCCTTTCTCTTGGGCTGGGAGTGGCGCAAAGCATGCCATCAATGGGTATAGGGTCGGCTAGCCAGTGTTCTGCCGCGACTTGTGGCATGTAGCGGGGGGGATGTACCCAGTAATAGGCGTAATGGGCCTGCGCACTTGTGTAGTATAGCTCGAAATATCAAATCCCCCTTGTAAATACGGCTTAGTGAGTATGTTCCATTGCAAACGCGGTTGTTGGCCCCCCCCATACCAAGCGGATCATCTCGGATCGGAGTGTTTTAAAAAAATACCTTCCAGGATGGTATGGGATATTTAGAAAGAGATATAAGAGCTGTGGGAGTATCACCATGTTGATCAGAGATGCCCTTTCTGCCAATGAAAGTGGCAGCGAGATCCACCGGGTGACAGATCCCGTGATGCGGTCTAGAGCGGTACCGTAATTGAGGCGCAGCAGCTCCTCCCTGTCCCTAGAGATACGGATCCCCAAATAACGCAGATCGGATTCGCACCATTTGAGTGGAAAGTCTAGGGGGAAACGAACCGTTGCCGTAGTGAGGGGGAAGATGTAGGATTTCCCTCAGTTGATATGGATTCCAGACAGTCTCCCAAAGACTAGGAATTCCCTCAGGATCGGATTCAAGTTTTGTTGCGGATCTCTGATATATAGTGTAATGTCATCCGCATAAAGGGATATGAGGATCTGGCATAGGGGACAGCGGAGTTCCTTATCATGATGGTGTTGTCTCAGCTTAGCCGCTAGTGGTTCAATCGCCAGGGCGAAAAGCAGGGGGGACAAGGGGCACCCCTGCCTGGTGCCTCTGGTGATTTGGAAAGCAGGTGATAGTCGACCATTTATGAGGACTTTGACTGTAGGGAGCCGATATAGTAGCTTTATCCAGGAAATAAATAATGGAGGAAAGCCCATTCGTTGCATTACCCTAAAAATGTAATCCCATTCAACTGAATCAAATGCCTTGGTGGCATCTAAAAAGACCGCCGCTAATGGTAACTCAGGTGCAACATTATTCAATATTGTAAAGAGGGTTCGTAAGTTATGTGAAGTAGCCCTCCCCGGCACAAAGCCGGATTGATCGGGGAGAACCAGTTTTTCCATCAGCAGGCTAAGCCGGTTAGCTATGAGCTTCGCTAGGATTTTGGTGTCACAGTTGATGAGGGACAGCGGCCTATAGGAGTCACAGTGAATAGGCGATTTATCCGGTTTGAGAAGGGAAGTGATGAGCGCCTCTCTCATGGATGGGGGGAGCTGGCCAGATTCCAGGGAATCATCGTACACCTCTCTGAGAATAGGGGCCAATTGATCTATATATGTTTTATAGAATTCTATGGGTATACCATCCATACCAGCGGCCTTGCCGGATTGTGTGTGCATTATGGCCTCTCGCACTTCATCCAGTTCAAAAGGGGCACAAAAGAACTCTCTCTGTGAATCCCCCAGCCACCCCAGTGTCACATCCCCCAGATAGTCGTCTAGGTCTAGATGGTCGTCCCTATGAGATGTATATAGTGAAGAATAGTGCTCGGTGAATGCATTAAGTATGTCGGCGGTGTTGCGGTAAAGTATCTCCCCCGGCCCAGTCAATTCCAAGACATAGTTGGAAAAGCGGGGTTTCCGTATGGTTTCTGCTAATGCTTTCCCCGGGCGTTCACCTTCCCCGTAACGGCGGGCCACCCAATATTTGCTCATGAATCTTGCCTCCCGATTGGCAGTGTCTCTGTAGTCTGAGAGATTTTGCCGGAAGTCTCGTTGCGCGCTAGTGTCCGGCA
Source organism: Calotriton arnoldi (assembly GCA_963921515.1). NCBI lineage: Eukaryota > Metazoa > Chordata > Amphibia > Caudata > Salamandridae > Calotriton > Calotriton arnoldi. The sequence goes on from CAWUFW010001141.1 coordinate 1,446,405, forward strand.
CCATCGATAGTCGCGTCTCCAATGCCTGAAGCTCAAACTCTAGTTTCCGCAGTGTGCCCCGTAGGTCGCGGAGCACTCCCGAGCTTTTCGATATGCAGAAACCTCGGATTGTGACTTTGAAGGCTTCCCAAATGGTCTCCACGCTATCCACCGAGCCCCTGTTCCTTTGGAAAAAATCTTGAATTTCATCTCCCAATTCACTTTGGAAGACCGCATCAAATAACACTGAGGGCTGCAGTCTCCAGCCACTTCGGGGGGTGCCATATCCCGGGAAACCAATGTGAGCCTAACTGGGGCGTGATCGGAATATGTCCTCACTAGATGCGCAACAGTGGTTATGGCGGGACCTAGCCCCCGTGAGACGAGCCAGTAATCGAGGCGCGCCCAGGATGCGGCTTGGGCAGTGAAGTGGGTGCCCTTCCATTGTGTGGGGGTATAGATGTCGCCATGCGTCAAGTAAGTGGTTAGCTGTTATTATATCATGTAAGACTTCGTGAGATTTTGTGTAATGATGAGAGGCTGGGTTCAATCTGTCAACAGATGGATCATGTGTTACATTAAAATCCCCCCCCCCCAAAATAATATGGGTGGAGCCTATCTCTGCTATTTTGCCCCAGAGTGAAGAAAAGAAGTCAGGGGTGTCAACATTGGGGCCGTAGCAGCATGCTAATGTAACGGAATCTGTTCCCAATCGACCCCAGGCTAGGCAATAACGTCCGTGTTGGTCCCAGGAAGCGCCTGCTAAGGCAAATGGTGTACGTTTTTTGATAAGTATGGCCGTCCCCCTGGCATATGAAGAGTATGAAGAGAATATCCTATGGTCGGCCCATTTATGCGCAAAGTTATTGCTGTGTTTGGGGTTAATATGTGTTTCTTGTAGCATGGCTATATGGATCTGATGGCGGTCTAGATAGGCCAGTATCTGGCGGTGTTTCCGTGGGTCCCCCAACCCTCTGACATTCCATGTGAGGAACTGTAATTTCTCGACTGGTGGTAAGTCCGTTTTTGTAAGTCCGTTTTTATATAGCGCAGCTACTCACCCTTACGGGTCTCAAGGCGCTGGGGGCCGTCGTGGAAATTAAGTGAGCTATTGCCCAGAGTCACATGGTGCTGAGCTGAGCTGCCGCCGGAGCCGGGGATCGAACCGTGAACCCTGTGCTCCGAAGTCAGCTGCCCTGGCCGCTGCACCACACCTCTCCACTGGTGGTGAGTTAGCCATTGGCCTCTGTGGTATGCGGTAGCTGGTCCCATGGTCGTAAGATATGTGCGAAGGTGAGATCGCAAACATATGTCTGTCTGTCATGCTGTATCGTGTCTACATCGAGTTCCTGAAGAAACAACCCCCCATCCACCCCCGCCCCTGAAGCATCCCAATCATGCCAGAGTCGCATTTCCCTCCCCCACCCAAACTCCCAAAAACAGTAAAAACATGCCGCCGGTGTTGCGCAGCGGAAAACAATGGGGGAATGCCCGTGAGGGGGAACCCCTAGGTGCAGGCACGGTGAACCCGCACCCTCGGAGACCTGGATCGATGGTGTCAGCGGTCTCAAGAGGGCAGGGGGTGCTCGGCGCCAAAGGTTTTCCCTTCGTGTGAAGGAGAAAGGAGTGTTGCCCAGTTTATCGCTTATTTAGTCGATGGTGGCTGATGACGCTGGCATGAAGGAGACTATTTAGTAGTGTTCCATGTGTAACGTGTCCCTGCAGATCTCCCACACGGGTTCTCAGAGGTCATTGCGCATTCAGTGCAGATCTGTCTCTGCAGACGGTGATGTTGATCTTGAGGACGGGCTTAGCGAATCTGAGTTTGTGTTGTTCCGTTTGAGGCGTTTCAGGAAGTCTTCAACCTGTTGCGGCTTGGTGAAGAAAGTTTGTTTGCCCTGGTGTGTGATTCGGAGACGTGCTGGGTACAGGAGTGCATAATCTATTTGGGCCTGTCGCAGTTTTTGCTTAGCGGGTAGGAATTTACGTCTCTCTTCCTACACTGTCGCCGTGAAATCTGGACGCCTTCGAAGCTCAACTGACGTTTGTCTCGGGCCAGTTTAAGTGCAACATCTCGGTCTCTATAATTCAAAAGTCTTGCAATTATGGGTCGCGGCGTGGTTCCCGGTGGCGGGCGAGGCCCCAGTGAGCAGTGTGCGCGTTCAACTATGAATTGGGATGAAAATGATTCCGCGCCCATGGTGGCCAGCAAGAGTTTCTCAATGTAGTCCTCCATTTTCCCAGTGTTGGTACTTTCAGGGACCCCAAGGACGCCAATATTGTTGCGCCTGCTGCGCGCTTCAAGGTCTTCATTTTTAGCTGCTATTAGTTTCAGAAGTTTGTCCATTTGTGCCACATTCTTCTGAGTTTGAGAAGTTGTGTCCTCAGCATCGGAGATGCGGCGTTCGGCCTCTTTGATGCGTTCTTCATGGCCGTCTAGTTTATGGACTATGGCGTCCATCCGTGTCTCATGGTGTCCATCTTGTCTGCTATGGTGGTTAGCTGTGTCTGACCTCCTGAAGGATGGCTTTCACATCCGCATTCAGCATAGTGGAGGAGTCCTGTATAGGGTTCTGCATGGCATCGCCATCGACCATGGTCTGTTCTCCCGGGTGTAGTCGAGTGTTTTTTTTGTTGTCAAAGGTCAGCCGTGGCTGCCTCGCGTCCGGTTTTCCCATGGGTGGTGCTGGGGTGTGATAATTGGGCATCTCGCAGCAAATATGGTGGTCACGCTGATTGCTATGTAGTTGTTGTGGTCTCCTAGTCGCTACAGCAGAAAGGACGAGTAGTGGCGTGCGACGCCGTGTCTGTTGGTACTCTGGCAACACCATGGTGTACCAGTGCTTGAGGGCTGGCGTCGCGTGTCGCGGTTGCCCCCGGCTCTCGGGTGATCAGTGGTCATCGCCTTATTTGAATTGTGAATGTCGCCTGGTGTGACAGATGGTATTATGGGGGTGTAGCCCGACGATCCCAGATGAGGGCCGGTATTACCCCAGTACGGTTCTGTGGCCTCGCTGTCGGAGGTGGCTGCGCTCCCCATGGTGTGTAGCAGAGCGGCCCTAGTCCAGTGGGCCCTGCGCTTTTCTGTTGTGTGCAAAAGGTGGGCTCCAGCTGAGGTTCAGGGAAAGTAGGCGCCGACGTGTACCTCTTCGTGCCGATCCCAGACAGCGAGCTCTGTGCGCTGGCATTCAGGGTTTCGCGTCGTATGATTGCGCCTGTGTCCGGTGCAGTGTCCACCTCAGTGCAAGCAGGGTCACTCCCACGGCGTGACTGTCGCCTTCACTATGTTAGCGGCGCTGTGGTGTGTGAGTATGTTGGCTTGTTGGGTGTGGGCCTCCGGTAAGGATTAGCGCAGCGGGCTGCCGGCCTCGGAGTTCGGGGGTAACGCCGTCAGCGGTAGGACAGTTTTTCTTTTTATTTGTTTATTTTTTGTATTCAGCGCATGGGCACTCGATGCTGGGATACATGGTTATGCGCCTGGCGATTAGCGAGGGGGGGAGCGACGCGGCACAGCCTCACCCATTGTATTCGCTCGTCACGTTCGTTGCTGTCCCTCAGTGAGGCCTCCCCGCCACGTGGACTCCTTGGGCCTCGCATAGTTTCTCGCGCCGAGCAGCGGCTCCAGGCGGATCAAGCTGATGGAGCGGTGGCAGTCAAATGTGGTCGCAGCGGTGGCATGAAGCAACCCACACGCTCCAGATTCATAGCGGAGTGGCCAGAAGCTGTTCAGCTGGACAAGGGTTAGCGCAGCGCTCTGCCGGCCTCACAGTTCGGGGGTAACGCCGTCAGCGGCAAGTCAGTTTTTCTTTTTCCGGGTTTATATTTGCAGTCAGCGTATTGGCTCTCGATGCTGGGCTATAGTGTTGTGCGCCTGGAGATCAGCGATGGAGGGAGCGACGCGGCACAGCCTCACCCGTTTTAGTCACTCGTCACAGTCGCTGCTGTCCCTCAGTGAGGCCTCCCCGCCTCGTGGGCGCCTCGGGCCTTGCGTGGCTGCTCGCGCCGAGCGGCGGCTCCAGGCGGAACAGGCTAATGGAGCAGCGGTAATCAGATGTAGTCACAGCGGCGGCATGGAGCAACCCACACGCTCCAAATTCACAGCGGAGTGGCTAGAGGCCTCAGGCTCCTTATTGCGATGGTTACTGGTTCGATATGTTCAAGTGGGCAGGATTAATGAACGATCTTGTGCGCCGAGCTGCAGGAGCCTCACATCAGTGCGGCCATCTTGCTCATGCGCCACCTGGAAACAGTGAAAGACTTACAAACGTATAGTCCAATACGGAACTCGTTGTTGCCGAGTAGTAAGAGTCAACAGGCGGTGAGTCGTTGGTGAATCTGCCATTCAGCGCTCGTAGATGTAGGTGTTCTAAGTCGGCCAGGAGGCAGCTTTTCTTAGAATTCTTCTGTCCGCGAGTTGGAGCGCATTGCATGGGAATGTTGTGGATTTCCGTTTGTATGCGAACCTCCTCTCCCTCTGAAGTGCCAAAGAGGTTTTGGTTTAAGTCTCCTGACAAGACCATCGTTGCAGTTTTCATCTCTGTTGCGTACTTTGTCACTAGGTCCGTACGTTTTTTTGAGTCTTTTGCTTTTCATTTGGGGTGAATATACGTATTAATTAAGACCACCTCTGTTTCTTCGCCCTTGAGGAAGTTGGTGATTCTTACTGCTAAAGTTGTTGCTGACGTTGAGTCCAGGAGTGCCGCTGATGGTATACTTGTCGTAGACACGTAGGTGGCAAGCCCTCCAGACGGGTGACCAAATTTGCCGCCCATTGTCGCCGGTGTGACAAAGCACATGAACCCCTGTAGGTGCTGTGGGTCCGTGAGCCAGGTTTCCTGCAGCATGATGATGTCAAAAGCATTAACGTATCCCCAGAAATCCGGATCCTCTATTTTTGTTGATAATCCATTGATATTCCATGAGCAGAATCGAAATGGCCTCCCCTTTGCTCTGCCTCTGCCATCCACCTGTGAGAAGCGTCAGCACTCCTCTGCACGTATAGTTAGAGTTTGAATGATTACGTCTTTATGTGCTGTTTGCCTCTGGGCGACTGATGCTATCCATGATCTTTCTTGAGAGTTCGGTATTACACTAGCATTTTTTTGTGGGGATCGCCCCAGAGCCCCTCTGAGCACGGAACTTGTATGTGCCTGATGCAGTGTTGGTACCATGCTGGAGTTTCGTGGTAATAGGGGAGATGGATACCCTATTTTTTTGAAAGGTGAAATGTCAATTCCCCAATCTTGAAAGGTTGCCTGTTCAGCTAGGATTTTCTCTACTATTTTACCTGATTTCCACGTTGCCTTTGTGGCCTCTGACCTTAATGGGTTTGCTGTGTTGATAAACTCTATGGAGAGTAGATCCATTGAGCACAGATCCGTGAGACTTGGAATTGCCTTCAGTAATCTTATAATGTTGCCTCTGTTTAGAGTGTCCTGATGACTCTTGGGGATATACAGGGGGCGAAAAATTATAGCCTGAGGTTCTTGCTGCATGGTGCATGTTTGTTGTGGTATTGACCGGTAATTCATATCGATTGTTGTTGGTGGGGGTTGATGTATAGAACTGGTTTCTTCTTTTTGCTGGGTTTCCGCTCGTTTGCTTTGAGCTCTTGGCATGACATTCCGTGCATTTGTTTTGGCTGTTGTTGGCTCAGAAGGTACCTGTTTTATGGCTTGCACGCTTTGCTGGTTCGCCTTGTGTGGGTTTCTCCAGCTCGAGCTGTCATTAGCAAATGAGGTGGCGTGTTTATCCTCTGTGTAATTCTGATCCCTGTTTAGCCCCATTCTGACACCCAGATGATCTCCATATTGCCCGTTACTTAATTTCTTGTTAGCCGCTGTGCCCATTATTTTATTTTCTCTCATCACCAGGTGAACCTCCTTTAATATGGCAAAAATGGAGGAAAGTTTTCAGTCATTATGCCCGGGTATGTGGGACTTCTCTCAGCGCTGAGAGAAAGTTATCTCTGATTATTCACTGCCTGGCTCTGGAAGGGCAGGATGTTTTTGAGCACCTCCCTGAACTCTCTGCTGGGGAGGCCACAACTTTGAATGAGTATGAAATTTGGCTAAAAAAACTGGACTTGCATTATCTTCCCAAGCTCAGTACTGATCTTGAACGCTGTCTCTTTGGAAAGAGATTGCAACGCCAAGGTGAGACAGTGGAACATTACATCACGGTATTGTGCAAATTGGCTGTCACCTGTAACTTTGGGGCATCTCTGGAGTAGTGCCTAAGGAATCAATTGACATTGGGGTGTTCATTGGATAAGGCTTGTGAGAGCATGTGGCAAAAGTATAATCTTTCTTTACAAGAGGTCCTTATCATTGCTAAAACAATTGAATACTCAAAAGCCTGTGTGGATGTCATATGCAAGGATTCTGCTGTTGTGGACAAGGCTATTGGGAACAGAGGTAATAGTGTGGTAGCAAAAGTTGTAAAGTAGAAAAGTGGAAAGGATAAGCCTTCCACTAACATGAGGCCTTTGACAAAGCCATTTCAAGGCTAGTGTTATTGGTGTGGCAATTCTGGACATGATACAAACTACAAGGATTGTCCTGGATGGAAAGCCATGTGTAAGAATTGTAGGCGTAAGGGTCACTTTGCCAGATGCTGTAGGTCTTTTTGTAAAGAAACAAGGGAACCCAAGAAAGGTCTACCAGGGACCTTGGGAGTTACGCTATTATAGAGAACATTGGTCCCTAGAAAAACAACAATGGGGTGGGGGAAATGAATATAGACCCAGTCAGTACTATATTTGTAGAATTTGTCCAGCCGGACAGAGGTCTGATATTTAATATTTTGAATCAAATACGCGCCATCGAGCTTTTTCTTCCCAAATATTGTATGGGTTATTCCTCATAACATCGCGCCACCGCCTCTGACTCCATAAGAGGTCCGGTTTTTCCAACATACACTCGTGACTTCCTCCTGGTCCTGCTGCCCGCCAACTGTGCCATCAGCTATTCATCTAATTCTATCTACGCGGGAATTGCTACCGCTTATTACAGGAAATTGTATACAGGCATGCTTATTCTAAATGTCCTGATGATGATCCATTTATTGTTTCTATGGATCGAAACGCCGTCGACACCCTATACACCTTATGCACTGCTCTAATTTGCCATTTTTTCTTTGCGATTATTTTGTTATATTGAAAAATCTTGTCTTTAACAAACCTACAGTTCTGCCTGAGCCTTTTGTGTTCCCCACAGTTTGTCCTTCCTGACCTAGTAGGATGCAGGCTTGTGTCCCACTTGAGTTGTTGTTTGTATTGTTCTTATTTGATTCAAAATATTAAATATCAGACCTCTGTCCGGCTGGACAAGTTCTACAAATATAGTACTGACCGGGTCCATATTTATTTCCCCCACCCCATTGCTGATTTTCTAGGGACCAATGTTCTCTATAATAGATGCTGTAGGTCAACACAAAATTTGAAGAAGGAGAGGGAAGTGAAGTTCGGTGATGAAGAAGTAGTAGAAATCAACATACTTCAAGTGAAAGAATCATCGGCTGAAGGTCCATTGGAAGTAGTCATAATCAACAATCAGCCTATAAAGATGCTATTTGATTCTGGTGCTAAGATAACTCTTATTCCCAAAATTTCGGTTGAGCAGCACCTGCTTGGCAAAGTGAGATGGGTGGGGGGGACACATAGACTTATTAGGCTATTTCTGGGGTACAATTGAATTTCAAGATAGAATCATCCCAGGAAAGATTTATATATCAGTAAAAGGTGACTCTTTGCAGCTCAATCCTCATACTAAGTGTTCTGTATGAGCAGTATTTTATATTATTATATACGTTTTTTGGCATTTTTCACCTGCACTACTCCTTGCCTCCCAAATCCCAATGGGTTTCTCATGGTAGTCCTCTAGTACATCAGCAATATTATTTGTTTTAATTGTAATTTTTTTTTTGATAATTTTTTCACAAACTTTTTTAATGTAATTTTTTTTCAAATTTGTGTTAATTCTTTTCATTACATTTTTTTAAAATGTTTTGAATATTTTTTCTTTCAAAATTTTTTTATGCGTTCATTTTTTTGTTCTTTTTCCTTAACATCCAGCATCCCCATGTCCGCCATAGGCACACAGCCGCAAAACAGCATTAATGTTTTAAGGATTATTCCATTGAAACCTGCACCTCCCTGAGTGCTACATCCCAACTTGAGGCACAGGGTCAGACTGATTTGCATATGGCCATGTCTGAACTGGGGTGGTGGAGTGAGCTAAAGAATGATGATGGATTAAACCCAGATCAGTTGACTGGGGGTGAGTGTTTGATTTGTTCAGGCGCTCCGTCCCATCATCCCCTTTGGTATCGCTTTGTTCGCCCTAAGTTGGCAGGGTATGCCCAGACGTGGGTCCCTTGCTCACTTTGCCACTGGATTCAAGCTAGCCTGGCTGATGACGGCTGAATGGCCAGAAACCGGTCCCAGGATGCTAGTTTCCGGTCCAGGGAAGACATGGCTTGGCAGTTCGGGCTGGACTGTTCCCATGAGGCACAGGGTCAGACTGATTTGCATATGGCCATGTCTGAACTGGGGTGGTGGAGTGAGCTAAAGAATGATGATGGATTAAACCCAGATCAGTTGACTGGGGGTGAGTGTTTGATTTGTTCAGGCGCTCCGTCCATCATCCCCTTTGGTATCGCTTTGTTCGCCCTAAGTTGGCAGCGTATGCCCTGACGTGGGTCCCTTGCTCACTTTGCCACTGGATTCAAGCTAGCCTGGCTGATGACGGCTGAATGGCCAGAAACCGGTCCCAGGATGCTTGTTTCCGGTCCAGGGAAGACATGGCTTGGCAGTTCGGGCTGGACTGTTCCCATGAGGCACAGGGTCAGACTGATTTGCATATGGCCATGTCTGAACTGGGGTGGTGGAGTGAGCTAAAGAATGATGATGGATTAAACCCAGATCAGTTGACTGGGGGTGAGTGTTTGATTTGTTCAGGCGCTCCGTCCATCATCCCCTTTGGTATCGCTTTGTTCGCCCTAAGTTGGCAGGGTATGCCCAGACGTGGGTCCCTTGCTCACTTTGCCACTGGATTCAAGCTAGCCTGGCTGATGACGGCTGAATGGCCAGAAACCGGTCCCAGGATGCTTGTTTCCGGTCCAGGGAAGACATGGCTTGGCAGTTCGGGCTGGACTGTTCCCATGAGGCACAGGGTCAGACTGATTTGCATATGGCCATGTCTGAACTGGGGTGGTGGAGTGAGCTAAAGAATGATGATGGATTAAACCCAGATCAGTTGACTGGGGTGAGTGTTTGATTTGTTCAGGCGCTCCGTCCATCATCCCCTTTGGTATCGCTTTGTTCGCCCTAAGTTGGCAGGGTATGCCCAGACGTGGGTCCCTTGCTCACTTTGCCACTGGATTCAAGCTAGCCTGGCTGATGACGGCTGAATGGCCAGAAACCGGTCCCAGGATGCTTGTTTCCGGTCCAGGGAAGACATGGCTTGGCAGTTCGGGCTGGACTGTTCCCATGAGGCACAGGGTCAGACTGATTTGCATATGGCCATGTCTGAACTGGGGTGGTGGAGTGAGCTAAAGAATGATGATGGATTAAACCCAGATCAGTTGACTGGGGGTGAGTGTTTGATTTGTTCAGGCGCTCCGTCCATCATCCCCTTTGGTATCGCTTTGTTCGCCCTAAGTTGGCAGGGTATGCCCAGACGTGGGTCCCTTGCTCACTTTGCCACTGGATTCAAGCTAGCCTGCCTGGCTGATGACTGAATGGCCAGAAACCGGTCCCAGGATGCTTGTTTCCGGTCCAGGGAAGACATGGCTTGGCAGTTCGGGCTGGACTGTTCCCATGAGGCACAGGGTCAGACTGATTTGCATATGGCCATGTCTGAACTGGGGTGGTGGAGTGAGCTAAAGAATGATGATGGATTAAACCCAGATCAGTTGACTGGGGGTGAGTGTTTGATTTGTTCAGGCGCTCCATCCATCATCCCCTTTGGTATCGCTTTGTTCGCCCTAAGTTGGCAGGGTATGCCCAGACGTGGGTCCCTTGCTCACTTTGTCAGGACCTGATCGTATTGCGCCTACCTAATTGGGCCGAAACTAAAGTAAAACTACAAGTCCCATGATGCCCAGCGTAGGAGGGGCTATTTACAGGAAGGACGCACACCGGCCGGTGTGCGTAATTCTGCATCCGGTTTTCTCTCTCGGCGGAGGGAGAGGTTCGTGACATTTCCTTCCCGTTTGGTTCGAAGCGGCAGGACGGAAGTATTTTGGCATCTGGCTCCTTGAGAGGTTTCACCGATGAGTGCGGCTGGAGAAAGGAGCATTGTCGATGTTCGTCCTCACCTTGAGCGCAGTGAGTTCTCTGGCTTGTCACGGAGAGGCTTCCCCGTGAGCAAGCCCTTTTTCAGCATATGTTCTCTTGTATGCTCGGAAGTATCGGAGCTTATTGACATCGTTTTTAGAGCGGAGTGCGGTGGTGAATTCTGACCACGCATTGCCGTCTTGCAGGTCATCGGAGTGACTTGCTGGAAAGTACTTTAATTTGGATTTCCTCAATTTACCAAGCGGAATGCAGTGGTGAATCAACCACGCATTACCGTTGTTGGGGTTGAATTTCTTGGTTTTCTTGGTCTTCCCTTCAATCCTATAGCGGAGAACAAGTATTAGTACCAGAGCGGAACGTAGTGGTTAGCTACCACACATTACCGTGTCTGGGTAAGTGCTCTTAACATTACCTTTTTTTTTGGGTTCATTCTAAACCTTGTGGAACATTGTGGGCTTGTATTATTCCTGGAGAATTATCCAGGGCATTCCGTGGTCCATGTACAGTAATGGAAAACTACTCAATCCAGGGTAGTTCATGTACAGGTGTTCTCTCTTCCATATACCGAAGTATTGTTACTGAGGTACACCGGATTTATGTGAGACCACCAGTTACCTAGAGAGTACTGAACAACAGTCCATAGCCCAAGGTTCCGTTCCCTGCTGTCCCTTCCCTATCCTTTTCCCTCGCCTGATCGCTCTAATACTCTGTGTTCATGTTCAGAGTTGGGGATGGCAGGAGGTGGACTCTTTATTGCTGCACCTGGATTCTGAGGAGTGTCCTCTTTATATGAAGAGGAACCTGACACACTTTGCCACTGGATTCAAGCTAGCCTGGCTGATGACGGCTGAATGGCCAGAAACCGGTCCCAGGATGCTTGCTTCCGGTCCAGGGAAGACATGGCTTGGCAGTTCGGGCTGGACTGTTCCCATGAGGCACAGGGTCAGACTGATTTGCATATGGCCATGTCTGAACTGGGGTGGTGGAGTGAGCTAAAGAATGATGATGGATTAAACCCAGATCAGTTGACTGGGGGTGAGTGTTTGATTTGTTCAGGCGCTCCGTCCATCATCCCCTTTGGTATCGCTTTGTTCGCCCTAAGTTGGCAGGGTATGCCCAGACGTGGGTCCCTTGCTCACTTTGCCACTGGATTCAAGCTAGCCTGGCTGATGACGGCTGAATGGCCAGAAACCGGTCCCAGGATGCTTGTTTCCGGTCCAGGGAAGACATGGCTTGGCAGTTCGGGCTGGACTGTTCCCATGAGGCACAGGGTCAGACTGATTTGCATATGGCCATGTCTGAACTGGGGTGGTGGAGTGAGCTAAAGAATGATGATGGATTAAACCCAGATCAGTTGACTGGGGGTGAATGTTTGATTTGTTCAGGCGCTCCGTCCATCATCCCCTTTGGTATCGCTTTGTTCGCCCTAAGTTGGCAGGGTATGCCCAGACGTGGGTCCCTTGCTCACATTGCCACTGGATTCAAGCTAGCCTGGCTGATGACGGCTGAATGGCCAGAAACCGGTCCCAGGATGCTTGTTTCCGGTCCAGGGAAGACATGGCTTGGCAGTTCGGGCTGGACTGTTCCCATGAGGCACAGGGTCAGACTGATTTGCATATGGCCATGTCTGAACTGGGGTGGTGGAGTGAGCTAAAGAATGATGATGGATTAAACCCAGATCAGTTGACTGGGGGTGAGTGTTTGATTTGTTCAGGCGCTCCGTCCATCATCCCCTTTGGTATCGCTTTGTTCGCCCTAAGTTGGCAGGGTATGCCCAGACGTGGGTCCCTTGCTCACTTTGCCACTGGATTCAAGCTAGCCTGGCTGATGACGGCTGAATGGCCAGAAACCGGTCCCAGGATGCTTGTTTCCGGTCCAGGGAAGACATGGCTTGGCAGTTCGGGCTGGACTGTTCCCATGAGGCACAGGGTCAGACTGATTTGCATATGGCCATGTCTGAACTGGGGTGGTGGAGTGAGCTAAAGAATGATGATGGATTAAACACAGATCAGTTGACTGGGGGTGAGTGTTTGATTTGTTCAGGCGCTCCGTCCATCATCCCCTTTGGTATCGCTTTGTTCGCCCTAAGTTGGCAGGGTATGCCCAGACGTGGGTCCCTTGCTCACTTTGCCACTGGATTCAAGCTAGCCTGGCTGATGACGGCTGAATGGCCAGAAACCGGTCCCAGGATGCTTGTTTCCGGTCCAGGGAAGACATGGCTTGGCAGTTCGGGCTGGACTGTTCCCATGAGGCACAGGGTCAGACTGATTTGCATATGGCCATGTCTGAACTGGGGTGGTGGAGTGAGCTAAAGAATGATGATGGATTAAACCCAGATCAGTTGACTGGGGGTGAGTGTTTGATTTGTTCAGGCGCTCCGTCCATCATCCCCTTTGGTATCGCTTTGTTCACCCTAAGTTGGCAGGGTATGCCCAGACGTGGGTCCCTTGCTCACTTTGCCACTGGATTCAAGCTAGCCTGGCTGATGACGGCTGAATGGCCAGAAACCGGTCCCAGGATGCTTGTTTCCGGTCCAGGGAAGACATGGCTTGGCAGTTCGGGCTGGACTGTTCCCATGAGGCACAGGGTCAGACTGATTTGCATATGGCCATGTCTGAACTGGGGTGGTGGAGTGAGCTAAAGAATGATGATGGATTAAACCCAGATCAGTTGACTGGGGGTGAGTGTTTGATTTGTTCAGGCGCTCCGTCCATCATCCCCTTTGGTATCGCTTTGTTCGCCCTAAGTTGGCAGGGTATGCCCAGACGTGGGTCCCTTGCTCACTTTGCCACTGGATTCAAGCTAGCCTGGCTGATGACGGCTGAATGGCCAGAAACCGGTCCCAGGATGCTTGTTGCCGGTCCAGGGAAGACATGGCTTGGCAGTTCGGGCTGGACTGTTCCCATGAGGCACAGGGTCAGACTGATTTGCATATGGCCATGTCTGAACTGGGGTGGTGGAGTGAGCTAAAGAATGATGATGGATTAAACCCAGATTAGTTGACTGGGGGTGAGTGTTTGATTTGTTCAGGCGCTCCGTCCATCATCCCCTTTGGTATCGCTTTGTTCGCCCTAAGTTGGCAGGGTATGCCCAGACGTGGGTCCCTTGCTCACTTTGCCACTGGATTCAAGCTAGCCTGGCTGATGACGGCTGAATGGCCAGAAACCGGTCCCAGGATGCTTGTTTCCGGTCCAGGGAAGACATGGCTTGGCAGTTCGGGCTGGACTGTTCCCATGAGGCACGGGGTCAGACTGATTTGCATATGGCCATGTCTGAACTGGGTTGGTGGAGTGAGCTAAAGAATGATGATGGATTAAACCCAGATCAGTTGACTGGGGGTGAGTGTTTGATTTGTTCAGGCGCTCCGTCCATCATCCCCTTTGGTATCGGTTTGTTCGCCCTAAGTTGGCAGGGTATGCCCAGACGTGGGTCCCTTGCTCACTTTGCCACTGGATTCAAGCTAGCCTGGCTGATGATGGCTGAATGGCCAGAAACCGGTCCAGGATGCTTGTTTCCGGTCCAGGGAAGACATGGCTTGGCAGTTCGGGCTGGACTGTTCCCATGAGGCACAGGGTCAGACTGATTTGCATATGGCCATGTCTGAACTGGGGTGGTGGAGTGAGCTAAAGAATGATGATGGATTAAACCCAGATCAGTTGACTGGGGGTGAGTGTTTGATTTGTTCAGGCGCTCCGTCCATCATCCCCTTTGGTATCGCTTTGTTCGCCCTAAGTTGGCAGGGTATGCCCAGACGTGGGTCCCTTGCTCACTTTGCCACTGGATTCAAGCTAGCCTGCCTGATGACGGCTGAATGGTCAGAAACCGGTCCCAGGATGCTTGTTTCCGGTCCAGGGAAGACATGGCTTGGCAGTTCGGGCTGGACTGTTCCCATGAGGCACAGGGTCAGACTGATTTGCATATGGCCATGTCTGAACTGGGGTGGTGGAGTGAGCTAAAGAATGATGATGGATTAAACCCAGATCAGTTGACTGGGGGTGAGTGTTTGATTTGTTCAGGCGCTCCGTCCATCATCCCCTTTGGTATCGCTTTGTTCGCCCTAAGTTGGCAGGGTATGCCCAGACGTGGGTCCCTTGCTCACTTTGCCACTGGATTCAAGCTAGCCTGGCTGATGACGGCTGAATGGCCAGAAACCGGTCCCAGGATGCTTGTTTCTGGTCCAGGGAAGACATGGCTAGGCAGTTCGGGCTGGACTGTTCCCATGAGGCACAGGGTCAGACTGATTTGCATATGGCCATGTCTGAACTGGGGTGGTGGAGTGAGCTAAAGAATGATGATGGATTAAACCCAGATCAGTTGACTGGGGGTGAGTGTTTGATTTGTTCAGGCGCTCCGTCCATCATCCCCTTTGGTATCGCTTTGTTCGCCCTAAGTTGGCAGGGTATGCCCAGACGTGGGTCCCTTGCTCACTTTGCCACTGGATTCAAGCTAGCCTGGCTGATGATGGCTGAATGGCCAAAAACCGGTCCCAGGATGCTTGTTTCCGGTCCAGGGAAGACATGGCTTGGCAGTTCGGGCTGGACTGGTCCCATGAGGCACAGGGTCAGACTGATTTGCATATGGCCATGTCTGAACTGGGGTGGTGGAGTGAGCTAAAGAATGATGATGGATTAAACCCAGATCAGTTGACTGGGGGTGAGTGTTTGATTTGTTCAGGCGCTCCGTCCATCATCCCCTTTGGTATCGCTTTGTTCGCCCTAAGTTGGCAGGGTATGCCCAGACGTGGGTCCCTTGCTCACTTTGCCACTGGATTCAAGCTAGCCTGGCTGATGACGGCTGAATGGCCAAAAACCGGTCCCAGGATGCTTGTTTCCGGTCCAGGGAAGACATGGCTTGGCAGTTCGGGCTGGACTGTTCCCATGAGGCACAGGGTCAGACTGATTTGCATATGGCCATGTCTGAACTGGGGTGGTGGAGTGAGCTAAAGAATGATGATGGATTAAACCCAGATCAGTTGACTGGGGGTGAGTGTTTGATTTGTTCAGGCGCTCCGTCCATCATCCCCTTTGGTATCGCTACATCCCAACTTGATGCACAGAAAGCAAATAGTTACATCTGTATTTTATTTGCTCTTTCTTATTCTTCCTGAGTGTACATGAAAGTTTATGTTGGTGTGGTTTCACAAATGGATACACTATATTGTTGTTAATTAATTTATAAATTAAGTAGCCTCACTAAATGATAATGTTTGTACTACTAATTCAACTGCAACAATGCCACAATTCACTGATGATCTTCTTGCTTGTTTGCTTGTGGGTGCACAAGAAAAGAGACATCACACACAGTACTGCCAGACAGAAGGCATTTGTACGACGTGATGCGTGACACATAACACAGATATTTCTTCAGCTTGTGAATCTAAGTGTCACTGCCAACTGACAGCTTCAAGATTGCCCCAAAGAAAGGTGCTACCAAGAAAGTGGCCAGTGATAAGAAGGAGCGGACCCCCACTGGTATCTCGGCCCAGATTTTTTTAGAGAAAAAATGTGCCTGCCGCACCGGCCTCCGGGGAGCAAGCTGGGCGCAGCACTCCCGCATCAGCGGCCTCACCCCAACCTAGGCCCAAGCCCATGTCTGTCACAGAGGCAGCCAGTCTAATCACGGCAACACAGATGAGCAGTGATGTTGAATTGGAGTTATCTCTTTCGCAAAGTAGTATCGAATCGTTGCCAGAAGCTCAGCTAAGTGGACAGCAACAACTGCAGCCAGCAATAGTAGTTCCTCCCGAAGAAGGAGCACTTCGGGATATTGAGCTTAAAGCTGAGGATGTAGAAAAAGCCCCTCTTTCAGAAGATCCATTGTCTTCCAGATCTTCAGCAAGAAATAGGAAGGGTACTCCAGCTTCTTCTGCTCCAAGGCCCACTTCTGATGATCAAGACTGCACTTGGATGCCACCTCAGTCTGAGCCATTGCCAAGAGAGGCTAGTGAAAAGAAAGGTTCCTGAGAGCCTTAGAGTTATGGATGGAGAAGAGGAGGATGACAACGACATAGTCATTTAAATAAAATAAAAAAATCTGTATTGGCATTTACTGGTGCATGTTACCATGATAACAGAAATGATGCATAATGAGCACAGCAGTTACACAGTAAAACTGTAAAACAATCATCACTCCAAAAGACATAACATTAGTGCATGTGGCTGATGGGGATATGTTAGTGAGTATGTGCAAGTCATCACCTCGTCTACCAACCAAAAGCACTCGTCAGATGTTGGGGGGCCGGCAGACCTAGACAGCCAACCCCTTGCATCAACCCCCAGTGGGGACAACGACATAATCATAATGGATGTTAGCCCAGCCCCAGTGGAGACCAACATTACACCATTTCAACCTGCTCTAAGAGATGTGGCACAAATCCCACCACCATTGTGTGTGTGTGTATTGTGCACACCTATGTAATCAAACTATACAACTTATCAACACAATCAATATGTTTCGTGCTACACCGCATCATGTTTAGCCAAACACACGTCTACTGAATATCAAATGGGAGGCCAAGTACCGCTAGTAACTTAGACTCAGTGTGCACAGCGTAATGAGTCTATCTGACAATATCAAACACATCTATGTTGTAGATGTGTTTGATACTGTCAGATAAATTAACACCAGCAACAACAACAACAGGAACAGGAGCATCGGCCCCAAAATCTGCATTTGATTGGTTTCTAAAGGCAGGGCTAAAGTCCAGTGCAGAGGTGAAGGCAAAGAGGTTGAACAAGATGGAGCACCAATGACTATTGAGAGGATGGTCCAGGCCTATCTGGATGACCCAACAGAGGTCTATCTTGATCAATACCATTGGTGTATTGGTATGGGAAGAGTCTCTAATGGCCAGTGCTCAGCAGGCTGGCAATAAAGTATCTGGCTTGCCCAGTAGCACTGTGTCTGCTGAGTGTGTGTTCAGTGCAGCTGGTGCATTTGTCACAGTGAGACCAGTCTCTCGCCACAACACGTGGAGAGATTAACCATGAGCAAAATAAATCAGCACTTTATACCACCGAATTACATCATACCTGAAGTACGACAGGATGAGGGTGATTGGTCAGACTCAGTGCACGGTAGAGTGTTAGCTGACCAACTTCTGGATGAACCACCTGAGTTTGAGGACAAACTCTACTTCCCTGACTGCTGAGCAGGCCTGGGCCACCATAGAACTTTCTATCGCCGAACTGCTTTGACAAGAAAAAAAGGATATAGCTAGGGGAAAATTATATAATTTTGTTGGTTTGTGTCTGACAGACTAATGCAGCCCCACTGTTTTAGACACCTGTATGGCCAGATTGGAGGTGGACCAGTGTGCAGTAAAGAGGCCTACCCCCATTCCCTTCAAGGACATTGGAGACACAGTGCCTGCCTCCATCCCATGCCTATCCTTTCTTTAATCCCCAACCAGGAATGCCCCACAATATTTGATTTACAAGACGAGCCAATGTGTGTTTTGTGAATCAAAGAGGATTGGCATTGTACCACAGTGCTTGTATTGGAACAGGTAAGTAATGCACAAATGAGTGATATATGAGTGATTGTTGTTTGTAAGTGTGTAGAGTTAATTCATGTGGTAGCAGACATTTGAAGTTGGTGTTTAACTATAATCATTAAGCTTGATTGTGTTTGTGATGATTTACAATTTTGGTAGCCTACTGCGTGATCATTTTCTTTCCTAAAGGTGATTATTTCCTTCCCCTTTGACACTTAGCAAGATTTGTTTGCCGGATCTACACTGCTTTGTTTTCTGGTTCACACTCCTCAAAGACTCAACCAGTCTGTTTAGCTAACAAACACAAATCTAGTCTACACAAAAAATTACTCAATGATTCTCTTGTTGTTCAACAGCATTGCACTACAGGTCGAACTCTCTCATTTGGAGTCAGTACGGAGTTAGACATATTCATTACTTGGAGTCCGGAGGATCATGGAAGGACTCAGGACGTGACTACTTCAACAACTGCCAGAAGAAGAATATTATCAACTTCATGGAAGTCAACATGGTGATGACTTTAAGAGGCCTACTCAACTCTGTGGATTGGTGAGAGGTGCGTTGATTACATGATTTGGGAAATGCAATGCTGCTGAGTGTGTGTGCTGGCTGGCACAAATTTGAAATTATGCTGTTGGGTGCGGGCCTGTTCTAGGTAAGTGGAGACAGACATGTGTTGATGATGTCACATCATCACATTATGCACGCGCTAGGCTAAATGTTATGATGATCATCATGATAGTTGTGAGTTTGATCAGCCTGATACATGCAGCCACTTGTCTATGATTGTTGGTTGTTGTAATTGCTCTCACTTAATTGATCGCACATCACTCATAAAATGAATGATTGCAAAGGACTATGCTCTTGCTCTGCCACTGAGTCTTCTTGGTACACTCCTCATGAAGCTTATTTTCTGTACTTCTCCTTGATTCTACAATATCATTTCTCTTTTAGAATCAGCAGGCCTTCTCTTCTCCTGCACAAAAGGCAAAAGCACCATAGCATTCATGCTTACCTTACCATACCGCTTCTGCCAGGCAGGCGTCCAAGATTGATAGACAATCCAAAGAATGCAGATGCATTGCCCAATTTGACAACACAGTATCATTTTTCATTTTAATAATTATTTTTTAGAGCTGTGTGTGTTCACTTCACTCCTACATAATTTGTATTTGCTTTTTTTTCAAACCTAGGTGTTAAAAGTTTTAGATATATAATAATATAATCACTTAGGTCGCTTTGGGGCTGATGAACTGTTTGCAATGCATTTACGTTAACTGTCTCATAGTCATTCCTTTGTTTCCTCCCACAACAGATTGATGATGGTTAGCTGCTCATTGCTCATATGAATATTGTCTTTGTGTAGTGTTTATCTTTGTCACACCTTTCCCCAAATACTCTTTCCCATCTATTCATCAAACCCCTAACCCTCTTCACCCGGGCTGTGTGATTTATTGAGGTGTGACTTCATAATTTACACCATTAATTGATAACACACTTGGTGGTACGGATGTGGTGAAAGCAACACCAACTCAGTGCAGGGTCTTCAGTTCTATTATCTAAATGATAGCCCACACTGGCCCCATTTACCCACCCACACATAAAAAGTGATCAATATTTGTAGATATAGAAGAACATACTTCGTCAGAATCATCATTCAGGCATTGTGTTGAGTAAACACTTAACCATCTCCACACTTTGAGTCTACTTCACAATGCGAGTATTTCGTAAGTTTAGTTTTAATTAAAATACTAGCTGGCCACTGCTCTGAATAATTTAGTATTGCTTGTTATATTTTCATTGTCAGGTGTTCTTTGTTGTGTAGTAGTCTCTAGTCTGCTCTCACTTGTTCGTAAAGCTATGATATAATCAAATATATAACCCTCTAACTCAGTTTTTATTTCAATTTAGTTGCCTGCGATGAATAATCCTCATTAATCTTACAGTTGGGGTTCACCTTTGTGGGAGTTTTACCTCGCTTCTGATTCCTTCACTGTTAGTGCACTCACCTGCTACTACTACCACCACCAAGGCACCTTGGGAAACCATGCAGCCCTTCATCTATTGAGGTAAGAGAACTATGGAGCGTAGTTGTACTTGTAGGCAATACAGGCAATGGCAACCCCCCACCATCCCCTGAGTGTTCAATATAGTTGCAGACTTCAGAGGCGAGGAGAGTAGTTGGACAAGTGTACTGCATAACTAATTGTTATACACTATCAGCAGATTTTAAAAACAGGCTCTGCTAAAAGGTAGCAGTGCCAAGTAAACCAACCCATAAAAGACTTTAGGCATTAATAACGTAAAATAAATATTTATTACCCAAACAATATAATAAAACCCACCCTTCAACCCACAACTGGCCCACCCCTCTCCCCAAACAATAATACCCGTCCCTAACCAATATCCAAAATGTCCAATGTCCAACAACTAAAGTCCAAACTCCAAACTGTCCCAGTCCCAACTCCCACATTTCCACCCTCTCCACCCACAAGTCCCACCCAATAAAACAAATGTTAAAAAAGGGCCAGAAGATGGCACTAAACACTGTGGCCTGGGAGCTTTCTGAGGTACCCCTCCATCTTTATCTGCCTGGCTTCTATGCGCACCAGCCTCAGCAGGATGCAGCAGAAGTTGCAGTCAGAAACTGGGGGACAGCAGTGATGGAATGGCGATGGCTGGCGGCTGCCAGTGGTCTGAGGCGCCGGTGTTGTTGAGAGGCTGAAGACGCTGAGGGCTGGCTGAGGCCCTGGACAGCTGCTGCCTCCTCCTCCTGGGCCATCAGCAGCTATGGCCCAGGAGGAGGAGGCAGCTTCTGCTGCCACAGCTGGCCTCGAGCTTCTGCTGCCACAGCTGGGCTGCTACATCCTGCCGAAATGGATGACCAGCAGGAGTAGCTAGAAAGATAAAAGACAAATTGTAAACAATGCTTTGTGCAAAACACTTGTTTAAAATTATGTAGTAGGTGGCACAGTAGCAATACATTGCTGGTCCCCTAGGGCCATTCGATTTGATATGATTTGTGTCACAGGCAATATCCATACATGCCTCACATAAAGCTCAAGGCAAATGGCAAGTGCAGGAATTAAGGCAGAATAAACACAGCACACCAGCTTTAAAAAAAAAACTAGTTATTTTTGTTTCTTTTGAAGGATTTTCAATTAAAAACGAAACATACATTTTGTGTGGAAAAATAAAAATAAATTACCTCTCTTTAATGAGTAAGGCATTATGCACTATGGAGTATAAGTATTCTCTCTCTTGTGCAAAATGAATGGAGGCATGCTAGCTCAGCTTGCGCCTTAGTCGTACTCGTTAGTCGTACTTTGCTACTCACTGCAGTCTGCACCTAAGCAGTTTTAATAGACAATTATCTTATTCTAATGGCCCTGCTCTTATCCAAAATGCCTTTCAATTTTACCCTGACTACAAGGCAGATGAATAATATGAATGATACATGTCACATACAAAGGCAATCATGCGGACATCCTGTCTGCCGTAAGTAGTCGGTGGGAAAAGCGATGCACTGCAGTACAGGGAAAGGATTAAGGAACGGGGTATAGATTGTATTTGGCACGTTTGTCACATACTGTGCCAGCCACAAAGGTCAAGGCACTTACTTAGACCCTCTTTACTCCCTGGCCTCACCCTCCGCCACACATTATAATTATTTTTTCCAGGAAATGCATTTGCTTGGCTGTAAGGAAAGGAAACGTAACTTACTCTCTACTGCGGGGTAAGGTAGAGGCATTCGGACGGGTAAGTAGACATTTTACTGATCATCATCATGTGCCTAAGCTTTGGCTAGTGGGATACATAATATCTGCCTCGCTTAAAAAATACTGTGAGTCAAGGAAGTAGTCAGAAATATCACCCGAACCCTTTGAATCAAATCTTTGATAAAACCATTCCAAGCAAATGAACTAGGTGAGCAGTGTACGCCCCTACCCAGAAAACCTCCCTTGTTTTTTCATTCAAGCAATTATCCATTCATCATTCCATTGTTATTCTAGTATTTCTAATTTTCACCCTTGGCTTTGATACACACCATTTAAGCTTTACGTTCTCTCATCCAGTCTTTCACCATTGAAAACTATCCATCCATCCACACATGGCTCTCAACGAACCTTTCACCAACATCAATTCACCCACCCACTCATCCTTTCACCCATTCACCAATCCTGCTTTAACCCACCCAAGTATTCCTTTCACCCACCCAGGCAGGCATCCTTTCACCCATACCCTTTCACTCACCTAGGCAGGCCTCCTTTCACTCATATACCCTTTCAACCATCCTTCACCCACCCATGCATCCTATCACCCACCAATGTGCATCATTTTACCTACGCATCCTTTCACTCATTACATTTCACACATCCTTTCTCCTTCTTTCCTTTTCTCCCTTTTCCATCAACCCATTGTTGTTAAAGTTCATTGTGAACCTTTGTCTGCTTAGTTGCAGATAGAAGAGGCAAAAACTACCCCTGCTGTATCTCCTAAAGTGGGGTGTTCACGAGTCAATGCCCTTACATTGAGTATAATACTAATTGTCAGTAAGCAAGCAATGTCACTTACCACTGCCCCTCCCTGCCGCTACTGGGAACCACGCTTCAAGCACCACTGTCGCATCTGCTCCGCTGGTGTTCTTGCTTCCGGCCCGGCACTGGTGGTCTGTGCGGCTAGAACAAACATTGCATATTCTAGATGCCAGATACACCTCCCCCTATTATTTTTTGTTTAGCAAAAATACAACCACAATACATCATTACAGTTCAGTTACAGTATCTCCTATCAAAATATCTTGTTGGGCATTGTGTTGGTTGACAATGTTTGAAAAGCCAGGTAGTCAAGCCAACCAAAACTTTTCATAATGGAGGGGCAGAGCTATAATGAATCTGATTTATTGAAGCACAATGAAGGGGTGCAATAATTGGTCAATGAAGGACATATGGTCTTGGTTGGCAAATGTAATGGGGCCTCCTCCTCATTCTTCCAGCCATGCTGCACTGTCATCAACTGCTGGTATACTATGATAATAATAATATGTAGGAAAGTGGGTTTCTGTTGCAGTAACCCCACAATTTTTGCCAGATTTCTGATGCACTTTGACTTGATGTGCCCTGGGTCCCTGCCAATCAGGTTCCCAGGGACAGTGCTCTTTCCCAAAATGGTACCTTTGTATCCACAATTGGCACATCCCTGGCCAAAGGCAAGCCCCTTGTAAAAGCAGCCATGGGTACCTGTGGCACTGTGACCCAGGAAAGCCTCTGAGGTCTGCAGCACCCATTGTGCCACCCTCAGGGGCCATGCACCTTGAGCTACACACTCTGCCAACGCAGGCTGCGTTTTGTGGTGCAGAGAAAAGTGAAGTGTCGACATAGCACACACCCCTGCTTGCCATGCCTGCAATCCACTGCCTAAGGCCTAGGTAAGTCACCCCTCTAGCAGGGTGCCCTAGTCCTAAGATGAGGGTACAGAGGCATGAGCCCTGTACCCCTAGAGTATCTAAGTCCATTTAATAGACATTGTAAGTGTAGTAAAGCCATAAAGAGTATTTGGTCGGGTAGTTGGTCAATATGAACTCCACAGCTCAATAATGGCTTTACAAAAAACTAGGAAGTTTGGTAGCAAACTTCTCAGCACATTAAACCCACACTGATGCCAGTGTGGGATTTAATGTAAAATATACTCAGAGGGCATCTTAGAGATACCCTCAGAAAGCCGACCAGCCCTGGTGTGGTTCCTGAATGGCTGCCCGCCACTGCCACCACCAGACAGGTTTCTGGACCGCTGGGTGGAGGGCTTCTGCTCTCTGGTTCCAGAAACAAAGCCTGGTAGAGGTGTCATGCCTCCTCCCCCAGGATGGGCAGTGCCCATGAGAGGGGAAGCTTCAATGGCTTGCTGCTTTTGGAAGCTCTCCCTGCCTTTTGCTGCCTCCAGCAACTGGCTCCCACCGGTTCTGACCTCCACTTGGGTGGAAGAATTGGCAGGAAATCCAAGTTAGGAAGAGAGGTGTGCCCACCGTTGCCAACCCCACCCCTCAGATGAGGGAAACAAGGTGAAGCACACTTCTCTGTCCCCTCCTTCTTGAAGATTAGGGGACTCAGCCAATTCGGAAAAGACTCATGCCCCCTCTAACTGGAGGGTGGCATAATAGGTGCTGTACCCAACCCAAGGAAGGGCACCGTTGGTCCCAACCTACACAACCCTTTAAGACCCCTAAATTTTGTATTTAGGGGCGACCCCAAACCTTGTCTCTGGAGATTCAAGGAAGAAAGAAGAAGGACCGAAGAGCTGTGCTGAACCATGAAGAAACAGAGGACACCAACTGACTCGTCCCCAACAATGGCCTGCCTACAGCGAAGAAACCGGCTTGTCCCGCAGCAGCAGACTCCCAGAGCCAAGAGGATCTGCCCTGCACTCAGCTAATAGACTCTGTCTCCTATGAGCACCGGATTTGCTCAAGCCAAAGACTAAACCGTCAGAGTCCGGACTCTGCTATTCTGCACCACTCTGCACCCATCCGCCACGGCCAGAAGTCTAGTGGCCCCATACTCCAAAGAGGTCCCCCCGGCGATCCTAAGTTGGCATCCGGTGACCCCTGACCTCCCACAAGTTTCGAAGCTATACCTGCAGCCTTTACTTGAAGCCCCCCCGACCGTGACCGAAAGCGGTAAGAAAACTGCTCCCTTGACTGAAGCGGTCCAGGAAGTCCGACCTCGGCTGTTCGACTGACACCGACCGCGACCGATCGAAGCCTAAGGAAACCGACGCCTAAGACACCTCAGCCCTCGATGCCTTTCCGGCCCTGGGTGGACCTACCGACGGTGTCCAAGCATCCTCCCAGATCCCCAGTTACCTTCCTAGTCATTGGTCGCCTCCAAGAAGTCCCCCCAACTGAGCCTGCAACTTTCTGAAACCAACGGTCTCCACTGAGAAGCCCAGGGACCGCGACGCCCGCGTTACCTCCTGCACCCGGCTGCCTCAGTGCCGCTGGCGGTGCAGTTCTTGTGATGGTTGTTGGCCCCTGCAATGCTGACCGCAACCTTAGGAGCTTGGCTACCACACCCAAGTGGCATGCTTGCAAGCAGACCCAACCAAAGGCCCTTAGCCCGTTGTCTAATGTTGGGCCCCTGCACTCTGCACCTGGCTGTCCCAGTCCTGATGATGGTGCAACTAGAGTGTCCACTCAGGCCTTGGAGAACCTTGGTCCTAACCCTGAAAACTCAACCTCGTAAGGCAAATACTTATCTCCAAATTCGATAACCAGTTTTCCTCCCACAGGGACTCATAGTATGAGATCTTGGGTCTAGAAAGTGTTCTATGTAGAACTGCTAATGTATGGCCAAAAGTGAGCACTATTGTAACGTAATCCAGAAAGTAATCAAAGAGTATTTACTGTGTAATGCCAAGTATTCTGAAAAGTGATATCAACCTGTAACTGTTACAACTACAAGAACAACTGCATTTCCTTGACAGTTGTGCATTTGAAAGTATTTATTACTTACCTGTACCAAGTCCTGCTTGGTTCTACAGATAAACCATAAGTATACCTTTTTTCATACTTACCTAATTGGTCTGGATTCTGTCTCTGAGTGTGTGACATCAGCCTTGATTGAGTGAATATAATAAATGCTCAACACACCCTCCTGATAAGCCTAACTGCTCGACCACACTACCACAAATAGAGCTGTTAGTGATTATCTAATTTAGCCTATGCTATACCTCTGGGGATCCACTGGACTCTGTGCACACTATACCATACTTTGGTATAGTATATGCAGAGCCAGCTTCCTACATAATACATACATAGCATTGGGTATCCACCATGGCCACTCTCTAGTTTTACTGTTTGAGCATGAGCAAGAAAGCCTTCTCAACAAACATGCGTAGAATACCTTATTTGGGCATGCAATCTTCACAGTAGAGAACCTGACCTAAAATAGGTTCTCTGAGTCTTACAGTACCACCAGTCCAAAAGATATATAAGGGGAGAGGGAAAGCTTACTGAAAAAG
This sequence comes from Calotriton arnoldi, assembly GCA_963921515.1. NCBI lineage: Eukaryota > Metazoa > Chordata > Amphibia > Caudata > Salamandridae > Calotriton > Calotriton arnoldi. The sequence continues at coordinate 1,472,195 of CAWUFW010001141.1, forward strand.
CAGAAGAAAGGAAGCTACAGTCAGACTAGTACAGACAGTTTGCAGTCAAGTACAGAAACTTGAAATATAGAACATAAGTAAATAGGATAATAGAAGAATTTAGGAAACAGAACGAAGAGAAGATGGAAAAAAATAGGAGACAGGCACAGTAAAAAGGAACAATAATTCTAAATGTAGTGTGGTAAAAGTTAATGAAATATTAATAATATTAACAACAGGAGGACTTACTGAGGCCAGCAGAGCCATCTGCAGCGGCACTTGTGAAGGCCCCTCCTGCTCCCTCACCCGCCTCGGTGATTCCAGGCCTAGCCCTCTTCTTGCCCCTGGATGCTGATGTGAGAAATAAATAAAATAAAATAAGTGTTACAGTAATAATCTCCCTAAAAATATTTTGACAGGAAAAGGCACACGCATTAACATTGACATTTTTAAAATCAGATCGCCTATAGTACTAGCATTGTGCACCTATTTCTAATTTCATACACCTAACATTATTCCAAATTTCCTAAATTTTCAGAACTACTGATAAATTGCAATGAATGATCTTTGCTTCTCATCTCATTCTCAATCTCTCAACCCCCTTTGACGGGCCAACTCAGTCTACATTTTTTTTGAATGAATAGATGCATGCATACTACACAATAACTGGGAAATTGCTTGGGGTTGGGACTGTACGAGCTACAAAAAAGAAAAGCAGTAAGGCACAGAGAAGTGAGAGAACACTAAATCAATAACACTAATAACTACCACTATCTTAGTAAGAGGACAGAGGAGTCTCGGCATGACTTCTTAAATAATCAGCCCAAGCGAGCGCCAACGAGTAGGATTATGTAGCTCTGAGCACTTAGCTAGATGATGATCACATAATGTTTGTAACATAAACTTAACTTACCTCCGATTGTTAGCAGCATGCTTGTTATTTGGAAAAACAATATTTGAACACAACAAATAAATAATTATTACTCATAAAGCCCCGCAACCTCAATGCCCAGCAGTTCGATCAGGACCTTTTCCCTGTCCAGGATGTCGGCGTACGGGTGCGTAAGCTTTTGTTGGGTGCGCCAGGCCCCAGAGATGTGGTGCACAGCATGGTGCACCCTCTCCCAGCACTGCTGATGCTCCCGCAGGCAGTACCCAATGCCAGGCCTACCGCCTGCTGGCAGGGTGGAGGGGAGTAGGTGCTGCACATAAAAAACTGGTGCAGCCACCTCCACCTCTTAAAAAAAAAGGTGCGGGCTGCACCCATTTGTGGCGCATCCTACAGCAAGGTGGGTGGCTGGTGCTACGGGTGGTTAGATGGAACAGGCAATGCTGCTCACCTGCGATGCCATGGCACTGGGTGGGGGGAAGAGAAGATAAGAATAGAAACAGGAAAAAGAAGAAAGGAAGGAGAAAAAAATAAGACATTAAAGTGAAAAATTAAACAAGTACAAAAGTCATGAAAGAACACAAAAAGACACAAAAAAATTACAAAAAATTAAATACACAAACACAAAGAAACACAGTAATGTAATAAATAAAAATGAGGGATAGATAAGTTTTGATAAGGGGAGGATTAAAAAGATTAAGGAAGGATTGAAAAGTAGGCCCCAGCATCATAAACATAGCAAAAACAAGATGTCCGCTCCCCCTGTGAACCGCCTGGTGCCATTTGTGCGTGATTTCCGGCACACATCATTGCGTTAGACGTAAAACATCATGTGAATGGGCGCAGGAAGCAGCTCCCCCCGCTAGCGGAACTCCGTGTAGGAAAGCAGAGTTTTTTGTCAATTCGCGGAGTTCCATGTAGCGCAACTACGCGTATTCTGCCAGGGCCTAGCACAGAAGAGATATTTAATATATGTATATGGGGTGTGGGTGATTGGTTGCAAAAACTATGTGAAGCACGTGACCTCCTTTGGATTTATTAGGTGTCCCACACCTATACCTTGTTGGTGTAATATTGGGTGAGGGAGGCGATGAGGTGTTCTGTATTAACATTCTGTATCCTTGTTATGATGCAGCAATCCACAATGTAGAATGGTTGCTAGTGTAGAATGTGTTATTGGTTAACTCCTAATCAGTTTCTCCCTTTCCTGTTGGTGGATGAGGACTCTGCAGACATCTCTCCTTATTAAATGGATTGTTTATATCTGAACCTAGCCTGCCCGGTTCTTTGAACTTCACAAGTTCCCATACTGTTTTTTTTTTAAACAACTGTTCCAGAACAGTTAATGCCGACCTTCAATTGCCTAAGGCTGAAATAGAAGGGAGGGGTGTCTTCTGTACTGTGACACGAGAGAAGGGATGGACAACTAAACAAGAAAAAATAAATGTTTCTCACAGGTGTGCTACCTAAATTAAATGCAAATGTGTACAATTGGTTAATACATTGTAAGTACTTAAACATTGAAGCATTTTGCACAAATACAGTAAGCAGCTTATCTTATTCTTAGTATAATACTTTTTTTAATACTAATGACTTACATATTCAAAGTGTTTTCTGTCACAGGCTGTTACCTTATAAACTAACTATACAGGTCACTATTCCCCAGAGCCCCAATCAGGATTCAAGTCAGTGACCTTCAAGGTACATCTGAAGTAATTGCATTAACCAATGGAGCTTTCCTACCAGATTATTGCTTTCCCTACAGATTACTTTAACTTGCATTTATTAGTTATTTAAAGCGTGTGCATTACATTTCATATAGTTACCTGTATTTGAAAGACTAACAAACTAGTTAGAAAATATTTTTTTAACGTTTCTGATCCCATTCCCACTTTCACTGTCACCGCCACCATTTTACTCAGCATCACAGTGCCCATATTTTTGATGCAATTTGACAGCTGCTTGCATCACCTTATGATCAGATCTCAGCAATGTCCACTAAGTTACAGCAGTAACTGTCTTGGGTTGAATCCCATCACTGCTGATTCGACCTTCATTTCAAGAAAGATATTGGATCAATAGTAACTTGATGGTGGAAGTTGCTATGTTTATTTATAACTACCCATGACGCAGATGTACATCAAATAATCATATATATATTTCTCTAGCAAATGGGCTAGCACATCATAGACATTTCAAGGGCCTACAGACCTTGTTGATAGACAGACTTTGTGAAGCCCTCCAGGCAATCTTCAGTATCAGTGTTGTATGCCTATTTCAATTGAGATGTTGACTGTAAAAGATAGTTGCATAGATTTTGCACTCTTTGGCCTCTTTTCTTAGATGGGCATTCGCTGAATAATTTTACAGTCGCCCTCACAACCCAAGTAGAGTCTAACAAACAAAGAAATATTCTGGAATCCTCATGGGTTTGTGTACAAAATGTCCCGAAAGGTTTGTGACCTACTTGAAATTACTTCTTTCTTTTGTGAAATTTTGCAAAATAATAAGAAAATGTAGCAAAATGACAGTTTGATAATGAAATGGGATTTACTGGTATCTCAAGTCTCACCAAGCTTAAAAAAATCTCACAAGATACTTGCAGGAGACTGAGTCAAGCAGAAAATGTGAAACTGTTTTCCTTGGGCAGAAAATATGCAAAATTGCAAAAGGGAAATTTTTGACAAAAATCTGAAAATTTTGAATAATGAAAAAATTCTGGAATTTCGACAACATAATTAAAATATCACACAGGTTTAAATGTTATGTACTATAAGGTGGATACAGGTAGATCTAAATAGGTAGTACTGCAAAGAGGAAGAATCTGAAGAAAGAGAAGGCAATAAAATGGAGTGCGTGAGCTGTTTTGTGATTTATGCTTATTGGCAGTGCAGATTGCAATCTCTTGCCTTTACTTTTCCACCCGCTCCTCGTTTCTTGGATGTCCAGAGACAACAACGAAGAGGTAGCATAAATGCAATGATATTTTAATATAGCATTCATAGGGTGTAGATTGGCCACAATATTTCTATACAAAAACACAGTAGATAACAAGCGGTTGGACTACAGGGAGGACAAGAGTACTGTAATGAAAGAGTGGCCAGAGGGCAGCCATTAGATTTTGATAAGGCATGTCTACATCTCAGAAATGAGCATCTTGTGTGGTGTACCCCCTGGGTTTTTGCCTTAACTGTTATTGCTGACTGTAGAACTCTGTGCATTTTGCACTTGCTAACCAGAGGCAAAGTGCCTGTGTTCCTCCTTTCATACACCCAACTGGCATTATTGTATATACCTACAAGTTCCTAGTATATCATACAAAGTCTACCTAGGGCCTGTAAGTTAAATTTCATTTTTTGACTGCAGCACCCGTTGTATCATGCACTACAGTGATGAGGTAAAACATGCCTTCAGGCTTACTATTGCAAACTGACTAAAGCACCTTTTAAACTGCAATTTAACCTGCCAAAATGAACCCTTTTCACAGGTCAAAACCTTATTTTTAAGTATTAATAAGTCACCCCTAAATTGGCCTTACTGCCCATAAGACAGGGTGCATGGTATTTAAAAGTTGAACATGTAGAAATGTACTTTTACACTTGTCCTTTCATTGAAAGCCCCAAAAGCTATTTTCACTGTAGCAAGGCTGGCTGTTACATAGAAAAGCATTGGGATACAATATTACATGTAATAATGTTATCTCCGGCTAGGTAACACTTAGAAACTACATTCTCAGATTCTTTGAAATATTTATTCAAAACCCAATTCACTGTTAAAGTCAGATTTTAAATAAATATTATGGAACTGGTACTTGTAGAAAGTTACCTTTTTACTGCCTAAAGCCTCTGGAGGCTAGTTTGTATTAGCCTCCAGCTGCAGCCTTTTGAGTGCATAACCCTGAATGTGGTTTGAAAACTGCTCCCAGAGAAGGAGACAAAGGTTCGGGTGTGGGGATGTGCTGGGACACAAAGGTCCCTCACATGATGGTAGATGTGTACCCTGCCCTGAGTGCCCAAGCTGCAGTGATATTGGGATCCTTTGTAACAAATCTTTGGTCATGGGCATAGATTGATCATGCATGTGCCTCATGACCAAGGCCTGTCTCACAGATCACAGTCTGGTTAGACTGGGAGGGGACCACCACATGCTACCCTCATAGTGGTGGGGGTCTACCCCCCCTTACCGAGAGCTGAGTAGCAAGAGCACAGTGGTGTCCGCATATCATTTTTTTATAGTAAGTATTATGGCCAGGGCTTTAGACCTGTGCCATGGGAGTGGGCTTACTAGCCACTCATAGGAAGTTCTGAGGCTCTGTGGTCAGCTCAACCTTGGCCTACATAAAGATTGAGATGGGGAGACAGCATGTGCAAATTTGAGTGAACTGTGCTGACAAGTACATGAGCCGGTGTGTGCCACAGTACATAGAGACAGTGTGCACATTTTGGAGTGCACTGCGGTGGTATGTATGTGAGCCAGTTTGTGTTATGGTACAAGGAGGCAGCGTGTGCATATGTAAGTTCATTACGCTGGTGGGCACGTGTGCCCGGGAAGTAGTGCAGTATGTGAAGTTCTACACATGTTTACGTGCAGCACTAAGAATGCATGAGCCCCTGTGAATGTTACAGTGCATGATGCCCCATTGGTCCCATATTGGGAACCCAAGGGTTTGTTGGAGGAACACATGAAGGAGCTTCAAGACCCATTGTTAGATGCAGTCCTGAGAGCTTGTGTGACACACACTTGAGGAAGGAAGAGCCAGGCTCTTCACTAGTCTCCAGAAGGACTCTTTGACTCTGAAATAGGTCACTGATAAAAGTGTCTGGAAAAGGATTATAAAAAGGGGAGCTTGAGACTCCCAAATTGTCAACCTGATGCTGTATATCAGCATGGAAAACTCAGCATGTGTTCTGGCTGTGGTTACCAGGACATGGGACTAAGGATCTGCCAGTTTCCCATACTAGTTAAGGGGACGTCATTCAGAAGAAACAGGAACACTTGCCTGGTGCACCATCTTCTGTCTGACCCAAGACCAGAGGATAAATGTTGAGTCTGTGTTCACCTTATGTGTACCTTTTTCCCAAGTAGCATTGAACTGCTCAACCTGTGCTATGACTGAGAGTCAAGTGCTGAAGGGGTTCTCAGCCCAGTTGCTCAGAACCCATAGTAGGCTGGACCCTGGGACATTAGAGTGAAAGGCCTCAACAATCACGGTTAAAGCCAGTAATGCATGCTTGCCTGTGTCCCTCTGACAGGGGTTCTGCCAATTGGCAGCTAGCGGTGGGATGCCTAACAATTGGGAGTCCAAAGTACTGATGTGGCTCTGGCCATTTCCTATCTATGCCAGTGACATAATCAATCCAGTTTTCATGCACAATAAATAATGTAGAACACAGGCAGGGTTAGGAATAGACCTCAGCACCAGAGGGACAGATGGGGGAGGGTTCCCTGGAGTATGGACAGGGAGTTCCTTGCTGATTTCATTAGGGACCAGTTTGAGACACTGGGTAAAAGGGAAAGAACTTATGGTGGACTCAAGGGAGGGAATCATGTTAGAAATCCAGGAGGAGAACGTTGTGGAGCAAGGCTCTTGGGTACTCTTTCCATAGATCACACACCAAGTATGTCCCCTTATTGTCCTTCCTAGAGTTTGTCAGATAAACTCCTTCATTAGTTTCTAAAATGCATTAGGTGTGTACAACACCTCATATTTTTAAGGTACCACTGTCACCAATTCGAGAGGTAAAGCGCTTGGGTGGGTTGAGATTAGCAGAGACCCTGAACTTGCATTTGACTACGCTCCAGGAAGGTAAACCTGAGCAAGAGAAGGCCAAGGAGTTTGAGAGGGAGAACATGAGGTTAGCTCACCAAGAACAAGAGGAGAGGTGGCAGGGGAGACATTAAGAATGGGTTCAGGAAGAGAAGCATAGGGAAAGGGAAAAAGAGCTGGAGAGGGAAAAGATAGCCCATGAGAAAGAGAAGCTTAGGATGGCAGCCATGACAGCTCTATCTGGGATAAGTGACTGTACCTCTAATTCAGGCCAGGCTATGGCCAAGGTTCTACCAAGAGGTCTTGTGCATGTGTATGTAGAAAATCAGGACATATTGGAAAGGTTTGTGAGCTTTGAGGTCACTTGTAAGGTGAAGAACTTGAATGAGATATATATGGCCGTTGCCTTAATGGGGCACTTGCCATAGGAAGGAGCAGCCGACATTGGAAGGATGCCTGTAGCAGACTAGATGGTCCATGAGTGAACAAAGTAAGCTCAGATTTGAAGGTTTGAGCTGAAACCAGCCCAGTCCCTTCAAAATTTCAAGGAATGCAAGAGAGCGGATGAAGTTCCATTTGAGACACAGAGTATTGCAAAATTGGAATGAGTGGGTGAAAGGAATGGAGGCCACAAATTATCAGTCATTTAACCAGTTGATGGTGACAGAGCAACTCAAGAAGGAGTGGTCTACCCCACTGAGGCAATACCTGTCAGATCAAACAGAGAAGGATCCAGGAATGCTTGCAGTGTTGACTGACAAGTGGTTAGCTAATTGGGTGAACAAGGACCTATAAGAGCATGGTTTTAGATGAGTTCTCCCAAGTCTGGTGCCAAACCTGAGCGTAAGGGCCAGGGTTAGTCCCACAGGAGTGCCCTTGAAAAATAGTAATGGTAATGTTGTGTCCGGTAAGGAGCATCATGAGAAGGTATCAGCTGCACCTGTTATTGTGAACATGCTTCACATGGATGAGGGGACCTGGCAGTGTCCAGTTGGGATCAAGCTAGTGGCTATGGACATTTGGGAGAGGGACCCAGATGCTCTAAAGCACATTCATCCTAACAAGATAGGGTTTGTGGAGGACATTAGTATCAATGGGAGGAAAGTGCCTGCCGTGAGGGATACTGGAGCCTTCCTAGCAATGATTGAGAGGAAGTACCTTGAGCCTGAGGTGATTCTTCTTGGTACCAAGGATACCTGTTGGGTAGCCAGTGGGGAGGGCATTGAGTACTCACTTGCCCGGCTTGAGATTGAGCTCAATGCCAAGGCAGCCATAGTCAATGTTTGGGGTAAGGGAAAAGCAAGGTGCTGATTGTCTCTTGGGCAATGAACTGATTGCCCCTAGCTTGGGGCTAGGACCAGAAGCCTTTATGGCGTAGACCACGTCAGATGTGCTGACCAGAGCACAGGCTTCATGTCAGTGTCTGGAGGAGACAGGATACATTCCCAATTTTCAGGGACTGTAACATGGTAGTTTACAGAAATAGCAAACCCTGAGAAGGCACTGGCCCTGGAGGTCATCACTTCTGCTCCAGAAGAAGGGGATGATGAGGCTACTGTAGCGGACCACATGCTGTAGTCTGAGTCTCTTTTAGAAGTGCAGGGTTTGTTAGCTGCTGGGTGTCCTACCCGTGATTGGTGCAAGGAGCAGGAAGATTCCCCTACGTTTGTGGTACTTCAGAAGGGAGACCAGGAACAGGTCAGCAATGGAGTAGTTAGAAAACACTCTGTTGGTTGGGAGGATGGCCTGATGTACGGTAACCCAGTAAATCCAGAGCCACAATCTAGGTTAGTGGTTCCATTGGTGCACAGGAATTTCCTGTTACTGTCCCATGAAGTACCCTTCAAAGGACACATGGGCTTTAGAAATGCCCAGGATAGGTTAGACACAACGCAGTTCTGTAGACCCTTTTCCGCTTGCCAGATGTGTGGTGAGTCAGGAGGGAGAACAAAGGGCACCGTTAGTGCCTCTACCATGTGAAGGTATTCCATTTGAGCAGGTGGAGAGGAATATAGTTGGCCCTTCTGACCCCTTCACTGTCAGGTAACAATTATGTCTTAGTAGTGGTGGACCATATCCCCAGTTACCCTGAGGAGGTGTCTCTGAGGAGCATGACTGCACTGGTGGTAGCAAGCACTCTCCTGGGGATTTTTTCTAGGGTTGGATTTCCAAGGGCGGTAATCCCAGGGAACCACGTTTATCTAATTTTGCATGAGAGAGATGAAGGAGCAAGCTGGTGTGACATACCACTTCTCCACAGGATACCACAATGGTTTGATGGAGTTACGTAACCAAACACTGGAGCATGATGAGAATTCTGATGGAGAACCTCAGGAGGAAGTGGGATTTTCTCCTGTCATGTATCTTATTTGCTTACCAAGAGATTCCGAAGAAGGAGGTAAGGTTCAGTCCCTTTGAGCTCTTGTATGGACACCCGGTTTGGGGTCCACTCATCTTAGTCAGTTCCAAACTCTTCTCACTGGCTTCAGGGTTGATACCTGTCTGTTTGCATAGCATAGACACAGAAGACAGACTGCCAGTGAAGAGCAGAATGGACAGAATGCCGCACCTGGTTCAGAGATACATTAAGGTGGAAGTTGCCAAGATGTTGGACCTGGGGATCATTTAGAGATCTCGTAGTCTGTGGTCTCGTCCTCTGGTACTAGTACCAAAGCAAGGGTGTAATGACTTGCATTTCTGTGTGGACTAACAAGCCCTCAATGAGATGGCAAAGACCAATGCCCATCCAATCGCAGGAGCTGATAAGCTTGTGGATCGGTTAGGTACTGTAAAGTAATTGAACACTTTTGATCTATCCAGTGGGAATTGACAGATCGCCTTAGCACCAAGCATAAAAGAGATGACTTAGGGCCTGATTTAAATCTTGGCGGACCTGTTACTCCATCACAACAGTGACGGATATCCCATCCGCCAAAATATAAATCGCATAGGATATAATGGGATTTATAATGTATGGGATATCCGTCACGGTTGTGATGGAGTAACCCGTCTGCCAAGTTCTAAATCAAGCCCCTAATTTTCTACACCAGAGGAATTGATTCAGTATAAGGTGATGCCCTTTGGATTGAAGAATGCTCCTGTAACTTTTTAGCCCCTAGTGAACCATGTTCTTGTCAGACTGGAGGAGTTCTCTGTGGCCTACATTGATGACATTGCAGTACTTAGAAATTAATGACAGGACCACCTGAGGTATTGGCTAAGATACAGGAGGCAAAATTGATCATTAGAGCAACCAAATGCTAGGTGGGGAAGTCCTCTTTAGTCTACCTTGGGCATGACGTGAAGACTTGGAAGATCCGCCCGTTGGATGCCAAGGTTCAGTCTGTGATGGAGTGACAAGTGCCTACTACGCAGGCTGAGTTGAAGGCATTTTTAGGACTCAGCGGGTATTACTGGAATTTTGTGACAGACTATAGAAGTATAGTTGTCCCATTGACTGCTTTGACCTCCAAGAAGCAGCCCAGAAAAATGATCTGCACTAAGGGGTATTAAAAGACATTTGAGGAACTAAAGAATGCATCATGCAGTGCTCCAGGACTGAAAACACCTGACTATAATCAGCCTTTCATTGTACAGAAGGATGCCGCTGACAAAGGAGCTCTAATGGTATTGGCTCAGCTGGATGATAAAGGTAGAGAACATCTTGTAGCCTTTACTAGTAGGAGGTTACTATCCAGAGATTAGACTGGGTGGCTATTGAGTAGTGCTTTGCGATAGTGGGGGCTTTTTTTAATGTTTCGCCAGTACTTATTTGGCGCTATGTTTGTAGTACAAACAGATTTTAAGCCATTGAAGTGGTTGATGGCTATGAAGGGAGAGAATACGAAGTTCTTCAGATGGTCTGTCTGTTTGCAAAGGTTAGATTTTGTAGTGGAGCATAGAGCCATATTGAACTATGGGAATGCTAATGGATTTTCCCTCCAGATTTACAGATCTGATGACCCAACCTCTCAAGGTTAGGAGTTGGTTCAGGGTAGTCTGATTTGGGAGTTGTGTCTGTTGGGAAAGAAAAGACCCTTGCACGGTGACAGTCATGAACCCCTGTCCTGAGTGCCCCAACTGGAGAGAAAACTGAATCTTTGATAATTAATTTTTGGTCATGGTGAACACTGATATTGCTTGTGCGCGAATACCTAGACCTGTCTCATGGTTGTGTTCTGCAGCATGCGTCACCACGTGCTCCCCAAATAGTGGTTGAAAGCTACTTCCCTTACAGGTAGCTGAATAGCACAAGCACAGTTGTGGTAGCATATCATTTTCATAGTAAATAATAAATTAATATGGCCAGGCCTCTCATCTGTGTCATGGGAGTGGGGCCTACTTTGCCACTCCTAGGAAGTTCCATGGCTGTGTGCTCAGCTCAACCTTGGCCTACATCAGGATGGATATGGGGAGAAAGTGCTGGCATGTTTGAGTATACTGCACTAGAATGTGTGTAACCAGTGTGTGCTACAATACATGGTAACAGTGCATGCATGTTGGAGTGCACCACGCTGGTAGGTACTTGAGCCAGTGTGTGCTACCGTACATGGAGGCAGGCCATTTGCTGCATCCCTGAGAGTTGGGTGACACACGCACTGGAGGAAGGAAGAGCCATGCTCTTTAAGTACTCGTCAGAAGTTCTCTTTCTTTCTGAAACAGGTCAGTGATCAAAGGGCCTTGGACACATGTCAGGCAGGAGATGGGGCTGATAAGGGACTCACAGAGAGTAGGACTGGGACCTGTGTAAAATTTTGATGCACAAATCACCAGGTGTGCTCTTCGGGTTACTCCCATGGATGATGTTTGGGGCTATCAGACTTGGAGACACTCCTGCTGTGACAGACTGCTCTCTGGATGAGAGCAAGACATAGGAATGTACATTTCAAAGTGGGCAACCCTCAGAACACAAACATAAAAGACAGAGATGCTAAATCATATTGGTGTCTGGAAATGGATTATAAAAAAGAGAGAGCTTGAGACTCTCAAATTGTCAAACTGAAGCTGTACATCAGCATGTAGAAGCTAAGCAGCGAGTGCCTGTTGTGATCAGGACTTGCAACTAAGGGTCTGACAGTCTTCCATGCTGGGTGAAGGGACATCAACCAAGAACACTTTGCTGGAGCCTGAAACACCAGCTTTTGTCTGACTTAAGACCAGAGGGCCCTGTGAGACAGAGATCACCTTGAGGAAGCGAGGTCCAGTGGAGATCCTGTCGAGTGGATCCGGGGACTTGAGTGTGAGATTCTGGTTCATATGGACTGCCGCACCTATCTGGCTATCTGCCCGTGCGCACGGTTGCACCGAATAAGGCGTGTGCCTGGTCCACGACCCCCTTATGCCAGTTGGAGGTCACAATGGAGAATGCAGGCCATCATCCTTGTGGAAGAGGTGTGGCACAGCGGCCAGGGTGTCTGACTCTGGGCCACGGGGTTCACGGTTCGATCCCCGGTGCCGGCGGCAGGTTAGCCCAGCACCATGTGACTCTGGGCAATAGCTCGCTTAATCTTCACGAGGGCCCCCAGCGCTGGGACACCTCTCCGGAGGTAGCTGTGCGCTTTACAAATGCTGGTATTTCATTTCATTTCATTTACTTCATCCTTGGTGCCATGCATAACAAGAAAAGGTTTGTCACCCTGTACAGTGCCATGAGCTGATGAGGGCTGTCACCCTGTTTGTGTTGTTCATGACCCTCATTTGTCAGGTGAGGCCCGCAGCAAAGATTGAGGGCCATCACCTCAGTGTAGTGCTAGATCAAGAAGAGGGCCATTGCCCTTTGTGCCACTGCGGCCTGAAGGGGCGTTGTCCTGTGTTCACTGTTACGAACCCCCATATGTCTGGAGGGAGCCATGATGAAGTGAAAGGACAGTCACCCTGAAGCAGCTTACAGTTGTGAAGAAGGAGTGAACTGTGTCCCATGGAAGAAGAGCAACGATTCAGCAATCCATATCCAGGAGCAGCTAAGACCTGCCACCGGACTCTTACTACGTGACCTGAGGAGGGTTGCGGATGTCTACTGCCTCGACTGCAGCACCCGACTTCTATTCATTGCCAGGCCTCCACTCCAGTGAAAGCAGGTAAGACTGTATACCGGCATGTCGGGCCTCTGGGGGAACTTGCTCTCTCGGATGCACTTCAGCACAGGGACACTAAACTTGAACTCACTAGTGGGGTCTAGCTTGGATGTTGCCTCACATACATGAGAAATACCCACTGTCTTTAGAAAGGGAAGTGGGACATGAGAGCTGACCCAGGTAACACTAGTGATTCTCCCTTTTGAAGACTGTGTATATTATTTGTGGTGTGCTGCCTTGTACTTTGTGTCAGTAGATAAATACTCTTTTTTCCATAAAAGCAATTGTTGGACTGGACAATAATATTTTGGGGTTGCTGGATGTCTGTTGAGTTGCGAGACTGTGATCACTCTGCATTTACCTCCCTTCTCCCCGAGAAGCCTTGGACTGCTCAGTCCATGCTATCACCAAGAGTCAAGTGCAGAAGGGGGTACTTGGCCTAATTGCTCAAAGCCCCGGGACATCTGGAGTGAAAGGCCTCAACCAACATGTTAGGGCCAAATGATGCCTGCTTGCCCCATGGCCCTCTGAAAGGGGCTCTGACCTGAGGTGTTTCTGTTCCTCTGACAGGATGACCATTCGGACTGTGCCCAGGGACTTGATTAACTTCAAAGAAGGCCTTCCCTGTCACATGCAAATGTTGACTGACACCTGGGCAAGGGCTCTTCTTTGTTCCCCCAGTCGGTCTTGCTCTAACCTCGGAGAGGAGGTGCCCCCAGATCTGGTTTAGAGTGACCACATAGGAGGGGTTTCTCAGTTCTTTGGTCGCACCTCTGGAGTGGACACACAGGCTGTGCACATGGGAAGAAAGGTTCTGTCATTTTGGTTTTTGGCAGAGAAGGACATTTGTCCATGCTTGGAAGCCTTTGCCTTTTTACGTTTACAAATGGCATCCACGGGATGTCGGTACTCAGAGTGTTCTTTCTATTTCCTTTTCATGACTTGTGACTGCGGTCAGTTGACTATGAGACATTATTTCACTTCTGTACGTTACTCGCTAGTTTGGGACTTTTACCCGGATATGAGACTTCATGTTGACGGTAAGCTGTTTGCAGCGCTTCTGCTTTTTTGTTCTGCTATGTTTTGTTCACCCTGGTAGCCGTTTACTTGTTTGTCATACAAATCATCTGATTATGTCCACAGCATTGGCTTATCATGCTCCGGCTGTACTTTTCGAAAGCATTGTGACTTTAGGAACTGGCGACTTTTGTCTGCTCCTCACTGTAAGCGCTCAATTCCTTTGCTATGTTATTCACTTTCGCTGAACAGTTTTTAATGACTTTTATGTACCACGGATTGTTAATTTCTTTCACTTTGTTTTGTTGGTTTACTTACTCTGAGTCCAATTGCTAGTCCCTGTATTCCTTTTTTTGCTCATGAAAATTGAGGATTTTCATAGATTGAATTTTTGTTTTCACATCCACACCCGAATATGTAACTTAGCCACACTAGTTGTTTTGATAACAGTGGTCATGGTTTCTCTCTTATTCATGAGTTCGACACTTTAAGTTCGATAACTTTTTGGTAGTACTGATTTCATGCTCGCTGTGACGACTTGTTATGTGTGTTTTTTTACTTTCTCCACAGCGGTTTTGGGTCTTTACTGGGACCCCCTGACAGGTTCAGCCTTTTGACGTTTTTCTTGTGGACTACTTTCACTTACACATTTTCCCGCCTGTATTTCGACTTCTGTCCAAGACAACTTCATTGTTCTGAATTCATCATTTGGACTCTACTTAGAAACCATTCTAGATACACTTTCCAAGACACGCTACTCGACTTAGCACGCCACTTGTTTGAGGAATTTCCCTTATATTCAGTCCCTTTGTTGCACATTCTTAACCACATGCTCAACGTTTGTAGTGTTCGTACCTTTATCCACTTGCCCCTCACTAACAGTCATTCACTCTTTGCCATACTGTCACATTATGCTCGATTTACAATCACCACACAACTAGATACTTAGACAAATTCCAATGGTAAATGTTCACTTATCTCCTTCGCACGGCACAGTATGTCTATTATAATCACTGGGATTGTTATAATATGGAACATGTTGAACTCCTCTAAAATACTGTACATTTTCACAGCCTTGAAGAAGTCCTGTTGGATGAAACACGCCAGCTGTCTCAAAAATAATCCAACTGTCTACATCATGATGTGTATGGATGGAGACACTTCATTGAATCAACAAAGAACTGCTTGAACTTTGTGCTTATCAAGGAATACTTTTGAATAACTAGTGTGTGCTTCAGTGCTATTTTGAAGGACACTATTGAATTGTTTGCTGTAGGGCACTTAAGAAGTGCTGTAAAAGTCAGTAGGGTTACCTTTCGGAATTTACCCTATTGCTAAGAAGGGAATATGGGTCACTCACACCTACAGGCCGGTGCAAGGCATAAATATGACACCCAATGTCCCCATCTCAGACCACTACTGTAAGTGTGGAAGATCAGAAGAGGGCTGAAACTGCTGTCTGAGCCCTGAGAGGGATTCAAGAAGACTGGACCTGGTCTCCTATTGTAACTAGGACAAAGAAGTGGACTGCTAGGATCATAAGGCTGACCTCCTATTCAAGCTACAGGGACACAACAATCTACAAGTGGCCTGTCCTGCAACTTCCAGCTGACCAGGTCCAACTGGACATGCCCTGGACCTTGCTGGCAGCTTCTGCTGGAGTGAGCCTTGACCCCCAAGTGCTGTTCCTGAGGTCTTAGAACCATAGGCTGTGTATAGGTGTGCTCCTCCTAACATCTCCTGAAAACTGCGGCTTAGAACCTTTCAGGCTACAAAGACCTCTGGACCAGCACAGACCTGCCAAGCCAATTCCGTGAATATGAGTTGTAGCTGGGCTGAAGATACAGCTTTTCCACAACAGTAAATCTAGTTCAGCTGGAGAGGATGTGGCCTAATGGCCAGAGCTGCCGACTGTCGAGCAGGAGAACCAGGTTCGGACCTCGGTGTCGGTCCAACATCCTGTGATTCTAGGAAAATCACTTAATCTCCCCATGCCTACCAAAAATGAATGTGTCCTTGTGTAACATAACTGGTGCTCATGTAAAGCACTCAAATACCTGCGGGTCGAGTTCGCGCTATATAAAACCGCATTTAAACATTTTTATACAGCCCTGTGTGCTCTCTCCGTCTACAGCCTTGCCCCTCTGCAAGAATCTGAGCTCTAAAAAAGTTACTAAGTACAAATGTAGAAATTTTCATAGGGCAAAGGTGCTAAAGGAATCCAGCCAGTGAGAGACCTTCCCTGGGTGCAACATATAATTTTTTTCTGCTCTTTGCTTTCTCGCTAAAAGTCAGTAGCTTCACTGGGACTTGTCCAATGGCTATCTGATGATCTGGAGCCCTTTATAGCCACAGCCTGCTTCCTTGCCCTGCTGAGGAATTTAGACTTCCATTTCAGAGACTAAGTCTAAAGGTAAAACGTCTGACTGAGTCAAACCTGGTTTCTGTATCTGACTCGAGCTCCATTGCTGTGCACCTTAACTTGGGCCTAGGTATCAGGCACGCACCACCCAGATGACCATGATTGGGGCATAACACTTTATGGTGTTATTTTGGACCTTACACTTTAAGAATTAATATCTATGGTTCCTCTTATTGTATTTTAGTTATTTGTATGTCATTTTATTTATTACATTTAAAATGTACTCTGTTTCTTTAAGCTGGTTTTGGGATGTTTCTCTTGTGTTGTGTTTTAACTTTATTACTGTTTTGGGACTGCTTAAATACTTTACACGTTGCCTCTAAGTTAAGCCTGTCAGCTCTGAGCCGTATCTACTAGGGGGTTAAGCTAAGATTAATTTAGTGACTTTAGTGGTTTACCATAACACGGATTGTCAAGATTCTTTGAGGTGGGTGGTTAGCACCCTCAACTAATACCCCAATTTCTTATACTATGTCACATGTCCTTTACACTTACAGTATCCCCTTCGGTCCAAATGCAGACACTGGTGGGACTCTGCAAGAGGTATCTCACTCCTTCATTTTTGTTTCAGGATTCATAAAATGAGTAATATTGAATGAAAGTAAAACCTAAGTTCTTCAGAACCTCATAAGGGGTACGAGGTATTTTGCAATACCTACAGTAGAATGCAATACTTATGCTCAAGAGACAAATCATCTTGCAGTGTGCACAATATAAATAGTCATTGCTGCATCTGGACGACCTTGTGTAATCAATTGCATTCTTTGTTATATCAAATTGAGATTTTATGGAATGGAAATGAAAGCCAAACCGAGTGTTTTGCGCATGAGTCAGGTATGGTCATCTGTCATCAAGTCACATGCCAATATCCCGCCCAAATCACTAGTGTTGAAGAAAAAAACCGAAAGAAACAAAAAAGATTGCAGACACATTATGAAACATTGATATTAATTATTCACTACCCCGTCTGGATCCTTGTGTTGGAATGAAAGCACTTAAAACTTCACTTATGCTAAAAGATTTGTAAAAATGAAAGCTAAATGATGCCTGAATTCCCCATGCTCTCAGATCCGTGCTTCCAGAATGCTTCTCTGCATGCAGCAACATTAATCAGTCTATGTTACACTCTCACTGACCCTTTTGTCTGCTGCTAAACTTCTGTGTTGTCATTGGGGGTGGACGTAACTAGCATAATTCTGTGTAGCATAATCATGTGGAATTACCCAAAAATGTATCGAGATTACACAGAATTACGAAATAAATGCCTCTTTGTGTCTAAAATGGACACAATGATTACATTTGTGCTAAGAAAAAGCGCTGAATGCAACAGAACATGAATAGTAAATGTGAGCAGCTTCTCGCACTAGCTAAATGTGCAGTTGGGGTAGGGTTTTTCCCCAACCTACACCCAGCCTTTAGCACCCTCATGTTCGAAATGGAGAAAGGATACATTTGGCGCTAAGAAAATAACACTAAATGCAAGAGACTATAAACAGCAGTGCAAACAGCTGCTCATGCTCACTAAGGGGCAGATTTACAAGAAGTGACGCATCGCTGCCGCAACGCAGCGATGCGTCCCAAAAATGTTTGTGCCGCCACTGCGGCAACACAGATTGCCACGGTTGCACCATATTTACATCTTGGCGGACCCTGGCGCAGCACTGCATCCTGCGGCAGAAGAACTGACTGAGATGCCGCAAAACTGCCGCAAGTCAGCCTGACGCAACTGCTGAAAAAGTGATGTAAGGCAGATTTGCGTCATGCAATGCCAGTCCGAGCAGTCTGCGACACTCACCACTTCGTGAAGCGGCAAGAAAGCACCCCAAAAATAACGCAGCTCAAACTAAAACTCTTTGGGGACCATAGAGGAGTCTGAAATGGACCAGGAAGGACACTCCAGTAGTCAGGACCCTCAAGCAACCAACCGCAGCAAAAGTCCTGATGCACATGCAGAAACCCTGGCAAAGAGGAATCGCAAATCTAACTTCAGTCAAGAGGAGAATGAAATACTAGTCACTGAGGTGACCAATTATCAGCACCAGTTCTTCGTGAGTTCAAAGTTGCCACTTTCCAAAAATGAGGCGATATGGCAGACCATTGTCTAGAAAATAAACAGCATAGGACAAGCAAAGAGGACTGTCGCTGACTGTGAAAAGCGCTGGCATGACTGCAAGCACAGAACAAAGGAAAAACTAGCAGAAAACTGCAAGGCAGCAATGCAGACAGGAGGAGGAAGCCCAGCAGAACAGGAGGTCTTGGATGCCCTGGAGGAGCATGTGGCAGCTGTTATCCCGGAGGAGTTGGTCACTGGAATCTCGGGACAGGACAGTGCAGCCTTAGAAAATCAATAGCAGTCAACGGGTACGTCACACGAAGTGCAAATATGTGAGTAATGGGTCATGGTGGTGATCTCAGCTAGATATGTACCTGTGCCACAGTCAGCTGTGTGCATCTTGATGTACTGGGACCTGTCCCCAGACCCACCTATCCGTAATGGAAGTAAATCACATATGCCAATCACACTTTGCACATGACAAAACAGCCCTGCCATGTCTCTCTCTGCCGGGGCAGATTTACAATCACCTTGTCCCGCCCGAGCGACACATTGCGTGAAGCACCAGTGGCGTAACCTGCTGCGTGATATATACAAGGATAGGTAGAGCCACCTTGCGTGCGCATCCAGATGCTTATCTAATGTAGCCTTAGGCCAATGATGCATACTCAGATTAAGTTTTTATCAAAAATGTTGTCAAATTAAGTGTCAGCTGTTACATGTGAAAACACAAATCAAGACCCATGGCATGGACCATACACACAAAGGGCCATTCTTACAAGCCAAATCCCAAACTCCCGTCACCTAATAGGAAATGCCCCTGGGAATATGGTCCTTGGCTCAATCACAAAGTAGTGTTAAGCCCTTAACGGTGCTTTATCCAGTTTTGTAGATATGTCACCCATTCACGCCCTACTCATTGTGAAAGGTGCAGGCAATGGGTGTCCATGTGAGTGTACAATTGCTACACCTAGTGAGTGTTGACGCTGACACATATATGAACAGCTTGCTGCAAAACCTTAACAAACAAAAAAAAATACTATTGAGAACCTGGTCTGACATTTGACAAATGTTGGGAATTGTGCAAATGTGCAAAATCCTTTTATCATGCTGTTGCTATGTGTGTTGTGTTGTGCAGCTCACAAATAAATATGCAAATGCTATCGATTGTGTGTGTGCAAGAAGGTGTCCCTCCCTGCACTTAAACAATATTACCCTGAATGCAGACAGTCGTGCACTTTGGTGCAATGGTGCCTGCTTTGGCACCGTTCCTACCAATTTAGGGGGTTATTTACAAGCCCCTTGCGCCGCCAGTGTGTCACTTTTAACATGGGAAAAAGTGATGCACTGGCGGTGCAAGGTGCTTCTAAAAAACCTCCTCAGTGCCTGTGCAGGGTGAAAATCTTTAATGCACCATAAAGTTGTAAAGATGTGGTAGGACAAAATATCAAAAGGGGTGTAGTATGGTGTGCTGCAAAGGAGGCCAACACACTGCAATACCACTCAAAAGTAAATGTGCCTTCATAGTGTTGCCTGCAAAGTGTACATACCATCAAGATAAACATTAGCAAGGCAGTGCGTCTTCACATGTCTAGGAAAATAAGTCCCACCACATTGCACCACTGATGTAACAGAAAGTGGTGAAATGATGATGCAAGGGGGTATAAGTCTTGCTCCTAGGCCAGCATTACAATATAGATTACTTGCCTGCCACACAGAGATCACCTTAGGAAAACTGTGGCAAAAACATTTCAAAGATTAAACATGCAAACAGTAGTAACACAATTCCATCTCTTTGCAGCAGATGCACCAACAACATCAGAACAGGTTGATGACACACCTGATTTTCAAGAGGTGGACGACAATCTGCCTACAATAGATCATGATACTCTTGATGAAATCCTGTACACCATACCGTCATCTTCTCCGCCTCCTGAGAGTGACACCAATGTTGTCGCAGCTCAAGATGAACCCCAAACAAGTTCTAACACTGCATCTGTCAGTACACATCCACCACCTAACTCGGAGGATACGCAGCTTCAGTTTAAAAAAACAGCTGTTGGACTGCAGCTTGACCTTCTGAGAGAGGTGCATGTGGCTGTGGACAGTGTGGGAGGTACACTACAGGCCATCCTCAGATGTCTATACTCAGAACCTGACAACCTGGAGAAGGACCAACCCTACAACAATCAAACCCCTGGCCTTGTTCAATCATTGGCTAACATCTCAGGTGTGATGAGGATGAGGCATGCCAACAAAATGTGGCACTATGGAGGTGGCAAAACATCTGGAACAAATTTTAGAAATCCTACGTGACATGCAGCAGAAGCAGGATACTTACCTTGTCACAATGTCTGCCTACCACAGGGATTTATTTGCAGTCCTCAGCAACCAGCAAATAATCATCAATGCACTAATGCCCAACATCTTCTCACAGGGAAATGCTGTGCCTCAAACCTCCTCTGGCCCTGCTGTTGGTTTCACTCCTCACACACAATCTGCAAATACCAAGCCAACGGAGCACCAAGCAGAATCATCGGACGAAGATGACTCAACTGCAACACAATTCAAGCGCAAGACAGGACACTGACATTTCACTGTGTCACATGTGTTGTCTCCAAAAAGTACTTTGTCTCCAGTTTTGCCAAATATTACCAGGAGTCAATGTCCTCTTCATATATGTTACACCTATGCCTCTCCAACATGTTTGTCGTTTTGTGTTAAGTGAAAAACATTGTGCCACTAACAATGACTTTCTCACGACACAACTACTTGACAACATGATTTGTCACTCCTCACACCCCTGGAAACATGAATGCAGCATATCAACTCATGCTCCAAAAGCAATGTCCCTTTCTTCTATGTTTTACAAATTACCCTTTGTTATTTTCATTGAGACGTGTGAATAAATTTGAGCACCTGTGAGAGAGTGTGTTATGACTCGATCTTTGTCTTGAAAGTATCACAATGTTCATGCTGAAAAACCATGTTCAACTACTGCCATTTGAAGCTGAGATGATGCTGTGTAAACTTATCAACATAGCCACAGCAAGTGAAATGAATCATACCAGTAACCAAGATGTCTGCAAAGTTGTTCCCGTGAACTCCATACACCATCAGTGCCACTCAACTTGTCCTGTATTCAGCCATTGTGGTGAGCAGGGGTCTGAATTTACCACTTGTAACACACTAACTTGTTGAGCATTATCATGAAATAGGTCAGACAACACCTAGCCTGACAATGTGTAGTGTGTACGTCCTGTCCATCTGTGTAAGAAATAACACCTATGTACACAAATAGAATATCACTCAAGATTGATGACACAGAATCTTGTTACATAGACATGCAAGTGTTCTCCACATTGCCAGTTGAAAAATGATAGTCCTATGTATGTCAACCCCCAAGAGTGTCTGCCCCAAACTGTTAAGCCTCAAGTTTTGAAATCACATGTCCAAAAACAGTAAAATGAAGCTTCACCATACTAAATTTTGCTATGCCTAATCACACAAACACAAATTCCAGATTACATTCCATGTGCCTAATGACTCAAATCAAAAAATATGTAAATTGAAATGCTGACCATCAATCAACAAGATCATAAATGGCAAATTTCAAATTTCTTATCACAATAAAAACAGTACTTAAAGTATTAATGAATATATCTAAAAACCTTATCCTAACCAATCATAAAACCTACATCTCTATCTAAAAATCTATCTAACCTAACTTTGACTTACCTACATAACTTAACTTAACTTATCCTATGCTATACACGTATCACGTTAGACCACTAAAACATAAGGCCCCACCCACCCTTAACACATCAATGCACAATGGACATACACATACTTAATCTACACATAAACTAGCTAACAAGTTGTAAAACACATAAATATATATTTGTTTAAAATGTAAAGTTAGAAAGATGTTGTAAAACATAAACTCGCCCACCCACCCCGAAGTATCTAAGAATGAGAATTGAAATAGAAACGTAAACCTATTAACATGTTAAAAAAATTACTACTATACCTAAGACTACCTAATCTACACTACACCTACACTATTTTTCTAAAGTATAATAAAACCAGGCTTAAAAAATATAAACAAAATGACCACTACAGCTGTGCCAGAATTCTGTCCACAGACTGCTGCAGTTGGTCCATCTTTTTTAACATTGCCGCCATTTGCAGTTCCGAACCGCGTATTTTAAGTTTTAAAAAATCCACATCTTGTGCGTCCATTCCCTGACCGCAAGATTGTCCAGCACTTGAGAGCGCATCCTGTCCGAGGGCTGGGGCTGGTGTTGGTGTGGATAACAGTCCAGCCTGCAATGCATCTCCACCTCCACTGCCTTTGTCCTTGGAGGCCGTCTTTCCATGTCCATTTTGTTTCTTCTTGGCTGGAACATTTGTGACCCATTTATTTGCTGCCTTTTGTTTTTTCGTACAGATGTGACATCCAACGGAACCCCTTTGCTACCTCACAGATGTGAGAATACCGTGTCTTTCTTATTCGGAAAGCCCGTTCCTCCTCAGCAGTCATGTTATCTGTTGGACAAGAAGCACATATGTGTCAGTCAATGTGTACATAACTGACATTCAAAGATAGACAATGCATGAGTACATTTGAGATGCTGACTATGAAACTTGTGCCATGCATCTGATCACTGTGTGGGCAACACACAGCAACAGCACACCGCAAAGGTTGTGAATCACATACTGTGCTTTCAGCTGAACCTCATAAGTTCATGAAAATCATAAGATGTTATGGAAGTCAATTGATAACAACACTCAGAGCCATAACAAACTAGTAAACATACATCATGGTCTCAGAACAGTTTCCACATAATGTACGTACTATGCCTCATCATGATACATTCATATAGTCATGTGATCCATGACCGGAAATGTGTGCTGTGTTCAGAAAGTGCCACAGCATGTTGCTGACAAAGGTGTTATTTACAAGCCGCTTGTGCCACCTGTACATCAATTTCACACCTTTACATACGTCTGCACTGGCGGCACAAGGGGCCTTGTAAGAAGCAGCGATGTGCTCTGTGGTGCAACAATGATGCCACATCTCTTGAATGCCGCTCCAAATGTTGAATGACATGCAGCATGCCATGTAGTACTAGCAAGGTAAACTACCCATGTATTGATTATGTAGGGATACATGCCCCTACCTGGAACACAATATCCTTGGGTATTGGGTACATTGTTCACTCAACAACACATCACATTTGTGCAACAATCCTGACAAGTGCATTGTGTAAATACACCATTCCTCTGTGAAAACACTTTTTGTTGACAGCTAATTAGGCCTCATGCTGATGCCCAAAGCAAACACTTGTGATAAACAAATTCAGTCTCACACAGTCAGGACTCAGAAGACAGTTCCTGACTACAAGATGTACATCGATGGCGTCAATACACAATCAAATCTTGTCCTTAACACTGCACAATGATCACATCATGACATGCCACAAGGCAGACTGACAGTCTTAGACATTTGTTGCTTACTAATTAGACCAGTCTATTTTTTGACATTGAAAGTGCTTTATTGATCCAATGTTTCATTACAAAAACATCAGCGATTTGATGGATGTACCACATCTTACGGTTCAAAATGTCAAGTTGCTCACATGTGATGTTGCTAAATTATTTAAACATAGATGTCCAGGATGCACACTAAGCCTGGGCGGATGTTGCGTCGTTTTACTCTGCATAATTACATGTACTTACTGCAAAACTCCATTAAATTCCCTGGACTTACCTGGCCTGGCTGACTCAAATATTGCACCCCCACTACAACCCCGCGCCCACCCTCCCGTTAAACAACTGGACACACCCCAACCCCTGAGGCCTGTTGGCAGACTTACCTTCCTCACAAAACGTTATTGTGCTAATGCTGCTGTCTCCACTTGTCTTCCGCTACTCCAGTCAAATTGACAATGGGCACTGCATTGTGCATTGGGGACTGCGTGAAGGCATGTCTGACACTATCATGGTATTTCTTAGGGTCAGGCATGTCTTCACGCAGTGCACCATGCACAATGCCGTTCCTCATGTAAGTAGAACTTGAGTAGCGTAAACCGAGTGGAGACATCAGCTGGATCTGCCGAACAATTTTTAGGAAGGTATAGACAAATACAATTGTTCCCACTCGGCCATCATCATCACAATCATTGAGAAATGATACTCATTGGTAGCATTGGGGTCCTCGAACGAGTACACCTCGCCTTGCATGTATGGCTGTGGTCCACCTAGGCAACATGAACAGATGTACAATGAGCTGTGAATGTAGAACATATATACAGTGTATGCATTCGGCACAAGACATTATCATTACATATGCAGGTAATTCACAGACCATGCAACTCATTTACAATAAAGTCCTGCAACGTGGCACCACTGGCCCTTTGACAGTGCCAATGCAGTGACACTTCCACAGCACCGTCTTCTGAGAGTTAAACAATGATGTGTTGCATCCCTATGATATTGCCTGTGCTGGGCCAGAATCATCCGACATGCCCTGATACAGGCACACTTGCGCAAGGATGTCTGCGTCACGAAGATGATTGTGTATGTGCATGAATGGACACCTTCTTGCACATGATAAATCACCATAGTTGTTTGACTAGCAACATGTTTGCAGCAAGATGCATCACACATTATAAGTTGTTCCGACAAATGATAAATGAGTACATTTCTCACCGTTGTGCCTACATATGTCTCCCAAGGGGAGGCATGGCAGTGCGATGCCTTTCTATTATGTTGCATTTCAACAACTTCAGGAAATGTTTGATATTCCATGGGTGTTGAGTGGGAACACACACAGCAACACCTATGGAACAGTACAAAAGAACAAGGATGGTTGGGTACCAGTTGCGCAGAGTTATGAAAAAGTCAATTCAATATATCTGGTTGCTCCAAGGATAAGGGTAATGGCCATCCACCAATTACCAGAAATGCAGACTAGGTCTACACCATTATACACAAGAAAGGGGATATATCCTGAGCAAATTTCACAGTAATTAAGTACAGTTCATAATAAGTGTTGACACAAATGTTCTTCTTTGTCTTCTTTATTTCTTTACAGTGCTTCAGCACAGTCCTAGCCGCCAACACGTGTTTTGTCTTTTTGTGGTGTGAGCCACAGACTTCCTCAGGGCTAGAATTTTTAACACAGAAAAGCCCGTATTACAATTCCAGAATATTTCAATTGAGAAATCGTTTAAGAGGCAAACACACCACCCTTATATGTGTGTATATCGTGAAGAGAAACAGGCATCTATCACAAGTAAAGATTGCTTATGATACCAAGAGGTATAAAAAGAGTCAGCTAGATGCTATATAGCATGAAGGCAATCGTAGTAACAGATCAGATCACCACGTGTGA
Source organism: Calotriton arnoldi (assembly GCA_963921515.1). Taxonomy (NCBI): domain Eukaryota; kingdom Metazoa; phylum Chordata; class Amphibia; order Caudata; family Salamandridae; genus Calotriton; species Calotriton arnoldi. Next base: position 1,497,795 of record CAWUFW010001141.1, read on the forward strand.
AAAATTCAGAATGCACCTATATAATTTATTGCAAAAAACCCAGAAAAAATATATAATTACGTAGAAAAAGAAAAGAAATGAAAGAGACTAAAGAACACCGGAGTAAAAGTAATAACCATCTACACGAACCACCAAAATTAAAAACTTAAAAGAACCGTGCTAGAAAATAAACATAAGTGAGCAGTCAAATAAGAAACCCTACACCACTATAATGTAACTAGCCACTCACCAATTGTCGCGCAATGATCCGAAGTATATAGTTAAGACGAAATATTCAATATTGAGAAAGTATTATTCATAAGATTCCAAAAGTACCTAAGATCACAAATAAACACTAGTGAGCCATTTCTGTCCAGAAATTATTTACCCTACAGACTCGATAAGTCCACCCATAACGAGTATTGCAAATACTCACTATTATCATCCTGATTAGCGAGACAGTAGTGAGGGTTATCCACAGTCTCCTGTTTATCACATATCCATCTGGCGACCTAGTGTAAGACATCATGTCCGACACAACATAATATTGTGAGGGCTAGAACTGTGAATTATCACGTAATAAGCGACATGCCGTATAAGAACGAAATAAACCAAGTAACGAAAAACATCATACAGTCCATAATGTGATAAGGATAAGCCCATAGTATTCCGCATCAGTAAGAGTTACGGACAAGCATATCACATAATTAAGTCTCAGGACATTAAGTAAAAAGGCAAGTTGGTCCCTTGATGAGACAATATTTAGAGTAAAAGAGTAATGTCCGTCCGACATACTACTCTAAGGAACAGCGTGCGTATTTAAAAGTAAACGCTTCTTCCAGACTGCCATGGGTTCCAGGTTTGCGCCGTCCTTTGCCTGCCTCTTTATGGGGTGGTTTGAGGCGGCGCAGATCTGGGGCCCAGGTGGCGGTCCTAGGATGCTTGTTTCCAGTCCAGGGAGGACCTGGCTTGGCAGTTCGGGCTGGACTGTTCCCATGAGGCACAGGGTCAAGACTGATTTGCATATGGCTGGGTTCAAACTGGAATGGCATGGTGAGCAAAAAAACGATGGATTTAGGCCCAGATCTCTGTACTGGGGTGAATGTATGACATTGTTCTGCATTCTGTCCATCAACTGTTGTTTTTGCACAGTGGCATGAGTACATTTGCTATTACGGAAGGTATATTGACGACTGTCTGTTTATCTGGACAGGTGGGGAGTCTGAACTGTTAAGATTCTTCTCTTATCTGAACAATAATGCATTCAATATGTCGTTTACAATAACTCACAGTAAGGAGAGCATTGTCTTTTTAGACGTTGAATTATATGTTGACCAGGGAAAGATCTGTAGCAAATTATACAGGAAGGCTACATCATGCAATGCAGTGCTACACGCAGATAGTGCCCATCCGAGAGCTCAAGTTAATGCAATTATCTTTGGTGAACTCTATAGGGCATACCGCAATTGCAGTGAAGACACTGACTTCGCTCAGTGTGTGAAAGACATTGAAAACAGATTTTTGACAAGAGGCTATGACAGAGAGGTTGTTACCAAAGCTAAAAAGAGAGTGGTCAAACTGGCTAGGAGTGATACTCTTCTGTCTAGAGATAAGATGACAAAGAGAACAGAGAATCCTATGAGATTGATAACGGGCTATCACCCAAGGTCCTCTAAGATATACCAAATTTTGAAAAGATATTGGTTCCTACTTACAACAGACCACTGCCTGCAACCATATGTTCTGAGTCATCCTTCGGTTACATACCGTAAAGGAAAATCGATAAGAAACATAATTAGTCCTAGTTATCCTAGGTCCTAGACACAGGGCTTAACATGGCTACATAGACTGAATATTGGATCTTTTAGATGTGGCAATTGTAGCTTGTGTAGGATGGCAATACATGGGATACGCAATTTTGGCTACAATGGTTCCCAGACATTTCAGATAACTACTCATATTGACTGTAATACAACATATGTCATTTATGCTGTTATCTGTAAATGTAATAGGATCTATATTGGTAGTACCATTAGGAAACTTAAGGATCGTATTTCCGAACACTTCAGGGCACTGAAGAATAGGGACATTAGATATCCCATTGCGGCTCATGCGACTGAGTGTGTTGCACAAGGTGCACACTTATCCTTTACTTTTCATGGTATAGAAACTGTTCTCCCTGATATAAGAGGGGGTAACCGTGAATTGAGATTACGGCAAAAAGAGGCACGTTGGATCATGCAATTGCGTGCAGTCAATAAGGGATTAAATATTGACAATGAGCTTCAGTATTTCCTAGGGAGCTAGGCAGAAATTTTGCTAAGAAGAAAAAAAGTTTGTCTGATTATTCTGAAAACAGCAACTGATGGTACTTTTACCTTTTACTGCATTTCTAGTAAATGAGATGCATTTCCTTGTTTCCCCTTTTGCTTCATTATGTATTATCATCATGTTGTTACAAATATCACAATGTTCATTTGTACGAAATCTGTTCCACACTGTAAATGATATAGAAATGTTTGACTCATATGATGTGCTTAAGATAACTATGTGTTGATGGTTGGTTAATTATTTATGTCATACATCATCTTATGAGACCAAGGGGCCCATTACGATGGCGGGCGGAAGCACAACCGCCGTGCTGGCGGATGCAAAAAGCACCAGTTACCGCCGGCACGCAGCAGTCCACACGCCCGCCCAATTACGATGCGAAAAGCAGGCCAAACACCGCCGGCAAGCCAGCAACACCGTCCGCCATCAAAGTGCGCCCGTACACGTAGCGGCGCAGCCCAACTGACACACACCGTCCGACGAAACACGTCCCGCCCGGCGCATAAATTACGATGCCGCAAACAAACGGCTCCCACGGCCAAGAGATACCGTACGACAAACCGAAGCGGTAACACGGACGCCGAGCACGGACAACGAAAAGCGGCTCCCCAAGCATGAATCCAGCACTGCAGGCCGTCCCCATGCTCCTGCTGATGCACCACCAAGGACGCAACGTACCGCGGAGACGCAGGTAGGCACACACACAACAAGTGCACGCAAACAGCGCACACAGTGCAAGGGCGGAAAAAGCAGACAACCCCCCACCAGCGCGTGTACACAACACATCCACCATCGCATCCACATATGACACACAGGCCAAATCGTAACATCGCAGAACACATGTGTACACACCACCTGGGACTAGGAACCAACCACCCCGTCACGGCCCCAAAGCGCCGATGACGCCGCCACACATGCGCACAACGCAGAGGCCAACCGCAGCGCCATGCATGCGTCGCACACAGACACAGGGACACAACCAAGCAGCACACACATCAGCCCCACCCCGAACGCACATGACACGTGACAGGCCGGCCACAGACATGTCCCCAACGCCCAATTCACGGACAACACCCAACGCCACACAACCGACGCACACATGTCAGTGAAGACACGCAACAGCAGGACACACCCCAGTGTAACAAACATGGCGTAGCACACAGCGGCGGCAACACCAACTAGGAGAAGCAGGGCCCCTTCGGGAAGAGGAACGCCAGTACCACACAGAAACACCCATACCACCCTGCACATATGAACAAGACATATAAAACGGAACACCAAAGAGCCCGGGGACCGACAACAGGTGGCCCAAGAATAACATCCACACACAAGGCCCAACGCAGAGCGGAAAGGCAGCCTGCCGCCCACACAAGGGAGAGCAGACAGCACTGAATGACCTTCCATTCCAACTCCGAAACCACAGCCCTACGACAGAAGCCGGTGAATGCAGCCATTGTCCAAGAATAGACCAACACAGGCATGCCGAGGAGACCGACCACACGGCAGATAGCGCATATCACAGAAGCACACAACGGACGGGGAAGAAAGAAGAAAACACTCCCCCATGTCGGCCACATGCAAGTTAATTGGAAGGAGTCACACAGCACTGACCTTGAACTGTCTGAGAAGCATGTGGGAAGAGGGCCCGTGTCCTCCAAACAAGCCAACAGAACACAAGTCCTGTCTCCCTACGACTACACAGAGCTCACAGCAACCCCGGAGCATGCACATTGCAGACTGCACACACAGCCGGAGCACGCCACCTCAACGAACCGCTGCGAAATGGCAACCGCAACACACCTACCCAACTACGCCGAACAGCTCAAGCTGTACAAAACCAACCTGTGCCATACATTGGGATGCGATCTCCTGTCCCTGCTGAACGTAAGTTACCGACTGACTTACCGCATCACATTGTTCAGCTGCGTCATGCCCGTCTTCTACTGTCGGAGGTGTCCCTACCAGCATCCCGTCGAGATATGCCTCTCCAACCCGGCATGTCTGAAGGCGGACCTGCTACCACTACTCCTCCCTCTGGACGCACACGACAGGGCCTGCTCTGCCTATGGGGGCATGGCGTATGTGGCCAACATCGCACCCGCACTGAAATGGGACCACTGTGCCTCCACACGACGGATCATCGATAACAGCTACATCGAATGTCACCCAGCATGCCCCATCATGTTCCTCCAAGGGACAACCTACGAACAACACCTTGACAGCCACCATCCGCTTCATTGGCTGGCAAACATGTACACCACCAATGACATGGAAGCCCTGCTGGACGGCATCGCATACCTGACAACCTGTAAATACGTCGGACCACAACGCAGGTTCCCCGAGTGACCTATGATGTCCAACCCCGCACCCATGCTTAGCTTCCGCACGGACTGGCCAGTCACCACCACAACAGCCATACCAAACGACCGGCAACTGTAACCACACCATCAACGACATCGCCATGACATCGGATATGACCGGGACATGCACACTGTTCCCCATCACATCCAGGAACACCGCATGCATCGTGGGAGGCAGTGGCATGGGCTCTGTGTATCGCACCCACATGGACGGAACTGCACGAACAACCAGGACACGACATGGATCCAGCGCCCATGGACACACACACCGCTCAGTGGACATGAATAGGTCGCCTGGAGTCTGTGGGTGCTGCACCCCTCCCACCCCCGCCCCGGGAATCCCATACCAGGACCTTTGCATGGACGACAAGTGCATACAACAACAACACGACCCCAGTGACTGTGACATGTGCAGTAACCACCACAGTGCAACAACAAGTGGCACGCCGCTGCATGCACGCAAGCACATGCCCTGATGTCATCTCACATGCACGCGTGCATGAGGAACAACCGCAGCAAACCTGTCACATGGAACTGAGATGGACTGTGCCCATGATGCCAAGCGGTCTGGTAGGCTACATGTATACCGTCTGTGTCAAAGTCCGCAGCTCCGCAGCTATACGTAAATGTACATTAGCACAGCCTTGGCCAAGCAGATGTCACTCTGAAGCCCACATCCCACATGCAACAGCCAATCACATGTAACCCCACTCCCTATCCCATTTGCAATCATGCTCAGTATATCCTCAACATGTATTCCGCTGCCAGTAGTGTCCACTATACTGCATCACAGAGGACAGAAGACTCAATATAATGTTTGAAACCAAAACTGTCTCCGCTGACTCATTTCACAAGTACGAATGAGAGAGGATGAGAGTATGTGAAGTACACGGCAGTCGTGACATGACCATGTAGTCCACTGGTATTGGATGTCAACGCAAATGAGTAGCACTACTGTGGAAGACACACATGTGTCGTGTGAAGTCGTATGGACGCAGTGCTCAGGTGGGTGGGTGCGACGGGTAGATGCGCACATGCCAAGTTGGAGCACGCCGTGTTGGGAGGGGTCATGAACAGTACACCACCGCTTCCCTGGGCATTGTGAGAGGACACCTGTCGGGGGGAGTGAACACGTGTGTGCATAGCAGCCGGGCACACGTACAAAGCGGTACCAGGCGCACCTCAGCCCACCCTCTGTGGACAAGCTGGATCCTGTTGTGCGCCCGCCATGCCCCTGACAAGGCACACACAGCCCCAGTCGACCAGGTGTAACCCCAACATAGTCAATCCGCACAGGCAGTGGAGCATGGTGCGTGAGAGGTCTCCTCGCGCTCCTCCTGGTCATATCACGCAGGCAATGGAACCTCAACGTCTAGCATGGCACAAGTCAGATGGAAGTGTAGGGGGGACGCACCACAGCACGAGCAGCACTGACGTCACGGGAGGTGGCTCGCACCATCCCATCCATTGCCCATCATACCAACCACGCCACATGCCATTGCGACTAAGTGCAAGCGCGTGCGCCACCACCCCCGAGCCCTCCCCAGAGAGGCCAAAGAGTGAATGTGTGGGCCATCAGCCACAGACGGACGCGGCCTGGCCGCAAGGGCAGCCACAGCCACTGGGTGTCGCAGGTGGAAGATCCGGAAGGCGAAGACTGTGATGCATAGTCCATGCAGGCCGGGTCTCCATTTGGGGCACCACGCAGGTGGACGGCGTCCCGCGACACATCATACCCTGAGACAGCCCACTCGTGCAACTGGACCCACACATACACTCCTTGCCCTCTCTGGTGCGAGCTTGGGGCTGCCTGTGCAAGCGCTAGCCTCGCAGGTGAGCATGCATATTGGGGGAGCGAGGGGAGGACATGAGGGCTGGGGCGAAGATGACTGTATCACTGTCAGTAAGTACAAGGGATGACCCAGATGTGGAAAGGAAGAGACGTGTCCCGTGTGTACTGCAACTAGTCGCCAATCCAACTACCCCCCCATGTCCGGAATGTAAGCCCGCACCTAGGCCCGCCCATCCGCCACATCGAACATACCACCAGCACGACAACCTTCCCATTCGAAACACTGACTGGGGGTGGCGACCAGTGTACAATCATGTGTAGCCTACCCACGCGTACATGTGGGCCCTCCATGATCCATGTCACCTGCGGCAAAGTCATGACATGCGCAATGAGGGAAGTGAGGAGAGCTGTCCGCCCCACGCGCAGAAGGTGCATCAGCTCCACAGACCCAGCAGCGAGTCCAGCAGGGGTCACATGTGCAGGGGCAGCTGTGCCTGGTGTGAAGGCACATGCATATAGACAGCACATCGACCAATGTGTAGTCTGCCCACATCTACAGTCCATCATCATGCGGACATAGGAATTGAACACAGGGCAACACATCTGAGTGGGTGCACCCACCGTGACCAACAATGCGCAATCATCGACGTACCCGCCCTGTGCATGGCCCCCCACCCAACGGAGGCACATCCAGTGCCACCATCCCACACACACAAGCCTTCCACGGAACATGCTGTGTCCAATGGTCAGTACAGAGTCAGCGCCCATGTGGTGGATCCTGAACAGGAGACACATGCACACACATGCCAGCTCCCACTGTGTACGTCTGCCACCTGGCACGTGCAATGTAACCTCTCACCTGTGACGTGTGACTGCAAGCACACAGCCGTCTTGGCATGGGGCTGTCAATGTGGACACCTGTCAATGTTTCGGGAGGTGTGATCCGTACAGTGCTGTACATAGGGTGCAGTGCTGACACCTACTACTGTCTCATATCCCCTCGTGCCACAGGTCCCACTTGTTTTGGCCGCTCAGCCTGTGCCCACATCGTCGTCGTCGTGTGCCATACTCATCCAGCCGCGGAAGCAGTTCCATGCTCAGCAGACATTCATGTTGCCGTGGCGTTGCCGCTTGACGGATATGCAGTCAGTCCCCATCAGCACGCCCCGCAAGTCATTGGGGCCTAGATCCCCATGTGCATGCACATGGCAGTGGTTTGTATCACTAGCCATTGCCATTGGTGGGAGACCTGTGTAAGTGTATTGTGGCCGTGCCGTCCCAGCTTGACAGCTGGGCTGTGGCTCATGTGCTTGCTCAGTCATGTCAGTGATGTGTATGCGAAATTGCTATGTGTCGTGTTGCTTTGACATGTGTCCTCTGCCATTGTCCCTAGGCGGAGACCGAACATTGACCGCCCATACCAATTGCTGGCAGACATGGAGGATACGGAGGTCATTAGGAAGTTTTGGCTGGACAGGCCAACCCTGCATCGACTGTGTGCCATGTTAGAACCCCATCTCCGTCCCCGCAGGGTGTATCCGACTGCTGTCACCCCCACGGCTAAGGTGATGGCCACCATGCATTTCTTCGCCACTGGGTCATTCCAGCACACAGTGGGCAGTGGAGGAGGGATGTCCCAGCCCATGTTCAGCAAGGTGCTGAGGGATGTACTGGCAGCCATGATGCTGTACCGGAACAGGTACATCCGCTTCCCCAGGGCTCGTGAATTGGCGGCAGTGAAGGGTGCATTCTATGCCCTTGGCAGAATCCCACACGTCGTTGGAGCCATTGACTGCACACATGTCGGCCTTGTTCCACCACAGGCCACTGAGCACCTGTACCGCAACAGGAAGCACACGCACTCCCTGAATGTGCAAGTGGTGTGCCTTGCGGACATGGTGATCACCCACGTGTGTGCAAAGTTCCCAGGCTCGGCCCATGACGCACACATAATGCGCAACAGCATCTTGCCACGACTGATGTCCAATATGCAACAGGATCGTGCCTGTATTGTCGGTGAGTATGTGGAGTGGTGTAGCGTGCTGGCTGTGCGATGCTGTCCCCTGTCCAGTTGGATTAGCAACGGTTCTCTGTGTCCCTCACACCCAGGTGACTCTGCGTATCCGAATGGGGCATGGCTGCTCAGTCCATTGAGGAATCCTCGCACCCCAGCAGACGATCGCTACAATGAGGCACATGGGAGGACCAGACGTGTGGTCGAGCGTACCTTTGGCCTCCTCAAGTCCAGGTTCAGGTGCCTGGACCGCACCGGGGGTGCGCTGGCGTACTCCCCACAGAAGGTGTGCCAGATAGTGGTGGCGTGCTGCATGCTGCACAATCTGGCCATTCGGAAGCAGATCCCCCTCATCGTGGATGACGGAGATCAACCAGGGCCCCAGCCCGCAGACCAGGACAGCTCGAGTGAGGAGGACAGCGGAGAGGAGGAAGCTGGTAATGTGCGGCAGCAGCTCATCGCCCGCTACTTCACTTGACGGTGAGTGTCCATGTACGACGGCTGATGTGGCTGTATCTGTGCAGGTGTGTGTGTGCTGTGTCAGGGTGGCCGTTTGTTCACTGCGTGCTGTGTGTCAACGCTCCATGGCCAGGGTAGTATGCCACTGTTGGTGGCTGTGACATTGTGCCCTATTGCTCTGTGCGATGTGTGTACATTGCTTGTAGTTGTTGACATGTACTGTGTGATGGGTGTGTGACACACTCATTGAATGTGCTCCTGTTCTGTCTCCCACCCCTAGGTCCCTACAGGCCCTCCGGATTCAAATGCCATGCCACGCATCAGGTGCCTTTCCGCCCAAGGTGGCCGTTGTATTCCGTACAAATAAGACACAGGGCACAAACAGCAGTTAGTGAAAAAGGTGCATTTATTACAAACTGTGACATGTGATTGTGTGTAAGATGATGACAAAAGTGGTGCGTGCAGTGACAATGAGCTGTCGGTCATGGCTGCGTGATGATCAGGGTGTACCCACTGGTTCTATGTCCATAGTCCAACACACACATGCCATCCAGATGGCTGTGTGGAGTGGGATCGTAGTCCAAGTCAATGCAGTGGCTGGTCAAGGAAGGCTGGCAGAAGGCTGGCTGGCTGCCTCACTTGCGACTGGAGCGTGCGAAGTCCTCCCGGGAGATCTGTTTCCTCTTCGGACGGCCCCTTCCACGTTTGCGAGGGGGGTGCCTGCTTGCGACATGCTGGTGGTTGAGGTGTGATCACTGGCTGTGGATGCAGGGGAACTGGACACTGCTGCTCCACCCTGCGCCCCGGCAGGTGGTGGCGGAGGGGAGCTGCTGTCCCTGGCTGTGACCTCACCGCCACCACCAGCTGTCCCATGAGGTCCACGATTTGGCCCATACGGGCGTCCATGGACCTCAACACCGCCAGCACCTCACGCGTGTCTGAGGCAGACCGGACCCATTGTCCTTGGGCCTCTTCATAGGCCCCAAGGACTCTGGCCATGTGAGGCAGGGCATGGCTCCCAGGGGAGGCTGGCGTTTCCCTGACCCTGCTCCTCCTACCAGTCCTGCTGCCACCGGCCTGCCCACTAGCCACATTGCTCACCACGGTCCTCGCTGTGGCTCCCAGGGTGGATCCAGTCGTCCGGGCCACCACCTGCGCTGGGGCTGGTGCCAGCGGAGACGTGGCGGTGGTGGCGGCGGTGGTGGTCGGTGCGGCGATGGTGGCGGTTGCGGCAGTGGTAGTGGCCACAATGACCGTGGGTGTGGCCGCAACGACAGTGGCAGCAGGGGGCTGTGAATGTTCAGCAGCCCTGGATGATGGGTTGGTGGGTAGGAGGGGTCCTGGGGAGCGGCTGGGCCCTGCCACACCAGATGGGCCTGCTTGGTTGTCCGTGTCCGAAGAGGAGGACAGATCCTCCAGATCCGTGTGTCCTCGTTGGGGGCTTGTAGGCTGGCTGTGCTGGCTGCTGGCTCCATCCCCAGCATCCAGCAGTTCGTCACCTGTGGAGAGAATGAGATTAGTTATTGTGTTGCACCTGGCGAAGTATGTATTTGTCGTCTGACATTGACAGTTCGTGCAATCTCGTACATGGGTTTCCCGGAGGCGTGTGTGTGGCTGTAGCATCTGTAGTTGTGTGTGCTTGGCAATGGGACTGTGTGCTGTGCACATGTGGCATGGGACGGATTGGCCATGCCGATGGGTGTGTTGCTGTGCCCCTACTTATTGTGACTCTGGTGTATGCGGGCTCCTGGCCCATCCTGGGTCTGGTTTGTACTTTGCTTTTGGGGTTCAAATGGAACGCTTAGGAACGCATATGGCAACATGCGGGCCATGCCCCAGATTCGCATTTGGGAGGGAATATGCTTTTGGGGTTCAAATGGAACGCTTAGGAACGCATATGGCAACATGGGGGCCATGCCCCAGATTCGCATTTGGGAGGGAATATGCTTTTGGGGTTCAAATGGAACGCTTAGGAACGCATATGGCAACATGGGGGCCATGCCCCAGATTCGCATTTGGGAGGGAATATGCTTTTGGGGTTCAAATGGAACGCTTAGGAACGCATATGGCAACATGGGGGCCATGCCCCAGATTCGCATTTGGGAGGGAATATGCTTTTGGGGTTCAAATGGAACGCTTAGGAACGCATATGGCAACATGGGGGCCATGCCCCGGATTCGCATTTGGGAGGGAATATGCTTTTGGGGTACATGCTGTGAGCCATGGGTGCCGAACGTGACATGTGTTGTGGCAGCATGACAGTGCATGGTTTGAGGTGTGTGCATGCTTGACATGGCCTGCATATTTGCTGTCTGTTGTGATTACTGGACATGGCATTGGACGCATCGTTATGAGTGAGTGATGGTTGTGTGCCAGCCAACGTATTGCAGTTGTCCCATCTCCTTGGTGTGCGTGCTGCCCTGTGCCATGTGCATCACTGCAGTGCTCGGGGGGTGTGGCCCATGTTGTGTGTTGTTGCTCACAGTGTGTCGTGCACTTCATTGACTTCTGGCACATGGTTGGTAATGGGCATGTATCTTAGCGTGACTGCTGTATGTGTGGCAGCTGTGCGGATGACATGCCTTTCATGAGACTGGGGCTGACGGATGGGATGGATGGTATGTTGTTTGTGCATGGTGTGTCTGTGTGTTTGATGGGTTCAGTGGTGTTCGTGTGCATTTATGTTGTTCCGCTCTGTTGCGTCTAGTGTTGTTTGTCTTACATAGGCGTAGTTGTGGGGTGTGTGGTTGACAGGCAGTTGGGGCTACATGGACAGGACTTCAATGGTGTTTCGGTTGTGTGTGATGAGTTGCACAGTGGCTGCCGTGTGGTACTATATTCAGTGTGGCTTGTGCATGCAGACGTGGCTCCTTGGGTGTTGCTATGTCTGTGATGGGTCATGTGGGGTGTGAGTCTGTTGTTCATGTCCGTGTGCACATTGTTCACTTGTTCGTGACGGTGGGCGGTGCTGCGTGTTCGTCTGCTACGTGACATGTCCCATGTGTTGGTCGTGTTACGGTCCTCATGCCTCCAGTAATCCGGCCCTGTCCAGTTTCCCACCTGCAAGTTGTTCGTGCGTGCACTGTACTGGATGCCACATGGCTCTAAGCGGGGGTGCTCCATGTTGCAGGTCTGTGGGGGTGGGAGGGTGTTGTGGGTCGTGGGGGTGGCTGGATACCCACTGACACCGATTGCTGTGGACCGTGATGTCTGCCTTTCGGCTGTCGTTGTGCACTGCGGTGGCTGACACGTGGGTGTGGGGTGTGGGGGATGCTCCTCCTTGCTGTGCTGTGGGACTGGGGCCTGGTGTGTGTTGTACTTGGGCTGTCCACCGTCCCACCCACTGCACTTTGTGTTCCTGCCACTTACCTGTTACTTGTCGGTTGGTGCAGCTGTGGCGGACACATGGGTGTGGTGGGTGCTCGTTGTGGCGCTTCTGGCATATTTGGGGACCTGTTGGTGGTTACGTGGCTGGCTTAGTGTACACATGTCCCCACGCATCTTGCAGTTGTTCGGTTTGGGCTGTGTGTGGTGGTGTCTGTTGCATGTGTGTGTGATGTGTTGTGTATTGTGTGCTGGACATGGGGGTGTTTGTCCCTGGGAGCTGTGGCATGGTGGTAGTGCATGTGAGTACATAGCGGTGTGCTGGTATACATTAGTTTGTACTTACCAGCCTCCACTCCTCTGCTAATCCGGCGAGGATCTCCGGATGGATTACGACTCGCACCTTCTCCTCCCACGCTTTGAAGGTCTTAAAGAGCGCGGGATTCCCTCCGCCAGTGACGGCAGCCAGCTCTCTGTTTTTGCCCTCCTTCTTCTTGACCAGGCTCTTGACGTCATTCCAACGTTTGTTAATCTCGACTCTGTTCCTGGGCAGGGTCCCGACTGCATTGACCTGGTCTACGATCCGGTTCCACATTCTGTTTCTGGTGGCTAGTGGTGTGTGCTGGACCATGTTCCCATAGATTTGTGGGTACACCTTGATGATCTCGTCGACCATGACCGTCAGCTCCATGGGCATGAACTTGGGCATCCTTTGTGGTGCCATGGTGTTTGTGGTGCTGGTGCGGTGTGTGTTGTGTAATGTGCAGGGGGTTTGTGGTGCCGGTGTTTGGTGGTGGTGGTGGTGGTGGTGGTGGTGTTTGGTGGTGGTGGTGGTGGTGGTGGTGGTTGTGATGTGTGCGTTTCTGTGGTGTGCTGCTGTCCTTGCTGTGTCACTGTGTCCTCTCCTCTCCTCTCTGGTTTGCAATGTAGCAAGGGGTTGTGGTCTGTGGGAGTGCTGCTTTTGTACTCACCTATGTGGGTGTGTCCTCATGGTCTGTTGTTTTCAGGTGTGTTGTGTCTGGGGTTCTGGCCTTTGTATTTTTTGTTTGTCCGGGGGGGTGTTTTTGGGATATGTACTGTGCTTGTGTATTTGTGCGTGCCTTGCTGTGTGGACTTGTTGGCCATGTTGTGTGCTATTGGTTTTGTGTGCGGATGGTTTCTGTGCAGGTACGTGGGCGCCATGGCTTCTGCCGTGTCGATTCTCATCGGCGTTGTTTGCGCTGGCGGGCGGTATATTTGTGGTTTTTCCGCGCTCATGTCGGTGCGATCGTAATTTCACGTGCGGTGTGTCGGCCGTGAGGGTGGGCGGTTTTGTGTTGTCGTGCGTGTTTCCGTCCGTGGCGGGCGGTTTGTCTCCGACTCGGACGTTGGCGGGCGGTATTTTGTGTGCTTTTTCCGCCGATGGCGGTATTCGGTTTGTGTAATCGTAATGGCGTGGTCGGTGTTCAGGCGGTGTGTGCGGGCGGATTTTTGCCGCTTCCATGCCTGGCGGAATTATTTACGCCGGGTATCGTAATGTGCCCCTAAGTTTTTTGCTAATGATGATTACTGCTTTTTGTAAGTTCAGGCCTTACTGATTTTTCTACTGTTCTGACAATTTACTTTCTGTCATATGCACTATTTAGGTGTTTGACCTTGGTAATTGGGACTTACTTTTATTCTTATGATTTCTTTATTAACCTCATACTACACATTTTACCTTTTGGATTTTGTTTCCGAAGATTGATATATTCGTAACTATTTAATAAGTTTCGCCAATTTTTTATTAATATATTTGAATATTATATTTTAGAGGTAAGAATTCTCTCTAGTTATTCCTATTGATTTATTTTTGATAGTATTCACAATAACGTTAGCGAAATAAACCTTTACTCTGACCTGACGTAGGTTTCTCATCATATGGTTTCATATGTGTGTGCTGTTTGATACTTAGTCAAGATGGCGGCCGTTTTTCAGACACTCGCAGAGAGAGTTAGCGGTGTCCTTTTTCTATTACTGTTATTTCCTACTTATACTGGGAAGCAACATGGCGCTGATGCTAGACGCCGTCCGCGGGAGTACCCTCCGAGCATTCTCTTCTTAATTAAGGTAAAGTTTGCCTGTGTATACCTGGTTTTGCGTCCTTAAACTAGTGGCCTTTTACTGACTCAGAATATTGGAAGACGCGTTAAAGCGTTTACTTTTAAATACGCACGCTGTTCCTTAGAGTAGTATGTCGGACGGACATTACTCTTTTACTCTAAATATTGTCTCATCAAGGGACCAACTTGCCTTTTTACTTAATGTCCTGAGGCTTGATTATGTGATATGCTTGTCCGTAACTCTTACTGATGCGGAATACTATGGGCTTATCCTTATCACATTATGGACTGTATGATGTTTTTCGTTACTTGGTTTATTTCGTTCTTATACGGCATGTCGCTTATTACGTGATAATTCACACTTCTAGCCCTCACAATATTATGTTGTGTCGGACATGATGTCTTAGGTTTTGAGATTTCCTATTATACGTGGTTCCTTACCCTAAACTCTATTGTTTACACTAGGTCGCCAGATGGATATGTGATAAACAGGAGACTGTGGATAACCCTCACTACTGTCTCGCTAATCAGGATGATAATAGTGAGTATTTTCAATACTCGTTATGGGTGGACTTATCGAGTCTGTAGGGTAAATAATTTCTGGACAGAAATGGCTCACTAGTGTTTATTTGTGATCTTAGGTACTTTTGGAATCTTATGAACAATACTTTCTCAATATTGGATATTTCGTCTTAACTATATACTTCGGATCATTGCGCGACAATTGGTGAGTGGCTAGTTACATTATAGTGGTGTAGGGTTTCTTATTTGACTGCTCACTTATGTTTGTTTTCTAGCACGGTTCTTTTAAGTTTTTAATTTTGGTGGTTCGTGCAGATGGTTATTACTTTTACTCCGGTGTTCTTTAGTCTCTTTCATTTCTTTTCTTTTTCTACGTAATTATATATTTTTTCTGGGTTTTTTGCAATAAATTATATAGGTGCATTTCTGAATTTTTCACACGTGGTGATCTGATCTGTTACTACGATTGCCTTCATGCTATATAGCAAGTAGCTGACTCTTTTTATACCTCTTGGTATCATAAGCAATCTTTACTTGTGATAGATGCCGGTTTCTCTTCACGATATACACACATATAAGGGTGGTGTGTTTGCCTCTTAAACGATTTCTCAATTGAAATATTCTGGAATTGTAATACGGGCTTTTCTGTGTTAAAAATTCTAGCCCTGAGGAAGTCTGTGGCTCACACCACAAAAAGACGAAACACGTGTTGGCGGCTAGGACTGTGTTGAAGCACTGTAAAGAAATAAAGAAGACAAAGAAGAACCTATGGAACAGGCCTGGGATGTAAAAATGCACGACAAATATGTGCCACGTTTACATGGGCAGTGAATGCCCCACATGTTATCTTTACATATCACTGGTAATATGGTGACGCTAGATGCTCTTTCGGTGCTTCACGCAAAGTGATCCACCCTTGGCACTGGGTGCTTGTGAATGAGCAACTATGCCATTTACATTTTATTTACTGTTGGGTGTCAGACATATGGAACAATGACCTTCCAACATGCAAAAATTAGCGTAGGAAATCATGTGGTCTTTTTTCTGAGACCTTTGCGCCACCAGTGCTTCTCATTTAATTATGGAGTGAGCAATGTATGGCATTGCTGTAGACCTGTAAATAAGCCACATATATGTTATTAGCTATTGACTTACCAATTGGGCCACCTACTTCCAGTCCAAGATCTTCCAGCAAGTCTCCCTCTCTGCTGACGACATCCTGCCAGCAGTGTTTCAGTTGGTGGACTGATCGATCCACATCATATATGCAGGGCATGTGATGCTGGACCTTCGACCATCTCTGCCGCCGTTCATTTGGGGAGTAACCCTTGCTCACTCTGCCCCCTGTGCTGACCATTCGGGCAGGAAATGAAAAATGAGCCAAACTAGGCCCCCAAACTGTCTGTGTGACAGGTTTTTAGACCTGCCGGACATGTTAAATGAAACTTAATGTGAGAAAAATGAAACATACCCAAAAAAAACTAAAACAAAACACCCTTATAACTGACCTACACCTATCTACCCCAAAAAGCACTCACACCCCAAATGACAGCAATTTAGACAACACAAAGACTTTAAAGGATCAATTCACAGACAAATAAAAGTTTAAAGTTCACAAAAAACAGACAAAACACAGTACAAGGTCAACAAACTAGCACAAGAATCCTAAACAGCCTCCTCCCCCAAGCACACTCCTAGGACCAGTAAGTGAAAGAGAAAATAACTGTGTACTTCCTGATTTGCAGCATGGCTGAGTCATTGCATCATGTCCTGTATGGATGCGACATGTTTTTTACGTTTTGCATCATTTTTCAGACGAAGCGTCATGATTTAGACGCAATTGCCATTTACAGTTCACATCTGCATGCGTGACGTTTCTCTGTGTTGCCTGGGTTTCAACTTTGTTGCGTTAGGCTTCATGCGGTAACAGGCATCTGTACAGGAGATGCGACCCATTTTTCATTTTGTGTCAATATTCGCCAAGATGCGACCCATTTTTCATTTTGCGTCAATATTTGCCAAGATGCAAGCCATTTTGTGAGTCAAAGTGACTCAACCCTGATTTATGTATGAGGAAGTGGAGATGCGTGGCATTGTGCAAGTGATGCATCAAGTAATGCCCATGTAGGGTTTCTTTTCCACATAAGGCATGTTTTTTCCTGTGTGGTGGTCATTTTTGGTTCTGACATTCACGTACATCATGGGATATGTGTCCATACTTTTTTGGTCATTGAAATGTTGTGATGTTTGTGGTACATTTACAGGCAACTTGTGCAACAGGTGGATCACGTTGCATCACGCACCAGCAGCACTACCTGCAGGCCACATCTTACCATTAGACAGCCAGGCACCCTGCGTGGCTTTACATATGCTGTGTATTTTGCCGCTTATCACGCGAAAATGTGCATGTTGTGTGGGACATGTGTGTTGGTGTGGCTTTTCCATTCAACACAAATGTCCAATATTGCTTTTCCACAATTATTCACGTGTATATGCATGAAACTGCTACACCACACCAGCGTTGGTGTCACAAGCCACAATGAGGTGACAATTCATATTTGCCTATACATTTACACAATTTTAATGTGCACTGCATCAGTTGGCACACATTTTAACGGGTGATCTGCATAGATGAATTTTGTATCTGCATGAAGGTGCCCCTTTCTGCATCACAGCATGTCATCAACACCTCACAGCCATCCTTGCACCATGGTGAAAGTGTGCTTCTGCCAACACATGCCAACAGTTTCTGTGCATGCACACAGTAAACCCCAGGGAACAACATGTGTTAGCAAATTCGTAGCATGTCTATGCCTCATAAATGACCCTGCTTGAGTCTGCAAATGTACTTTCAGAAACATGCGGTGTTACTTTATAGTTCACAGGGACAGTTGTGCACAGTATTAACACTTTACATGGGAAGTGTTCGAATTTGTGTTGTGACACCTCACATAATTGGTCAATATGCACTGTTGCCAATGTTATTACATTGCCTATTGGCATACTGTGTCACTACATGTGTGATATTTCTAAGATTGCCTCTCATGAACATTTTTGACAGTCGCTGCTTGAGGCAGGTGAACATGCCATGAAAGGCTAATGTATGTACCCATTTACATGTTGCCGTGCACATATACCAATCTGTTTGCCACATCTGTAGATGTTGATAGCGTGATGAATGCACTTGTCCTATATGTAGCAATGTATTGAACACCCAAGTGGATGCAGCACCTTCTTGTTCATGTTGTCCTATGTGTGATGCAAAGGCGTATGTGCACACATGTTACATACACATGATGCTGTAGTATCTTATGACCTGCATACAAAATGAACACAAATGAAAAGTCTTTCATGTGTATTTGTGAATTTATTTGTGACATTGGTGCTTATTGGTACAAATGTTGAATAGCAACATCATGTGAAAAAATGAGTGACAATGTGAGAGTGGCGTCTTATGCCTGCAGCAGTGTTGTGTATGGCACGTCCTTCTGCTTCTGATTCTTCATCATTATCATCCGTTTGTTCTGGGTGCTGTTCCTCTTCAACCCACAACACATTTGTCTTTACGCATATATTATGTAGTATTGCACATACAATGATCATCTTGCAGACCATTTCTGGCGAATACAGTAGCCTTCCACCTGATAAATCCAGGCACCGAAACCTGGACTTGAGCATGCCAAAGCTTCTCTCTATGATGTTTCTTGTTCGACAATGTGCATGGTTGTATGCCTTTTGCGGTTCAGTCTGGGGATTGCAATATGGTGTCATCAACCTCATCTGTAGGCCATATCCTAGATCAGCTGTAAGTGGAAAGTAAGACAAATGTATTGACTTTTGGGACAATTGAGTATACATGGCATGGGGTGAACATCATGTTTCAAAAAATTTAAGTGTGATAACTATTTGTGTTACTTATATGTTGTGTCTACCATTGAGTTCCACGTTGTTTGTGACACATGTCACTTAATTTGTTATCTATTATGTAATGTGCATGACATGGGATGGTGCATTGCAGTGCATGATTTGTTGACTGAAATGTGTGAGGTCTTGCAATCTGTGAGTGATACATGGGTAATTATTATGTTAGATGCACACTTTCCCTGATTGTGCATGGCACACCTAGGACAATTTCACTATGACTGTGCTGCAAATAATTTGGCTGTGCAGAAGTGAGTCAGTTTAAAGGCACAGTGATGCAACATATTTCTATAGTTTATTTTATTCAATGTGCTTTCCCATTCGTTGGCATACAATCGGATGACATGGCCCTGCACAGGCAGCCTTGCACCATGGTGCACAGATGCCTGCGTCATGTGTAGATCGTCTTTGAACACGAAGGGACACCTTAATGCACAAAAACAATTAATTTTGCAGGATTCCTCTTTCTAGACATGCTTCACAATGCATTACACATTGAAGGAGTAAAATTAAAGTATGTGAAATGTAAGCATATATCGACAGTGTGACTTAGTGTGCACAACATGGTTTTGAAGGACATTCTGTGGCATTTCCAGCTTGTATATTTTTGCTCTTTCTGATGCCCATCAGGATGCAAGGTTGCTGCATCGATGGACCCACAGTAACAACCATGTCACACACCTTACACACATAGTCTTGCATGAAAGTGACAGTATCAGCTGGCACACGGGAAGCCGCACGTGGTGAATTCATGTGTCCATGTACTTGTGTACCAGCAGCTTGCGCCCCCCCTGCATCACACAATGTGGTGTACCAGCAGAGCAAGGAGCTCGTACAGGATCATTCTAGACTTGTGTGCACAGGTCCACAAAATATAGGAGATGTGACATGTCACATTGATTGATCGGCACACATGCCTGACACTGACTCATGCTGCCATGGGGTCAGAACATTAAATTAATATGCATATCAGCTTTCAGAAATTCGGTCTATGTGTCACTTAGCATGTGGTTTTCAAAATGAAATTTTGACAGATGTATCATGTTCCATTACAGACAGGTGCTGTGACAAGGTGCACATGCATGCACAGTGATGTCTATGTTAGCTAAGGGACACCCTTTAAGGCATCAGTATGGGTAATCTTTGCGGACACACTTACAGTGCCACATCTCTGAGGTGCTGCAATGTTTTTGCACATGATGTGAACTTCTGGCACTCAGCTCTTGTGCCTGTAGTGCTGTGCAGGCATTGGGCCCAGGGTATTTCCTCATTTGCATGTGTTCACACACTTCATGCAATGTATAATAATTTGCCTTCAGACAGCACCTTTGCCTTATGGGCACATGTGCATTCATCATTTCATGAGGTGGGATACATGCTTCTGTGCCCACTTCTGTAATCACAATGTGCCCTGTGGGCAAACTTTGGGGAAGATGGTACCATGGCACCAGCAGGACATTTACTGTTATGCTGACATGGGTGTATGCACCTTTTGACTGTATGTTATGTAATTATAATTTAGATGTCGGTTAGCCTTTCCACAGTCACTTATTGTGTCATTTTGACATGAGTGCATGACCTGTGCCAGATGGCCAACTATTCTTACATGGTATTAGTATGTGGGTTAATTGATTGTTGCTTACCTACGAGCGGCCCATTGTCATTTTGTCAATTTTGGAAACGGTCATGGATGATGCTGTTTTTGAATATATATGAATCATGCACACTCCCAGGATATTTGGCAAGTACATTTGTGTATAGTCCCCTATGGCCCACAATGGCCTGGACATTGATGGAGTATGTGTGCTTCCTGTTGCATCTAGATGTGAAGTTGCTGCAGGTGGTACCAGTTGGACATGCGTGCAGTCCATTGCACCAAGTACATGTGGGAAGCCAGCAATGGCATTGAAGCCTTGTTTAATATCCATCTGCTGCTGTTGTGTGTTGGGGAAATAGATGTACTGTGGTGTGAGCTGAATTATGGCATCCAAGACAGAAGGGAGGAAGGCTAAGAAAGATGCCTGTGAGACACCTGCCACTCGTGCTGCTGTTGCTTGTAAAGATCCAGAGGCCAACATGTGTAAGACCGCCAGGAGCTTTGTCTGCAGTGGAATGTTGTAGACCCTGTCAGTTGGTGGCTGTAGCCGTGGTGAGATCTGATGCAGCAGGGCCACAATGGACACCCTCTTGAGATGATACATTTTAATGACTTGTTCATCCTTAAGCCCAATGAGGCTAGTCCTTTTCCGGTAGATGCGCTCCCTTCTCCTGTGCTGCCTTTGTGGTGATGGTGGAGGTTGCAGTTGTGGTATTTGGTCTGGTGGTGGCTGTCGTCTTCTTGGTCCAACTCCCAGCTGCAGGATTAGTAGGTCCATGCTGTTTGATCTGCTGCAAAACTGCTCTGCTGGTCTTGTCTTTTATTCCTTTGGTACATGCGTCACTTCCTACGCGTGGGTTTGTGTGGCGTAGCATTTTGAGCACAATTTCAAAGATGCGCGACGCAGCCAAAAGATGCGTCACCGCGGGGTATGTTTGTAAATTTCCCTGCATCAGAAATGCGTTGGATTTAACGTCGGAACACCTACCTTGCATATTTTAATACTTACGTGTCGCAGCAGATTCTCGGGCAGTTCCATTCCGTCGCATGTCTGTGTTCCGTGGCGCATCTCCAGAGATGCGTCACTTTGTAAATCTGGCGTAAAAAAAAAACACTGATGCGTTACAAAAAGTGACGCACCAGCCACAAGGGGCTTGTAAATCTGCCCCTGAATGTGCTCTTGCTGTAGGATTTTTCCCCCCAAATTACTCTTGATTATGCAAGCGCACATAATCATGTTATTATCAGTGATTCCGGGTCAAAGAGAAACGCAGAATTACCCAAGTTACTCAGATTACTCCAGCCGAATAGAAATTTTCCAGAGGCCAATTTGTCATTTCAATCACTTGAACATCAATGCGCCACACAGTGACCCACATCTTTCACCCTGCATGGACTTCGCCTTGATTTCCTCGTTTACACCATGTGCCAGGTTGTGGTAGGCATACCCAGCAATTTTGGATTTTCAGTGCCAGAGCCTCTTGAGGGTGCACATCAACTATACATTCTGTTGGACCTGTACACTATTAGGATACATCCTTCCACTTCTGGGAGATCTACTCCTTTTAGGGGTGGATCTGGTTACTGCTTGTGAGAATCTGTCCACTCCAGGGTGTGTATTCGCGTATTGTGATGGATACTTTAACACTTCATAGCCTAGTATAACAAAGAAAAGATTTTGCACTGGGACAAAGTTGCTCAAAGTGAAGCAAAGCAGTGCAAAGTCTTGCAGTGTTATTTAATTTCCAGTTGAAAAGGTATTTTGCACTGGAAAGGTGCCATCTTCTCATTGCAAATAGCGCTTTGCGCTGCTTTTAGCCTCTTTGTATAAAGGGGTATTACTTAGGTGTAACTTAGCAAATGCCCGTAGATTGTAATGCAAAGTCTGATCTACCAAGATAGATAAACTGGGCTTTGCATCAAAAATAGCCCCTTTTAGAGGCAAGTCCTGACAAGGAGAAATGTTTTCATTTCTCCAAACATTCCATACACTGCACATGTACTGCACTGTACAGCACACATATAATATGTGAAATGTTTCAGAATGTGTCTAGGCTTAAGATTTGTTTTGGAAAGGTATCCTTACAGTACAAATCCTGTGATAGACAGCATATGCAAAGGTTTGCATAGTACTAGGCAGCCTTTATAGTGTGTCACAGCAGGAGATGACCGCAGCAGCAGACCATTTTTAATAAATATGGATTTGCACTGGTTTCTCGCCCTTGCACAACACTGTGAAACCATTTTGTTTACTGTGCTATAACTAAATAAATGTGCTCCCCAATATGTTGGGATCAACTCCTACTTAGATGCTTTGCCCACTACTGGAAGTAGAGCTGTCCATTGTGTGAGGTGCAATGTCGTCCTAAGGATAGGGCCCGATTCACAGAAGTAATCTGAGATGAAAGTCTAACTTTACGACTTTCGGTATTCACAAGGGGCATTTACAAGTAGTAAAGTTAGACTTTTGGTCTAAGTTTAGACCGAAAGTCTAACTTAGACCAAAAGTCGAACTTTACTACTACTAAAGTTAGACTTTTCGTCTTAGTTAAGACCAAAAGTCTAATTTAGACCAAAATTCTAACTTTAGTAGTAGTAAAGTTAGACTTTTGGTCTAAGTTAGACTTGTGGTTTAAACTTAGACCAAAAGTCTAACTGTACTACTCGTAAATGCCCTTTGTGAATACCAAAAGTCGTAAAGTTAGACTTTCGTCTCAGATTACTTCTGTGAATCGGGCCCACTGAATCCAGCAAGTACTTGTGAGCATCTGCGATCACTGGGGATATATCTGCCCTCTGTGAAAGATCTACTAACCCATTATGAAGTCAGGCTTCACCCACTACATATATGGATCTGCCGAATTTCTGGTTTACTCTGCCAACTATACTGGGTAAAATATGCACATTGCCTCTACAAGCTGAATCCTTGGGAATTGTATCTTAAATTCTCATGAAGACATTTTAAACAACTAACCTTACTTGTTCAATCTTTACATGAGATATATGCACATGTTTTACTTCATATTAAAATCCCAATTTGAATATAATGTATGTCTATGTCCTCAGTGTTTTGAGGTCACTTTAGGTTGCATAAAGTGACATACAAATAAATAACAAAGCTAAAAGGAAATCTACGTCCTGCATTGGAAATCTCAAGATTCCTTATCACAAAACCCACCCTCTGCTCCTATTGATTTCTAAAATTTAAAGACAATGGAAACAATAAGCTTAATTACTTCCAGGCACCTTTACAAAACATATGACCAAGAGTATACAGCCTAGGAGCTCGTCACAGGAGTGCAACTAGTCAACAAACTACTTTTCTTTCACAAAATAACCAAGGAATGCTAGTCCAGCCTCAAACTGCCTTCACACTGCAATAATTGCATCCTTTATCAAAGCTCACATTGGTGGAATGCAGAGGCATGGGATATGTATTTCACAGTTCATTTTAAGAGCAATACCCCTTTCAGTAGAGATCGAGGAACTGTCCTAACTCACTCTTATATTAGTATGTTCGTTAAAGGTCTATTTTTGAAAAATTTCTAAGAATGTTGGTTTTAGCCTAAGGATCCTCAACCTCCACAGAGGGAAACATGTATCAGCTACTCCATTAAAAAATATGTTTTAGTCTCATCATTAACAGTAATGACTCGGACACAGAGAAGAAGTTCAGAAATATATCAAGATTGAACTTGAGATTGTGATCGAGCTAGTGACTAAAATCCAACACCAATAATGCAGGTTTGAAGAAGGCACAGTTCAACAAAAGGGTAAATGAACAAAAAGTCCTGACAGGCGACCATGTTCTGATATGACACTTTCTGAGCATGGTGAGACTAAGGGGATCACAGAGATTCAACTCCTATCTTATTGCAGAATTACGAAGCTATCATTCTGACAAGCATTGGTGGCAAGGTGGACACAGGATTGACCATATTCTTCATGGGATTCATCTCCTGCATAGGTACAGCTCCTTAGGTTTGCCAGCATTGAAATTTAGCAACACACTAATATTATATGAGTCAAAAGCTGTCTGAAGGAACCTCAGCCATAAGCCTCCACGTTTCCAAAGCACCTTATAGATATAAGCAAATTCAAGGTTTCCGAAGCGGAACAGATTATGCTATCCGAGAAGCATTTGGGGTTGATATGAAAGAACCACTGGCATCTCTGGCTCTGCCTGCAGCTGAAGTGCAGTCAGATAGGATACTAGACTGATTGTTGCTACTGCATAAATGGATGGACCAGAAAAACTGCTTATTATATGTTATCTGCCCCCTCCGACACTGCTTCCGACGGCCAGTGGTGCAACGAAACTAGAGGGTCCCCCCTGCAAAGTACATGCATCCCCCCCACGCTCCAGACCCAGTTTGGAGTTCTCAGCCCAGGGACCTTCCAGTGCCGGAGGGTGCCCCCATAGCTCTGGCCTCCCCCCACCACGGGGGCTGCAGGGTATTTTGTTATGCCTCTAAGGAACCTAAACCTAGAGGTCTTCACTAGTGATACACCTGACTTGCCATAGGATGAACCATTCTATGTAGTGCATGATTCGAAGGAAGACACTTCTTTGAATGAGAAGGGAGAGGAGGAATAAATGTTATTGAATGAATTTACCTGTGTTTCATTTATCACTGTACATTACCTCTTTAATAGCTTCAGGAATGAAACAAGATGGCGAAAAGGAAGGGAGAAGGGGTGGACTCTTGTGCATTGTTCTATGTATGTTAGCATTTGCGGCGCCATTTTGAGTTATAATCGAAACTTATTCTTCACTTTTTCCGAGAAAAGGCCTCTGTTGAGTTGTGTTTCTCCAAGGCTAAGTTTTGCTTCACTAATGAATACACTGTTCTTATTAGCGCATACCTTTCCCTCTGGATAGAGGCCTTTTCCCACTTGTCTAGTGTCGGGCACGGGCAGAGTGACCTTGAGTAGCAGATAGTGTGTGCCCTGCCTAAGAATCGAAACTTATCCTTGGTACTTCATTGATTAGCTGCATCTGCTTGGAAAATTCCATTGTGGGGGTGCCTTCATTGGTTCTGAGATGTACATAATGTATCTCTCTGCTTGCTGATGTCAGTCTCTGCAGCACTCCTAAGCGACCGGGCAGACTGGGCTCCACTCTGAGTGCACCTGAATAAACAGATATTGGTTTGCATTCTCTACTATCTGACTGACTCTTCATTTGGTATGGGAGGCTGAGAGGTGGTCGTAAGTGACCCGGGTGACCCTAACTGGTTCACTTCCTTCAGTTGGCGCCCAAACAGAGACTCCTTCGGGTGAGTGACCCATCCCCTTCCGCGGACGGGGGGAGGTCGAGGCCATCGTCGGGTCGGACTGACGGATCAGGGATACCTGCACGAATAGTTTCTGATACTCGCAGCTGCCCCTTCTGTCCCACCGGACGGTGTCTTGCCCAGCGGTCATCCCGACTGGAGTACTAAACGGCAAAACCCTTGGATCTGACCGTTTGGACTGAAGAGTCGGCAGTGGAGAATTAGTTCGCTTGACCTGCATATATCAGGTGAGTTTGTTTTGGTTCTTTGTGGATATGGTACCATTTTAGTTTGAATTTGGTACGGTCTGAGGACCGTTTTTGGGATAAAAGCATTTGCAATTGCTTTGCCAGGCATAAATAGTGAACTTGTTTTCTTTTGAGAATGCCTGGTATCAGTAAACTGTTTTCTTTGTGCTGTCGTTGTTGTTCTGCAGATGCTGATTGGAAGAAGCTCAGCCGGCGCCTCCAGAAGGCACTCCTAATTTTGATATGTATGTGAAGCATGGTCTTGGTCCTATTATGTTTAGTACATTATGGCACAAATATACAAGGGACAACGCCGAGTTACAGTGGCTGCTGACGGGCACTTTTGATGAACAAAAGATTGGCTATTTACAGGAACAGTTGTTCAAGAGATGAAGTAGACAGTCTATGTTTGATTCCCTCAGAACGTGGCAGAAAGCAGCTAGGCATAGACGATTGAAGACAGAGAAAGAGGCACGAAAAGGGAAGATGCAGATGCTGACTAAGAAAGCTGTAGCCTATTATAAAGAAAAGCAAGAAAAGGGAGTTGAATGTGAAGATAGGAGGTTTCGATTGCATGTTGATAAATCGTATTTGGCCCAGGAGGAAACCGATACTTTTGTGGATGAATTGTTAGACGCCGGACCCCGCCCCCATATGCCCCGCAAAGGATATATCCCACTGTCCTTGTGCCATCACAGCCGACTGTAACAGCTGTTCCCACTGTCCCTGTATCTACTGCTGTCGTCTCGACGGCTGTGGCTTTGGCTCCTCCTCCCCCTTCTTTGCCTTCACCGTCTGTGGCAACTGTGATTGTTAGCACACCAAGCACACCTATTGTTTCGGCATCCCTATCTCCAGCTCTCTCTCCCCTGGCACACCCGCCTGCGACTATCCTACCCGGTGCTTCTGTTGTTTCTCAATCTTTGATGGTTCATTTCCCAGCATTATTGGGGTCTGAGACGCCAACATGTGGATTTGAGGATAGAGATTTGACAAAATTTAATGAGCGTATGGACCCTTTTGTACGGTCTGCGGTGGGGGATGAGGAGAAGAAGGTAGTAGCTAATCAGGCTGCGCAGTGGGGTCGTAATCCCATTTACAGTGTGGAGGATGTTTGGGGTGTGATGAAAGATTAAGAGCCTTTAATACAGCAGCATGCTCCTAAACATATGTCCTCTACGTTGATTGGCCTTTGGCAGCAACATTTTGGGGATTACACGCCACAAATTTTATTTGATATTAGAGATCGCGTGTATGCTTGTGGTTTGGCCCCAGGCCAAGTCTTTGGGAACATCACCAAGTTCGTTGCCTATAGGGGCAGGTTGCATGAGAAGAGTCCTACCCCGCTGTCTCCGTTTCCAATGCGAGACGTTCATCCCATATATCACCCAGAGATACCAGAGTTAACGGATCAGCGAGGTAATGTTACTCTAGTGGGTGTAGCGGCCCGTTTCCAGGAGCAATGGGTTTATACTCCGTGGAAAAGAAGTGAGGTTTTATCCCTTAAAGCTCATTTGCCCGACCCTAGAAAAACTCCTACTGCTTATTATAAAGAACTGACTGAAGCTGCCTCTTCTACTGTAATGACTATTGCTGACATTGAACTGTTCCTTGGTCTCCTCGTTCTGGTTGATATTTGGAGACAGGTTCATACTCAAGACTATGTTGCAGAACTGGGTGGTACATGGGATGTGATTAAGGGATGGGATCAGGAAAGGAAGCCAGGTGATAAGCCCCGAGCTGAGATACTTGCTCTGCCAGGCCGCATTATTACATACATGCATTCTCTTATCCCGCTGAAGAAAGTAAGTTGGGACAAGTTGGCGGCTTGTCGACAGAAGGATGAAAGTGTGTCTGATTTCCTAACTCGGTTTGAAGATACGTTTCTGGATTATAGTGGGGAGGATATGTCCATTGAGAGAGGTGTTCGATTGTTTGTTGACAGGCTTGTTTCTTACTTCCTTCCTGAAATTGCGACTCGTTTGAAGGCGTCTGAGAGTACTTGGACCACCTCTTCTCCCTCTGTTATTTTAAATATGGCCCAATATTATGAGCATCGTGATCAAGAAGAGAAAGAAAAGATAGATAAGAAGACGAAGGATTTAAAGACAAAGGTGCTGTTGCAGCAAGCGTTTAGAGGGAATGGTAGAGGACGTGGTGGTCCTGCTAGACAGCTTCCACGCACTAGTAGACAGCCCACCGCGACACCTGTGGGGCCGAATCAGTGTGCGTATTGTAAGGAAGAGGATCATTGGCGTAGCGAGTATCCGGTGCTTTTGCTGAAGGTGGCGGTCCCTAGAGGGCGAGGTTCTCATTGAACGCGGTCGTGGAGCTGGTGGGACTGATAGGGCTCAGAACGCTGCAGCCTCACAGGGTCATTCCGATAATAATTACTTCGATGACCCTCGTAATGGACAGTATTATCATGATGATTATGATATGGATGAGGCGACAGGAATGTCTTACAGCTAGGACAGCTAGGGACAGAGTGGGGGACCAGTTCCGATACCTGTAGTCCAGTGTGGTCCTTATGTAACAGCGGAACTGCAAGGTTCGACTAAGGAGTTTTTGGTGGACACAGGTGCGACAAAAAGTTCTGCTTCTTGAAATTTGGTCCCTGGGGCGGCTCTGTCTGGCCATAATAATGTTTCGGTAGGTTTTTCAGGAGTACCGGTTGTAAGCCCCATTTCACGACCCCTTGCATTGACTATTGGTCCTTTCACTGTGGATTCCTCATTTTTGCTGACATCCAATTGTGGTGAGAATTTGATGGGTTTGGACTTGTTGAAGAAATTGCATGCCCCTATTTATTGTTCCCCGGAAGGTGTCTATATGACAATGGGCCCAGATGTAGTAGGTGTTAAACAGTGTTTGTCCAAGGATGCGCCTCTTCCTGCTGAATTTGCTGACATACCATCTACTTTGTGGGCGACGGGTGATACAGAGATAGGGCTGTTGCATATACCTCCGGTTTCGACACAGGTCAAAGACAATGCTATTTTGCCTCGTATTCCTCAATATAAAATACCACAGTCAGGAGATCGAGCCTTATTGCAAATTATTCTGGATTTGCTATGCAAAGGAGTAGTTGAGGAGACGTCTGCTAATATTTGTAATAGTCCCATTCTTCCGATTCTTAAACGGACACCCTCAGGTTCCTCTGATGATCATGAAGATGTTTACCATTTTGTGATTGACTTGCGCGAAGATAATAATATAGTGGTTCCTCAGTTTCCAGTGGTTCCAGATATTACTACACTTTTAACAATGATTCCTTCCACCGCTAAATTCTTTTCTGTCATTGATTTGAAAAATGCATTTTTCAGTATTCCTATTCATCCAGATAGAAGATATTCGTTTGGGTTCACCCTAGCTGGAAGGAGCTTTAGGTTCTTTCAAGCTCCTCAGGGCTATATAGAGAGTCCGAGCATTTATAGCCAGGCATTAAAATGTCAGTTGGATTCCTTGTCACTTCCCGCAGGTAATGTATTGGTGCAGTACGTTGATGATCTCCTTATAGCTTTTGATACCGAACAAGGTTACATAGATAGCACTGTTAAATTATTGTTACATTTGGCTCATCATGGACATATGGTTTCTCTTTCCAAATTTCAGTATTGTCGACAGGAGGTCACCTATTTAGGTCACCTACTGTCGAAGGAGGGTAGGAGGTTAACCCCTGAGCGCATCAGTACCATTGTTAAAATGCCCGTTCCACAAACTCAGAAAGATGTGCACGCTTTTATAGGTATCACTTCCTATTGTCAGCAGTGGATACCTAATTATTCCTTGCTAATCAAACCCCTGCTTGCACTAACAATAAAAGGAGTGCATGAGCCTCTGCCTTGGATGCCTGAATGTCAGCAGTCTTTTGAGCAATTGAAAACTGCGCTTTGTTCGGCTCCAGTACTCGGCACACCCAATTACGGCAAATCGTTTGTGTTGTATGTTCATGAGATGGCTGATTGCGCGCTTTCTGTTCTAACACAAAGATTTAGAGATAAGCAACGGCCGTGTGCTTATTTCTCTGCTGTTCTTGATCCAGTCGCGAGAGCCTTCCCGAGATGTCTAAGAGCGGTCGTGGCTGTGGCCACTTCGATCAGACAATCGGCTGGACTCGTACTTGATACTGACCTCATAGTCATGGTACCCCATGCTGTGGATACACTTCTGAATAAGACAAAGACACAGCACCTTACCAGTGCACGTCTTACTGGCTATGAATTGACATTGTTTGCTAAACATATCACGATCAAAAGATGTGCTACTCTGAATCCAGCCATGTTACTACCCCTCCCTTCCGAGAGTGAAGTCGACAAACATGACTGTATCTTCTGGACAAAAGAAGAGACGAAAGGACGTTAGACTTGACTGACGTTCCCTTATCTGACCCACAAGGGGAACTAAATGTTGATGGCTCTTGTTTCAAATTACCAGATGGCACTACAACTGCGGCTTATGCTATTACCACACTGCGTACAGTAGTAGAGACATCACAAGTCCCTTATCAGTCAGCTCAAGCTGCTGAACTTGCTGCCCTTATTCAAGCTTGCGAACTGAGTGAGGATCTGGCTGTCAATATCTATACTGACAGCGAGTATGCCTTTGGGGTCTCACAGTATTTTGGGCGACTTTGGGCTGAGAGAGGGTTCCTTACTTCCCATGGCACCAGAATCCAGCATGGACACCTCATATTGAGGCTTTTATCTGCTTTGACACTCCCCAAGAAATTGGCCATAGTGAAGTGTAGCGCCCACCGGAAGGTCACTGATGATGTAGGTAGGGGAAATGCTTTTGGAGATCAGACAGCTAAGGAAACGGCCTGGACAAAGATGAAAAGAATGTTTGTAGCAAGTCGGGCTAGGTGGGTGCCTGAGGTTGTCATGTTCGAGGACACCCTTGAGAATGTAAAAGAGATACAAAGCGAAGCCACAGTAGAAGAATTAGCGGTGTGGCAGGAAAGTACAGCACAATTGAACGATGAGGGATGTTGGATTGATAAGTCAGGTAAGCAGAGATGGATGTTGCCCGATGCATATGTTCTCCCTGTGGTTATGATGGCCCATGGCCCAGCCCATATTAGTGCTAAGGGTATTTGCAAGTTGTTGGACCCTGTATGGCAGAATGACAATATCCCTCCCCTCCCCCAAATTACCATGTCCCCTAAGGACCGTCTCCCTCCAAAACCCTACCACCTCCCTAACCCCCCTCCTTCCCCTCTTAACCGCCCCATAATGCCCATATCCCTTCCTGTCCCTCCTACACCCTCCCCGAACTACACTACCACCCACAACGTTGTTACCACGTCTCCTTACACCCCTCACACTCTCCCCTCTCCTCTCTCCTTTTCTCCCTCACTCATCACTAGGCCGTCCTGCACCACGCCCCTCCCTCCCAACAGCGGCTCACATCTCCCTCCCCTCCCCTGTCCTCCCCCACTCCCGCAAGCCCAGTACTACCCACGTCTGCCCCCCCTGGCCTCCCGCCCTCTCCAAACTATAAACCATCTCACCCGAACGACTCTGTCCACAACTCCTCCTCCATTTCAGCCCCAACCACTTCCCTCCTCACTCTCCTTAACCAGACACTTCGCAACATGGACTGTAATATCTCTACCCTGGTTACTGAACTTATCCGTCTCAGAGAAGATTTCAATCGGTTCAAATCCTACAACCCCAGAACCCGCCCCTCTAGGTCCTCCGCTCCATGCGCTAGCCCTCGAAAACGCCCATATCCCAGCTTTGGTTAACAATGCCTCTACACACCCGTTCACACAGACCCCTTCGCATCTCGAGTGTCTACTCCGCCCCCGACCTCTCTGACCTCTGCAACTCCTACCTTAACAAACCCCCACTTAAAGATCATTCCTTCCCTCACTCCAACAGTCCTGTTATCACGGGGACTAGCAGAATCCACTGTTCTCCTAGCTCCCCCAGACCCCCCCCTCAACTCACCGCCATTCACCTATGCCCTCCCCCCAACACCAATCCTAAACCCCTTACCTGCATGCTCGTGAACTGCCGCTCGGCTGTACGACATGCGACTGAAATATCAGAAACCATCCTCAACGAAGATATTGACATCGCCTTCCTCACGGAAACCTGGCTCAAAGATCACTCAACACCCATCATTGACCTACTTCCCCCTCCCCCCCCCCCCGGTTACTCAACTCTCAGAAAAGACAGACCTGATAAAATAGGGGGTGGACTAGCAATTATTTTAAAAAAAGAACTACAAATCTCCCTAATCAAGAACACAGACTACACAACCTTCGAATACCTAGGAGCCGAACTCAAAATGAAAAGCTCTCCCCCAATACGACTACATAACATCTACCACCCACCTGGTGAGCCCCTTCCCTTCGCCGAAGAACTATCTGACCTTCAAACAAAATCGTTACTTTCTAACTCCAAAAATCTCTTCCTAGGAGATCTTAACCTTCACTGGAATGAACCTGATGACCCCACAATCAACCTTCTCAATAATCTTCTTGAGATTAGCGACCTCAAACAACTTTGTCACTCCCCTACTCACTCCAAAGGAGCTATTCTTGACGCCATCATCTCTAACTCTGATTTGGCATCCCTATCCAACATCATCCCTATCGACTGGTCTGACCACCATCTCATACTGTTCACGATCTCCCCACCAGCCCCACCCGCCCCAGTGAAAAACAATAAAACCACGATTATGACCAGAAATCTTAAGCAAATCCCTCCTGGCGCACTGGAACACAAACTCCAAACCCAACTTCGCCTCACCCCTCCCTCCTCAAATGCAAATGAACTCACTGAGCACTTTAACAAAACTGCCTCAGAGGTTTTAGATCAACTTGCCCCTCCGAAATTTAAAACGCTAAAAAATGTCCCCTCAAAATCATGGTTTACCTTAGACCTAAACAAAGAAAGACGCTCACTTAGACTTGCTGAAAGAACATGGAGACAACACCCTTCCCCCTCCCATCTCACTCTCCTTAGAACCGCAAGATCTTCCTACAAAAAACATATCTTTTCTGAAAAAGCATCTTTCTTTCGTCTGCAACTCTCCCGTGCCAAGAACAGACCCAGAGAACTGTTCAACATTATTAGAAATCAAACCTTCCCTGCACCCCCAACCTGTTGGCCTCCACAAGCAAATGTGAAGAAATTGCTAACTTTTTCACCGAAAAATTGCCAAAATTGATCGTGCCTTCCTTGGAACTCAACTCCCGCTCACCCCTCAACATCCCCTGGATACTACACCATTACCACCCCTCCCCTGAATCAACCCCTGACCCCTCACCTCTCCTTCCATCATCTACCCCTCCTGAACCCTACCTCATTAACCCACAGCTCAAAAACAATGCCTCATGGCAGAATTTCCGCTCTGTTTCTGAACTGGAAGTCTTCAACATCCTATCCAAACTTAAACCATCCTCTCACACAAAAGACTCTCTCCCATCTGCCCTTGTCCAAGATCTAAAGCACGTCATTGTCCCTTATTGGACCAATATCATTAACGCCTCCCTCTCGACAGGGAGTGTTCCTATCTCCCTCCAACTCGGACAAATCACTCCCATCCCGAAAAACCCCAAGGCTGACCCTAATGACCCTAACAACCTCCGCCCTATCTCCATCCTCCCCCTCCTCTTCAAAGCCCTTGAAAAATGCGCCCTACTACAATTGGACAAACACATTGACACGTACAACCTGCTAGACACCCTACAATCCGGCTTCCGCAAAGGTTGCAGCATGGAAACTGCACTGCTTAACATATTCGACGACATCCACCTTGCCCTGCACAAGGGTGAGACCTGCCTACTCATCCTTCTCGACCTCACTGCTGCATTTGACACAGTTAACAACTCAACCTTACTCAATGCACTCAAAGATCGCTTCGGCCTTAATGGCTCTGTCCTAAACTGGTTCACCTCCTACTTCCAACATAGAACCCAACAAATCAAAATTCAAAACTGCCTCTCTCGCCCCACATCTGTCTCCCTCGGTGTCCCTCAATGATCTATCCTCTCTCCTGCTCTCTTCAACCTCTTCATGGAACCCCTTACCCTCATACTTAAACAAGCCAGAATTAACTATCACCTGTATGCTGATGACACCCAACTGTACTATAAAATAAATTTCCATTCAGATATCTTACACCTCAACACTGCCCTAACCAAGATCCAAACCTGGTTCCACACCAACCATCTCAAACTCAACCCTAACAAAACTGAGATCATTCTCTTCTCTCCCAAAAGCAACCCTCTCCCCATTCAAACATGGATCGCTGACCTTAATGCCCTAAACTGTTCTCTCTCCCTCGCCGAATCAGTCAAATCTCTTGGCATCACCATCAACAGTAAGCTTACGCTGAATTCCCATATAAAGAACTCGGCAAAAGGAGCACTCTTCACTCTCCGGCATCTCAAAAAAATCAAACCTTTCATCCCAGATGAAGACTTCAAATTAGTTATCCAATCTCTTGTCCTATCAAAAATTGACTACGGAAATGCTCTACTCTCCGGAACTCCCAAAATCCACCTTGCCCCTATCAAATCTGTCCTCAACCTTGCGGCCAGACTAACAACTAACTGTAAACGTTTTGACCATATCTCACCTGCCCTCAAGGACCTCAAATGGCTTCCCATCGAAGGCAGATCCTCCTAGAAAATTGCCTGCATTACGCACAAAGCCCTCTATCAAAAGACTCCACTCTACCTCTCAACCAAACTTAATAAAGCTGGTTGCGCCCGACCGTTGAGAAGCACCAACTCTCTCCTCCTCATACCCCCACTATTAAAAAAAAAGCCTCCCAATCCCGCTCCTTCTCTGGCAAGGCCCCCAGCATCTGGAACGCCCTCCCTAAAGATCTTCGATGTAACCCTTCGTATGGCAGTTTCAAAAGAGACCTTAAAATACACCTGCTCACTAAATACTGGGGGACTTAATCCCGCGCTCTCCGTACTGGCTATTTTCCCACTCCTTCCTTAATGCACCACCACCTCCCTCTCGCACCTACGCACCCCCTTCCTGACCCTTCCACATCCCTCTCCCCTCCCCTCCCAGCCCATCTTTTCCCATCCCACCCCTCTCACCTACCCAATCCCCCCCACACTAGTATGACCTCCGAGCCCTTTGTTCTACTGATTGGTTGACTTTCCTCTCCTTCCCTTTCTCACTACGTACTCTATATTTTTCATTATACTCTTTTAGACCACCTTGTATTATTGTTTCTCTCATAACAACTGTTGTTCTTTCCTGTTTATTACCATGCAAATGTAAAGCGCTCTGATACCCTCGGGTGGAGCTAGCGCTATATAAACCTTCAAATCCCTAAGACAGCTGCACATTTAGTGAAGTACTGTATGGTGTATGATGCACAATCCTGGAAAGGGTACCCCTACACCACCTGGTACTTTTGCCACGCCCATTTTTCCTTTTGAAGTCCTTCAAATGGACTATATTGAACTAGAGAGATGCAATAATTATTATTATTTTTTTTTTATTTGTTTATTAAACAGCTTGCACATAAAGATCATGCATCACCCCGAACACCGGGGGTACCAGGCCCTGTATACAGTAACTGAATGCAAGCTGATTTTTTCACTAGTGTTACAACTTAAAGCAAACATGGAGCCCCAACTAACAACCCTTCACCCAACCCCCCCCAGAACCCCGGCATGGTTGCATAAGATTATTACATCTTCTGTCAGTACATTGTTAATATGACAATACGTCCCACCCACGCCAAATAGTCCTATCGCACCTAACAGCTCAGTACGTACTCTGCCTCACTGCAAGTCTGGGTTCCCAAGAAGATACCCCGTCAGGGGGGCCCAAAAGTCCTTGGGACGTGAGGCCTCAGGTAACTCTTCAGCATACATGCCCAACTGATCCCTGCAGTATAACAAATCACGAATCCACTTCTGCACAGTCGGAACAGCTTTTGCACCCCAACACTGTGCCACGGCCCGTTTGGCAAACAGGGTAGTTATAGCTACTAGCCGTCTATTACAGGGCTTGAGCTTCTGCACCCATCCCAACAGACACACCTCCGGTACACACTCAACAGTTTCCAGGACTACAGCCGTAAGTATGAGCGTAACCTTCTCCCAGAAGTTGTATACACCCATGCAGCTCCAGGCAAGATGCATAAAATCCGCATCCGCCTGTCTACAGCGCACACAGCATGCATTGTCCCGTAACCCAAACCTTCGCAACTGCAACGGTGTATAGTAAAGCTGGTGTAAGTATTTGAAATGGATTATGCGAAGGTTACAGTTCGCCGTCAAGCGCCCAGTTAACGTACAACAAAACTTCCAGGTGTCTATCGAGAACGCGTCTCCCAAGATTGTCTTCCATTTATTATAGGAAGGTGAATCGGTAAGATCGGTTTCTCTTAGGGATGCATTGTATAATTTGGTAATAAGACCCTGCG
The DNA here is from genome assembly GCA_963921515.1 of Calotriton arnoldi. NCBI lineage: Eukaryota > Metazoa > Chordata > Amphibia > Caudata > Salamandridae > Calotriton > Calotriton arnoldi. Next base: position 1,534,115 of record CAWUFW010001141.1, read on the forward strand.
TTTCTGCACTCGCCAGCACCGCCTGCAGTGCCAGCAGAGTGCGCGGCTCTGTCGGGTATGCTGGATATGCCGCACGAATTGCCTGTCGCACCCGTACATACGTGAAGCTCAGCATCATTCCGGCATCTCGTCCGCCCTGGAGATTCGTCAGTGAGCGAAAGCGACCCTGGCTGTATAAGTCTCCCAAAAGTGTAATCCCAACGCCGCTTAACGCCTTCAGAGCCGCCGGCTCCTGCGCCGCCGATATACCCGGATGCGCAGCGAGAGGGAGCGTTGGGGCATATAAATACTCCAGATCCACCCTCTTGGCCAAGGTTTTCCATGCCCAGGCCATACAATGCACAGGGCAGATTTCTCCACGTGAACCTCCCGCTCCTCCCATCAAGGCTGCGGCAGCCAGAGGCACCGGAAGGACCGAATCCGCCTCAATAGCTGTATGTGGCTGAAATTTCTGTGGATAGTACCAAAAGTGCGCATACTGCGCCTGTGCGCATAAGTAGTATAGTCGCAAATCAGGAGCCTCAAACCCACCACGCTCAAACGGCTGGACCAGTACACTCCAGCTGCAGCGGGGCTTTTTGCCTCCCCACACAAACGTTAATATGGACGACTGCAAAGTATTGAACAGCGCGATATTCAGGCGAATGGGGATATTGATAAACAAATAAAGCAGCTTTGGCAAAAAGGTCATTTTTATGACCGCAATGCGGTCCGCAAGAGAGAGAGGGAGTTTAGCCCAGCGCTCAGCCCGTTCCGTAATCGTGGTGACAACACAACCATAATTTTCGGCAATCACAACCTCCGGGTCCCTGTGCAGCCACACACCCAGGTACTTAACAGGGTCGGTCGACCACCTCAGGGGAAATTCAAGATCAATCTCCCTAGTGCCTGCTGTGAGCGGGAAAACAGTAGATTTGGCCCAGTTGATGCCCAGACCAGAGTATCATTCAAACTTAATGTATTCACGTAACAGTTCCGATAGATGTATAGCGGGGTCTCGGACGTATAGTAGCATATCATCCGCGTACAGTGACACCACTAGGGGTCGCTGCCTAAACCGTAATGCAGCCCCCCGTGCTTCTGATGCAGTTTACATGCTAAAGGCTCTAGAGCTAATGCAAAAAGCATGGGCGACAGGGGGCACCCCTGTCGGGTGCCACCGTGGATGGCAAATGCATCAGTTACCCAGCCATTTACACGAATCCGGGCCACCGGCGCAGTATATAATAGATGGATCCATTTTAGAAAAACGGTGGCAGGCCCATTCGTAACAAGATGGTGAACATATAGTCCCACTGGAGCGAATCAAATGCCTTGGCGGCGTCTAACAGCACCGCCACTGCCTGAAAATCATGCTCAAAGTAATGTAACGTAGAAAAGACAGTGCGGAGATTATGCGACGTGGATCGAGAGGGCACGAATCCCGACTGGTCCGGAAGCACTAGATTAGGGACCAATGGCTGGAGTCTGGTAGCTATCATCTTAGCCAGAATTTTGGCATCAATGTTTATGAGAGACAGCGGTCGGTAGGAGCCACAATCATTTGCCGCCTTGTCGGGCTTTAGAAGAAGCACCAGCAGGGCCTCCGTAAGAGAAGGGGGCAAATCACCCGTGTCATACGCCTCCGCATAGACCTCCAGCAGCCACGGCGCAAGCTCATCAACATATGCCTTATAAAACTCACTGGGGAGTCCGTCTAATCCCACCGCTTTACAGGTGGGGAGGGACATAATAGCTACCTTCACATCCTCTGCATCAAAAGGCTGTGTGAGATATTCACTCTGTGCCGAGGACAACCAGCCCAGAGTCACATCTTCTAGGTACTCATTTACGTCTGCGGCAGGCGGAGAGGTGCGTTTACCGTACAGATTTGAATAAAAGTCCATCACCACCCTACTGATCCCCGAGGTATCATAATGTGGCACTCCCTCCCCGTCCAGCAGTTCGGTTATGTGAGCCTGGCTGCGCGGCGCCGCTAATTTCTGTGCTAACGAGCGACTAGGACGTCCACCCTCTCCATAATACCGGGCAGTGCCACGACGAGATCTATGCAACATTTCCTGGTCTACAGTTTCGTTATGTTCTGTAACCAGCTCGTGGATCTTAGAAAGAAGCGCAGGGGCGGGATTCTGGACACATTCTCGCTCCAGCGCAACTATCTCCTCTGCAAGCTTACCGATTCTACGCCGCAAATCCTTCAAAACCCCTGCCTGCGCGCCAATACAGACTCCTCGAATCGTGACCTTGAAGGCTTCCCACAGTACTCCCACGTTTTCAACCGTTCCGGCATTTTCCTTGAAATAGTTATTTATGGCTTCACCCACAGTATGTTTGAACACCGGGTCAGTCAAAGAAGAAGGCTGCAGTCGCCATGCAAAGGGAGGCCTAGCATACTCGGGTACCTGCATCTCAAGAAGTACAGGTGAGTGGTCTGATAGAGTTTTGGCCAAGTGTTGAACATCCACCACATATGGACACATGGCCTCCGACACGATCCAGTAGTCCAGGCGGGACCAGGTGCCGTGCACAGTGGAGATGAATGTGTGTTCCCTGGCGCCAGGGTTACGCATGCGCCAAACGTCATGTAAATTGCCAGCGTCCATTATACCCCGAAGGGCATCAGTAGATAGCCTGTGTCTTGCCACCCCTGAACCCTCTCTATCAACAGCCACATCCAGACAAGTATTAAAATCCCCCCCCCATATAATGTCAGCAGTAGGAAAAACTGAGATACGTCGCCATACTTCATCAAAAAAGGAGCGATCATCCACATTGGGACCATACACATTTACCAAAAGAACATTCATGCCTCCAATCGTCCCGTGTACTATAGCCAATCGGCCCTGCTCGTCCACGTCTGTTCCATGTACTCGAAATGGGATACCCTTTTTCACAAGGATCATCACCCCGCGTGAATAAGAAGAGTAAGAGGATGCCACCCTCACTCCCGCCCATCTGGTACCCACACACTTCTCAGAGACCTTAGTAAGGTGTGTCTCCTGCAGCAAGGCGACCTGAACATTCAGCCGATCAAGTCAAGCAATCACAGTGCGGATTTTCTTGGGACTATTAAGGCCACGAACATTCCAAGTAAGGAACCTTAATTTACTACCCATACATCGTAGCATATACTAATAGGGCAAAGGAAGATATGTAATAGACCAAGCATATTCTGACATCAAGCGCGCCCAACACATGCCTCTGATTCCCAATTCCCTCCCCCCTCTGTACCCCCCGCCCACTTCGGCTACCCCAACTTGCCAAAGCCATCCCAAGAGTGCCTAAACAAACCCCATTAGAACAACAACCCAATAGCATGGTGCGGGGAACTCCCATATGGGGGGCGTCAGAGTGCTACTGTCCTCCCATTGCATAGGAGGTGGCTGATCAGGTCTAGAACCTGTGTTACAATACCTGTTCAGATGCTAAAACATAAGGCTTCCCTCAGCATACATAGAACACAATGGAATTTGCCGGACCTAGCGATAGCAGTGTCAGTGCACATATACACCTATAATTGAGCAAGGCGGCCATTAGAAGGCGTACGAGAGTCAGCATAATAAGAGCCCTCATTGATCTTTATCAACATCCACCCCGTGTTCAACTTCGGCCTCGCGCCGTTGTCTCTTCAGTTGCTTAGCGTGCTCCATCGCTGCCTTAGGAGTGGAAAAACCTTAAAATTCCCGTCTGACCCCACACGAAGTCGCGCAGGATACAGCATGGCGTAGGGGACGTTTTCGGTCTGTAGAAATTTCTTGACTGCACCATACTCACGCCTCGCAGCCTGGACAGCGACAGTAAAATCGGGAAAAAAGGACAAAGTGTTCCCCTGATAGCTGATGGTCCCCCTCTCCCTGGCCAGCCGCAAGATAGTATCCCGGTCCTGATAGTTCAATAATCGAGCTATTATGGGACGTGGTGGTGCTCCAGGGACAGGGCGCGCCGCCAAGGAGCGGTGGGCGCGCTCCACAACAAACATGGAGGATAAATTCTCGGGACCAAATATTTCCTTGAGTAGGGTCTCAGTGAAGTACTCCATTCTCCCAGTGTTCGTCGATTCTGGCAGGCCCGTGACGCGAATGTTGTTCCTCCGTGACCGGGCCTCCAAGTCCTCATTCTTGGCCTGTATGAGGGCCAATACCTTCTCCATATTAAGGGCTTTGCTCGTTACCTCCCCGAGACCATCTTCAGCAGTAGAGACCCTCTGTTCGACCTCACCCATTCTCGCAGATTGTTTTTCCAGTTGGGAGGACATATGGTCCAGCCGTTGATTGATAGTGGACATGCTCCCCTCTATAGCCTGGAGACTTTTCTGCATGGCTAGCAGCGTGGACTCCAGATTAGACGGGCCGTCTCCCTGCCCATCAGCCTCAGAGTCAGAGGCCGCCTTCTGTTGAGCCCTGCCCGACTTTCGCGCCTAAAACATGAGGCGGGGCTGCGACTTATCCGGCTTCCCCATGGTGAGTGTACAATATATCAACAACCACCCAGAGGTGCTCCTACGCGGCAGGCCCTGAGCAAATGGTCCAGTAGCGCAGTGCAGTTAGTGTATTACTATAGGCCAATTTCCATCAGGCTACCATGTTCGCGCTATATACACAATGCCACTCTCCCGTGGCGCAGAGGGGATCCTATACCCACAGCAAGCTTAGAGGCAGTCCCACCACAAAGCGGCGATTCCTCATAGAGCCAGTGATTTACGCTTCCAGGTGGCAGGTAAAAGTAAAAGCGGCTCCATAACCGCCTCCAGGCCCTTTAGTAATATCCCGCGATGTAAGATAGGTGCGGCGGGGACAGGCTCCACCTCAGGCCCCCAAGGGATACCAAGGGGCGGTCTTATCGCAGTCACAGGGCCACAAGGAGACAGCCAGGCCCCTGCAGTGTCCGCACATAAGCGCACATTAGAATGGAGGACAATGATGCAACTGCACCTCAGGCTGCAGGCATACAACGTGGTGGTAGTAGGGTCCCAGGCCCCAGATGCGGTGGCGCCTACTCCAATGCTCTGTCCTGGAGCCAACCAGTACACCAAGACAGCCACCAGGCGCCAGGCAGTTAGTCACACGAGGCCCGCACCTCCAGGCCCACAGAGCAGGGAAACAGGGACCGGCCAGAGCACAGAAAGCAAGTCTCTCCGCTGCTGCGTCGCGTTCCACTCAGCACACAGGCAATCCCCAGGTTGGGGGGTCTCCAAGCGGGGGCCGCATTCAGGCACACGCCAGCCGCGCACGCAGACCGCAAGCGGCAGGCCGCAACCCAGAACCTCGGCCCACACCCACCTCCACAGCCGCGGGCCAAGGCCTGGGCCGCCCCCACCTACCGCAGCCCACGGCGGGTGCCGATGAGCGTTCACCTCCGGGTCCAGGAATCGCCGACAAGCCTCACAGCGTCTCTCAGTCTCGGCCTGTGATCCAAGCCAGCAGCACCAGGCCAGCGAGCAGTCCGCAGCGAGGGGAGACCGCGGCGCCGTCCCGCAATAATGTACCAGTCTCTCCCTGCACGGTCAGCGCTCAGGGCAGCCAGCCAGTACTATCCCAGGGTCCAGGCGCAGACAGCACAGGACTGCCGCCGCCTCCCACAGAGCGCCGGTTACTGGTCTGACTCGTCCCGTAGTCAGCTCAGGCCGCCATCTTAACCCCTTAGCAAGCGGAGCACACTTCGCCGACTCTCCCGGCGCCACAGCGCTCGCCAGCCGCACCTCCCGGTTCAATGTATGGCAGGGATGGCTCTGCACGCCAGCTGGCAGAAAGGAAGTTTGGATGCCTCTATAAATTGCCGATATTAGGCGGATTTCGGATCAGCCGGGTGGAGCAGCACTACAGTGCGGCCATTTCGCCTGACGCCCTCTAGCGCCCCCGAGATGCAATAATTTGAAGTATGTTTTGGTGGTTGTCTGTGCATTTAGTAAATGGGTTGAGGCTTATCCCACTAAAGACAGTACAGCCAATATGACTGCAAAGGTACTCCTGAAGGAGTTCTTTCCTCGTTTCAGCTTTCCCTGATTGATTTGGAGTGATAACGGAAATCATTTTAATGCAAAAGTGATTCAATTGATTTGTGATGGTTTACACGTAAAGCAAAAGTTCCATGCTGCCAATCATCCACAGTCAGCGGGTTTGGTTGAGAAGTACAATGGTACTCTCAAGCTCAAACTGGCAAAAATTCAGGAGACCACAGGGTTAAAGTGGCCAGATGCATTACCGTTAGCTCTTTTCTCAACAAGAACAACAGCACATTCTAGGACAGGATTGTCACTGTATGAGGTTGTGTTCGGACCCCCGGCAAATGTCTGGGGCGTCCCGCGACCTCGGCATTTTTCTGATATTGAGTACCCACTGTTACTTGATTATCTCAGCCAGTTAACAGAAAGTTTGCGTTCTATTCACCAAGAGGTCCGGGATACCCTGCCAGCCACACTAGAGGGGCCCGGCCACGACATTCAGCCTGGTGACTTTATCCTCATCAAGAACTTCTAGCGGAAGAAGAGTTTGGAGCCGTGGTGGAAGGGGCCAGAGCACGTCCTTTTGGCAACGTGCACCGCGGTCAAAGTCGCTGGCCGTAAGAACTGGATTCAAGCTACTCATTGTCGCAGGATTCCTTTGCCCCTGCCCTACAACCAGTGGGTGAGGGATGGGATTGGGGACTCTGAGTGCGAGACGGTGCCTCAGTTTGTCCCATTCAGTGATTCCAAATTGACCTGGACGCAAACGGACAAGGAAAATGCTGACGTGTTGAATGCAGCGGTCCCTCCGGAAATATGAGCTATCCAGGAGCCCCTGTTTGTTTACCATTCTGTGCCTGGAGCCACTAGGTACAATTTGCGCCCTCGGCTGGGGGACGTTGCACCAAAAGAGAAGAAAGATTAGTTAGGGATGGACTGTTTAAGTCAGGACATACTTTGCAATAGTACCAACGGAGTTAGTTTAGGACGATGAGAGTTTTGTGCACTGTTTGAACATTGGACATGATAGATCGAAGTATACCTTGGAGGTATACAATCCTGATCGACGTAGGATACGAGCTTAGGACAGAGCAAGCTCCACAGCTGGTGCTCAAGAGCGCCAACATATTGATGGACAATAGGAGCCTGTACCAGTGAGGCTCTGACGGACACTGGGAACTTGCATATTTCCTTGTATTTTGCCCCCATTTCATCATTCATTATGCATCCCTTTGGTAGAATGTTTGCTGAGGAAGAGCAGCCAGTGATTCTTGTTGCCCAGCACAGTGCAGTGTGGACCCATAAACAAAATTTAACATGTATTGTCCTTGTGATTTTGCATTAATCATGTTATGTGGGGTATCATGGGTTTTGAAAAGTGATCAAAGTGTACCTTTACATAGTAAGGATAAGGTTGTTCCTCAAGTCTGAAAGAAAGGGACGGCCCCAAGCAATGTGTTTCTAGATACACACAAGAGGTTCTTTGGACAAGGGACTGCTTCTTACCCCACTGAATCTGTCACTAGTCTATGAACAGCATATCCATTGTCAATTGTCAATTATACCTATACTCGGCCCCTTGACTTCGTAGAAGTGCAAGGACTATTTGGGTTTGGCTATCTAGGTCCTTGTCTATATCATAGAAAGCCACGAGGCATGGGTTATCCGGGGTGTGACAACAACACTTACTGTGACAACTTCTTTATGGAAAAACAGAATGTAACTCTGGTGGGTTACCAGTATAAGGAATTGACAGTTCCCTGAGAAGCTGGTTATTACCTTGCTTGTTGTCCAATTATCAATTTTACTGACACTATATTGTATGTCAATTGTTCAGGGATAGTATTGCATAAGGGCACATACTCTTTGGTAAATACAAAGGACCCCAGTACCTTTGGGAGGAATTCCAGGTATTCTGCAGTAGATTAGGATAGACTGGTGTATGCACACCCAGGGTTTTTCTTTTGTCCAATGGGACTTATGCGAATGTCCATAATGGTACGGATGATGTGGCACTTGGGATGGTACTGCCTTTGGGTGTACCATGCAAATATGCGAAGCCTAAAGTAAGATGGGTTAAAAGGACATTGACCAAAGAATTCTGTGAAGGAGTGACAGATCTCGAAGTCAATAATTATAGTAATGGTATTACTTTTGGATACATTCTTTCCTCCATAATTACATTTGGTGGTACTGCTATGGCCAGGGGTGAGAAAGCTAGAGAATATTTCGGATGTAAGCTGCAAATATTGTCTGACTCCACAGTAGCAGCTTTGCGTGACATCAGCACCCAATTGGAAAGTATGCGAATATATTCCGAGCAGACTAGATATGCAGTCGATTTCATCCTAGCTAAGAGTGGTGGTGTGTGTGTGGTAGTAGGAGACCAGTGTGTAGTCGGGATCACAAATATGGAAAAGAATATTACCCAACACATTTTAGACATCTTAGAAAATGTTAAACGAATGGAAAGTGGGAACTGAGTTGGTCTCTTTTTGGCAGCTGGGGTTGGATCCTTGAAAAGGTGATTTATTTAATTGTGATATTGGTCTCTTGCTGTGTCCTTGTTCAATGCCTTCCCTTCTGTTGTTCTTATTGCACCACTCTTCTCACTCCTAAGAGAAAAATATCGATTCATGACACCAATGCTGCAATTATGGTTCAAAAGGAGATCAATGACCTCATGCAGATAGATGAGGGCATTTTCGAGACTTCTTCCCTCCTTACGGGCTCTCTTCCTGATGTTGACAATATGGAGTGCTCCTAAGACGTTTACCTATGAATTACTGTTTTATTGATTATATATGCTCTTTGCTATTAGTAGAAAATGTTTAGCTCATGCTTAAAGGAGTGTCTGTTAGAATAGAAAAATTCATGTTGGCGCATTGTTCTATGTATGTTAGCATTCGCTGCGCCATTTTCTATGTCGACGCCATTTTGAGTTATAATCAAAACGTATTCTTTGCTATTTCCGAGAAAAGGCCTCTGTTGAGTTGTGCTTCTCCAAGGCTAAGTTGTGCTTCACTAATGAATACACTGTTCTTATTAGCGCATACCTTTCCATCTGGATAGAGGCCTTCTCCCACTTGTCTAGTGGCGGGTACGGGCAGAGCTACTTTGAGTAGCAGATAGTGTGTGCCGGCCTTAGAATCTAAACTTATCCTCTGTACTTCATTGTTTAGCTGCATCTGCTTGGAAAATCCCATTGTGGGCGTGCCTTCATTGGTTCTGAGATGTACATAATGTATCTCTATGCTTGCTGATGTCAGTCCCTCTGCAGCACTCCTAAGCGTGTGGGCAGACTGGGCGCCACTCTGAGTGTACCTGAATAAACAGATATTGGTTTGTATTCTCTACTATCTGACCGACTCTTCATTTGGTAGGGAAGGCTGAGAGGTGGTCGTGAGTGACCCGGGTGACCCTAATCGGGCCATTTCCTTCAGGAACACAGGCAAGCCTGCCTTAAGTGAGCATCGATGGACTTTTGCTATCCCATTTGAACAGACTTGTCCTGCCACAACCTATGAGAAGAATGATGGGGATGGAGCAGCTAACACATCTTGTAGCTTGGGATGACCCATCCCTTTTTTCTTGCAATACCTATAGTTACCATCCAATTTGATCCATCATTTCCTACATGTATTCATCTCTCCTTCAAGGGGGTGTTGTAGCGTTTTTGAAATATGCAAAATGTGCAGTTATTGTGTGAAAATTATTTTTGATAATGAATGTTTTTAATTATGCATAGAGTTGTAACCGATGAACTAGTGATGTTGCACCTGAACCAAGGTCTCTTAGAACTATAATTCCATGACTTGTTATGCCACATTATCATGTAATACTCTATTATTTAAAAAATGGATGCATTTTCTAGGCTTCTATTCAACTTGCTATGGCTCATTCCTCCTCCCAATCACTGTCCCTTGGCAAAGTTATCTCTCCCCTTGTTTCCCCACAGCATCTAGTGAACGACCTACATGTATTAGTGATATTCAACATTTGTTAGAAAACGTGTATTGTGAATAAAGTTTCCGTTGTGTGCTCAAAATATCATTTTCAAGGATTTCCACTGAAAGTGTTTGTGTAGATGTGCTAATTCTATGAGCCGTTGTTAGCAAAATGTTTCATTTCTATTATACATCTCCGAAGTGCAGTTGCTGAGGAAGCAGGTGGAAGATTTCTCTTACCTTAAGAAATGGGTTAGTACTGAAGACCACGGGCCCGATTCACAAAAGCAAACTGAGACGAAAGTCTAACTTTACGACTTTTGGTATTCTCAAAGGACATTTACTACTCGTAAATGCTCTTTGTGAATACCAAAAGTTGAACTTTACTACTTTCTGTATTCACAAAGGGCATTTATGAGTAGTAAATGCCCTTTGTGAATACAGAAAGTCAGTAAGTTAGGCTTTCGTCTCATTTTACCTTTGTGAATTGGGCCCTTAGAAAATTACATTGTTGTTTCTGATTTGCCAATGCGACCCTAACGATGATCATACCATGTTGAATTTCTCGAATGTAGTAAAACAAAGTGTGATTGAGTATAAAAACTCTTGAGTTTTATGATCTTCCTTTGCCATCAGTGCTCTTTATGAGTTTGACACTTAGAATCTTTGCTTAGATTCTGCCTAACTAGGGATTATATAGTCTTATGATTTTTGCATCTATCTGCTCTCCTCTAATTGGGCTTAATGGCAATTCATGTATTTTTCTCTGTACTGCATTTTGATTATTCTGTAATAAATTCACTTTTTGACCTATTTTTAATCTAGAACTCAGTCTTTTCGCTTCCAATATTTATTTTGTTTAACTCTGCTAAATCATGTTTTCCTGATGAGGAGTGTAGTCTGTAGCCGCTAGATCAACTGAAGACATTGAAACCGAATTAATTTAGGTAAATTTTGAGGCGATCAAATATTGGGGTTCAGATGATTATTGGGGTTCAGCTCCCACAGGGTCAACTTACGTTATGGATGTAGATTTTTGCATTGTTGGAATTATGATGCTCCTGTTCACACTGAGCATCCAATATCTAGCAACCCCCTGCTACAGTTTGTTGGGATATTCCCATGAATGCATTTGTGAATAAGTCAGAAGGTTTTGATGGAGATGTGTGTGCTTGATGGGAAGGTAGCAGAGATGTTTAAATGCTATGGAGATAGATGCACATGTCTTTTGTCCAGTTCATGTGAAAACTCTGGCTGCGGCATCTTAGACCACTGCCAATTTAATTGTATGTCATTAATTAAAGGAACCAGTGGGAAGACTTTCCATAACTGCAGGAACATACAAACAAAAATATTAATAAAAATAAAGATGTCATCGGAAGACACTGTGGTGGACAAACACTGTTTTGATGTGGCATTCATACTTGAAGGCATCTTTTCATCAAAAGATGTCTGTCTTTCAGGGTTTCTACAATGTGTGTGCACAGTCAGTGGTGTTATCAGGAGTGAACGGCATGGGGGGGCCTAGACGGAGTGTGGAATATCAGTCTGCAGGACTGCAGGTGCACTAGAGGTTAATCACCTACTCCCATACCTCTGCCCAACTCCAAATATCTAATTTAAATGACAGTCAATTTCTTTTGTCAAGGTAGTGTCCTGGTTCGGAGCATAAGTTTGAAGCCAAAGGGACAACAGATGGATATGTCCACATTGCTCTATGAGGAGCATGTCACAAGTTGGTAAATGAAAACTAAGATATGAAAATGCTTTATTTTCTTAAACACCTTATATATGAGGTTGGTCGATCCGTGTTTGTAATTACAAGAGTAATGAATGGCTATTTAGACCATGACGGCTACTGGAATTTGAAAGTGGTAGGGTGTAAGATCAACTAATAAATTGAAATGCCCAAGTGAGCCAAACATTTCTCAAGGGGGGTTTCGGGGGAAGAGGTCTCTGAGAAAATGTAAGAAAATTGGTGTATATAAATGATTTTTCAGCACTGTTTCTGGGTGGTGCCATAAAAATATCCTGTGGGAATTGTCAGGCCAATAAAGATCCCTTAAAGCTTTTCTTGCTCGACTGTCAGTCCTCCCCTTCCGTCAGAGTGCAAATGACATCCCCTGAGCATGGCGCCCATTAAAATGGCACAACCCTAAAGCTGGCACTGCATGTACTTCCTCTTTCTCCCCACATTGAGCCAATCTGCAAATCTTACACCTCTCCTGAATGCTCCACCTCGCATCTCTGTCACAATGCCACCCCCAGACACACAACGCACCCACTCATGTGTAAGCTCTACATTTTTGTGTACCTCCTCCACACACATTTGCACAGAATCACATCTGCAACTAGAACACATGAACATTGCTCAGCAGAGAGGCCAATGATTAGAGAAATATGTATTCTGAGCTCTATTTTGACCCACTGGCATACACTGTGAGAAACATGCCATGCCTTCAGCCTCAACCTGAATTGTGGCCGTTATAATCACCAAAGAAATTACAGAAACATATAATTTTTTAAAGAGGACAGTGGGGCGGACCACAACCCCCAGTGTCGCCCGCGGCAGCCGCTGCCTGCAACCAGTTTCCTGCTCCCAGAGGCGCGGATAAAGGTTGTTTGGGAGCCGATTTCATCATTTTTAAAGAGAAGAGTGGGACAGACCACAACCCCCACTGTCGTCCGCAGCAGCCGCTGCCTGCAACCAGTTTCCCGCCTGGAAGAGGCCGGGCTGGGCCTCCCCTCTTTCATTGGTGGTCTGCTGCAAAAGTCACTGAAGGCGTCTCCTGTGAGTGCACTTTTATTATTTTACCCTAGTCGTTATAGTCAGTTATGGGCAAACGCAAGGCAGGGGACACTGTGAATCATGGCCGCCTTGCTAAGAAACAGAAACAACCGAGATTGATCAGACCGGAGGCCATAGCACTGAAATTCACTACACTAGCTGATATCGACACTCTAATTGGAGAGGTAGCGCTGCACCTTACTACAAGTAATACCAGGGTGAAGGAGAAATCGTCCAAAATTCCTGACATGTTTAAGGCACCGACTACTGCCAGGGCTCGTACCTTGACTGAGGATCCTAGTTTGCCATCCGAAACAAACTCTGGAAGCCAGGCTATTCCAAATGCTTATGAATCTGTTCTCTCTAGACCCAATTCTACTAATACTGCAGATCAATTCATTAAGACCTTGTGTTTCTTATATCCCACCATAACTGTTATTCCCACCCTGCTATGCCGCAATCGATTTGACCCCATACAACCTATTGACGTTTGTGTAAAGCCACCTCTGCCTATTGCTCCATCACAGGAAGTTCCTATTATTCCCCACATGCTTAGAACACAAGGGGGCATATTCTCAAGGACTTATCGCCAAGTTAGCGGCACTTTATCGCAGCCAAAGTGGCGATAGATTTATCGCACCATTCACAAGCTGGTGCTAACAGCCGATATCGACAGTTTTCCTGCGATAGCAGCCGCAAAAAACATCGCCACGGATGACACCGGCAACTAACGCTAATGAGATGCAGAGTAGGCGTTCCTGTGCAAAAAGCCGCAAAAAACACCACTTCGCAATATTCTCTACGACCAGCCAGATCGGCGATAAGATCCCAAAACAGGCGATATGGCGCGTTAGCAGCAGGGAATTAACACCTGCTCTTACCTGGTGTCAAGTCGGATGACAACCTGCACCACAAAAGGGAGCCCAGACCAGAGCCACACCTGAAGAACAACAGATTCCATGGAGCTACTGATCATGCAGCTCGGAGCCCCAAGAGGGCCACAACACCCACCGCCACCCCCCCAGGACCCTCCCCCCGGGGCCTTACCCCGGACAAAGATATTTTACATCAACTTTACAAAATCATGAACAAAACAATTCGCCTGATGTCGCACAAGTACAACAATTAACATTCATGTGTGGTCAGAAAAAGGAGAATCATTCATTCATCTTTGAATTTCCAAACAAATTATTTTATTCAAATTTAACTCAAAACAACTATTCGGAAGAGTCATGGCGGGTCTTCTCTGGACAATCTGTAAGACACAGCCTGCAAGACAAAATTCAAGATAAGAAGGTGTGTCATGCGCTCATCAAAGGACAGAGAGAGAGAGAGAAAGAGAGAGAGAAAGAAAGGGAGAGAGAGAGAGAGTGAAAGAGAGGGAAAGAGAGAAAGAGAGAGAAAGGGGGAGAGAGGGAGAAGGAGAGAGAGAGTAACAGAGGAAGAGAGAGAGAGACAGTGAAAGGAAGAGAGGGAGAGAGAGTGCCGACACTGCAGACCCAGGCCTCACTGCTCACTTCTGCCACCGGTGTGTCTCCAACCACGTGCCGGTATACACTGCAGTCCACCAGGTCCCTTATCTGAAACAGAGTCCAGATTTATGAATGGCAGAGTCTATATCATTGCACACGCCATCATCGCTTGGCCGCCCCTGCGCACACAGGCTGCTGCACCCCAGCCCCTCCCGCCGCCAGCGGTGTTTGCCCGCCCCTGCGCACCCAGGCCTCACTACTCACCTTCCGCCACCAGCGTGTCTCCAAGAAGGCCCACCACGTGCCGGTGCAAGCTCCAAGCCCGGGGCCCGTGACCGTGGCAGCCTCCACATCATGCAGCCCCGCCCCGCGGGCCACCAGGTCACACACGTGATTCTGGGTCTTGATTTCGCAATGGCAGAGATCATATCAGTGCACACGGCATCATCGCAGGCTGCACACCCGCTCAGCCCTATAGGTGCCACTAACTCTGTGAACCGTGAGGCAACGCCACGTGGCGGTAGGCCCGCACTGCCCGCTGGCTCAGGCCTACACTGCGGTCCAGCAGGGCTCACACAAATCCTTACCAGTCCGGACCGCCAGGACGGTGCATCATCGCAGGCTGCACACCCGCTCAGCACTTAAGGTGCCCCTACCTCAGTGCACCGAAAGTCACCATCCCGTGGCAGTAGGCCCGTGCCGGCCACAGTGTATCCGGTGCCACCAACTCTGTGCAACGCAAGTCATGGACCCTTTATGATTGAGTCTCGTGATATGCCAGGCGGACGCAGCTATGTCACCTCCGGCAGTGGAGAAGAACTGGGACACGTAGCGTCGTCGTCCCCCCCTTTATACGTAAGCCGAGTGGGCTGGGTCGGCGTACGCCAGGCCAGCATAGGGGTGTGAATGATTATCCCTGGGCTCTGGGCGTGGTTCATTTCTGGGCTGGACAGGAAACCAACTGATGCATGTGTCTCTGTTGCAGTGACTGCGCCACACGGCCCGCAATCGACAATGTTGCAATGTTGCATGCACCCGGAGGGCGGCTTCGCACAAAGGGATTGTACAAGGAGCG
Source organism: Calotriton arnoldi (assembly GCA_963921515.1). Lineage (NCBI taxonomy): Eukaryota > Metazoa > Chordata > Amphibia > Caudata > Salamandridae > Calotriton > Calotriton arnoldi. The sequence goes on from CAWUFW010001141.1 coordinate 1,549,338, forward strand.
CAAGGCCGCTCTGGCTCTTGGCTCATGCATGCCAAGTGTTGTGTGTGTATCGCTATTGGTGCACCATAAGCCTGAGGCCTAGCCTCAATTGCAGCGCGAAAGCCACATCACATTCCCAGAATGCAAGCAGTAGTCAGACTAACATTAGGGATGAAAGCTCCTTTGTCTCAATACATAAGGCGGAAGGACATCTGCACCTCTGACCTTTATCTTGCATGCGGCAGGCACCCCCTGAGAGAGATACCATAGCAGATGATGACGACTCCCACACTACGCACAGCGCTAATAATAGACCAACGTATCCACACCCCACACACAGAAGTCCTTGCTCGAGGTACTCTTGCATGGAATGCCCTTGACACTTACGTACACAACAACCCATATGTCCAAATGTTGCACACACATACGACTCATTGCTCTGAGCTGTGGCTTATCATCCACATAACTGCCGCAGGTCAGAAGAGTGCCGGTTCTACGAGAGCCACCAACGCAATGGCAGAACATCCCGGGCGCATGCACAACGCCTGTCACGTGGAACTGTACCGTGACCGAATGCTGCCGGTTAGTGTCTGATGCATTGGCCTGCATGTTGTGGCCCTTGTCTTGCCCGTACTGACACGCACATGGCAATAAAGTCTACGCAACTTCACTAGTGTTCAACTGTGATGAGTTTTGATTAGAATGACAAATCGTGTGCCTCAATGAGCATTGTCCGTACACAGGGAGGGACTGACTGACGCATTTCACTTAGGGGTGAGTCCCTATTGCCAGCTCCACCTCTGTGAGCCAGACATAGTGGTTGGGATAGTTGCTGATAGACTTGTGCTCTTACGTGTCTTCAGCAATGTGAGTATGGTGTCAATATTCTTGCCATGTGGATCAATGTGATCCATCACTACAGGCTGTGTGCACCCAGTTTAGTGTGAGTAGGTATGCGAAGAGATGTTCTGTTGTCAAATGTGATGGGGGACACTACTTTAGGCCTGCCAACGACTTTGACATTTCATACCCAGCCCTATTTCTAACATTGCGTGGGGCAAAGTTGAGGAATTGCGCGATTGTTGTTTCAGAGCAATGAGGCCACAGCTAGTGCACACATTCCCAGTCATCTCACTTCCTATGTGTGTCACGGTCATACACGCGCATTGCTTTCATTTCCCAGGAAGTACCTTTTTGGGCAATCAATGTCCTTACATTCATCCATACTTTCATACTTGATCGATTATGGACATGACACATCTGTGTGAATTTGAATGATTTATTCACATTCGGTGGAGTGTCGGAGCTGGAGCAGTACATGGCCATGCAAACCCCACATTACATTGTAGCCCAGTGGAGGGCCAGCCAGAGTCATTTAGGGATTGACAAGTACATCGGAAGAGGAAGAGTACAGTCCGCAGTCTGATTGCTGTGTCATTGGTAAGCAAACAAAATATGGCAGTCCATGTCGAGGTCCAAGGTGAGTGTCGCAGAGTGTTTCGGGGGACAGTGGGAGGTGTTGTTACAGGGCATGATGCAGAGGGCAGAACCAAGCTGAAACAGGGCATATGGCGGAGAAGAATGCTGCTGGCTCCTTCTTACTACAAATGTGGAATCACCCGCATCTTTGTCCTTTATGTCATCTATCTGACATGTGGGTGCTGATGTTTGGTCTGCAGCACTGTGTGCCACTGACACATCAGGGGCCAGAGATGTGTGTGTAGAAGTACCAGCAGCATTCATCAGCAACTGCCTTAGTGGCAGCAATGCGATGATGAGGATCTGCAGGGCATGGAAGATCTCAACAACTTTTCGCTGGTGTGCATCCGTGGCAGCCATTCTTTCCGCATGCATCCGTTCCATGTTCTCCATTATCCTCAGCATCTGTGCCAACTCTCGGCTGACATCGCTGAGGCCACTCTGACTAGACAATTGTTCTCCTCTCAGAGTCATGACTCCAGCGATGTTGGGCATGGATTGTTGGACATCATGGAGCGAACTGTGGGTGTCCGTTAGGGAGTGTAAGTGGTCCCTGATGGGACTTAGACACCCACGCATGTCATCTAGTTTGGCTGCCATGAGTTCGAACCCCACCCGCTCCTGTTCAGCCACCTCCTTCTGGCCGTCTAACACATGGCCTTGGAATGCGATGTGTTCTTCGGTGAGGTGCTGGGAGCCAGCCGTGGTGGTGGGTGCTTCCTCTTGTGTGGTCTGTGCAGGGGGTGGGGTCTCCTCGATGCAGCTGGGCTGCCCTGCTCCTGGAGGTGGGTTGCCGTAGCTGTCCATGAGCTGTTGTAGGGCATCGGTGTCGAAGGTGTGGAGGTCCTCTTCATCATCACTGCTGAGTTGTCTGGTCTGCTCTGCAGGAGGTGTTGATTGTCCCTCTGCAATGTGAAGGGGAGATGCATTTTAACATTGTGTTGACATGTATGTTGACGCATTGTTCGAGTTTACATACAGACTGCATGACAATGTACATTGTGACTGTTTGGGAGGAGCTGACTATTTGATGCGGGACAGTGTACATTTGAACTACATCACGGATGTGAGGTTGTACACGAACATTGTCATCTCAGTTTCCTGCTATGCCAGATGTGATTGGCCAGTTTCTACGCACAAGCGGAACCAGTTGTGTCCTCTGTTCTGTAGTGAGGGTGTTGCTCTTTGTACCACATTGTCGTCAATGATGATGTGCTGTTATTGCTATGTGTGTGTGCTGCATTGTGGGAGAGTCGCCCCTGCAGCTGTGATTTTGCTGCCCCTTATCCCTTGGAGGCGGTGTGCCTTTGACTTCTGTGCTTCTACAGTGCTGAGATGTTGCAGACTTGGCTAATTTTGGCTCTGGTTCGGATTTTGGACTCTTGGGCATGGTTTATCCGCAGATGTGTTGTTGACGTCAGGGTTGTTTGTGCACGTGGATGTGTCAGGGTGTGACCTGCTCCTTTACGGATGTGTTCCACACTCAGCCACCTCAGTGTCGTGGCATGCACCATGTCATGATAATTGGACTGCAGCCATGCTGTTCGTCATGCAGTGTCACTTGCATTGTCAGTGTGGCTCACAGACACGCAGCTTTGCTGGTTTTGACACGTGTGCATGGGTTGGTTGTGAGATTGGTGCTGTGTGGGGAGGGACCCCTTTGTGCCCATACTGGACGGGGGCCTACTTGCTGTTTGTATGTGTGCTGCAGTGTGCCATGGGGATCAGGGACATGATCCAGAGTCATTGTGGGTGTGCAGTGTGCTCTACTTAATTGTGCATGTGTGCCATTGTGCCCATCCCCCCGGTCCCCCCAGTCCCTGTTCGGTACTCACCCTGGTGCTGTTGTGTCAGGTCATGTCGAGCAGTGTCCGGACCCCAACTCCTGCCACCGTCTCCCCACTGATGACTGTGGCCACCATTTCCTCCATCTCATCCAGCTCCTGGTGTTCCGCTGGACTGCCACCTCGAGTCTGCATTGCTGCCTGATGGTTGTCAGCGAGTTTCTTCTTGGTTTTGCGCTTCGCATCATTCCAGCACCTCTTGACCTCTCCAATTGTCCTCCTCCTCACTCCGACTGCATTCACCTTGTCCAGGATGGACTGCCATATTGCATTTTTATTTGCCAATGACACGTTAGAGGTGACGAACAGTTGTTGGTGGTGTTCTATCACCTCTGTGATGATGATCCTGTTTTCCTGCGGACTGAACCTCATCTTCCTCATCTTCTTCTCCTTGCCCTTCCGTGACCCCGAGGTCCCAGGCTGGTCCTCCTGGGGGCTTGTGGGGTTCTGGTCGTCCTCTGTACTTGCTCCGGCTTCCTCCATGGTGCTGCGCAGTTTTAATCATTTTGTTTGTGTTTTTCGGTGCTTTTATAGTGCATTTTCCCACATGACGCGTGGGAATTGCAGGCCTGTCGCTGGTTATCGCTGATTATTTTATCGCGGTTGGCCACATCGCCACTTTTTTCGCGTTCATGTTTCGCGGTTTTTTGCCGTCACGGTAATTTTATCGCGGTCACTTGATGCGTTAGCGTGAGACTATCGCATGGTACCGCCGTGTTGAGAATACAATGTTAACACAGTGTTATTTTCCCGCGATGGACTGCGATGTGCAAAGTTACGTTAAGCTAATTTTGCGATAATTATCACACGTTCTTGAGAATATCCCCCAAAGTGTCTCTCCAGATGCAGTGAATAACGTAGTGTTGCTTAGCAAGATGAATGAGCTCTGTACTCAACTTGGGTCATTATCCTCTATCGTAATGGATCTTGAACAGAGCCTTTTGTGTAGCTGTAAATGTAGGGATAATGGTCAGATGAACAACATGAAGGCTCTACATCCTAATCCTTCAGCTAATGGAGTGTGTAGTGATGCAATTCCAACACCTGCTCCATCCATTGGGGGCACTGTCAAATGTACCACTGTCCCACAACTATGTACATTCAATTAATTTAAATCGGAACTTGCACAGGGAATTGCTCTTTCCGAGGTCAACCCCTAACCCTGTCCCCCAAAATCGTCAATACATTATACTTTGGCGGGCTGGTCACCTATTGGCAGAGAGGAAGTTTCCTCCTAGAAGACCTCTGTACCATCCAGTCTTCTTTGGACCAACTTTTCCTCCTTCCGTCACCCCTGGACCAGCTCCTCATCCATCCATGTGCAGCTATCCCTTGAACCATAATCTTCAGCCATCTAGTGAGCACCGAAAAACCAACAGGTCCATCTATGCGGTACAGGGCCCCAAATTGAAGCCAGGCGCCCTGGAGGACACGGATGCACTAATAAACAAGGTAATTTATTGGCTAAGGTCGGAGCGGAACTGCCTATCTATAATCAGATCTGACATTATATTTGCAAAAAGGCGTTCGTTCTCCTCTTCACCCTGTGACCTTATCCATGTTGTCCTGTCCTCCAACTTTTTGGTTGAAACCCTAATAAACTTTGAACTACGTACCTGCCACCTCACCAAGAGAAATCATTCAGGGATACGACTAAAAGCATCGTCCCCCATGGTGACCATTTTGAGGGGTCAGCCCAACTCGTGGACCACTCCAGTGACCAAGGTCATTACCATCCCTTCTTTTGCTCCTTCATTGCCCATGAATGCACCTGATTGACTTTACAATATCTCGTATATGTATCCTTGCAACCATATGGGTCATAGCTCTTGTGCACCAGTAAATGGCAACCCTATAATAAATGCAACATGCGCAAAGGAGGGAAACTTGGCAATGGGAACCTTAGAGTGTACTTTTAGCACTGTTCCAACATGTGTTCCAGCGCACTACTCAAGCATTAGCAACAACAGGGTCAATTTGCATGATGGGGCTGGATGCATTATTGAACCACATAAAAAGGAAGGTTGCAATCACATTAGTTCCCCCGATGAGCTCGTCTGTTCGAATGATTGCCCAGGGCTTAAACCCAAAGCCGTTGACAGCCCTTTTACTCCACCGAGCCTAAACCTTTTATCTTGAAATTTAGCTGGTTTAAATTCAAAAATATGTGATCCCGATTGGTTACTGTATATTATGAAATATGATGTGTGCATGTTCCAAGATACTTGGGCTACAGAAAAAGCCTATATAGATGGGTTCACCTCCCTCAGTGTGGAAGCCAAACCTGCTGAGCACTTTGGTAGAGCAACTGGAGGGCTTTTCACCTTGGTTAAGAACGGTCATTTTAGCACCCTAACTCCTTTGGCAAATACATGTCCAGATTTAATGGGGACTATAGTTGCCCTGTCCTCGGGTCTTTTTTGGGCCTTACTTAACACGTATGTTAGAACGGTAAAGCCGAATGATAAATCCCCTACCACAGCAGTGCTAGATATTACACTGGACTCTCTACAACCTGACATAAAAGTAATAGTGGGGGGAGATTTTAATAGCTCCTTTGAACCATGCACTTTTTAAAAAGAGATTACCGCAGAGGAGGATGAGCATTGGGGACAGTGCCATCAAGGAAAAATCTCTCCTCTGGTGCATTACAAGTAGCCTCGTTGATTAGCAGCAGAGGACTCAGAGCTTTAAATGGTCGTACCATCTCCGATCCTAATAGAGCACCAACATTTAAAAGGGAAACAAGTTCTAGTGTAATTGACTATGTACTGATTGATGTGAGATTGTGGCCACTGTTGGCTGATATGTAAGTAAATGATAGGTCTGATAGTGACCACAACTCTCTTGAGGTGACATTCCTTGGTGAGCCCTTGGAGCAAGAGAGTAACGTCTTGCTTATGGTTGTTCCCACTCCAATGTAACCAACAACCGCTGCTCTGTTAAATGGCCCAAAGTCTTGGCAAACCAAAAACTATATTCAGAGCTATATAAGCAGTTTGTTGCTTCCCTAGAACAGTATGAGGGGTTAGAAGCAGCTAGCATTCCTATTCTAATAGTGCATAACCAGCTGTCCAGTCAGTTGCAAAAGATCTTTCACAAAGAGGTAACTGTCACCAATACCATGCACTCCAAAGAAAATGTATGGTTTGACTCTACATGTAAAATAGCAAAGAGCTCGTTGAGGCTGGCAATTATCGAGGGGGATAGAGCTAAAATTCGTATAGCCAGAGGCACTTATAAACCCCGATTGAGACAGGCCAAACGAGACTGGGAGGACAACTACTGGCAGGATTTGCTTGCTGCTAGTAAAATCAAAGATAGCAGAAACTTCTGGAAACTAGTAGCGACCAATAAACCTGGAAGTGTGAAGCTCCCGTGTTTTAATATTTCCCCTGAAAAATGGGTGGCCCACTTTTCCGCTCTCTATTCCGCAAAAGGGAATAATGATTTTCGGGGAGATGGAAGTAAGACTGGTGCTGCATTACTACAACTTACAATGCAAGAGGCATATACTACCCCTGTTCCCTTCAGCCCCGAAGACACAGCTAGTGCAATATATTTGCTTAAACTGGCTAAGGCGCCACACCCGGATAAAATTCCGGGTGACCTCTATAAGAACGAGCCACAAATCTGCACCTATTTTAACTTGCTAGCAAATGCCATCTCGGTTGGGGGAGAAGTACCTGAATCTTGGAGTGGGGCTGAGATCATAACCGTATTTAAAAAGGAAGATGCTAGCAGCCCAGCTAACTACAGGTCTATAAGCCTGATAGACAATGACCAGAACATTTTAGCCGACAAATTTTGAACAAATTGATTGACTGGATGGAGGCCAATAAAATAATGTCTCCATACCAAGCTGGCTTTAGGGCAAAGGTTAGCACTCTGGATCAGATTTTTAGATTCTCGTTATTATACTGGAAAACCATCCTTTTAAAACAAGAAAAGCTCTATGTAGCTTTCATAGAACTTAGAGCTGCCTTTAATCTCATTCCATGCTTTAAGCTATGGCAAGTCCTACTTAAAACAGGAATTCCCAGTAACCTTCTATATCTCCTAAGCAAACTGCATGAGAACAACTATCCATAGGTCCGCTGGGGTCCGAATGGTGAACTAACGGAACGCATCCCGATCGAACGTGGAGTTCGCCAAGGCTGCGTTCTTGCACCCACGCTGTTCTACCTGTATCTAAATGATGTAGTCAAAGTTTTAGGAAACTGTGTAAATGACTCCCCAACTCTGAACAACAGGAAGGTCCCGATTTTATTATTTGCTGATGACTCCCTCCTCATCTCGAAGTCACCCATGGGTCTGCAGACCCTGGTTAACAAATTCTTAGACTTTTCTAATGCCAGGGGCCTTGAATTAAATGTCAATAAGACCAAATTTATGGTACTGGGCAAAGGGGTCAAGAAAGGAAAAGCAGCCATTTGGGTAAAAAATGAGGCACTTGAAAGAATAGATAATGTTGACTACCTAGGGGTACGATTTATGGAAAGTTTTAAGTGGATTGACCAGATTACCAAATCTAATCGAGCATAGGTCAAATGCCATTCGGAGGATGCAAAAGAGAACGGTGTCACGTGTAGTATCGCCGATCCTGGAGATAGATCGGGCTAAGGCACAAGGGGCTGCACGTTATGGGGCTGAAATATGGGGTTATGTTAATGCCCAGCCCCTGGCACTGGCGGAAAACAGCTTTGCCAGGAAACTACTATGCCTCCCATCCAGTTCACCTCTTATTCCGCTGTTTCTTGAACTGGGATTAAAAAGAGTAACTGATGTGGCCGTGCTAAAAACATTAGTCTATTGGGTCCATCTCAGGAGTACTCCAGAGCTTGCTGATTACAGGGACTCGCTTGATGAAGTTCTTAAGCTACCAGGTGCTAGATCGTTCCCTTGTATTAAACATGTGTTCACCTGGATGGGGAAGCTAGGTCTTTTTAGATTTTGGGCTGACCCAACTAAATTAAATAAAACGGATAAAAACCTATTGAAAGCTACTTATTGGGCATACATTAATGAAGAACTCACAAGCAGAAGTCCTGTGGGATCCCTGACCAATAAGTTTCTTGATTACAAATTCTCATCCTTTTTTGAGGAATATCTAGATTTTATACCCTCCTCTTTTCCTAAGAGCTTGTTTTTACGATTTCGCCTGGGGATGCTCCCTCTAAGATCATTCACCCATAAATGAAGTAAAGAACAGGTAATCATGGTTTGTCCCATGTGCAACCAGGGCGAGGAAAATGAACCACATCTACTTTTTTTTGCCCAGAGTACTATACCTCTCACTGCAAGTGGATCATTCCCATATGTCGTGAACTGGGGGTCTCTCGTTATCAGGTAGCTCTTAAGATTTTAAAGACTGACACATCTTTTAGAATCGTTTTAGCTGTTAGGAAATTTTTAGAGGTAGTCTGGCATAAACGAAGAGCAATTTTAAAAAGTGAAGTGTAATGATCTATGGTCCTCTCTTCTTTTATACACTCAATTACGAACAATTATTTTATCTTCTGCAAGCAGTTTTCAATGTAAGGACTTTATGGTGCTCCTGTTGTAGTCCCTGTATGTATATTTATTGCTGCTCTTATTTTGCACTGATATTGAAGCACGGATCACATTAGTCCTTGAAGCGATTTCATCAAGGGTGTTGTGTCCTACTGTTTAGCGAATGGCTATCGCTGGTATCTCTAGTTGCACTGACTTTGAAGCACTGGACATTTTATATCTTGGTATGACCATTAATGAAGGCTGTTATCCTGTTATCAAGCATCACTGTTAACACTGCGTGTAGGTACATGTTCTTTTATTTCTGAATTTTATCTTTTAAACTGTATTAGTTCATTATTTTATTATTGTGTACCTCACATTGTTATTGACTTTCATTTTGGAATATGATCTTAATATCTAACTGCAGTGCTGCAGAAGGTCCTTATAGCATCAATTGTTCTGTACTACTGCACGCTACAGTTACCAGCCCCCAGTGGCTATTGAATGTTATACAGTAACTCGTTGTATGTTCTGTGTATTTATTATTTTAACTGATGTCGTTTTCATTGGATGTATACTTCGATGGTTGTAACAACCGAATAAAGTAATAATAAATAAATACAGAAACACAACATTGTGCAAATAGGAGTTCTGCCGCTGCCCTGCACAAGCTAATTTTTTTTAAACTCTATGCTTTTATGCCGTGAATTGTCACTATTGAATTTGAATATGTCACAATGGTTTTTAACTCAGCTGCACTTGCCGTTCACTCGCTGCTTCGTAAATGCTATGATTTACTTCCTGGGAAACACCCCCTGGGGCCGTCCAATCATAGAGGGCGGGGGAGGAGTTTAGGCTACGGCCAGCCATTAATGCCGGTCGCTGCGCGGGATTGCAGTGGATGCGCGCAGCGGACGTGCCAAAGGCGCACCAAAGGCAAGCCCGTCTGCACCCATCCGCGGCTGTCCGGGGCCAGGGGCCAGCCACTATGCCCAAATTTTAAATTATTCCCCGTCTGATCTAAAGTCACTGCACTCTAAAAACTATCATCTTAATCCCTCTCTCGACACCACAGTGACCAAGTTAGGGATCATTGAAACTAGGCTCTTCTTCCCTGAACTTGACCATTTCTCTTACACAGCAGGAAATATCCAGAGACAGGATACCCACGGGACACAGGCCTTAACAATCATATACGTAAATACTCGCTCCCTGGCTAAACACAAACTAGATTTATTTAATCTATTGGACTCAACTAAACCAGATATTCTTTTACTAACTGAAACCTGGCTCTCACAGGAGTCTGCCCCCGATATCTTGGCCGCCCTCCCCAACAATTATTATATCCTCCAGGTGAACTGACCTGCTGGGAAAGTTGGTGGAGGGGTCGCTGCCATAATGCGCCACAAATTGAAATTCACCAGACTTACTACAGTAGACATCACTTCGGTGGATAACCTCGTTATTAAACTGGAGTCGGCTCTGGCACCCATAATATGTGTACTGCTATACAGGCCCCCTCAGAACATGCCCCTCTTCCCCCAAATATTAGGGGAACATATGGCTCATTTAATAATCAACCATGCCAAAATGTTGTTGATCGGCGACTTTAACTATTGGGTCAATGATATGACAGGTGGTCCACACTCGGCAGAACTGACCGACTTACTTAGTGGGCTGAATTCCATACAACACATAACATCTCCTACACACATCAAAGGACACATACTTGAACAAATTTGGACATCTAATCTCACAGTGTCCGCACTAACAGTGTCTCCTTGTACTTGGTCAGATCACTTTATTAATAGATTTCGTGATCAACAATAGGACGACAGATAAACCCCTAGTAAAAGGAGGACTCATGGTAAGAAGCTGGAACAACATCGACATTAAAGCCTTCTGCAGCTCACTGGCAAATGCTGCTCCCACCCATAAGCCTTCTGTTGACCTAAGTGAGGAAAACATCACTGTGTGGCTCACAGCAGCTAGTAACGAATAGGCCCCCTGAGGACAATGAAAACAGCCAGGCGTCATGAGGCCCTGCGCTGGTTTTCAGAAGATTTAAAAACTCAACAACTAGCCCTGCGCCAAACTGAAAGGAACTGGAGAGGAATTACTCTCCAGACAAAAAAGAGACTTACCTAGCTCAACTCAAGGAAAACAAAAAATCTATATAATCTACTAAGGCCACTTACTTCTCCTCTAAGATCCTGAGTTCCACCAATAAATCAAAAGAAATATTCACAATTGCCAATGAGCTATCTAATCCTGATAGAGTTACTATAAAATTCACCCCTTCTCAGGCACTCTGCAATTCGTTGAATACCTTTTTTATCGACAAAGTCACCTCGATTAAAGCCAGCATCCATGCTAGCCATGCTCATGAGGCATTACCAACAACATTAAGAAACCCCTGCCTCCTCCATCACTTTCCAGCAATCAGCAGAGATACCCTTTTGGAGCTTCTGTCCAAAGTTAAATCTGGATCCCCTACTGATAGCTGTCCTCCCCACATCTTAAAAGAAGTTTTCAGTGCAAATTCTGAGCCTGCTCTTTTTCTCATGAATGAATCATTAACTCAGGGCTATGTTCCTAAAGCCTTTAAAAAAGCCATCATAGTTTCCCTTTTGAAAAAACCCGGGGCAGATCCCCTAACCCCGATAAACTACCCCCCCATTTCCCTTCTCCCTTTCCTAGCTAAGGTATTGGAATCCTATGTGGCAAACTGCCTTTGCTCATTCATTGAACAGTCTCATTACCTGGACCCCAAACAAGAAGGCTTCCGTCCTGCACACTCAACTGAGACAGTAATATTGACTGTATTGGATGAGCTGCAGAGAGATGCAGACAGGGGCACCCCTCAGGCCTTGGTGTTATTGGACCTGTCAGCAGCCTTTGACACGGTTGACCATGGTATCCTGGTAGATCGTGTCAGGGAAGCAGGTATCCAGGGGTCAGCTCTCAGCTGGATCACGTCCTTTTTGGAGGACTGTTTCCAGTCCGTTCGTCTCTCTCACTTTAGTGCACGTAATATGACGATTACGTGCGGTGTACCCCAGGGCTCTTCATTATCCCTGCACCTGTTTAACTTGTACCTACTTCCTCTTATACTGTCCTTAAGAGAAAGAAATGTGAGCACATTTAATTATGCAGACGACCTGCAAATAATATTTTCCATCGACAATACAGCCGACTCCATATCCGAATTCCAAGCCACCATGCTGCATATCTGTAACTAGATGAACAGCAACCATTTAAAATTGAATCCAGATAAAACCGAGCTGATCCTGATTGGTGGCAACTGCAATCCCTGGAGCCCACACTTCTGGCCAGCTGAGCTGGGCTCTCCCCCTACTCCATCCTCCTCAGCTAAGAGCCTTGGAGTCACAATCAACTGTGACTTATCTATGAAGTCTCAGATTGGAACTGTAGTTTCTACCTGTTTTTTTCAGCTACAGAAAATAAGGAAAATAAGTAGACTCCTCACTAGGGAAGCCCTGGTGCAGGTAGTTCTAGCCCTGGTCACATCCCACATAGATTATGCTAACTCCCTATACTTTGGCCTGCCATTATACCTGATAAAGAGACTGCAACTCGCGCAGAACCAAGCTGCAAGACTGGTTTTCATCAGCCTAGATGGCAACATGCTTCCCCTCTCATGAAGAAGCTGCATTGGCTCCCCGTATTCCAACGCTGCACCTTCAAAATCGGCTGTCTTATTTCCAAATCGTTACATGGCACATGCCCAGAATTCATCTCCAAAATCAATCAGAGATACATACCCACCCGCAATCTGCGATCAGCCCACACAAACTTACTATAAATCAAAGCTGTTAGGTGGCAGCAGATTCCCGGTACTGGCTCCCCGCTTTTGGAATGCCCTGCCCCCTGACATCAGATCCTGTACAGATCTCCTGAGATTCAGGAAACTCCTCAAAACATGGCTGTTTACCTAGACATATGGTTAACCTCAACATGGCTGTTTACCCGGACATCTGATTAGCCATCCAGGACTCTGGTCACTGGAATATACCATAACATTAAAAACTTTTAGGGAATGCAAGTTTAAGTAAAATTGTGAAATATAAATCGGAACCAAATTGCTAACATGACAATGTTTATTGCATTCACTGTTCATCAGTGTTCTTACCACTAAAGTTACAGCAAGTTCTCTCTCATGTAAGAGTTGTTTACATCACTTTCCGTGTGCCTGCTGTAAGCATCCTTTACAACGTATGCGTTCCAACGCATGCCATTACCATGCATTTTTTACTCCGCAAAATCTTTTACAACGCAGGGCTTTACACTGCAAACCATTACAACGCATTCCCCAAAGTAACGCCCCGGTGGAGTTAGAATAGTAAATTGCGTTGTAATGGGGGAATACGTTGTAATGGATTGCGTTGTAAAGCCCTAAGTTGTAAAAGATTTTTGTAGTAAAAAATGCGGGGTAATGGCACGTGTTGTAAAATCGTGCCTGGTAAAGTGTCCTATTCGTGTGCCTGCAGCTCACACCGGAGGTGCTGCGAGGATCAATGAAGGGGAAAGGACGGGAAAAATGGTCGGGTCTTGTGGCTCAGGCTGGCACAATTTAACCGTACATGCATTGGGAAACTACCCATGTATAAGACCCAAACTGTCCCAAGTCTTGGCTGTGTTCACTTTTTAGTTTTTTTACACAAACCACACAATCTTCAGTCCTCCTCACACAGCGTGGTTGTCACACATTGAACGCTAACACCCTGTTAAACTGCAGCCACCGCAAATCAGTTTAGAATGCAGCACTGACTTGAAAGTGGATCCAGTCGCACTCTGCCCCTTTATCCAGCAGGTGTTGATAGAGCGAAATGTTCTTGTGAATTGTAGGGGTGCATCATAATCATTGATAGGCCGCACCCACTTGTTTTCAGACATATATTCGTATATTCAGTTTCAAATTAATGTATGTTTAGTAAAGAATGAATAGTTTGCTTAGACAAAGCGAATCAGCAGTATAATGATGTTAGGATAATGATGTAATGTAATGCTTATTGAATTGTGTGAAGATAATGCATAGGGGAATTAGTTCGTGTGTGTAATGTAATTGCAGTAGTTTAAACGTGCACCATATTAAAGTTGCACATGAAATTCATTGTTTGCATATGAATCGTAATGAAAATGCTTATAGGGAAAAGTAAGATGTGTGATTAAAAGTTATATGTAAAGGCCTGACTATATATATATATGCTTAGGGAAGGCCTGGTATATTCTTATGTTAGCTTATATTGTAGGCCGAGAAAAGTTTCTCTTGGTAAGGCTCTCTGGGCACAAACGGTAGATTTAATTTGCACAGTAGAAGGTTTCTGTTGAAAGTATCTTTTGTTGCAGGTGCAAGGACACATGTCTCGTTAGCAAGACTAACTCTTTGTTTTCGAAAGCTAGAGAGAGGGGAGGCATGGTACGGGAGTGAAATGGAATGTAGGGATGATACTTTCGGCGGAGAAGGTGCCTGGGACTCAAGGTCATCGCAACCGTCCAGGATAAAGTAACCGTTTCGATGGAAAAGCACAAGAAAGAAGACCTGGCCAAGGAGGCGTGCCAAAGGCGTGTACAATTGTATTGTGGTTTTGTATTAGGGATAGTGCCCTGAGGGAGGAGGCCAGAGAAGAGGTAGGGGAGACCTGAGAGAAGGACAGAGCTGAGCTTAGGTACTATGTGATTGCACTTCTTAGGAAGTCTTCACAGCTGACACCTTTTATTTACTCTTGCCAGGGGAAAACCGTTATGCAGGGATGTCAATTAGCGTTAGTGTAGGGACAGCAATTGATTTTAAGCTTATTTAGGCCAATGAAGAGTAACTTAGAAATAGGAGCAATCATAGTCTGGTTGATCCTTCTAGAACTTTCTATTCTCCTTATCCTGAGTCGGATGAGATTTCTGCGTAGATTATTATTTGTATTAGTGCCCATCTATTTCTTTAACCTCGTGTTGAGGTGCTTGCACGTTCAGTTATTTTTGGCGATAATAAATTCTCAAACTTGAATTCGGAGTCAGTGGTCCTTTCAGACAAAATGAATGCTGATATATAACCAGATGAGATTCTCTCCTTTACACTATTCAACAGGTAAAAAGATCTTGGCGACCAGAAGGTTCTTATAGATAATTAGATAAGAATCGGCGTTATCAGTTGGTAGCAGAGTAGGATGGTTACCTTTGATGGTAAGGGGAGATCTAGAGCAAGATAGGAGATTAAGTTGCCCCATAGAGCTCGAGTGACGCAGATCCAGAGGACCGCGGGAGAAGGATGTCGGAGGTCGTGGAAAACTGACGGAGAGTGACGGTGCGGCGGAAGTAGCAGTTCGTAGTAGAGTGAGTATGAAAAGAGTGATGTTTGGTAGATTGCGGTGTTTTATTGTTGTGTGATGTCTTGCGGAGTTGGAACGAAAGTTGTGTGATTGAGAAACGGACCGTGAGGCGCGCGGGACCGGGAGATTTATTGTGGTGTAGAATACACCCAGAGTTGAGAACGTTGACCAGAGTTGTGGGGGTCACGAGACGTCATTGACAGACCCACTGAAGATAGGGAACACATGAGTGAGTGTGTGAATAACCAACGCAGGTCGTAGGTTATTGTGTGCAGAACATCGAGTGAGTGAATCCTATCGAGTGTGCTAAAGGCGATTGTCCGGTCGTTTCGCGGACAGACGATTGCCAGATTGAGGTCAACAAGCTCAAGAGGCTGATCGGTCATTGGTAAGACTGACGGTCAGAGAGGTAATTGTTCGGTAGGACGGACATTATTTCAGAGTATGATTGGGACAGATGCGAGTGAGAACAAGTGAATTAGAAAGGAGGGGAACTGCTGCGAGCGGAGGAAAAGTGACGTCAGACAAGTGCAGCGCTGCGATAGGCCGGTTGGTGTGAGCCGCGCTGGTATTGGTGGATTGAAATCAGGAAGTAAAAGCGGACATTTTGAGTGTAAACAAAAAGTTGATTCATCATGAAATGTTTTAAAGCTTTACGGGAACTTTGTAGAGGTGATAGACATGTGGTTGTTCGGGAAGGAGAGGAAGCTCCTCCCGAGGATACACCAGCACATTATATGGCAAAGAATGTAGGATTGCATACTATAATTTGGCTTGAGAATTGGCATAAAATGACAGAAGCAGAAGGAGAATTGTCGTTCCCTCGATATGGTACTTTCAGGTTAGAGGTGCTGTACCAGCTAAAAAGTGTAATGGCTTCATTACGACCACTACCTAGACCAACACAGTTTGAGGCACTACATGCGTGGATAAGAGCAGCGTATGATAGGAAGAAGGACAGATGTCAAGAAAGGGTGAAGAAATCGGTCAGGGCATTTCAAGATGCAAGGTGGGATGCATTGGAGAAAAGGTGGAGAGTGGAAACGATCGAAGGAGATAAGTTATACCCATTGTTAGTACAAAATGGGAAAATAATAAGAATCGATGAGGACGACAGTGATCTAGATGACAGCTTGTTGGATAGGATGTTGGCAGAGAGGCCACCACCATTTAATCCAGATTCAGAAGAGGGAAAGACGACCCCAGCAGTGGCAATAGTTGATGAGAGCCAGAACCAGACTAGCATGAGAGTGGTGGGAAGGATTTCCACAGGAACGGAGGGGGCAACAGCGTCTATGATAACACAGCCTCCTGCGGGGAACACAAGATTACCGGACTCCTTGACAGTACCGGTTACCATTGGCCCTATAGTACCGGTATACGACCCAGACCGAGTGAGAGAAGGGAGTTCCGTACCGATGAGAAGGGAGGAAGGAAACAGTGAGAGTGGGAATGGGTTTGGAGTGAGGGTGGTTCATTTCCCAAGACCAATGGAGACAAGTACGCCGTTACCGGCTACTGCGGACTCTTCCTTCAGGAGAGAAGAGGAGAGACCAGAAAGACCGAGGTCTTTGCGGGAATCTAAGTCAGCTTTGAGGGAGTGGACACCAACAGTAACGAGGCAAGAGGATAGGATGCAAGGAGATAGGGCACAGAACGTCTCGGAAGACAGACCAAGTTCCAGGAATATGATGGAAGGGAATAGGTCACAAGGACAGAATAGTGACTGTAATGAGCGAGATGGCTCGGGTTGTCGAGAAGTACTGAGGAGTGCAGTACAGGCAAGGTTGCTAGACGTAGTGAGGTTGAAAGCAGAGGTAGACGAAATGATCAGTGGGGGTCTGCCTTTGGAAAGGATAGAAATTTATGGATCAGATGAGCTGCTGTTTGTAGCAAAAGATGTGACTCGAAAAGCTAGAATGGCACATGATAGATTGAAGGAATTGGCCAAAAGATATGAAGTGGACCTGAACAAAACTAAAGCGTTACAGGGACCACATAGATTACAGTACAGTGATCAGGAGCTGGAGGAGAAAAGAATAACAGGATTAAGAACACACACCAGAGACCTGATTATAGGAATGAGAATATGGATTTTGTTGGACAAATGGGAAGAAAGGTGGTCCAAAAAGAAACCAGTAAAGAGAGCAGAAGGGGAAACGCCGCCGCCAGGAGGGGGCGACGGGTGTTGGAAATTTTCCTTTACGGGAAGTACAGAATGGAGGGTACGTGCATGTGCCGTGGAATAGAGGTGATTTGGCTGCATTTACAAATGATTTTCCTCGGCTGAGGGAAAACCGGTGGAGTGGTACAAACAGGTTGAGCGGTTTGTGAAAATTTCAAAAGTATTGTGGATTGATTTGAACACTTTGTTTGACATAGTGGTACCGGGAGATTTGTGGACAGGTTGTAAAGTCGCTATTGAGTGGCCGACTTCGGAACCGGATAGAGAGGCGGTTACAAACGGTCCATCACCACTAGTCATGAAAAAGTATGAGCAGGTGATTACATGGTTGAAGTTGAAGATTTCACCTCAGGATATAGATTGGGTTAAGATAGATCGGACTGTACAGGAACCCAAGGAAACGGTGCATGAATATTATGAAAGACTTTTGCAAGCTTTTAAACAGTATAGTGGGTTGGATATCTTGGACCCCAAGGATATGGGACAGTTTGTCTCAAAGTTTGTATTGGGTCTGAGAGTGGAAATCAGCCTCATGATACAGCACCATTTGATCTGCTGGCAGAACAAGACACTAGATGAAATTTTGCGGTATGCGAGATACTGTAGTGATGAGGTGGAATCGAAACATCGAAAGCTAAAAGACAAATTGATGCTTGTCCAGATGCAGACAGCACAGAGTCAGCCTAGTGGAGGGACCTTAGGAAGAAAGCAAGGAAATTTCCAGGGAACCCAGAATGGGCAGGTACAGGGAAAGGGAAAACCAGTAGACCCCAAGACAGGAGTGGACGTGGCCACATTGAAGAAGACCACTGCGTGTCATCTTTGTCGCCAGGTCGGACATTGGAAACGCGAGTGTCCTTTGAACCCAGCTAATCAGTTGCAGGAAGAGGAAGAGGGGTTCAGGCACCCGCGCAAGAGGTAGTTAACACAATAACGAGGCCTAGAACGATGAAAGGGGGTTTACAATTCTCACGCCCAGGTTCCCCAAGCTCCAAGGATTTCACAAGGAACACGAACGTACCAACAGATGCCCCTGTTCGAAGGTTACGATGAGGATAGCTTAGACCCTTTATCCTGACGGTGCCTGAGGGGGAGGAAGACTGCACACTTGGAGCGGTCTTGGAGGTAGACCAGAGAGGACCTTTTGTGGAGGCAGAGATTGAGGGCAATCCTGCAACACTTTTGGTTGATACTGGTGCTACCCGGTTTACTGTAAGATCAGCAGTAGTCCCTAACCTACCCCTCTCGGGACAATCAATCCAGGTTGTTGGAGTAGCGAACAAGAAAATAAGCAGCCCATTGACAGAACCGATCTTAGTAAAGATAGGTACTTTCCAAACTAGACATCAGTTTGTAGTGTGTGATACGAGTCCAGTTTGTCTTTTGGGAAGAGATCTGTTGTGCAAGTTGAACTGCACGATTTATTGTACGCCCAATGGAGTAGAGGTCCAGACGAGAGATGATGATGCTGACTTTAAGATTACCAATCAGCATTTATGTATAGATCTGTACCCAATGGTGACTGTGGAAGAACTTCCACATGATCTGAGAGACGCAGTGTCGCCTGTGGTGTGGGATTTCGCAGGCGATGAAATAGGTTTAATCAGAGGGGTTGAACCAGTGCGGATAGAGGTGAAACAGAATGTTGATTTCCCCAGGACACCTCAATACAACCTGTCGCCAGAAACGATTGCAGGGATAAGACCTGTGATCAAGACCTTTATTGAGAAAGGCATTCTGAAAGAGATTAGAGGTAGCCCCTGTAATTCACCCATTATGGGACTACAGAAACCGAGCGGGAAGTACAGGATCGTGCAAGACCTGCGAAAGGTCAACACAATAGTTGTCCCTTGTTGTCCAGTGGTACCGAATCCTTCAGTAATACTGTTCCAGATCCCATGTGAAGCCGAGTGGTTTACGGTTATCGATTTGTGTCAAGCCTTCTTTTCGATACCGCTCCACGAGGAAAGCCAATTTCTTTTTGCGTTCAGGCTAGAAAATCGCGTGTTAACATGGTGTCGTATCCCTCAAGGGTATACGGAAAGTCCATCTATCTTCAACCAGATCCTGAAGAAGAACCTTGAGAGTCTCGTGTTGCCGCAGAACTCAGTTCTCGTGCAGTACATAGATGACTTGCTCATTGCCTCAGAAACAGAAGATGCTTGCAGAATTGACACAGTAGCCTTGTTGAACCACTTAGCAGAGAACGGACATAAAGTGTCCCCGAACAAGCTGCAGTACTGTCTGAATGAGGTACAGTACTTGGGACACAGATTGGAGAAAGGCAAGAGGAAGGTGTCACCAGATCGAATAGAGGCAATAATGAGCATGGCAGTACCAACGACACAGAGAGAAGTTAGGATGTTTCTGGGAATGGTTGGCTATTGTCGACAGTGGATTCCTAGTTTCTCCTTGAGAGCAAAGCCTCTGCAGAGGCTTACGCACAAGGATGTGAGTGATCCGGTACCATGGGACGAGGAGTGCTTGATATCATTCCTGAAACTGAGAGAGGATTTGTGCAGGGCTCCGGCACTGGGAATGCCTGATTACAACAAGGCCTTTTCATTGTTTTGTTATGAGAGGGAAGGATGTGCATTAGCAGTGTTAGCTCAGAACCATGGAGGTGTCCGTAGACCAGTTGCCTATTTTTCAGCTACTTTAGATCCAGTAGCTTCTGCGTTGCCCGGATGTCTAAGATCCGTTGCTGCAACAGGTGTCAGCATTGAAAGATGTGAAAGCATTGTAATGGGACATCCATTGACTGTACATGTGCCACATTCGGTTGAGTTATTGATGACCAGGACCAAGACCCAGCACCTAACGAACAATAGGTTAACGAGGTATGAGCAAGTCATACTTGCCGCAGAGAATGTGACTCTGAAAAGGTGCTCCGTCTTGAACCCTGCGACATTAATGCCTATACCGAACACAGATGATGAAGATTGTGAGGACCATGATTGTCTCGATGTGACCGAGTTGTGCACCAAACCGAGACCTGACATTGTCGATGAACCACTGACTGACCCAGATGAAATTTTCTTTGTCGATGGTTCATGCTTAAGAGACAGTGTGGGGCAATTGAAAGCAGCATTTGCTGTATGTACCATTTCAGGAGTGGTCGAGGCTGCTTGCCTAGAAGGAGTACGCTCCGCGCAGGTAGCTGAAATCATTGCCTTGACCCGTGCCTGTTTGGCCGCTGATCGAATTCGAATCACGATTTACACAGACAGCCAATATGGCTTTGGCGTGGTGCATGACTTCGGGCAGTTATGGTCTCAGAGGGGATTCTTGACATCATCTGGCTCACCCATTCGTAATGGAGAATATGTAAGACAATTGTTAGATGCATTACAGCATCCGAAAGAAATTGCTGTGGTAAAATGCTCAGCCCATGGGAAAGGGGAGGACTTTGTATCATTGGGTAACAATTATGCGGATGAGGTTGCCCGCTTCTGTGCAGAACAAGGATGCATATTCACGGAAAGGGAGATAGGGGAGAGCCAAGAAGGAACCGATCTCAGCATAATGTTGGCCATGGCAGACACTTGGGAAGAGCTTAAGAGATTGCAGGATGACGTTTCAGTCCAGGAGAGAGAGGGATGGATCAAAGCTGGGTGTGAGAAAGGAGATGTGGATGTATGGGTATCAAACGATGGGAGAGCCGTGTTGCCTGAGGAATTGCTGAGTCCGATGGCAAGACTGATACATGGACAGGCACACCTTGGTAGAGACGCAATGGTGAGAGTGTTTAGACAGACGTGGTATAACCCACGGTTCCGAGCAATGGCTGAGATGGTATGCCAGAGGTGTGTTACGTGTCAACAGATGAATGCTGGAAAGAAAACTGTAGTTACATTGAGTCACATTGGAAGGTCGGGAGGGCCCTTCAATAGAATACAGTTGGATTTCGTGGAGATGCCCAAGTGCAATGGGTTGAGGTACATTTTAGTGCTGGTATGTGTATTCTCACGGTGGGTAGAGGCTTACCCCACACGCAGGTGTGACACGCTCACAGTGGCTAAGTTACTGTTGAGGGAGCTTATCCCTAGATTCGGGATCCCGACCTCTTTGGAATCAGATAGAGGAGGGCACTTCCATAGCGAAATCATGAAGTTGCTTTGTGCTGCATTGAACATAGACCAGAGACTTCATTGTAGTTACAGACCAGAGGCTTCTGGGATGGTGGAACAAGTTAATGGAACTTTGAAGGCCCGGATGGCAAAAATGTGTTCTTCGACATCCCTGAAATGGCCCGATGCCTTGCCACTCGTGCTAATGAGCATGCGAAGTGTCCCAGACAGAAAGACCGGGTTGTCCCCCATGAAATACTAATGGGGAGGGCAATGAGACTGCCAGCAGTACCAGCTACAGCCTTGATAAACATCACTGATGATTTGATTCTTGATTATTGTAAAGGACTCTCTGATGTGGTCCGTTCTGTATCCCAGCAGGTGCAAGCAGCAGTGGTCCCAGCCTCGAGTGATCTATGCCACGACTTGTGTCCCGGTGACTGGGTACTCGTCCGAAAGCACGTGAGGAAGAGTTGCTTGGATGCCCGCTGGCGTGGCCCGTATCAGGTGATACTTATCACGAACACAGCAGTGAAGTGTGGAGGATTGCCGAACTGGGTGCATGCTTCCCATACCCGCAGAGTTTCAGCACCCTTGGAAGAAACAGCTCCTCTCGTAAATGAAAATCCAGCTGATGTGGCAAGGCCACATGGGAGGACAAGTCAAGCTGTAAGGGTTGCTGACACAGCTGGTGGTGCACTAGAGCAAGCTGAAGGGGGTTTCCACAGTTCGAACCCTGACTCAGACACCGAAGACAGAAACTGTGCAGTGGGCGGAGAAGAGTCAGATTCAGCAGAAAGAGGAAGTAGTGCACTGGGTATAGAAGGGGAAGGCAGACTAACGATCAGAAGTGCAGAAGGTTGGCCTGAGAGACAGAGGCGACTGAACCTGAGGTTAGCACCTGAAAGAGACCTTGCTCCAGTGTCTGAAGTATCTGAAACAGAAGCAAGTGACGAAGACCAAGCACAAGACAGTCGGCGAAGGTCAAAGAGAACAAGAGTGCCTTGTCGCAGATACTCTACCCCTGAGTGGACTTACACTGTGTTTGATGCAGGGGGTGGTGAGTACGGGAAGACTGAGGTCAGTGCAAGTGGTCAGTCGGAGCCCGAATGTGGTGGTGAAGGTGGTGCTGCGGATGCCAGGGCTCGAGATAGAAGGAACACTGACACTCACGGTTCCGAATCCCCCGCTTCTGAGTGAAGTCCGAAACTTGCTTTTGCATCGACTCGAATTTCCGCCTTTGGAGTTGAGCCGTTTTCACATGAAATGCTGATTTTGCGTCTTGAACTTTTGTATCACGTTCTGGTCTTGCTCAATGAGGATCTCATTGTGGATCAGTTATGAACTGTAAATAAAAGTCTAAAAGAAGAAGATAACCTAGGTCCGAGTGGAAGAAGAATAAATTTAGGGACTTTCCACAGAAGAGGAACGAAAACTAGGGAAGTCTTTTTCTGGACTGTGTAAATAAGTTGTGATCGGAGAGGGAAAGTCCGGAGATTTCATGGTTGCTCGAGCTGGTTAAGCAAGTCACTAATAAAGGACAGAGACTTTTTCAGAGTTCTTTGCGATAACCAAGACTTTTTGAGAACTTTCGAAACCATGGAGCCGGGAGATCCCAATCGTAGATCAAAGTGGATTGTAGGCATCCTTATAAGTAGTGTAATAATTTCTATAATCATAGTAGTTATAGTCTCATACACTGGTTCGCATGAGCAAGAAGTAGAGGAGGTGACAGGGACACCTACACCTATCACACCTAGTCAGAAGGGGGTAGACAGAGCAGCTGATAGAGCCTTGCTATTAGAAGAAAGTCGTAGATTACATGTAGATTTATCTAAAGGGGATTTTAAGTTGAATGCATATGCTAAGTTGTTGTATGAGTATGTGGACGTGATGGATGCGAAATATTGTTATGTGTGTATGCAGTTGCCTACTTCGGTGGATGAGGGTATTAGGTATCACCATCTTCCACTGACTTATGGTATTTCATGTAGTCTTTTGCTTAGTTTGTTTTATGAGAGAGATCAGTTCGAGTATTTCTTTTCCAATTTCGACGCAGTGCTTCCTGAAGTCCCAGCTTACAAGCATTTGAATAAGTATGACTATTATAAGACCGAGGACAGATTGAGGAAGTACTTCATACCGAGTTTGGAATTGGATACAGCATTTGCACACAGACACAACCTGACTTGTTTGATGTCGGATGTAGAGAGAAAGTTCGTAGATCAAGTTGAAGATAGGTATAGAAAGCTGACTGAATCCCGAGATTTAGGGCATCACAGGACAGATTGGACAGAGGAAGAACGGTTGCATAAGACCAGGGAAGCTATGGTCCTATAGCGTTAGATAAGGAGCAGAGGGGTAAGTTGTGTATAAGGCGTTATCAGACTTACTACGAAAAGGTTCCAGTGGGACAAAGTACTTGTGATCACGTTTTCACCATGGCAGATGTGGCAAAAGATTTTCTCCAAGGTCCTGTACAAGTGATACCAACGGTGTATTATGTATGTGGGAAGAATGCTTATGTGAGGTTGCCTGCAAATTGGTATGGAACATGTTATTTGTCAATAATATTTCCAAAGATTTACCATACAGAGGATTTAAATCTTCTAGAAGGTGGAGAGCATTCAAGAACGAAAAGAGCTGCAAGTGCAGGGATCGTTGTGGGGGATATCTTTGGAGCTATGATACCTAGTCTGGGAGTAGTCTTGAATGATGTGAAGATTCGGAGGTTAGCGACTGTGGTGGATGAATTTTCGATGAACACAGCCAAGTCGTTGGTGTTGGTGGAAGGAGAGATGTTGTCAATAAGGGGAATGGTTTTGCAGAATCGCCTTGCTTTGGATGTCCTATTGGCAAAAGAGGGCGGAGTCTGTAAAATGTTGAAGGTTCAAGAGTGCTGCACTTATATACCAGACCGTAGCAAGGATCTGGAGAAATATATAAGTAACATCACTATGATCCACACAAAGATAGCGGATTTGACCGAAGAAGGGGCCTGGGAAAAGGTCGGAAAGGGTTTTGGTCAAGTGGGAGGTTGGTTTGCGAACCTAGGAAAGGGTTTCCTTGGGTACTTCCTGAGACCACTCCTTATTTTGGTGGTTTGTGTGGCTGGCTTGTGGATTATGATCAAGGCCTACAAGTGGTATCGAGCAGGTCGAGTCAAGAGAGCTTTGAGGGAAAATGACATGAGATTGGCAAGACTGCAGGACAATCAGTATCAAAGGCTCAAGAGCATGGAGAAATTTAGATCAGGGAAGATGGCAACAAGTTCTGTTTAGGTCGGTTCTTTCTCCAAGGGAGTAGAGTGAAATGTGATGACAGGAGTCATCAAAGGGGGGAACTGATAGAGCGAAATGTTCTTGTGAATTGTAGGGGTGCATCATAATCATTGATAGGCCGCACCCACTTGTTTTCAGACATATATTCGTATATTCAGTTTCATATTAATGTATGTTTAGTAAAGAATGAATAGTTTGCTGAGACAAAGCGAATCAGCAGTATAATGATGTTAGGATAATGATGTAATGTAATGCTTATTGAATTGTGTGAAGATAATGCATAGGGGAATTAGTTCGTGTGTGTAATGTAATTGCAGTAGTTTAAACGTGCACCATATTAAAGTTGCACATGAAATTCATTGTTTGCATATGAATCGTAATGAAAATGCTTATAGGGAAAAGTAAGATGTGTGATTAAAAGTTATATGTAAAGGCCTGACTATATATATATATGCTTAGGGAAGGCCTGGTATATTCTTATGTTAGCTTATATTGTAGGCCGAGAAAAGTTTCTCTTGGTAAGGCTCTCTGGGCACAAACGGTAGATTTAATTTGCACAGTAGAAGGTTTCTGTTGAAAGTATCTTTTGTTGCAGGTGCAAGGACACATGTCTCGTTAGCAAGACTAACTCTTTGTTTTCGAAAGCTAGAGAGAGGGGAGGCATGGTACGGGGAGTGAAATGGAATGTAGGGATGATACTTTCGGCGGAGAAGGTGCCTGGGACTCAAGGTCATCGCAACCGTCCAGGATGAAGTAACCGTTTCGATGGAAAAGCACAAGAAAGAAGACCTGGCCAAGGAGGCGTGCCAAAGGCGTGTACAATTGTATTGTGGTTTTGTATTAGGGATAGTGCCCTGAGGGAGGAGGCCAGAGAAGAGGTAGGGGAGACCTGAGAGAAGGACAGAGCTGAGCTTAGGTACTATGTGATTGCACTTCTTAGGAAGTCTTCACAGCTGACACCTTTATTTACTCTTGCCAGGGGAAAACCGTTATGCAGGGATGTCAATTAGCGTTAGTGTAGGGACAGCAATTGATTTTAAGCTTATTTAGGCCAATGAAAAGTAACTTAGAAATAGGAGCAATCATAGTCTGGTTGATCCTTCTAGAACTTTCTATTCTCCTTATCCTGAGTCGGATGAGATTTCTGCGTAGATTATTATTTGTATTAGTGCCCATCTATTTCTTTAACCTCGTGTTGAGGTGCTTGCACGTTCAGTTATTTTTGGCGATAATAAATTCTCAAACTTGAATTCGGAGTCAGTGGTCCTTTCAGACAAAATGAATGCTGATATATAACCAGATGAGATTCTCTCCTTTACACTATTCAACAGGTAAAAAGATCTTGGCGACCAGAAGGTTCTTATAGATAATTAGATAAGAATCGGCGTTATCAGTGTCTCTCTCCTTCCTCCTGGCATTAGGACCTTCGCTGCCTGGCCTCACTGTACTACAGTGAAAGGTTCAAGGTTTGGAGCGGTGCAGCCACATTTTGGCCCTGTGTCCAGGGCCTGGGAATGTGCGGAGAGCTGCCACCTTCCGGGGATACTGCTGTGTGCGCACCTGCGCAGGCTAACCACACCCCACTCTGTGACGACTAGGAAAAGGATGAGGTGGTGGGGCAGCCTTACAAATAATTAACAAGCAGCGCCGGGAAGTATGGGCTGATGCTGTACACGCCCATGGCCGCTTCAAAATTGCATGCTGCTTCTCGTCATTAGTGGGCGGTCTCTGAGGACACCCAAGTATGAAAGACGAGGGCTGGCACCATGTCAGCCCATACACTACCAGTGGCGACTGGTATCTATGGGGGGGAGCGCCCGCCACTGCCGTCTTAACGCATGGGCACGCTGGCAGGTGCCCGGGGGCCTCACAAGCCTGTGGGCCCCATGCACACCAGAATTTAACACTAATTTTCCGTTAAACATTTATTTTTATTCCTGTTGTGTAGGCAGGGCCCAGTGCACTGCTTTGTCCGGGGACTTATAATGCTGTTAAGATGGCCCTGGCATGCGCACTGAAATATTTAAAAAAATTAAACTTACCTGAACCGACGTCCTCCGCTCCGAACCTATTCTGAGGAACTGGAAGCTGCAGTGCTGGCACCAATCCTGGTGCTGCTCTCATGCTGTGAGAGAAGCTCTCTGATTGGAAGTATCAGCCACCCTCGGCGCTCCCCAGCATGCTGGAGGCCTGCACTTACTCTAACCCAGCTGTCTTAAGACAACTGGGTTAGAGGTTTCAAATTGTACATTTCTGGCTGGCCGTAGCAAGACGGTAGGCCAAAAAGACATGCGCACTTTGAAAAGTGCATAGCCAGCCCATTGTCCTCCCTGCTGCAGTCACTCAGCAGCGGCCCCTCCCAGTCCTGACTCTCTGTTCAGGACTGGAGGATGAAAAATAAAATGGTAATGAATTACCATTTTATTTTTCATCTTTGGGAGTAATTTAAGTGGGGTGACGCTCCTCCGCTCCAACGGAGGAGTTCCCTTGTATTTAGATAGCACACTCTGCAAACTACAGGGCCAATTTAGAGTTTGATGAGCAGCCCTGCCATTCCCCGGGCTGGCAGAGGTCATTACCTCCACCTTCCTGGCATACTCCTGCCCACCATATTTAGAGATGACCAAAGGGCCAGCAGTGATCTCTGTGCAATCACAGTGAACACCATCACGTCGGTACCTCCTAAGGCACTTCAAGTTTCGTGTGTGGTTGCTGCCCGTTAGGCAGTTGCACAACAAACTTCTTTGTTTGTCAAAAACAAACTCCGAAAATCAAAAATGCTAATGACCCCATGCCCTTGGAGTTTTCTTGTAGTACGTGAATAGTAATGAGGGATACCTTCCACATCAAAAGTGATAGTTGTCCCACCCTGGAAGTAACTTTACTTCGTTACCAGGACTTCTGGGTCCATGGGGGCACTCCCCAGCAGTGACATCACTTCCAGGGGAGGGGGTTGCGGGTAGGTGGGTCATGTGACCATATTTGGTCACATGTGTTGTGACATCACCCTGGTCATGTGCTAGTCACATGCTCATGGTTCTACCACGTGGTTAGAATGCTGTCATAACAGGAACGTGGCCCATTGCCCTGCGTCCAAGGCTTTTCACAAGCAAAATTGCAACACTCTTGGGGTTCACAGTATGTGAGTCTCTAACAAAGCAAGCCCAGGCATTTTCAGACAGCCACAGTCATGAATCCTTGATGAGCCAGATGGAGGGCTCCTCAACGAGAGGCTCGGGAAATACACAGACGGAACCCCCAGCCCCGCTGTCTCCCTAAGCCATCTGTCTTATCTTGGACTGTGTATATTTGACTTAAAAAGGTCTTTTGTTAGAAACATCTAGACAAATTCATAATTGAATCAAGACTGCTATGAAATGGAACCCAAATGCAGATGGCTGCTACTCACCCTACCCAAAGTTGGCCCATCGCATAATTAGCAACCTCTACTAAGTATAAAATGCTGTCCCAAGGCCACACACACAATCCGAAGCAGATATCTGCTATGAAATAGAACCCAAACGCAGACGCAGATGGCTGCTCCCCCTCCCCAAGATGGGCCATTGAATAATTAGCAAGCTCTATTAAGCATAAAATGCTGCCCCAAAGCCACACACACAATCAGAAGCAGCCGCAAAATGCTTATTTTAAGTCTGTGGACAGAGGGGCCTGAGCAACATGGAGAAAAGCTTCCAGCAGAAATTCGAGGAGCAACTGGGCAATACAGGACAACTTCTGTTGCAGGTAAAAACAATGATAGCTTATATCATTTAAAATATTTTTTTCCATTCAATGTGTTACATAGAGAAGCCCAGTTTATGCTTTTCATGGTCTGAAAATGTCTGCTTTTATTTATGGTTTGAAAAAAAAAACGTGTCAGCTTGTAGTTGGTAGTTGTAAAAATGCAAAAGTGTTACAGTGTACCCCAAAGCCATTCGACGCAACATTCAGACTAAAAGCTAATGTGTGCATCTCCTCTGCTTACAGAGATATATTTCCAATATGTGGAGAGGGTCTGTACTAGTCTTATGTAAAACTATACATGTCGACAAAGCAGCCCCTGGTAATATCCTGTAATTAATTATTAAAATGTGTGTGTAAAATAGGGGTGTCAGAGGGACAACTATTTCTTTTAACTGCGAGGGCTCAAGGACCACTGTTGCAGTTAAGGAAATGTAGCTGAAGCATGTTGTTTGTTTTATTGTGTTGCATTTGCTTAGGAGGCTGCAGGCGATGTGGGAATCTGCGTTCACAAAATGTATAAAATGAAATCTGTTGTTTAAACCACGGTTTGCCAGGGGTTAAAGGTCAGCAGCAGGCTTTGAACTGGGCTGCAATTCAGGCTGCGACAGGCCCTGAGGCGTTGGTTGTGACAAAGGCATCAGCGCAGCGGTGAACAGGATAGGAACACGAGGCTAAAGGGTGGGGGTTGAGGATGGTCTGACTCTCTAGGCATGGCTGCGATAGTTCCAAGGTTTGGAGCCAATGTAGTTGAGAAACAGCAACCTGTACGTACCATCCCCAAACAGCTACAACTATAAGGATTTCTAAAATGAAAGGACTGTGCTTTTTTATTTTTTGCGCAGAAGACTCTAGTTCTTGAATATTTACTTGTAAATGTTTAATGATCTGTGTAATAGCACAAATTGTTCTGAGGTAAAATGTGTGTTGATTTTGAATATTCCTATTTATCAAAAGAGGGGTACTCTAGGAGCTATTCAAAAGGTCCGGTGACCCGTGCTCCCGAAGTTAAACTTATACCAAAAGGGAGTCACCGTTCCTAAGTAGAGAGAGAAAGAAGGTAAGTAATAGGTACTCTTGTCGTGTGCTACTCTGATTGTGGGGGGCAGTGTGTCCTCATCTTGATGCCCTCACAAACCACGAAGGATGTCATGCTTCATCATTGGGCTTTTGCTCCTCGTCGGGCCGGCGCTGCAATGCCCTACGGGTCCCCGAAGGGTCTCTTTCGGAGATCTTTGATGAAGCCGTATGGGTGCATGGGTGTAAGTGGCAGTGAAGTCCTAGAAGGTGTATTAAAAAATTGCTGGAGGGAGAGTGATTAATTTTTATTAAGGTGATTCCTCTGTCATTATTAAAACAAAGTGTATGGTGCTGTTTTAAGGGGTATTATGTCCCTTGGTAGCTGAGTAACTACATGTCCCTAGTGGGCATATGTTCTGGTCAACATGTTTTGCACTTTAGTGGTCTCAGGGGGAGCACCATACACTTTGTTTTAATAATGACAGAGGGATCACCTTAATAAAAATTAATCACTCTCCCTCCAGCCATTTTTTAATACACCTTCTAGGACTTCACTGCCACTTACACCCACGCACCCATACAGCTTCATCAAAAGATCTCCGAAAAAGAGACCCTTCGGGGGACCCGTAGGGAATTGCAGCGCCGGCCCGACGAGGAGCAAAAGCCCAATGATGAAGCATGACATCCTTCGGGGTGTGTGAGGGCATCAAGATGAGGACACACTGCCCCCCACAATCAGAGTAGCAGACGACGAGAGTACCTATTACTTCCCTTCTTCTCTCTCTACTTAGGAACGGTGACTCCCTTTGGTATAAATTTGATTCTGAATATGCATTGTGCAATTCTGTTAGGGGTTTAAATATCTAACGCTCTTGAATATTGACTTGTAATTGTTCAATGTTCTGTGTAATAGAACAAATTGTTCGGAGGTAAAATGTGTGTTGATTTTGAATATGCTTTCTGCAATTCTGTAAGGGGGTTTAAAGATCTAAAGCAGCCATGGACTTAGACGTCTGAACTGTTTAGTGGAGTTTTAAAGCCCCATCATTAATTAGCCTTGGGGCTACACAGTTTGCTAAGAATGCCAGTTCCAGCAACTTTAAAAGATATATAAAAGTGAGAGCGAGAGAGAGTGAGAGAGTGTGTGTGGGTAAAGCATGGCTGTCAGATGGACCTCTATTTCTTTTTTAACTGAGACATCTCAAGGCCCCTGTTATGACTTGTTTTTTAAAAGAAAAGGTTTTGCGCACAGTCGCTGGACCATGTCATTTTTTTAATTGTGTTTCTTTGCTTATGAGGATCCAGGCCCCCTGGAAATCGGCATTTACAAAAATGTACAAATAAAATCTTTTGTTTAAACCAAGGGTTTGCCAGGGCTTAAGGGTCAGCACCAGGCTTTGGAACGTGTCTTCAAAGCCCTGTGCAACAGGTCGGAAAGGAGGAGCTCTGGGGGGGAGAAAGGATTCAGTGCATGGCAGAGAGGAGGGGGGAGCAGGTTCTGTAGTCAGAGTTGAGCTAGTTCCAAGGGTTGGACGAATGTGGTTTAGAAACAGAGCCATGTATACACCATCCCCAATATAGGCAACTGTAAGGATTTTTTTTTTTTTAAATGAAAAGGTTGTGCTGGTTTATTTTTTGCGCAGAATACTCTAGCTCTTTAATTTTTACTTTTAAATGTTTCATGGTCGGTGAAATACCACAAATTGTCTGAGGTAAAATGTGTATATTCGTACTTTGCTAAACCGTGATATGGTTATTTTGAATAGGCTTTGGCATAATTCTGAAAGAGGGTTAAATATCTAGTGCAGCCCCCAGGGCTTAGTCACAAGAACTGTTTGGCACCGTTTCAAAGCCCCTGCTTTAATTAGCCCTGCTGGCCATGCAGCTTTTTAAGAATGCCTGCTCCAACAACAGTAAATTATTTTATTATATTGTGAGCAACACTTTTTTTGTTTCTTTTTTTTTTTTAAATGGCTCAATTAACTATGATGTGTGCAGTTTGTTAGAGCAGTGTTAAAGCAAGTCTGTCTGTTCTGCATACAGGATCTCCCAGAATTAACATGGAACCACGAGGAAACGGTTGCCTTTCTGCAAGTTACAGCTATTTAGAGCACTATTGTTCTGAGACCATTGCTAACCTTATTGCGTCAACATTGCAGACTTTTTTAAAATGTTTTTTTAAATGTATTCTTCTGTGTGTGTGTGTGTGTGTGTTTTACAGGTTATGAGTCAGAAGTACAGATCACTGTTAAAAAGCTAAAACATATCTTAGAGTCTAAAGACACATTGGACAGCATCCAGCATAATGCTGCTATTACAGGTGAATAAAGGGATGGCCTTGTGGTATAAAGGATGTGTAATGATTAGCCTGTATAGTCCAAAACCCTCAAAGATTCCATTATGCCCTCAGAGAGTGTGCTAAATCAGTGTAGTATATTGAAAATGTAACAGTGATTATTTTTCCTCACAGTTACACTGCAAGCACACAATTATGCCAGACCTCAGCAAAAGGTGGACCCCTGAGCAAAAGTGGTGGCCAGAGCCACAACGAGTCCTGGAAGGGTCACAACCTCGTTTCAAAAAAGGAAGTCTTCGGGCCTATAGACAAACCACCCACAAGGAAAGGGGTTCCACAAAGGGGCAAAGTAGGTGTGTTTTACAAAATGTAGTGCCAAAAAAACACTAATATATTTTTGTTTGAAGCATTGTGATCCTCCAGCATCTAGTAAGGGTTATAAAAAATGTAAAGCAATAGTTAGACAGGTGGTTACAATCATAAAGATGTAAAGAGTCGTTCAGGCTTTTTTTTTATACTAATGTGTATTTTTTTTTGCTTCCATCGTAGAGCCAAAACAAAAGACCGGTGCCGGAGTACCATGAAAGGTTAAGCATACATCGACGACGCTAAAGGACATCACACAGATCTATCAAAACAACCCTACACCAGCAACCAGTGAGAGATGCCCCGTGCGTCATAACAAACCATGCACGGACTCTGCAAACGCAGGCCTTAAAAACATTTGTTACTCTAACCCCTAAACTGCTTTACCAGCGAAACCCACAACTAGTACAGCAAACACGCATACAGGAAAGCCATTTTTGGCTAGGGGTATAGACCTCAAAGGGTGCCGCTTCCAGTTGCAGATACACAACAGCCATGGTCACTTAAAAACCAGAAAGTAGATGTCACACTAAACAAACCACAATCGAGTCGCCTTTCCTTAAATAATAAGAAACCCACTGTCCCGGACCTACAAATCGTTCCTTAGATCTATCCTTAAAAAACACCATTACAGTGAAGCCCTGTCCCCATAATCTTCATTTAGGTAAATGTTCACCATCTGAGAGGGTGAGTGTCGATGTGCTCCTCAGAGGATCCCCAAAAGCGACTATAAATATATCAGATAGCATTTGAGACGATGGGCTTGAAAATGACCATTCAAAAGCGGACACACCGATAAAAATCGTATGTACTCTATTTAACGAAGGGCTTGAAAACGATCATCCAGACCAGGACCCGTATTCTGCATGTATAGGGCTTCTCAGGGAGCTATCCAGTGAGTCACAACTGCATATAAAAATCTCATAAACCCTAGCTGATGAAGGGCATGAAAATGATCTTTCCCAAGAGGACGCATCTTATGTAGGTACAGGGTTTCTCAAGGGCCTGACAGGGGTGCCATCGAGTTCTGAAACACCAGCTGGCGCTGCAGCCGCTCGCAGTGTTCCTTCTAATGTAGACTACAAGAGCCAGCAGCCAGACCCAGCGCTTCCTACACCTCAGCTACGCAGAGCTATTATGACCAACATTTAAATTCATGATATCCTATGTCACCAGATAAACCCGCAGGCGCGAACGAGCTCACCAGCCCCGCGTCAAGTGTAAAACCTCCAACACCTACCTCAACATACCCCAACAGCAGCACAGGATGGAGGGGATGTCATAATCAGATCTTTGAAATAGAGTATAGTGGCGAGTCATCCTCAGGAGCAGCCAGCGGATACTCTGCTGGGTGTTTGGATTGAGAACCGCTTTTCTTGACCCCCAAAATCCAGACCTTCACAACAGTGCTCATGGAGATCAAGGTAATAAACACCCCACCCTTAATGTCCCAGATAATGCCCGGAATATTTGTTTTTAACCCAAACATCTGTATTAGGGTCTTATGTGAAAGACATGCACCAGGTTGTCGGAAAACTAAAATCCAATCTGAACTCTAAGGCCATAAAACTGTGGAAGACAGAAACTGAGAACAGACCCTTGAGGGATGTACAGAGGGAGATAATCCAGAGGGTACAAAGGTGTGGAAGAGAGGTGTTACAATCTTGCGTATCAGCCGTTGCAGACGTACAGATTGTTTCATGTTGACGAGGTCTGAGGCGCTCCCTAAAGAGCTGGGCTTCCAGCTTTATTAATAACCCAGTCCAAAGCTCCAAATATAAAAAGTAGGTACACATCCTTAATAAATCACAATGGTTCTTATGAGTCTGTATGGCCAAAAAGAAGTTAGAACCCCACAGACCGGGCCTAAAAGTTCCAAATACCATGACAACGCATCCTAAAATGGCACAGATTAGACATCCAAACACAAATTTAGGAGAGGGCCGCAGGCACTCCAGGCATATCAAGTGTTCACGGGGCAAAGCTGAGAGACCCGGATACACCAACAACAAAGATGGTGTTGAAGTAAAGGTTGTAGCCGGGGAATCAGGAAGGGCATCTGCAGCAAATACTCCAGAGACCATTCAAACCAGCTCTGGGGGCTGCCTAAAAACGGGTGGGCCGGTAAGAAACAACAGTGAGCTAATAGCGCCAAGCAGAATATGCTTTTAATCAGTAAATTAAAGAAAGCCAGAATTTGTGCCACAAGAAGGCTTAAAAATACACTGCCTCAGAGTCAGTCCCCACCTCCCCCCAAAATGATTCGCCGGAGAGCTCAACATCCAACACAAATCCCCAATCTGAGGATTTAGAGATGGTGTTTTTAGAGAACATCAGAAGGGACCGGCGAAATGTCGAGAGATTTAACACTACAGTGTATTACGAAGAATTCAGGTTTGTTAACTTAGAATGCATAAGATCATCTGATTATGGGCATTTAGGTATAAACCAGGCCGTACAAACGCTCGTTGAGCGGTTGTTACACGACGTGGGACCGAATGATGTCTTTCAGTTACACTTCCACAGGCAGGGTATTGACAGCCCCTTGTTCACCAGACGAACGCCCCGTGATGTGTTTGACACTGTGGAATTTTTAGAAAACCTCTCTTAACTTTTTCAAAGTAAAGCAGAAATAGCAGCATTTGGGACTTTCAGAATAGTTGCCCTAATTGTTCGGAGTTGCAAGGGGTGCGTTTCCAAACCTTTAAAGAACATTTTTACAGTAAAGTCATTGAAGAAAACAGCAATGGTTGCTCAGCTTTAACACTGGCATGACCAACACGTGTCTGGCGGCTAGCATAGCTTGGTTACTAATAGATAGCAGCACTACCAACTCAGTTGAAATACCTCCCGACAGTAGTCTTTGGAGAACTGGATCTTTTTGAGAACTATTTTGCTGTCACAGTAAAAGTTCTTTACTACAGCGGACCATTGAAGTAGTTCACAACTAGAGAGCCTGTGAAAAGTAAGACCATTTACATTCTATATCATGAAAATCACTTTTATGGTATCTTGAACCTGATGGATTTCTAGGAGCCAAGTACGTGTCCACCCATTGCGATCGCATTTACAACACACTGACAGCTCATCAGTGTGAAATGCATTGTAAAATGTCAAAGGGACGTTTGCATCATAGTCACGGATCAGAAGGTGAGATGTCCTAGATGTAATATATTCTGTTGTTCACAAAACTGCTTGAGCATTCACACTCGAGTTATTCATTGCATCCCTAAAACAGACTATATGGGGTGTGGGCGCTACAGAGCCGCTGATCATGAATGCAAAAGTATGAAATGCCCCCAGAGTAAGGTGTCTCTTCCTCTGGGAACAGAACACATGTTACATGAGTAAAAGGCGGCCCTAGACCAAAACAGAAGACTATACAGTGTTCGATTTAGAGTGTACCCATGAGACCGGAGTGCACCAGCCTAACTATATTTTCATGCACCATATAACTTCTGATGAATACTGGGAGTTTGAAGGCCCTTTTTGCGTGAACGAATTCCTTGGCACATTCATGCAGACAATATTCAAAGGGTATACCCCTATGGCCCATAACTCAAAAGCGTATGACTCATTCTTTATTTTGCAAAAGATGATTCATGAAAAGATGCTTAAAGAACTCATCACCAAGGGCTCCAAACTGATGCTGCTAATGTCTGTACCTTTGTATATAAGGTTCAGAGATACTGCCAATGAAATTGAGCAAGTTGCCAAAGCCTTTGGTTTTCCTGGTTGTAAAGTTTATTTCCCTCACTTTTTTATCACCAGGGCAAATCAAAATTATGAGGGTTCCATGCCTCCGCCCGACAGCTACGGTCTTGAGTATATGATGCCGAAGGAGAAAGAGAGTTTTCTACAGTCATATGGTGAAAAACGCGAAAAGAAGTTTCATTTTTAAACCAAGTTGAAAGCTTGCTGTCAGGCAGATGTAATGATCTTGAGAAAAGCTTGCAATATCTTCAGAGATGTTGTTGTTGAAATGATAAAACAAGAAAAGGTTCTGAAACCCAATACCGCCAAGATGAATAAATCCTTAGAGTATATCGACCCATTTCAACACATCACGCTGGCTTCCATGTGTATGTCTATCTACAATCCCATGTTTTTACAGCCTGAAAGCCTAGCTCTAGTTCTGCCTGAACTCTATAATGGTAAACAGAAGTGTTATTCTACCCCCTCTATTCAATGGCTCATGTACGTCTCTGAGAAACAAAATATCTTCATTCAACGCGCCTTGCAGGGTGGTGAATACCAAGTGGGCCCTTATTTCCTAGATGGGTACACTGTAATTAATGCAGTCCCAACGGCCTTTGAAAACAATGGTTGCTTTTACCACGGTTGCCCCCACTGCTACTAACCCCATGAGTTTAATAAGCTATTGGGTACCAAATTTGAACACTTGCACAGCAAAACTTTGTTAAAGGCGCATTATGTTGAAAACTGTGGTTTTGTTCTGAGAGCCCTCTGATAGCATGATTGGCTGGATATGTTAACATCAGATGCAGAACTCTGCTGCTTCATTAAGAGCAATGAGTTACCCTAACCTTTGGAGCCCAGCAACACCTTATTTGGGGGTAAATGCTATACAGTTGTACAGGTCCGTGGGAGAGTGGGAGAAAATACATTACTGCAATTTCACAAGTCTGTATCCATTTGTGAACAAGATGAAGTTGTAACTCTTAGGTCAGCCCTGCCTCATATATAGGGTCTTTAAAGCCATAGACAAATACTTTGGGTTAGTTAAATGTCAAGTCTTCCCACTCCAGAGGCTTTTACTTCCCTATACTACCATACAGCGTAGATGGTAAGCAAATGTTTCCCCTGTGTCTAACATGCACTGAAAGTAAAGAGACTAGCGAGTGCAAACACACCGATGAGCATAGGGTGCTCATCTGGACCTGGCAGGCCTAAAGAAAGGATTCAGACTTGGAAAAATACATGAAATTTGGCACTTTGAGAGGACTAAAACCGAACTCTTTTCTGAGTATATCAACTTTTTTTCTCGGAGACAAGCAGAAGGCATCGGGGTTTACAGAATAATGCATTATTAAGGACGCAAAGCAAAAATACATCAATGATTACTATGCTCACAAGAGTATATGCCTGAGACCCGAGTTCATCGAAGTCAACCTCGGCAGACGACAGCTAGTCAGGCTGTGCCTCAATTCCTTATAGGGAAAATTCGCACAGCGTACAAACTTGTCAAAAACGACCATCATCACAGATCCTGAAAAACTGTTTAAATATCTTTTTGTACTGTTTTACGAGGTGTCCAGCTGCAAGTTTATTGATGATGAAACCGCAGCGCTGTGTTGAAAATACAGAAAAGAGTACCCCACAACTTGTAGCAATATAAACATCTTTATAGCCTATTTCACAACTGCTCAGACTTGTTTAGAGCTCTACAATGTGATCGATAAACTTCAGGAATCGTGTCTGTATCACGGTACCGACTCTGTTATTTTTGTGAGCAAATTAGGGGATGCAGATCCCCAACTCTGTGATTATCTAGGCGATTTGACCAGCAAGCTAGAAAAGGATGAGTAGATGTCATCTGGTCCCAAAACCTATTAACTTCTAACAATGCAGTTTGTATGAAAGTCAAAGTCATCACCTTAAATGTAAACAGGGTCAAAATCAATTTTGACAGTCGAAAGTATCTGGTAAATGAATAGTCTATCTCTTCCGACCATGAAAATGATAAAACAATCAGCGTAAAACAATCTAGCATAGTCCCGTCCAAAATTACAAAATTATGAAATTACAACCCCGCCATTGCATAAAACCTTGCGTGTAGTGTTTGATAAAAGGGTCCTGCCTGAGGACTACAAAACCCTATAGTACGGTCATTGAAGGTGCATTAGAATCTCGCAATTCTGCAGCACCCATTCTCCTGCTTTTTAGCAGGCCCCTCAAATTGTGGTAAAAGCTATTTTATAAAGAAACTGTTAGAAAATGCTCCCTGTATTTTATCCCAAATCCCTAACAATATTGTTTGCTTTATTCGTGCTGGCAAGATCTTTATACAGAACTATCTCTAAGGTTCCCATATATCAAATGTATAGAAGGTATAACAAATAATCTCAAAGGCGATGCATTGTTACCCACAGGCCTTGTAAACATGGTGATTGTAGACGTCCTTATGAGCGAAGGTGGGTATCACTCTGAGAAAGAGAAAGCTTTTATTCACACCATCGCAATCTAAGCATCTGCTACATCGTGTAGAACTTGTTTTACAAGGGTAAAAGCAATTGTTCTATAGCTCTCAATGCATCATACCTGATTTTATTCAAAAACTCCTGAGACAAACAACAGATATCCATTATAGCTAAACAGATGTACCCTGGAAACACCCAGGGGCATATTCTCAAGGAACTATCGCCGAGTTATCGGCACTTTATCGCAGCCAAAGTCGCGATAAATTCATCGCCCCATTCACAAGCTGGCGCTAACAGCCCATAACACCAGTTTACCTGCGAAAGCAGTCGCAAAAAACATCGCCACAGATGACCCCGGCAACTAACGCTAATGATATGCAGAGTAGGCATTCCCGTGCAACCATCCGCGACAACACCACTCCACAACATTCCCAACGACCAGCCACATCGGCGATAAGATCACAAAACATGCGATAAGGTGCGTTAGCAGCAGGAAATTAACACCTCCTCTTACCTGGTGTAAAGTCGGACGACAACCGGCACCAGACAAGGGAGCACAGCCCATAGCCACACATGAAGAACAACAGATGCTCTGGAGCAACCGATCATGCAGCCCGGAGCCCCAATAGGCCAACAACACCCACCGCCGCCACTCCCAGGACCCTACCACCCCCCCCCCCCGGGCCCCACCCCGGGCACCCCCACACCCCCCCTTTGAACAAAGATATTGCACATCAACTCCACGAAACCATGAACCAAACAAATCGCCAGAAGTCGCACAATCACAATACCTAACATACATGTGTGGTCAGAAAAAGGGAAATCATACATTCACATCATAATATCCAAATAATACGTTTATTACAGAATAAACCAAAAACAACAATTCTGAAGAGGCATGGCGGGTCTTCTCAGGACATTCTGTAAGTCACAGCCTGCAAAACAGAAATCTGGATAAGAAGGTGTGCGATGCGCCCATCAAAGTACAGAGAGAGAGAGCGAAAGAGAGAGAGAGAGAGAGGGAGAGAGAGAGAGAGAGAGAGAGAGAGAGAGAGAGAGAGAGAGAGGGAGAGAGGGAGAGAGAAAGAGAGAGAGGGAGAGGGAGAGAGGGAGAGAGAAAGAGAGAGAGAGAGGGAGAGAGAAAGAGAGGGTGAGAGAGTGCCGACACTGCGGACCTAGGCCTCACTGCTCACCTGCTGCCACTGGTGTGTTTCCAACCACGTGCCAGTATACACTGCAGTTCCCCAGGTCCCTTATCTGAAACAGTGTCCAAAGACATGAATGGCAGAGTCCATACAGTTGCACACGCCATCATCGCTTGCCCGCCCCTGCGCACACAGGCTGCTGCACCCCAGCCCCTCCCGCCACCCAGTGGTCATTGTCCCCCCCTGCGCAACCAGCCCTCACTGCTCACCTTCCGCCACCGGCGTGTCTCCAAGAGGGTCCACCACGTTCCGGTGGGACCTCCAAGCCTGGGGCCCGCGACCATGGCACCCTCCACATCATGCAGCCCCTCACCGCGGGCCACCAGGTCACACACCTGACTCTGGGTCTTGATTTCGCAATGGCAGAGACCACATCAGTGCACACGGCATCATCGCAGGCTGCACACCCGCTCAGCGCTGGAGGTGACACTAACTCTGTGAACCGCAAGGCAACGCCACATGACGGGAGGCCCGCACTGCCCGCTGGCTCAGGCCTACACTGCGGTCCAGCAGGGCTCACACTGATCCTTGCCAGTCCGGACCGCCAGGATGGAGCATCATCCCAGGCTGCACACCCGCTCAGCACTTTAGGTGCCCCTATCTCACTGCACCGCAAGACACCGTCCCATGGCGGTGTGCCTGTGCCTGCCGCAGTGTATCCGGTGCCACCAAGTCTGTGCACTGCTAGCCAGGGACCCTTAATGATTGAGTTCCGTGGTGTGGACGCCATCATGTCACCCCCGGCACTGGGCAATGTGAGGTGGCAGGGCCCTAGGCCCTCATGGATACATGAGAACTACATGGAGACATCCAGTTAGAGAGTGGAAATAGCGCCCAGCACGTGCGCCAGGCCCTTTTTATTGGCAGGGTCACATGTCCTGTGACGCCTGTGCTGGATGGGTGTGGTGTGGGTGTACACCAGCCATGAGGGAGTGGCTGTGGCATGCTGACAACTAGACCTGTGAGCTGCAGATCCCTACAGTGAAGACCTGGGACATGTGGCTTTGTCGTTCCCCCCTGTGTGCGTTAGCAGAGTGGGCTGTCCTGGCGTATTCCAGTCCAGCGTAAGGGTGTGAACAATGATCCAGGAGCTCTGGGCGTGGTTCCGTTCTTGGCTGGACAAGGAACTGACTAATGGATGTGTCTCTGTTGTAGTGTCGGCGCCACCCGGAACGCAATCGGCAATCTGTCACCCTATGACAAAAGTCCCACAACATGAGCAACATGGATGTAAGGGGGAATCACTGACCCTACATTCATCCATACTTCCACACTTGAAAGATCATAGACATGACACATCTGTGTGAATATGAATGTTTATTGCACATTCAGTGGAGTGTTGCAGCTGGAGCAGTACAGGGCCATGCCAACCCCACTTTACATTGTTGGTCCGTGGAGGGCCAGCCAGAGTCCTTCAGGGAATGACAGGTACATCAGGAGAGGAGGAGTTCAGTCCGCAGTCTGATAGCTGGGTCATTGGTGACCGATCAGAATTTGGCAGTCCATGTCGAGGTCCAATGTAAGTGTCACAGAGTGCATCGGAGGACAGTGGAAGGTGATGATGCAGAGGGCAGAACCAAGCAGAAACAGGCCACATGGTGGAGATGAATGCTACTGCGTCCTTCTGACCACGAAGGCAGATTCATCGGCATCTTCGTCCTCTGCTGTTGCATGTGCCTCACATGTGGGTGGTGGTGTTCTGTCTCCAGCACTGTGTAGCAGTGACACCTCAGGGGCCGGAGGTGGAATGTCTGCCGCACTGTGTGGCACTGACACATCAGGGGCCGGAGATGTGGATGGGGTGGTGGCAGCAGCATGCATTATCCCCAGGCCTTGTGGCAGCAATGCCATGAGGAGGGTCTTTAGGGCATTGAGGGACCCAGCTACCTCTCGCTGGTGTGCAGCCGTGGCAGCCGCACTTTCCACCTGCGTCCGCTCCATGTTCTCCATGATCCTCCGCATGTGTTCCAACTCCCGGGCGAGATCGCTGGAGGCACTCTGGCTAGACAGTCGTTCTTGTCGCAGAGTCAGGACTCTAGCGATGTCAGCCATGGTCTGTTGGAGAGCATGGAGCGAACTGTGGGTGTCCGTTAGGGACTGTGAGCTGTCCCTGATGGGACTCAGACACCCACATATGGCGTCTATTTTGGCTGCCATGCGGTTGAACCCCACCTGCACCTGTTCAGCCAGCTTCTCCTGGCACCCCAACACACGGCGTTGGAAGGCCATGTGTTCGTCGTGGGGGTCCTGGGAGGCAGCCGTGGTGGTGGGTGCTGCCTGCTGTGTGTTCTGTGCAGGGGGTGGGTTCTCCTCATGGCAGCTGGGCTGCCCTGCTCCTGGAAGTGGGCTGCGGAGGCTGTCCACGAGCTGTTGGAGAGCATCGGAGTCGAAGGTGTGGTGGTCCTCTTCATCATCAGAGTAGAGAGGTTCGGACTGCTCCGCAGGAGGTGTTGGATTTCCCCCTGCAATGTGAAGGGGAGATGCAGTTTCATATTGTGTTCACATGTATGTTGACACATTGTACATGTTTACATTCAGACTGCATGACAATGTACATTGTGACTGTTTGGGGGGAGCTGCCTATTTGATGCGGGACAGTGGACATTCCAACTACATCACGGATGTGTGTTTGTACTTGTACATTGTCAACTAACATTTCCCTGCAATGCCAAATGTGATTGGCCAGTTTCTACGCACATGCGGCACCAGTTGTGTCCTCTGTTCTGTTGTGTACGTGTTGCGGTTTGTACCACATCGTTGTCAATGTTGATGTGCTCTGCATGTAATGTGTGTGTGCCGCATTTTAGGGGAGTCGCCCATGCAGATCTGATGTAGCTGCCCTTTATCCCTTACATGCGGTGTGCCTCGGGCTTCTGTGCTTATGCGGTGCTGAGATGTTGCATACCTGTGTGCATTGGTCTTTTGGTGGGAGTTGGGGGTCTGGGGCATGGTTTGTCCGCAGATGTGCTTTGCTTAATTGTGCATGTGTGCCACTGTGCCCATCTCCCTCCCCGTCCCCCCAGTCCCTGGTCGTTACTCATCCTGTTGCTGTTGTGTCCGGTCATGTTGAGCAGTGTCCGGTCCCCCAACTCCTGCCACCGTCTCCCCACTGATGACTGTGGACACCATTTCCTCCATCTCGTCCAGCTCCTCCTGTTGCGCTGGACTCCCACCTCCAGTCTGCATTGCTGCCTTCCGGTTGTTTGCGAGTTTCAGCTTGGTTTTGCGCTTCACATCATTCCAGCGCCTCTTGACCTTGTCCATTGTCCTCCTCAGCACTCCGACTGCATTCACCTTGTCCACGATGGTCTGCCATATTCCATTTTTATTGGCCAGTGACACAGTGGAGGTGACGAACAGTGTTTGATAGTATTCTATCACCTCCGTTATCAGGATCCTGTTTTCCTGCGGACTGAACCGCTTCTTCCTACTCTTCTCGTCCTTGCCCTTCCCTGAACCCGAGGTCCCAGGCTGGTCCTCCGGGGGGCTTGTGGGGTTCTGGTTGTCCTCCGTACTTGCTCCGGATGCCTCCATTGTGCTTCGCTGTTGTTTGGCTTTTGTTTGTATGTTTTTTTTCCCGCATGATGCGTGGGAATTGCAGGCCTGTGGCTGGTTTTCGCAAATTTTTGTATCGCGATTGGCGTCATCGCTGCTATTTTCACGTTGGGGTTTCGCGTTTTTGCGGCGTTGCGTTGATTTTAACGCGTTCATTTGACGCCTTATCGTGTGACTATCGCATGGTACCGCCGTGTTGGGAATGCCACGCTGACACGGCGTTATTTTCCCGTGATGGACTGCGATGTGAAGTGTTGCGTTTAGCTGGATTTGTGGTAGTTATCACACGTTCTTGAGAATAAGCCCCCCAGTTTTTCTTGGAAGCTTCTAACGACGCTACCGAGAAACCCCACGTTAACATACTGGTAGACTTAAAACCCAGTACGCTAGAAGACTGTAGACTGTGTGCTGGTATTTTACCACCCGATCTCCCCGTAGCTTACACACTTAAAATCAAGCCCAAAGCCTATAAAATGAATTGTTAAAGATTCTCCCATAACATTTACACTTCCCCAAAACACTAACGCTCCAGAAAGCGCCTAGAGGTTAGGAACAGTTTTTGTGAGTCTCTGCGGAACTCAACATACCTTTGATGATCGTCAGTAATGCTGAACACAGGCGGCTGTTTGAAAGTTTGAAAGATCTGAGTTACAGCCCTCCAAGTACTCCAACACCAGTTGATTTTAACCCCCTCCCTAAGATGCCAGCATCCCCTTTCTTTCCCCAGCTATCCACCTCTTGGAGCACAGAGGCTCTGCCTCTGGAACCTAAAAAAAAGAAATTGTCAAAAATGAACACACGGTTAAATATCTGATGTTTCTTCTGACTTTTGAACCTATGTATATGTGTGGCTGTGTTTGTGTGTTTAGTTTTGCCATAGTTAACATTTTGACATTTTTCTTCTTTTATTTCTTTAGTAAGTTTATTACTGTGATGCTTGTACAACGAAAAAATAGTTTTATCAATATACCTTTTAACTTTTTAAAGTCTTTCTGTCATCTTTAAAAACGTTTTAAATGTGTGTCCTTGCATCAGAATAAAGACACTGAGTCTGCATATACGTTTTTATTCTTTTATTTTAGACAGTCAATATTGCACATAAGAGATGTTACATGACCTTACACTTTTGACAAACTGCTTATTCTGATTTAACAGCGATTGATGTAGACCTAGAGTTTTCTTTCACTTATTTCAAAACAATACTGTCATTGTTAACTAGGTCGTTCGAATATAGATTTAAAATATTTCTAAACATCACACCCTCTGATATTTTACTAATAAAATATATACAATGCTCCCCGCATGTGACGGCGAAAGAGTCCTGTACCTATATTTTGTTATACTCCACCCTCGCACCAGCTTTTTTTTACATACTTGAATATAGGTTTTGTATTGATGTTATGATCGGGGAACGCCACTGCGCGTTCATACACTGTAACCATGTCTTAATCTAAAAACAGGGCTGCCCAGCGAGTTCTTTCCATGTCGTGCGCA
The DNA here is from genome assembly GCA_963921515.1 of Calotriton arnoldi. Taxonomy (NCBI): domain Eukaryota; kingdom Metazoa; phylum Chordata; class Amphibia; order Caudata; family Salamandridae; genus Calotriton; species Calotriton arnoldi. The sequence goes on from CAWUFW010001141.1 coordinate 1,593,857, forward strand.
TCTGTGTTAAAGACGAGCATGCGGGGTCTTTTAGACCCTATTTCACCAGGTAGATTGTCGCGTGGAAAAACACCTAAAAAGTATCTCTTAATGTATTTATGGCAGCTTAAGAAATCCCGAATCTGAACAGTGCCCATTTTACAACATTTGGAAGAGAGTCAAACAAAATTTGCCCCGGTGTGGTTGATTTGAATGATGTTGTCGAATACAGAGAATACAACAATGTTCACATTCGTAGCCAAGGGCTGACTAAAATGTATTTCTGCTTTTAGATTTCCATTTTTGATCAAGCTGTAGTGGTCACCATCTTCCATATCAGGGGAAGCGAACAGCGTGTAGCCTGTCCATATCCTTCTCTTGACATGGCGACTCCCGAGTCACGCAGGTGCTTCTTGGTTATGGAAACCAAGCCCAGATATTACCTGATAAAATTAGGGTCTTCAAAGCTGGGTGTGTATGGTTTTTCAGGAATCACAGCCCCCTCATGGAACAGCGATGCGTAATTGATGTCGTAGTGTTTGAAATTGAAAGGGTTGGAGGCATAGAGACCTCTAAAAGCTGTTTTGTTGACAAAACCTATGATAATAAATTTCAGTAGTTGTACCAGGAATACATTTTGCTTCTGGGTTAATCTGGTACCGGCTGGGATGCTGAATATCTTCAGAGCTACTCTTTCAACGGCATACTTGGCGTTCGATAGCTGTAAAGCTTTGGTGTGAGCCAGTCTGACATTTGGGGACACTTTCGCTCTCTTTACAAACAAACTAGTGGAAAATATGACTAGTTTATTCTGTTATGCAACCCTGCTGATGAGACTGAAGGAGTCCTTGCTGTGGTTAAGTTTGATTCTAAGATCTATACCATTGATGAGCAGTTTATCTTGGAAGAAAAGGTCTGAAGGTATACGCCAGAGTAGGTCAAACTGTCTACTGCCAGCGGCAAAGCTTGCTCTTTTTACAAAACCTCGATTGTCACTGTCCAGCTCCTTGTCTTCAAAATGTACATAAGTATCCTTGTAGAAGATCCCTGCTGAAAGCTGTGTATCTAGAGCAATGCTGCTGTAATTTAGAATACTCTTGATGTAGGCTCTGTAGGCATACATGCTATTACTTAGCGTGATGAGTCGATCACCGATGGTAATGTCCACCTGATTAAACATAGTCACAATGGGGTAAGCGATCGTCGCCACTTTACAGGCAGCCGGTATGTTGGCACCGTCCTCTTTTACGATTTTACAAACAAGATGCCGCAGAGTATTGTTGAGATCCAGATTTGTAATTGTGGATCTTGACACACAAAACTCTATCATCCCCAGTGGCGTCAAAGTGGCTAGAGATGATACGTCCATGAAAAAACTGTTCTTGATACTGGTCTGAGTGGGCTTTAGAAAAAAAAGTCTTACTCTGATTTGGTGCATTCTACCAATGTCATGAAGGCCATGTTTCAGGTTGTTGCGTTTTAAAAAATATTTACGCTAGTGGGTGTTCTCTTGTTCTTCAAGGCTCTCTTTAGCCTTACGGAACTTCTTTTGTGAGTGCTTTAGGAAGAGCACCTCCTTATTTTATAGGGTGCGGGTGGACCCCTACGCCTCGAAGACCATTGCTTTCTAGTAATACTTGTGCTTGGCCTGTACACAAGTCCCGCTCCTTCTTGGGGTTGTTTGTTCATGCAACAGCAGAAGTCACAGATCCCACCACATCCTGGGCAATGTTTGAGGCCACCGCTCTAACGTGAGGTTTTGCAGTTTCATAGCCCCTTCTCAAGAAAGGCACAGCTCTTCTAAACAAACTACAGAAAAAACTCCAAGTACTGCCCCGTACATAACTGGGGCCCCTTAAAAGAATGTTGGCCCTCCATATCTGGCCTGGTGTCTATAATAATTCCTGTACAGAGGGGGGTTGCTGTATGTTTTCATGATCAACAAGATGATATTCGCTGTTGAATCACGGTCTTAAATAATGCTTAACAGCAACTTTCCTGTATTTAAAGGGCACCGGCTCAGATTGATCATTGAAGATCATGACCGACATAGTGTCAAAATGGTTTTTAGAAATTGCTACGTAGTCAAGTTTGATATACTTAATATTAATCACCTTGTTATTTTCCCTCTTCATCTGGCCCCATCTCAACAATGGTGAATAACTATCCCCATCCTCTGCGACTCTACAATGTCACTATATCCATAGAGTGTATAGAACTCTCCATTAATATCGGGGCATGTAGGGTACGACTCTACCTGGCTTTTTATATGTTGTACTGTTCCTAAAACTCTTCTTAATTTACCCGTACAGCTAAACTCTTTAACGCAATTTGGAGCTTTAAGAAACACCTTCCTTCTAACGTTATCTAATGCTAGCTGAATATTCGAATATGTTTCGATGCTGGTTATGGATTTGTTGAGGCCTTGACAACTGCCACAACCCTGGGGTAATAGCCGTGAGAAAAGCTAGCATGGATAACTGAACACGCTTTATAGCAAATTTGGCCTCGATCATTATAAATGTATTTCATGTTCTTGGGTATTGGATTTTGGTTAGGGCTACCTCCCAGTCCCCTTTTATGTCCTCAGGTTTAGCCAGTTTCACAGTATAATTAGAAATTTTATTTTTGGGGAACATGTCCTTCGAGGCGTTGGATGACAAGGTAATATAAAATGACAATGTGTTCATATTGCCACCTTCAGAGAGCCCCCCGTACTCACACACCCTGCAGGGAGCTGACCAGCACCCAGCTGTTAAATGTCTCGGGCCACCCCTCCAATGGACAAAGGTCTGTCTGTTAGCCCAGCTACCTTTCTGTTGCAGAATCTTTTCAACCCTGTATACCCGGTGTGGATCGTCCGGTACCTTTTGTAACTCTTCGCTGTAAAAGGCACTCAACACCGTTTTGCCATCATAGTCCTTTAAACTGTAAATATATATACCTTCTTTAAGCTCCACACTCTCCACTTTGAATATGTAGTCACTTAAAGTCTGCTGGTAGCCCATTCGTAAAGGCCCCTTTCAACTTTGAAACCGTAACATGATCACCTTCTTTCAAAAGAGGCTTCTTTCCCTTTGCTGCGAAATGGCTCCCATACGCCGTTCTCCACACCGCTAAGGAATTATCGGTCGTTAACTCTACAAAGATGTTTTGATGGTTCTATGATAACTGGTGTTATAAGCATCTATAAATGCCTGTAGAACATCCACATATTGGTAGGTACTGCAGGCCATGAAAATCTCCACATCTTAGATTTTAAAGTTCTGTTAAAATGCTCTACAACAGCAGCTTTTACCTCCATGTGCATTACAAAATGATGAACAGCGTGTTGTTTTAAAAAGTTTTAACAAATTGTTTGAAAATTCTTTTCTAGCGTCTGTTTGTAGTTTTTGAGGGGTTCGCCCTTTCCTGAAGATGGTCTTAATGGCTGTGGTGACACTAGTACCACTTTTAACACTTAGGGCCCCATTACGATGGCGGGCGGACAAAGTCCGCCCGCCACCGTATCGGTAAACGGGACCGACCGCCAGAGGTGTGGCGGTCCCGCTAGGCCCATTAGGATGCGACCGCCACCCTGGCAGTCGCATCCCGCATATTTTACATTGCGGCGGGCGGTGCTGGAAGCAGCACCCGCCGCGATGTAAAAGTTGCATGTTGTGCATTGACATGCACAACGTGACAGGCACTGCGCGGTGCCTGCCACCTTGTGCATGCCAATGAAGGGGTGTACCATGGGTACCCCCCGAGTGCACCCCCCACCCCCCCAACACCCCGGGGGCCCGCAACAGGCCCCCAAAGCCTAACACCGCATGCCTTTCCATGGCGGCATCGCCGCCATGGAAAGGCACTAATCCGCACACATCGTAATATGGTGGGCGGTGCCTGCTAGGCACCGCCACCATATTATGGCCCAGGACCGCACGGCAGGCAATCGTAACGATTGCCTGCGGAAAAGCGGCAGACGGTCTTTCCGCCCGCCGCTGTACCCCCCCCATTGTAATGTGGCGGGGGGTAAATGGAGGGTGGGCGGGGAAAGATGTCGGGTGGATCGCCACCGCCGGTCGGGCGGTGGCGATCCGCCCGACATCATAATGGCCCCCTAAGTGCTTCTGCAAAGGTGTACTTGGACAATACATCTATTACAGTTAATATATATTGAGCTCCATTATCATGCTTGGCTAGATCTTGAAGACTGATTATGTCCAGGTGCCATTGATAATCTAGCTGCGCATTAACGATGATCTGTCTCCTCTTAAAAAGCCAGATGGCTGGCTTGTGGAGTGACCACGCTTCTTCCCCTGATAACCCTGCGTCCCATGAAATGAAAGACAATAGTTTTGTGTAAGAGCATTTTATTAAAATTAAGCATGTTAGCAACACATAAACAGGGCATTCTGTACAGTTTCATTGTACACGTCTTGTCGTTGTTGTTGGACAGTTTGCTGACTTTTCTCTACGCATACATAATATGACACATGCTACACACATTACTGGGAGCCCGGCAGATAGTTTGCCTCAGCGTCACAGGTTTTTAAATTTTTACAGCTATAAACTCAACAGCTCTAGAAAGCACTTCCTGTTCACCCCTCCTATAACTTTGTACTCAGGATGCTGATGGCATTCAAAAGATCGTAAAATTATCTGTCGTACAATACAAAACCTTTATTTGTGAAACAATCTTCGGTCAGAAGCTCCAAAGAGATATGTAAGCTGGTCATCAGTAATAGTGTTAACTCCCTCATATGGCATTTGTACGTGCTCCAGTATTCATCCATTGTAGGTAGCCATGCATTGATACACCAGTTGGCTATGAATGTAGGACTACCAGACTTCATCTCTGTAGGCGGCTCACCAAGCTTCAGATAGCGCAGAGTTACAGGTTGTATTTCAGCTTTTCTTTCTTTAAACAACACATATACCAATCTGGCAATATGCGTGTTTCTTGGATGTAACTCAAAAGCATCTTGCCCACCGACATTTTGATGCTTGTCCTAAAAGTGAGTAAGTATGTAATGTTAAATAATACAATAATGACAAGCTACCAGGGGCCTCGTCATTTTTTAAAACAGTTTTTGTCTGACTAAAGAGCTGACTCGTCTATTTTTAAAATAAATATTGCACATACGTTTTTCTATAGCCCTTTCTGCCATCCTTCCAACAAAATACGTACACAAACCTTGCATATGACAGAGTTTTGAGCTTGTCTCGCTCAAGTATCGGATCTCTTTGAGTCTGGCCGACGAGACCTTGATCATATCAGGGTGGACATTTTTCTTTTCCTTGGACAAACCATACACCAACCGTAACAGTTTATATACTGTTGTTCTTGAAGTGTATTAGTCGTATAGACACTTTTGAGTCTCCTGCTGTGGATCATTAATTTTCTGGCTGTAACAGAGGTTATGATAATCACGTTTGACACACATGTTCAAAACAATCGCAGCAAACCCTTTAATAGGGCATACAGTGTCGTAGGGTACGCCTCGAGCTTCCTTTTCAAAATCTGCAATATTATAGGTACAGACACATTTCTTGTGCAGCATAAGAAGTAAACATTTACACCGTTAACCTTTGGCAGTGTCCCCTCGACGTAGGCTCTTTTTGCTGATGCTTTCTACAGTTAAAAAATGAAAGACAGACTGTTAGTTAAAAATAAAATAAAGCCATATATGGTATAAGTAAGTGCTTCTAACAACTTTTACTAACCTCGTCATTTTCATGGAACTCAGTGGTAGCTCTGAAGGCTTGAGAGTCGCTGAAGTCCATTGAGGCATAACCAGCACAGGAGTTCGCACACGGTTGTTGCACGACGATAGCCTACGAAGCTGATTCCTCCAGAAACCCCATATCCTCATAGACCGGTGAGTTAGGAGCTGTTACAGATTCTTTACCATTTTCCATGGCGATTAAATTGTTTCCAGCATTGGCTTCATTACTCGAGGCTTCGCTGCCACTGCTGAAGCCCTAAATAGGGGATATCAGTAGTGGCAAATCCTTGGGCTGAGCCTTTCTAACTGCCGGCAGAGCTACTCATCAAAACCGATAATGTCGTGAGCACCCTCTTTAAGGTCACTGTTGCGCATTCTGCTCCATTGCCGCTGTTGTCAGGCTGTGATAATATCTATCTATAGTTTTCAAACCACCATCAGAGGGGGTCTTTTTGATGAGGAGGCTGCATCTTCATAATGACCAAGCAATCTCTTTTTGTAGAGCGGCTCCTGGGTTCGGCATAGGCTGCTTAGGGGCTCCTTAAACATATTCTAAGCATTAAAAAAGGGGCATACTCCTCAACATCACATTATTGTCACAGCAGCATACTCCTCTACATCACATCATGGTCACCTGATCTCCAGTGGTTCTGGTTCATGGAGGGCTGCCACATAGCTCTAACCAGCTGCGGTCCGTGCAGGTAACAGCGGTGGGGCGGTGGGGCCGGGTTAGGGGGGATTTCGAGGGACGATGCCGAGGGAAAATTCATTATTTATTTATTTAATTTTCCCTTGGCATCGTCCCTCGAAATCCCCCCTTACCCAGCCCCACCGCCCACCGCTGTTACCTGCACGGACCGCGTCTGGCTCTAACCATGTGGCAGAACCATGAGCACGTGACTAGCATGTGACCAGGGTGATGTCACAACACACTCGACCCAGCATGGTCATGTGAAATATCCCCCCCTCCGGAAGTGACGTCACTGCCAGGGAGGGCCCCCAGAGGTCCAGAAGTACCGGTAATGAAGTGACGTCACGTCTGGGGCAGGACAACTATCACTTTTTGCTTGCTTTGGAAGGTATCCCTCATTGCTACTGGTGTGCAGGTAATTTTATCCTTTTTTTCTTTCCAGTACCGTTCTGAATAGAGAGGTTAGTCTGATGGTATTATTTTGATTGAACCTATTGCGACAGCCTGTTGGACTAAGTTTCCGATTGTGGAGCCAGCAGGAGTGCTGCCTTCAGAAAGAGGATGGTCTGTCTGAACCTTAATACAGCAGGCAGACCAAGGGGTTGATCGAAAATGTACTCTGCCACATTTGTGATGGAGTACACTGTCTGCCCACTCTGAATCAGGCCCCAATTGTGTTTTCAACATAATATTTGGTGTTAATTACATAGACGAATGAAGTATTGAGTTAGAACTTGAAGGATTCAAAGAATCATTGCAAGTTACAGGCTGAGCTATTTTACTAGGCTCAGAGTCTTTGAGCTTCTTGTTCATTAAAGTTCTCTATAAGAAATATAGTAACCCACTAAGCTACCTTACTAGTATAAAAATGTGTGACCTACAGATTTCACGCTATGCTCTGCACCTAGCATATTAATCCTTTAAGCTATTTGAAATAATGATTTCAGCATGGGACCAAAGATCAGATACAGATCTCTGCAGCGTGTGCACTCACCCACCTGAGCTGTGCTATTTTTATGATACCTTGCTGGATACATATAGATGTCCTAGCAGGTTGCTTAGCCCTCTAAGTTAGCATAACATGCAAGCTGTTTGTGACACCAATACCACTTTACGATTTTTGCTATTGCCCTTCTTTGGGTGCAGACTTTGTAAAAATAATGAATATTTACTCGCAAACCATTGGACGTTAGTCTGGACTCTTTTCCTCAGGGCTCTGCCTTCCTGCCCTTTGCCTTGCAGTTTGTGAGATCTCAGAGTACATATGTTATTTCCATTTTCAGCACTGTACACAGTCCTTCTTTAATAAACCTAAGTATCCTTGCAACGGATCAGCCCTTTGCCCTTTGGAGTAGCGCAAGCCTTCCCTGAAAGAGAAGTCAGCTCTCTTGGGCCTCTTTACCTGAGATGGACACGAACTAAACTCCCCGAACATCCAACTAGTTCCAAGCCATCACAATCCGACCATGGAGTTCTTTTCATGAGGGCAAAGGTCATCCCCCATGAGTCAGCCCGGCCTCATTTAGAAAGCTCCCATTCTCCCAGTCCCACCGCTTGTTAGCTTCTGTACCCAGCCTGCCTAGGAGAGTGGATCTAATTAAACGGATGCTACCACTCTTCTCAGCTCATGGATTCATTTAAATAGACCTTCATTGAAAGCTCTTGCCTTAAAAATGCTACATTCAGCCATTGGCTTCATCTAGCCAGGCCAGACCATACCACATTCAAACGCAAGTGAGGGAGGTTGCTCTCTGGGTCCCATTCAGCGACGGCTCCTCAGCAATGGCGGAGGAGCGTCGCCCCACTGCCTGTCTCAGAGCCAGATAATGAAAAATAAAGTGATGTTCTAGCATCGTTTTATTTTTCATTGTCAGCTCTGAGCCAGCACTGTAGGGAGGGGCGGGCGGATGCATGGGAGGGGGAAGAGGAGTACTATCTGCACTCCCTAAGTGCGCATTTGTGTTTTGGTCAGCTGTCTCAGGCCGACCAAAACACACATGCGCACTTAGGTTTCTGCAGCCCGGCTGCATTGAGCAGCCAGGCTGAAGAAATCCCACAGACTTTCTGACCTGAGCAGAACATAGTCCGCTCAGGCCAATCCCTGCGCTGCTCTGCAGCACAGGGATTGGATGGGAGTTTGTCCAAGGGGCTGCTGGGACCAGGAAGAGGAGAGGAGGTGCGACGCGACATGGGAGGTGGCCAGCGGCTTCAGGTAAATTCTTTTTTTTAAAATTCATATATTATTACTATTATTACTATTATTACTAACTCCCCGCGCAACGCGACACCTTCTGCGTTTACTCCACCAGCCCCACCACCCTTTGTTCATGGAGGCCGCCACTGGTCCCATCTGTTGACTTCTCCGGCTAAAAAAGAGCACCCCCTGCATCTCCAACATACTTCACCCTAGAATTCATGGGCAGATTTAATAGAATTCCATGCAACCCAACTCGGCATGGCAAGTTGCTGTGCTGCTTTGTATAAATGGGAGAAAGCTGAAGAGCACTATATTTATAAAGATATGGCGCTGTTCAGCTCTCTCTCCCTTTACTGGCGCACTTGTGACTGCCTAGCGCCAATGCAGGCACCTTTGCATCATATTGCAAGGGTGCCTGTGTTGCGGTCAGTATTGATTTCATGCAGTAAGGCTACCTTCCTGCACGAAAACAATCCTCGAAGACATATTCCAACTTCTATGTGTGCTGCAGAATGCCTATCCTGGGTAGGCACAGCACTTTGGCCCACACCCAGGTTTACTGGATTTAGTCAATCTGGTTTTTCATCAAAATACAAAAATGGATGTATGGGAATGCCCACGCTCCACCGATATAACGCCAACCAACGCAGTGTAATGCAACGCAGCACAAGGCAATTGCTCTTATACGGCTTTGTAAATGCCGACTGGCATTTTGGGTCTTAGCTGCTCCAAAAAAACTGGTGCAATCACAACACAAAATCTTGTCTCTAGGACTAAAGTTTGTAAACAGATAACGGGAGAGAGAATGTATCCCAAGCCATCCCACCCATCCCTGCAATGCAAGGGACTACCCTTTCTGCACACTGATGAGCATTGTGCTCACTGCATGTCTGTCTCAAACATATATCCCATGATTTACAGAGGGGATACGACAGCTGTGGGGTGGCTGACCAGCGACTACTAGTCCTATGCTCTCTTGGCCTCAGGGCCCTCCACAATTATCTAATTTTGATGCAAGTATGATCTGAGCACCGTTCCCTTACATGGGCTGTTATCTGCAATGCATTTTTCCATTGCAATACAAAAATGAAAGAATAGTTATGGAAAATGTATATCCAGACATTGCTATGAGAAAGGAACTGGTATGGTTCATGGATGCCTGCCAACCAGATGAGTAGCTACCACTAGCGCAGCCGGTGCGTTGCACCGGGGGCCCAGAGGTGGGAGGGGACCCAGTCTGCCCTGCACCAGCTGATGCCATTTCAGAGCCTGCCTGTTATTATTTTTGGATTTTAAACACAGTGCATGCCAGGGACATGGTTTTGTTTACTTTTCAGGTGGAGGGGTAAAAAGGGAATAGAGATAAAGAAGAGAGAGGAATGGGACGAAAGAAAAGGAGTGTGAAAGAGCAGGTGAAGGGCAGGAAAAGATAACAGAATGGGAGAAGGGATAAGGTTGAGCGAGAGAGAGAAAAAGGAGATCAGAATGAGCAAATTGGGCAAAGGAAAATAAAGAGAAATGAACTAGAAATAAGGAGAGAAGGGAGGAAGGAGATGAAGATAATCCAGATCCAGAAGAGTGGAAGAGAGGGAAAGAGACTGTGGGAGGGGATAGAGAGGGAACATTAAATAGATTACGGAGATGAGAGGATGGCGGGGTGGAGCTGGGGAGGTAAGATGGAGACCTGTAAATTACATTAGTGTAGCAGGTGCAGCAACACCGGGGTCCAAGGGCGTGATGGGCGAGCTAAAGCTCATTTATAGCAGTATTTTAATACCAGCTGGAGGGCCTAGTTCTATTGCTTGCACTAGGGCCCATGACACCCAAACTACTTCACTGGTGGCACAAAGGCCCACCTCAGGTGAGAAACTCCCGATTTTTAAAACAACAAATGGCTTTAATTCAAATTTCTCCTGCCGAATATTGCTCCCACTTCAAAGCAACGGGAAATTACATCCCCCCGATTATTTTTTCAGGCGCTTCCTCTTTCCTGATTCCAAATGTTGGCCTGTGCGATTCTGCTATCTCTCTTCCACGTCGCCATGCGGCATGTCATCAGCCAGTCAATCCAGGCTCGCTGATATAAAGTGCCCTGAGCTCGCGTCCCTGCCCGTATTGCTTTGTGGATTATTTATGGGTACTCTCATAAGGGGCATATTATCAAGAACGGCGTTAAAATTATCGCCGGTTTAGCGGCAGAAAACTGCCGCTAAAGCGGCGATAATGGGCTTGATAATATGCCCTTGAGAATTCAATAGAAGCCCATGTTGACACCAGAACATGGACTTCTATTGGAATTCTCAAGGGCATATTATCAAGCCCATTATCGCCGCTTTAGCGGCAGTTTTCTGCCGCTAAACCGGCGATAATTTTTAACGCCGTTCTTGATAATATGCCCCATAAATGCGTTTGACGCCCACACTAGTTAACCCCCATTTAAGCACCGTGTAAGTAGAGTTAAAAGAAAGGCTTTACCTTTAGTCTTACCCTCAGTTTCTTTTCTTCACAGGGCTTTCAGCGCATTTTGTAGGGCGATAATGAGGAACAATATTTAAGTGTTGAGCTATCGCAGAGTTTTTCTCAATCAGTAAGCAATTTTTCACTTATTTGAAATTACTTTACACCAATAAACAGATTTGCAAGGTCTGCCAATTGTCATTTTAAGGACTCTCGTTCTACAACTTGGAACTGCATCGTACACGTGACTAACAGGATACCATGGTGATGGTTCCTGAGATCCTACAACTTTTGGAATAATGAGGCATTTGGAGGTGATGTCAAAAGCCAGATCCCCTTATGTTGATGGAGTCACAGAGCAGACGTTTCATTCCAAGATCACTGGCGAGTTGCAGAAGTATGCTTACTGCACACCCAGGCCTCTGTCTGCGTATAAACTCTTGCCTTTAGGATGCTCCAAATCACCTGCAGAGGCGTCGGTACCCTGCAGGTATCCTTGCACCAGGGGCAGATAGTGTAAACCTGGTGCCTGCGAGACCAGCTCCGCGAGTTACCTTACCACAGACTGCAAGGGAAGTCTGGGATTCGTGGCACCTCAAGAAGTGCTTCCTGTTGGAGGAGAGCTTCCTGTTGAAGGAGTGCTTCCTGTTGGAGGAGAGCTTCCTGTTGAAGGAGTGCTTCCTGTTGGAGGAGAGCTTCCTGTTGCCGAGAGTGTCCACACCTTCCATGCCTAGACAAGATAGGGTATATCTTGTCGGCAGAACGCATTGCTTATCGCTTATTCTCACAAACTGGCTCTCCAATTACAAATAAATGTAACCTCTGTTCTTGTAAACATAAGGGTCCAGGAATCGTAAAACATTATCCATGTAAGGAAGCACAAAGTTAAGAGTTTTAAGGGAAGGAACACAAAGATACAACTTTAGGATCAAAAGCACAAGCTTCTTTAGAACCTGCGCAGCCTGATGACACCTGTGGCTTGATTCTCAAAGGTAAACTTACACGTTTGTGTAAGTTTACTCTTTGTCGCAGAACTGCCATTTAATAGTAAGTTTACTACTGCAGAGACTTCGCAGTTCGGGTGGAGAACTCTGCACATTAAAAGAGAGGCCTGTCCTATCTTTTTATTTACGGAGATTTCTGCTTCAACTGCGGAACTTCCACAGTTGTAAACTTACAATTACATTGCGGTTTTGTGAATACTGAAAAAGAGTAAACTTACAAAAATGGGTAAGCTGACGTTTGTGATTCAGCTCAAATGCACTTAAATACAGAAGAAATCCAGCATGACTTTAGGGTGAGGCAGGGTAGGGAATGTATGGGGTGTGAAGTGGTGGGCTCTAACTCTTTCCCTGAATTGCACCACCAGAGGAGCAAGTCTCAGTTTCCCTGTGTGACAGGGATGTGCTGGTAGCAATGCGCGCACCACCAGAAAAGATGAGTTCGGAGACAGGTAGTCATATTTACTAAACTGGCAGCTTTATAAATCTAGAAATAAACTTTGAGGTGTATTCTGGCAGGGAGGGAAAGTCAATTTAGTTTTTTCAGAGCAGGACAGAGGGGCTGGAGCTACCTTTGCTTGGTGAACAGTGAGTAGTACATTTCCTCTTGATTTGTATGACAAGAAGATGGCCTGGACTTTGGACAGTGAGTTTGGTAGAAGGGAGAACGCACTTGAGTTTTCACAATTGCATCAGCTGAACCATGCCGTCTGCACATTTTCGTGATGAGCTCCAATGGTTCATTTCTATAAAAAAAAAAAAAGTGTCGGGCCACAAAGCGTTTCTTAAAAAACACCTATTGTGATGTTGAAACCCAGGGCTGCTGAATACCAAGGTTGCCTAGTCTTGATTCCACCTCATACCCTTTAATTCCATTACTTTTCTCTTCCCATCTCTTTATCTCACTCTTGCATGGTTCTTTTCATTCCAGATTTCTCCTCTGTCTTATATTTCCTAACTTTCTCTTTTACTTTCTTTCTCTTTTCTGCCTTTCTCTCTTGCGAGGAGTCAAATTCTCATAATAAAAAGCAAGCTTTGGCAATTCCAACTGATCTCTCCCATACAAAATCTATTGGTCTTGTCAATGTTCTTTTAGCCATGTTGCACAGCGGCCACCCTGCTGTGCAGCATGGCTAAAGAGAAAGAAAAGGGGTATGACACGGCCAGTGTTTAAACGTAATTGTGCTTTTATTTTCTTTACTTTCAGCAGTGTTGCACAGCAATGCGGCTGCTGTGCACCATGGATGAAAGTAAGAGTAAAGAAAACAAAAGCCCAATGACGCAGACATAGCGCTTTTTGTCTGGAAGATGGCAGGGAAGGGGCTAGGAATAATGGGAGTCCATTGGGACAGGCAAGCAAGGACAGGGTGAGGGTGGTGGGCTACAGTTCAAGGAACGACTGAAGATCAGGTGGGAGGCAAGCAACTACGGTGAAGTAGCAACCAGGTCGCGAGTTTGTTGGATGGGGCAAGCAATGGTGGGTGTGGGGGTAAACATCAGTGATAGGGAGGTAGTGGCAGGGATGGGGACAAGCAACAATAAGATGTGGGTGTGACGGGAGAGCGTGTTGAGACGACCTGCCAAACCATACCCTCTTATTGAGTGCTGGGCTAGAAAATTATTTTAAAAAAGTAATTCTGCAAGCGCATGGCTAGTAAAAGGACATTGGCTGCAGACAGGAAGTTGTACTTGGTCCATGTTCCATGGAGCGAACATTCACAGGGGGAGAAAGTGAAAGCAGGAGATGCTGACCAATGAGAAGCAAGGAAATGAGAGTGAAGTTGAAGCTAACCAATGGTAAGTATTGGGTCAAATCCCTTTTTAAGTTGTTTTTCTATTTACAAGAGACCAGCAAGCTACAGCACATGAACTGTTTCAGATGAGAACTAATAAGTCCTACTCCCCAAAAATGAGTTGCATTGCCCACCACCTACAACCACCGGCAAAAATTAAGCACCGATAAGGCGGTTGAAGGATGACTGTTTGTGAACATATGAACCACAGTAATATCAACCTGCACATATATCAGTTCCAAAATATCAGCTCTTGCAGACCCTTTTCCCTTTTATCTAGTGTGAGTGAATGATACGAAACAGTGATTAGGGCCAGGCACTCCATATTACTGACCCTGTTTCCAGTTCTGTAGAACCTATTAGTGATAATCTATGTTCCCACCAGGGTGCTCGCGCGCATACCCTTCTTCCTTGAATCACCCAGAGTCTTTTATGGAGCGCGCATGCCGCTCCAGAAACCATTCAAGGGCATTTAGTATCTAAATACATGTCTTTTAGAGAGGCAGGCATGTGAAAGGCATTAACTCTGATGTTGGATGGCACGTCAACAAAGATTCAGGAACCCAGCTGGGAAGGGGGGCAGAAATGTCCTGCACTGTGACAGGAGCAAGCTGTGCCATTAGACTGAAGGTGCGAAAATGCAGTGGGCGGATGCGCTGCCTTCTAAAAGAAAAGAAAGGTGGCCGTGCCTTTAAATAACAATAAGAAGTGCATGAGCCGATAAATTAAGAAGTAGAGCAAAGACAAGTTTATGGTCTCACTTCACTTTAAGAGCCGAGCGTTGAAAATGTTAGAGGTAAATGTTAATCATGCAACAAACACAGGGTAGAAATGTGATAAAGCCTTTTCAAAATTAAAGAAAGTGTATTTCTTTAATGTTTCAGTTTAGTACATCAGATTACATGTCTGCACTGAGAGATGTTTATTAAAAGTGATAGTTTTTTTAAATGAGTATAGACACATTCAGGGCTTTCGCTCTGACAACAAATCAAGAGGCAAGTCATTTGTCTTGAGCATCCAGTAAGTATCCTAGACTCTTATTATACATAGAGCAATATTATAGTTTATTAAATCAACACACAAGAGGATTTTGTGCAGTGCACATACTGAACTCATGTTTTTGAAGGTGCTTTTATATGTCATAATGGAGAAAAGGAGGTTCAGTGAAATAAAATATTTGCACAGAATCCAGTGCTAGAACTGAAAAAAATGTACTATAGGAACCTATACACTAGGGTTTAAGATGTGGCAGAGGAAAGTGGGTGGAGTCATGAGGGGCAGAGCTTTGAAAACAGAGTCTGAAAGTCGAATATACACATCCTTTTTTTTTAAAACCTGCAGCAAAGAAATTGGCAGCAAGGACACATGTGACTGTAAACTTTTTCTAGCTTACATAACTTGTCACAAAGAGGCTGCATTTAAAATATCTGATAGGGTTAAGACACCGACTGCAGAGACCATTGTGTGCCGAGCAATTCCGAAGGGATTGTAATAGAGGGAAGATATATCTAGTGGTTAACACAGTTGTGGGAGAGTTTTGGGGCATATTTACGTTCCCTGGCGCATCCCTGCAAATCAGCAGGGATGCGCCAGGAAAGATGCGACATGCAAGTTTGCCCTTGCGCCACCGCCGATGCGCCGCATTTACAATGCGGCGCGCCGTGGCGAACAGATTGGCAGATGCGTGTCGCATCCCCCGACGGAAGGCGGCGCATTGCTGGAGTCGCGTCGCAAGCGCGACGCAGCTCCAGCAATGCTCGGGGGTGCCCTATCCCTAAAATGGTGCGTCAATCCTTACGCCTGCTTCAAGCAGGCGCAGGGTTTTGACGCAGCATGGGCGTAAAAGTGACTCAGTGAAATCTTGTAGATTTCACTGCGTCACTTTCACGTGGTGTACCTGCGAGGGAACGCCCACCCTGCGCTGGAACGGCCACATGAAATGTGACGCAGGTTTCATGTGGCGCAGGGGTTTACAGCGTGACGCATCTCCCTAGATGTGTCACGTTGTAAATATTGCGCAACGTGGCGCATGGTTTGCGTCGCCGCTGCGTCACATGAGTGACGCAACGGCGGCGCATAAGAGGCGCAAGGGGCTTGTAAATATGCCCCTTGGTGTTTTGTCTAGTAACAGTTTCGACTCATTAAGTAGCATAGATGGTTAATGTGCCTGCATGTGGTATTATATGCAGATCAAACATTAGTATTTTATTTAGAGAGGTAAGCTGGCTACTGCCTTTGACGCTGAGATCATTTCGTTACTTCCAGTCCATAATTTGCAAGCCTTCTAATATAGCACAGTGATATATTTATTGGCATCAAGGAGCTGCATGCAAAAGGTAGGTCATGAGTTTAGATCCTAATTTTTTCTAACTCTTTTATTCTAAGATTGGAAAGAAGGGTTCCTTTTGGAATCAATAGTCTTGTTAGTACAGACAACGACAATCACTGTTACATTTTATATCCAGAATTTTTTCTCTGACAATTCATTCTTAACGTATAATGTTTACAAGTATGGATAATATGTTATTCCTACATCAATAACCCTCATTCTTTTATGTGACATTTCCTGTATATTGTTTACACAGTAATATGATTTATTGTGCCTCTATGTGTGACGTGAAGTGCCGTGACCCTCCACACTGTGATGAGAAGCACCACAAAAGAATTATATAAAAAAATTAGTAAGTGGCATTTAAATAAATGTTTGTATAAATACTCATACAGACCAATATGCCTCCATTATTACAGTGCAAGCCCATCTATTACACAGGGAGTTGAACAAAGTTAAAAATCTGCCTCCAATAGTTTCTCTTAAGCACTTGTGAAGTGGTAATAAGTTGTGTGGCTTTGTTTCCTTCTATTTTAGTGACATCTAGGTGTTAGGCTCCAGATGGCTCCAAGCCAGGATGATACATGAATAAAAGGAGGGCTGATGGCCCTATAAATCAGGCCTTTGTTTTGGGCCCAGTTGATATCTAAAATCAGAAAGCCACCTGACAACTTGCAGGCAGTGCTGAATATCTCATGGTGTTAGAAGAATGACATCAGGACAAATACAGCATGTTTCCCTTTGCCATTCAGATCCAGCCCAGAAATAGCTTCCAGAACCGGGATCCCTCTTACTTTCCAGCACTAATAGAATCACATTATTTGGTGATACTGGATCCACATTGTGCAGCTCAGCAATAAGATGGGTATCTCTTTCAGCTATTTTACATCTACTTACCATGGTTCACCTAGGGAAGTCTGGCTGTCTAAGCATGTGGTTTAGCCCAGGGTCAAAGAATTCAGAAGTCCGCAGGAAAGGGGTTTCTTCAGTGAGGAGTAGAAAGCTCTGAGAAATGCCTGTACCCATGCTCCCTGCTGTCGAGTGCAATCCCTAATATCACAGGTAAAGTATTGAGCACTGAAATATCGAGACGATAAGTGCACATTGGTAACTATAGACTTACAATTCTTAACTTCACATCTGAATACCTTGAAGATATATATATATATATACACTGACGCGGAGTGTGCACCACCCCGTAATGTTATGGGGGCTACGTGGGTCAGCAGCCGCAAACAGGATTGAGGACGAGTCTACTTGCAGGGTCCATACAGGACAAGATTTGTGTGCTATCCGGACCACATTTCCCACAATGCACAGTCTCATTCGAGCTTCCCATTGGTGGGTGTGCAATATGAAAATGGCGAAGTGGGTTCAGCGTTTGCACACACTGTCACCGTTCAAGCCTCTGAAGAGAAGCATATGGAGCTTCGAAACGCGTCAGGCATTTCCATTACGGAGCAGCTTCTACAAGCGGATCCTCGTCCCTGCCTTTCATAAACAAAGCTGCTGATCGAGTGCTACTCACCAGGTGGACAACCTTTGGAGCAGAATATATATATATATATATATATATATATATATATATATATATATATATATATATATATATATATATATATCGAAAACCACAAATGTGCACGCTCTCAGAAACAAGGAACTCCGTAATAATAATCCACAGGTTGTTTATTCACAACGCGTTTCAGGGCAGAACCCCTTGATCACGTGAAACGTGCACACGTAAAGGGTGACTAATAAAGCATTCAATGCAGTCATAGACATAATCGTAGGACTACTGCGTATCTTGTTCCCTGCAAGTAAATGGCAGACATATTGGAACGGATAAAATGCAAACATGAGAACACAATCATCATGTAAAACGTGTAGTTATGCCCACGCTGTTCCGGGCTGTACAGAAATGCAATAAATGAACATGTACAAATACTGAATTACTGCTGACCCCATCTGCTCTCTCTTTGTGTTTGTGTAAAAATGGGCATTGGCCCGTCATCTTGCAGTCAGACTTTGCGGACACGTTACCCTTGTCTTGCATTCTGTCTCACCAGGGCACTTGTCTAACCAAGGAATGTTTATTCTGTACCATTAATTTAATATATTGCATATTTAATTCCTTTATTTGGAGATAATGTTTATAATACCATGAGTTACAGGCTGCCAGTAATTCAGTATTTGTACATGTTCATTTATTGCTTTATTGCATTTCTGTACAGCCCGGAACAGCGTGGGCATAACTACACGTTTTACATGATGATTGTGTTCTCATGTTTGCATTTTATCCGTTCCAATATGTCTGCCATTTACTTGCAGGAACAAGGTACGCAGTAGTCCTACGATTATGTCTATGACTGCATTGAATGCTTTATTAGTCACCCTTTACGTGTGCACGTTTCACGTGATCAAGGGGTTCTGCCCTGAAACGCGTTGTGAATAAACAACCTGTGGATTATTATTACGGAGTTCCTTGTTTCTGAGAGCGTGCACATTTGTGGTTTTCGATATTGACATTACCGGCTTGCTCCGCCGGTGAGCACGCCACTTCTCACGGGTCCATTGAAGTCGGAAGGAGCGTCTTTTGTGATATATATATATATATATATATATACATATATATATTCCTTCATGAAACCACCACTTTCAGGTGATTCAGCTGCACTTCCCCCGTAATTACAACTCCAACAGAGGTGCCACTCGAAATTCAGGTGATCAATCGATATTTATTTTATAATTTTCATTTAGCAGCAACACCCAACATGGAACGCCAACACGTTTCAGCTTACGTCTTCAACCGGGCAACCCCATGACCCTCAACCATTGTGTTCAAAAAGAAAAAAAAGGACTGTCACATCCTCCTTGCTTACTTCTCGTTCACAGTATCAATATCACAATTATTATTTCTCAATTTCAATATTGAGGGTTTAAAATATGTGTGTCTTCAATGCAGGCACTCAAAACACTGGTACAGCTAATTGCTCGTATCTCTATGTGTTGACCGACTACTCTCATAATTACATCACAGTATTATTGCACAAAACCTCATAAAGTGCAAATGCTTATCTCAGAATAATGTCCCACAATGTCCCTTAGTCCTACGCATAAAGTGCAAATGCTTGTCCAAGACTGTTCTTATATTTACATTCCCACAATCTAAAGTGCAAATACATAATCTAAAACATATATAAAGTGCAATCACGTGTATAGATAAAGCGCAAATGCATCAAACCCTGCTTGCCATGATAATCATATACTGATCAAATGGTGCTCATACATGTCTCTCTACTAAGCTACAGTTATTATAAAGTGCAATGCTGTATCGTTGCTGTGCAGTTGTTACTAAAGTGCAAATGCAAGTGCATTTCTCTCAATTCATAATCATCAATATTGCATAAACAAGTAGATGTAAACTTCTCAGTCTCACTCTCATATATGCATATAAAATGGAAGTGCAAAAAAAACACACTACCCTTTTATAGTCATAAAAGGATTCAGATGTTACTAATGTGCAAGTGCATATGTGTTGGGATATATTACACTCAATAAAAATCAATATTGCACAAATATTGCATAAAATCAATATATATATATCGTCATGGTACACACATGTGGAGTTAAGTAAACATACTTACCTGTATAGTCTCACCTTGTCAATATTTTGGGGCTCAATATTATTCAAAAAAATTATGGTCGCACAATATATTTGAAAATATATTTATGTGGAACACCCTAGGGGTTTGGGCACAGCCAGTGGTTACTCTCCGAATCTGTTGTTAATACTTTTGTTTACAATTGGTGTCTGATGGCCTAAGACACCGTTTCATTCTAACTTAATAACAGACTTATTCTTTTTGTACACTTATGTCTTCATTTGGGACATAAAGCAAAAGGAACATCATTCAATAGCTGATGAACTTGGACCCTGTCTCAACAGCATGTGGATCCATCCACTGTCTCCCAGTTCAGGATATCACCCATGTGTATTGTCTGAAGCTGTGTCTACTTATGCTACGCAATCATGAATGTAGAATTACTTACCCCCACCATAGTAATCAGAAACGCAGCTTAATTTCAAGTGATCTCACTAAATTGAAAGAATTCAATGGCCACACTAATGCCTTCAGTATAGCAAAGAGTGTGCCTTGAACACAGTAGATCATAAGTACTTTAAGTATTATATAGTATTGCATTGTGGTATTTGTAAAGTGCGTAACACCCATCATGGGGTCCCTAAAGTACTTTCTCGGTAGTTGAATAACTCAGCAGCAGTGTATAATTGGTGTTAGTTTATAGTGTAGCCTAGGTGTAGTGTGTTTAGTGTTGTGTATGAGATTTGAAGGTGTGCTCCAATCATGTTACAGTTACCTTTTAGTAGCGCTTATGCATGAAAGTGAATGTGAAAGAAATATAGGATCTCAGTCTGCATATGTGTCCCTTTAAATCTATCTTATAACCTGCACCTGATGCATCATGTGTTAGGTAGCAGCCAGGTTTTATTGTGCTTGGGGTTCTAGATGGTTGCTTGATTATCCTTATAATGATTTAGTCGCGGTGGGATTGTAAGAAGTCCCAAAATGACACTTTTACCACCACAGTTCTGCTGATATTATTGCTGCATGCAGACACCAAAACCAAAAACAGAAGTTGAGTCCATAGCTGGACAAACTCAACATCTACCTAGAAGCAGCTTATTTGTGCCAGGAGAGTGTACCCAAGTTTTGATTTCTGGACAAAAAGTCTCCGCCAATGTGAAATTTACTGAAATTAAGGAAGTCGTGTGGTTAGAACCATTCTTTCAAGTTTTTTTACACTGCCTGACCCTAAATATTCCACTGTTTGAGTGTAGAGACCACTAAAGGTGACAGAGCATCTGTCAAGTGCATGTAAAGATGTTTGCCTTTTTATGGACACAGAGATTGCAATATGAATCAAGCGTTCTCATTTTAGCATTTGATAGCTGAAGTGTTGCACTTTCTTCCAAAGTTATTTGATGCATGGCTTTGGTGCAAACAGCTGTGGCTCTGGTGCACAGAGATCATTCATTGCCGCACACGGAGGAAAAAAATTTGAAGGAATATTGGTGATAATCATTCCTTTCTGCTTAGTCCAACTTCACGAACAAACTTGTTAGGCAGAGTCATAATGTGTAAACTGAATTGTATTGTGTTTTGTACCCCAGAAGGGAAGTTCATGAACATACCTCAACCACAAGAGAGTAAAATGCTTGCAAGCAAAAGCTTGAGTTTTACAGAAGAAGCAGGCAAGGTTGCCATGTCACCTGATTTAACAGAATTACTTTCACAGGTACCGCCTACATTGTGGTCTACAGTAGCCAATGATGTAGGATTCAGGTCCTTGAGGGAACCCGTAGGGGTGAGATCACCCATCAAAAGAAACTTCCTAGAATACCTCAGTACTCAATTAAACCTGAGGCAGAGGATAAATTCCATCCTGTAATACAAGATTTGATTAAGCAAGGGTTTTTAGTACTTATTGATAGAAGATGTAATTCCCAAATACTCCTGATGTGCAAGGCAAGGAAAGACAACATGTAGAGGTTTGCCCAAGATCTTGTTAACAGTGTGGTTATTCCAAGCTTCCCTGTGGTCCCAAAAACCACTATCATCCTCTTTTGCATCCCTGCCAGTGCCCAATGGTTCACAGTGGTTTATCATTGTTCAGCTTTCTTTTCCATCTCCATACATGAGGAGAGTCAATATCTTGTCTTGTTTACTTCCTTGGGGTCTAAGCTTTCATGGACCGAACTCTCTTAGGGCTTTATAGTCTCACTCAACCTTTACCAGGCCCCAAAGAAGGATTTGGAGCTGTTAGCTTTCCCCCAGGAGTTTACCTTAATTCAACGCGTAGATGACCCATTGTTACCATCTGTCATTCTAGATCAGTGCAAAGAGGATTCAGTCTATCCTCTCGCCAAATTGGCTAGGACAGGGCACAAGGCTCCAAATGAAAAATTACAGGTCTGCCTTACAGAGTTCGACACCTTGGTCATGAAATTTCTCATGGCAAGTGCCACCTGTCCTCTGCACCAGTTGAAGCCAACTGCAAAATGCCCTGCCCTATAATGGTCTCCTAGGTATATACCTGTTTGAGAATGGTGGGGTGCTGCAGGCAGTGGATTCTGGGTTATGCCAAAATGGCCAAAGCTTTATTAGAATATGTTCAAAAAGATGTCCCTGGACCATTTCAGTGATCTAGTGAAGCCAAAAAGGCATTTGTAAAAATGAAAGAGTCCTTGATTTCTGCACCTGCATTAGTGTTCCTTCATTTTCCAAATGTTTTATTTTTTATTGTAATGAACGAAATGGATTTGCACTTGGGGTGTTGTTATGAAGCCACAGATCAGAGTTTATTACTGTTCAGTTTTGGACCCATTTGCAGCTGGGCTCCCACCATGTTTATGGTCTGTGGTAGCTGTCTCAAATGTTGATGAAGCTTCTGAAAATATGGTGTTGAGTTCCCTGTTACCTGTTTCTGTGTCCCATTATGTGGTTGCGCTCTTCCTAACTACAAAACACAGCACCTATCTACGGCTCGTTTGTCTCAATATGAAATACTGTTGTTGTCTGCCTCTCAGCTTACTTCAAATTTAAAATCATTTATAGTCATGAACAAAAACAAGGTAAGTAGCATTTATGGGCATGAGTAAACTTTGCGATTACAGAATAAAGTGTCTAACAGTATCTGTTTCACCAACAGAACAATTACAATTATCATTCCACTTTTGATATCTTCCACACCAGACTAAATATTTGTTTGTTAAAAAAGATCCCTAGCCTAAGTCTTTTATATCAGGAACTTTCAGTTTTGAATATAGCAGGCCTAAGTACTTTTTGTTCCAAATGGTCATTTTATGGATGAGGTATTTTGATTTTAGACCAACACTATGGAGGAGCGAGAAGCTATGATTTGGTAAAAACCCTCAGCCTCCCAAACTATCTGAAGTAATTACAGTATAGAGGGTTAACCTATCTTTTTTAATCCTATTTTGTTCTGCAAGATAGTTGCATGGCCCATAGTATATCTCTTCAGATTATGAGATCTAGAACCAGGTTAATCAGTGTGATCAGCACATCTTTGGGATATTTTTGTTGGTTCCTCACTCACACGTACCACCTATAGCCTGCTTCATCATCAGACCCATACTCTACTCACCTAGAGTGAGTGGGTGGGCTCAACGCATTTGTAAGCAGAGCACTTAAGCTACGGCATAGGGATCAAGAGTGAGTTATAAATGACTGTCAGATCCTAATTCCTTGTTCAATCAGAAGTTCCCTTGGCAAGGTTAAAAACAGTGGAATGTCACAGGGGTACAATGGCCCTAGACATCTGAGGTCCACATGTTTCAGCCATTTAATTCCCGGTGGAACAGTTGGGTTTCTACAGGACCAGTATAGTGTAATAATCCCTATGTGGTGTGGTTGCTAATTTCAACCAATATTACATGCGTTTTTGCATAATTCAGTAAAGCACTCACTTAGTCCCTAGTCATAATCCCTAGGCCGTAGCTTAAGCGTTCCGCTTACAAATATGTTGAGCTCACACACTCACTCTAGGTGAGTAGTGTGTGGGTCCGATGATGAAGCAGGCCACAGGTGGTGCCTGTGGATGAGGACACAACACAAATATCCCAGAGATGTGCTAATCACACTGATTTACCTGGGTGTAGATCTCATACTCTGAAGAGATATACTGTGGGCCACCCAGCTATGTTGCGGAACAAAAAAAGCATTTAAAAAGATAGGTTAGCCCTATGTATTTTGATTTTAAACTACCTCCTTGAGCTTTAAATATATATTCTTCTATTTTGAGGGATCAGTACCTCCTCTTAATAAGATCAATTGAATCCAGGACAACTTGAGTAGGGTCCTTCCAGTAGAACTCTACCAGCAAGGATGCTAGAAGATTTTCAACATAATGCACCCCTGGCTGCATACATAAACGTTTCTTGGGCTGATTTTAGATATGTTGCAGCACAAGGATTCCTCTGATCTAGTTTGTAATAAACTGATAGTTGCCTTTTCTATCTGTACTTTTCAAATTAACTGCTCTTCAAAGCTTATACCATAATAATCATACTCGGAAACCCATTCTAGGGGAACACCATGGACCCTGAGTTTCATTTGTTTTCGTAATATTTAAGGTTAGATCCTTCTTATTTCAGTAGCCTGTAAAATCTCCAATAACCTGTGAGATGCCTTTAACGTTGCGACTACATAATACAGAATCCTATGCAAAAGAGAAGGATGAACACCTTCCTCCCTGCAACAAAAGGTACATCCAGATTGGCTGTTCACAGGTGTTCAACAACGTTATTTAAGAATAGACTAAAGAGGACCGGGGCGAACACATAGCCTTGCCTGACACCCTGGTCAACCAGAAAGAAGTCACTACACTTGTCGAAGGGCCCATATTGGACCCTGGCTGAGTTTTTGGTGTGTAGCTGTTAGATCTGTCATCCTTAGGGTGTTCTGTCCCCAGACATTTTGCCTTTTACCTCCTGTTTTTGGGGATTCTTTTTGTTTGCCTTAGGACCCTGAGCACTTTACCACTGCTACCCAGTGCTAAAGTGCATATGTTTCTCCCCCAAACATGGTGACATTGGTGTATACCTGATTGGCATATTTGATGTACTGGTAAGTTCCTTGCAAAGTTGTATACCATATACCCAGGGCCTGCACTTCAAATGCTACTAGTGGGCCTGCAGCACTAATTGTGCCACCCACATAAGTATCCTTTCAAACCTATCTCAGGCCTTCCACTGCAGTGCCTGTGTATGCAGTTTACTGCCACATTGACCTTGCATTTAAAACTACATGTCAAACCTTAAACTGCCCTTTTATTACATATAAGTCACCCCTAAGGTAAGCCCTAAGTAACCCTAAGGGCAGGGTGCTATGTAAGTAAAAAGTAGGGCATGCACTTTTATGTTTTGCATGTCCTGGTAGTGAGAAACAGCCTATTTCGTTTTTCACTACTGTGAGACCTACCCCTCTCATAAAACCAGCATTGGAATTCCTTAATATACTTTTAAGTTGTAATTCCTGATTCATGTTTCATATCTTTGGAATGGAAATGATAAATCCTCCTTACTGGTGAAGTTGGATTTAACAATACTGTTTTAGAAATGTCACTTTTAGAAAGTGGACATTTCTCTGCACTTACTGCTTGCTCTATGTGCCTGACAGCTTGTCTCCAATAGACGTCTGGGGTGGGTTACAGCTACACTTTGCATTCCCTCTAGACAGCCACAAACAGAGGAAAGAGAGGGTCATCTGCATTCTGCGTACTCATCAGCATTCATCTGTATTCTGATGAGTCTTCCTGAGCAGGGAGGAATGGAATGCAGTGTCCTGTCCACACACAAAGCACTGATTTACCCCCCACAGATAGCCTGGCAGACCGGACTGGGTTTAAAGGGATCCTTGTGCACTTCAGAGAGCTGCGTTGAAGTCACACCCTACAACAAAGGCACTTTTGGGTATAAGTACTGTGTCTCCGCCCCCCTAAAATCTGACACTTCTGGATCTTAAACTAAACCTCTGTCAGAAGGACTGTTGTGCTGCTTAAAGGACTCAATTGGACTGCTTTTCTATAAGAACTGCTTTTCTGCTTGTTGTTCTGCTGCCTGCTGCTTCTTGACTCTGCTGAACGAGATCTCCATAGGCTTGCTTGCTTACCTCCCGTTTTTTGAACTCTTAGGGGCACAAAAGACTTCCTGCAATTCTGATGGTGCTGCTGGACTCTGCCTTCTGTGAGTCCTACCCTTGCTTGAGATGCCCTCTCCAAGTACTGGGCCTCAGAAGTGGGTTCTGCAGCTGTTTTGATACAAAACCGACGCATCCTCACCTTTGCGCGCGATCGGAACCAATGCATCTCCATTGATGCCAATGCAGAGGCTGTTCGACAGCAGCAGTTCTACAGCCTGCATGGCCTGATGACGACGCTCTGCGCTGCTCAACAACAACGCATTGCTTTGCCCCCAGCGAAGCTTGACGACGACACAAAGACCCGACTGCATGGAAAAGATCTACGCATCGTGCCCTTAGCGTCAACGCTTTGCTCCATCCAAGGTGCTTTCTCAGCGGGCTTTGCGTGGGTCCCGTAGCCAGCTGGCCTGAACTTTGTATTTGCACCCATTCCTCGTGACCTCAAGTAACCTTTTGATCGCTAGTGACTTCAAAGCACTGTTTTAGCATTTAATCTTTAAAAAGGAATTTCTCAACTTCTACAGATTGATCTTATTTTGCTCAGATAAATATTCTCAATTTGTCTAAATCTTTGTGGAGTCTTTTGTGGGTATTAATTGTATTAGTGGGTGTGTGTTTGTGTGTGTGTGTGTGTGTGTGTGTGAGTGTGTGTGTGTTGCACAAAATCTTTGCACATTGCCTCTTTAGCTAAGCCTGACTGATCTGTGCCAAGCTACCAAAGGGTGAGCACAGGTTATTTTTAGTGTGTATCTAGCTTACCCTGACTAGAGTGGTGGTTCCTGCTTTGCCTGGGTGCACACGTTAGCCAACCAGAAATCCAATTTCTAACATTGGTGATCAGCGATGAGGATAGGACTTGTGTTTGTGCAATACCATAGAGTAACTCATTGTTCACTACATCTCTATACTTAGACCAATTCAAGCCTTTTTCAATTCTCCCTGTTCTGACATCTTTTGATTTTTCCAAAGTCCTTTTGCCCAAGTCCCATTTTCTCTGCAATGTCTGTGGTCCTACCTGGCAACATGGAATTTGAGCAGACCAACCTAGAGACATACATAGTGGTCCATCTCAAGGGATTCTGCCAGGAGAGAGGGGTGTTCCACACAGGAAGTGCCAAGAAGGCAGAGTTTCAGAAAGCCTTAGAGAATTAGCAGAGGCCCACACAGAAAGAGAAGAAGATGAGGAGGAGCGATCTGTGTCTGAGGAAGGATCAGAGCGGGACCTGACAGAGGGTTTTGTCATGCAGCCTACAAGGTGGGGAAGGGAGTCAAGGAGGGCTGGAGCCTGCAACAAAGACCCAGCCAGCAGCTAAGAAGGGGAAAGGTGGCGGGCCTGGTATACCAGCCCCTGAATGTGCCTCCAGTGCAATGGAAGGGGCATCTGCATTGGCCGCCCCAGAGTCCACTGAAGAGGAAGTTGCTTCCCTTGGTGAACAGCCTGAGCTTGCTGAATGGCATGTGGAGGGAGGACCCTCCAAGGAGGAGTTCTTTAAGGCACAAAGGCAGTGTCCACACCTTGTGGGCATGAGGCAACAGGTTGAAGTCCTAGCAGCAGGTAATGCCGCTGGTAGTCACCACATTTACTGGGAGGACAACCTCCTGTACAGTGAGCCTAAGGCTCTTGGGCATGGGACATAAAGGGCCCTCCTGGTTCACCATTGCTACAGAGCCTTCCTACTGGAGCTGGCTCACGAAAGTTCCCTGGCCGAACACCTAGGCCAAGACAAGACCTTTGCAAGGCTTGTCCCCAACTTCTATTGGCCTAAGATCAAGAATTCCTCAGATGCATTTTGTAGGATTTGAATGACCTGCTAGGTTAGCTGGAAGACAGGGCAGAGGCTAATCTCTTGCTTGTCGTTAGCACTCCCTTTGATATGGTGGGCCTATGGATCCCCAGACTGCACCAGGCAACAGGTGTATCCTGGTTCTAATGGATTATGCCACTCGGTATCCAGAGGCAATCCCTCTGAGGACTACTACTTCACCTGCAGTGTAAAAGGCCCTGATGAAGATTTTTACCCAAGTGGGTTTTCCCAAGGAAGTTGAGTCTGACAGGGGCACAAACCTCATGTCTGATTAAGTGCAGTCAATGTGGAAGTAGTGTGGAGTAACATACAGGTTCTCCACCCAGATGGCTAAGTTATGGAA
The DNA here is from genome assembly GCA_963921515.1 of Calotriton arnoldi. Classification (NCBI taxonomy): domain Eukaryota; kingdom Metazoa; phylum Chordata; class Amphibia; order Caudata; family Salamandridae; genus Calotriton; species Calotriton arnoldi. Next base: position 1,621,903 of record CAWUFW010001141.1, read on the forward strand.
GCAAGCTTCCAGTAACCTTGAAGCCAGCCAGGAAGTCATGAAGGGGTGGTATGACAACATTTCTACCACTGTGGAATTGAAAACCTGGTCAGAAAGTGTGGGCGATGGAGATGGTGGAGCCCAGGACCCTCCATGACTGCAAGAATGGGCCATATGAGGTGATTGAAAGAAAGGGTGAGTCAACATAGCTGGTGGACCTCAAGACCCCTAGGCAACCTCTCAGGGTGATGCATGTAAATCACCTCAAACCACTCTTTGAGAGGTCTGAGCTCATCATGCTGTTGATGACTGATGGAAAAGAGTAAGAGGAGAGTGAGCTTCTCCCTGATCTCTTGGACTCAAAAGAGAAGGATGGGTCTATGGAAGGAGTAATCCTTTTCCCCACTCTAACTCCGGAACAACAGCGAGACTGCCAACACGTGTTGGGGCAATACTCTTCTCTGTTCTCCCTTATCCCCAGGACTACCCACCTGTGTACCCATGATGTGGACACAGGGGGCAACCTCCCTGGTAAGAATAAATCTTGCAGGTTGTCAGATAAGGTGAGGCCCAGCATTAAGGTTGAAAGTGTCCATAATGCTGGAGTTGGAGGTGATAGAACCCTCCAGTAGCTCCTGGTCCAAGTCCTGATGTTCTGGTACCAAAAGCTGCCCCACCGGGCAACACACCTGAACTGAGGTTCTGTGTGGATTACTGAGGGCTAAATACAGTAACCAAGACAAATGCTCACCCCGTCCCCCAGGCTGATGAGCTGATAACAGGTTAGGGATTGTCCAGTATCTCAATACCTTTGATCTTACATCAGGGTACTGGCAAATCGCCCAAAAAGAAGGAGCCAAGGAGAGGTCAGCCATCTGTACTCCAGAGGGCCACTATCAGTTTAGGGTGATGCCCTTTGAACGAAAGAATGCCCCTGCCACCTTACAGAGGCTGGTGACTGGTGAACCAGGTTCTTGCTGGTATGGATGCCTTCTCAGCTGCTTGTCTGGATGACATAGCTGTCTTCAGTAGCAGCTGGAAGGACCACCCTTTTCATGTCCTGGAAGTGCTTCAGGCTCTGCAACAGGCAGGCCTCACTATCAAGGCAAGTAAGTGACTGATAGGGCAGGGGTCTGTGGTGTAATTGGGACACCTGGTTGGCAGGGGGAAGGTGTAGCCCCTTCAGGGCAAGATAGAAACTATCACTGCCCAGCGGCACCCCCAAAACCCAAACTGAGGTCAGAGCATTCTTGGGCCTCACTGGGTACTATAGGAGGTTTGTCAAGAGATATGGCACCATTTTTGCCCCCTTAACTGAGCTGACTTCCAAGAAGCAGCCCAGGAATGTGATTTGGACAGAGACTTGCCCAACTGAATTTGACTCCCTGAAGCAAGCCATATGCACAGCTCCTGTGCTTAAGGCCCCTGATTTCTCCAAGGAGTTTATCATTCAGGCAGATGCCTCAGAGCATGGCATAGGGGTAGCACTATCCCAACTTAATGAGGAGGGCTTAGACCAGCCTGTAGCCTTCATCTCCAAGAGGTTACTCCCCAGGGAACAGAGGTGGAGGGGTTTTGAGTGAAAAGCTTTTTCTGTGGGCTGGGTACTGAATTTGCGGGTATACCTGTTTGGTGCTCACATCCTGATTTATACAGACCACATGCCCCTCGGGTGGCTCTTGTGGTGAGAATCAAAAACTGTTGCAGTGGTCTATTTCCCAACAGGGTGTGGACTTCAGGGCGGAAAACGCCAGTGCTGATGGTCTATCTAGGTTTTTCTGCCTTAGTGATAAGAACTCCCTAGAGGTTGGGTAGATCTCCCCACTTTCAGCTCGGGGGAACATGTGTTAGATCTATTTTTAAGTTCATGGAAGAGTAATGTGGAAGCCTGGTGAGTTGAAGTTTTTTTTTAATAAGATTCAGGTGCCAGAGACCCCAGCCACAGCAACACCCAACAGCCAACTCAGCTGGGATCCTGAGTTGTACAATTCTATCATAGCAACCATCTCAACATTGCAACATGTGAGGTCATTATATATACGGAACACCACATTACCTTCCTAACCAAGACTGTACAAAAATAAAGAAGTAAATTCCAAAAATACCTAACAGCAAAGTAAACAAAATATATGTACACCAATAGAAATAGCACAGTGTAAAAAGAACAGCATGCTTCAAGTTAAAGAGCTAGAGCTTTAAACATAATCCTTCAGTCGCAGCGGTGCCCTCTTGATGCGTTCTGATCTCAACCCAGAACACTCCTTTAATTGAGCATCCCCAAAGCAGTAACTCTTGCACCTGGAGACTCAGACACTTGAGACTCACACTGTACCGGATGATATTTGGCGACTCTGTTCAGTTTCCATATCTTATAATCACTCATTTTCACAGCATTTTTAAACAGTTTGATTATTTTCAAAGGCTGACTAAACTTAAAAGGTTTACTACACTTTCTTGGGGATTTTATTTTAATCTAGTCACCAACCTGTGCAATAGTTCTCTTTACCACTTTAGGCACATCATACAAACTCTTCCTTCTCTTCTCATCATTTTATCCTTCTCTCTCTCTCTCTCTCTCTCTCTCCACCCTTCTACATTGCCTACTCAATCATCTACCACCGCTCGTTTCTCATTCACCCACACAGGGATCACTTTACTATTGGGAAGCCTGCCTCTGAACAGTTGAAAGAGGGTGACCCCCATAGATTAGTGTGGAGGTAAGCGATATTCATGCACATTCTTCCTGAGCTCACACGCCCAATTCACTACACTCATGACAGCTTGTTGCAAACTCTCCTTTAGTACTTTTATAAACCTTTCCACCACACCATTACTTTCGGGATTATAGAGCGCTACCTTTTTATGCTATATGCCTCTTATCTTTAGGAACTCCTCCACCACACCAGACGTGAACTGCACCCTATTGTCTGCAAGGAGAGTTGAAGGGAACATTCCCTTTTAAATAATGCCTCCAAAAAAATCTAATATCAGTCCAGACTCCATAGGGTCTACTATTTGTTCTCCAGCCAGCGAGAGAACATATCCATGCAGACAGTGACATATCTATCTCTTGTTTTGATCTTAACAGTACCCAAAATATCTAACGCTATATCTGCCCATGGACCTGAAGCTTATTCTCTCAAACCATGGGTTGTGTCCTACACATTAACACTTTATCACTGTGCACACACTCTTTACAATTGTTCACCTCCTTTTCAATCATCACATCCATCGCTGGCCATCACTATCCATTCCAGACTCTTTCCTTGGATTTGGCTATACCCATATGACTGCCATGTGCATTTACCACCAACCTCTTCCTCACATTAAATGGAGGTACAAGTTTACTTCTTCTCATCAACAAACCATCTAAGATATTCATCTCATCTTTCACCTGCCAATACTCTCTAATGTTTTCTTCAAATTTGTTCTTGTCACAGCAACCATCAGAAATCATCTTCATGACTTTCTGCAGTTCCGGGTCATCCACTAATTCCTTCCTCCACTCTTCTTCCTGTATAATACCTACAGTGATCAGACAAACATTCACTTTGTCTTCGTACACCAAAGCAATTTGTTCAGAAACCTCATCAGTGTCACCCAACCTCGAAAAACAATCTGCCAATAAAATATTGGCACCAGGTACATATGACATGTCAAACTCAAACTCTTGAAGAGCAACCACCCACTTGCGAATCGTGTGGAACACAAAATCCACACCTTTCTTGAAAAAATCTGTGCTCCCAGAGAATTTTTTTATCTTTCTTACTGCCCGAAAGACTCTTAACACTCTTTATCAATTACAGAGTAATTAAGGGGCATATTATCAACGGCCAGCGATAAATATCGCTGGCCGTGCTTAGCGATAATTTTGTTATCGCAGGCTATCTCTGGAATTTATCGCCCTGGTAGCGCGTTATTAACAACGCGTTTCTCCAGGGCGATAAAAATTCCAGAGATAGCGAGGTTATCGCCGTTTTGCAGGGAACATCGCTGGTTTTCCAGCGATGTTCCCTGCAAGCGGCGATACTTCTGCTGATACGACCCACAGGGTCGTATCAGCATAATCCACCCCAATGTTAGGGATAGGTAAGTCTGCATTTTAGCAGACGTTAGTTTTTGGAGAAAACAGCAGTTTTCTCCAAAAACTAACGTGTGCTAAAATGCTGGGGCAGCCTTGTAAATATCGCGATGTGAACATCAGCGATATTTGCAAGGTGGTGCATCCGGGGTACGCCCACTTTGCATCTCATTAGAGATGCAAAGGGAGGCGTTGGGAAAAAGGGTGCTAACATGCGATTATGCATGTTAGCACCCTCTTGTAGATAGGGCGATTGTTTTATCTCCGCTTTTTTGGCTTTTTAAGCCAAAAAAGCGGAGATAAAGCCTTTGTAGATATGCCCCTCAGTTCTGTTCCTCTCAACCCTCAACAAGATGGTACTGTCGTGCCCCTTGTATCTTTGCATCAGAACAACGCTTTGACCCATAGAGCTTGCATCAGTCTTCACATAAGTCCCATCTCTGGGTTCAAAACTTCCTAAATTTGATGCTTTATCAAGATCAGACTTAACATTTTCAAATTGTTTCTCGCATGACTGACACAAGAGAAACTTCTTCCTCTTTTTAACAGACTTCTCAAACACACAGTCTTCTCAGCAAATTGTGGAACAAATTCATTATAAAATTCAGTCATACCTAGAAACTTTACCAGCTCTTCCTTAGTTTGAGGTGAACGTAGGTTCTTAATTGCCTCTACTAACTCCGCTTTTGGCCTAACACCAGATGATGTAAACATCTGACCCAGATATTTAATCTCTGTGACATTGAACTTGCATTTTTCTAACTTCAATGCCAGTCCACTATTTCGCACTCTTAACAACACCTCACGCAACCTGCTGCTATGTTCATCCAGATGAGCCCCACACACCAACACCTCACCCTGGTAGATTTTGACTCCTTCAATACCCTCAAGGACTCCTTCCATTACCCTTTGAAAAACGGAGGCACCAGAATTTGAAGGGCATCCTCAAAACTTGAAGGTGCCAAAGTGCATAATAAAATTTGTCAGCTCTTGAGATGAGGGATGTAATTTTACCTGATGGAAAGCTGACATTAGGTCAAGTGAGGAGAAGTGTTTGGTGCCATTGAGAGAACACAGCATCTTGCTAATGTTTGGTGGGGGGTAGTGATCAACCACCACTGCTTTGCTGAGTTCCCTCAGGTCACCACAAAGTCTGGCTTCACCATTGGCTTTCCTGGCCATAGCTACCAGAGCAAGCTACTCAGTAGTTTTCATTCCTTTATCATGCCACACTTAATCAGTTTATGTAGCTCAGCTTTTATACTACTCTTTACAAGCAAAGGAATGTTCCTCACCTTAGCCACTTTAGGTTGCACATTTGACTTCAGTCTAATCAAATGTAAATAATCTTTAAGACACTTTGACTTAGTTGCATAAAATCTCAGGGAGCTCCTTCATCAACTCACAACCACTTCCTGAGACAATTCAATTAGGAGGCATCTCTTTCACTCGTATGGAGGGATTCTTATTGGGATCAAAATAGACATATAAATCACGTTGGTGGAACCAACTGATGAGCGAATCTCCTTTTATGGAGACATAAATTTGCCCTGTTATGATCCTGCTTTAAAACTGAATGGTGCCCCAAAAATAGCCAAGCAGCTCAATGGGTTCCCCACCATAACCCTTAGACCTTTTATCAGGTCTCAACAACTTCAACTTCCCTTTTAAATGTTGTTCATAGAAATCCTTTTGCATAAGCATCACCTTGGCACCAGAGTCAAATAACATTTTAACAGGCTCATCATCACCCAGAACCACCTCTAAATGGCCTTCTGAGGAGCATTCTTTCACTTGGAGAATATTAACGTCTTCAATAACATCATCATCGTGATAACAATCTATCTCCCTTACTTTCTTCAAGTCTTTGGTTGACTTATCACACTTATCACACTTTGCAAAGTGACACATGCGGCCACATTTCTTGCAAACCACCTTCCGCCCTTGAAAATCATTGTTATTTGCCATGTGTCCTGAATTGCCACAACAAAATCATTTGCCTTGAAAAGACTTTGTGTTGCTAGAATTTTTAATACAATGAAAGACTTATCAGGGACTGATTTTTCTTACACCAACTGAATGCTGTAGATTCCTCTTCATCAGACAGAGCAGCATCTTTACAAAGAACATCTACACAGGCCTTAGAATGCTCATGCGTTTTGGCTTTTGCCTCCTGTAATTATGGATTGTCCTTCTGCCACATGCTTTCCCTGGCCTTATTTAACATACACCCCACCATACACTGATCCCTCAAACATTCTTCATTCGTAGGCACCAAAACCACAGGTAGCAGCTAATCTGCGTAACTCAGTGATGTATTGTTACACAGATTCACCTTGATGTTGCATTCTCCTCCCAAAGTAGTTGCGTTCTAACACTGAGCTCACCTTGGGAAGATAATGCAAGTCAAGTTTCTTTAAGCAAATTTCATACTCGCTTAGATGTGGTACATCAGATAGGTCAGGGAGATGTTCGAACACTTCCTGACCTTCAGGCCCTAGACTCTGCATCAGTAAGGCCATTTTCTGTTCCTCACTAAGAGAAGTGCCGCACACTGTAGCATAGTTACCAAAGACCTTCTGCCATTTTTGCCATTGTATGGGAGGATCACAAGGTAACATAATGAAAAATTTGGGACGCTGTAACTTTTTGCATGTTTAAGCTAAATAATCAAGCTAAACAATAAAAAAAAAAACACAAATAATGTTTCCCAATAAGCACTTAATCCCAAAGGCTGTAAATACACAACGCCGGTATTCGACTTTAATACCCGAGACCTTGATTATCCTTTCAACACCTGAAAGAAAACAATTGACAAACTCACAACCCTTATTTCCCAATGAAGTCACATCATTTCCTCGTCTGTAACTGGGAGAAAAAGAGAGAGAGACAGCAATGCTGCAGTACAATCTTTGAAATCCTGAAGTTAAAATAAAAAGAAATGACTCTTATCCTTTGTTTGAGCTCAAGGAGAGGTGATCACCTCAAATTTCAGACATGTGCTCGTGAGTTGGAGCCATTGCACATTCACTGCTTCCCTCTGTTGCCAGATAACAGTGTAGGTACACACTCCGTAATATCACATGTAGCCTCTTCAAGAGTTGGTGCCCTCGCACTCTGTTTCCTTCCATTGCCAGGTAACTAGCTAGACATGCACTGTAATGTCACGTGTACTTTGGTGCCATCTCATTCTCTCTGTTTCCTTTCCTTCATTTATTGGGTAACAGGATACACACAGTAATGACACTTGAACTGCCATTGAGCTGCGCCCTTTGTTTGTTCTTGTTGACAGGTAATAGCTCTGCGTCCTCGCGACTGGCTATGTGGTTATCTTGGTTGCTACTTTACGGCGCTTGCATGCTCTCTGGAATGTGGCATGGAGCTTCTTCAAGGCCGGTGGATGCTCACGCTAGAGAGGAAAACGCTGGAAGCCGCCATTTACTGTTTGGTCACGTGAGGGGATCCAGAAGTAAAAAAAAATCAAGAAAAAAATCACCTAAGTTTCCTTAAACACGGCAGGAAGTCTTTCAAGTGTTGAGAATATCACGATTCCACTGATAAGTTGCGTGAAACTGATCATAGCGGTGTGTGATTGTAGCGTTGGGGTCTCGAGAGCATTCAAATTTCATCCACTTGAGGAATAAACATTGTAGAAGCACGTCGCTTGTCGCCAACAGCCCACTCAGCTGAAATCCTCAGTTATACAATTCTATCATAGCAAACATCTGAAAATTCCAACATGTGAGGTCATTACAAGTATACAGAACACCACACCTATCATCCTATCGGTGGTCTTTCCCCAGACTTTTTGACTTTTACCTCCTGGTTTTGCTGATTCTTTTTGTTGGCCTTAGGACTCTGCGCACTTTACCACTGCGAACCGGTGCTAAAGTGCATGTGCTTCTCCCCTTAACATGTTAACATTGGTGTACACCTGATTGGCATAGTTGATGTACTGGTAAGTCCCTTGTGAAGTGACATACCATATGCCCAGGGCCTGTACTTCAAATGCTATTAGTGTGCCTGCAGCACAAATTGTGTCACCCACAGAAGTAGCCATTCAAACCTGTCTCAGGCCTGCCACTGCAGTGCCTGTGTGTACAGCTTACTGGCACTTCGACTTGACATTGAAAACTACATGCCAATCCTTAAACTCCCCTTTCATTACATATAAGTCACCCCTAAGGTACCCTAAGGGCAGGGTGCTATGTAAGTAAAAGGTAGGAAAGTACCTTTATTTTTTGCATTTACTGGTAGTGACAAACAGCCTACTTTTTTTTTTACTACTGTGAGACCTACCCCTTTAATAGGCCAGCATTGGGAGTTCCTTAATACACTTTTAAGCTGTAATTCCTGATCAGAAAAGAGTAGTTTTTTCATGTTTCATATCTTTGGAATGGTAACGATAAATTCTCCTTACTGCTGAAGTTGGATTTAACATTACTGTTTGAGAAATACCACTTTTAGAAAGTGGACATTTCTCTGCACTTACTGCTTGCTCTATGCGCCTGACAGCCTGTCTCCAATACACGTCTGGGGTGGGTGACTGCTACACTTTGTGCATTTCCTCTAGACAGCCACACACATAGAAAGGTGAGGCTCATCTTCATTCTGAGCACTCATCTGCATTCATCTGTATTCTGATGGGTCTTCCTGGGCAGGGAGGAATGGGAGGGGCTGACACTTACACTTCAATAAGTAGTGTCATGTCCAAACACAAAGCACTGATTTACCCTCTACAGATAGCCTGGCAGACAAGACTGGGTTTAAAGGGATTCTTGGGCACTTCAGAAAGCTGCTTTGAAGTCACCCCCTACATCAAAGGCACTTTTGGTATAAGTACAGGGTCTCTGACCCACTACAATCAGACACCTCTGGATCTTGAACTGAACCTCTATCAAAAGGACTGCTGTGCTGCTTAAAGGGCTCAATTGGATTGCTTTCTGGAAGGACTGCTTTTCTGTTTGTTGCACTGATGTCTGCTGCTACCTGACTCTGCTGAAGGAGAGCAGGACTCTGCCTTCCCTTCAAGTGATCACCAAGGGCTTGCCTCTTGGTCTCTGAAGTCTCAGGGATACAAAAGACTTCCTGCAATTCTGCTGGCGCTGCTAGACCCCGCCTTCTGTGTGTCCTGCCCTTGCCTGAGGTGCCCTCTCCAAGTTCTGGGCTTCAGTAGTGGGTTCTGCAGCTGTTTTGCTACAAAATTAATGCATCATCTTCTTTGTGCTGATTGGAACTGACACATCAGCCTTTGACGCCGATGCAGAGTCGGCTAAACAACAGTGGTTCTACAGTCTGAGCGGCTTGACGATGATGCTCTGCATGGCTCAATGATGACACATTGAGTGATGCAGTGACCCAACTGTGTGGCAAATTGTGCCTTCAGCGTCGACGCTTTGCTCCATCCAGGGTACTTTCTCAGCAGGCCCTGGTGGGTCCTGTAGAGGGCCTGCCCTCCATCGTGGTCAGCCTGAACTGTGGATTTGCACCGGTCCCTAATGATCTCAAGTAACCTTTTGACCGTTAGTTACTTCTAAGCACTGCTTTTGCATTTAACATTTAACACTTCAAATCCCTATTTCTACTGATTGGATTTTTGTAATTTTGGTCTTATTTTGCTTAGAAAATATTCTATATTTTTGTAAACCTGTATGGAGTCTTTTTGTGGTGTATTCATTGTGTTACTGTGTGTGTGTGTGTTGCACAAATACTTTACACATTGCCTCTTTTGATAAGCCTGACTGCTCTGTGCCAAGCTACCAGAGGGTCAGCACAGGTTATTTTTAGTGTGTATCTAGTATACCCTGACTAGAGTAGTGGTTGCTGCTTGGCCTGGGTGCATACCTGAGCAAAGCTGGAATCCCACTTCTAACAGTAGCCCAACAATAAAATTCACAAGTGGGCTATCAACTTGCAAATTATGCAGTCATGACAACAACTTCTCCAGACATACAAGGTTGAAGGACGATTTTAGGTCCACATGGATCAGATATAGTGGACTGTTCTTAACTTTCCGAAGAGGAATTTAGATACCTTACTGTACAAAAACCCAGCTACTCCTGCATTTATATCCTCCCTAAAGTCCACAAAGGGGGAGCTTTTCCCCCGGGTAGGCCCATAATCGCAGGGATCGACTCTCCGACGGAACGTTTGTCGGAATATGTCGACACTTTTTTGCAGCCGCTGGTGACCAATCTCCCGGCTTTTGTATTGGACAGCAAGGACATCATCAACAAATTTGAGGATGTCTCTTGGACCGAGGGACTCTCTTTTGTCACGTTTGATGTCACCAGTTTGTATACCTGTATTAAAAAATACTTTGGTATTCATGCTCTTTCGTATTTCTTAAAGACCCGGACAGCAGATTGGTATGAACACAACGAGATGCTCATCGAAATGACAGATCTCATTCTGTCAAAAAACTTTTTTCTTCACAATGGTCGCTGGTACCACCAGCTCCAGGGGACCGCGATGGGTTCTAAATTCGCTCCATCATACGCGGGACTCTTTATGGGCTGGTGGGAACAGACACACGCCTGGGGTCGATATGCCTCCCCCTGGCTGGAGAACATCATTTTTTGGGGGAGGTATATTGACGACATCATTGTCATTTGGAATGGTACCACTGAACAACTTAGGGACTACCACTCTTTTCTAAACAATAATCCATACAATGTGACTTTGACCATGACATTTGGACAAGACAAGATTGATTTCCTTGACATTTCGTTTTATGCCAAGGGTGGACATATCCATAGTACACTATACCGCAAACCAACATCTAGCAATAGTACTCTACATGCCACCAGTGCACACCCGAAAACGACCATCAACAGTATCCCTTACGGTGAGATGGTCCGGGTACGTAGGAATTGTAGTGAAAATGACACTTACTTGGCCACTCTAGAGGCGACAAAGGACCGTTTCAGAAAGAGGGGCTACAAGGAGAAAGTTTTATCACAGGCGGAGCGGAAGGTGAACCAGAGAAAAAGGGCAGATATGCTCAAGCAAAACAAGCTCCCCACTAATACACCAGTTAAGACTTCCAAAATCCAATTTATTACTCAGTTCACTCAGGATAGTCAAAATATTTACAAGACACTTGCTAAATATTGGCCATTACTACTGGACGTGCCTGGCCTCAGGGGTAATATCACGACAAAGCCTAAAATAACATACCGGCGTGGTAGCACCCTTAGGGATAAATTATGTCCCAGCTACATAATTCCCAACTCACCAGAAAGAAATTGGCTTACTAAAAAAACACTTGGCTTTTATACATGCACGGAGTGCAATATTTGCCAATATGGTAAGAACAAACAGAAATCTTTTCAGTACAACACTGAGCGGGTGTATACCATTCGCCACACTGTTACCTGTAAATCAACATTTGTCTCATATGTCATTGGCTGCAGTTGTAATATTATTTATGTAGGGAGCACGATTAGGGCCCTTAAAACCAGAATCCAAGAACATGTACGTGCAATAAAGGCACATGACACCAGGTATCCAATGACAGCTCACATGACAGAACACCATGCGGGGAAACCAGAGATCTGGTTCCACGCAATTGATCATGTTCCATCACGGATCAGGGGAGGTGATAGAGAGCTGGCTCTAAGACGAAATGAGGCAGGCTGGATCTGTCGTCTGCGCTGTGTCACATTGGGCCACAACACAGATGACGAACGACACTATTAAAGGATCCAGATCTGATTGTACTATTCTATATATATGATATTCTATTAGTGCTTTAATTAGCATTATTACCTGTTGACTAGTTTTGAGAATATCAATGCCTCTCAATACTACCTTCCCTTAGGATATCTGATCTCTAAAGATGTTAACATCACATGTTAGGGCTCTGTGTCCCACAATACATATTAGGCCGTAAAATCCCTGGCCAATATGCAACCTATTTGCTAATGAACAACTACTGTTTAAATACAACATGCAGTATCTTATTGAGAAGTCATTATAAGCACCCTAATCTTTTAACATTTAATACAAAAATGTAACTTGAAAATGTTTATTTGTTGATAGATACATGGTACTAGTTACCTTCTGACTCTTGATTGTTTATTTCTGTCTCTTAACGACAACTAAGCCTGATGGTGAGGCTGGCCCGAGCCCTTTATATCTCATGAGATTAAAATTCAAAATCTTCTTTTCTTTATTTCCTTCTATTATATACTCTTTATTATCACTTTTATTTTTAGTTTTCTTCATTTTTATCTTTACCTCACCTATCTAGAGGTGCTTTGGTTGTGGCATTTACCTTATACCTTTTTTCCTTTCTTTCATATTTTATATATTTTTTTGCTTTGTTCATTCTGTTCTGTTGGCAATGATGACCACGTAACTTCATTTTAAGCCGGGCGGTCATGGCGCTCGGTTGCGGCATTTAACCTATAATGTGTCTGTGACTTTCTGAAGACATGACAGCTTTTTAAGAAAGTGTTTAACCATTCTTCCCTTCTTATTCTTTCTATTTTGTTCACACTTCTTTGTTGGCAACGGTGCCATCACAGAGTGCACATGGCCAGCATCGGTTCTGGAATTGCCATTTTCCTTTGGATGCTTCCCGATGCTCATGTGCAGGTTTAATTGCTCCGTGGTGTAAGACTAGCGTGACCGATAAGGATGTGTGGTTATTTTTGATTTTATTTTGTCACGTTTATTTTTTAATTTATCGCCTGGTAGTCACATATTTATCTTTTAGATATGTGGTCTTTATAATCCCCGTGTATTTACTCAGATTGATTGGCCATTGCGACCCATTTTATTGTTTTATATTTTTTGCACACTCCCTATTAGTCAATAACATAACTCTTTTTAGATACTCCCTCACCCTGTGCGTAGGAATCTCCCGCGTGACGACGTAACCTCAATTTAAGCCGGGCGTTTATGGCGCTCTGTTTTCCAGTTTGAATCCGTATGCAGAAGGTTGCAGGGGTCCCGGAAGCAGCGGACCACGGTAAGAACCAAACGTCCACTTGTATATTAGTTAGGACTGTATTTAATGGCACACTGCTAGACTTTCCCGGGACTCCAAAAAGGGTGGCGGGGGGGATGATTCGTTTTGTTATTGGTTTATAGTGACATGTGGCCCTTCATGATACTTTGGCTGATCAATGGCGTTTATTTTTATGTTTTTTACGATCATATTGATAGCGGGTGGCCTACTTGATTCCCGGCCCTATATATTTTTCACTATGACTGATTTTGGCCTTCGCAGCTATTTTACAATTATATCTTTGTTGCTGGGCACACATTACATTGACGACATTGATTTGTATTTTTATCCCGTGCGGGTGCGGGGTATGAGTGATTCCTTATAGGTCTACACTGGAACTCTATTCCCCTTTGCATGTGGGCGTATGGGGGCCCGTGTATGGGTATATTCAAGGCAGAAATTTTGACATTATAGTAGGTGCCCTCATTGTTTTCTCATCGGATTAATGACTGTGCCTAGTACTCCCGCTTTGTTCCAAGGTCAGTTCTTTGGCATTTCCGGTTGATAGGCAGATGCTTTCATGACATAGGGGGTCAAGGATAGGGCCTACTCATTAGTTTATTATTTCCTCTTTTTATTTATTATTTTCGACAGGCACATGAGCCGCCTTACTTTTCGACTGACCCTGGATTGAGGAGGGTACAGTTGCAGAGAAATCAACGAATAGCTCTGCCTTACAATTTCTTCTATTGACCCTCGAGACTATTTTCTCGCACAGTCCATTCGAAGTTTCCAAGGTATGCGCCAACAGTTGCTTTCACACTTGCTGTTCTAGTTGTGCACATTGCTAATTGGCGGCACATTTATAGATACACTGGGTGACCGTTCTTCCTGTCTCTTCATAATCCCCTTGTCTTCCTTTTCTTCTTTTTCCTTCCTTGTTTGTTCTCCGTGTGCCAGATTTGCCTCTTCTGACTCATGATTTTATTTTAACTGTGGAGAACAGGCCTTGCAATAATGCATTAAATTATGATATATGATATGATTACATATATATCCAATACCAGGCCTTTGATTAATCTTTCTTTCCTGTTATGATTTATAACTCTATTCTAAATTATGAAAAATGGCTTTGATAACATTATATGAAATTTATGGCAATACGATACGATTGCAAATATTTGCTATGCCTTTTCTAATATCTTGTAATTCTTTAACCTCACTGTGCTTAAGAAATGTGGCGGCTAGTATGCCCTTGAACTTTGGTAGATTCATGGCTATAAGCTTCATTTTAAATGTCCTGTTTATTGTATTATATTTGTTGTTATTGTTTTTGTCCATTCGTGGTTTTTCATGTTGTATTATACACTTTATGTTTTATATACATTGCAGCCCTGATGAAGTCCATAATCTGGACGAAACTCGTCGGCTGTTTGGCTGCTGTCTTTTAACCAAAAAGAAGAATAAAGAATTTGTTTATTTTGTTACCCTATGGATGGACAGAATTTCTTTCTTCGCTTGTTGGTGGTGCACTCCACATTGGTGTTACAAGTGTACTTAAAGATGACCAGATATTACTTTGATCCGCTGTCCCACTTTGAACCCTGCTTTTCTAATGCCCACTAGTGAGGATGGAGATCCATATGGCTGTGTTCTGATCACTGCCCATCTTACTAAACCCTGAACTGATTTGACTGATATGGTCTTCATTGATTGTGCGTTACCATATTTGTGGATGGATCATGTTTTAGGACCGATGAAGAAATCCTAGTAACTGGTTATGCTTCCTTTATTTTATGCCAAATTGTGTAACAATGCAATTTACCCATTGTGAAATCCGCACAAGTCGCACAGATCATTGCCCTCTGTCGAGCTTGTATCCCAGCAAAGTAAAAGGCTGTTACTGTATACACACACTCAAAGTACACATTGGAAGTGATGCATGATTTTTGGCTCCTCTGGGTATAAAAAGGTTTCTTGACCTCCTCCGCCAATACTCCTGTTAATAAAAGTTGTTCATCAATTTATAAGGGCAAACACAGTTTTTGTTTGGTTGAGTTTCAGTTACAGTTACATTGCAAACATCCAGGTTAGAGTGATGTCTACGCAGGATGTGGAATTAAGGATGTCATCAGCTGACAACTCAGATATATGACCTTATTTAGAGTTTGACGGGTACCTCGTCCTTCAAATTTAGTGTTATAGCATCCCCATTCACCCGAAGTAGCACAGACAGGGCAGTCACAACTTTTCCCCAGATGTTCTGCATCCTCCCAACTCTAAACAGGGTCCATATTTGGGTGTAGATAGTAATGTCATGTTCGCTGAACACGACTCCCAATATCTCCATGTACAAGATCACTAGACAGACCAATTCCAAGTGAGGGGTCAAAAGAGCAACAGATGAGCCACTCTTGCTCTATTGTGAGGTATCTTTAGATTGCAGATGAAGGCAGGGTGCAGGCTCACAATGCAATGGGTGCGGCCGGCATGGCTCGTGAGTGGGGGTGCGTGCGTGGGGGGGTCACAGGGGAAGTTGCAGGGGCGGTAGCGCAAGGGTCGCGATTGCAGGATGGAGCACCATTAAAAAAATATAATAATAAAAATCACTCACCTTACCGCTGCCACGTCCTGCGTCTTTGCTCCTGCTCTGACTTCAGGAACAGGAAGCAGGCAGCCAGGCTGCCTGTTCCTGACTTACTTACTACTTCCTTACTTACCTTTCGACATTTGAAATTGATATTTTGTCCTAGATATGAGCCTCCCTCGATATTCTGGCGTCCATATTCAGGGTGCACAGCACTGCTGCTCTACCTTCCTAGTGTTAATGTATACTTAACATTCATCTGGTTGCAATGGAAAGAATGTAACTCCTTAAAACTGCACAAATTAGGAATAATACACTGATTCTGTCTCCTAAAGCTGCTCTCCACCTAAAATGCAATTATTTGGAGCTCTTGCGTCTTGCCTAATGTATGCATCACTCTAATCTTGTGAGCCTTCTGATTGTACAAGCGCCCAGTATGGCACGTCTGAACGAAGCTGTACTTGTCTAATGAGCTCTGTTAAGTGTGAATCACTTGTCTGGGATGGGTTAAACCATTATGCAGGTGGGGTCGTCTGTATTTTATTCTGAAATCTGAACTCCCCCGACTGGAATGTTGAATGGTTGTACCATTCTCAGGCTTCATGTAGATGATATTTTGGAAAAACGAGACTTTAAAATGTTGCCAGAAGTCAGGCAGTTGAGAAAGCAGACGTCGGTGCCATTGATGGTGGGATGGTTTTGAATGCAGGGTTCTCCACTTAAGATGGGAACTTCCCATAGATCCGAATTCCATTTTGAAAATCGGGAACCGCATGTTTCACGCCATAATTGCTTTGTTTCTATTTACCAATGATATCGCACAGGGCCATATTACTCTTCGCGGCTCTGCATTGCTACAGTGCAAAATGAGATATTACCGAGTGTTCCCTTGTTTACAGCTTCAGTGTTTAATCTGCGAATTAAAATTGCACTGATCACGCTTGGCCGCGAGGCATTGGCATCTGTGTAGATTTTCAGCATGTTCTGCTGACTGGAGAAGTCTGCGGCTGGGCAGAGGGGAGGAGGGGGCAAGGTTGGCTTCCCACACAGCTTCAAAGGGGATCAACGAAGGAGCTATTGGGGGGGCGGCTGGCAAGCTTATCAGGGATGGGGAGTGGAATGTTATGCAACTCCCGTACCACTATGGACTATAAAATTCTGCAGCTTTCCTAAATCATATCCTTTTCACATCCTTAGATGAGATTACAGGTTATTTAGCAACATCACAAAATAAAATGATGGACGGAGTGATGAAACTTTTCAAATACTCACCCCAAGTCACAGATCTGGGTTTAATCCATTGTTATTTAGCTTGCCACGCCACCCCAGTTTGGACCCAGCCACTTGCAAATCAGCCTTGACCCTACTCCCCAAGGGAACAGGTGATGGGGCAAGTAAAATAACGAGGAATTATACCCAGGTCTGTGACTGGAGGTGAGTGTTTGAAAAGTTTCAACACACTGACCATCAGCTTATTCAACTGCTGCTTCAGCCAATATTGTGCCTTTTCTCAGTGCTTAATTTGTAATAAAATATGTGCCATGGCCCTCGTCAAGTGGCCGCCTCAGTTTTAACCACCTATTGACCCTGCCAGCGCTGCCAACGACAACACCTATGCAACTATTAACCATACACTCCTACAAGTGTGCTGTTCAGACTATTCCAGGCCCCCTAAACTATAAGAATGGCTTGGGTGGCAGGAATTAATGTGTATTGAATTAACAAACAGCTGTTGTTCTGTTCATCTCTAAATTACACAGACAGTGTCACCATGTGGCAGACTGTCATAAGTGCCGGTGTGCACAATTAAGTGCCGGTGCAGTGCACCGGAAACCACCGGCTCAAATTAAGCACTGGCTTTTCTTCAAGGAAAGCTTGCACAACTAATGCCCAGTGATACTTATTCTCTGTGTGAGTGAATCTTGTACTTATGTTATTCTAGAGGGGGGACAGCCACTTAAGGCTCGAGTCAGGCTTGAGCCAGAGGCCTTGCTGAAGCTCAGCTCGAGGTGCTCTTGGACCCTCGAGCCCAAGACAAGACAAGACAAGATTTAATGTGGCCTTTGTTGGCCACCCAAGCTCTACAATCTGAAATTCCTCATTCCAGTATAAGAATAGAAGGAGACATCATGACGGCTGTCAATGCTGTGCGCAATGGCACCCACCTACTGAAATTTTTTCCACTGAAATACTCCTACCAGTTAAACACCCAAAACATTCCAATTGCTCATAATGCCCGAATGGGGGATAGAGTAATACCTAATTCAGATCGCAAGTTAGGACTGATCCTAGCAGCACATGAGGGTCTTGCATCGACTTATGCAAGGGTGGCAGCTACAATTTCACTATTTCAGCAGTGCTTTTGGTGGCCAGGTCTTTGCAAACAGGTGAAAGACTATGGGCCAGATGTAGCAAGCGAAATAGCGATTGCAAACGCTGGAATTCGCAGAATATCAGCGTTTGCGATCGCAATTTAGTTGTGTGCTATGTAGGTAGGCAAATACCTACTTGCAAAATAAGGAATTGCAAAAATTGCGATTCCTTATTTTGCACAAGCATTTAGAGAATCGCAATTTGCGATTCCCTAAATGCTATGCTAGTAGGCATCGCAAATTGCGATATTGCCTTAAGGAATCGTAGAATTACCACCAACTTGAAGTTGGTGGTAAGTTGCTGGATTCATTTCAGAAAGCACTTTTTGCTTATTTCAAAGTGCCATGTGGCACACATACATGCCCTTAGGGCATGTATGTGCACCACAAGTGCACACATGCACAATTCAGGGGTGCAACAGGGTGTCCTTTTGGAACCCTTGCACCCTTGAAATTGCGCGCACAATTCCCATTCATTCCTATGGGCCTCTTGGCCCATAGGAATGAATGGGAAGCCATTCCTTATTTGCGATTCGCAATTTGCGAGTCGCAAACAAGGAATGTGTAGGAATCGCTAAAATTATTGAGATTCCTACCTACATAGCACTTTCCGAGTCCTTAATAGCGATTCCCTAAAAATCGCTATTAAGGACTCGCTAAACTGATTTTACCTACATCTGGTCCTATGTCCTTAAATGTTACATTTGTCAGCAAATCAAAGTGTCCACCACAGCTCAACCACCAAAGACACCTCTTTTGATCTCAGACAAGCCTCCGGCTTTTGTTTATCTGGATCACTGCAGACCCTTACATTCCAATGGGTCTTACAAATACATAATGTTAGCATTGGATTCCTGCTCTTTATTCCTATGGGTATAGCCACAGCAATCGGCTGAAGCTCAAACTGTTGTAAAGGACTTGCAAGTCTTTATTGGCACATATGCAGTAGCCACATTCCATTCACACCTATGTCCGGTGTTCGCCTTTAATGCATACAGAGACACCATGGGAAAATTGGGTGTGACTATGCAGTACTCCTCCCCCTATCATCCTGAGGGAAATGTGCTAGTGGAGAGGAAAAAACGTGACCTAAAGCAGGCTTTAACAGCTAGAGTCTCAGTTTCAGGTGGCATTTGGGTTCACCACCTGTATGGGGTCCAGAGAGCCTTAAACAATCTGCCTAGAAGATCCTGGGATGGTCGGACTCCCTATGAAGTCCTTTTCGGGGTTAAGATGTGGATACTAGACCTGGACAGTCAGATTACAGTAGCGGTGGAAATGTCTTTTGATATTAGTGAAGTTTGGATGTTTTAAAGGACTTGAACGACTTCAGAGACACTCAGAGCAATGTCCAGCAGAAACGTTCCACCGTTGGTAAAATGAAGGAAGCAACAGCAACTCCTGGTTGGATTCCAAAGATTGGGAATCTAGAATGGGAGAAAATAATTGACGAGAAGGAATTCTGGCCTTTTTATAGAGCACCTGTGCCTGTCCTGGCAAAGAAGTATAGAGAGTACCTGAATCAATAAGATGACTATAGTTCACAAAAAACAAAAAAAACTATTTTATTGTATATTTTAACAACACGGTTTTTAGAATTGCACGGAGATCATCACTTTTTGAATATAGCCTTGAGGGAAGTTGATCACGTTAATACACAATATAGGATAATTGTAGCATTATGACACCAAAACCAAGTGTATAGAATGAAGAAATCACGATGGAAGCAGCCTGTCTTGATCTAAGCCAGGTGTAACATCCCCCTATGTTCCTTTTTTTGTTTTTTTGTCTCTTCCCTTAGAAAACCTACTGGATAACAGAAAATACAGGTGAGCGCATTAGGCCTCATTCTTATGCATGGAATGCGTGCTTCTTTCTATAGCAGGGATACTTAGGATTAGAGATTCAGCCCTGAAGAAGGCCTCAGACCCATGTGGGCTACCGGTGCGGGCAGAAACATGTTGGCATTTTAAAGGGGGTATAACTGAACCAATACATTCAGAGAAACCCCGTTTGTTTCACGTTTGTATCCCATACCCCAGGTACCCACCTAATAAACATATCGTTTGGGTATACCTGAAGGTATTTTTAACATCACTCATCTGGTTCCCTGCTTGGCCAGTTTTTGCTTTATATAAGAACTCCCATAACATCTTTGGTTGAGTCCGCCCAGGTAGTACCATCTTACCTGGGTGTGGAAAGACGCCTATGATGAAGCATGTCACAATAAGTGAGTGAGGCATCTTCTCCAATGCCTTTGAATACCCCATCGCCCGAAGATTAATTGGAGTGAGAGCAATGAACTCTGGCGGGACCGCTTTCACTCTTTCTTCCTCTTTATCTGGCAGTCTTGACATCCCTAGGGATATATAGACAGCAGCAGTTGCTTATATGTGATGCTTTTTTTAGAGCATGCCTTATACCACGCCAACTGATTTTCCTGCATAAAACTGTGCGTGACAAATGCAAAAACAACAGTTGATGGACAGAATGCAGAACAATGTCATACATTCACCCCAGTACAGAGATCTGGGCCTAAATCCATCGTTTTTTGCTCACCATGCCATTCCAGTTTGAACCCAGCCATATGCAAATCAGTCTTGACCCTGTGCCTCATGGGAACAGTCCAGCCCGAACTGCCAAGCCAGGTCCTCCCTGGACTGGAAACAAGCATCCTAGGACCGGTTTCGGGGTTTCACCCCTCTTCAGCCAGGATAGCTTGATTCCAGTTGCATGGAGAGCACGGGACCCACGTCTGGGCATACCCGTTCCACTCGGGGTGACGAATGCAAAAACAACAGTTGATGGACAGAATGCAGAACAATGTCATACATTCACCCCAGTACAGAGATCTGGGCCTAAATCCATCGTTTTTGGCTCACCATGCCATTCCAGTTTGAACCCAGCCATATGCAAATCAGTCTTGACCCTGTGCCTCATGGGAACAGTCCAGCCCGAACTGCCAAGCCAGGTCCTCCCTGGACTGGAAACAAGCATCCTAGGACCGGTTTCGGGGTTTCACCCCTCTTCAGCCAGGATAGCTTGATTCCAGTTGCATGGAGAGCACGGGACCCACGTCTGGGCATACCCGTTCCACTCGGGGTGACAAATGCAAAAACAACAGTTGATGGACAGAATGCAGAACAATGTCATACATTCACCCCAGTACAGAGATCTGGGCCTAAATCCATCGTTTTTGCTCACCATGCCATTCCAGTTTGAACCCAGCCATATGCAAATCAGTCTTGACCCTGTGCCTCATGGGAACAGTCCAGCCCGAACTGCCAAGCCAGGTCCTCCCAGGACTGGAAACAAGCATCCTAGGACCGGTTTCGGGGTTTCACCCTCTTCAGCCAGGATAGCTTGATTCCAGTTGCATGGAGAGCACGGGACCCACGTCTGGGCATACCCGTTCCACTCGGGGTGACAAATGCAAAAACAACAGTTGATGGACAGAATGCAGAACAATGTCATACATTCACCCCAGTACAGAGATCTGGGCCTAAATCCATCGTTTTTTTCTCACCATGCCATTCCAGTTTGAACCCAGCCATATGCAAATCAGTCTTGACCCTGTGCCTCATGGGAACAGTCCAGCCCGAACTGCCAAGCCAGGTCCTCCCTGGACTGGAAACAAGCATCCTAGGACCGGTTTCGGGTTTCACCCCTCTTCAGCCAGGATAGCTTGATTCCAGTTGCATGGAGAGCACGGGACCCACGTCTGGGCATACCCGTTCCACTCGGGGTGACAAATGCAAAAACAACAGTTGATGGACAGAATGCAGAACAATGTCATACATTCACCCCAGTACAGAGATCTGGGCCTAAATCCATCGTTTTTTTGCTCACCATGCCATTCCAGTTTGAACCCAGCCATATGCAAATCAGTCTTGACCCTGTGCCTCATGGGAACAGTCCAGCCCGAACTGCCAAGCCAGGTCCTCCCTGGACTGGAAACAAGCATCCTAGGACCGGTTTCGGGGTTTCACCCCTCTTCAGCCAGGATAGCTTGATTCCAGTTGCCTGGAGAGCACGGGACCCACGTTAGGGCATACCCGTTCCACTCGGGGTGACAAATGCAAAAACAACAGTTGATGGACAGAATGCAGAACAATGTCATACATTCACCCCAGTACAGAGATCTGGGCCTAAATCCATCGTTTTTTCTCACCATGCCATTCCAGTTTGAACCCAGCCATATGCAAATCAGTCTTGACCCTGTGCCTCATGGGAACAGTCCAGCCCGAACTGCCAAGCCAGGTCCTCCCTGGACTGGAAACAAGCATCCTAGGACCGGTTTCGGGGTTTCACCCCTCTTCAGCCAGGATAGCTTGATTCCAGTTGCATGGAGAGCACGGGACCCACGTCTGGGCATACCCGTTCCACTCGGGGTGACAAATGCAAAAACAACAGTTGATGGACAGAATGCAGAACAATTTTATACATTCACCCCAGTACAGAGATCTGGGCCTAAATCCATCGTTTTTTTGCTCACCATGCCATTCCAGTTTGAACCCAGCCATATGCAAATCAGTCTTGACCCTGTGCCTCATGGGAACAGTCCAGCCCGAACTGCCAAGCCAGGTCCTCCCTGGACTGGAAACAAGCATCCTAGGACCGGTTTCGGGGTTTCACCCCTCTTCAGCCAGGATAGCTTAATTCCAGTTGCATGGAGAGCACGGGACCCACGTCTGGGCATACCCGTTCCACTCGGGGTAACAAATGCAAAAACAACAGTTGATGGACAGAATGCAGAACAATGTCATACATTCACCCCAGTACAGAGATCTGGGCCTAAATCCATCGTTTTTTGCTCACCATGCCATTCCAGTTTGAACCCAGCCATATGCAAATCAGTCTTGACCCTGTGCCTCATGGGAACAGTCCAGCCCGAACTGCCAAGCCAGGTCCTCCCTGGACTGGAAACAAGCATCCTAGGACCGGTTTCGGGGTTTCACCCCTCTTCAGCCAGGATAGCTTGATTCCAGTTGCATGGAGAGCACGGGACCCACGTCTGGGCATACCCGTTCCACTCGGGGTGACAAATGCAAAAACAACAGTTGATGGACAGAATGCAGAACAATGTCATACATTCACCCCAGTACAGAGATCTGGGCCTAAATCCATCGTTTTTGCTCACCATGCCATTCCAGTTTGAACCCAGCCATATGCAAATCAGTCTTGACCCTGTGCCTCATGGGAACAGTCCAGCCCGAACTGCCAAGCCAGGTCCTCCCTGGACTGGAAACAAGCATCCTAGGACCGGTTTCGGGTTTCACCCCTCTTCAGCCAGGATAGCTTGATTCCAGTTGCATGGAGAACACGGGACCCACGTCTGGGCATACCCGTTCCACTCGGGGTGACAAATGCAAAAACAACAGTTGATGGACAGAATGCAGAACAATGTCATACATTCACCCCAGTACAGAGATCTGGGCCTAAATCCATCGTTTTTGGCTCACCATGCCATTCCAGTTTGAACCCAGCCATATGCAAATCAGTCTTGACCCTGTGCCTCATGGGAACAGTCCAGCCCGAACTGCCAAGCCAGGTCCTCCCAGGACTGGAAACAAGCATCCTAGGACCGGTTTCGGGGTTTCACCCCTCTTCAGCCAGGATAGCTTGATTCCAGTTGCATGGAGAGCACGGGACCCACGTCTGGGCATACCCGTTCCACTCGGGGTGACAAATGCAAAAACAACAGTTGATGGACAGAATGCAGAACAATGTCATACATTCACCCCAGTACAGAGATCTGGGCCTAAATCCATCGTTTTTGCTCACCATGCCATTCCAGTTTGAACCCAGCCATATGCAAATCAGTCTTGACCCTGTGCCTCATGGGAACAGTCCAGCCCGAACTGCCAAGCCAGGTCCTCCCTGGACTGGAAACAAGCATCCTAGGACCGGTTTCGGGGTTTCACCCCTTTTCAGCCAGGATAGCTTGATTCCAGTTGCATGGAGAGCACGGGACCCACGTCTGGGCATACCCGTTCCACTCGGGGTGACAAATGCAAAAACAACAGTTGATGGACAGAATGCAGAACAATTTTATACATTCACCCCAGTACAGAGATCTGGGCCTAAATCCATCGTTTTTTTGCTCACCATGCCATTCCAGTTTGAACCCAGCCATATGCAAATCAGTCTTGACCCTGTGCCTCATGGGAACAGTCCACCCCGAACTGCCAAGCCAGGTCCTCCCAGGACTGGAAACAAGCATCCTAGGACCGGTTTCGGGGTTTCACCCCTCTTCAGCCAGGATAGCTTGATTCCAGTTGCATGGAGAGCACGGGACCCACGTCTGGGCATACCCGTTCCACTCGGGGTGACAAATGCAAAAACAACAGTTGATGGACAGAATGCAGAACAATGTCATACATTCACCCCAGTACAGAGATCTGGGCCTAAATCCATCGTTTTTTTCTCACCATGCCATTCCAGTTTGAACCCAGCCATATGCAAATCAGTCTTGACCCTGTGCCTCATGGGAACAGTCCAGCCCGAACTGCCAAGCCAGGTCCTCCCTGGACTGGAAACAAGCATCCTAGGACCGGTTTCGAGTTTCACCCCTCTTCAGCCAGGATAGCTTAATTCCAGTTGCATGGAGAGCACGGGACCCACGTCTGGGCATACCCGTTCCACTCGGGGTAACAAATGCAAAAACAACAGTTGATGGACAGAATGCAGAACAATGTCATACATTCACCTCAGAACAGAGATCTGGGCCTAAATCCATCGTTTTTTTGCTCACCATGCCATTCCAGTTTGAACCCAGCCATATGCAAATCAGTCTTGACCCTGTGCCTCATGGGAACAGTCCAGCCCGAACTGCCAAGCCAGGTCCTCCCTGGACTGGAAACAAGCATCCTAGGACCGGTTTCGGGGTTTCACCCCTCTTCAGCCAGGATAGCTTGATTCCAGTTGCATGGAGAGCACGGGACCCACGTCTGGGCATACCCGTTCCACTCGGGGTGACAAATGCAAAAACAACAGTTGATGGACAGAATGCAGAACAATGTCATACATTCACCCCAGTACAGAGATCTGGGCCTAAATCCATCGTTTTTTGCTCACCATGCCATTCCAGTTTGAACCCAGCCATATGCAAATCAGTCTTGACCCTGTGCCTCATGGGAACAGTCCAGCCCGAACTGCCAAGCCAGGTCCTCCCTGGACTGGAAACAAGCATCCTAGGACCGGTTTCAGGGTTTCACCCCTCTTCAGCCAGGATAGCTTGATTCCAGTTGCATGGAGAGCACGGGACCCACGTCTGGGCATACCCGTTCCACTCGGGGTGACAAATGCAAAAACAACAGTTGATGGACAGAATGCAGAACAATGTCATACATTCACCCCAGTACAGAGATCTGGGCCTAAATCCATCGTTTTTTGCTCACCATGCCATTCCAGTTTGAACCCAGCCATATGCAAATCAGTCTTGACCCTGTGCCTCATGGGAACAGTCCAGCCCGAACTGCCAAGCCAGGTCCTCCCTGGACTGGAAACAAGCATCCTAGGACCGGTTTCGGGGTTTCACCCCTCTTCAGCCAGGATAGCTTGATTCCAGTTGCATGGAGAGCACGGGACCCACGTCTGGGCATACCCGTTCCACTCGGGGTGACAAATGCAAAAACAACAGTTGATGGACAGAATGCAGAACAATGTCATACATTCACCCCAGTACAGAGATCTGGGCCTAAATCCATCGTTTTTTGCTCACCATGCCATTCCAGTTTGAACCCAGCCATATGCAAATCAGTCTTGACCCTGTGCCTCATGGGAACAGTCCAGCCCGAACTGCCAAGCCAGGTCCTCCCTGGACTGGAAACAAGCATCCTAGGACCGGTTTCGAGGTTTCACCCCTCTTCAGCCAGGATAGCTTGATTCCAGTTGCATGGAGAGCACGGGACCCACGTCTGGGCATACCCGTTCCACTCGGGGTGACAAATGCAAAAACAACAGTTGATGGACAGAATGCAGAACAATGTCATACATTCACCCCAGTACAGAGATCTGGGCCTAAATCCATCGTTTTTGCTCACCATGCCATTCCAGTTTGAACCCAGCCATATGCAAATCAGTCTTGACCCTGTGCCTCATGGGAACAGTCCAGCCCGAACTGCCAAGCCAGGTCCTCCTGGACTGGAAACAAGCATCCTAGGACCGGTTTGGGGTTTCACCCCTCTTCAGCCAGGATAGCTTGATTCCAGTTGCATGGAGAGCACGGGACCCACGTCTGGGCATACCCGTTCCACTCGGGGTGACAAATGAAAAAACTGGGGTGGTGTGGTGAGCAAAAGAATGATGGATTTAACCCAGATCCTTGTGACTGGGGGTGAATGTTTGCATTGTCCAGCATTCCGTCCATCAATTGTTTCTTTTGCATTTGTCGCCCTAAGTGGGAAGGGTATGCCCAGACGTGAGTCCCGTGCTCACTACACCACTGGATTCAAGCTAGCCTGGCTGAAGAAGGGTGATGCCCTGAAACCGGTCCCAGGATGCTTGTTTCCGGTCCAGGGAGGACCTGGCTTGGCAGTTCGGGCTGGACTGTTCCCACAAGGAACAGGGTCCAGACTGATTTGCATATGGCTGGGTCCAAACTGGGGTGGTGTGGTGAGCAAAAGAATGATGGATTTAACCCAGAACCTTGTGACTGGGGGTGAATGTTTGCATTGTCCAGCATTCCGTCCATCAATTGTTTCTTTTGCATTTGTCGCCCCTAAGTGGGAAGGGTATGCCCAGACGTGGGTCCCGTGCTCACTACACCACTGGATTCAAGCTAGCCTGGCTGAAGAAGGGTGATGCCCTGAAACCGGTCCCAGGATGCTTGTTTCCGGTCCAGGGAGGACCTGGCTTGGCAGTTCGGGCTGGACTGTTCCCACAAGGAACAGGGTCAAGACTGATTTGCATATGGCTGGGTCCAAACTGGGGTGGTGTGGTGAGCAAAAGAATGATGGATTTAACCCAGATCCTTGTGACTGGGGGTGAATGTTTGCATTGTCCAGCATTCCGTCCATCAATTGTTTCTTTTGCATTTGTCGCCCTAAGTGGGAAGGGTATGCCCAGACGTGGGTCCCGTGCTCACTACACCACTGGATTCAAGCTAGCCTGGCTGAAGAAGGGTGATGCCCTGAAACCGGTCCCAGGATGCTTGTTTCCGGTCCAGGGAGGACCTGGCTTGGCAGTTCGGGCTGGACTGTTCCCACAAGGAACAGGGTCAAGACTGATTTGCATATGGCTGGGTCCAAACTGGGGTGGTGTGGTGAGCAAAAGAATGATGGATTTAACCCAGATCCTTGTGACTGGGGGTGAATGTTTGCATTGTCCAGCATTCCGTCCATCAATTGTTTCTTTTGCATTTGTCGCCCTAAGTGGGAAGGGTATGCCCAGACGTGGGTCCCGTGCTCACTACACCACTGGATTCAAGCTAGCCTGGCTGAAGAAGGGTGATGCCCTCAAACCGGTCCCAGGATGCTTGTTTCCGGTCCAGGGAGGACCTGGCTTGGCAGTTCGGGCTGGACTGTTCCCACAGGAACAGGGTCAAGACTGATTTGCATATGGCTGGGTCCAAACTGGGGTGGTGTGGTGAGCAAAAGAATGATGGATTTAACCCAGATCCTTGTGACTGGGGGTGAATGTTTGCATTGTCCAGCATTCCGTCCATCAATTGTTTCTTTTGCATTTGTTGCCCTAAGTGGGTAGGGTATGCCCAGACGTGGGTCCCGTGCTCACTACACCACTGGATTCAAGCTAGCCTGGCTGAAGAAGGGTGATGCCCTGAAACCGGTCCCAGGATGCTTGTTTCCGGTCCAGGGAGGACCTGGCTTGGCAGTTCGGGCTGGACTGTTCCCACAAGGAACAGGGTCAAGACTGATTTGCATATGGCTGGGTCCAAACTGGGGTGGTGTGGTGAGCAAAAGAATGATGGATTTAACCCAGATCCTTGTGACTGGGGGTGAATGTTTGCATTGTCCAGCATTCCGTCCATCAATTGTTTCTTTTGCATAAAACTGTGCAGCAGATGTCCTGTCTCGGCTTGGCCAAGATAAAGGATCTAAATACTTCAAACATTCCCACATTTGCATGCTTTGCAAATTGGCAGCAATTCACAAATTACACGGAGGACACGTTTGACATTATGCTTAGAAATAGGACATATAATTCTTCATGTTCCAATCCGGAGGGATGGTTAGTGTGGTCGTTAGATACTAACGGATGTCAGGCACATTTTCTTGACAATATATAGCATGTTCATGTCGTGAAAGGGAGGAGCCAGAATTACGCTGCTCCAGTCCCCCCTCTGATGGCAAATCAAGCCATCACAACCTAAGATCTAAATCTTATCAGGTGGACCAACTAAAACTGTGTCATTTTTAATATCTTCCTTCAAGATTCTGCCAGACATTTCAAGTAGTCATGTTATTTACTCTGACTCTCCTCTAGCTATACAGCCAATCTCTTCCTCTTCACTCCCTGTTGGACCTTCATGCACTTGTGCCCCTTGTAGATCACGATTAGGAATATTACAAAAAGGGCAATATCACTAGGCAGTTCTGAATAGCACCCAAATTTCACTTCCCAGGTTTCCAAACCATTTTCCAACTGCAGAGAATCCACTTCCAATTGCTTCCCAAGCACCTGTCACTTCCAATTCCTGGAAATCCGTATACAAGTCAGAAATATTCTTGATAAACATCTTCAAATCCTTACTCTTGTCAGGAATGTAGGAGCAGCACTGCTGGACCTTTAACATCTGACAGACTCCACCCTCTTCTGTGAGAAAGATGTCTAACGCAAGGTGGTTTTGCAAAACCACAGACCTAATAGCTATCTTTCTGTATCTGTGACTAATAAAGTTCCTGCTGTACTAGTAGGCAACTTATCCACTATAGTGGACAGCTTTCTAATTTTAATATCATTAAAAATCACACCCAGAGATGGAATCAGTGCACCATAAATATCTCCCACTACTTCTCCAGCACTAACATCTCGCTTAGACCTAGAATTTGTCTCCCACATGGGTCAATCAGATGTTCCTCATGAAAAATCTTTGGATAAACTACCCCTAGGTAACAAGTGCCTTACCAGCCTTTGGGCAACATGAAGTTAGGCCTGGGCGGTGAACTCCGCTCCATTCACAGTTTGCAGAGTTTTCTACACTCCGCGCAGAGCTGAGTTTTTTCCTTGCTTGCGTTCGCCAACGTTAAGTTGGCGAGTGCGTGCGAGTAATATCTAATGCTAGACCACCTCCCAGCGAAATTTCTAAACAAGTCGGCCGCGGATAGTCGCCACCGCTCGTGTTGAGAAACCATCTGTTCACGTTGAGGAAGCACCCGCTTGAGTAGAGCATCTACTCGACCGGCAGAAAGAAGCACCGCCCTCTTACGCTGCGCATGGTGCCGTACGCGCTGATTTTCCAGCACGTGACTTAAGGCACTCAGCCGCTTGCTGAACTCCGCATAGCGCTGTAGAGTTTTTGGGATGTGGCTTATGTGACATAAGCATGTCCTCCACAAATACAGGAAACTCCATAAATAACAGGATCATCAGCCATCATAATAAATTCAATTTCCCCTAACTTCAAAGATGTGGTCGCATTCCCTCTATCCCACAAAATGATTGTCAAACGAAGATCTCTGCACATATATACACAATTTCCCTGTATGTTTCCAATCTAGAATCAGTGCTGCTTGATTTCCTACTACTAGATCCTCTATTTCTTTCATAGTCTACTTACGTTCATTCTCAGTGTTTTTGTCTGTTTATGTCCTAGATTCCACATTCCTCTTCCTATCTGCAACTAAATGTAGAAATTTCTTCTACACCTCTGTCAGAAGGCAAGCCAAATTATGTCTGTGTGTTACTGCTGCAGTCCATGTTGTGTATCTTTCTTTTGTGAGGAAAGACTATGATACAATGCATTTATAAAGCACACAGCTACCTCACTCTGGGGCATATTATCAAGCGGCAGCGATAATTATCGCTGGCCGCTCTTAGCGTGAGGATTTTTATCGCCGGCTATCGCTGGAAATTATCGCCATGCTAGCGCTGTATTAACAACGCATAGCGCAATGGTGATAATTATTCCAGCGATAGCGGTGTTTTCCATGGAACATCGCTGGTTTTCCAGCGAAGTTCCATGGAAAACGGCGATATCCTTGATGATAGGGCCTGTGGTCTTAGCCACACAATCCACCCCCCATGTAAGGTATGCCTTAGTCAGGAATTTAACAGACGTTAAATTCCTGCGTTAAGGCATACTTAACGCGATTTCAAATATCGCTACCACTCCTTGATAATATCGCGGCCCCTTGATAATATGCCCCAAGGTGTCCAGGTGCTAGCGGAAGGTTCGCCACCATGGCAGAATACGAGAACCAGAGTTAGGAAGTAATTAAAGTAGAGTTAAAGAGAGGCATTTTTAGTCCTTTTCTAAAAGTCATTTCAGAAGGACAACTTCTCAAAGTTAGAGGCAGTGCATTCCAAAGTCTGGCCATCAAGTAGGCGAAGGAACGGCCTCCTCTTCTGGCCTTACATATGCGTGGAATTTGAAAAAGTTTGAGGTTGTTAGAATGCGATGAGCGGACCTGAAAGGACAAATTAAACTGGCGCCTAAGATATTGAGGTCTCTCTAGGTTAAAGATTCTAAAGGCATGAGTGAGGGCCTTGAACTGATCCTTCTGTTGATTGGTAGCGAATGAAGTCGACGCAAATGACTTGATATGGAAACGCAAGAAGGGATTGTAAGGATCAAATGAGCAGCAGCGTTTTGAATAATTTGGAGATACCGGATAAGAAAAATAGGAAGCCTGAGGTGCAAACTGTTAGAGTAATCCAGTTTGGAGGTGATCAAAGTATGCACAATTGTTTTTTAATGTTCCAAGGGAATAAGATGCAGAATGCACTTCTCCTGACAATGCATATCTGTATGTAAGGGAAGCTTGCACGCATTCTGCCACCCTTTGCCATTTGAAGAACGATTTCGCTGATGCACCCCATGTGGTTCCTCTTCGTTATGCGAGGAAAGATGCAAGGCCATTGCTATACTTATTATTTGTGGAAAGGAAGCTTATTCCACTGCTGCTTCAGCCCATATTGTGCCTTTTCTTCAAGGAAAGCTTGCACTACTAATGCCCAGTCATACCTTTACTCTGTGTGAGTGAATCTTGCACTTTTGTTATTCTAGAGGAGGGACAGCCACTTAATGCTCAAGTTAGGCTTAAGCCAGAGGCCTGGCTGCAGCTCAGCTCGAGGTGCTCTCAGGACCCAGCTTGAATGTGGCCTCTGCCTACCATCCAAGCTCTACAATCATGTGCCAAGAATTAAATACAAAGCATAAACCTTTGGAATTAAAAAAAGAAAAAGAAGTAGCCATCTAGAGGGTGAATTGCATAATGTGAAACCAGAAATCCTGGGACCAACCCTGGCTTCCCCACTTGACTAAAATGTGTGTTCCTAGGCAAATAGTTTATTTTACAGAACTGCCTTTTTCTTCGTTATCACATATGGTATCATCTTCCAATACGTGAGTTCAGGGTGTACGATGTACAAAAATATTCTGATGTAGTAAGGCAAAACACTTCTGCATGTTAAAGAAATGCACTTTTTTGTTTAAAAGATACTATCATGTTTTCACATGATCTTTGTTGCATGATTTAGATGCCAACTATTTTGAGGGCTTGGCTTGTACACGTGCTCTTAGAGCCTAGCCAACCCCTTGCCCAGGCTTGGGCTCAGCTCTCCCAGTTCCATTTTGGGATCACCCACCTCTATGTTATCCACAATGTGCTAATTTCACATTGCTTGGAAATTTGAATATCTATTTGGAAGACCCGAAGTGTAGTTTTGGAATACTTTTATTGAGGACTTAGGAATTTCGAACCTAGTGCTGTGTAGTTGGCTCCTACCCATGAGGCTGGCCATCTTCTGGATCCAATTTTTTCAAATCTGACAGATCTAACCACAGAGTCTCCAATACCTTTGGTCTGGTCAGATCACGGCTAGCCCTCTGAGAGAGCTGCACAAAACAGCCGCTAAGTCTAGGATCTGGTCTGAATTGGATGTTTCGGCATTAAATTCGCAGCTCCTGCACTCTAAACTTGTTTTAACACAGAATGCTGATCAAGATCAGGGACTTATAGATACCTCTGTATGTCATTTTGCCACCTTCTTCACTTCTTTCAGTTAGATCTCTCTCGCCAGCTCCCTGGTTCAATGATTCGTTTCATCTAGAAAAAAATGTTGCAAAGGCCTAGAAGGACTTTGGAGATGATTTTATGATGAGGAGTCCAAAAAGAATAATAGATTAGCAATAAAAAACAACTATGGCACTTTTTTCTATTCTGATAAAATCACTAATGCTCACAACTGTCCCAAGACGATCTTTAAGATGGTTAGAGAACTCTCTAATTCTTGCAATGTGTCTGCAGCTCCCTTTCTCTCTCAGATTCAGTGCAAGTAGCTTGCCCAATTTTTCATCCAAAAGGTGGCAGACATCCATCTGCCTCTGTCCAAGAATGTTAAGTGCAACCTATTATATAGGGACACAGCTGTTGCTAGCCATCCACTGAATTATGCAAAACAAGAGCATAATGGCAGGGTGAGGAGATATGATGCTACTTCTGGTGGGTCATCCTGGCCCTCCTGGACTTCTCAACTTTCTCCACGATCTTACAATCCATCAAATCAGGCTCCCCGTTGGACTCGCTTCCACCTTCTAAGCTTGGCTTGCTGGATCCAGCACTACTACAGGTGGTGATAAATCTCATGAACACCTCTCTACTGGAGGGCCATGTTCCACAGAGCTGGGAGCACGCTATGGTTCTTCCATTCTTAAAAAAACCTAACCTTGACCCGTCAGTTTAGTCGAATTTGTGACCAATTTCTCTGCTACTGGTGCTCTACAAAATTTTGTAGAAGCATGTGAATGCAATGCTCACATCTTACGTAGAGGCTCAAGAGGTTTTCCATCCTTCACAGTCAGGTTTTAGGGCCAGACACAGCACTGAATCCTCCCTTCTAGGAGTCACTGCACATCTAAGATGATTCCTGGAGGGGGAAAAGGGGCGGTCATGCTTACTTTATTAGATCATAGTGGGGCTTTTGATACTGTATCTCATGCAATCTTGCTCAAATGGTTATCATCTCTGGGTCTAGAAGGAAAAGCCTTGGCCTGGTTAACATCTTTTCTAAAGTATCACACGTTTCAAGTATTTTCTGCCAACGCTAGATCTGAAACGCTGGTCTTAACCTCTGGCGTCCCTCAGGGTTCTGTACTAAGTCCTCTGCTATATAAAATCTACATCCGCCCATTGGCAGACGTAGTGGAGAGTTGTGGTTTGACCCTTTTTTCTTACGCAGATGACACCCAGATTATCTTTTCTTTGTCATCTGCAAAGGATCATGGACCATCTGATCTTAACCTAGGTTGGAGTCGAGTGGCCACTTCGATGAGTGCTAACTCTCTCAAGCTTAACGGCGATAAGAGGGAGGTCATGGTCCTGGGCAATTATTCTCAACTATGGGGCCCCTGACACTGGCCAGAATCCTTAGGACCTCTTCCTAACCTCTCTTCCAAGGTTAAGAACTTAGGTTTTGTACTCGATTAAAAACTATTGATTAAACCTCAGGTGACTACTGTTTCGCTGTACTGAAATGGGTGAAGACGTTCATCTGGATGATCCCCCAAACAGTCCAAAGGACCATGATTCAAGCCCTAATCTTATACAGATTGGATTATGGTAACATCTTACATTTGGAAATAGATCAGGCTTCATCAGGCGTCTGCAGATGGTCCAGAATTCAGCGGCCAGATTGCTGTTTCGGCTCCCTACGCGCGCTTCAGTCTCACATCTCTTCCTGGAGCTGCATTGGCTTACAGTCACCAAATGTATTCAATTTAAGGCCCTTTGTTATATGTTTAAGGCCAAATCTAGACTAGGTCCACGCTATATTCAATACCTAGTGTTACCATATATCCCTACACGTACTTTGAGATCTTCGAACCATGCCTTTTGCACTGTTCCCAAACTTCATGAGGGCGCTCTTTCGCATTGTTAGGCCTCGCTTTTCCCAAAGGTGTGAAGACACGGCTATATTAAGTCGGCAATCGGATTTTTTTTGCTATGCCTAGTGTCGGGAAACCCTTTTTGGGTAGCTGCGTTCTTTATATGATTATAAAATAAAATAAATAAATGTACCTGTTTTGTTTGTGAGTGAAGCTTGCACTGCTGCTGTCCTTGCTATTGCCTACTCTTACTGCCAGGAAATGTTTCACACTTGTTGGAGAGACATAAAGCAGGAATAATATGCCAAAAGGATTAGAGACAATAGTGTCAAAAGAAAAAAAGAAATACTATTAAAATGCAATTAGTTCATGATATTTTCATAGCTGGGAGGCAAAATTATTTTTATTCAAATTGTCTTTTCATAGCTGATTTTACCGTGATGCCATTAATGTGCTAAAGTGTTTTGTGCTGATGTCAAAACAGAATGTTGGCAGTTGGCAGCCTTGATGGTTGGCCTCAGGGCTAAATGCTTTTTCCGTGTTAAACTATAGGCAAGACACAGTCTTAGACAGCACTCTATTTTATTGCCTATGTAAATGAACAAACATATTACCTTAAAGGCAGAATTCTCTGCAAACTAAAGTGCATTGGTACTGTGAGCAAATTGTGACATTCGCAGTGTGCTAACACACTGCATCCGGGAACCATTAATCTGCCCGGGGAACTGTTACATCCCTCTTCAGAAGGTCAGGAAAGTGATTTAGTAACGGATATTACAGCGTAATGTGTATCTGGAATATGCCTCAGCGGGATTGCAGCTGTATTACAGTCTGTGATCCAAGACCACTATGCTGCAGTCCTCGCCATTTACACACAAGATGCAGAGACCTGATGCCTCCCTCACAGCAGTAGCATCTGGAAAGTGGTTTACCTCCGCTGGGCACTTTCACATGTGGCTAAGTCCAAACTTCTTGCCTCAATCTAACAGAAAGAAAAGAAAGTCTGAAAAGCTTTGGTTGGTGAATAGCGCTGTGGTCTCTGTTCAATAGTTTAAGTTAGAGGTCGCAGAATATGGGTTGTATGACTTTATAGCGCATACCATTACAACTCATGCCGTTACAACGCATACCTTTACCCCGACTTGCTGTCAGGGATGCGATGGAAGTTGGAATAGTATAATTTACTATTCCAACTCCAGTGTGTGCAACAGTAGGGAAGGTGTTGGAGTTAACTCCAACACCTTCTACCCCCTGCAACAAGCCTTTTGCGTTGTAACAACATGCGTTGTAACGCTTACGTTGTAAAGGCTGTTTCCCCAGAACATGTGACCACTGCTCAGAAATAGGCTAGAGTTAGTCAGAAGCAAGAGTGATCAGTGAGGTACATTGTTGGAATCAGTGCAAATCTCTGTGTGGGCCGTTTGTGTGCACAACTATTGTGTCTCCTGACACTGATCTAGTGACACATGGAAGCGCTGTGAATTAGCATGGGGAGACACACAACTCTTGGGTGTGCATCTTATTTTCCTTTCAATTTCCAACTTTTGGGTGAATCCATTCACTGATCAGACCATCAAGAGTTGAAGGCCCACACCAAAATGTTCAGTAATTAGTGGCTTATTTGACTATGTACTCAGACACCTCTTTGTTTATTTGGACTTTTGTTGCGTCAATCAGCCCCTGGCGGTCAAAGGACATCCATAATACTTTTTACATGGTGAACAAAATCCAAAAAAGGCAAACTATAAAGGGCCTGATGTACAACATTTTCCCTGTCTTAAAATAGTCTACAGCGTGGCCAGATGACCTCGATTTTCATGGGGCTTTGACGTGGACTAAGACTGTCTTAAAATGGTGCAAGACTGCCCTTCCTGGTTTCAGTCTGTGTCACAATGGTATATTCGGAGTTAAGACTGTCTGAAGGCTTTCAGATGTAAAGAAAAGCGATAGTAATTCAGGGCCATTGTTCTGTGGGACACGACTTTCTTAAGACTATCTGAAGCCACGGGGAATGCTTTACACACCGGTACAGTTTTGCGGCAGTGTGAAGTCCAGTACGCTTCTTGGCAAATATGGACGTCAAATAGGTGTAAGCATAGACAGAAGCTTTTGCCACTGGTTAGTTTTTTGGTGCTCCTGACAGTAAACTTGATATCTATTTTCTCAGGAATCGAGAATGTGGTGACAGGACAAGGAAGCAAAAAGGAATCTACAAGTCCTGTTTTCTTTCTGTAGTGTCCACTGTGTGCCACTCCTCTCGCCCCTCAGATCCTATGGGAAGCTGTAAAGGTATCAAGAGTGGGATTAGAGATCAACATGTGATGTCATAGAGCGGGTGAAAACATGTCCTATGCCCCAGGCATTCTGGTGACTGTATGCCCTTGTTAGTAAATCATTTAGTGTTTACTGAAGTTCCTGCCCTCTCTGTCCACGTTTTGCATGGTAGTGGTTGTTGGATATTCGAACAACTTCTATATGGGATAAGTAAATTACTTCAATAGGGTACTTTGTAAAAATGGCCATCTCCCATCTTCGGAAGGTTCGAATCTAAACCACAAGTTTCATAGCAGGAGACACATCATGCACATGCATCTTGCCATCTGTGGGAACACCATTGGCACCCAGGGACTACAACAGTGATATTACAAATGTTTCACCACACACACAACTTCCACGCAACAAGGTCAAATTATAGTCAGTACTTCTGGTGCTGCATTCACGGCAGCATTTCAGCTGGTCAGTATATCATTCGCGCTCTTCAGAAGTGTGAACTTTGATTAGCACTTGAAAGCGTGTGCGGTATTCCCTGAAAATTGCACCATCACTCAAAACTATCGCCTCAGTTTTTGTATTTGTGGCTCCTGGAGATCCTGATCCTAGACCAGTGCAGGTAATGCGGCTGGTGAACTTCGGCATGCCTCTTGTACAGATTTATGCAACCTTTAAAGAAGTTTTGTTGTGAGTGTGCAATACCTCCTATGACGCAGGAATACACTCCATCTGGGTCCGAAGATATGTATACAGGAGAGAAAGCTAGTTGCAAAGGCTGAAGGGAGACAAGTTTATGTTGTCCAATAAAGCCCCACATTATTACTATGCACCATTGTGTACTGCCACAACACGAACAGAAGAAAAGACCAGTTGGCTCTCACACTCTTCTTAACATATTATTTTATTCATTTAGTTGGATGTCTCATATAGTGCCGACATTTCACTTTTTAGCCACTTTGGAGCTTTGTGCAACACATCGAACATTTTAGTGTGCTGCGGTTTGGGAGCTGCATGCAGTAGGTGGGATTAGATGGTCTAGGGCGATAGTTCTGCAGCCATCTGCCATTGACCTTCAAACAGAGACCAGGCTGTTCTGCTGTTGTCGATTGAGGGTTGACAGTAGCCAGGGTATGGGTAAAAGGTATAGGAGGATGTAGGCAATTTCAACCGATTACATTACTTACTGTCGTTTGTTGTTTAAACCCGATATTTTTCTAAATTTATAATTTTTGAGTGACTCTTAGAGTAAGTGCTGAAAACCATAAGTAGAACTATGTCGTAGAGGAAGGCGCTGGTTAACCACACAAAGGGGCATCTGTACAACAGAAGGACGGAGCGTGGCATTCAGCAAAACTTGCTAACGCCACGCTCCGCCATTTTGAAATGCTGGGATGCACTGTATTTACAAAGATACGGTGCACCCCTGCGTTTTCCCTAGAGCTGGCGCTTAATTTAGCTGCCTAGCGCAAACGCAGGCACCCTTGCACCATAGTGCAAGGGTGCCTGCGTTGGGGGGAATGATTGTTTATGTGCAGGAAGGTGTACCTTCCTGCACATAAACAATCACAAATAGTGATTTGTAACTCCTATGTGTGACGCATTGTACGGCACACATAGAAGTTGCAAACTGTCATTTTTTTAATGATTGTTTATGTGCAGGAAGGTATACCTTCCTGCACATAAACAATTGTTTATGTGCAGGAAGGGATACCTTCCTGCACATAAACAATCATTCATGGCGTTTTGCTATTTCTATGTGTGCTGCACAATGCAGCACACATACAATGCAGCACACATAGAAACAGCGAAAACTTGGAGAAATTAAGCATTTCTCCCTGTTTCGCCATGTTAAGAACAGGTTTTCCCTGGTCTTAATTTTGGCACTGCCCCATATTTACGCCACCCTTGCAAATATGGGGCGGTGTCAAATCAATGGTGTTGCAGTGGAACGCCCACGCAACACGCATTGCCCACCACTTTCACGCTAAGTATAGTGTGAAAGGGTGCCTTATTTACAAGGTGGTGTTAAGCCACGCCTCCTTCTAAATAAGTCGAAGCCCCTATCGCCACAGGAATGCCATAAAAGGTGATGTTAGGGGCTTGAAAATATGCCCCAAAAGTACCTTAAGAATCAAAGTTAAAGGCTAAATTGATCCTTTGGCTCTGCGCTCATCTCCAAACCCTTTTTGTCTAGTAACCGCTCTAGCCCACACATGCATATATGAATGTACATCGTGTATCAAGGACTTATTTCTTATATTTAGGGCCTCATTTACGAGGCCCTAGTGGCACTTTTGCACTGCCTGAGCGTCACTTTTTTGGACACTCTGGTGACTCAGTGTGCCGCAGCACATTTACAAGGCTATGCAAAGCCACTTTACATGGCTTTTCATGGCCTTGTAAATATGTGCCCCTATCACACAGAACACTGCGTGAAAGGGGCATACTACGGATGTTGCTGTGGGTGTTCCCATGCAACAACCACAGAATCTGAAACATTCACTGATTTACGAGGAATCGTAAACCTGGTAATGCATCAGAATCCTACGCTAGTGCAGCGAGGATAAATACTCTTATTTCTCTTCGTTTTTTCCTCTTTCTATGCATTCTGCATTCTGCAGCACGCATAGAAAGATGAAAATGCCATAAATTATTGTTTTTGTGCTGGAAGGTGTTCCTTCCTGTACAAAAACAATCATTCCTGCAATGCAGGCACACTTGCAACATGACACAATGGTGTCTGCATTGGTGCACAGCTGCTATTTGTGCACCTGCACAGGGGAGAAGCACAGGACTGTGCTGTATCTTGTAGATTCGGCGCCTTTCTGACCTTTTCTTTTGACGCACAGCAGCGCAGCAGGAACACCTGCTGCACTGCCGTGCATCAAAATTTGTAAATGAGGCCCTTAGTGTGCGCAGTTTTTTTTATGATGGTCGGTTCAACCAATCTGGTTTATAGTCTCCTTATGCACTGTACTGTTACTCAACTGCTTCTACTCTTATATACTTAAAGCCCTTGATACAGGATGTGCATTCATGAATGTGTTGGCACTTTATATCTCAGTCTGTTTTGAAGCTTGAGAAAATCGTGGAGATGGATTTGAAAATTCAACCTGTTTGTGATGCTGAGAGAATAAATAAGTCAACAGTTATCAAAAATATTAAATGAAATATTTTGAATGAATATTAAATGAAAGAATTTAATGATTGCATTAAATTTATGAGCCCTGAAGAAGTGGCAATATGCCGCAAAACATGTGTTGGTGCAACTCAGCAAAGTGTGCTTGGAACAAGCTCAGGATCAGGCCATCTGCTTTATCCATCATTTAGATCAATACTAATCTAAAGAAATCAGGATTATGTTAATATAAGTAAGATTCGATGGAACCACTTGATGTTGAATTTGATAAGGATGGATGTTAGAAATGGGGTTTCTGGTTGGCTATGGTAAGCACCTAAGCCAAGCAGAACCCACCACTCTAGTCAGAGCAACTACTTTACACCCCAAATAATACCTGTGCTCACCCTCTGATAGTTTGTTACAGAGCAGGGAGACTTATCAAAAGAGGCAATGTGTAAAGTATTTGTGCAATAGTGAAACTTCAGTAATACAGTGTAAACACCACAAAAAGGACTCCACACCAGATGTAGAAATAATTGGTATTCTTTATCTCATAAAAAAAATGCGACAGATGTGACAAAAATCCAATCAAGGTATCATGTGAATTCACTTATTAAAAGAGTGCTTTAAGAAACATGTACGCAGGAAAAGAAAATAATCCAGCCATGGTTCAAATCTAGTGGAGTCGTTCTAGGACCTTTACGGTAGTTCCTAGTGTCCGGTACTTAGATATTGATATCCAAAAGTACATGCCTGGGAAGTATGAGGATCACCAAGAACTGAGGTCGGGAACACTCGAGTACGGTGGTTAGAGCAGGCAAGTAGGCACACCACTAGAGAGGGAAATCTGGCTCTACCCGACTGCGAGGGGCACATCAAGAGTCCTCGGTAGCGCCGGATGCGACTCTGCCACAAGTTAGTGCGCTCCTCTTTGGAGGATTATGGCCACATCAAGGCGGTTACAGTGGGAGTGGGGTCAATCAATGCTGCGAGGATCGCTTGTGGTTGGTCCAAAGGTGAAGGAGCCGGGTTCCGTGTTCTAGATTACTTTGGAACCCTCGGCCGATGTCTCTTTTTTTCTGCATGAAAGTGTGGAGGGGAGGAAGAATCATTAGCCAATTTACTCATCACTGTTCCAATGAACCCTTACTCTGAAGAATCACAGACTCTCAATCTAAAGTTAGTTTGACTTATTACAAAGCCAAGAACAGTTGGACATTCAGGCACTGTTAGAACTGGAGGTCTCTAGTTGGCAGAGGTAGGTACCTTTGTCCAAATAGGGATCCTTGCTTCTAGTCAGGGTAAGGGGGAACACTCCTAAAATAACCCCTGCTCACCCCCTTGGTAGCTTGGCACGAGCAGACAGGATTATCTCAGAGGCAGTGTGTAAAGCATTTGTGAACACATACAGTAATACAGTGAAAACACTACAAATGGACACCACACCAGTTTAGAAAAATAGTAAATCTTAATCTAA
Source organism: Calotriton arnoldi (assembly GCA_963921515.1). Lineage (NCBI taxonomy): Eukaryota > Metazoa > Chordata > Amphibia > Caudata > Salamandridae > Calotriton > Calotriton arnoldi. The sequence continues at coordinate 1,662,756 of CAWUFW010001141.1, forward strand.
ACCAACAAGACCAAATACAGAGCAACAAACTGTCCCAACAGTTGGCGACAGTCACTCTGCTGTCCAGGAGTCAGGGCAGGGGAGAGTGATACACCGTCCACTGACCCATCGTGCTCCTTTGCAGACAGGAGGTCAGGAAGTGGCTCAGTCTCCTCTTCCATTCCAGCATCTGTTGCTAGGAGCATGCCCACTTCGGACCTCTCCAAGTGGGGCTTCAGGCGGTTCACATGCAGGACCCGCAAAGGGTTCCTAGGAGACTGCAAGTCCACCAAGTAGATGACGTTACTCTTCCGCTCCACCACCTTAAATGGTCCAGTCCACTTATCCTGGAGCGCACAAGGCTCCACTGGGGACATGACCCATACTTTCTGTCCAGGCTGAAACTCAATCAGAGTGGCATTCTGATCATACCAACGTTTCATCTCTTCCTGGCTGGCTTCCAGGTTCGCCTGAGCGAGTTGCCTGAAGCGCTTAGTCTGGTTTCTGAAGGCCAGCATGTAGCTATATACATCCTAAGGAGGTTTACTGGGAGCTTTCTCCCAGCTTTCTTTCACCAGACTCAGAGGTCCTCTTTCAGGACGGCCATACAGCAGCAGCTCAAAGGGACTGAACCCTAAGGATTTCTGTGGCACCTCTCTGTAAGCAAACAGAAGGCATGGTACGAGGACATCCCACTTCCGCCCCATGGGTTCACCAAGACCCATAATCATGCCCTTCAGGGTCCGGTTGAATCTCTCAACCAGCCCATTGCCTTGGGGGTGGTAAGGAGTGGTAAACTTGTATGTAACACTGCACTCCTGCCACAGGGACTTCATATACTTGGATAAGAAGTTGGTACCACGGTCGAACACCACCTCTCTGGGGAACCCCACACAGGAGTAAATCCCCATCAACGCACGACCCACCATGGGGGCCGTCACAGTCCAGAGAGGGGTGCGTTCCGGGTACCAGGTGGCATGGTCCACCAAGACCAGGATGAACCTGTTGCCCATGGCTAATCCATAACAACAATTTACAAAGGGAGCACTTGCACTTTGGCACTGAACAGCAGTGGCAAAGTGCCCAAAGCACCTAGACCAGCAAAACGAAGTCCAACACACAGCAAAAACACAGGAGGCAAAAGCAAAAAATGCAGTGGAGACCCACGCCAATGGTGCCAGGTCTAACACGTGTCCCCTCCAGCTGAAATGTGGGAAGAACTACCCACCCTCTTGGGATATCTCTTCACTAAGGAGGAAAAATCTGGACAGACCATCAGCATTGGCAGTGTTCTGTACCAGGGCGGTGTTCCACCGTAAAGTCCATCCCCTGAGGTAAAATGGACCACCTCAGCAGCTTTGGATTCTCACCCCTCATCTGCATCAACCATCTGAGAGGCCTGTGGTCTGTCTGAACCCAGAAGTGAGTCCCAAACAAGTATGGCCTCAGCTTTTTCAGTGCCCAGACCACAGCAAATGCCTCACGCTCAATCGCACTCCACCTGTCAGGGTACAGAAAAAAGGAACAAAGACTCTCCAATGCTCCTCCGTATCCTGGAATGAGCCGGCTTTAAAAAGATCACCCGCTCGCAAAAGGTTGCGGGTGATCGTTGCGCGCAACCGGGCATTTCTCCCTGTACTCCCAACAGGGAGGACCGCAGAGGCAGTGGCCGGTCTAGTCTTGCGCTCCTGGACACGAGCGCGGGGTCTGGACCAGCAGTGAAGTGCGCCGGTTGATTGTAGAACCGCGCACTTCACCAACGGAATTTCAGGGTCAAGTAGCTTAACTACAGGCTTCCAGTTAGATAGAAATAGAGTAGTTTTCTGAGCAAGGCTTAGGCGTAGGGTAGAGCGTTTCGGTGCGTCGGTTAGTTAGTTAGGTTAATAAGCTAGGAGAAAATTGTTTGTTAGGAATATAAAGAAACAAGAAAAGAAGAGTTTAAAAAGAATTACCATACTCACCAACTGGAATCTCAGTTCCGGATTTCCCTTCGTCGTCCCGTTGATGGCGTAGGCTTCAGAAGTTACCTACGGAGAAAATACAAAGACGAATTACCGAAGAAGAGAAAGTAAGGCAGAGAGTGTGTGAGAGAATAAAGGAATGAATGTGATTACATAAGAAAGTCAATAATGGTTAAAAGTACTAAAGTATCGTTTGCAATACAGGACTCAGAAGAATAAAAACTCATTTGAAAGAGTAGAAGAGGAGCAAAAGCCATAGACACTCTGGGTAAGAAGAGAGCCAGAGGGAGAGAGTGGGAGAGTGGAGGGAAGTAGAAAGGAATTAGTAATGTTGTGTTCTTCTGTTGCAGTGCTTTCCACAAAAGTTTGACGATAGAGAGGGTGTAAGAAAAGAACAGAACAGAACGCAGAAGTAAGAAGGAAGTAGAGTGGAAGCGCCAAAGGCCAGGCAGTCTCTTCTCTGTCCCATTCCCCTTTCCCCCGACGGGATTCGCACGGCCGCTAGTAGTTACTGAGTTGGTGGCCGTGGGAAAACCAGTGGTGGAATCAGGAAAATCTCATCGTTCTGCTCCTGGGAGTGTCGGCATTGTGAGTAACCACCGCCCTTGACAGAGTGAAGTGCCCACGTCAATACTCACCCGAGCAGAATGGCTGAAGGTTTCGACTTTAAAAATTTAGGGAATGTTCTTAAGGAAATTCAGCATGAGTTGATGGCAGTCAGGGAGGAAAATAAGGTACTCAAATTGGAAATGGAGGCCACTAGACGCGAGACCAAAGAGATAGCATCTCAGTTGAAGAGCGAAGAGTCTGGGAATAGGTTCCACCCCTCTCCTTCTGGGACCAGTATATTTAATCAGAGTTCCGCTACTAGTGGGGGGTCAGCTACGCAGGTCATTCATTCCTTGGCGCCTGTAATTCCTTTGGCTCCGCCAGAGCGCTTTGGTGGGGATCCCCAAAAGGCCCAAATTTTTTGACGCAGTGCTCTTTGCATTTCATGTGTCGGCCCACTGTCTTCCCAGATGCACAGTCTCAAATAGCCTTCATCCTATCTTACCTCAATGGAGACGCAGCCTCGTGGTCTATGCCCTTGGTCACTCAGGATTCTCCAATTTTATATAACTTCGAGGAATTCAAGAAAGAGTTTCTGCGAATTTTTGATCGTCGGAAGGTGGCACAGGCTACGGATAATGAACTACTGGAGTTGAGGCAAGGGAATCGAGAACTGGTCACCTACCTTGCCCAATTTAATAAACTCGTCGTCGAAACAGATTGGCCTGAGGCCAAAAGGGCAGCCTTGTTCTATCGGTGTTTAAAAGATGATTTAAAGGACGCCTTGTCACAGATCCCAAATCGCCCCACAGAAGTTTCTGCTTTGATTGATTTAGCTTTGGAAATGGACTATCGACAAACAGAAAGAAGAGGTGAAAGACGACGTGAATTTCGACCCAGTGTACCTCGCTTTGATCGAGTCAGATTGGAAGTGGTTAAATCTGGAGATAGAGAGCATGGAGTTGAACCCATGCAAATTGGAACTATCAGAGGCCCCCTTTCCAAAGAAGAAAAAGAAAAGCGTCGACTGAATAACCTATGCCTTTATTGTGGGACCAGCGGTCATTTTATAAAGGAATGTCCCAAGAGACCAAAAAACCTACAAGAAGGAAAACTCTCTGCACCACCAGTAGAAGGAGTTGGGCTGGTGGTTGCTAACAAGGATACAACTCCAATCTCTCACCAAGTGGCTAATACTCTACAATCTTCCGCTCCACACCTCATTCTGACGATGACTTTAAGGTTTCGAGATCGAGTTCTTTTGGGAGTGGTCGTGATGCTGGACTCAGGAGCCACGGGAAACTTTTGCGACCTCAAATATGCCTCAAGTATTGGGTTGAAAGCCTTACCGAAAGAAAGAAGCGAAGCAGTCAGAGCCGTTGACGGAACAAATTTGTCTTCCGGTCCCATAACCAGTCATACTGAAGTAGTGGAACTTGTCTCTGTTGAAGGTCATAAGGAGGAGATTCAATTCAACTTAATCGATGCCCCACAGTTCGGAATCATCCTAGGTTTGCCTTGGTTAACTGAACACAACCCAACAATTAACTGGAGCGATCGAACAGTGAAGTTTAACTCAAGCTATTGTTTGGAACATTGCTTCGGTGAAAAGCAAAAAGAACGAGATGGAAACCCGGCAGCCTTACTATGCGAACAAAGAATGATGGTTTGTGCGGTGCAAACTGTGAGCTTACCGAAAGAATATCAGGAGTTTGCTGAAGTTTTTAGTGAATCGGAATCAAAGAAATTGCCCCCACATCGGTCGTATGACTGCAAAATTGATTTAGAACCTGGAGCAAATCTTCCTTGCAGTCGTATTTATGCTCTTACCGAGGCTGAGAACCGTCATCTTAAGGATTACATTCAGGAATACTTGGAAAACGGTTTCATACGTCCATCACAGTCCCCAGTTTCTTCGCCGTTGTTTTTCGTTCCAAAACGTGATGGAGATCTAAGAACGTGCATTGATTATCGCGCCCTGAACAAAATTACTATCAAGAATCGTTATCCTCTTCCTCTGATTTCTGTTCTACTAGACCAACTAAAAGATGCCAAAATCTTCACAAAATTAGATTTGCAGGGGGCATATCATTTAATTCGAGTGAGAAGCGGAGATGAATGGAAAACAGCGTTTAGAACGAAGTATGGATTGTATGAGTACCAAGTCATGCCCTACGGTTTAAGCAACGCCCTGCTGCTTTCCAATACTTCATTAATGATGTCCTGAAAGAGTTCATAGATCAATGCGCTATCGTCTACATTGACGATATTTTGATTTACTCCTCATCAGAAGAAGAACACCAACACCAGGTCAAAAGAGTTTTGCGTTGTCTGAAGGAAAATGAGCTTTACGTAAAACTGGAAAAATGTGCTTTTGGAGTGAAATCTGTAGACTTCTTGGGATTTGTGATTGCCCCGGAAGGTCTAACCATGGATGTTAAAAAGATTGAAGCAGTATTAAATTGGCCTCCTCCAACCTCTGTGAAAGAAGTACAGAGCTTCATCGGGTTTGCAAATTTCTATCGCAGATTCATTCGAGATTTTTCCCTGAAGGTAGCACCTATAACTAGGTTGCTGCGAAAAGGAGTGTCATTTCAATGGTCTTCTGAGGCGGAAGATGCTTTCCAGTTTTTGAAGAAGAGCTTTACCAGTGCGCCCATTCTGCTGCATGCGGATCCTGCTCAACCGTTTTACCTGGAGACAGACGCCTCCGAGCAAGCCATTGGAGGAGTACTTTCACAGAGACACAAAGAAACTGGGCAGTTGCATCCGGTGGCATATCACTCCAGAAAACTGCAACCGGCGGAAACGAATTACACAATTTCAGATAAGGAACTCCTCGCTATCAAAGATGTTTTCCAAGAGTGGCGACATTACCTTCTCGGAGCTAGACACGTGGTGACTGTGTTCACCGATCATCGAAATCTCCAGTTTCTGAAATCAGCCAGGACGCTCACGCCACGCCAACTTAGGTGGTCCTTGTATTTCGCCGATTATGACTTCGTGATAACATTTCGGCCCAGAAGAAATAACGGAAAGGCAGATGCCTTGTCTCGAATAGACACTGATGGAAAGAAGATTCTCATTAGTGACCAAAAAATAATTCCAGAAACTAAAATCATTGGAGCCATAAGTGAGAAAACTCTCGTAGAACAGGTCAAAGAAGCCTTAACTTCTGAAGAAATGCGAAGTTGGGCTCTGAAGGATCCAACTCGGGAGATTATCGATGGAGTACCATTTCATTCTAAGGCCTTGTATTTACCAATCCAAGAACTTCAACAACAAGCGTTGACCGACTGCCATGACAGTCCGTTGGCTGGTCATCCTGGAATTCATCGAACGGAGGAGTTGTTAAAGAGACAATTTTGGTGGCCAGGGTTGCCCGCAGATGTTCGAGTTCATGTGGAAGGCTGTGGGACTTGTGCAATGGGGAAGACAGATAAGCGGGCTCCTCAGGGTTTATTGAGACCTTTACCTACCCCACCATACCCCTGGCACACAGTAACCATGGATTTGATAGTAGAACTACCCTCTAGTCAAGGATTCAGTTCTGTATTAGTCATGGTAGACGCTTTTTCTAAAATGTCGCATTTTGTTGCCCTGAAAGGAAATTCATCTGCAAAACAAATTGCCACACAATTCAACCAAAGTGTGATTAAGATACATGGCATACCAAAGGTTTTGATCACAGATCGTGGGTCCCAATTTCTATCCCATTTTTGGAAGGCTTACACTAGGGGTTTGGGAATTGAGACACGTTATTCAACAAGTTTTCATCCACAAACAGATGGGCAAACGGAAAGGGCCAATCAAGAGTTAGAAAAGTATCTTAGGCTGTTTCTCTTGGATCAAGAGGGAGAGTGGCCCGATCTTCTTTGGACCGCAGAGTTTGCGCATAATAATGCAAAGAATGCCTCTACTGGTTTTTCCCCTTTTTACTTGAATTACGGAAGGCATCCAAATTCTGTGGTTTCCTCTCAAGAAGTGTTGGTGCCAGCGGCTCAAGATTTTGTACAACATCTTAGTGAGGTACACAAGTCTGCCACCAAGAACTTAAGGAAAGCTAAAGAACGTTACAAACTAAATGCAGATAAGAAGAGAAGGCCAGAACCAGAGTTGCATGTAGGGGACAGGGTTTGGTTAAATACTAAAAATCTAAAACTCAAAGGAAATCGAAAGTTCCAACCCCGTTTTGTAGGTCCCTTTTCTGTGGAACAAGTAGTGAATCCTGTGACTTTCAAACTAAAACTACCTCCACAGCTAAAGATACACCCAGTGTTTCATGTTTCCCTTCTAAAAAGGTTTCACCCCATTTGAAAGAATTGAGGAGTAGAGAACCCATTTTAGTAGAAGGACAAGAAGAATTTGAAGTTAAAAGAATCCTAGACTCCAAGTCTGTTCGAGGTAAAATTTTCTATCTCGTAGATTGGAAGGGTTTTGGCCCAGAGGATAGGTCTTGGGTGGAACAATCAGATGTTCATGCTCCCCGATTAACCAAACATTTTCACTCACAGTATCCTCACAAGCCTCAGCCCGGAGGCTTAATCTTGCGGGGGGTACTGTCAGGGTACAGAAAAAAGGAACAAAGACTCTCCAATGCTCCTCCGTATCCTGGAACGAGCAGGCTTTAAAAAGATCACCCGCTCGCAAAAGGTTGCGGGTGATCGTTGCGCGCAACCAGGCATTTCTCCCTGTACTCCCAACAGGGAGGACCGCAGAGGCAGTGGCCGGTCTAGTCTTGCGCTCCTGGACACGAGCGCGGGGTCGGGACCAGCAGTGAAGTGCGCCGGTTGATTGTAGAACCGCGCACTTCACCAACGGAATTTCAGGGTCAAGTAGCTTAACTACAGGCTTCCAGTTAGATAGAAATAGAGTAGTTTTCTGAGCAAGGCTTAGGCGTAGGGTAGAGCGTTTCGGTGCATCGGTTAGTTAGTTAGGTTAATAAGCTAGGAGAAAATTGTTTGTTAGGAATATATAGAAACAAGAAAAGAAGAGTTTAAAAAGAATTACCATACTCACCAACTGGAATCTCAGTTCCGGATTTCCCTTCGTCGTCCCGTTGATGGCGTAGGCTTCAGAAGTTACCTACGGAGAAAATACAAAGACGAATTACTGAAGAAGAGAAAGTAAGGCAGAGAGTGTGTGAGAGAATAAAGGAATGAATGTGATTACATAAGAAAGTCAATAATGGTTAAAAGTACTAAAGTATCGTTTGCAATACAGGACTCAGAAGAATAAAAACTCATTTGAAAGAGTAGAAGAGGAGCAAAAGCCATAGACACTCTGGGTAAGAAGAGAGCCAGAGGGAGAGAGTGGGAGAGTGGAGGGAAGTAGAAAGGAATTAGTAATGTTGTGTTCTTCTGTTGCAGTGCTTTCCACAAAAGTTTGACGATAGAGAGGGTGTAAGAAAAGAACAGAACAGAACGCAGAAGTAAGAAGGAAGTAGAGTGGAAGCGCCAAAGGCCAGGCAGTCTCTTCTCTGTCCCATTCCCCTTTCCCCCGACGGGATTCGCACGGCCGCTAGTAGTTACTGAGTTGGTGGCCGTGGGAAAACCAGTGGTGGAATCAGGAAAATCTCATCGTTCTGCTCCTGGGAGTGTCGGCATTGTGAGTAACCACCGCCCTTGACAGAGTGAAGTGCCCACGTCAATACTCACCCGAGCAGAATGGCTGAAGGTTTCGACTTTAAAAATTTAGGGAATGTTCTTAAGGAAATTCAGCATGAGTTGATGGCAGTCAGGGAGGAAAATAAGGTACTCAAATTGGAAATGGAGGCCACTAGACGCGAGACCAAAGAGATAGCATCTCAGTTGAAGAGCGAAGAGTCTGGGAATAGGTTCCACCCCTCTCCTTCTGGGACCAGTATATTTAATCAGAGTTCCGCTACTAGTGGGGGGTCAGCTACGCAGGTCATTCATTCCTTGGCGCCTGTAATTCCTTTGGCTCCGCCAGAGCGCTTTGGTGGGGATCCCCAAAAGGCCCAAATTTTTTTGACGCAGTGCTCTTTGCATTTCATGTGTCGGCCCACTGTCTTCCCAGATGCACAGTCTCAAATAGCCTTCATCCTATCTTACCTCAATGGAGACGCAGCCTCGTGGTCTATGCCCTTGGTCACTCAGGATTCTCCAATTTTATATAACTTCGAGGAATTCAAGAAAGAGTTTCTGCGAATTTTTGATCGTCGGAAGGTGGCACAGGCTACGGATAATGAACTACTGGAGTTGAGGCAAGGGAATCGAGAACTGGTCACCTACCTTGCCCAATTTAATAAACTCGTCGTCGAAACAGATTGGCCTGAGGCCAAAAGGGCAGCCTTGTTCTATCGGTGTTTAAAAGATGATTTAAAGGACGCCTTGTCACAGATCCCAAATCGCCCCACAGAAGTTTCTGCTTTGATTGATTTAGCTTTGGAAATGGACTATCGACAAACAGAAAGAAGAGGTGAAAGACGACGTGAATTTCGACCCAGTGTACCTCGCTTTGATCGAGTCAGATTGGAAGTGGTTAAATCTGGAGATAGAGAGCATGGAGTTGAACCCATGCAAATTGGAACTATCAGAGGCCCCCTTTCCAAAGAAGAAAAAGAAAAGCGTCGACTGAATAACCTATGCCTTTATTGTGGGACCAGCGGTCATTTTATAAAGGAATGTCCCAAGAGACCAAAAAACCTACAAGAAGGAAAACTCTCTGCACCACCAGTAGAAGGAGTTGGGCTGGTGGTTGCTAACAAGGATACAACTCCAATCTCTCACCAAGTGGCTAATACTCTACAATCTTCCGCTCCACACCTCATTCTGACGATGACTTTAAGGTTTCGAGATCGAGTTCTTTTGGGAGTGGTCGTGATGCTGGACTCAGGAGCCACGGGAAACTTTTGCGACCTCAAATATGCCTCAAGTATTGGGTTGAAAGCCTTACCGAAAGAAAGAAGCGAAGCAGTCAGAGCCGTTGACGGAACAAATTTGTCTTCCGGTCCCATAACCAGTCATACTGAAGTAGTGGAACTTGTCTCTGTTGAAGGTCATAAGGAGGAGATTCAATTCAACTTAATCGATGCCCCACAGTTCGGAATCATCCTAGGTTTGCCTTGGTTAACTGAACACAACCCAACAATTAACTGGAGCGATCGAACAGTGAAGTTTAACTCAAGCTATTGTTTGGAACATTGCTTCGGTGAAAAGCAAAAAGAACGAGATGGAAACCCGGCAGCCTTACTATGCGAACAAAGAATGATGGTTTGTGCGGTGCAAACTGTGAGCTTACCGAAAGAATATCAGGAGTTTGCTGAAGTTTTTAGTGAATCGGAATCAAAGAAATTGCCCCCACATCGGTCGTATGACTGCAAAATTGATTTAGAACCTGGAGCAAATCTTCCTTGCAGTCGTATTTATGCTCTTACCGAGGCTGAGAACCGTCATCTTAAGGATTACATTCAGGAATACTTGGAAAACGGTTTCATACGTCCATCACAGTCCCCAGTTTCTTCGCCGTTGTTTTTCGTTCCAAAACGTGATGGAGATCTAAGAACGTGCATTGATTATCGCGCCCTGAACAAAATTACTATCAAGAATCGTTATCCTCTTCCTCTGATTTCTGTTCTACTAGACCAACTAAAAGATGCCAAAATCTTCACAAAATTAGATTTGCAGGGGGCATATCATTTAATTCGAGTGAGAAGCGGAGATGAATGGAAAACAGCGTTTAGAACGAAGTATGGATTGTATGAGTACCAAGTCATGCCCTACGGTTTAAGCAACGCCCCTGCTGCTTTCCAATACTTCATTAATGATGTCCTGAAAGAGTTCATAGATCAATGCGCTATCGTCTACATTGACGATATTTTGATTTACTCCTCATCAGAAGAAGAACACCAACACCAGGTCAAAAGAGTTTTGCGTTGTCTGAAGGAAAATGAGCTTTACGTAAAACTGGAAAAATGTGCTTTTGGAGTGAAATCTGTAGACTTCTTGGGATTTGTGATTGCCCCGGAAGGTCTAACCATGGATGTTAAAAAGATTGAAGCAGTATTAAATTGGCCTCCTCCAACCTCTGTGAAAGAAGTACAGAGCTTCATCGGGTTTGCAAATTTCTATCGCAGATTCATTCGAGATTTTTCCCTGAAGGTAGCACCTATAACTAGGTTGCTGCGAAAAGGAGTGTCATTTCAATGGTCTTCTGAGGCGGAAGATGCTTTCCAGTTTTTGAAGAAGAGCTTTACCAGTGCGCCCATTCTGCTGCATGCGGATCCTGCTCAACCGTTTTACCTGGAGACAGACGCCTCCGAGCAAGCCATTGGAGGAGTACTTTCACAGAGACACAAAGAAACTGGGCAGTTGCATCCGGTGGCATATCACTCCAGAAAACTGCAACCGGCGGAAACGAATTACACAATTTCAGATAAGGAACTCCTCGCTATCAAAGATGTTTTCCAAGAGTGGCGACATTACCTTCTCGGAGCTAGACACGTGGTGACTGTGTTCACCGATCATCGAAATCTCCAGTTTCTGAAATCAGCCAGGACGCTCACGCCACGCCAACTTAGGTGGTCCTTGTATTTCGCCGATTATGACTTCGTGATAACATTTCGGCCCAGAAGAAATAACGGAAAGGCAGATGCCTTGTCTCGAATAGACACTGATGGAAAGAAGATTCTCATTAGTGACCAAAAAATAATTCCAGAAACTAAAATCATTGGAGCCATAAGTGAGAAAACTCTCGTAGAACAGGTCAAAGAAGCCTTAACTTCTGAAGAAATGCGAAGTTGGGCTCTGAAGGATCCAACTCGGGAGATTATCGATGGAGTACCATTTCATTCTAAGGCCTTGTATTTACCAATCCAAGAACTTCAACAACAAGCGTTGACCGACTGCCATGACAGTCCGTTGGCTGGTCATCCTGGAATTCATCGAACGGAGGAGTTGTTAAAGAGACAATTTTGGTGGCCAGGGTTGCCCGCAGATGTTCGAGTTCATGTGGAAGGCTGTGGGACTTGTGCAATGGGGAAGACAGATAAGCGGGCTCCTCAGGGTTTATTGAGACCTTTACCTACCCCACCATACCCCTGGCACACAGTAACCATGGATTTGATAGTAGAACTACCCTCTAGTCAAGGATTCAGTTCTGTATTAGTCATGGTAGACGCTTTTTCTAAAATGTCGCATTTTGTTGCCCTGAAAGGAAATTCATCTGCAAAACAAATTGCCACACAATTCAACCAAAGTGTGATTAAGATACATGGCATACCAAAGGTTTTGATCACAGATCGTGGGTCCCAATTTCTATCCCATTTTTGGAAGGCTTACACTAGGGGTTTGGGAATTGAGACACGTTATTCAACAAGTTTTCATCCACAAACAGATGGGCAAACGGAAAGGGCCAATCAAGAGTTAGAAAAGTATCTTAGGCTGTTTCTCTTGGATCAAGAGGGAGAGTGGCCCGATCTTCTTTGGACCGCAGAGTTTGCGCATAATAATGCAAAGAATGCCTCTACTGGTTTTTCCCCTTTTTACTTGAATTACGGAAGGCATCCAAATTCTGTGGTTTCCTCTCAAGAAGTGTTGGTGCCAGCGGCTCAAGATTTTGTACAACATCTTAGTGAGGTACACAAGTCTGCCACCAAGAACTTAAGGAAAGCTAAAGAACGTTACAAACTAAATGCAGATAAGAAGAGAAGGCCAGAACCAGAGTTGCATGTAGGGGACAGGGTTTGGTTAAATACTAAAAATCTAAAACTCAAAGGAAATCGAAAGTTCCAACCCCGTTTTGTAGGTCCCTTTTCTGTGGAACAAGTAGTGAATCCTGTGACTTTCAAACTAAAACTACCTCCACAGCTAAAGATACACCCAGTGTTTCATGTTTCCCTTCTAAAAAGGTTTCACCCCATTTGAAAGAATTGAGGAGTAGAGAACCCATTTTAGTAGAAGGACAAGAAGAATTTGAAGTTAAAAGAATCCTAGACTCCAAGTCTGTTCGAGGTAAAATTTTCTATCTCGTAGATTGGAAGGGTTTTGGCCCAGAGGATAGGTCTTGGGTGGAACAATCAGATGTTCATGCTCCCCGATTAACCAAACATTTTCACTCACAGTATCCTCACAAGCCTCAGCCCGGAGGCTTAATCTTGCGGGGGGTACTGTCAGGGTACAGAAAAAAGGAACAAAGACTCTCCAATGCTCCTCCGTATCCTGGAACGAGCAGGCTTTAAAAAGATCACCCGCTCGCAAAAGGTTGCGGGTGATCGTTGCGCGCAACCAGGCATTTCTCCTGTACTCCCAACAGGGAGGACCGCAGAGGCAGTGGCCGGTCTAGTCTTGCGCTCCTGGACACGAGCGCGGGGTCGGGACCAGCAGTGAAGTGCGCCGGTTGATTGTAGAACCGCGCACTTCACCAACGGAATTTCAGGGTCAAGTAGCTTAACTACAGGCTTCCAGTTAGATAGAAATAGAGTAGTTTTCTGAGCAAGGCTTAGGCGTAGGGTAGAGCGTTTCGGTGCATCGGTTAGTTAGTTAGGTTAATAAGCTAGGAGAAAATTGTTTGTTAGGAATATATAGAAACAAGAAAAGAAGAGTTTAAAAAGAATTACCATACTCACCAACTGGAATCTCAGTTCCGGATTTCCCTTCGTCGTCCCGTTGATGGCGTAGGCTTCAGAAGTTACCTACGGAGAAAATACAAAGACGAATTACTGAAGAAGAGAAAGTAAGGCAGAGAGTGTGTGAGAGAATAAAGGAATGAATGTGATTACATAAGAAAGTCAATAATGGTTAAAAGTACTAAAGTATCGTTTGCAATACAGGACTCAGAAGAATAAAAACTCATTTGAAAGAGTAGAAGAGGAGCAAAAGCCATAGACACTCTGGGTAAGAAGAGAGCCAGAGGGAGAGAGTGGGAGAGTGGAGGGAAGTAGAAAGGAATTAGTAATGTTGTGTTCTTCTGTTGCAGTGCTTTCCACAAAAGTTTGACGATAGAGAGGGTGTAAGAAAAGAACAGAACAGAACGCAGAAGTAAGAAGGAAGTAGAGTGGAAGCGCCAAAGGCCAGGCAGTCTCTTCTCTGTCCCATTCCCCTTTCCCCCGACGGGATTCGCACGGCCGCTAGTAGTTACTGAGTTGGTGGCCGTGGGAAAACCAGTGGTGGAATCAGGAAAATCTCATCGTTCTGCTCCTGGGAGTGTCGGCATTGTGAGTAACCACCGCCCTTGACAGAGTGAAGTGCCCACGTCAATACTCACCCGAGCAGAATGGCTGAAGGTTTCGACTTTAAAAATTTAGGGAATGTTCTTAAGGAAATTCAGCATGAGTTGATGGCAGTCAGGGAGGAAAATAAGGTACTCAAATTGGAAATGGAGGCCACTAGACGCGAGACCAAAGAGATAGCATCTCAGTTGAAGAGCGAAGAGTCTGGGAATAGGTTCCACCCCTCTCCTTCTGGGACCAGTATATTTAATCAGAGTTCCGCTACTAGTGGGGGGTCAGCTACGCAGGTCATTCATTCCTTGGCGCCTGTAATTCCTTTGGCTCCGCCAGAGCGCTTTGGTGGGGATCCCCAAAAGGCCCAAATTTTTTGACGCAGTGCTCTTTGCATTTCATGTGTCGGCCCACTGTCTTCCCAGATGCACAGTCTCAAATAGCCTTCATCCTATCTTACCTCAATGGAGACGCAGCCTCGTGGTCTATGCCCTTGGTCACTCAGGATTCTCCAATTTTATATAACTTCGAGGAATTCAAGAAAGAGTTTCTGCGAATTTTTGATCGTCGGAAGGTGGCACAGGCTACGGATAATGAACTACTGGAGTTGAGGCAAGGGAATCGAGAACTGGTCACCTACCTTGCCCAATTTAATAAACTCGTCGTCGAAACAGATTGGCCTGAGGCCAAAAGGGCAGCCTTGTTCTATCGGTGTTTAAAAGATGATTTAAAGGACGCCTTGTCACAGATCCCAAATCGCCCCACAGAAGTTTCTGCTTTGATTGATTTAGCTTTGGAAATGGACTATCGACAAACAGAAAGAAGAGGTGAAAGACGACGTGAATTTCGACCCAGTGTACCTCGCTTTGATCGAGTCAGATTGGAAGTGGTTAAATCTGGAGATAGAGAGCATGGAGTTGAACCCATGCAAATTGGAACTATCAGAGGCCCCCTTTCCAAAGAAGAAAAAGAAAAGCGTCGACTGAATAACCTATGCCTTTATTGTGGGACCAGCGGTCATTTTATAAAGGAATGTCCCAAGAGACCAAAAAACCTACAAGAAGGAAAACTCTCTGCACCACCAGTAGAAGGAGTTGGGCTGGTGGTTGCTAACAAGGATACAACTCCAATCTCTCACCAAGTGGCTAATACTCTACAATCTTCCGCTCCACACCTCATTCTGACGATGACTTTAAGGTTTCGAGATCGAGTTCTTTTGGGAGTGGTCGTGATGCTGGACTCAGGAGCCACGGGAAACTTTTGCGACCTCAAATATGCCTCAAGTATTGGGTTGAAAGCCTTACCGAAAGAAAGAAGCGAAGCAGTCAGAGCCGTTGACGGAACAAATTTGTCTTCCGGTCCCATAACCAGTCATACTGAAGTAGTGGAACTTGTCTCTGTTGAAGGTCATAAGGAGGAGATTCAATTCAACTTAATCGATGCCCCACAGTTCGGAATCATCCTAGGTTTGCCTTGGTTAACTGAACACAACCCAACAATTAACTGGAGCGATCGAACAGTGAAGTTTAACTCAAGCTATTGTTTGGAACATTGCTTCGGTGAAAAGCAAAAAGAACGAGATGGAAACCCGGCAGCCTTACTATGCGAACAAAGAATGATGGTTTGTGCGGTGCAAACTGTGAGCTTACCGAAAGAATATCAGGAGTTTGCTGAAGTTTTTAGTGAATCGGAATCAAAGAAATTGCCCCCACATCGGTCGTATGACTGCAAAATTGATTTAGAACCTGGAGCAAATCTTCCTTGCAGTCGTATTTATGCTCTTACCGAGGCTGAGAACCGTCATCTTAAGGATTACATTCAGGAATACTTGGAAAACGGTTTCATACGTCCATCACAGTCCCCAGTTTCTTCGCCGTTGTTTTTCGTTCCAAAACGTGATGGAGATCTAAGAACGTGCATTGATTATCGCGCCCTGAACAAAATTACTATCAAGAATCGTTATCCTCTTCCTCTGATTTCTGTTCTACTAGACCAACTAAAAGATGCCAAAATCTTCACAAAATTAGATTTGCAGGGGGCATATCATTTAATTCGAGTGAGAAGCGGAGATGAATGGAAAACAGCGTTTAGAACGAAGTATGGATTGTATGAGTACCAAGTCATGCCCTACGGTTTAAGCAACGCCCCTGCTGCTTTCCAATACTTCATTAATGATGTCCTGAAAGAGTTCATAGATCAATGCGCTATCGTCTACATTGACGATATTTTGATTTACTCCTCATCAGAAGAAGAACACCAACACCAGGTCAAAAGAGTTTTGCGTTGTCTGAAGGAAAATGAGCTTTACGTAAAACTGGAAAAATGTGCTTTTGGAGTGAAATCTGTAGACTTCTTGGGATTTGTGATTGCCCCGGAAGGTCTAACCATGGATGTTAAAAAGATTGAAGCAGTATTAAATTGGCCTCCTCCAACCTCTGTGAAAGAAGTACAGAGCTTCATCGGGTTTGCAAATTTCTATTGCAGATTCATTCGAGATTTTTCCCTGAAGGTAGCACCTATAACTAGGTTGCTGCGAAAAGGAGTGTCATTTCAATGGTCTTCTGAGGCGGAAGATGCTTTCCAGTTTTTGAAGAAGAGCTTTACCAGTGCGCCCATTCTGCTGCATGCGGATCCTGCTCAACCGTTTTACCTGGAGACAGACGCCTCCGAGCAAGCCATTGGAGGAGTACTTTCACAGAGACACAAAGAAACTGGGCAGTTGCATCCGGTGGCATATCACTCCAGAAAACTGCAACCGGCGGAAACGAATTACACAATTTCAGATAAGGAACTCCTCGCTATCAAAGATGTTTTCCAAGAGTGGCGACATTACCTTCTCGGAGCTAGACACGTGGTGACTGTGTTCACCGATCATCGAAATCTCCAGTTTCTGAAATCAGCCAGGACGCTCACGCCACGCCAACTTAGGTGGTCCTTGTATTTCGCCGATTATGACTTCGTGATAACATTTCGGCCCAGAAGAAATAACGGAAAGGCAGATGCCTTGTCTCGAATAGACACTGATGGAAAGAAGATTCTCATTAGTGACCAAAAAATAATTCCAGAAACTAAAATCATTGGAGCCATAAGTGAGAAAACTCTCGTAGAACAGGTCAAAGAAGCCTTAACTTCTGAAGAAATGCGAAGTTGGGCTCTGAAGGATCCAACTCGGGAGATTATCGATGGAGTACCATTTCATTCTAAGGCCTTGTATTTACCAATCCAAGAACTTCAACAACAAGCGTTGACCGACTGCCATGACAGTCCGTTGGCTGGTCATCCTGGAATTCATCGAACGGAGGAGTTGTTAAAGAGACAATTTTGGTGGCCAGGGTTGCCCGCAGATGTTCGAGTTCATGTGGAAGGCTGTGGGACTTGTGCAATGGGGAAGACAGATAAGCGGGCTCCTCAGGGTTTATTGAGACCTTTACCTACCCCACCATACCCCTGGCACACAGTAACCATGGATTTGATAGTAGAACTACCCTCTAGTCAAGGATTCAGTTCTGTATTAGTCATGGTAGACGCTTTTTCTAAAATGTCGCATTTTGTTGCCCTGAAAGGAAATTCATCTGCAAAACAAATTGCCACACAATTCAACCAAAGTGTGATTAAGATACATGGCATACCAAAGGTTTTGATCACAGATCGTGGGTCCCAATTTCTATCCCATTTTTGGAAGGCTTACACTAGGGGTTTGGGAATTGAGACACGTTATTCAACAAGTTTTCATCCACAAACAGATGGGCAAACGGAAAGGGCCAATCAAGAGTTAGAAAAGTATCTTAGGCTGTTTCTCTTGGATCAAGAGGGAGAGTGGCCCGATCTTCTTTGGACCGCAGAGTTTGCGCATAATAATGCAAAGAATGCCTCTACTGGTTTTTCCCCTTTTTACTTGAATTACGGAAGGCATCCAAATTCTGTGGTTTCCTCTCAAGAAGTGTTGGTGCCAGCGGCTCAAGATTTTGTACAACATCTTAGTGAGGTACACAAGTCTGCCACCAAGAACTTAAGGAAAGCTAAAGAACGTTACAAACTAAATGCAGATAAGAAGAGAAGGCCAGAACCAGAGTTGCATGTAGGGGACAGGGTTTGGTTAAATACTAAAAATCTAAAACTCAAAGGAAATCGAAAGTTCCAACCCCGTTTTGTAGGTCCCTTTTCTGTGGAACAAGTAGTGAATCCTGTGACTTTCAAACTAAAACTACCTCCACAGCTAAAGATACACCCAGTGTTTCATGTTTCCCTTCTAAAAAGGTTTCACCCCATTTGAAAGAATTGAGGAGTAGAGAACCCATTTTAGTAGAAGGACAAGAAGAATTTGAAGTTAAAAGAATCCTAGACTCCAAGTCTGTTCGAGGTAAAATTTTCTATCTCGTAGATTGGAAGGGTTTTGGCCCAGAGGATAGGTCTTGGGTGGAACAATCAGATGTTCATGCTCCCCGATTAACCAAACATTTTCACTCACAGTATCCTCACAAGCCTCAGCCCGGAGGCTTAATCTTGCGGGGGGTACTGTCAGGGTACAGAAAAAAGGAACAAAGACTCTCCAATGCTCCTCCGTATCCTGGAACGAGCAGGCTTTAAAAAGATCACCCGCTCGCAAAAGGTTGCGGGTGATCGTTGCGCGCAACCAGGCATTTCTCCTGTACTCCCAACAGGGAGGACCGCAGAGGCAGTGGCCGGTCTAGTCTTGCGCTCCTGGACACGAGCGCGGGGTCGGGACCAGCAGTGAAGTGCGCCGGTTGATTGTAGAACCGCGCACTTCACCAACGGAATTTCAGGGTCAAGTAGCTTAACTACAGGCTTCCAGTTAGATAGAAATAGAGTAGTTTTCTGAGCAAGGCTTAGGCGTAGGGTAGAGCGTTTCGGTGCATCGGTTAGTTAGTTAGGTTAATAAGCTAGGAGAAAATTGTTTGTTAGGAATATATAGAAACAAGAAAAGAAGAGTTTAAAAAGAATTACCATACTCACCAACTGGAATCTCAGTTCCGGATTTCCCTTCGTCGTCCCGTTGATGGCGTAGGCTTCAGAAGTTACCTACGGAGAAAATACAAAGACGAATTACTGAAGAAGAGAAAGTAAGGCAGAGAGTGTGTGAGAGAATAAAGGAATGAATGTGATTACATAAGAAAGTCAATAATGGTTAAAAGTACTAAAGTATCGTTTGCAATACAGGACTCAGAAGAATAAAAACTCATTTGAAAGAGTAGAAGAGGAGCAAAAGCCATAGACACTCTGGGTAAGAAGAGAGCCAGAGGGAGAGAGTGGGAGAGTGGAGGGAAGTAGAAAGGA
This sequence comes from Calotriton arnoldi, assembly GCA_963921515.1. Classification (NCBI taxonomy): domain Eukaryota; kingdom Metazoa; phylum Chordata; class Amphibia; order Caudata; family Salamandridae; genus Calotriton; species Calotriton arnoldi. The sequence goes on from CAWUFW010001141.1 coordinate 1,681,722, forward strand.
ATTAGTAATGTTGTGTTCTTCTGTTGCAGTGCTTTCCACAAAAGTTTGACGATAGAGAGGGTGTAAGAAAAGAACAGAACAGAACGCAGAAGTAAGAAGGAAGTAGAGTGGAAGCGCCAAAGGCCAGGCAGTCTCTTCTCTGTCCCATTCCCCTTTCCCCCGACGGGATTCGCACGGCCGCTAGTAGTTACTGAGTTGGTGGCCGTGGGAAAACCAGTGGTGGAATCAGGAAAATCTCATCGTTCTGCTCCTGGGAGTGTCGGCATTGTGAGTAACCACCGCCCTTGACACCACCTCTGTTCCTGTGGAAGTAACCTCCTACTATTGAAGGGTACAGGTTAGTCTAGGCCCTTTACATTCAGCTGTGAGAGCACAGCCCCCACACCATGCTCTGAGGCATCCGTCTGCACAATGAATTCCCTTGAGAAGTCGGGCGCCTGAAGCGCGGGCACGGTGCACATGGCAGATTTCAGGGCATCAAAAGCCTTCTGGCAGGCGTCAGTCCAATTCACCTTCTTGGGCTGCTTCCTGGAAGTCATCTCTGTCAAGGGGGCAACAATGGTGCCATACCCCTTGACAAATCTCCTGTAATACCCTGTGAGCCCTAAAAAGGCTCTCACCTCTGTCTGGGTCTTGGGGGGGTTCCCAACCCAGAATGGTATCAATCTTGGGCTGTAGGGGTGCCACTTGGCTGCTCCCTACCTGGTGTCCCAAGTACACCACAGAACCCTGCCCGATCTGGCACTTACTTGCCTTGATCGTGAGGTCTGACCTATGCAGAGCCTTCAACACTTCCCAGAGGTGGTGCAGATGTTCCTCACAAGTGGCACTGAACACTGCGATGTCATCCAGGTAGGCGGCACTGAAATCCTCCAGTCCAGCCAACACCTGGTTGACCAACCTCTGAAAGGTGGCAGGGGCATTCTTCAACCCAAAAGGCATCACCCGGAATTGGTAGTGCCCCTCTGGTGTGGCGAATGCTAACCTCTCCTTTGCCCCATCAGTTAAGGCAATCTGCCAGTACCGGGCAGCTGAGGTACCGGGCAGCTCCCAACCGATCGATGAGCTCATCAGCTCTGGGGATGGGGTGCACATCAGTCCTGGTGACCGAATTGAGCCCTCGGTAGTCCACACAGAACCGGAGTTCTGGTGTGGCACCGGGTGCGGCAGCCTTTGGGACCAAGACCACTGGGCTGGCCCAAGGGCTGTTTGTGGGCTCAATCACCCCTAGCTCTAGCATCTTGGAGACCTCCTCCTTGATGCATGCCTTGACCCTGTCAGTCACTCTGTAAATTTTGTGCTTTACGGGAGGACTGTCCCCAGTGTCAACATCATGGACACACCACTGAGTGACACCAGGGGTCAGGGAGAACAGAGCAGCAAACTGTCCCAACAGTTGGCGACAGTCACTCTGCTGTTCAGGAGTCAGGGCGGGGGAGAGTGATACATCGTCCACTGACCCATTGTGCTCCTTTGCAGACAGGAGGTCAGGAAGAGGCTCAGTCTCCTCTTCCATTCCAGCATCTGTTGCTAGGAGCATGCCCACTTCGGACCTCTCCAAGTGGGGCTTCAGGCGGTTCACATGCAGGACCCGCAAAGGGTTCCTAGGAGACTGCAAGTCCACCAAGTAGATGACGTTACTCTTCCGCTCCACCACCTTAAATGGTCCAGTCCACTTATCCTGGAGCGCACAAGGCTCCACTGGGGACATGACCCATACTTTCTGTCCAGGCTGAAACTCGAGCAGAGTGGCATTCTGATCATACCAACGTTTCATCTCCTCCTAGCTGGCTTCCAGGTTTGCCTGAGCGAGTTGCCTGAGGCGCTTAGTCTGGTTTCTGAAGGCCAGCAAGTAGCTATATACATCCTGGGGAGGTTTACTGGGAGCTTTCTCCCAGCCTTCTTTCACCAGACTCAGAGGCCCTCTTACAGGATGGCCATACAGCAGCTCAAAGGGACTGAACCCTAAGGATTTCTGAGGCACCTCTCTGTAAGCAAACAGAAGGCATGGTAAGAGGACGTCCCACTTACGCCAAGACCCATAATCATGCCCTTCAGGGTCCGGTTGAATCTCTCAAGCCAGCCCATTGCCTTGGGGGTGGTAAGGAGTGGTGAACTTGTATGTAACACCGCACTCCTGCCACAGGGACTTCAGATACTTGGATATGAAGTTGGTATCACGGTCAGACTCCACCTTTCTGGGGAAACCCACACGGGTGAAAATCCCCATCAACGCACGACCCACCACTGGGGCAGTCACAGTCCCGAGAGGGATGGCTTCCGGGTACCGGGTGGCACGGTCCACCAAGACCAGGATGAACCTGTTGCCCATGGCTGTCTTAGGATCCAGAGGCCCCACAATGTCAATACCCACCCTCTCAAAGGGGGTGCTGACCTCAGGGAAAGGTTGGAGAGGAGCCTTACACTTCCTCCCACTCTTGCCACTTGCCTGGCAAGTCTGGCAAGACCTACAATGTGTATCAGAGTGCTTGCACATCTGGGGCCAGTAAAAGTGGGTGACAAGGGGGCGTGGCTTGCAGCCGAGAGTAATGGCCGCAACCTAACTGAGCTCCGGGCAACACGAGAACATCCCCTGTTAATCCGGACATTTATCCGCAATATAATCATCACCCGAGACCTTTTTCAGGCATCGGAACACCGGAGGCAAGTTCTGACCGAGTTTGGAGCGTGACCGACGCTTCGCAACCGATCCGTGGGCGCGAGGCGGGAAGGCTGTACAACGGTGAGAGGCGGAGGGTGCAGAGGGGACTACGCCTGGACAGCTGATTGTCGAGACACCGTTGAGCGCTTGAGGAGCCCCCGCGGGGCCATCTAACATCGCGACGGCTCAGGGCACCGGGAGAGGCCCGGTGGTGATCCCTAACCCCCGCCCAGCGGCCCTCACGGCTCCACGCCAGAAAACGCCTGCAGAGCCCAGACACCGGCTGTGGCCTCTTAATCGGCCGGGACCTAGATACTGAACGTCTGTGACCCCCGGGTGCAATATCAGATAGGGGGGCGGTGAGACGCGGCGCACCGGAGGCCACCTGGGAGCCGCCTCTACCGCGCGGCCAGTGACCCATACCGCTGAGAGGAGAGGTACTCGGGTGCAGCGCCGAGAACCCCGAGGTGGGGTCCGCTCCCTGATGGTGAGATCCTGAATGATTCCTGGGACACTTGCAGGCCCCGAGTTGCCTGGTTGCACTAGGTGCCTCGGCGCCATTTTCAACTGCGAGGTTCCCGCTCAGCCTACAAGGATACGCAGGCATGGGGGAAGGTGGCCGGAATCTCCCGGCGTGACTACAGGCTGGTGGCTACGCCGTGCCGACACCTCGAGACCCACGTACTGCCAGGGCAGTGAATTAAGCACAGATTCAGGCTCCACTGTGCTCGGCCGCCACCGGAACCAAAGGGCCCACACAATCGAGCAGGAAACTCGACAGGCCGCAAGGTGACGTGCAGTCACGAGGCAGGCGGCGGTGAGTACTGCGCAATACCAGTAACCCCGCGGGAAGGGCACGATGGGGGGTCGGGGGCCACGAGTGACCCAGCAAGCCAAACTGGACAAATATGACTTTTCCAAAGACGCGACGGACGCGACCTCCCAGCGGGCACCCACGGAGGTCGGCGCCGCGACAGGGGGCCAGCCAGAGGTCACATTACTAGACATAATGTCCGCCTTAACGAACGTTCAAACGACAGTGGGCTCCATTTCCTCAGATGTGTCGTTCCACCGAGCCGACTTCCAGAAAATGGCTTCCAGAATGAACGAGGTGGAAACCACGATGGCGACTCTCACGAAGGACACAGCCAGCCTCCAAAGACAGGTCCAGCAGTTGGAAGCTCAAAATAGCCAGATGGCAGCCAAACTGGATGACCAGGAGGGCCGGTCGAGACGAAACAACGTCCGCATTACAGGAGTTCCGGAGTCAAAGGGGCCGCCAGCCATGGACCTCTACGTGGAGGACCTCATCAAGAACCAACTCCAACCAAGGGGTCTCTCCAGCTTCTTTTCGGTGGAGCGGGCGCACAGAATACCCGGGGGTAAGCCAAAGCCTGGAGCACCCCCTCGCCCAGGATCTTTAATTTCAGGGACCGGGACGCCATCCTCCAAACAGCAAGAGTGGCTCCACCTCTGCGCATAGAAAACTCCGTCATCTCCTTCTTCCCCGACTATACGGAGGCAGTCACCAAGCAGAGGAGGAGTTTTCTTGAGGTCAAGAAGGAACTCCAAGGCAGAGGACTTGCATACTCCATGCTCTTTCCTGCAAAGCTCCGAGTGGTAGCAGACGGCAAGACCTGGTTCTTCGAGACGCCTGCGGACGCCCACGACTGGCTGGAGGGTTGGAGACAGACCAACAGATCCAAAAACGACAATGGGCGACAACAACGCCACTCCGCAGAAGCAGCATCCCAGGGCCGGAGATACACGGAAGGAGACGAAGATCGACGCCAAACAGACACAGAGGACTGACCCCCTGCGGACGGCGACTGCCGACTTGACAGCGATGGGACTTCGTTGATGGAACTTCCGCCCACCCCATGCCGAGCTGCCTGGCTGTGGAGCGGATCGCCTGGGGCGGTCCAGAAATGAACTTACAGAGACCTACCGCTGTGCCTGAACCCTTAATTTAGATGATATACTTATGGTAATATCCTGACCCCTTCAACGTCTTGGAGTGAAGGGATGTTCGAAGTGCCCCGGATGCCCTCTCCCCCACACGCAAGTACTGTTCATGGGACTAAAGCACTCTGCACAGTTGGGGTGGCGGGTAGTTGGAAATCCGTCTAGCAGGGAGGCAGGGAGGGGGGAGGAAGGGGGGGGGTTTTGATTAAGGTATTGTTAGAGTTCATGTTTTTTTTTATTTTTTGGAAATGTATACTTGTTCTATGCTGGTACCACACGCTTTAGGGTTGAATACAGGGACCCCATTGACTCACACACACGATTCCGATGTCCCAAAGCTGCCTCAACGTCCTGGGTGACACAGTTCCGGACCCCTCACAATTACGTCTGGACGACACTCACAGGCCCTGCCCCCCCTTACCCTCATATCGTGGAATGTTAACGGCCTGGGCAACAAAATTAAAAGAGGGCTCGTGCTACAATATCTTAAGAGACAAACTCCATTGGTAGTCCTCTTACAGGAAACTCACTTGGTGGGATCAGCCACTAAAGCACTGGACAGATGGGGGTTCAAAATGATAGTACACTCCGAATTTACTACAGGTTCTAGAGGGGTGGGGATACTGATACGAAAGAGTTGCCCACTAATAGTACATAGCACCCAGACGGACGATCAGGGGCGCTTTGCGGCACTATCCTGTCAATGGGAGGGACGAGCCTACAACCTAGTGGCCGTGTATGTCCCCCCTGCGCTCCACAGTCTGGCCTTCCCGGCTCTTGGTAGGTTCCTGCTCACATTACCTCCTGGGGAGCTGGTGGTAGGAGGCGACTTTAATGACGTTCTCGACGCCTCTTGGGATCGGTTACCACCACGGGACCGGGGAAATCCCCTCTCACATCTACGTGACTTCACGGACGCTATGGGACTTATAGATGTCTGGCGTGCACTACACCCCTTGACGCGCCAATACACTTATCACTCTGGAGCCCATAATAGTTTGTCAAGGATAGATTACATCCTCGCATCCCCGACAAGCCTTGCAGCAATCACAGAGATCACACACCTCCCCAGAGGCATATCGGATCACTCTCCCCTATCAGTAACTTACACATCGCAGCACATGGGACGTAAACGTATCTATCCAATTTACCCGGGGTATTTGAAAGTCCCGACTATCAGGAAACAACTGAGCACAACCACGAAACAATATTTTCAAGAAAATACACAATCTGTTGCTTCCCCTAGTAACTTATGGGAGGCATACAAGACGGTTTTGCGAGGGCAGGCAATATCAGTAATAACCTCACACAAACGAGACAAGACCCTACAGGTACAGGAACTCGAGAGCGCAGTTAGCCTAGCCGAAGAAGAACACACCAGAGCTCAGACTGAGGAGACAACGCACACTCTGAACTTGGCCAAACAAGCATATAGGGACTATGCATGGGAAGACGCTAAGGCAAAAGCCGCAAAAACGCAATACACGATATACGAGGCAGGGGACAAGGCCGGTAAGTTGCTAGCCTGGCTAGACAAGAAAGAACGCGCTAGTCGCTGGGTGGCTCACCTACACTTACCCTCTGGGAAGGACATAACGGACCCACCAGACATAGTAATTGCCTTTGCACGGCATTATGAGGCGGTCTACACTCCCACCACAAGCACCACGGTAGAAGAGAATTTGGCCTTTCTCAAAGATATCCGTTTGCCTACACTGACACCCCAAGACGTCGACACATTAGATGAACCTCTCACGGTAGACGAAATTACCGCTGCGCTTAGAGGGCTGCAATCAGGCAAAGCACTAGGTCCCAACGGCATTCCGGTGGAACTCTACAAAACGGAAGCGGAAAGGCTGGGGCCTCACTTATTAACAATGTACGTAGACAGTCTAGATAAGGGAATACTTCCCAGGGATCAGAGGATAGCGACTATTGTGACAATCCCAAAACCCGGCAAGCCCCCTCAGGATTGCACCTCATACCGTCCAATGTCACTCCTCAATGCGGAGGCGAAAATTCTAGCAAAGATTCTAGCCTCCAGGCTCCAACCACACACAGCAATGAACCTAAGACGGCTACACGGAGTGATGGCCCGAATGTCCACCATCCAAGAAGAGGCGGTCATTTTATCGTTAGACGCCAGTATGGCCTTCGATCGGGTGGAGTGGCCATTTATGTTCGCAGTACTGCAACACTTTGGCTTTGGGCCCAATTTTCGGGCGTGGGTCCGGTTGCTATATACACAACCCATGGCACACGTAGTAGTCAATGGACGCATATCTGAGGACTTTCCTCTGGGACGCGGGACCAGACAGGGATGTCCATTGTCCCCACTCCTATTTGCCCTGGTGCTCGAGCCCCTCGCGACTTGGATACAACAAGACCCAGTGATACGGGGACTAAGGTGGACGGAGGGGTGGGAAGACCGTATATCACTGTACGCAGATGATATACTACTATACATGACCTCCCCCAGCCGCTCAATTGGTCGTCTATTGGATATCTGTGCATCATATGGCAGATATTCGGGGTACATGATTAACTGGGCAAAATCGGTTTTGTTTGTCCTCCATGGCCCTCCTCTGCGCCTACCCAGGGGAGTGACGATACAGCTTGGGACGGATGGTTTTAAATACCTGGGCATCCACGTCACGCCCGACCCTACGCAATTCTACGAGCGCAATCTCGCGGCACCTCTCCTGAGACTTAAGAACGATGTGAAACACTGGCATGCACTACCCCTGACCCTTCTGGGCCGTGCAGCCTTGTTCAAGATGATGGCTCTCCCATGGTTCCTATACGCCCTGCAAAATACGCCTACCCCGGTCCCAAACTCGTATTTTAAAGCCATTGAGGCTGAAGTGGGACTGCTCCTCTGGGGGGGAAAACCACCCCACATAGCCCTATCCAAACTCACCAGAAGCTGGTACGATGGTGGAATCGCCTTGCCCAGCGTACAATTGTACTACTGGGCCTCGCAACTTATCATAGTGAACCAATGGCTCCATGCCCCGCAGGAGGAACCGGCTCTCCGGCTTGACAGGCATACTCTCGGGGCCGGTGGACCCCTAGCGGCACTTTACCGCAAAAGCAAAAAAGGCGCATCGATTGGTCCCACTGCACATACAATAAACATATGGTTCACAGCGCAGCGAGTGCTTGGCTGGGAGGGAGTCCTCACCCAACTTACACCACTGTGGGACACGCCGAAACTAGGTATGCTCCGCCACAGTCAGGGCTTTGCACAATGGGACCTTATTGGTATCTCGAGAATTGGAGATCTCTGGAAAAAGGGAGAAGTAGTGACATTCGCCCAACTACGAACAACATACCAAATGGCTGATTCCGAACAGTTTCGCTACACACAAATTAAACACGCACTCACAATGGCCATACCCAGAGGCACCGATCTCCCCGAATCATCGCCGCTCGAGGATCGTCTCCTTACAGACCGCCTAACTAAAAAAGCTATTTCCCTCACTTATCGCAAACTAATGTATAATCAGAAAGATCCCACGCAGGCCTTGCGAGACAAATGGCGAGTTGACCTGGGGGACATGGACGACCAGGAATGGCAGGAGGCACTGGCATCCCCACGAGAGGTGGCAATCCCGTCTCGATTACAACTGGTGCAACTGAAGATCCTACATAGGACATACTACACTAGAACTATGCTCCACAAAATTGGCCGGACTGAGACGCCTCTCTGTCTGCGGGGATGTGGGACGCGGGGCACTTATTACCACACGATATGGGAATGTCCCCACATAACACACTACTGGGAGGCAGTCATGGGAACGATTACTCGGGTGTATGGCGCTGGAGTTCCCCCTGAGCCAAAGAGGTGCCTCCTCAATGTATGGGAACCGACCGACCTTAATCACGTAACACGAGACTGGGCGACCCTCGGGATCACGTTAGCTAAACGTAACATTGCACAGCACTGGGGCGCATCCACTACTCCCTTGCAACAACACTGGTGCCAAGACATGGATAGAGCAATGGTGGCCGAAAAAGCAGTTTTCACACACAGAGGATGTCCCAAAAAATGGGAGCGGGTGTGGGGCAAGTGGAATTTGTTCCGTGGTAACATATGTGCCCCCCCGGCAGAGGAATCAGACCCAGACCTAAGCGACTAGCTCACAAGGTTTACTAGAGGGTCGGTTACACTTCCAGGGTCAGGGGTCCAGACAATAGACAATATGCTAAACTAAGACGTGAATGTCGAGCAACTATGCACAATGCATTACCTGTGTGTATAACCTATAGTGAATGTACCAACTAATGGACACTGCCAATCGTAACCAGCACTGTTTTGTTTTATTTGTTGTTTATGTGACAATAGAAAGTAAAAAAAATAAAAATAAAAATAAAAAAGTGGGTGACAAGCCTTTCAAAGGTCTTGACTTGCCCCAAATGCCCTGCCACAGGCACATCATGAGCCAGACCCAGTAGGAAGGCTCTGAAGCGCTGGGGTTCCACCAGCACACGGGCTGACCCAGGCTCAGCAACCTTAGGCTCGCTATACAGGAGACCATTCTCCCAGTATATCCAATGTGATCCAGACTGATCACCTGCTGCCTGGTTTGCAGCCTGTTGCCGCAAACCAACAAGAGAAGGACACTTCTGCTGCTCCTGGCAGAATTCCTCCCTGGTGGGGCCTCCTTCCTGCTGCCAATGGGTCAGCTCAGGCAGGTCCCCCAGTTCAGCCACTTGTTCCCCTGTAGGCTCCTGGGCATCTCCCTCAAGGTTTGCCTCCTCCTGGACTGGGGGAACTTCTGGGACTGGTTTCTCGCGCCCCCTGCCTCTTCTCTTTCTGGCAGGCACCTGGGCCACTTTTTCAGGCTCCAGGTCCTCTTGAATGCCCTTACCAGCTGCCATTGACCGAGTGGTCAAGCAGACCCAGCATCTCTAAATGAGACCTCCGCTCCACCTTCACCCAAGGGGAGCTCTCCAAATCATTGCCTAGCAGACAGTCAATAGGCATGGCTGGCCTCACAGCTACTTTCAAGGTGCCTGAGACCCCCCCCCACTCAAAGGGAACCTGTGCCACTTTGCAGAGGCACTCTGATTTGTCAGCAGCAACTACTGGGTAGAATGCGTTGGGGACCACCTGCTCTTCAGACACCAGCCGACAACTGACAGCTGTCACACTGGCTCCAGTGTCTCTCTGAGCCTCCACACTATGGCCATTGATGGTCACCCACTGCCTGTACTTCTTAGTGTTATCAGGCAGATGAGCTCTTGGGACCATCTCACTGTCTCCTAAAGAGACCAGGGACATCTCTGCGGGACCCCACCCATCTTGAGCACCCAACTCCTCCCCCAAGGCTACACTAGCCATCTGCTGGGGCGGTGCACCAGTGGGTGTGGTGGTATCCGGTTTGGGACACTTAGGATCCCCCCGGAAGTGGCCCACCTGACCACAACTAAAACAGGTCTTGGGACCCCTCTGAACAGGCTTACCTGTCGGGACCCATGGCTTCTTCTCAGTGGGAGGCTGGGAACCCTTACCTTGGTTCCCTTGGGGATTACTTTGGGGCCCTTTCTGGAACTCCTTCTGTTTAGGCTTGTCCCCCCCACTCTTCTGCTGGGGACCCTGCCCACCTTTGTTGGAGTCTCCCACACGACCTTTTTGGACCCTGGTCCTGACCCAGCGGTCCGCCTCCACAGCAAGCTTCCTGGGATCAGTCAGCTTACTGTCAATCAGGTGCTGGTGTAGCTCTGGAAAACAATTATCTGACAAGTGCTCTCATGCAACCAAATCAAAGAGCCCCTGCAAATCATTCACCTTGCTACCCTTCACCCAACCATCCAGTGCTCTGCTAAAATAGGACACATACTCCACCCAGGTACTTGACTCCAGCTTCCTACAGTTTCTAAATTTCTGCCTTTAACCCCTTCCCTGCGGGGGTAATTCCCCCATGGGGGCGGGGGGTGAGCACGGCACCACGGTGCTCGTGACGAGACCAGCTCGTCATGAGTCACAGTGGAGCTGTGCTCATGACGAGCTGGTCTCGTCACAACACCGCTCACTCATTAGTTCTCCCGCACAGGCGGGGAATTAATCCCGCGTGGGCGGCGGGCAGCCGTTATGACGAGACCAGCTCGTCATGAGCACAGCTCCACTGTGACTCATGACGAGCTGGTCTCGTCATGAGCATCGAAGCGGTTAAAGCTCTGGGGTCAACCCATACCTGGCTATCAAGGCTTCCTTCATGTGGGCATAGGACATCTGATCCTCAGTGGGCAAGTTCAGCAAGGTTTCCCTCTCTTCGCTGACAAAGCGGCCCCACAACCCCGCTCCCCAATCTTTCTCAGGGACCCGGTGGGACCTCATTGTTACTTCATTGGTCCTTGAACCACTGTCCAATGTTCTCATGCTTCATAAAATCCTTAATACCATCTTTGGGAATGTATACCTTTCCTTCCCCAGGCACTGATGGTGTGCTGCCACCAGAGGGATTTATCTCTAAACTCTTTGCTTTTAGATCCAACTCCCTCAACCCTCTCTCATGCTCTAAAAGCATCCTCTTTTCCTCCATGGCCAATTTCTGCTTTTCCAACTCCAACTTCTTGTTTTCTATGTCACCCTCCTTCCCCAGCCTGAGCTTAGCAAGCTCCCTCTCATGCACCCTATCTCTCTCTCTGTCCTTCAGTCTCCTCGGAGGCGTGGGTTCGAATCCCACCGCTGCCACCATTGTTAGAAATGGGGGTCTCTAGTTGGCAGAGGTAGGTACCTTTGTCCAAATAGGGACCCTTGCTTCTAGTCAGGGTATGGGGGATACATTCCTAAAATAACCCCTGCTCACCCCCTAGGTAGCTTGGCACGAGCAGACATGCTTATCTCAGAGGCAGTGTGTAAAGCATTTGTGAACACATACAGTAATACAGTGAAAACACTACAAATGGACACCACACCAGTTTAGAAAAATAGTAAATCTTTATCTAAACCAACAAGACCAAATACGATAAAAATCCAACATACAATACTCTTGAAAAATAGTACTTGTACAAAATAACCTTTAAATTGCAGGAAAATTAATAAAACACAGTTCTTCCGACTTGGTAGCTCCTCCTGGGGCTACCGCGATACTGAATACGACAGAGTCTAACAATTCCAGCCGACCACGCCGATACGGGCCAGCTAAAGCGTCGACAGACTCGGACACAGTGCCTTTCTTGTTGCGACCAACACATCGGTGCGAGTCGGTCGGGGCAAACGTCGCGGTCGCGTTGTGTAGCGGAGCATTGCCGCAGACGATGTCCTCACGATTCGATGCAGGCAGTGGCTCGTTGACGGAGACGGTGAGACCAGAGTTTGCGTTGAAGGGTGAGACGGTGCTCGCTGCGGTACTGGCAGCTCACGGTGCAGCGACGGAGCCGGTCGATGTTCGGGTCGTGCAGCAACGGAGTCGGTGACGTCCTCGCAGCATGTAGCGAAGCATTGCAGAGTGCGGTGCCCACAGGACGTGGTGCAAGCCAAGCAGCGGCTCGTTGATGGAGTCGGTGAGACCAGGGTTGCGTTGCGAAGCGAGGCATTGCTCTCGGCGGTGCTTTCAGGACACAGAATCCTGTGACGGGCTCGATGACAGTCTGCGGAGATGATCAGAGACGGTGCCCACAGACACGGTGAGGTCTTTGCTCTTCCTGAGACCTCTAGAACAGGGGGAAAGCTCAGTTCAAGCCCTTGGAGATCTTCTCTTCAAGCAGGGGGGACAAAGCAAGCAGCAAAGTCCTTTCTCCTTTCCTTGGCAGCAAGTAGCCACTGCAGGCCAACCCCAGACACCAACCAGCACAGTGGCAGTATTCCTCCTCAGCTTCTCCGGCTCTTCTCCTTGGCAAAGGTTCCTCTTGATTTCCCTGAAGTGATCTAAAAGTCTGGGGTCTGGGCCCCTCTTTTTATACACAAAAATCCTTTTTTCTCTGAAGGCAGAGAGTGTCTGTACCCAGCCAAAACCAGTTCTGTCCTCACTGGTGCAGCTTTCTGGCAGGAGGTGTAGCCAGCATTGTTGAAGGCAGACCAGGCCCATTCAGGTGAAAGGAAATCTCCTCCCCCTACTCTAAATGCAGCCCATGTCTATTCAGCCCAGCCCTGACTCATCAGACTTCTGGAGCCGCTGCCCCTCTCCAGCCCCTGTCATCCAAAAGTCAGACATGCATTACACAAACCTAGCAGGGCACACTGGGTGGTTAGGCAAGAAAATACCTACTTTCTAAAAGTGGTATTTTCAAACACAGAATGTAAAAATCACACTCACTAAAAGATGCATTTTAACATTCTGAGTTCAGGCATACTAAACTTTATTTTTCTACCTTGTTCCCAGGACCAGTTATGTGTATTAGATGTTATAAACAAACTCCCCATTCTGTCCTATGGGAACAGGTATCCTTGCAATAGTGAAAAACTAAATTGGTAGTATTTCACTATCAGGACATACCACACACATCAGGGCATGTGCTACCTTTCACATACAATGCACCCTGCCCACAGGGGTCCCTTGGGCCTACCTTAGGGGTGATTAATATGTAGAAAAGGGAAGGTTTAGGGACTGGCAAGTGTGCACACTTGCCAAGTCAACATGGCAGTCCCAGACTGCACACAGGCTCTGCAATGGCAGGCCAGAGTTACATTTTACAGGCTGCTTCTGTGGGTGGCACAATCAGTGCTGCAGCCCACTAACAGCATTTGATTTACAGGCCCTGGGCACACACAGTGCACTATACTAGGGTCTGACAAGTAAATCAAATATGCCAATCATAGAATCACTAATCCATAACAACAATTTACAAAGGGAGCACTTGCACTTTGGCACTGAACAGCAGTGGCAAAGTGCCCAAAGCACCTAGACCAGCAAAACGAAGTCCAACACACAGCAAAAACACAGGAGGCAAAAGCAAAAAATGCAGGGGAGGCCCACGCCAATGGTGCCAGGTCTAACAGGCACCTCAAGACGAGGGTATAGAAATACATTGGAACTAATACAAAGCCAAACCTACGGGTGAAATTAAGATAATGCAGCATACACAGAATAACCAATGAGCAGATCAAGACTCAAAAGATGACAGCTCCAATATCGAGTGTCCTCGTCATTGTAGGTTCATAGATAAAAAGCATTAGTCTATCCCTACACTCTCACTAACGTGCGGCCCTACTTAGCTGTTCCCCAAGGCAAGTTCTGAAAAGGTGTCAGCTCGTGAAGGCTTCCTGAGAAGACCACTCAAGTTGAATGGGTCAAGTAGCATAAAGCTACAGAGCTCGTTCTAAGATGCTCTCTTCTCTCAAGGCAAGCCAGAAGTCCCCGGACTCTGTCCCTCACTCCAATACAAGAACTTGTATAAGACGTCCCACAATGCTATGCAGCATCACCCCATCCATGCAAGGCACCTCCTTGTAGGTAACTTTCCATGTGGCAGCGTAGCTCCCAGGCCTTGGCTCGATGACCTTGATTCCCAGGCTCTCTCCGGTGAGAAAGAACACCATCCCACATTATCAGCATCGCTGTTTAATGTATCTTCTTCTCCTTAAGCCTAACTCCTAAAAAAAAGAGATTATTCTAACTAACAAAGACGAATTTCTCCACCTGCAGCAGAAGAATGAGAAAGAAAAAGTTGTACACACACATGACTTTTACTAACAAATCTAATATGAGAGCTCCAGAGAAAAATACACGTTAGGCCTACAGAATTCGGCCAATATTAGAAACAGCACATAAATTCATAAAGCACACATATAAGTGAACATTATTACTGAGCACATTTAAATCAATGCATTACATAAGCAGGCAAATTATAAAATGTTCATTAGTCACATGTACAATTCTACACAATAAGGTTTTCATCTAACCACATGTATTTGCAATGTTGGTTTCTCCACGTTATACAAAAATATACCTATCATTTCACTTTGCACGTTATTACAATACATGACCTAATGGCACAAATGTTAACACAATAAAAGATTATATGCAGGTGCGAACTACTCATGATTATAATGAGCCCCTACAAACAACAGAGCCAATATGCGCTCTATCAGTTTCCCCCTCTGATGACTAGTCTCATCACAGTCACTTTACACTCCATGTAGAAAGAACCAACCTAAATAGAAGTTGTAGTCAGTCTTCCCTGTCAAAACCTCTCTAGGCTCTTGAGATTCTCATAGTGACTGTCCTGAAGTCTCTCCAGTCTCCTCTCTAGCTGTCTAAGAGAATTCTCAACTTGTTTGGACCTATGCCACTTGAAAGCTTTTACTGTTCCCATCAACAAAATGATACAAACCACAACTATTACTATTGGCTTCAAGACATAACCAAGAATTCCCTTTGCAAGGTTTGCAAACCAACTTCCAACCCTTCTGAATCCTTTACCAATCTTGCTCCAGACTCCCTCTGTGGCCAAGTCATGTATCTCATGATGTATCTCAGTGATGTTACTTATATATTTCCTCAGATCCTTACTATGGTCTGGGATATAAGTACAGCACTGTTGAACCCTCCGCATTTTACAGACTCCGCCCTCTTTTGCTAATAACACATCTAAAGCAAGACGGTTTTGCATCACCATAGCTCTTATCGAGACCATCTCTCCATCCACGAGTAGTAGTGACTGAGCCGTATTGACTGACATGTTATCCACTATAGTTGACAACTTCCTAATCTTAACATCATTCAAAACCACTCCCAAACTTGGTATCAATGCTCCAAACACATCTCCTACAATCTCTCCCGCACTTGTACCACGTCTCTCTCTATGCGGTTGCTTCTCTTCCAAACTCTTCAAATCCTCCACATGGTATATCTTAGGAAACACAGCAGCCACATAACATGTGCCATACCAATTCAATGGCAATCGGAAATACACATTCTTTCCACACACAAAATGCACATTTGCCACCACTTGTACCGCTTCTTGCAAGAACTTCTTTGCAGTGGCTTCAATTGTGAGAATGTGATCACACACACTCTGTCCCACAAAGATCTTGTCATTGTACGTCTGTACCTGTCTAATGCAAAGCTTTCCTCGGTGTTCCCAGTCTAAAGATATCGGGTCGTAACTTCCCTTAGCCATGTGAGCAAACTCTTCCTTGGTCCATTCAAAATGTCCCTTTCTACTGTTAAGCTTAACTGCTAGTGACCTATGTCTGTCTTCTGCTTGATCTACAAACTTCTTCTCCATGTCAGTTAACATGCAGATCAAATTATGTCTATGTGCATAAGCCGTGTCTAATGTAACAGTAGTTATGAAATACTTTCCTATTCTCTCTTCTTGCTTGTAATAGTCATACTTATTCAGGTGCTTGTAAGCTGGGACCTCGGAAAGCACCACATCATAATTCGAGAAATAGTACTCGTAACGACCTAATGACCTTTACCATAAAACATGCTTAGCAACCCAACTACAAGTAATACCATCCGTCAGAGGCAAATTATGGTACCTAATACCCTCCTCGACAGGCGCAGGTAACTGCATATAGCAATCTCTCACATCCATTCTGTTCATATACTCATACAACAGCTTCGCATAAGCATTCAACGTATAATCACCTTTAGACAAATCTACGTGCAACAAGTGACTAGCCTGATCAATCATAGCACTGTCAGCTCCTAATGTACCCTCTTTTGTACTAGAAGTGGTAGGTGTGGATGTCCCATGTACTCCCACCCCATCAACCTCTGTTTTGTGTGAACCTATGACAGACATAGTAATGACTACTGCTATAACTATGATTACTCCCACTATAAGTGTGCCTATTACATATTTTTTTCTACGATTCGAATTTCCAGACTCCATTTTTCAAATGAGTTCAGATTGCAACTGTAAGAGGATCAATACAAAGGGGCATATGTACGAGGAAGTGGCGGAGTGAGGCGTTAGCCGTCATGGCTTAATGCCTCACTCTGCCAATTCAGAAACGCAAGGCTGCACCATATTTACAAGGATATGGTGGAGCCTTGCAATTCCCCCTGCGCTGGCACTACACTTAGCAGTGTAGCGCCAGCGCAGGTGATCCAGCGGCGTACTAGCAACAGATAATCCACTACCATATACTCACCTGGGCCCATACAACTCGCTTCCGCTAACACTAAGTAGACCGCTGGAACTTTTAGTTTTTAATGATTCTCATACCTCGAGATCTAGTTATTTCTTCTCTAACTAATCCTTTCACTGATCAAATAGTTCTTTCCTCTGGTCAATGGACCAAATTAGGTGGAACTAGTTGATGGTGATAATTAACATGATTTATTATACATTTCTTGATCAAAATTAAAATAATCACTGACTTAATAAGTTTTAAAATCTTTATCTAAATTAGTGGGTTGTGAACCATCTCAAAGCGTTTCAGTACAAACACCCTCATTCACGAGAGTGCCAATTCAATAACATTTCAATAGTTATAATATTTCAGATCCACACAACAACTATACTCAGAGAGAAGAGGATAGAGAGAGAAGAGCATTTATCAAGACGATGAATTTCATAGTTACCAAGTATGGTGTGAAGACCAACCCCCTGGCCAAAGGGCTGGTAAGGGTCCCCAGGACAGATCAGGAGACAAAGACTTCAGGACAGGAATCAGGACAGGATACTTCACCTCTCTAGATACCGACGACTACGTCGCACCCCTCCCTAACACTCTCTTCCTCCTTGTGGTTCTTCCGCGATCTTCTTTCTAACCCACCCAAATGAAGTAGATGGTTCTGCATTCGATTTCTTCATCAGCATTTCAGAGCATCAGCACCACCCCCAACGCCAACAGCATCCTGAGCTCTGCATCTCCTCCGCCAACCAACTAACTAAAACTACCTCAATTATACCTTTCCATAGCCATGTCCCGCCCATTAATGTTTCAATTTTACAAAATACTAACTCTGATTGGACAGGCAAGGGGGGGATGATCGTCACACCATGCTTATACTTCATTTATTTCTTTAAACCATTGTTTCCAAACTCCTCCCCTCAAACTTTTATTCCGCCCTTCCTTTCCCATACATCTTTAAACTTTATTAATACAAATGTAACGATCTTTTGAATACAGTTCCTTCATATGAACTCTTCACCCTCATGTTCCCAGGGCACATCTTCGCCGACCTTGGACGCGTGACAAGTCCTTAGTCGTCCTTTCGTACTTCATAGCCAGGGTGCAAGCGTCGCGCAACGTCAGTCTGCTCGACTCAGACAACTTTAACAGGCCCAAATA
This sequence comes from Calotriton arnoldi, assembly GCA_963921515.1. Classification (NCBI taxonomy): domain Eukaryota; kingdom Metazoa; phylum Chordata; class Amphibia; order Caudata; family Salamandridae; genus Calotriton; species Calotriton arnoldi. Next base: position 1,699,550 of record CAWUFW010001141.1, read on the forward strand.
CGCACTAATAATAAAGTCAAAAGGAGAAATGTTATTCTCAAAAATAAATGATTTCACTGTATACCACCAACCTCTACTCTAGCCCATACCATTTATTATTTCCCTTTCTGCATTTGCGTTAGTATAAAACCCATTTTCTAATTTCAGCAAGCAGGTGCCATGCAAGTGAGCTTTTAAGCGGCCATTTTATAGTTATTTGCGCAAGCGCCAGAATTTCCCTCCAAGCGTTGCTTCGTCATACTACGTAGATGCAGTAGACGCATGCGCAGTAAAGATTCCATGTTAGAATGCATCCTAGTCCTTCGTTCATGTTATTGCAGTTAGTAAACACATAGGCAAGCTTCATCTTATCCCGCGTGTAAAGGAAATGCATATATTAATCACAAAACTCGTTGTTAGTAATTCGTTAGTAAGTTAAAAAAAGAGGATTGCTTCCGAGCAAGTCTCATGTTCGAGTCCTTGCTCCATCAATCCCCTCTCTGATGGCATATTAAGCCATCACAAAATTTCCCATTCATCCCAGATACAAACTTTAACACTTCTCAGTTTTCTCTATTTGTCCTCTCAAATTTTCATCAATGATTTCGTTTCCTTCTAAATCTCGCATCTTCTTATATAACCTGCCTTTCATTTCTTCCAAGCGTATTTCACCATATTTTCTCTTTCGTGTCTGTCCCTTTCCTTTTCTTTTCAAGTGTACTTTTTCTTCCGTACCTTTTCTACAACATCTATATGTAATTATTATTAACATCACTATCGTTATTATCATAACTAATGGTATTATTATTTGACCTAGAAAACTTTTCCCAAAATCAACAAACCATTTCCCTATTGATGTTATACTTTTCGTTAGTTTTCCCTACACTCTGTCAACCTCCAGTTGGGTCAAATCCTTATGCATTTCCGTAATGTTTTCAAAATATCCTTTAATTTCTCTGCTCTTGCCCGGAATATAAGTGCAGCAATGTTGAACTTTCAACATGCCACAGACTCCACCTTCTTTTGCTAACAATATATCAAGAGCAAGACGGTTCTGTAAAACCATGGATCTAATTGCAACCATTTCTGTGTCGATCATTAGAAATCCTCCTGCAGTGTCTGTAGAAAGACGATCAACTATGGTTGATAACTTACAAATGTTCTGTGAATTTAGAATGACTCCAACTGAGGGTATCAGTGCACTAAAAATGTCTCCAACAATTTCAGAAAAACTAGCTCTTCTTCTACGTGTTAGTCCATTAGAATTTCCATTGGTTCCACTGATTTTATCTACATGATAAATATTTGGAAAAACTATTCCAAAATAAAAGCTTCCGTACCATCTTGCAGGTAACCTATAATAGGCATTGTTCCCACAAACATAATACACTCCTGGAAACACAGGATCAGTTCCCCCTTTTAGTCCCCATCCTCCTAATATTAGGAAGTTATGTTCACATTCACTGGAACCAATGTAATTATTGTTATAATCTGTCTTTAATCTATGGAGGCAGAATTTTCCCCTTTTCACAAAGTCCAGGGACATCGCAGCATGAGCCTTGCCACTTGCAAAGATTCCCTCCTTCCCAACCCATGGAGGTACATGGGTTTTCTGTGTAGTTGCCTTCCTCATTAAATCCTGTCTCCTTTCTTCTACTAAATTCAAAAAGTCTTTTTCTTCTTTTCTTAATGTACATGTTAGATTATCTTTGTGTGCCTGAACTAAATCTATTGAACTCATTGTTATGAAAAATTCACCCATAAACTGTGAATTTTTACTACTAGCTACTGGATTCATATCCTTTCTAATAGGTAATTCAGAAAATACTACATCTATATCTGAATAAAAATATTGAAGTTTCCCTGCAGCATAAAATAAACTTGACAAAACACTACATGACACACCATAGGTTAAGGGTATATGGTGATATGTCATTCCTTCTGATACTGATGAGGGTAACTTCATACACACGTAGCAATTATTAATCTCCATAGTACTAACATATTGAAATAACAACTTAATAAACACATTAGAGGACGTATTATAGTCTGATTCATTATGATAGTTTGCTTCATCTTCTACCCCTACTTCTATTTAGTTTCTCTTAATCTATCCACCTTAACATTAGCATCTGTGTTATTCTTGTCACTTGTTTTCATTATAAAAGGTACTCCTACTGTTAAGAATAGCCATCCTAATGCTATTAATAAAATACTACAAAAGCAAAATCTAAAACACTTTCTTTTTAGTCCACATTTTGGTTTCCCGATAACCTCAGTTTCCACCATTTTACTCCTGAGAAAATCTCTTTTCTCTTGTCTTTTTCTTTTTCAGTCTTAACCTTCCTTTTTATTCTTAAGGAGGTTTCAATTGGCTTTCATCAATTTCTGCAATATGGACCTCTTCTGTCTCATCAGACAGATCCAGGGACTCAAATTCCTCAAGTATAACGTATGTCCACTCAGGAGCCTTGTATCTCCTGTTTAGATTTCATAATCTTGGACTTCTTCGAGTTATTTTCGCTAAGGTTTGTTTAGGTCTTGTTCGACTTGTGACTTCGTGTACTTGTTCTGGTCTCTTTTCAGATTTTCTCAGATGATATTTTAGTTTCTTTACTCCAGTTGGCCAATTGTCTCCTCTCCTGACTCTTTTGATTTGTACTGCGTTTTCACCTTCCTTGTCTCTTTGTAAAATTCTTTTTATTTCATTTATTTTAGGCACAACTGTTCTGTTTCTTTGTTTTCTGTGCTTGTACCTTCTCTTGCTTCCTCCTGCTCAGGTTCTACCGTATTTTGTTTTACTTCTTCCTGAGCTTGTTCTTCTAATTCTCTCTGACCCTGTTCAGGTCTTACTTCAAACCTTTCTTCTTCTGCCTGAACTTGTTCTTCTAACTCTATCTGGTCCTGTTCAGGTCTTATTTCAAACTTTTCTTCTTCCGCCTGAACGTGTTCTTCTCTTTTCCCTCCTCAGGTTTGTTTGTGTCACTTTCTGTTTTCACCTGAGTGTGTTCTTCTTCCCCTGTCTCTTCCTGACTACTTTCCTGTCTTTTCAGTTCTGTTCTTCTTCTGGTTTCAATAGCATCATCAATTATTTCAATCACTGGGATCCATTCTTCCTGACTTATCTCGGGCTGTTCATCATATGGTTGTCTTTCAGAATCTATCACTCTAGATTCTTCAATTTCACAATTTACAACTCCTGACGCTTCAGCCTGCTCAGTCAGTGGTGGTTCTTGTTGATCTGATGGGCTCAGAACTCTTCTGGTATGGCTGGCATGAATCCAATTGGGCAGACCTGCACACTTCACTGCTGTGGTAGCGACTAGTATGACTTGTCGTGGCCCATCCCACCTTGGTGCTAGACATGATTTCCTTGCGTGTTTCTTCACTAGCACCCAATCTCCAGGATTCAAATCATGCGCTTGATCTGGCTGTCTTTCAACTGCGTCTTCTCCAACCTGCTGAGAGATAGAACGCATAATTTCAGCCAATCCTTTGCAATAGTCCAATACTAGATCATTAGTTATACTCATTAGTTTATTCCCAGGAATAAATGCCTGTGTCATGGCCCTTCCCATGAGAACCTCATGTGGGCTCATTCCTGTTTTTCTGTGTGGAATGCTTCTGAGACCCATCAATACAAGAGGTAATGCATCTGGCCATTTCAGTTTTGTGGATGCACACACCTTTCCCAATCTTGGTTTGATTTTGCCATTCATTTGTTCAACAACTCCAGAAGCTTCTGGACGATAAGCACAGTGCAGTTTTTGTTCAATGTTAAATGCAGCACAGATTAATCGAATTATTTCATTATTAAAATGAGGGCCTCTATGTGATTCCAAAGTGACCGGAAAACCAAATCGTGGCACTAACTCCCTCAACAACAATTTTGCAACTGTAAGACTGTCATTTCTTCTAGTAGGGTAGGCTTCCACCCATCTTGAGAAAATGCATACTATGACAAGTACATATTTCAATCCATTGCATGGAGGTAATTCAATGAAATCTAACTGTATTCTGGTGAAGGGTCCTTCTGCCTTTCCGATTTTTCCCCAGCTTACCACTGTCTTTCTACCTGGGTTCTGCTGTTGACAGGTTAAGCATCTTTGGCAAAGGCTCTCTGCTACTACCCTGAACTTCGGATTATACCAACTCTGTCTGAATAGCCTGATCATTGAATCTCTCCCTATGTGTGTTGCTCCATGGTATACTCTCCCCATTTTTGAAAGCAAACAATCTGGCATGACTAGTCTTCCATCTAGATACACCCATACCTCATCATGTGGTCTTTTGGTACAGGCTGCCTTTATCCAGATTTCTTTTCCCTTTTCCTCAACTTCTTCCTGCAATTGTCTAATCTCATCCCATGTTTCTGGTACTGAGAAGTACATAAGTTGGCATCTGGTCTCACCCGTTTCAATTTTTCTGTTTATGGCTACTTCATTTTTAGCACAGTATTTGGCCACTTGGTCAGCATAATTATTGCCAGCAGTCACATAGTCATTTCCTGACTGATGTGCAGCGCATTTTACAACTGCTATCTCTTTTGGCAATTGTAATGCTTCCAACAAATCTTTTACATTTTTGCTGTTTCTGATAGGAGATCCTGAGGAAGTCAGAAATTCCCTTTGCATCCAAAGCTGGCCAAAGTCATGCACAATCCTGAAACCATATTGGCTATCCGTAAATATGGTTACTCTCCAATTTTTCCCCTTTTTACATGTTATTGTTAAGGCAACCAATTCAGCTACTTGTGCAGACTTGACCACAGGTAAACAGGATGCTTCAATTACCCCAGACATTTTACAAACAGCATATGCAGCACTTAGAACTCCTTCTTGTGTCCTAAGGCAGGAACCGTCTACAAATAACTCATGATCAGCCTCTTTCAAAGGTGTCTCTCTTATGTCTGGGTGGGGCTTCGTGCATAACTCAGTCACGTCTAAACAATCATGATCACTTTCATCTTTCACTTTCTCATTGCAGGGGTCTGGTAATAGGGTGACTGGGTTCAGGATCGTACACCTTATCACAGTCACGTTCTCAGCCCCCAAAATCACTCTTTCATACTTTGTCAAACGGCTAGGGGTGAGGTGCTGTGTTCTTGTCAAAAGAATTTCAACCGAGTGTGGAACGAAAACTTTAACCGGATGTCCCATCACTATCGACTCACTTTGCTCCAGACTCATACAAGTAGCAGCTACTGCTTTTAAGCAGCCAGGCAATGCTGTAGCCACTGGGTCCAATGTGGCTGAGAAATATGCCACTGGACGTCGACTCAATCCATGTCTCTGTGTTAAGACTGAAAGTGCACAATTTTCTCTTTCACAACAGAACAAAGCAAAGTCTTTTGTATAATCAGGCATGCCCAAGGCAGGAGCCTCACACAAACAATTTAGCAATTTCACAAATGCCTCTAGGCAGTCATCATTCCAATCAATCGGATCTTTTGCTCATTTCTGGATCATCTGTATCAATGGTTTCGCTAACATAGAAAATCCATTAATCCATTGTCTACAGTATCCAACCACTCCCAGAAACATTCTCATTTCTCTCTGAGTCTGTGGCAATTGCATTTCTTTGATTATTTTTATTCTTTCCGGTGTCACTTTTCTAACTCCTCTTTCTATTTTATGCCCTAAATATCTTACTTCTTGTCGACAGAACTGTAATTTTTCTGGAGACACCTTGTGTCCTCCTTCAGCCAAATGGTTCAGTAATGCAATTGTATCTGTGACACAATCTTCTCGTGTTTTTGATGCCACCAATAGGTCATCAATGTACTGAACCAGACAGAATTTCCAGGCATAATCAACGATTCTAGTCACTTTTTCAAAATCTGATTAAAGATTGAAGGACTTTCTGTGTACCCCTGAGGAACACGACACCACGCGTAAATATGATCTTCAAACTTAAACGTAAAAAGATACTGGCTGTCTGGGTGCAAAGGAATAGAAAAGAACGCGTGGCATAAATCAATTACTGTAAACCATCCTGCATTCCACGGTATCTGATAAAGGATCATTGCTGGATTTGGCACAATTTGACAACAGGGAATTACAATTTTATTTATCTTCCGTAGGTCTTGCACTATTCTGTACTTTCCGCTAGGCTTTTTCAGTCCCATTATTGGTGAATTACAGGGACTACCCATCACCTCTTTTAAAATACCTTGTTTAACCATTCGTTCAATTTCTGGAATAATTCCTGCTTTTACTTCTGGACTAATTTTGTACTGTCGGGTATTTGGATACACTGCACCTTCTTTCCCTGTCACTTTAACTGGGTCTATATTCTTCATTAGCCCAATGTCTTTTCCTGTAAAATCCCACACTTCTGGATTGACTGTCGTTCTTAACTCTTCTGGCAATTCATTCTCGGTTATTAATTAAAACATTTCATCTACTTCTGTTCCCTGTTTGGCCAGCATCATCTTATAGACAACATCCTCATCGGGGGTTTGGAAAGCAACACCATCCGGTGTACAATAGATCGTGCAATTCATCTTGCACAAAAGATCTCTTACCAACAGATTTACTGGATTGGAATCGCAAACTACAAATCGATGCATTTCTTTGAAGTTCCCAATGTGTACCTCCATTGGTTTTGTGATTGGGGTTCTAATCTGTTGGTTAGATACGCCTACAACTTGGATTGATTCTCCAGAGAGGGGTAGGTTTGGGATGTCTGCTGTTCTCACAGTAGACCTGGTAGCACCAGTATCCAATAGGAAAGTAATGTCTTTACCTTCTACTTTCCCGTCAACAAATGGACCTGACTGATCTACCGGCAAGGATGCGCCAAGCATGCACTCCTCTTCCTCCCCCCTCAGGCACCGTCATTGTGCGGTATCTGAATGTTCTTCATCATTCTGTAAAAAATATTGTGCAATTGTTCTATTATTCTTACCACTTTCTCCTTGAAATCCGGTGTTCGCAGTGAAACTTTGATGGTTCACAAAATTTTGCATAGGAGCTGGTGGCACCTGATATTGTGGAGTGACTACCTGTTGCTGCTGATTCATAAGTACTTCATTCTGCATCTGTGAGATAAAATTTTGATTTGGCCCATTATTATTCTTATTATTCTGAGTACTCTTACACTCGTTCTTCCAATGTCCAAGCTTTCCGCATGCATGACAAGGGAACTTATTTTTCGCTTCTTCTCTGTCCATTCGTCCCTTAAATGTATTACCATTCGCTCCTTGATTATTCTGACTCTGCTCTTTCACTTGATTATTATTTTGCTCATTTGCTTTCTCTTCTTGCTGCTCTGCCAATTTAACTTGAGCCCACATCATTTTCTCTTTTAGCTTCCTACGCCTGGCCTCAATGTCATCTCCGCAATATTTCGCATACTTTAGAATCTCATCAACTGTCTTACTTTGCCAACACAACATGTGCTGCTGTATCATCTGACTGATTTCTGGTTTCAAGCCATATACAAACCGATACACAAAATGTCCCATATCTTTGTCACCAATATTCTCAAAACCACTATACTCCTTAAACACCTGCAATAACCGTTCATAGTACGCGTGTACAGATTCATTTGGTTCCTGTGTTGTTCTATCTATTTTTACCCAATCTGTTTCTTTAGGAGGGATTTTCCCTTTCAAATACGTAATTTCTTGGTGATACTTTTTCATCACCTCTTCCGAAGGTGCTCCTGTTTTTGCATCTCTAGGATACTCCTCATTAGGCCAATCAATTGTGATCTTACATTCTGTCCATAAATCAGCAGGTACCACTATATCAAATCGACCATCCAGGTCTTTCAATAACACCTTTGAAACCTTCACAAATCTTTCCACCTGTTTGTACCACTCAACTGGTTTTTCTCTCAATTTTGGAAAATCATTTGTAAATGATAAAATATCTTGTCTACTCCAAGGGACATGAACATATCCAACTCCAGGAACCTCTCTCATCGGACACAATTTTTCCACTTTTCCTGATTCTCTTACCGGAATTGCAGCTGCTGCTTCTCTCGCTTGCACTTCTTCTTTCTTTCTTATCCATCTAATTCTCCATTTATCAATGTCTCCCCACTTTCGCAAAATGTTCATTAATTCTTTTATCTGTAACCTTTTTCCCGAAGCATTCACACTTTCTAAATCTTTATCAGTAAAATCCACTCGATAAGGTTTTTGTAACAATTTTGATTTCCCTATGTCTATTCCAATCTCTGAAGCAACTTCAGTTAATCTCTCATGAAATAGTCTTGCTCTCCTAGTTATACTCTTACATAGAAACAATAATTCCTCATCATTGTAAACGTTTAATCTTTCTGTACCTACACATCCTGTCATCATCTCTTCCAATTCCACTTTCAATCTGCTGATATCTAAAATCTTTGGTATTGGGTTCTGATTATCTCTTTCCTGAGCCCACCTTTCTATTCTTCAGAGGTGACTGCTGTTGCGCCTGTAGTTCCAGCCGGAACCAAAGGTCTTCTTTCTCTCAAATTCATAGGCGTAACTCTCTTTGGAGTTTCCGTATGAGGTTCCACAATAGGGAGATCCATTAATGAAATAACTGATTCACTTTCACTAACCTGATCATCTGTGATTACTACCTCTTTTCTAGGACTACTTAATGGAACTGTCAGGAGTTGTGGTTTCTGGCAAATCTTCTTATCCCCATATAATGTGATTACTGGACCAATGGTTACTGGTACTGTCAAAGCTTCAGTATTTAAATTCAATTGACTTATCCTTTGAACTAGTTCTTCCCTAGTTTTATTCAAAGCTTCTCTTTCATTATCTTGCAACACTCTGTTATAAGATGTCTCATGTAAAATCTGTGGAGTTAATGGTATTCCCATTACTGGCGCACTTGGGACAACCTTACTAGCTGCTTCTTGATACGGTGGTGGATTTTTTATTAAAATATCCTCTAACAATTCATCATCTGAGTCACCATATCCTGTCGAATTCATATGTTTCGTTTTCTCCTTACACTTTCCTCCAGATTGTTCCTCAGCCATCAACACTGGGGATAACCCTTCAGATACCATAGCTCTCCTCCACTGTTTCATCTGCCCTTCTCGTGACTCATGCAAGTGTCTCGGAAAGAATCCTCTATATCTTCCACCTCTGCATTTCTCCCGTTCATATGACTCAGTCTCCCATTCTTCCAAAGCCTCATATTGAGTTAACCTAGGTCTAGGTTCTAAATCCTTCATTTTCAATCTCAAATTCTGAAGAATCCTCCCATTAAACGTACCATCCTTAGGAAACGCTAACACACCATCATCCTTCGTGTACTCTATCCAGTTTTCCAACCACACGCAGGTATGATATCCTCTTTCCATCATCATAAAAGATGCTGGCGTCTTCGGTGGCGGAATAGGAATTCCCTCTCTAGTCAACACAGGTTTATCCTTTACAAAGAAATTCTTTATTTTCTTAAAAATTGACATTTTTCTTTTCTCTCCATACATTTTTGAAGAACGGTATAGGAAATTGTATTCCGCAAATCCTTGAAATTTTCTACCTGTACGTCTTGCACTTACAGTCAAATCAAAATCCTGCATACAATCTTCTCTTCACCAATCCTAGCGCGGCTTCTAACTGGTTATCCAATCAAATCAGGTTCACACTCGTACTCTGACCAATGTCAGTGCGGCCTTTTCCTGACGTCAGTTCTGCTCCTCACTACTGACCCCTCCTTTACAATGCTGCTCCTGTCACACGCCCGCTGCTTCTACCAATACCAGCGCGGCTCACTGTGACGTCAGTCCCACTCAGGCGATTTCTCACCCCTCCTTTACCAAGCTCCTCCTGTCACAGGCCCGCTGCGTCTACCAATCCCAGCACGGCTCTTTGTGACGTCAGTAGCACTCCGGCAACTGACCCTCCCTTTGCAAGGTAATACAAAACTTTATTTCTCAAAAATTCTCTTTAAACTTCTTTGTTATTAACAACATAAAAACATTCTCTACTCTGTCTGTTCCACTAAATCAAAAGGATAGTTTATTTCTTTTCACTGCGAGTAAAACCTTCCGCTTACTCTTCACCTAGGCTCCAGAGAACCTGCTACACTTCCGGTGTCACCCGTTAGGGAAATTTGAGACCGATGTTTCACCAGCGAACTCCTTTTGCTGTCAATCTAGCTTAGAAGAACCTGCTACTCCTTCAGGGTTACCCTTACTAGGTGATATAACGCCTAAAGTTTCACTAGCGAACTCTTTGCTATCAACCACTCTTACTTTTACACAGAAAAATAGTCCCTACTTTAACACTGCTAGCTTTCCCTAGCTCCTCAGTGTTATTCCAACAGACGAGTAACCTCACTGCAGTGTGGAATCTATCGCCACCCGCTATTCATTCCCCGGGAATTTTCCAAACGACATAAAAAACAGGACGCTAACTCTTTTGTTAAAACATAAATCAAAAATCAATAATCTGTACTTATCACCAAACTAGTCACTAACAACCATAGCTCTGCTACCAAAAAACTGATCCAGCGGCGTACTAGCAACAGATACTCCACTACCATATACTCACCTGGGCCCATACAACTCGCTTCCGCTAACACTAAGTAGACCGCTGGAACTTTTAGTTTTTAATGATTCTCATACCTCGAGATCTAGTTATTTCTTCTCTAACTAAACCTTTCACTGATCAAATAGTTCTTTCCTCTGGTCAATGGACCAAATTAGGTGGAAATAGTTGATGGTGATAATTAACATGATTTATTATACATTTCTTGATCAAAATTAAAACAATCACAGACTCAATAAGTTTTTAAATCTTTATCTAAATTAGTGGGTTGTGAACCATCTCAAAGCGTTTCAGTACAAACACCCTCATTCACGAGAGTGCCAATTCAATAAAATTTCAATAGTTATAATATTTCAGATCCACACAACAACTATACTCAGAGAGAAGAGGATAGAGAGAGAAGAGCATTTATCAAGACGATGAATTTCATAGTTACCAAGTATGGTGTGAAGACCAACCCCCTGGCCAAAGGGCTGGTAAGGGTCCCCAGGACAGATCAGGAGACAAAGACTTCAGGACAGGAATCAGGATAGGATACTTCACCTCTCTAGATACCGACGACTACGTCGCACCCCTCTCTAACACTCTCTTCCTCCTCGTGGTTCTTCCGCGATCTTCTTTCTAACCCACCCAAATTAAGTAGATGGTTCTGCATTCGATTTCTTCATCAGCATTTCAGAGCATCAGCACCACCCCCAGCGCCAACAGCATCCCAAGCTCTGCATCGCCTCCGCCAACCAACTAACTAAAACTACCTCAATTATACCTTTCCATAGCCATGTACCACCCATTAATGTTTCAATTTTACAAAATACTAACTCTGATTGGACAGGCGAGGGGGGGATGATCGTCACACCATGCTTATACTTCATTTATTTCTTTAAACCATTGTTTCCAAACTCCTCCCCTCAAACTTTTATTCAGCCCTACCTTTCCCATACATCTTATTAATGCAAATGTAACGATATCTTGAATACAGTTCCTTCATATGAACTCTTCACCCTCATGTTCCCAGGGCACATCTTCGCCGACCTTGGATGCGTGACAAGTCCTTAGTCATCCTTTCGTACTTCATAGCCAGGGCGCATGCGTTGCGCAACGTCAGTCTGCTCGACTCAGACAACTTTAACAGGCCCAAATATGCACTAATAATAAAGTCAAAAGGAGAAATGTTATTCTCAAAAATAAATGATTTCACTGTATACCACCAACCTCTACTCTAGCCCATACCATTTATTATTTCCCTTTCTGCATTTGCGTTAGTATAAAACCCATTTGCTAATTTCAGCAAGCAGGTGCCATGCATGTGAGCTTTTAAGCGGCCATTTTATAGTTATTTGCACAAGCGCCAGAATTTCCCTCCAAGCGTTGCTTCGTCATACTACGTAAATGCAGTAGACGCATGCGCAGTAAAGATTCCGTGTTAGAATGCATGCTAGTCCTTCGTTTATGTTATTGCAGTTAGTAAACACATATGCAAGCTTCATCTTATCCCACGTGTAAAGGAAATGTGTATATTAATCACAAAACACGTTGTTAGTAATTCGTTAGTAAGTTAAAACGAGAGGATTGCTTCCGAGCAAGTCTCATGTCCGAGTCCTTGCTCCATCACAGGCACCCTTGCACCATAGGGCAAGGGTATCTGCGTGCAGGAGAGAATTGTTTATGTGTAGGAAGGTGTCCCTTCCTGCACATAAACAATCCTGAAATGCCATTTTGTCACTTCTATGTGTGCTGCTTAATGCAGCACACATGGAAGTTACAAAATGTCATTTTTTTAAAGGATTGTTTCCTTTCTGTACATAAACAATCCAAGGCTATTTGCTTTTTCCATGTGTGCTGCACAATGCAGCACACATGGAAAAAGCAAAAAAGAGGAGATACTCCCACCGCAACACCCACTGCCCATTCCTTTCACACTAAGCATTGCGTGAAAGGGGGCCTTAGTGGCTTAACGCTACCTTGTAAATAAGACAAGGCCCCTATCGCCGTAGGAACGTAACAAAAAGTGACGTTCACGTGGCGAGAGGGGCTGTACATATGCCCCAAAGTCTCTTTCACCGCCTCTCACCATTGAACAACAAAGTTCACACACAGGGGCATATTTACAATAAAGTGGCGAATTGTGTCGTTAAGCCAAGAAGGCTAGCGACACGATTCATAACTTTAGAAACACAGGGCTGCACCGTATTTACTAGAATATGGTGCAGCCCTGCCTTTCCCCCTGCGCTGGCGCTAACTTTAGCTGCCTATCGCCAACGCAGGCACCTTTGCACCATAGTGCAAGGGTGCCTGTGTTGAGGGGAAGATTGTTTATATGCAGGAAGGTCCCCCTTCCTGCACATAAAAAATCTTTAAATGCCGTTTTGTAACTTCTATGTGTGCTGCTTAATGCAGCACACATAGAAGCTGCAAAATAGCATTTTTAAAAACTTATTGTGTATGTACAGGAAGCCTGCCCATAAACAGTCATGGAAGTTTGCTGTTTCTATGTGTGCTGCACAAGGCAGCACACATGGAAACCTCAAAAACGAGGAGAAATAAAGCATTTCTCCTCGTTTTGCCTGTTTAAGACCAGGTTTTCCCTGGTCTTAATTTTGGCGCTGCCTACTATTTACGCTGCCCTTGTAAATAGGGGGCAGCGTCAAAATCAATGGGTGTTGTGGTGGAACGCCCACCGCAACACCCATTGTCCTCGTCTTTCACGGTAAATACTGCGTGAAAGGGGACCTTCACAGGCCACGATTCCCTTGCGACCTTAGTTCTCTTTTGCAGGACACGACCACCTTCCACATCAGTCTCTTAAGGTGAGTCTGACTCTATATCACTTGCAATGTTACCATCTCCCTCAAAGTCTATACCTGGGCTTTGTGTAGCGTGGCCCCCTCAGCTCGATGAGGTGGGTATCCAGCCTCTTCAGAATCCCCCACAGCTTGGCTTGCCCTCTCCAGTGGCCTTGCAACCACGGCTGAAATTTCTTCAGGGAGAGGAGCTGTTTCTTCCGAGGGCCCTGAAACTCTGCGGGTATGGGAGGCGTGAATCCAGTTCGGCAAGCCTCCGCACTTCACAGCAGTTTTCATTACCAAAACCACCTCATATGGACCTGGCCAGCGTGCATCAAGACAGTTCTTCCTCACATGCATCCGGACTAGGACCCAGTCCCCTGGACCCATGTCATGGCAGAGGTATTTTGAGGTCGGTGCAGTCATAGGTTCAACCTGGTGAGACACAGAATGGACTACGTCAGCCAGTCCCTTGCAATAGTCAAGGATCAAATCATCGGTGATGTTTATCAATGCTGTAGATGGCACTGTAGGCAAGCGCATTGCCCTCCCCATCAAAATCTCATGCAGGGATAGTCCAGTTCTTCTATCTGGAATGCTGCGCAAACTCATCAGCACCAAAGGCAATTCATCATCCCAACTTAGTGACGTCGAGGACCACACCTTTGCCATTCTCATCTTTAGAGTTCCATTTATTTGGTCCACCATGCCTGACGCCTCAAACCCTGTAGCTACAGTGCAATCTCTGGTCAACCTGCAAGGCAGTATACAACAGCTTCATGATTTCACTATGGAAGTGAGTTCCTCTATCCGACTCCAATAAAGTTCGAAATCCAAACCCCGGAATCAATTCTCTAAGTAACAACTTGGCTACTGTAAGACTATCACATCTTCTGGTCGGGTATGCTTCCACCCAACATGAAAAGACGCACACCACAACTAGAATGTACCTCAGCCCATTGCACCTAGGCATCTCAATGAAGTCAAGCTGGATTCTGTTAAAGGGACCTCCCGACTTCCCAATGTGACTCAAGGCAATCACAGTTTTCTTTTCAGCATTCATCTGTTGGCACATAACACATCTGTGACACACCTCTTTGTCAAACACACAAAACCTCGGGTTAAACCACATTTGTCTGAACACTCGGACCATTGCATCTCTCCCAGTGTGAACTGCTCCATGAATCTGTCTTGCCATAGGGCTCAGTAAACAATCTGGCAACACTGCTCTACCATCTGTTGAGACCCAAATGCCATCATCTCTCCTCCCACAACCTGCTTTGATGCAACGAGCTTCCTCTTGGTCTGACACTTCTCCCTGCAGATGCCTGACCTCATCCCAGGTGTCCGCTATGACTAACATCATGCTGAGCTCGGTTCTCTCTGTGCTCTCGCCTGAATAACCCCCATTAAAAATACAAGCACGAATAGCACAAAAGCGGGCAACTTCATCGGCATACCTATTCCCCATGGTCACAAAATCCTCCCCCTTCCCATGGGCAGCACATTTCACTACAGCCACTTCCTTTGGTCGCTGTAAGGCTTCCAACAGTCGTCTCACATACTCCCCATTTCTGATAGGAGATCCTGATGACGTTAAGAACCCCTTCTGTGACAATAGATGTCCGAAGTCATGAACCACACCGAAGCATTACTGGCTGTCGTTATAGACGGTGACTCGGATTTGATCAGAAACAAGGCACGCATGTGTCAGGGCAATAATTTCAGCCACTTGTGCGGAGTGTACTCCCTGTAAACAAGCAGCTTCCACAACTCCAGAAATAGTGCATACAGCAAACGCTGCTATCAAGTAACCCTCATTGGGCCAGATGTACGACGCATTTTAGCATGCGCAAACGGGTCTTAGACCCGTTTGCGCACGCTAAAATGCATGGGCCCATGCACAAACAGTATTTTGCGACTCGCAAAATACTGTTTTGCGACTTGCTATTAGGAAGGGGCGTTCCCTTCCTAATAGCGACCGCAAAGCTATGTACAAATGTTTTACAACCGTAATTGCGGTCACAAAACACTCGCAAATTACCACCTACTTCAAGTAGGTGGTAATGCATTCGCAAATGCATGCGAAATTATTTTTTAAGGGCAGGCAGTGGTCCCAGGTACCACTGCCTGCCCTTAAAAAATGAAACGAAACGTTTAATTTTCTTTTTTTAAATGCATCCCGTTTTCCTTTAAGGAAAACGGGCTGCATTTAAAAAAAAAAGGCTGACTTATTTAAAAGCAACCCCAGACGAGGTGGTCTGCTGGGCCCAGCAGGCCACCATCCCTGGGAGGGCCTGTCATTCCCAATCAATCAATCAGGGGTTTGTTAAAGCGCGACTACTCACCCGTAAGGGTCTCAAGGTGCTAGGGGTGGGGGGGGTGCAGGTTCTATTCCATCAAGGAGGGGGTCTGTCGAAGAGCCAGGTTTTGAGGTTTCTTGCGAAGATGGGGAGCGTTGTTGTCTGTCTGAGGTGGAGCGGAAGGGCGTTCCATGCTTTGGCCGTGAGGAAGGAGAAGGAGCGGCCTCCCGATCTGGTCTTTCTGGTGCTGGGGACCACGGCGTAGGAGAGCTGGGCTGATCGTAGAGTCCTTTGGGGTGCGTGGAATTTGAGTCGGCTGTTCAGGTATGCTGGTCCGGTGCCGTGGAGGGCCTTGTGTGCGTGGGTGAGCATCTTGAAGGTGATTCTCGCCTCGACGGGGAGCCAGTGGAGTGTGCGCAGGTGCTGGGAGATGTGGCAGTGTTTTGGCAGGTTGAGGACCAGTCTTGCAGCGGCGTTCTGGATGTTCTGTAGCTTGCGGGTGAGGTTTTTGTTTATTCCGGCGTAGAGTGCGTTGCCGTAGTCGAGTCTGCTGGTGACCAGGGCATGAGTGACGGTCTTTCGGTGTTCGAGGGGTATCCATTTGAAGGTCTTACGAAGG
The DNA here is from genome assembly GCA_963921515.1 of Calotriton arnoldi. Taxonomy (NCBI): domain Eukaryota; kingdom Metazoa; phylum Chordata; class Amphibia; order Caudata; family Salamandridae; genus Calotriton; species Calotriton arnoldi. Next base: position 1,715,741 of record CAWUFW010001141.1, read on the forward strand.
AGGCGGAGGGTGTGGAAGCAGGACGACGAGACAGAGTTGATCTGGCGGTCCATTTTGAGCTCGGAGTCCTGGATGATTCCCAGGTTGCGTGCGTGGTCCGTGGGGGTTGGCGGGTTTCCGAGGGCGGGGGGCCACTAGGTGTCGCTCCAGGCGTCGGGGTTTGGGCCCATGATGGGTACTGCTGTTTTGTTGGTGTTTAGTTGTAGGCAGCTGTTTTTCATTCATTTGGCGATGGCTTCCAGGCCTTCTCGAAAGTTGCGTCTGGCGGTGTTGGGCTCGTTGGATAGGGAGAGGATGAGCTGGGTGTCGTCTGCGTATAACACGATGTTGAGTCCGTAGGTTCTGACGGGGGCAAGTGGAGCCATGTAGACGTTGAAGAGCGTCAGGCTGAGGGAGGAGCCCTGGGGGACTCCGCAGGTGGTAGGTGTGGGGTCCGAGAGGAAAGGGGGGAGTCTGACCCGCTGCGTCCTGCTGGAGAGGAAGGAGTGGATCCAGTCGAGGGCCTTGTCCTGGATTCCTGCGTCGTAGAGTCTGCGTATTAGGGTGCGGTGGGAGACTGTGTCGAACGCCGCTGATAGGTCGAGGAGGATGAGGGCTACTGTTTCTCCTTTGTCCAGTAGGGTGCGGATGTCGTCTGTTGCGGCGAAGAGGGCAGTTTCCGTACTGTGGTTTTTTCTGAAGCCGGATTGGGAGGAGTCGAGGATGTTGTGTTCTTCAATGAATGTGGCGAGTTGGCTGTTGATGGCTTTCTCGATGACTTTCGCTGGGAACGGGAGCAGGGAGATGGGTCTGTAGTTTTTGAGGTCGGTGGGGTCCGCTGAGGGTTTCTTTAGGAGGGGGTTGACCTCGGCGTGTTTCCAGTCGTCGGGGAACGAGGCGGTCGCCAGGGAGCAGTTGATGGTGTGGCGGAGCATGGGTGCGATGGTGTCGGCGGCTCTGTTGAAGATGTGGTGGGGGCAGGGGTCCGTGGGGGCCCCTGAGTGGATTGACTTTTCATTGTCTTCAGTGTGTCTTCGGTGGTGAGGGCTGTCCAGTCGTAATCGCTGGTTTCCGGGTGTCGGGGGTGGTTGGTGAGGTTTCAGTGTGTTGGTTGTCTTCGTCGAAGTTGTCGTAGATGCTCTTGATTTTGTGGTGGGAAAAGGTGCTGAGTTTGTCGCAGAGGTCTTGTGAGGGAGGGATGTCGGTAGACTCGCTGGTGGGTTGGGCGAACTCCTTGATGATGCTGAAGAGTTCCTTGCTGTTGTGCGCATGGGTGGAGATTCTGTCTTCAATCGCTTTTTTCCTCGGTTCTCTGATGAGTTGATGGTGGGCGTTGGTGGCGGCTCTGAATTTGTTGTGGATTTGGTGTTCCTCCAGGCCTTTTCGAGGCGGCGGCATGTGCGTCTGGACTCTGAAAGTTCGGTGGTAAACCATCTGGCTTTCTTGGCGCGGGTATTGTTGTTTTTCTTGAGGGGGGCTATGGTGTTGGTGCTGTCCGAGATCCATCTATGCAGGGTTCGGGCTGCGGTGTTGGGGTCGTCGTTTTCCGCGATGGTTGGGGTGGAGTTGTTGAGTGAGGAGGTGAGCTGGTCGTCGGTGATTTTGGTCCAGTTTCTTCGTGGAAGCAGGTGCTGGTGTCTGTGGATGGTGGGTGTTCTGAAGGTGAAGTGGACGCAACGATGGTCGGTCCATGGGAGTTTGGTGGTGTGGCTGAAGGTGATGGAGTTTCCTGTAGTGAAGAGGGTGTCGAGGGTGTGTCCTGCTGAGTGCCTGGGCTCGGTCACGATCTGGTGGAGTCCAATGTTGTGGAGGTTGTCCAGGAGGGATGTGGTGTTGGGGTCCAGTTGGTTGTCGAGGTGGAAGTTGAGGTCTCCCAGCAGGGTGTAGTTGGTGGATGCGATGGCCTGCGGGGAGATAATGTCTGTGATGGAGTTGGCGAAGGGTCCGCGGGGTCCAGGGGGTCAGTAGATGAGGGTTCCTCGGAGGGTGGTGGTGGGGCTGGCCAGTATCTTGAAGTGAAGGTGTTCCATCAGTTCTATGGGCTCGTCGGGGAGTGTGCTCAGGCGGAGGCTGGATTTGTGGACGATGGCGATTCCTCCTCCTGGGCGGGTGGGGCGGTCCTTCCTGGAGATCTTGTATCCTTGGGGGATGGCGATGGCGATGTCCGGTCCCGAGGTGGTGTTGGCCCAGGTTTCGGTGAAGAACGCTACGTCCTGGGTGGTGCTGTCGAGGAGGTCCCAGATTTCTGTGGCGTGTTTGTGGAGGGATCGGACGTTGAGGAGGATGCATTGCAGGGTCTTCGATTTGGTTGTGTTCTTGTGGGCGGGTTGTGCTGGATCCGTGTTCTTGGCGGTGCTGCAGGTGTGCCGGCAGCGGTGACAGCTGAAGGGTCCGTGGGTGTTGGCTGGTGATGCTAGCTTGCAGTTGTTGTTGTGGCCTGGGTTGAGTGCGTGGAGTGCTGCTGGGTCGTAGCGTTGGCGGGGCGGAGGTCCAGGGTTCCTGGCGCTGGTCACGGACGGGTCGCGGATGGGCGCAGACGGGCTTGCCTTTGACGCGCACGCTGCCGGCAGACACTGTGCGGCCGCGCATTGGCCACCATTAAGTAGGGGTCGGGCAGGGCTGGACAGCTGGGAGGCGGGGAGGGGAGCTGGATTGGGCCGGTCGCGCTCCGGGGAGGGGCCACGGGGGCAGCAGCGGCGGGGAAAGGTAAAGGGAGGAAATAAGGGATAAAGAAAAAAGGGAAAATAAGCAGAAATAAGGCACAAAAGAGCAGAGATGCAGAAAAGTGCAGAAAGGTGAAAGATAAAAGAGGGTAGAAAAACGAGTAAAAATGAGTGAAAGAGCAGAGCGAGAGGAAGGGAAGGGAAAATTAGCAGAAATAAGGCACAAAAGAGCAGAGATGCAGAAAAGTGCAGAAAGGTGAAAGATAAAAAAGGGTAGAAAAACAAGTGAAAACGAGTGAAAGAGCAGAGTGAGAGGAAGGAGACAGAGGTCCACTGGACCACCAGGGATGAGGCACAGGGAAACCTGCGGGTGGAGGAGGGCCTCGATCACCAACACTCGAGAGTGCAGGGGCAGGGGCAGGCCTCACTTAATGGTGGAGCTGCGAGGGTGGGAGAGCAATTTCACTGACAATGAGTCAGTGGTCTTGCTTGCCTGTCCCCGCATCGGCCGCCATTAAGTAGGGGTCGGGGAGGGCTGGACAGCTGGGAGGCGGGAGCGGGGAGGGGAGCTAGATTGGGCCGTTCGTGCTGGGGGGGAGGGGCCGCGGGGGCAGCAGCGGTGGGGAAAGGTAAAGGGAGGAAATAAGGGATAATGAAAAAAGGGAAAATAAGCAGAAATAAGGCACAAAAGAGCAGAGATGCAGAAAAGTGCAGAAAGGTGAAAGATAAAAGAGGGTAGAAAAACAAGTGAAAACGAGTGAAAGAGCAGAGCGAGAGGAAGGGAAAATGAGCAGAAATAAGGCACAAAAGAGCAGAGATGCAGAAAAGTGCAGAAAGGTGAAAGATAAGAAAGGGTAGAAAAACGAGTGAAAGAGCAGAGTGAGATGAAGGAGACAGAGGTCCACTGGACCACCAGGGATGAGGCGCAGGGAAACCTGCGGGTGGAGGAGGGCCTCGATCACCAACACTCGAGAGTGCAGGGGCAGGCCTCACTTAATGGTGGAGCTGCGAGGGTGGGAGAGCAATTTCACTGACAATGAGTCAGTGGTCTTGCTCCCAATGGGCTCGCAAATTGCGAGAGGCTCAATAATATTCATGAGCCTCGCAATTTGCGACCCCATTGGGAATCGCAAACAGTGTTAAACACTGTTTTACATGCAAACTAGCGCCTCGCAAATTGCGAGTCGCAAAAAATTCGCAATTTGCGAGGCGCTATTTTGCGTGTCGTACATCTGGCCATTGTCTCTTAGGCATGAACCGTCAACAAAAAGGACTTTTATCTTATTCAGGTAGAGGTTCATCAACAATGTCGGGTCTCGGTTTGGTACAGAGTTCAGTCGCATCCAGACAGTCATGGTCCTCAAAAGTTTCTCCTTCAACACTTGGAACAGGCATTAAAGTAGCAGCGTTTAACACAGAACATCTTTTCAAGGTGACGGCTAACAAGATCTGCTCATATCGGGTGAGCCTGTTATTGGTCAAGTGCTGTGTTTTTGTTCTCGTCATCAGGAGCTCAACTGAGTTTGGAACATAAACAGTAAGAGGATGACCCATCACAATACTTTCACATCTTTCAGTGCTGACACCAGCTGCAGCAACGGATCTGAGACATCCGGGCAACGTTGAAGCTACAGGATCTGATGTAGCTGAGAAGTAAGCCACTGGTCTATGGACACCTCATGTACCTGGGTGAGTACAGATAGAGCACAACCCTCCCTCTCACAAAAGAATAATGAAAATGCTTTGTTGTAATCAGGCATTCCCAGAACTGGAGCGCGACACAGACTTTCTCTCAGCTCCAAGAAGGCCATCAAGCAGTCGTTATCCCATGGTAACGGATCACTCACATCCTTGTGCATCAATCTCTATAAGGGATTTGCCTTCAGTGAGAAACTGGGAATCCACTGTCGGCAGTAACCAACTATTCCCAAGAACATTCTGACTTCGTTCTGCATGGTAGGCGGATTCCTTTTCATGATAGCCTCAATGCGGTCTGGTGACACCTTTCTCTTGCCTTTCTCAATGCGATGACCCAAATACTGAACTTCAGGCAAGCAATACTGAAGTTTGCTTATGGACACCTTGTGTTCATTCTCTGCCAAGTAATTTAATAGAGTAATGGTATCATCCCTACAAGCCTCCTCGGTCTCTGAAACGATCATGAGGTCGTTGATATACTGCACAAGCACTGAACTTCGCAGTAGCACCAAGCTCTCAATATTCTTTTTCAGGATCTGGTTAAAGATGGATGGACTCTCAGTATACCCTTGTGGAACACGCACCATGTTAACACATGGTTCTCCAGCTGAAAAGCGACTCAAAATTGGCTTTCCTCATGTAAGGGTATCGAAAAGAAGGCTTGACACAAGTCAATCACTGTAAACCATTCGGCTTTGCAAGGAATTTGAAATAGGATCACAGATGGATTCGGCACCACAGGACAGCATGGAATCACAATCGAATTGACCCTTCTCAGGTCCTGGACAATGCGGTACTTACCCCTTGGTTACTGCAACCCTATTATAGGTGAATTGCACGGACTTCCCATGATCTCCTTTAGGATGCCCTGCGCAATCGTAGACTCAATTATAGGTGTAATTCCCACCACCGTTTCTGGGGTCAGATTGTACAGAGGCGTTCTAGGAAATTCAGCATTTGGCTTGATCTGTATGTGGACTGGCTCAACCACTCGAATCTGTCCTACCTCTTCTCCTGTAAAATCCCACACCACGGGAAAGACAGTGTCTCTCAGTTCCCATGGCATGTCAACCACTGTTAGCACGGGAAATATGTCTATACGCCAATTTGAATGCAATGTTGTCATCGTTAGTCTGCAATTCCACTCCATTGGGCTTGCAACAGATGGTATAATTCAACTTACACAGGAGGTCACGTCCCAACAAACAGACTGGACTCGAATCGCACACCACAAACTGGTGCTGATCCTGGAATGTTCTTATTCTCACTGGTATCTCGTCTGTTAACGGGTTTGTCATTCTCCTATTGGCAACTCCTACAACTTGGATTGATTGTCCTGAGAGGGCAGGATTGGGACTACTGTGGATCTCAGTATCAATCAAGATTGTAATGGGATGACCGTCATCTGCCTCTATATACGGCCCACTCTGGTCTAACTCTAAGACTGCTCCCAGGGTACTGTCTTCCTTCCCACTCAGGCACCGTCATTGTAACGGATCTGAATCGAATCCATCCAGAGTCTCCATGAAGGGTATTTGATGATACGCTCTATTACTCTGTGAAATTTTCGGAGGTTGGGATACTTGCACTAGCTGGTTCGGACCCCCCCATTTATGGATCTAGGTCTCTGTACAGTATTTATAACATCAGGCACATGTATACTTTCCTCATCCTGGAACTGATTTGCTGAATTTGCTCAACACTCGTGCTTCCAATGCCCGATTTAGTGACAATAATGGCAAACAGTGGTTTTCTTTAGTGTACTGATGTCTACCCCTAGCTTGGGATCTGTTCCTTTCCCCTTTCCCTGTCCTGGGTGGTTTGACACATTCTGGATCCCTCCTTGATTGCCCCCTTAATTCCGGCCTAAAGTCCCCCCATTTGTCTGCGCCTGCTCTACCCTATTCGCGTTCCTCTTCTGAACCAACATTAGCTTGTCCTTCGTTTCTCCTGTGCTTAGACTCCACCTCATCGCTACAATATCTGGCATACCGTAAAATCTCATCCACCGATTTATTTTGCCAGCAGATTAAATGTTGCTGAATCATGACACTAATCTCTGGTCTCAATCCTAGCACGAACTTGGACACAAACTGTCCCATATCTTTTGGATCTAAAGTATCCAACCCACTGTGCTGCTTAAAGGCTTGCAAAAGCCATTCATAGTAAGCATGTACTGATTCTTGGGAGGTTCGGTCTATCTTGACCCAATCAATATCTGGTGGGATGATCTTAGACTGCAACCACGTAATTACCTGTTCAAACTTTTTCATGACCAAAGGTGAAGGACGATGAGTTATGGGGTCCCTATCTAGTTCAGTGGAAGGACAATCAGTAGCAATTTTACAAGCAGACCACAAGTCGCTAGGAATCACAATGTCAAACAATGTGTTCAAATCAATCCACAACACTTTTGAAATCTTTCCAAAGATATCGACTTGCTTATACCATTCAGCAGGTTTCGCCCTCAGCCGAGGAAAGTCATTTGTGAATGCTGCCAAATCACCCCTGCTCCAAGGCACATGCATATACCCTCCATTTGGTACCTGTCACAATCGGTAAGCCTCAACTCCTGGTATACCCCCTCCTGGTGGAGGCGTATCTCCGATCACCTTCCTAACATTCTTCTTCTTTGACCATCTTTCCTCCCATTTACCGAGCATGCTCCATGTGCATATCCCTATGACCGGCTCCTGAATGTGTGTTTTCAAACCTATGACTCTTTTCTCTTCTAGTTCTTGATCGGTATAAGTCAACCTATGGTTTCCCTGTAGCATTTTCGTCTTAGACGAATCCACATCATAATTTTGAGCTAATTCTGTGAGTTTCTCATGTGCTCACCTTGCATTACGAGTGACATCCTTTGCTACAAACAACAATTCATCCTGTTCATAAAGTTCTATCCTTTCCAAAGGCAAGCGTCCGCTGATTATCTCATCCACTTCTGCTTTCAGTCTCACTATGTCTAGCAATTTCGCTTTCACTGCAGCTTTAATCATTCCCTGACTTGACACACTACTCTGTCCTTCCTTTTCACCTCTCTGCTTCCTTTGTCGATTTTCTGATGGTGTACTCTGCAGGACAGGCTGATCTCCAGAAGCTCCCTGATCTGCGCCTACCTCTGGTATCCTTCCTAAGGGTCCTCTAACTGGAGCTTCCCACATTCTCAAATCTGAATTCGAGTTTGCAAGTGACACTGATTGTATTGTACTAGTCCCAACATGCACCCTCGAGGAATCTGCGGTTGCTGGCAATGGGGTACTAGCTTCTACGGGCACCAAAAATGGACCGTTTCCACTCATCGTCACATTTCCCCCTGGGTTGACTCTTTCTCCCAACCCTGACTGCTGTTGACTAGCGTTTTCTCCTAAACTTGGGTCATACACAGAGACGACGGGTCCGATGGTGACCGGTACCATAAGGGCTTCCGGTAACCTTATAGCAGCGTTAACTCCACTTGACTCTGCACCTCCAAATACTGGTATCCCTATCCCTTCTGCTCCTGTTGAAATCTTTCCCACTACTCCTGCACTATGGCATGTCTGTGGAGTTACCATTCTTTCCATACTCGCTGCATTTGCCAGTTCTTGCTTTCCTTCTTCTGAATGTGGATTATATGGTGGCGGAAGCTCTGCTAATAGTCTGTCTAACAAGCTGTCATTGGTATCAATCCCATCATCTCCATCTCCATTCCTACTACGAGCGTCTGCCTCTTTCACTAATAGTGGGTACAATCTCTCTCCCTCGTTGGTGTCTACTCTCCACCTCTTCAACTGTGCGACCCATTGTGCATCCTGATATGCTTTCATTGCCTTCCTCATCTTTCCCTGACAGCTTTCCCTGTTCTTTGCCTGAGCTGCTCGCATCCAAGCATCTATGTGTTGGTTTAGGTGGAGACCGTAATGAAGGCATCACTCCCCTCAAATGATATAGCACCTCTTATCAAAATGAACTATAACGTGGAAAAGCCAAATCTCCCTCTTTTTCAGTGATCTTATGGTAATTTTGAAGCCAAACTACAGTATGGTGTCCTACATTCATTATAAAAATTTGAGGATCACGCACTCTGTCTTTCTCAATGTTCATCAAATAAAGTATTCAACTTATGGCATGCAGTAGGGTATCACTCTCTGATCCAAGAGTGTGTCTAATCAGTAATCCATAAGCGTTCCCCACTGGGGTCCGTCCCCTCTTTGCACTGCTTGAAAACCTAACAAGTAGTCCTACATTCATTGCCATGTAGTGTGCTGGAGTATCCTTGGGAGGTGCTTCCTCACCCACTCAAGCTACCACTCCCCTACCTTCCCTACAGAGATCACGTAATACTTTAAAACATTGCATAATCGAATCAATTTTCCTTTCAACCGACAAGATTTGTTCGCTTCAAATTTCCTGGTGATCACCAACCAATCCCAGGGCGGCGTTACACCAACCAACCTATCGCAGCAAGGCACACTCTGACGTCACCCTTTCCTCTTTGCAGCGGATCACCCTCCTTCACAATCTCACCATAAACATTCACTCTCGCAATCATCAAAACAAGTAATTGTCTGCCTTTCTAAATGATCAATAGAGTTCAATCACTCAAGAACATCCAGACACACACCGACCCTCGACCTGTGCTGGTCACTTGAATCGATATAGTCCACTCTTGTACACAAGGCTTCCCGCACGATCCCAACAAGTCCACTTACACAAAGTTCCATGTCTCAGATGGTTTGTCGATAGCGCCTCACGACTCCCCTACAAATCAACAGTCAGACAATTACAACAAATCGGTGTTTCCCACACCACAAATATATCCTGCTATCTTAGGCTACTCTTGAGTCCGATAACCAAACCAAAGCAAAACTCTTGGACCACGTCCGGCCCTAAAACCACATTCACTCGACTTTCAATCCAACTCCCCAAGACATCACACAAAATCAAACCAACACCGCATTCTAGTATGAGATGCATACCTATTGATACTCACTCCTCTGTTCACCATTGTTCCCGCCACACCATCAATCTCCATCGGTCTCCGCCAAAGTCCGTCGTTCTCTATTATCGATCAATGGGCTCTGTTTTGGGGGCCTACGGGTCTAAATCTTTTCTAGAGTTTTCTAGATTCTCCCCTCACTTCATGAGACAACAATCCTACACTGCTACTAACTGAAGGAGCCAGATTCCATGTTCTAGATTACTCTGGAACCCTCTGTCGATGACTCTTCTTGTCTGCATGAAAGTGTGGAGGGGAGGAAGAATCATTAGCCAATTTACTCATCACTGTTCCAATGAACCCTGACTCTGAAGAATCACAGACTCTAAATCTAAAGTTAGTTTGATTTATTACAAAGCCAAGAACAGTTGGACTTACAGGCACCTCAAGACGAGGGTATAGAAATAGATTGGAACTAATACAAAGCCAAACCTACAGGTGAAATTAAGACGTTGCAGCATACACAGAATAACCAATTTGAGGATCAAGACACAAAAGATGACGGCTCCAATATCGAGTGTCCTCTTTATTGGAGGTTCGTAGGTAAAAAGCATTAGTCTATCCATAGACTATCACTAACGTGACATCTCTACTTAGCGGTTCCCCAAGGCAAGTTCTGAAAAGGTGTCAGCTCGTGAAGGCTTCCTAAGAAGACCACTCTCGTTGAATGGGTCAAGTAACATAAAGCTACAGAGCTCGTTCTAAGATGCTCTCCTCCCTCAAGGCAAGCCAGAAGGGGAAACATCCTTTACATCGCGGTGATTACACCGCGATGCATTTAGAACGCTGCCGTTACAACGCAAGCGTTACATCGACTTGCACTCGAGGGCGCTATAACCTAAGTAATAGTAAGATTTACTATTCCAACACCTTCCCTACTGTACGTAGACTGGTGTTGGAATAGTAAATCTTACTACTCCTAAATCCAGCTCCCTCCAGCGCAAGTCGTTGTAACGACTTGCGTTGTAAAAACTGCGATGTTACATACCGCGATCATTTTGATCGCGTTGTAACATCACATATTCGCCAGAAGTCCCCGGACTCTGTCCCTAACTCCAATACAAGAAATTGTATGAGATGTCCAAAAATGCTATGCAGCATCACCCCATCCACGCAAGGCACCTCCTTGTAGGTAACTTTCCATGCAGCAGCAATGCTCCCAGGCCTTGGCTTGATGACCTTGATTCCCAGGCTCTCTCCGGTGAGAAAGAACACCATCCCACATTATCAGCATCGCCGTTCAATGTATCTTCTCCTCCCTAAGCCTAACTCCTAAAACAAAGACATTATTCTAACTAACAAATACAAATTTCTCCACCTGCAACAAAAGCATGAGAAAGAACAAGTTCTACACACACATTAATTTTACTAACAAATCTAATATGAGAGCTCCAGGGAGAAATACACGGTAGACCTACTGAATTCGGCCAATATAATAAACAGCACATAAATTCATAAAGCACACGTATGCCGTGATTGATTGATTGATTGTATAAGTGAACATTATTACTGAGCACATTTAAATCAATGCATTACATAAGCACACAAATTATAAAATGTTCATTAGTCACATGTACAATTATACACATTAAGGTTTTCATCTAACCACACATATTTGCAACGTTGGTTTCTCCACGTTATATGAAAATATACCTATCACTTCACTTTGCACATTATTACAATACACGACCTAATGGCACAAATGTTAACACAGTAAAAGATTGTATGCAGGTGCGAAGTACTCATGATTATAATGCACCCCTACAAACAAGAGAGCAAATCTGCACTCTATCAAAGGTAATAGCACAAAGTATGCAAGGGGCCAGTTGTGGAGAGAACAGCACTGCAAATCAAGGGCCGCTTTGTCCTGTTGTCACAACTGCCAAGACTGGAGTGTGCAGGTACTGGGAGCACTGCAAAGTTCTTGAGCTCGCTCAAGTCTAGTTTTCTCCTTGCCCCAGAGCCATAGGGAGCACAACATAGTGGGTGTGTTCCGCCCTTAGATCACATTACCTACCGCAGGGGAAACTGTCGTTGATGCGGTGCTCCTACTGTGGAGTTCCAGGCACCAGGCTCAGCTGGGGTGATGACCTTGCCGGTAGTATCCTCTTGCAGTCTTGTCACTCTGGTTCTGGAGCTCAATCATCATTCTGCAATCTCCGCAAGGTCAGAGGTGATTTCAGGGCACCATTCAGCCCGGGGCACAGGATGATTTCACTGGCAAGGATGCCTTCAGTGCTGGCAGGGGAAACCTACAGCGTGCTGAGCCCACGGCAATCAGCCAGTGCAGTAGTTGTAGTAAAAGGGAGGCAGACTTGGCTGACGCGAGGTCTTTGATGGCCCTGAGACCTTTGGGGAGAACACGGGGCAAGCCAGCAAGCCTTTGAAGTCGCTCTGGGGTGTTCTTAGGTCCTCTTTGCAGGGCAGGGGTCAGCAGGCAGCAGGGCAGCAAAGCAGGACAGCAGTTTCTGGGAACAGTCAGACACAGCAGAGTGGCAATCCTCCTAACGCAGCAGCCTTTACTTCAGCAGAGTTTCTTGCAGGTCCTGTCTGTATGGATTTGATAGGGCCTGAGCCCTCATGCATATACCCCAAAATGCCTTTGATGTAGGGGTGACTTCAAAGGGGTCTTCAGAAGTGTGCATGGGTCCCTTTCAGGACAGCCCTGACTCCAGACTACCGGTGGGGAGTAGATCAGCCCTTTGTGTGGGAGCAGGACACAACCTATTCAGATGTAAATGTGAACCATGTGTTTACCTCTCAGCCCAGGGCGGCTATCAGTGTGGAGATAAATACAGGTGTATCCCCTGACACACCCAACTCTTCCTGTGTTTTAGGCTGTCTAGAGAGTATGCACAAAAGTCTAGTTGTCACCCTGGCCAGATGTGGATTGGAGACAGGCTGCAGGCTCACAGAGCAAAGTTAAAAGCAGAGAAATGTCCACTTTCTAAAAGTGCTATTTCTAAAATAGTAGTGATAAATCCAGCTTTACCATTAAGGAGGATCTATCATTACTATTTCAATCATACCAAACATGACAGAACTACTCCTTTCTGATCAGGAATTGCCACTTAAAAGTATATAAGGGAATTCCAAACGTTGGCCCATGGAAGGAGTAGGCCTCACAGCAGTGAAAAACTAATTTAACTGTTTGTCACTGCCAGGACCTATAATACTTAAAAGTACACATCCTACCTTTTAGCTACACAGCCCCCTGTCCTTAGGGCCACTTAGGACCTACCTTAGGGTTGACGTATGTGTACTAAAAGGGGGGTTTCAGGCTAGGCAAGAGGTTTTAAATGCCATGTCACAGTGGCAGTATGAAATGAAATTAAATGGTTTTTTTTATTGTTTAGTTAATTAAAACTGTAACAATTTTCCTTACTGTTTGTAGCAGCTATGATAAAAAGAATCAAACAAATTTTAAAATCATTCATCTGTCAAATATCACGCCAATAAATATATCACAGATTTAAAATCAACTGTTAACCATAAATACGTTCTAAGGTTCTATGAAATAGTGCCTGTACTCTACTTTTTTCTACATGGTTTGCAGGAGTTAATCGGCAATTAACAGATGACAAGAGTTAGTCGCTTCCATATCGGCAACAGGTCATTATGATTGAGAATAGTGGTCTCTACGTCTGAGATGATGCGGTCCATTTGCTCCTTCCTTGCGGTATCGTCCACAGGACGGTTGTTCAAAAGGAATAATTATTGCTGGCTTTAGACCTTCTGTAGGTGGACCTTTTGGCTGCTGTATTGACTTCGTTGCCTGTTCATGTATACGCAGGAACTTAACCAATTTATAGTTCATCCGAGGGTCAGATGGATCAAACCCTTTGATAATAGCTGCCCGGCATGATCATATTCCTCTGTCCAAAAAGCTTTTCTTAATAAAGTGACTTGTGCTGGGTGAAGTTTTTGCAGATGCATATTAGGTGGATAAGATCTTCTTTTGGACTTCCACATAGGCGACACATTTTTACTTCAGTAGTTTTCCACTTTGGGGCATCTGTCAGTGAAAGATATTTTCCAAAACGCAAAGCCAAAAGCTGGTTTTTTAGGTGGACCAGAAATTTTAGATCTAAGTAAGCTGCTGGTTTGGAACCTTGTATTTGTTGAGAACTGTCCAGGCGTGGGATCTCTGGCTCAAAATACTTTTGTCAAGCAAGAGCGAGTGAGGTTTTGCAACTTTATTAAGTGTGGACTTAAATGTTACATAAGATACATTTTTGTTCCAAGATTCTAAAGTACAAGTAGATTTAAGTGCATTGTGCAAATAGCGTATATGTGATATGTTAGGACTTTTCTCTAGCTCTAGCCACAAAGCCTTGTTTAGTTTAGAGTCCACCGAATTTTGCTTTATACTGTACCACACTTTAATTGTTGAGTATAACCTGCCAACTGTCTCATTCATTAAACCAAATTCCAATCGCAGTTGAGCGGGGGACACCATTTGAGGGAGCTGAAAAACCCTTTTGAAGATGCTGGTTGTTAGATTGTTGAGTATAGTTGCATCTTTTCCTTGGAAGGCAATGCTGGCGTAGGTTTAAGTTGGCAGTGTTTTCACCGTTATTACAGTGATCAGTGGTTTGAGTGAGGGGCCCCCCAATTTTACTGCCAGTGTCTTATAGGCAAAGGTTAATGCACTTGCCCGTTGAGCCATGTAGTTGTTCTGTTCTCGCTGGTTTAATTTATTATCAAGGTAGAATCCCAAGTATTTGTAGCTTGACACATTCTCCAAAGCTTTGCCTTCAAGACAGATGTTATACGGATGGGCTGGCCGGTTGCTAATAAGCATTGTTTTTATTTTTGCTATATTAATTTCTAACTTGTTCACTGTAAGGAATTCTGCAAGACCCGTTATTAGCCTCGTGAGACCAGTCTTGGTCAAACTGAGTAGGACTATGTCATCGGCGTAGGCAAGGTGCGAAAGGAATAAGAATCTCAGATCCGGGGAATGAGAGTTGATTGTGCAAAGTTTATCCGATTGATCAGCTAAAAACAAGTTAAATAAATATGGAGCCAGCACGCAACCCTGCTTCAGACCCTTATTTGTGTTCCATTTTCTTGAGACTTTTGATCCATCTTTGAGTTTTACTCTAACCCATGTATCCGTGTAAAATAGCAATAAACCTTTTAAAATTCTTTCTGGTATGTTCCATGATCTTAGTTCAGTCCATAATAATTTCTGATCCACGCTGTCAAAAGCGGCTTTTAAATCAATAAAGCAGAGATGCAAACTCTGTTTGTTTATTTTGCATTTCTCTGCTATTAGGCTGATAGATGGAATGTTGGAGATTGTACCAATCCCTTTTCTTAAGCCCGTCTGGTTTATGGGGATCAGATTTAGATCATTGGACCAGTCAACCAAGTCTTCCAGGATCAAAGAGGCTGGTATTTAGCTTCTACGTCTAGCAATGCAATCAGTCTATAATTCGATGGATTTGATCTGTCACCCCCTTTATCAATTGGTGTCAGAACTGAGCCTTGCCAGCTGTCGGGGATTTGATTTAACAGTTCAACTTCGGCAAAAAGAGTCTCAAGCTGGGAGCTCCAAAAAACAGGGTTGTGTTTAAAAACGGTTTGGGGGACACCGTTGGGGCCAGGAGCACTGTCTCTTTTGCTTTTGTTTATTACGTTTTTTATAGCATCTGCTGGATAAAGAGAATCGTTTGAGCTGGCAACCTTTAGAGACTCGAGGTTGTCAATCGTAGCATTAACGTAGGTGAATTGGTCCCTAGCGCCTTGTTTTTGCGAAAGGTATGAAAGGACCTGATTGGTCTGTGCCTGTTCATGAGTGTGGTGCTGTGTCTTAAATTTCAGAGCTATATAGTCGGCCCAGTCCTATGCCTGAACATTTGATGATAGGATTTTCTTAGGCCAGTACAGCTGATTTATTGTTAGCCAAAATTTATTCGAGTTATGTTGTCTCGCGTTGTATATTAACTTTATTTAGAAATTGTCCACACTTGCTCTTTTGCTCTCCCATAGCTTCTTTTTGTAGTGTTTTCTCTGTTCCGGAATGTTTCCCATGAGGCATCGGTGTTATCATTTTTGGGTAATTTCCTAGCTGTTCTTTTTAGGTCCCTTCTTAATTTTTGTACCTCACTTGTTAGTCCGGTGTAAGGGTTGGATGAGACTACCTTATGCCGTGATTTTGCACTTATGGTTGGAAGGCCTGCTAAAAAGTAGGACCATGCTTTTATCCAGTTGGTATTCCCTAATACCGACTCAGCAAGATGCCCTTTCATTGTAACGAATTGCTGCTGAGTCGTTCCGCTTGACCAGTTTAAACATTTTGAGTTTGTAGTGTTTAAATTACCTTCCTGGCCTGTCGCAGTTTGCAGTCTTGGCAGAGTCAGATTGAAAACAATATGTTGGATTGAGTGATCACTTATTGTGGTGTACTATATAAAAATGTGCAAGGAACGGCATTAATGGGAGCATTATGATTGTATAGTCCAGTGTTGATTGAGACCGTGGGCCGTGATACGTGTATTTTGGTGGGGTGTCTTCTTCAGATCTTCCATTAATCACCCGCATTCCCTGATATTCTAAAGCTGTTACTAGCTGTTGGCCGAAGAGATATTTATGAGTATGCTTATTCGAAGACTGTTGCTTTATGCTCCAAAAAGTATTGTCAGCTATCAGGTTTTCGTCTACATCAAAAGTATAAAGTAGGTTTGCATTGAAGTCACCTGTCTAAACAATATTTGATGCTAGTTCAGCACAGCGTAAATCCAAAATCGTTTTAATTAGTATAGCATTGTTCTTCCTTTTCTGTTGGTCCGTTGGTTGTGTATAATAATTTATCAGAATTACTGTTGTGGTTTTTCCCTGACTGTCGTACGAGAGCTTGATAAGTTGAATACTAGGATCTGGAGAGATCAGCTGCTCCAATGTGATTTTTAAAACTAACGCAACGTAAACCGCCAGGCCCCCCTTTGCTCGTCCATAGTGATTACATCATTCGGCCGCCACAGAGTAATGAGTGAAACCAGCTATGGGGAGATCTTTCGGAACCCATGTCTCATGGAGGGGAAGACCAGGATAGAATGTGGATCACGTTTCCATGAACATTACTGATTTTCTCTATTTTTTGTCACACCGTCTTCTTGTTGGCCAGGGTGGCTGGAAGCCAGCCCCATTGGTTGAAGCTTGAATTTGTTACTGTTTGCCGGTCTGTAATTTAACCATCCAGGGTCGCGTCTACCCTGCTGCTGCCCATGGCATTCTGTAATATTGAATAGACTTGTTTGTTTGCCAATGGTTTATTGGAGTCTCGTTTTGTTTGGTACGGTTGGACATCCGACAGTGGTGAGGGGTTTTGAGGTTTTGCTAGTGTAGATAATTTTATACCCCAAGCAGCAAATTGCTCAGAATTATTTATTATTAGCTGAGCTGTCTCGGGCGACTGCCATGTGGTTAGAGTTTGTTCTGTGGCATCTTTTTGTCCTGAAGAAAGGAACTGAACCGCCAACAAGTCGGCAGTGCGTATCTGAATTAAATCGGGTATTTCCGCCATGAGTCTTAATATGTTACTTCTGTTTAGTATGTTGTGTCTTCCTTGCAATTCATATTCCGGAGTCCAGATTATCTGCTGCTTTGTGCAGTTGGACTTTAGTGCATCTCTTAGGTGTTCCTTAGCTGTTCTGTCCCTTGGGGCAGAGATAGTCTGGTTTATAATGTGGAATCTTAATTGGGGTTGCGATAGCTGATCCTCTTCACCTGCTTTCTGGAGGGCAGCGTTTTTTATAAGTGCCTCTTGAAGTCCTGAGCAAGTAGTCTCTTTTTTTCATGCTGTTGAGAGCCTGGAGTATGGTCTGGGGTGGATTGTTCTACCTTTATTACTGCTGATGATTTTACATTCTTGTTTGACGAAGTGCATTCCGTTAGGCTAGTCGAGTTTTTTTGATTTGGAAGCAATAGTTTCTGGGTTGGTGAGTGATGTGATCCTGCAGGCACCTGGGTGGACTGTTTCTTCTTTCCTTCCATGCCTGTATGCGTTTTGATGTCTAATGTGAGCAAACTCTCTCTGTTTTCTGACTGAAGTATTTCCCTTTCAGTTTGGATGTTATACTGGACCGTAGCGTTGGTGACCCTGGATAATTTTTTAGGAAGTCTTGGTGATTCTGGGTTCGTTCTAACGGGCCTATTGCTTTAGTCAGTTTGGGAGTAAAGCGGAGTGGTGGGTGTTAGGGAAGAAGTACGCCTTTCTGTACGTTTTATGTCATGTAGCGTGGAGAAGATTGGATATAGTTTGTTGTATTGTTCATCTTGAGCTCCCTAGTTTTATTTCTTGCTTTTCTTTCTCTCTTTTTTTGTCTTCTAGATTGCAACAATGGTTTTGGTTGACTCGAAACTACCTTCGGATGCATTGTTTGTTCTGCATCTGTATTCTCAACCTTTTCTGTACAAGACGACTGGCTGGAGTTGTTAATGCCCGGGGTATTGGTTGGTGCTGCTGTTGGAAGCTGCTCTTTTGTAGTTGGGCCAGGATGATTTTTGTCCGTGGGTGAGCTAACCAATCGTTTATTAAGGTGGAGAATCTGTTCCAGCAAGTTTGGTAAAAGGCTTAGTTTAACTAATCAAGGTCTGCATGCGTATGCAGATACCTCTGGGGTGTATATGGATTGTGCTTTTGTTATTAGATTGGTTAAATTATCAATTTTCGAGTTTATCCTCATGATGTAGGAGGCCATGACATTTATTATGGCAATTTGAATGTCCAATTTATCCGACTGTAGAATCAAAGTATTTGTTTATGCTTGAAGTGCTGCCAGCATCGGGGCAATAAGTTCAGTCTGGGTCAATGACCTGTCGCTAGCCCCGTTAGCTGTTGGATCGAAGGGCTTCGCCTTTTCCTTGGCTTTGGGGAAGATCTTTTCGCTGGCCCCGTTCCCTAGTGGACTAGTAAACCTGTCCTTTTCCTTTTCCTCAAGCCAGTTTGCTGGCGGACAAGTGGCCCTGTCCTTTTCCTCAGTTTTTGGTGAAACGTTTATTTCATGGACAGAAAATTCAATGGACCCTGGATGTGGGTAGAGTTGGTAGTTGCATTTTTGGTGTGGCATTGTTTTTGTGCATTGCCGTTTATTTTGATTTTGGTTAGGGTAAAGGTCTTCCTTGTTGTCCCTTGTAGACACCTCGTTCAACTCCTCTTCCGAGTTTACTTTCGAATTACTGGCAGTTCGATCTTCCATTTCTATTTGTGGTTGCCGTAGGTTTAGCCATTAAAAGTCAAAGTCTTTGTTGCTCCGGTGTGAAATTGGAGAGTTGGGTGTGTATCCTTGGCCTGAGCTAAGTCCTGAGACCTGTTGGATTTTGCCTGGTGTCTTGTCTAGGGCCTCGCTTTCTTGGTTTGTACCTAGCATGGCAGTGGTACTTCCACCGTCGATTGTAGTTTGATTGCATGGCTGCGTGCTAATTCTTTCTCTGCATTTTCTGCGTACACAGTATGTACAAGAGCTGTTGTTGTTAAGGTGTGCTGCAAGGCGGGGCCCGCGTCCGTATTTCCTCTGCTTTGTTCTGGTGTTTGATGGTTTGGTGTGCAAGGGACTAGGTTTTTTGCTGATGTAAGTAAGGTAATTGATCCTGTGGCATTATTGTTGTGATTATTGGTGTGATTATTAGTGTGATTTTCCAACATTTGCGTAGCCTGCCAGGTAGCAGGCTTAAGAGGGGCCAGGGGAGTCATCAGACCAGGAGTATCTCCTGTTTTTGCGAAAATTACTGATCCTGGATCCTTCAAGAATTGAAATTTGGAGCTTGGAGTATACCCCAAGTTTGCTTAGTTGATTTTCCAAACATAGAAGCTTTTGGGGAGATTAAAGGGCTCCTTAGTGTAGAGGTCGCTCCATTTATGCTTACAGTTTCTTTGGAATTTTGCTTTAGTTTGTTTCCTTTTTTGTCGGCAGCTGTTTTATCGCCCAGTGTCTTCCTGACTTTGCCAGAATGCATGGTTACTTAAGGGTGAGTGGGAGTTGGGTGGAAGTAGACTCGGGGGCTGCCCCTCTTTGGATTCTTTCAACTCTGCTTTTGTCCTTGTTTTCCTTTTGAGTCAATTAAAGTCGCATGGACTCGCTTCTCCGTTGCCACTTTCTGACGCTACTTGACTTCACTATACGTGGAGCGGGTTGCTCAGCCAAGGAAAGCTAGGGAGTAGACGGTTAAGGGGGTCTGTGAGCAGTCTCTACTTCCACTGCGTGCCCATCTGCTGGATTAGAAGACAATTTTGCACTTACATCTGGGTTCTGCAACCCTCAGCGACAGAGTAAAAAGATGCTCTGGGCCCCTCTCCAGGCCCCACTGCAGACGCTCTTGTCTGAAGCCGCTGTCCAAGAGTCCTTGACGTACTTGATGTCGCTTCCTGAGGGCCTGCTGACAAGCGAAGACAGCGTGGTGCCCCCCGCAGGCCGCACCTGAACCTAGGTGGGCCGCCTTTGCAGGTCACCGGGTCACACACTTGGCGGCCACCTACTACTGGTGACTGCGCTTATCTGGACCCCATTTGCCTTTCGAGTACCACCCAGTTTAAAAGTGCTCATGTGCACATCAGAACAGGGCAGACACGGGCAGACACGGCAGGGCTGGCATGGCAAGGTCAAAATCATTCGCAAGACCTCTGCTGATGAAAAGCCACCAGGATGGCTGGGGCGGCAAGGGACAGTAAGCGGGTGACCTGGAGGGAGCCGGGGGCAGGATCGGGACCCAGCATTACAGGCAGAGGAACCGTGGGAGTGAGGCGGGAGTCTAGAGCCGGGCTGAAAGCTGGCGGGAGCCTGTGGGCCCTGTGGGCCCTGTGAGCCCTGTGAGCCCGCAGCACCCCTCGCCACTGTTCAGTGCCACCTCCTCACCTTACCTCTTGCGGTCTCACTGAAGCTGCCACCGCCTCCTCCGGCCTCCCGAGTCTCCTCCGCTCCCCGGTCTCCGGTCTCCACTCTCTGAAGTTGGTGTACCTCAGCACGGACCTCCAACGCGTCCTCGACCATGGCCGGACCACGGCCGGAAGCACTGCGCGATTGACCCGGAACCAGCTCTGCCTCCTCACAGCCTCGATACCCCCAATCCAACAGGTAATGCATTCAATGTCCCTTTGAGCAGTCACTTGGTAAGCTGCACACACATGCCTTGCAATGGTGGTCCTGAGAAGGTTTAAAAGGCACAACCAGTGCTGCAGGCCAACTAATAGCATTTGGAGTACAGGCCCTGGGTATATGGGATACCACTTTAAAAGGGACTTATAATAAACTAAATATGCCAATGCCACCATGTTTTAGGGGAGACGCACCTGCACTTTAGCTCTGGTTAGCAGTGGTAAAGTGCCCAGAGTCCTAAGTCCAACAAAAAGATACAACAAAAAGGGGGAGGCAAAAGGTGAAACTTTGGTGGGAGACCACCCTAAGGATGACAAGTCTAACAATGGAACATTGAAATATGTAAATCAATGGTGGCTATAGATGTGAATAATTGCTTCAAAATACTGTAAAAAGCATTCTCTGACTTGAAATTAATTTCAGTTTTTTATTGAACAATAAATGTATACTACTAGGGTTGTCTTTTCTATATGTTTGTATCATTAAATATGCATTATTTATGTAGATATGTCTTTTTCTTCTTTTTCTTTTTTTTTCTTTCCTGGGTAATCCAAATGTATGCTGTTTTTTATGTAAACTGCTCCCTTTTTGTTGATTGTTACCTTAACTTCGCTTTCAACATACAAGATGGTGAAGTATTAGTAAGACATATGTAAAAGCATTTACAAGTACAGGCGGTAGTACTCATGTAGTACTCTATTATGTACTCTTGTACGCATTATGAATTGCCACAAAACATTTAATAAGGGAATGGAATGGAAATATTCTATACAATAAGTACAAATAGAAAGAACTTTGCCCTCTTGGCACTTTTACTAAAAGGCAATTGAATGTTTCAGGACTGATTTATAAAGGCATGTAAGAGTCTGTAAAAGAATACTCCTGTATTACTACTTACCTTACTCATGTATGGCTTTGTGACTCAGCCACGTAAACTTTAAAATAATGGGGTCCATTCACTAAGGCGTTTTGGAGTGCATAAAGGAGTACTCCTGTAGTACTCTTTTACATACTCTTGCATGCCTTTATGAATTGATGGAAATAATATGATAATATTTAGGGAAAATTAATATGAGGTTAGTACAAGTAGAAGGAGCTGTGCCCTCTTTTAACTTTTACTGATAGGGAGTTTCTCTTTGAGGGCCGATTCACAAAGGAATGTAAGAATACATAAACAAGCACTCTCGTAGTACTACTTCCCGTACTTATAAATGGCTTCGTGTATCCGCCACATCGTGTTCCCTAATGTATATCATTAGAACCCTGAAGATAAAATAATTTTTACTGCTCATACATGTTACTCCATTGTTAACCTATGAAAGGCAGAGCCTGTCAGGCTGAGGTGGAAAAAGGAAAAATGTACACTTCAAATATCATGGAAAAATCTCTACATTTAATAAAATGTAAAGGAAAATATTTATCCTTCATCAGCATTGTTGGGCTAGATCGTTAAGGGTGCTGCTACAGAAGTACGTATGGGCATTTTTTTCTCTCCAGAGATTGATTGCAAAGTGTATATAACCTTTTGTCTTTGTGAATGTTGCAAAATTTACAAACCCTCTGAAAATTTCACCTGCAGATAAACATTATTTCAAAAAGTGTTGTCTGATCTAATTTTAGTAAAAAGAAACATTTGTATTTACTAAAAGTAGGTTTTTGTTTGCTTAGATGAACTTCTCGTCATTTAGTTTCATAAAATATGCACCCTTCAAAGATTTTGAGAACCTTTAAAAAACATTCACAAAGTTTTTGTAGAAAAGCCTTTCAGCAAAGCTCACCCTAAGGAATTATCCTGATATCTGCACTTCGATAGTCGGTAATTATCTACATCCTCATGTTTTTGTCCTCCATTTCAGCATTCTTGCAGGTCATGGGACGTCGCCCGGCCTCATTCTCCCAGTGTTAGGAGATGATGCAGCAGGCATCACTGTGTAATCTTCTGACTGCTAGAGAAGACAGTCATATAATGGCCCCGGGTATTAATCGGGAGTAGCTTCTAACTCTGGCTTGTCCTTTGTAGGTATCTGTTGTCGAGAGACTTGTTGTGTACCATACCAAGAATCACAGGTGACTGTCAGTCAGCACATTGCTTACAACTGGTTGGCTTTCTTGAAAAACTCATCTCCTTGCTTCTTATCCAATGGCTTGCCTTCTTTTCTTTTGTGTTTGTCCCTTCTCTGGGGCAAAACGTTTTTCATGTTTCTTTGAATTATTAAGTTGTATCCTGCCAAGTCTGACATCAGGGAACTACTTTCTCCCCCTTTTCATACCACCTCTCCATGGGAGTGCATGTGTTTTCTTGCTCTCTCCTCCATGCTTCTTCTGTCTCAGATCCTCACCTGTGCAGTGCTTAATTTGTAAAATATGAAGTGCAGGTGCTCAAATGTTTGTTTGAGGCCACACCTACTTTTCTTCGGCTCCACCCATTTTCTCCACCCATTTTCTCCACTGGCTCCACCCACTCTTTTAGCTCCACCCACATCCTCAACTGGCACTGCTAAAAGTCAGATGTAATACCCGATCGATCTGAATTGCATGGTGAGCAAAAACGATGGATTTAGGCCCAGATCTCTGTACTGGGGTGAATGTATGACATTGTTCTGCATTCTGTCCATCAACTGTTGTTTTTGCATTTGTCACCCCGAGTGGGACGGGTATGCCCAGACGTGGGTCCCGTGCTCTCCATGCCACTGGAATCAAGCTATCCTGGCTGAAGAGGGGTGAAACCCCGAAACCGGTCCTAGGATGCTTGTTTCCAGTCCAGGGAGGACCTGGCTTGGCAGTTCGGGCTGGACTGTTCCCATGAGGCACAGGGTCAAGACTGATTTGCATATGGCTGGGATCAAACTGGAATGGCATGGTGAGCAAAAAAACGATGGATTTAGGCCCAGATCTCTGTACTGGGGTGAATGTATGACATTGTTCTGCATTCTGTCCATCAACTGTTGTTTTTGCATCTGTTACCCCAAAAGCGTTTTTTTATCATTTTCAAATGATCCGACCCCCCACCATAAAGGTTTGGTAGTGCCCTGCTTCCTCCATCCTGTCAATTCTTGAAACTCCTACCTTCGTTTGCTGATGTAAAATCTTTATTACAACAAATGGGTGTCAGTAGGGATGGGAACGTCATGAAGCTTGTGGTGCGAGTAGGACTTGTATTATCGTTGTCTGTGCTTCATTTTCTGTCCCCCCCTGCCTTTTATTAGTATGCCCTGCTCACTTCTCCTCTTTTCCTATCTTTTTCCATTAATTAGACCCGCTATCCCGCTATTCTGGATTTGATATTTCTGGCTCAGAGTTCCCGGAGAGTGTGTGATTTATTACCATTGTTTGTGTGTCTTCCTAATTAGAGCTAGTCAGTCTCTCTGATCTTTTACTAAAAGTGCATTCAATGTGCCCCTTATGTTCGTGACCACCCTCAAATTAGCAAGTTTCCCGGGCAATGTGTGTATATCTTCTGCTTCTTTCAACTTTTTGAAAAATATATGTTTTTATTATTTCACAACAAGAAGTGAAGGCTGACAAATAACATATATTGTGGGTCTTACTCTTCACAGGTGCAGTACATTGGCATAACATTAACCACAGTTATATCATATACGATGATATAAGTATATTCCCCGTAACTTCTTCGGTACAGAGGGTCATGGGGGGGGGGGCAGTGAAATCGTCAGCGAGCATTGCAGGGAACCTAGGAGAAAGCAAACATAACTGCCACATGGACGTTTGGCTGTTACTGCCAGTTCAATCAGCTTGCCCCTTAATGCCACCTTCAGGGCCTACCATAATGTTTAACGTGGACTCGTGAGCAGGACTGGTCGTGAGGGAGCACTTAGGGTAGGCAGTCAGAGTAGGAAGAGGATGAAGTGTGGGCAGGCCCGCCGCCCGAGCCTCAAACCTGAGAGTGTGCGTGCAACACTTCACACTTTGCAGCAGAACTGTGAGGTGACGACGTGTGTCCCCTGTCCCGCGCTGCAGGCTGGGCTCGGAAAGGACCACGGCACGGACGCAGCAGGAGCAGCAGTCTCTGACACTGATGCATTCATACATTGGCCACCACGCTCAACAAAAAAGACAGTTGGACTTAGGCTGGCAAAGCCAGGCCAGGGCCGGCGGGGCATCCAGGCAATAATATGATGGCAATGGCATATTGGCAATTAAAATTTGGCATCGCTAGTTGCAGTGTTTAGCAGCGCTGCGCTAAGTAAGTTTATTAATACACTGTCTACTCTACTTAACTTACCGTTACTTGTGGTGGGCGGCCGGCCAGCGCAGGGACTCGGGACACGACGACGCGCACACACAGACAGCCTGCAGTGCAGTGAGTGCACCCTACTCAACACGCCACGGTCCAGTGTCGTCGGGTGTGGGGCCGACTTGGCGATGACTCGTCACTCGTCGTGGTGGCAGTGGCACCATGGCAGGCCGCAGGTGGTGTCGTCGTGCTGCGCGCTGCGGTGGTTATGCTGGGGCGTGGCAAACTGGCAATGTGAAAAAAATCTGCGCACGTTGCCGCCCGCAGCGCACAGCCCCCTACCATTACAAAAATCCAGCCCAAATCTCAGCCCGCCCACCCACAGGCAAGTTAGTGGCACTGTCTGCCTGGCAACACTGAAGCACTAAGGTAGGGCCGCGGCACGTAGCGCAGTGCACGCGCCGCCCCGCCATTATTATATTTAAATGTATTTGGAATTAAATGAATGAAGCAATGAATAAGGTATAATATTTGAATATATTCGGACATTTTTCTTTGCGTGTGTATATGGCAGGCTATAGTGATAGGCTTCTCATGTGTCTGTCACAGTCACTGCTGCGCAGGTTCCGTTTTTGAATCACGTTTATTTGTGTATATTCGGACGATGGACATTTTTCTTTGCGTGTGTGTGTAATATGGCTATAGTGATGATACTAGTCCTTCTCATGTGTCTGTTAGTGTCACACTGCCGTTTTTGAATCACGTTTGCAGTCCTGCACGTTTGGTTCATGGAATTTTTTAACAAGGCAGCCCGGCGCGGACTACTCTGACTCACTCGAGTCGGGCATCCAAAACACGCCGGCCTGCGGCTGCCGCTGCGGCTGCTCAAAGGACTTGAAAAATGTGATGTGCGTCACTGCGTGTGCGCAGCAGATCCGTGTGTAGACTGAGACTCATAGACCCGGCCCTCTCAATTAAGTGCCGGTGCTAAGCACCGGCAAGCACCGGCACAAATTAAGCCCTGCACCTGTGCCCGCCAGAATTGACCCTCTCCCCCGTGCTGCTTCCCCGTCCCCCTGTCCCTCTTTTTCTTTATTTTATAAATATATCTATTTCCTTTTTAAGTGGGCCCGGCAGCAAGGCCACTCTTTTTTCTATTGTGCGCTTTCGTGCATTTTTTGTAAATGTTCTGCTTCAAGATTGGCGTCCGCCATCTAGAAATGATAAATTAAGAGTAACCTAACTGGCCTCTGCAGCGTCAGTATGCATGCAGTCACATGCGCGGTGAAGCTTGCGCATATATGCCTCATGATGGTAGGGCTGGCCATTTTGCCTTCATTGATCTTTTTGCCGATGCTGCTCAGCATTTGTGACAAGCATTGAAAAAGCCCAAAAAATTAGGTAATGCTATTCAAATTCGAGACAATTGACTTAGCCAGTGCCTGTTTTCCTTCTGCTATTGGCCTAGCTACCCCTATTCCCAGGGGTCGCGAAAGCAGCGGCATAACGAGAAGGTAAATACGTCACCAGGAGCCCTGCTTATGTACTTTCAACCTTCTGCCCTTGTCATGGGCCTTCAGCATCAAATAGGGCCTGTTGAAAGTCAACAACCGCAAAACCAATAACGTCTCTGATGTCGTCGAGGGTCAAAGTGTGCATAATGTTTCCACTTCCCATGTTAATTAGTTAAAACAACGTCTATAATGTTGGTCTATGCAGTTCACCCTCTGATTTTTACAGGCCTTGTTGTTTTCCCTCTTGCTAACTCCTGCATTAAGTTCATTCTCGCGCTCTTCTTGTAGCTGAACACTGTGTGCTGGCATTTTATTTTACTGCCACGCAGAGGGCGGGAGTGTGTGCGACAGCGGGGCGGAAACGGGCCTTTGGGGAGGATTGCTCATTTCTACTGGTGCAGTCATGAACAATTCATAAGCTTCATTAACAGGACGGAATCAAGAGCGCCGTTAATTAGCGCATCCCCTCAGCTGAGCTGAAGAAGGTCGGGCTGAGGGAGTGCAGCCGAGTTTACCAAATATCTTCGGGGTCGCCGGCGCTCTCTCCCTTTCCGATTTCACTGCACTGTCTGCAGCGATGGGCAGCAAACCGCAGAAAAGTTAGTCAGCCATTGGACGAAGGTGGAATGCTTGGTTAGAATCGATATAACATGGCTCGTTCAATGGCACGAGTCCGGCATCGTCCCAGACTCGTGCTGTCAACTCATTCTGGTACCACGAGAACTCTGTTCCTCGAGGTCCCCCATTCTATCTCTTCAGAGCTGTCACCCTACGCATCCGGCACGTGCTGCACTCATATGGTTCCTACAAGTGCCATATAATTTGCACTGTCACTTATACGGATGTAGATATCAGTGCATCAGGTGCAGTGACACCGGGATCCAAGGCTTTAAGGGCCCACTGGACCCCAATTCTCACTGTCTTGAACTGCTCAACAGGGCACCAAAGGCTTGTTTTCTTTCCTAGCATTAGGGCCCAAGGAATTCTTGCTACGCCACAGGTCACTTGTTCTGTCTCTCAAGCGCGGTCAGTTTAGTGTTTTTCTTTATCTCGTATTCTTGATGTTGTCCTGTTTCTTGTTATATAGTTTATGTCGATTACTCTGTCCCTCACAGTGTGATGATTCCTCACACTACCACTTTGCTCCTTGTTTTCTTTTTTTCATCTTTTCTCCCTGCCCCTTAATATTTGTCACATGCTCTTCCTTCTTTTCCTCATCACTAACTTACTGTCAACTACTTTCCGTCACTCACTTTTTCACTGTCACTTGTGCCTGGTTTGCACACCTCATTCCCCTAAATATTGATATCATCATTACCTCTCTGCACCCCACTGTCATGCTCCCACTTGCTCTCTCGTTCGCTCACTCTTGCTAGCACTTACTCCCTCTTTCTCACCTGATCTCTCTGAGGTTAGATGTCACACTCTCACTTTTTGTTTTGAAAGCTCAATTTTTCACATACAGCCACACACTCCATCGCTCACGCCCTCATTACCTTTTTTCCGTAATCACTCTCTCACGCTCACTTTCTCCATTGCATCATCTATCGCTCTTTGGGGGCATTGTTTCACTTTCTATTACTGGTACCGGTCCTTGCACTATTGCATTTTCTCTCAGTCCACCTACTGTCTTTCTCTCTTGTTTGTCCTGTCGTTAACTCGCTAACTTTTACATGGTCAATTCGTCACTTACCCTTTTAGTGTCGCTGGCTAATTTCGTCATCCCATACACAGGTTACCTCTCATTTTCTCTTTCACTGTCCATATCGCTATATGTTGCTTACCCTCACACAGTCAAGTGCTCCCTCTGTTGCTCACTCTCACTTTCCTTCTTTGTTACTGGCTCATCGCCTTTCTCTGTTGCTCAGTCTCTCTCTGCCACGTGCTCCTTGTATCACTGACTTCTACTTGCTTTGTCTCTGTCTCTCACTGTAACTTGCTTTCTTTGACTCTGCCAGATAGACCTGGCATTCACTCACTATCGTTAGGTCTTTTGTTCACTCTCTTATTCCTAGTGCTACTTAATATGTGACACTCAATATTGAAGCATCACTTTTTGACTCGGCATGCTTCATTTAGATAGTACTGCTCTCCCCATCTTTCATTCTATTCTATAGCAAAAACGTGATGCTAGAAAATGTTAGAACCAAAATGACCGCTGGTAATTTCTTTGGATGCATATTATTGCATACTTTTTAGCCTGTTTGTGCCATTGTATATAGGCAATACCATATGAATATCAGACGTTGTCCAACTCTAAAAAGGAGAGAGAGCAGCCTTAACTGCTTGGCTGTGTCCTCTCTAAGTGGGAACACAAGTTACCCCAGACTTGTTTTTCCTTATTCGGCACATCTGTAAAGTGCATCATGGAGCCTTTTTCACAGCGAGATTTGGACTGATGCTTGGGACTACTCATGGCGACTCATACAGACTGCAATAAACGTATCTGGCAGTCTTGCTTTGTCTGTTTCTGCCTCCATTCCCAGATGCGTTCTGTGGACGTGGGTGGGTTATGTTGTTGTTGAAGGGGCTGTCCACGCCACCAGGCACTACATTGCATTATTAGATTGTGTCAAATTTGAGGGCAACGATCCCCTCAAGGGTGTGAGATGCTTTTCCCACTTAGTTAACAATTCAAAGAAGCTGATCAGGCTGCCGTGATCCTTCTGATGTAATTCATAAATATTTGAAATCAGTGAGTCACATGTTTAGTCGGCCATAGTGGTCCCCAGTAAATTGGACTGGACCACCTTCAACAAACAAAGGCAAGGCCCAAATGTACAGGATGATAAGTGTGGGTTTGTAACCGGGAACCCGTGATGGGAATATCCTGGTATCCAAAGACCGAGATCTTGAGAAAGGAAGAACAAAGACCTTCATTGCACCACCTATGTAAACATTCTCAGCTGAGCAAGCGAATCAACAACCCTTCCTTGTCTCTGGAGCCAAGATGTGAAACAGAGGCTCGGAAGGTCAGAGGTGGGCACTGCCTTCAGGCATTTGATAGGGTGAGCAGAATAACCATTGCTGAAGCAGGTTACACTTTTACTACTGAAAGTTATTATTCCACCCCCCCTCACTCTTGTGACATTTACTACATTTCAAGTGACATTAGACAATTCATTTCCAGTTCCATATCTGATTCATAGCATTCCAAGCATCCATATTCCGATTGCTCATCATCATCCTCTTCTTTATAATTTAGTGTTGTCAAAGGGTAAGATGTGGGCGTAACCTTGCCTCTAGTAAACTCAGATCTTGCAGACTCAGAGTCTGATGTGCAGTACATTTAACAATACCAACTTTGGAAGGTAACTCAAGAACAACAAGCAAACTATTTACGTAGAACCTGTTTTTTGACTGGAACAAACAGGGACATCTAAAGGTTTTTGGGGGCCCTGGAAGGGCCCTGTTCAGAGCAGCTTCCAATTTATTATCCAATTTAAGCTCTTTCATGCCCTCTTTGGCCAGGTCACTGACAGTGCACAGGCATATTCGTCCATATTGTAAATTTATTTACATCAAATATTCAGGGATAGTGTGTGTTTTCAATATTGTAACATAGCAGCAGCTCACTAATATTACTGCAAATAATCTATGTGACACCTTCCCATTTCTCTTATGTGAGATCCTGTTTAGCTCTAAAGGAAAACTTTTTTTAGGCATGTTGCATGAATACGGTATTTCAAGCAATCTTTTTAAGAATTAATAAAGGTCATCAGGGCGAGACTCTCTGCAGAATAGAGCTGGTACTATCAGCCCCGCCCCCCCGATAGGCTGCGGCCACGGGTCAGAGCCTACTTTTCCCATGCCTTAAAACGTCTCTGCTTGCAAATGCAAAGAACCTTTGTTACATCAAGAGGAGCCCAACATCATATGCCACTCTGATAGCGCACTATGAATCTGTGACAATGATTACAGCTAATGGTGCAGCCAGGATACACGACCTCACATGGGTGAGGTCTTTCAGTTTGGCGGTTTAAGATGAGTGTACAGGAGGTAAATATCAGGTATGCCGGTCACCGGAGATTCAGGATCCGCCAATGTGGAGACAGACAGAAAAGAATGTCCTGCAATGAGCGGCCAGTTTAGGAGTCTTGCAGGGGCGGCTCCTCCACGTGGGCGTCGGAGCGTCGCCCCACTGCTTTCTCGCAGTGCGAGAAGCAGAAACGTAAAATGGTATAAACACCATTTTACGTTTCTGCTTCTCGCACTGCGAGAAAGCAGAAGAAGGGTATGCCTGGTTGGGGGGCGGGCGGGTGGGCAGGTCGGGGAGGAGTGGCTAGCCTAATGTTATGGGCGCTGACTGTTTGGTCGGCCCCAGGGCCGACAAAACCAGTCATGAGCACTCTCCCGTTTTCTCCATGTGGGCTGCATGCAGCCTGCATGGAGAAAACGGCCTCCCCATAGACGCCTGTACAGATGGCGTCCTAGCCAATCACAACGCTGCCATTGCAGCGTTGTTGATTGCCTTAGGGGAGGAGAGGGAGGCTGCCTGCTTCTGCTTCCTGTGAGCAGAGAGAGAGAGCAGGAGACGCGACGCGGGAGTCCAGGACCGGAGGCGAAGGTAAGTTTAATTTAAAAAAAAAAATTAAATTAACCCCCCCCCTTGCATGACCCCTCGCCCCCCCCACCCGCGAGTCATGCTGGCCGCGACTGCTTTTATGCTGTGAAACCAGAACCCCAGGCATCAACCAACCCAATAGTCTTAAACATGCTCTACATATGAAACCAGGCGCACACCTTTTTGAAGCTAGAGTCCTGGCTGCATGACTGGGACTTCCCTTTGGAACAAAGCGTGTATATGGATAGGATGATGGGTGGTTACCTGTTCTGAATGGAGGGACCAATGTATACATACATTAGACCAAAAGATCTCAGTCAAAAGCTGCATATTATTCACTGATCTGAACTCAGAATACTACCCTGGACGAACACAGCTTTGGAAATATCTTCAAATATAACAACCTCCGAGACAAGCTAGACAGGGGCCCTCTACCTGCCCCTCCTTTGCTGATCTGCTCACATTTAGACAAATGGGCTACTGCCAGGGGATGATCTCAGTAATGAGCCTACAGTTCATTGACATACTAAGAACTTTGAAATTGTAGTTCTGTCACCCTACAATGTGCCTAAAAAGTACTAGGAGAAAAACGCCAACTCAAAGGACGGATCATGCTGGGAAGATGGGGAAACGATAGAGTGGAGGGGAAGCAGGGGGGCAGGAAGCGGAATACTGCCACCAGAATTATCCTGGAAATGGCTCTTTTATTCAAACTTTTAAAAGGGGATTGTTCTAGGCTGAACTAAGTTTAGGGATTTATCAAGCTGTGTTCCTATAGCTAAGGATATTGTTACTGGATTGATTCCCCACGGCATCTGCAGCTATTCTTACAGATCAGATATGTTTTTGCATATATTGTTATTCTATTACCATTAAATACAATGTTACTTGTGTGTTGCACCATTGAAAACTCAATGAAAAGTGTATGCATAAAAGAGGTAAATCTCGAATTTCAACATCTTTATATATAGTTCAATTAGCATAACCAGCAACTAAAGTTCCTTTTTCATTTCAGACACATGAACCACCAACATTATATAGAAGATCACAATTTGGTAAAGGTGCATCTGTGAGAGCAATAGCAGGTTTCACGAAGTAAGCAGTAGTCAAGAGGCAATGATGGGGTTCTCCATGGTGAGCCTTGGGGAAAAGAGAAGTATGGACACTCTACCAATGTTGTATAAGAAGCACATAACAGCAATATTTCATATCTTGACAAGCTAGATGTAAGAAATTTGATTATTTGTTGAAGGGGTAAGAAACTATTTCAAAGAACAATCACAATCTGTTGGACTTGGCCCTTTCATCAGGGTCATTCCCAAACGTTTTCCTTTCTCCCTCCTGTTTTCTGAACCCGTTTTTGTTGGCGTTTAGGACTGTGCACTCTATCGCTGCTAATCAGTGCTAAAGTGCTTGTGCATTCTACTATAAAGATAGAAAAATTGGTTTTTATCCAATTGGTACACTTAATTTACTTAAAAACCCCTAGTAAAGTGGTACTACATGTACCTAGGGCCTGTAAATTAAATGCTACTAGAGGCCCTGCAGCACTGATTGTGCCAAAAACTTAAGTAGCCCTTTAAACATGTCTCAGGCCTGCCATTGCAGCCTGCACGTGCAGTTTTGAACTCCCACTTTGACCTGTCCAAATATACATTTTGCCAGGCCCAAACTGTCCTTTTTAATACATATATGTCACCCCTAGGGTAGGCCCTGAATGGCCCTGAGGGCATGGTATAGTCTATTTAGAAAATGGGAGTACAGGTATAAATATTGGACTTCAGGCACCAATCTTTAGTGCACCTCTAGACCTGTGGATACCACAGAAGACGGACTGCGGTGCTGCTTTGCTGCCAGAATGATTGCCACTCTGCTGCCCTGCTACTTTGTTGCTCTGCTGCCTGCTGCCGGCTTGCTGAGAAGGAAAATTTAACCTGCACCCTTCATACCAGGCTAAAGTGACTCCAAGAGTCAGCCAGATGACCTCATGTTCTGAGCTACTGGGGTATTACAAGCCCCACGGTCTCCCTGCAACTGCCAGGCTGAACTGCTGCCTGGACCTGACTTAACCCTGCTGGCCTCTTTTGGAGTGAGTTGCTGACCTCTCTGTTCGAGGACCCGTGGTGTGGGCTCAATTGAGCTCCTCTGAAGTTTGTTGGCACTTCCCAAACACAAATGGGCCGGTTCGTGGCATGATCTTGCCGCCCATAGCGCCCTCCACTACGAAGTGCCGGAAAACCCGACTTTTGTGTTACAGTGACTGTCAGTGATGCCCAGCAGGGCAAGGTCTGCACTTTAGAGCCACAGCATCGATATCCTGTGGTGACCATTGGCAAGGACCGTCCACGACACCGATTGGAACTTTGCGCTACAGCGCTGACCTGCTGCGACTCTAAGTCTGCTCTTCATGCTACATCGACAACCATCCACAACACTCTTTCTGCTCCTCACAGCCCCTTCCACCACAAACTGAACTCGCTTTACTGGAATTTCAAGGTAACTCTTTTAGTGGGTCTAACCTGGTCCCTGTATCCGGCACGCGCTCCATCGTGGTTGGCCTGAACTTGTGACTTTCACTTGGGCTCATGTGACCAGATAGTCGCAAGTAATGCTTTGTGCTTTTTGACACTTTTTTTGCTTAAATATTTAAAATAGCAGATCTCTGGTTCTACTAATTTGATTTTTTCATTTGGGTATCAACTTGTTTACTAAATAGTACTCAATGTTTCTAAATTGGTGTGGGATTTTTCATGTGTTGTGTTGTGTTTTACTTTATTACTGCTCGAAGTGCTGCATAAATACTTTACACTTTGCCTCTCAGTTAATCCTGACTGCTCGGTGCCAAGCTACCAGAGGGTTGAGCATAGTTTAATTTGGGGTTTGCCCGTGATTTGATCCTGCCAAGGATTGCGGTTGCTGCTTGAGTATGGTTTCACCCTCCTCAATCAGTAACCCAATTTCTTACACAATCCTTGTCAGGGTGAACGACAAAAGTCACTAAACAAACCTGTGCTTGGCAAAATGCAATCAGACTTAACTTAAAGACAATATGTAAAGTATTTCTGCAGTATTCATTCAGTAATAAAGTGAAAACACAACACAAGAACAATCTGAAACTAATTTAGAAAAGCCAAGGATATTTTAATAAATTAAACAACAGTAGAACAGCAAAAATCCAATCAGTAGAACCAGAGTTTTGAGTTTTTTAAATTAAAGGTGTAAATAGCATCAAAAGGGGCTAAAAGCCAACTGCAGGTAACTGGTTGCGCCGGACTGTGACAAAGACACAAGTTCAGTACGACAGCAATGGAGCATGGGCCGGATACAGAGCCAGGTTTGGCCTGCTGAAAACTTTACCTTCTGACTTGGTGCCAGAACTGTCTGGTGCAATTCTGCGGGGCTCTGTTTCGCTCCGCATTAGGCCTGGAGAGTATTTCAGTCAGTAGCTGCGTTGCTCTTTATGGGCTCTGTGTTGCTCGAGGCTGTATCCGGCGAAGCCTTCAATGAGTAGCTGTGTGGTGTAGCTCTGCATTGCTCTGTGTCACTAATTGGAAACTGTGTAGCGTGATTTTGAAAGGCTCTGTGACGGGTCCGGCAAAGCCTTCAGTTAAGCAGGGAGAAGTACACTCTGACTTCAGCTAAGTGTCCAGGACCTTGAGGAAAGCACTTGAGAGCAGGACTAACTTCCACAGAGGCCAACAGAAGGGACCAGGTCGGATGCAGTTGGATCTGGTCAGCTCGAAAGCAGAAGATGCCTCTGGAAGCTTGTTGTGTTCCCGTAGCTCAAACAGAAGGTTAGCCAACTGACCCTTGGAAGCACTTCTAGGGTCCTGAGTTCAAGGTATGCAGGCCCAATCTTCCTTTTTCAGACAGCAGAGCAGTCCTTCTTTTGAATCTTCTCAGGTCGAGGAGTGTTCTGATTTCTGGTTCTGGGGATGCCACTTTTATACCCAGTGCTAACCTGTGGGTAGGGGATACCCCTTTGGCTAATCCTAAAACTGGTTCTGGTCAGTTTGTTCCTTTCCCCTAGGTTTGGCTCCAGTCTGTCTAGTGAAAAAGAGGACATTAAGACCCAGGTGTGAGCTGCATTTGCCAGTGACAGGGTTGGCATCTTCTGAAGTCAGGAATGAGCTGTATACAGACCTCAGACTACCCTCTGAAGCTCCGGAAGGGGCTGGGTACAACCTCTGAGGTCATCCTACTAGGGAAATGAACATCGCTCCCACTTACCTGAGGCCGTTAGTCACTGTGTAGGAGGAATACACATCACACCGCAGGTGAGCCATTAACAGACAGGTGACACTGGCAGAAAGGCACATTTGGTTTATGCAGGAAAATGTTAAATTTCTAAAGGTGCCATGTTCAAAATAGTAACTTAAAATCAGACTCCACCATTAAGGAAGATTTTAAATTAGAATTAAAATGAGTTGAAGAAGTATTTCTCTAGCTGTTCCCAAACTGAATATAGTGCTTATTAAATGTGATGAGGTAAACCAGTGTTAGTCTATGGGTGGCCACAGTCTGCCACAGTGGAACAACGACTTTGGAGATTTTTAATTGCCAGGACATGCAAACGTAAGTACACGTCCTACTTTTTAAACACCAGGCAACCTACCCTATGAGTAATTAGGGCCTACCTTAATGATGACTTATAATAAGCCTTGAAAAGGACAGTTTACACCTGGCAAAAGGTTTATTTTGCGAAGTCAAAATGGCAGTTTAAATCTGCACTACTGGCTGCAAGACCAGGCCTTAGACATTGTTTTTCAGTGCTACTTTACTGGGTGGCATGATGAATGCTGGAGCCCACTTGTCACATTTAATTTACAGGCACTAGGAACATATAGTACCATATGCTAGGGACTTACAGGTAAATTAAATGTGCCAGTTAGGTGGATGCTAAAATTTCCATGTTTAAATGAAAGAGCACATGCACTTTACCACTGGTTGGCACGGTTAAAGTGTACAGAGTCCTAATGCCAACAACAAGCTGCAGAAGTCAACAATTCTAGGGTGATCCTGCAGAAAAGGCACATTTCCAACATTATACATGAATTTTTTTTGAGTTTTAGTGGTCAATAATACAGTAATAGAATAATATAGTATGAAATACAGCAACAGTGAGAGTTCATCCCAATACATTGTTTACAGATACTATTACTGCATGGGTTGCAGCAGCCACTGCAAGCAGGCATGGAGGCAGCCCAGACTCTACAGGTTCATTAGAAGAAAAGTAATAAGTAATTGGTTTCTTTTTGTTTCCATGATCACACCCCAAGCAAAACCTTCCCTCTCATGGTAATGCAATGTGAAAGGTTTGGAATAATCAGGCAATCGTAAAGTGGGTGTGGAGGACAATGCTTGTTTTGCCTCTTTTTCCAAAGGCAAAGGTTAAGGTCTGTCTTTCAGGAGCTACACATTTAAATGTTGCTTAAAAAGGAGAGTTGCTAGTTTCTTCTTGAAAGGGCCCCACTCTTTTTCACGTCCAATGTTGTCCAGTAGGGGCCGCTAGTGTGCCAGCTGCAAGATGGCCGCCACTTAGTGAGGCTCTGCCGGCTAGAGTGCTCATCCGTTAATTATCCCGCAGTTCGGGCGACCATTGAAGCCCGTAAACGTGAGATGGTGCTTCTGAGTGGCTGCTGCGGCCGCTGTTTGTAGGCTTATTGATTCAGACGGTGCCGGCTGCGGTGACGAGGCAGAGACGCGGGTGCCACCTGCAAAGACAAGATGGCGGCCCCGGTCTGAGCTGAGCCAGAGTAGCGGTATCAGACCCAGCGCGGACGCCTGGAGACACACAACAGGCTGACCGGTGTGTGGAGTGGCAGCTGTGACGAGCGGGGCCGTGGACGGCGCTGCTTGAGATCCGCTGCCACTGCCGGTCCGCGTGAGGCCATCCATCGGCGGGCCCTGCTCCAGGCCCTAGTGATCCAGGAGTGCGGAGGGTCCTGGTGAGGCCCCCAGTGCCCAGAACTGAGGTGAGCCTGGGTGCGCCCGAGTGGGGGAAAGTCGCCCGGGGGGTCGCTCAGCGGGGTGCTGTGGCTGCTCTGGGGAGGCCTGAGAGTTGACTCGACTACAGGAGTCCGCTGCATGGTGGCCGGGCCTGCGTGGGCCTCTCCCGGCTGAGCCCTCCTGACCTCCGCTGTGTGAGGATCTCTGGCTCCCTGAAGAACAGGTGCAGGTCGGTGCGGAGCCGCAAAGTGAGCATTGGGAGCAGACTCGAGAGTTGGCAGTGGCAGCAGCGGGGGAAGGGGAAGGGACTGCAGCTGTGAGGATGACCCCCCCCAACATCGCCCTCTACAGAGTGAGACATAGACAGAGTTTGACGGGCCCGACTGTGGCCCACGCCGCGCAGCATGAGCACAGTTGGTGGAGTGCATTGCGAGGCAGGACCGGGAGCCTCGGGGCCCTAGTAGGGCATATCCAACCCACGGGGGCCCAGACTGCTGTGGCGACATCATCTGTGATAGAGGCGACCTCTGGGTACAGCAGACTGACCTGGTAGTGGGGGGGGTTAGAGGCTGTTTGTCACCCTCTCTCCCCCCTGCCCTCCGCAATGGGCCTGCGCTGGCTGTGAATCCAGGGACATGGAGGTGATCTGGGGTGGAGAGCATCTGCGGCCACAAGTAGCTGGGAAAGCGGACCCCCCTGTCATTGTGCCCTGGTGGGGGAGTGTTGAGGCCGACACCCTGCTGGATCCCATTGCTGCGAGGACGAAGGGGCTGCTCCCTTGGCGGGAAGGCCCTGCGAGCATTCACCCCACTGCAAGACAGAGTTAGAATCTGACACAACTGCCCCGGTGGAGCCATCCCCTGTCCCACGACCAGACAGTGAGCCATGGGCAAAGCAGACACGAGGCAACCAAAGATCTCCTTTGAGCAGCGTAAAACCTCTAGGGGAAGTACTCCTCCAGTGGAGGAGCATGCAGAAACAAATATGAACCCCTCATCGACCCCAGAGCCAAACATCCGCGACATATTTATGGACTTAAAGCAGTCCCTGTTGGTGATCGATCTAAAAATTGACTCGATGTCAGACCACCTGGACCGGCTCAGGGACAAAGTATCGAACCATGACGAGCGCATCGCGGAGGTGGAGCAACGGACCTCCGTGCTAGAAGATGAGGGAACAGTGACCCACGAGAAATTGCTACGCATGGAGAAGGTGCAGGGTCATAAGAAATAAAAATGAAGATCTCGAAGCCAGGTCCCAGCGCAACAATTTGCGCATCCTTGGAATCCCGAAAACCACAGCAATGACTCAAATAGAAGACTACGTCGAAGAAATGATATATCAATCAATAGCTTTATTTCGATAATAGTATATCATAAAAGCATCGTCCAACAGTTATACAGTTAATAAAATTTATATACAAGCACAACATTTTTCAGCAATCAGATAAAAACAAGACATAAAAATTGATTATAAAAAGCAGTGACTTAAGAAATATGTATCCACAATTCATCACAATTGTTTCATAGAAAGGGACAATAGTCTAAAACGAAATATAAAAGGGCAATAAAAAATTTGCAATTCCTATATAATGCAACAAGTGGAGAATTGTGATAGCTGGATATTTTCTTACTCCAGTAACACTCTTTGCCTAAGCTTTGGTCATCCCACGCAAGGCTTTGTGCCTAATTAACCAAGCACAGCTCAGAAACTTGGCGACTCCACAAGAAAATAAGGTGCATGGATCGGATTTCAAAATACGTAGAGCAACCCGGTGGTCGCGGGTGCCCATGTCCCTGAAAATTGGTTTTAACCATTTCAATCTTGCATTGCTATAAGATGGACAGGCAAACAGGACATGGGCTACACACTCCACCGGGGCTCCACAGCAGGGACAGCTTTTTGATGTAATCTTGGCAGAGTGCCATCTTGATGTTAGGGCGTTAACAGGGAGCATACCGTACCTAAACTGGATATACAGGGCCCTATCCCGTGGGACCTGAATTACATCCAGAAAAGGCTCAAGGCTTCTAGTTTGCTTGAAGCTAAAAAATTCCTCTGCAAATCTCCCCCAATTCGAATTGCTGTACTCCTGATTGTCAATCCAATTCCAGTAATAACGTTTAAGTTCCACCTTGCTTGGGGGCTTCTGATTTTCCCACGCTTCTTTAAGCCCAAGTGAGATCATTGTTTTCTTAACATTTGAAATCCACTTGACCCTATGATCCACATCTAAGTTCATCACCTCTGTTAAGGCTGTGGCATAATTTTCAAGCTCTGCAGTACGCCTTAGGCGAGCCCAGAAAAGCAATGGGCGGAGCCTTGCAATATCCCTAAATGGCCGCCTACCCATATCATGCATTAAAGGGGTTAGCGGAGTATCACCAAGTCCCTCAAAAACTTGTGCTCAGATCTGCTGATTTCGTCAACACTCTCGAACCCCCATAGCTCTGCTCCATAAAGAGCAGTGCTTAATACCTTGGCATCATAAACCACAAGAGCCGGGGCAACCGGTCTACTAATTGAAGATTGGTGTTCCCTAATGAGTGCACCCGCCACACATTTGTGATTAATAAGCATTTTGGCTAGATGAGGCCTCCAAAGCATCTTATCAGAGAGGCGGATGCCAAGATATTCAAAAGTGTTCACTCTTTCCAAAACAACGCCATTCAATGTGAGATTGTTTCTAAAAGATTTGTGGGGATTAAAGGCCATAAGCTTGGTCTTTGAAGAATTGATGACCAGGCCGCGGGAGTCACTAAAGGATTGGTATCTATTCATTAACTTTTGTAACCCAGCCGGGGTCTTTGACACCAACAAGGTGTCGTCGGCGAACAAAAGTGTAGGCACTTTGTCGCCCGCCAAGGTTGGGGCGTCAGCTGGATCTTAGAAATGATATATTGAAGTAGGGTTTTTGGTAAGACAGGAAGATTGGCGCTCTGGCTAATATGCGTAGTGTGTAAGTGGAGGGGAGTAAGTACGGTGCTGCCAGGTCGGAGGAACTACCCTTTAACCCCCGTGGATGAGTGGGTCATGGAACCCACCCCAGAAATTGAGAAAAAGAGTCCCGGGCACACGTAATGAGAGTAACAATATCCTGGTGGTAGAAATGTCTGGTTTTAGCGAATCAGTGGTCAACACCAGTGGATTGATAAGAATGTTCTTTAATGAAGCGAAAAACAAAGAAACGACCAGCCGACACGTGTTTCGTCAAGACGGGAGATGTCCTGTGACTCATCAGGGCTGAAAGGATACAAGAATAGAGTAAAGCACAGTAAAGATGCAAAAAAAACATGAATAAGGTTAAAACTTAAGAAAACCCACAATGTGGGTCAATAAACACTCAAATAACGTGGAAACCCTACGTGCGATCGCATAAACATAGTAAATGGTGACTTAGTGACAAGAACTGATGCGAATGACATAAATGGAGAAAAAACATAAGGAAAAAACATCATGGCACAAATAGAACACATACAATGTGCCTGGTGTGATGCTATCGCGTGACCTCCAAAATAGTGACTGTGCACTAGAAGAGACATTGAATAGAAATAATAATAAAAAATGAAAAGTGGTTACACAACAACGTTAATCTGACCTGGAGTCATAGGGTCACACGACCCAATGCATACCGAATAGATGAAAAGGATGCAAAAAACCCACAACAAAATGTAGGCATGATAAACTGCCAGAAAAACTAGAGCGAATAAACTCTAAACCATGCAGTAAAAACCTAATAGAGTAATGGGACAAAATAGCAGTACAGGAAAGAAGAGACTAAAAATCAGCATAGGCCTGTGAGGGTGCTGAGAGCCTGAAAGCAAAAGGCTGAGGTAAAAATAAAATGAAAGAAAAAAGTATGACAGAGGATGTCTCAGAGGGACAAAGGTGGAGGCCCGCGGAAAGACCGAGAGGCAAGAAAAAAGGGGGGAATCATGATGTAGGGATAATGAGAGAGGAGGAAGGGTAAAGGAAGAAAAGAAGGAAACAAAAACCGTGAAAAAAGGTTGCAGAAGTTGGAGGGTGAGTACACGTGAAGTCAAGAAAAGTGTTGAGAAATTAACCTGTGCGAGTGGAAAGGTAAAAACCAAGGAGCACGCCGTGAGAACTGAAACAAAGCAGAAAGCAAGAAAGGAAATCGCCTAAGAAAGTGAAACTGTTGAAAAATTCAAAGGTAAGACGGAAAAAATAGCCAAAAACTTACCCACGTAGCAGAGGTAGAAAGAACAATGAAAAAGACCGGGATGCAATTAGCGGGTCCGCCAGAAGCAAAGAAGAACGGGTGTCAATGGGGACCCAGAGTTGCAGGTCCTATGGTAAGAAGGTAAGGAGGTGCCTGGGGGCAGAATCGGAAAACCTAGACACCTGGAAGGAAAACGGGAGAGCCCGTGTGAAGAAAAACAAGAAAGGGGCACGGAGCAGAGAAATGCTCCGGTCTCTCTTCAGTGAGGCCCTGTCAGCAACATGCATCGTCGAGCGTGCTCACAGATCCCTTGGCCCGAAATCCTCCCCAGGAGCCCTGGCCAGACCGATCATAGCGAGACTCCTAAATTATAGGGATCGCAACATGGTGCTACGCAAGGCCCGTGACCTACAGGAAACCAGATATCATGGCAATGTGGTCTCTTTTTTCCCCGACTTTACTCTGCCTGTCCAGGCTGCCCGACGAGAATTTGTGCCAGTTAAAAGACTGCTGCAGCAACAGGACATTAAGGATTCCTTGCTCTACCCAGCGAAGCGTTGCATCTTTCACTCTGGCAAGACCTCGTTTTTCACTGACCCCAAGCTTGCCGCCAAGTTCGCACGCCGTCTTAAGCGCTCCAAGCCGGCAGCCTCTGCAGAAAAGGACCCAGTGGCTGAGGACCCTCTCAGCGAAAATGACTTACACTCTGACCGAGCCCCACGAGGCATGCTGGACTGGAGGGCTTTTACCGCCCGGAAGGACCTGATCTCTTTTTGCGCCCCTCTACTGGTGACACATATCCCACACATGAGGCACGCAGGAACCGAACATGGTTGCCTGACTGAATAAGTGACTACTAGTCAGAGCGACCAGTGGTTCCCAAGAATTCACGGGAGCAGAACAAAGCTGAGTCCCAATGCCCCTCCCGGGTGGCTTCTCAACCCCTCTCATAATAACAGGGGGTAAAGAATTCCCAGAGGGGGAAGGGGGAAGTGGATAAAATAAAAAATAACAGAAGAGTCTGCCTCGTCCCTCCTCCTAGGAAGCTCAATGTTCTCTCAGAATATGTTCTTTTCTGACGCACATTTGCACCCTGCAAGAAAAGGCAACATTAACATTTTATTTCTCTGCCCTAACTTACTAGTAGCTCGTGGCCTTCTAGCTTTGATTTTTCTCTACACATACCCAATGAGAGGACGGGCTAAGCTTCTCTTCTATAACTGTTTGACGATTTTTGAATATGTACAAATAACGTTACCTGAAGAATAGATGAAAAAAGCCTAAGAATAGGTCTTAGTAGTTTGCAACCATATACACACTTGATACAGAGTGCTAAGTAGGCTTAGATATCATCTATGACAATTTTAATGTGGTAAGCGCTATTCATAACAAAATAATCAGACTCTAACAACTCTTGCTCTATGCATTCTCATCTCTTTTTAGGTACTTGCGTGTCCGCCTCGGCAGAAGAAGACTGAAGCTCTCACAGGAACTGCAGGTAAGAACAGGAGAGGGCGAAGAAAAAATAAGGGGAGGGCAGGGAGTCTTATACTCTATTAGTTCTGACTGAAAATCTTCTAGTAACTGCAAGGAATATACTCCCTCATTTGGGAAACTACGAAAGAATAATATTTTCTCAAGTGAAACTTGGTATCATAGATAACAGCCCGACGACCAGAAACGCTTCCTGTCTTCCGACGCGCAAGCGTAACAAAACTTTCCCTCAAAACTACACTAAAGGGGAAAAACTGAGGAGACTCGAACGCGAGACACTAATCACGGAGAATTCTTTGGTGAAGTGCGCAATCACAGCGGTTGCGCTCGCGCTTCACACAATCTCGGCTCTCGAGCGCCCGCCGGCTGAACAACTAGACCGCTAACCTGATCAGAGGTATACGCGGCTATTCTTGAGGCTCTTTGTTTTACCAGCAACCTCCAAGGTACTCCAACCCTTACTACGCTGACACAATGGGGGGGTAAATGCCCTGTCTTCTCTGATTCCTGACAGTGCTCCTCCGCAAGGGCGGTTCTCCAGGTCGAGCCTTATGGGGAAACTGCCGCTGAAAAGCCTTAATCAACCGAGGGGCGTGGACATTAGCCTGTGGCTCCCAGGACCGTTCTTCTGGTCCATAACCCTTCCAATCAACCAGATAGAATAACTTACCACGACTCCATTTGGAATCAAGAATTTTCTTGACTTCAAATTCCTCACCCTGTTCAGTTTGTACCGGCTTAGGAGGAATCTTCTCCTGAAAACTAGACAAGGTTCTTTTCAACAGAGAGACATGAAACACCAGATGAATCTTAAGTTTTGAAGGGAGATTCAGTTTGTAAGTAAGGGAACTCAATTTCTCTTCGATTACATAAGGACCAATAAAGCGGGGTTAAAATTTTCTACATCCTTTCAGTCTCAAATTATTTGTGCTCAACCACACTCTATCTCCAGTTTGATAATCTTCCTCTAATCTTCTGTGTTTGTCTGCATAAGTCTTATATTGACTCTTGGATTTGACCAGGTTCTGTCTTGCTAACTCATGAACCCTTCCCAAACGCTGTACTTTATCCTGAACTGCTGGGACTGGTATCTCTTGGGTATTGAATGATGCATGTGGATGTCTACCATAGTTCAGAAAGAAAGGGGAATAACCTGTGGAACTATTCTGAGCGTTATTAAAAGCAAACTCTGCTGCCCAAAGTAGGTCTGGCCAGTCACCCTCCTGATCTTACAAGTAAAGTCTCAGGCATTGTTCCAATTCTTGATTTGCCCTATCGGACTGACCATCTGTCTCGGGATGATAACTAGTGGAATACCTATTTTCGATATGCAAACCCTTAGTGAACTCTTTCCAAAAATGGGACAAAAATTGTGAACTCTGTCAGAAATAATGACCTTGGGGATTCCGTGTGCCTTCACTACATGTAAACAAAACTGTTGTTCTATTTGTTTTGCATTGGGAGTGTCTTTCATAGCCACAAAATGAGCCATCTTAGTGAAAGTATCCACCATCACCAAGATGGTTTTCAAGCCTTGGCTAGAGGGTAAATCTACAATCAAATCCA
The DNA here is from genome assembly GCA_963921515.1 of Calotriton arnoldi. Lineage (NCBI taxonomy): Eukaryota > Metazoa > Chordata > Amphibia > Caudata > Salamandridae > Calotriton > Calotriton arnoldi. The sequence continues at coordinate 1,759,626 of CAWUFW010001141.1, forward strand.
TAGTCACCGTGTGCCAAGGATGAGGTGGAATGGGTAAGGGCTGTAATAACCCTTGAGGGGCTTGTCGACCAGATTTTCCCCAAGTACAGATTCCACAGTCTGCCACAAATTGCTTAATGTCTTTTGACATATTTGGTCACCAAAAATGTCTTCGAATTAGTTCAGTGGTTTTACTGATTCCCTTGTGACCTGCCATTGGATGATCATGACAATCTTGCAAAACTCTTTTTCTTAACTCAGATGTGGGTAGATACAAGGCACCATCATGATACAGCAATTGATCTTGAATTTCTCTTGACGAGTCTTCCTTCACCCAATCTAAGATTTCTTCTGGGGTGAGAACTCCTTTGACTTTTTCCTCAAAGGTTTCATTCACAATGGCTCCGATGATCTTTGATTCTGGAATGATCTCCTGATTTCCTAAGATTGCCTTTTGGCCTTCTGTGTTGATTCTGGATAAGGCATCGGCCTTTCCATTCTGATTTACGGGTCGATATGTTATCACGAAATCATAATCAGCAAAGTAAAGTGACCAGCGGAGTTGTCTGGGGGTGAGGGTCCGTGCCAATTTAAGGAACTGTACATTTTTATGATCTGTGAACACGGTCACAGTATGCCTGGCTCCCATAAGATAATGTCTCCACTCAGTAAAGGCATCCTTGATTGCTAGTAGTTCTTTTTCTGAAATTGTATAATTAATTTCTGCAGGAAGCAATTTCCGAGATCTATAGGCTACGGGATACAACTGCCTAGTTTCCTTATGGCGTTGAGATAATACACCTCCGATAGCTTGATCCGACGCATCCGTTTCAACGAAGAAAGGTTCAGACGGATCTGCATGCAGCAAAATGGGAGCTGAGGTAAAACTCTTCTTTAAAGATTGGAAGGCCTATTCAGCTTCTGGTGACCAAATAAAAGGCACTCCCTTCTTCAAACAAGTGAGTCATCGAATCAACTTCAAGGAGAATTCCTTAATAAACCGCAGATAAAAATTGGCAAATCCAATAAAACTCTGGATTTCTTTTACAGAAGTGGGGGAGGGCCACTCAATCACTGCCTTTATCTTTTGCTGGTCCATGGTGATTCCTTCTGGAGAAATTTTGAATCCCCAAAAATCTACTGTCCTGACGTTGAATTCACATTTCTCCAGTTTTGCATATAGCCAATTCTCTCGCAAGCTCTGTAACACCCCCCTCACCTGTTCACAATGTTCTTCTTCAGAAGTCGAGTAAATAAGGATATCCTCCAAATAGACAATTGCACACTTGTCAATGAAATTACTCAACACATCATTAATGAAATGCTGGAAGGCGGCCGGAGCGTTGCACAGGCCAAATGGCATGACCTGGTATTCAAAAAGACCAAACTTTGTTCTAAAAGCGGTCTTCCTTTCGTCTCCGTGTCTTATCCGAACCAGATGATACGCTCCCCTTAGGTCTAATTTAGTGTAGATCTTGACTCCCTTAACTTGATCTAAGAAAACAGATATCAATGGCAACGGATATCTATTCTTAATCATAATTCGATTTAGAGCTCTGTAGTCAATACATTTTCTCATCTCTCCTTCCTCCTTCTTGGGGATGAAAAATAGAGGAGAAGAGACAGGAGATTGTGAGGGTCGAATGAATCCATTTTTTAGATACTTCTGGATGTATTCCTTAAGATGTTGGTCTTCTCTCTCAGTTAGAGCGTTAATTCGACTGCACGGAAGATTAGCACCGGGCTCTAACTCGATCTTACAATCGTAAGAGCGATGGCGGGGTAATTTCTCCGCCTCCACTTCATTGAAAACATCTTGGAAGTCTTGGTACATAACTGGAATTTTTTCCGTGCGTATCACACAAATTTTAGTTTCAAGCTCGTAGCCGTATTGTACTCTTTAGAACATTCCTTCTCATGAAAACAGTTTTCTCTGCAATATTCTGAATTCATCTTGATGGACCTCTTTTCCCAATCTATGGTCGGATTGTGTTCAGTCAACCAGGGTAGTCCTAAAATTAGTTGAAACTGTGGTGCATCAATCAGATTAAATTGCAGGATCTCTCTATGTTCTTCGAACAAGGTTAATTCAACTTTTTCTGTATGGCTTACTATGGGAGCCGAGGAGAGGTTGGTTCCATCCACTGCTCTTACTGCTTCGCTCTTTAGTTTCCGAATTGCCTTTAAACCAATTCTGGAAGCAAATTTCAGATCATAAAAATTTCCTGTTGCGCATGAATCTATCATCACTGATATCTCCAACAGGCTGATGTCTCGAAACCTTAATTTAACGGAAATAGTAAGATGAGGGGCAGCAGATTGCAATGTGTTGGCCAAATGATGCAGATCTGGAGTTGTCTCAACTTTAGCACCCACCAATCCAACTACTCCTACCTGGTGGTGCCGCAAGTTTTCCTTCAGCGAAATCTTTGGTTTCTTAGGACAAATCTTGACAAAATGCCCACTCACTCCACAATAGAGACAAAGATTATTTTGTTTCCTCTTCTCCTTTTCTTCTCTGGAAAGAGGGCCCATACCATTCCAATCTGTATAGGTTCGACAGTTTGACTTGCTTCTGGGGTCTTGTAGCCTTCCGTCTTCATCCGATCAAATCGAGGGATACTAGGACGAAAATCTCTCTTTTTCTCTCCTCTCCGACTGCTGATTAATTCCAAAACCAAATCAATTAGTGCAGAGACTTAAGTAGGTTTATTTGGGATCTATGATAAGGCGTCCTTTAACTCATCTCTCAACCCTCTATAAAAGAGAGCTGCCCGCTTCTCTTCCGGCCATTCCGTTTCCACAATTAATTTATTAAATTGCGCTAGATAAGTGATTAGTTCTTTATTCCCTTGCCTTAATTCAAGCAATTCATTATCCATAGCTTGCGATACTCTTCTTCTATCGAAGATGCACAAAAACTCAACCTTGAATTCTTCAAAATTATACAAAATCGAGGAATCTTTAGATACCAAGGTTAACGACCAGGCGGCAGCATCTCCACTCAAGTACGATAACACAAAAGCAACTCTGGACTGTGCATCTGGGAAAATCGCTGGCTGACACATGAAATGAAGCGAGCATTGGGTCAAAAATATTTGTGCTTTCTGTGGGTCTCCACTGAAATGTTCAGGGGGGGCTAAAGTAATAACTGGAGAAAGGGAATGCCCGATTCACAGAACTAACTTAAGACAAAATCCTAAACTTACTACCATTTTGGAATTCACAGAAGGCACTTACTCATTTTGGTATTCACAGAAGGCACTTACTCATTTTGGTATTCACAGAAGGCACTTACTCATTTTATTTTGGTATTCACAGAAGGCACTTACTCATCAATGAGTAAGTGCCTTCTGTGAATACCAAAATGAGTAAGTTACTCAAAATGAGTAAGTTACTCAAAATGAGTAAGTAAGTGCCTTCTGTCAATACCAAAATGAGTAAGTGCCTTCTGTGAATACCAAAATGAGTAAGTGCCTTCTGTGAATACCAAAATGGTAGTAAGTTTAGGATTTTGTCTTAAGTTAGTTCTGTGAATCGGGCCCGGAATGTATTACTTGAGCTGGATTCTTGCATTTGTGTGTAGATGCTGTTCCTGCTCCCTGAACTCCAGAGGGTAAATTAGCAAAACTTGGCCCTGAAAAATATCCATCCATCTTAACCCCTTCGGCGCTGCGCAAATTCTCCCGCCGTGGGGGAGAATAAATGAGTGGGCGTGTTTCGGACGGCCCCCGGCCGTCCTCCGCACACGTCCACCGTGACGTCGGACGGCCAGGGGCCGTCCTGAGCACCGAAGGGGTTAAGAGCTAACTCAGACGTCTCCCTTCTTGAAGCCACCAAATTAGATCTAAGACTCTTGTTTTCTTCTCTAACTGCCATAAGTTCTTTCTGGATAATGTCTAAAATCCCGCCTAATTTTTTTAAATCAAATCCTTCAGCCATTCTGCTCAGGTGAATTATATATACGTGGACACTTCACTCTGTCAGAGCGACCAGTGGTTCTCAAGAATTCACGGGAGCAGAACGAAGCTGAGTCCCAATGCCCCTCCCGGGTGGCTTCTCAACCCCCTCTGATAATAACAGGGGGTAAAGAATTCCCAGAGGGGGAATGGGGAAGTGGATAAAATAAAAAATACCAGAAGAGTCTGCCTCGTCCCTCCTCCTAGGAAGCTCAATGTTCTCTCAGAATATGTTCTTTTCTGATGCACATTTGCACCCTGCAAGAAAAGGCAACATTAACATTTTATTTCTCTGCCCTAACTTACTATTAGCTCGTGACCTTCTAGCTTTGATTTTTCTCTACACATACCCCATGAGAGGACAGGCTTAGCTTCTCTTCTATAACTGGTTGATGATTTTTGAATATGTACAAATAACGTAACCTGAACAAAAGATGAAAAAAGCCTAAGAACAGGTCTTAGTAGTTTGCAACCATATACACACTTGATACAGAGTGCTAAGTAGGCTTAGATATCATCTATGACAATTTTAATGTGGTAAGCGCTATTCATAACAAAATAATCAGACTCTAACAACTCTTGCTCTATGCATTCTCATCTCTTTTTAGGTACTTGCGTTGCATGTCCGCCTCGGCAGAAGAAGACTGAAGCTCTCACAGGAACTGCAGGTAAGGACAGGAGAGGGCGAAGAAAAAATAAGGGGAGGGCAGGGAGTCTTATACTCTATTAGTTCTGACGGAAAATCTAGTAACTGCAAGGAATATACTCCCTCATTTGGCAAACTACTAAAGAATAATATTTTCTCAAGTGAAACTCGGTATTATAGATGACAGCCCGACGACCAGAAACGCTTCCTGTCTTCCGACGCGCAAACGTAACAAAACTTTCCCTCAAAACTACACTAAAGGGGAAAAACTGAGGGGACTCGAACGCGAGCAACTAATCACGGAGAATTCTTTGGTGAAGTGCGCAATCACAGCGGTTGCGCTCACGCTTCACACAATCTCGGCTCTGAAGCGCCCGCCGGCTGAACAACTAGACCGCTAACCTGAGCAGAGGTATACGCGGCTATTCCTGAGGCTCTGTGTTTTACCAGCAACCTCCAAGGTACTCCAACCCTTACTAAGCTGACACAATTGGGGGGGGGGGGGGGTAAATGCCCTGTCCTCTCTGATTCCTGACACTACCCTTCACGGGTGTATTCTGTCCAGCCACCCACCAGCCAATTGCTGGGAAACGCCGAGCCCCCTGGTGCCACCCCCTGGGATGTGTCCCATGTTGTATTTAGTTGTTGGCCTCTTGTGGCCTATCTGGTGTAGGGGAAATGCTCTTCAGCCAATTTGGGCGCTGTAGTGGTTGGGGGTGGGGTGTTTGGGTAATGCGTGAGTTAAACTGGTTACATTGCCTCTTCTTCTCTCCTTTTGTTCTTCCGCCCCCCTCCCTCCCCTACCCCACTCTGGTCTCACACCCAATGCTGATAGGCTTTGCCCCTTCACCGGCGCACATGGATACATGGGAGTGCATGGATGGATGAGAATGTCGACAGAGTACACACATTAAAAGCAGTAACTTGGAATGTGCGCGGCTTGAATGACTGCAGAAAGGTGCGAATAGTTGCAGCGCTTCTTAACCGTCATGATGCGGATATTTGTTTCTTACAGGAACTGCATCTGACGGGTGCCAGCTGTTCGTGCTTGCGAGTGGGATGGATGGGAGAAAAATTAATAGCGGGATACTCCAACTGTGCTAGGGGTACAGCCATCATTCTTAGAAAAGGTCTCCCGTGGCACACGCGCACCGCGATATGTGATCCCCAAGGGCGATATGCTATAGTGGCCAGGGCACTCAGAGGTTGTCCCATTAGGCTTATATCGGTTTACGGCCCTAATACAGATTACCCTCAGTTTTTTGGTGAGGTCTGGAGGCTGGCGGAGTCTTTAGGCCCCGGGGCAATTTTCTGGGGAGGGGACTTCAATGTGATCCTTGATCTGGAGAGGGCCGCACAGCTACAGGTCTTCATGGTAGACGTTTGGCGCCGTCGACACCAGCACAGTCGAAGGGGCACCGGTATATCTACAGCGGGCCCCACCTGGTCCAGAATTGATTACTGGCTCACATCGCACGACATAGATACTTGGGTATGTAACAGCGCTTATCTTGCCTGAACTCTTTCAGATCATGCTCCGGTTTTGCTGGAATTCGCACTGCCTGATGCACCGGTCAGGGCCTTCAGCTGGAGGCTTCCGGCTGGTGCCCTCCGGGACCAGGTATTCCGAGAGGAGATTGGGTCTGCCATAACGGAATATTTTGAGATAAATGCCGGCTCGGTGGACTCCCCGTCCATGTTATGGGAGGCATTTAAAACTGTTATTAGGGGCAAGTGCATGGCCAAGCAGGCGGGAGTCCTGCGTCGCTTAGAGTTGAACTCGGGCGCCTTCAGAGGGAAATACGAGTGCTTGAATTGGAATATTTCGTGACTGGCCAGCTGGCGACTCTAGGGCAGATTAAGCCAAAGATAGCAGAATTTGAGGCGGCAGCGCACAGAGAGACACACTTCCTGGGGAGGGAGGCACAAGCCCGTCAATACGGTGAGCGGGACCAAGCGGGGAAAACTCTTTCAGGTCTGCTCAAAAAGCCGTGGGCAAATGAATACATCAGTGAGTTACGCGTCGGTGATGATGGAATTGCTGTTGGACAAGAAGCTGTACAAGCAAAAATGCTTGCATACTACTCTTCCCTGTATGCTGCACGCCAGTTGGAGGTGCTTCCCGATCTGCTCCCCTTCCTTGATTCGATAGAACTGGTATGGTTGAGTGATGTGCATCGTAAATACCTGGAAGAGCCGTTTTCAGACGAAGAGGTGATTGGGGTAATTCAGGCCATGCCTGGGGACAAAGCACCGAGACTGGATGGACTCACATCCGCCTTCTAGAAGGAATTTGTGCCGCTTCTTGCACCCCACCTCCTCAACATGTATGAGAAATCGCTGGAGCGGGGCATCCCCCCTCTCTCCGGGAGGCGCTTATAGTGACCATTCTTAAACCGGACAAGGACCCACAGCTGTGTGACTCTTATCGGCCACTATCAATGATTAACCTTGATAACAAAATCCTTGCAAAACTGTTAGTCACTTGACTGCTCCCACTGCTCCCCATGATACTTAGACCTGATCAGTGTGGTTTTGTCCCCGGTAGGGGCACTTCCCATAACCTCCGTACCCTTTTCACGGTTATGCAGGAGGTGGACCCTTCTCTCCCCGCCGCCGCCGTTTTTTTGGACGCTACCAAGGCATTCGATGCGCTGGAGTGGCCATATCACTTTTCACCTGCATCGGTCTGAGCCCCACTTTCCTTAAAAAGATCGCCTTACTATACTCAACCCCGACGGCCAGATTGCGGCTCAATGGAGTGGTCTCACCTCCAGTCGGAGTGGCTCGCGGCACAAGGCAGGGGTGCCCTTTGTCACCCCTCCTCTTTGCGGTAGCTATGGAGCCGCTTGCCGCTAGACTGTGGCAGCATCATGCGCAGCGAAGCCTTGCCTTTACCCCCCAGGTGATCTTGGTGTCTATGTACTCAGACGATGTGGCTCTATATGTTAAGCACCCGGCGATAAATCTTGACCCCCTCATTCGCAAAATCACGAGATTCGGTGGCCTTTCGGGCATCTCAATAAACTGGGAAGTCCACGATTTTCCCGCTCACGGCTGCCACGGATATGTTTCAGTCAGAATTTCCACTCAAGTGGGCAGAATCCCCAGTGAAATACCTGAGCATCTGGCTCAGTCGGGATCACGAAGAGTTGTGGCGTTACAATTATGGCAGGCTCATGGAATGGCCGGAAAGCCGATTGGTCCGTTGGAGGTCGCTCCCGTTATCTCTGGCTGGCCTGATCGCCATCGCCAAAATGGTGATATTACCCAAGTTTCTTTATGTCTTTGTTAACCTCCCGCTCCCTCTTACTTCGGAATTCAAGAGGAGGCTTCACTCAAATTTAATATCCCTTGCCTGGGCAGGTGGGCAGCCTCCAGTGGCATGGGAGATTCTCACGCTTCCGTTTGAGCTCCGGACATGGAGCTGTACCATAGCTGTGCACAGGCTCAGTTCGGATTCCATTGGATATACCCGACTCCATTCATGGCACACACTGCCCCTGAAAGTAACCAGGCGGACCCGATTCCGCTGCGCATGGTGCTGTTCCGGTCTCAAAGCCGCCCACGGGTGGAGATCAATACGGTAGGCTGCACGGTTTGGGCGTGGCAGCAACTCCGGCGTAGGGAATGCTTGGACACACTATTCGCACCATGAGTGCCGCTCACTAGACACCCAGCTTTACCCATCACTGCTGAGACGGGGGTATGCCACCGATTGCGAAGGCTGCAGTTACACACGTTGGGACGCGCGTTCCCGGACGGCGCCTTCGTTAATATGGAGGTGGGACTCGGGGATGAACACATGTGGCTTCTGGGTAGAATGACATACTTCCAGCTGAGAGCGGCGCTGTTCGCACAATATGAATCGTTCCCGATTGCGCCACCAACTTTCCATGTTCTGGAGGCATTCTTAACTAACCCCTCACCCCGTAAACTCATAACCCGCTTATACTCTGGTATGTAATGTGCATCTCCAATTTGCGTCCCCCTGCCTAGTGCAAGTGGGAGGAAAGCCTGGGAGCTCTATTTGAGGAGGGTGTGTGGTCCTACTGCTGCGCGCAGGCCAGGGAGCTTTCACCCAACTATAGGCTGCGGCTAATACACTTTACATTTCTCCACAGGCTGTACAGGACCCCTGTGTGGCTGTGCAGAGTGGGGCTGAGTGTGGATACAAGGTGTGCGCATTGTGGATTGCCGGAGGCTTCCTTCCTGCACCTGGCTTGGGAGTGCCAGGGAGTGTTGCGGGGTATTGGGGCTGCGTTTTTGATGTGCTGGATGAAATGCTAAGTTGCAGGTTGGAGCGCTCCCTCATGGTTGCCCTACTTGGATATGTGAGAAATGTATCGGCAGACAGCAGGAAGCTGGCAGCTATGATGCTGCTCTTAGCTGAGAGGCGGGTGGCGATCTGCTGGGGCCGTAAACCCAAACCGCGCAGAGATGACTGGCTTAGGGACGCAGCATTCTGCCATAACCAACTATCTGAATTCTGGGAGTTAATGCCTGCGCAGGCGCGCCCTCAGAATAAATGGGAACCGCTGCAGAGTTTTCTCGGAACTCATCCTCTCGACCATGTGCTGGACCCTGCCAAGCATGCGTAGGCGGAACGATGGAAGTGTAAGAAATATGTGTGGTGACACTTTTTGTACCGACATGCTACTTCATTAGTGATGGCCAGAGAGACCCACTCCCCCCCCCCCTTCCTCCCCTTCTGTCTCCCCTCTCTTTTTTTTCTTTTCTTTTTTTTCTCTATTAGCTGATGTCTTCTTCTGGGAAGACATGTGGGCTGGTAGTCCACCATATGGTTAATGGGACATTGTATGACTCACTGGACTTGCACTGCCATCGATATGACAAGTGTATCTGTGAACGTAAACATGTATTGAGTATGTACCATGTCCCCCCAATTGCCTTCAGCCACTTCGCAGCTTGCTGTTGTTTGTATTGATGAAAATCTATAAATAAAGTCTAAAAAAAAAAAATGTTGTCCAGTAGAGAGTGTGATGCATCAACAGAAATTGTTTGCGTGAGGCTTCATAGGATTTGCTTTTTGTAGTTTCATATCAGACGGATGATTTGCTCCTCAGCAGTCTTTTACCATGAGACATGTGTAATAGGGCCTGAAGGTAGGATAGTTTACCAAGTTTAAGAGCTTTAAAAGTCAGGCATGCAAGTTTTAGATTAGTTCTCCTCTGGAGCAGGAGCTAGTGGAAGTCTTTCAGGGTGGGGGAGATATGACCACAAATCTTAGAGTTCATTGTTAGACAAACAGCCGAATGGAGGGTGGCTTTTAGGGGTATCAGTATTGCCTTCATATCCCTTGCAAGCAGGGTTGTAGTAGATGTTTGAGATCACAGTGGTGTAATTAGTGTTCAAAACTTAAATTCTGTGAGGATGGGTGTAAGAAGTTTTAGGGAGCTCATGCTGATTTGGTGGTAGTCAGTGTGGTGGTTCATGGAGAGGTTCAAGTCCATGTTCTTGTTTCAGTTTGCATGAAAGTTTATTCAGTTTGTACATCAATTCTAGATCATTAACACATAACTACAAATGACTAAATAACTACCTTCTATCCTTCAGGAAACTTCTCTAAATGATTTCTTGTCTTGTCGAATATCATAATAGGTCACCAGTGGTATTTTAGTGCCAGGACACCCATAGGTAACAGTTGTGTTTTAGAAGTCCCAAAATTATTTAGTCACTGATGTTGTTGACTTTAGGTGGTAAGTATGAGTAAAGTAAACTTTGTCTTCTCTGAGTTTAGTTGGAGGAAATGTGTCGACATCCATTTTTGGACTGTCACTAGAGAATTTTGAGAGCTGATGTTGAGAACTGTAAATTTCTTCTAGTTACACGACCCCCAGCAACTCGCTACTGGACCAATTGCGCTTTTGTTAATAATTGAACCGCCTATATTTGATGTATAAAGTTATTGATTTGGACATTTATCATTGGACACATTCTAGTCTGTAATACTTCAAATGCGTATTCCAGTGGCTTACGTATAAAGAGACAAGGTATCCTGCAGCTCCTATTGTGGATTTCCTGATGAAGGCGCTTGGCACCGAAACACGCGCAGAAGAAGATTCATCATCATTCTAAAGCCACGTATCATTGTTTTTTAGTGATCATGTTTTGACATTAGCTTGCATTTAAAGATGTATTTCTAATCATGTGATTGTTTGAACTTATACTCTTAATTACTGTCTATCAACGATGCCATGTTGTATGCTAGGGTGACTGTATGGACATTGTGTGTAGTTTTGTTATTTGATGTTGTACTATTACTTATTCATTACTTGTTTATCAAGATGTTTTTAAATAATAAGATAATGAGTTTAAAATAAAAGATATAAAACGAATTTCACACATTGTGTCATAGTTGCTTAGGGCGTTTGTTCATAATTTAATGTATAACTGTATGCCATACAGGTACTGGTTGATGAACATCTAAAAGTCTTTCAGTAATGCACTGAGAGGTTATGCTTGTGTGCCTCGCATCCCTCCCTGAGCAATTAAAGGTCCCAGGGAAAACATTCCTCTGGGGCGCATTCTTTCATTAATGGGAGGGGGTGCATAGCCCCCCTCCCTGAGCCATTATAGGCCACAGGGAGCTCCCCCCCCCGGGCCGAAATGTGCAGTAAAGTCCCTGGGGACCCTATCTCCCGGGCCATCATTTTAAACAAAGGAGAGGAGGGCCACGCGGCCCCCTCCCTGAGCCTTAAATGGCATAAGGGACCCCATCCCCCGGGTTCGGCTCACTGACTGTGTCCCAGGCAGCCACCCCTGAGACACAGTAGTTTCCCTGAACGCACTGGTGTGAGCAGAAAAACGTGTGTTTGAGCTCATCGGGTGTGAGCATTTTTAAATGGCACACAAATGGGAGCAAACAGTAAGGGCCTGATTACAATTCTGGAGGATGGGATATTCTGGCACAAATGTGACGGATATCCAGCCACCGTATTACAAGATCCGTAGAATATAACGGAACTTGTAATATGGCGGACGGGATATCTGTCACATTTGTGATGAAGTAACCCCTCCGCCAAGATCGTAATCAGGGCCAAAGTCTGCTCCCAGCTGGCGGGAGCTTTAAAAATACTCCCACTGGCCGGGAGCAGACTTGTGTTCTACTCTGTCTGTATGGATGCGGGTAGAGAAACAGAAGAAATATTGCTCTCGCCTGGAGGGAGCATGCAAAAATAGCTGCTCCCTCCGGGCGGAAGCAATGCCTGCTCCTGCACCATGCGAGGAGTCGGCTGGGACCACGGTGTCCTGTGGCTTCACCCATTGCCATCAATGTGTTTGTCAGTGGGTGCCCCGGGTGGGCACTGGGGGATCCACATATAGCTGAGATGGGCCCCAGGGGATGGAGTCCCAAGGACCAAAATAGGCTCGGGGAGAGGGCAGCGTGCCTCCTTCCTTTATTAATTACTGGGCTCTGGGGAATTGGGTCCTTGGGAAATATTAAGACTCGAAGAGGGGGGCTGTGCAGGCCCCCTCCCATTTTGAACAAAAAAATGCCCCAGAAGAGAGGGTCGCTGGGGCCTATGATGGGTCAAAGAGGGGGTCCACATTGCTACCCACCCCTTTTTTATTGGTTTGACCCTGGGAGATGGGATACCGGGACCTAATGAGGCTCAGGGGAGGGCATGCATCCCAGTTCCCCTTTTTTTATTATATTTGGCCACAGGGATGGGGTCCCTAATAAGGCAGGGAGGGGGCTGCACCCCCTCCTCTTAGATTTTGGCCCTGGGGATGGGGTCCCTGGGGCCAAGTAGGCTTGGAGTGCTGCATGGCCTCCTTCACTTTATTATTGTATTGGGCCCCGGGGGATGTGGCTCTGGGGGCTATTGAAAGTCAGTGTGAGGGGCTGCATGACCTCCTCCCCTCTTTAATTGAATTTGGCACAGGGGTATAGAGTTCTCGGAGTCTTTCTTTCTCAAATGACATCAGTGATGACATCACCCAACCTTCTTTTGTGTGGGGGGGTGGCTTGGTTGTTCGGGATGTGAAGTACTTCATGTTATACACTAAATCCCTTATAGCTGGAAGGTGTCACACTAGAATTTGTATGTCACATTTAAGTGAGTAGTGCAATTATTTGTCAATACATAGGAGGTTGCAAAAATGTGTGGAATGTTGCCTAAGCATTGATTATCGTTGAGTTATGAAAACTGCTAACAAAGATATTAAAAAAAGCAAGGTCTGAAGGTGCTCAAGATCATACTACCTGCAGCTTTCACACTGTGGTGAAAACTTTACAGATTGCCCATCTTCTGAAGTAAAAGAAGCACATGTACATAGGTTATTGGCTGGTGCACGCAGTCTTCTATGTTATGTAGTAATTGTCATGCTGAGACGATTCTGTCTAGTAACTCAAGGCTGCTTGGAATACTTGGTATCCACCGCAAAGCCATTTTGCCCTCTTGGAAACTTTTTCGGTAGAACCAAAAAACTTGTATGGAACATACTGACACAAGTCACCAACTGTCATCAGCACACAGAGTTACTCTACAATACAAAGATTCATAACATGTTCAATACCTCCACACACCTATGATGCATTAGAAGCACTTGCGTTTTGTAAACACTTACACCCATTAGCTGGACACAGGCTGTATAAAATTTGGTAGAAAAGTAATATGGTAGCTACCCGCCACTATGTAAACTATAAAACAAACTAGCACACTCATTGGATTATGTCATCAGTGATGCCATCAATGATTTAATTTGAAATGTCATCAGTGATGTCATCGAACATGTCATTAGTAATGTATCATGTGAGGCCATAAGCAGTGCATGCAGGGCACAAGTTATAATTAGCTCTGCTAACTATTACTGGTGAATGTCTGTTTTTTTCAGTTGGAAACATCAATGTTGTTGCCGACATATTTACCTAACTATAATGTAACTTTGATCTTTGGTGAATATAAATGATCAGTTTTTCTGACACCTTCCTGCAAAAAAACATAAAATGGAGGCATTTTCCACTTTCTATTTGTGCTGCAGAGAGGAAAAAATGAGGGGAAATAAAGTTCTTTCTCCTCGTTAGGCCTCACCTGGGAAGGCGTACAGTTTTGATGCATTCCCAGGTTTACAGATCCTTGTAAATCTGAGAATGTGTTAATACTCATGGGTGTTGCATGGGAAAACCCACAGCAGCGCCCATGGAATACCACCTCTATGTAGGATAGGCAACGCAGTCCTTTGCGCTGTCTTGCCTTACTCCATATCTATATCTATGAGGTCATGCAAAGTGATGCAGGGTGGCTTTGCGTCACCTCATAGATATGATTGAAGGTCCTGAGCCACCGGACGGTCATAAAAAGTGATGCTCCAGTGGCGCAGGCACTTGGAAATGAGACCCTTAGTTTTGACCTCTAATCTTTGCATTATTTTGGCAGAATTTATTTTTGAGGGGTTGTGGCATGGCACTATATGGCACTGTACAATGTGAATTTTTTGGGGGTGGGGTTCGAACTGTGAAATGTGTTACTGTAACTATGTGGTATGTTTTAGGTTATTGATAAGTACCATGGAGAATTAGTTTAGGTGATGAATGTGACTAGCAGAAAACAGTACCATGAAGAACTCATATTGTGAAGTTAACGCCACTCATACACTGAATGTGTTGAACAATGATATTTCTATAATTTGGACAAATTCACATGGGAGAAGGCATGGGAACCAAGGACAAATTGATGCGAAGGAGCTACATGGAGAACATCGTTGAAAAGTACTCACATGACTGTACTTATTGTGGACTATGCGCACAATGTGCATTATGGGAAAACTACATGTGAATAATTGATTGTTGGAGTTAGGGAAAGGGACCACTTCTTTCTTGCCTTTGGAGAGAGAGCATCTCAGAATGAGCTCTTTCTCTTGCCTTAGTGGCTTTATGCTACTTGACTCATTGATGGTGGAGAGGCTTCTTAGGAAGACTCCACGTACTGACACCTTTCTTTTTCACTCAAAAATGCTTATGTAGGGATGTCAGCTTAGCGTTAGTGTAGGGATAGATTTAATGCTTTTCACCTATCAACCCTCGATGGAGGGAAATTTGGACAAATGCTTCCTGATTTTCTATATCTTACTTCTTGAATTAATAGTCTTGGTCATGCTGCACTGTTTCAATTGGATGCCCAGATTCAGCTTCATGCTAATTCTTTTGTATTTCTATACCCTCGTGTTGAGGTGTCTCTATGTTCAGTTGTTTTTGGCTCTGTAATAAACTAACTAACCTTGTATAGTGTCAGTGGATTATTATGTATCAAAGGGAATTATTGGCTAATTAAGTGTGTATTAATGCTTTTCTCCCCTTCACACTGTCATGGTGCGAAAAAGAACCATCGGAGCGTGTCTCTAGAAAAGGTCTTGTAAAACTGTTCAGAATATTGGGTTGACAGTCCTGCAATGAAACATAATGTGATTTCTTTTTCGGAAATCTCCTGCAAAAAAATTATCTGTTCTCTTTTCACTTGGTATTTCATGCCATTTTAATCTTCAGTATGGGCAGATGTGCAACCCAGTTTAGCATAAATAAATCTTCTCCTTTCTTTTTCTTTTGCTAGGATAGCAAAACTTTTAATTGTACTGCTTCATTCCAAATGCAAGCAATAATCCCCATAAATAGAATCAGTTGGCAACCATGAAAAATCTGCCATTTGAGAGTAGATCTTGAGCAGCTGCTGAAATTTACTTTGAGCCAATTACTTGAAATTTCTGAATAATTGAATAATCACCTCAAGTTTGAATATTCTTTCCACATTTTTCAGTCAAACCAATTATTTCCATAAATTCCCTTGCGGAGAGGGTATGTATTTCATAAAATATCTAACTTGGAAACAAACTGGAAGCTGACCATACTAAGATAGGACAAGTTAAAAGGATTGGGCTGGGATAGAGATAAGACCGAATTGCAGCCTGAGTACTGCTAATGGGGGTTACTTTACTCCCTCGCAGCAACTCTCCACTCTGCCTTATCTTGTGGCTCCTTCTCAGGGCCAGTCAGTGCACTGGGTGCAAAGAAGGCATGTGTCAGCCTGCTCTGAACCCCATGGCAAAGTCCCAGGATCAATTTTCCCAGAATACTGCCAGGTGAGGTCTGCCTAGTTCTGCCCTACCTAGCTCCTTCCTCTACCATTCTGCACTGCATTGAGCAGAGTTCTCCAGAAGATAGGAGAAACCTGATAGAACAAAGTAAAATCAAGCTGAGGTTTTCTACAGCACCACCCACCCCAACTAATGCACAAAAGCAGGGCTGACCATGGACCATACCCATGCTAAAAAACCCCATAGTCTCCAGTACAGGTGTCTCCAGCCAGTCGATCCTGAGCTCCCAGTAGCTCCCAGATACATTCAGAGTAGCTCACAGCCTTGAGTTCATTTTTAAATGAGCACAGGGTCACATTTTCCTTTTAAAGTTAAGGGAAGCCTGTGTTTATTTTACATTATTATCATCAGGCAGCAGATAGCAGGACCTGATAAGAGCCATGCTCAGTTAGCTTATGACCCAGTCTAAGGCTGGGGCACAGAGGTGAAGAACTGAAGCACTGAGGTACTTAATTCTTAAATAAAATTCCATTTCAACTCATTATTGGAGCCTGAGAACAAAATGATGTTTCTGAATGCTTTAAAATGGGAGGAAATCAAAATGAAAAGTTACCATAATGATTAAGTTTATTCTTCATTTTAATTTTCTCTCATTTCAAAGTGTGGAATTTACAAACAGCAGGCCTCTTGATCCCAGCGGCCAGTAGACACTGTGCCATATGTGTAACTGAAAAATACTGTCATTTTTTAAATGGGAGGAATTTAAAGTGCAGAAAAATGTTCCATATCATGAACATATTTGCAGCACATTTTTCTGCTTTTTAAATTTCTCCCATTTAAAAAAACGGTTATATGTTTCTGATATACATGTAACGGTGCCACATATGGTGACAGGTATGTCCTGTGCCACAAGTACATACGTCACAGACTCTCAGTCCCATATACACATATATCTCAGTCATATGCATACATCTTCAGACATCCACAAAAACCACATTCTCATTAACACACAAGGTAGCCCTGTCATAGTGACCCTAGTCAAAGTATTTTGTTCAAACCATAGTATCTGGCTCTATGAACATCAGGCTTAAAGTCAATGAAGCTTGGCGTGGGGGTGTCTGGTAACAATGAGTGAATTGTTTAGCCTTCAGTTGCTCTTGAAGATTTTTACTGATCAGAAGGAGCTCCACTACAGACAGTTAGAGAACCCTGCTCTAGTACATCAGGAGAGACAAGAAAGAAGCATACACATACACCTGCATGAAAACATTAAAAGGAAAATAAGCTCCTATTTATGGGGGTCATCATCTCTGGATGGGAGACAGAAAAAAACAGGGAGGTGGTGTCTGGAGCAGAGAAGGGAAGCAAGGCTTTTCCACTGTGTGGAAAGAGGAAATAGCCTTCCTCCCTGTTATGGTAGTTAGAGTTATAGGTCTCAGGGTGAGAACTGACCTCAAGTACATAACAACTGGAATGAGGAAGACTAGGACTCGTAGTGATATCTCCAGCTGGAAACCTAATTTAACAAACCCAATGTACCTTTAAGTGGGAGAGCAGTTGAGGCCCTTAAGGCAGGAATATCATATTCAGCATCTCATCTAACAAATGTATTGTGTTCTAAGTATTATTTTCAAAACTATTGCCCCATTTGGGTTAATAATAGAAAATACACACCCAAGCAGATAATATTTTTGTCAAACAATATTTAGGATGCAATATTTATGTCAGACAACATTTCTGACTATGATATTTTGATATACAATCCCCTATAGGATAAAAAAAAGCCCTTATTAGGGTTGAGTTAAGTCTTTGTATCTTTAGAATGTTTTTAATTCTGTCATCTTCATAAACTAGCAACATTTAGAAACCAGCATTGGTAATGCCATTATGACTACCTTATAACGGAAAGTGCCTCTGCATTCACTGAGGAGCTTAGGTACTCAATATGTCATTATACATGTATTCACCCGTCTACTCATCCATCCATTTATCCACCCACTAACGCAATAAAACAGTCACAAAACTTAACAAGGACATGCAAGATAAATTAAAAGAACAAAAGTAGAAAAAAGAAAACACGCCACCAACCAAAGTTAGTAGGCATATGCTTGCAGTACAAAAATTGAATTAAACAAAGCAGCAGATAGCCATCTTGAATTGGTATTGTACTTAGAATATAGTTGCTTTAAAGTTCCAGCATAGCTGCCATTTTTAGAAGCAATGTGTTAGTCATCTTGGAGCCGGTAACCAAATGATAAACAGTGCGCAATACCATTCCAAGATGGCAACTCAATAAACAATGCACTGGCAGTCATCTTCAAATGCTAAAGTGCACAGTGTCTCATTGTTATAATGATCCAAGATGATCAGCATTATACTTCTAAACATGGTGTCCATGACAGAATGGTAATTGTGTTTTATTTTTAACAGCTGTTGCATATGGAGTCAGAAAACTCCTCAACAGAAAGAAGGCAGAGAATACTGGACTGATCTCCACGTTGGGAGTGGGCAGAACTCACAGAGTTTCACTCAGCGGAATTATGCAGAGTTACATAAAAACTCTGCAAGCTTCCAAAGAGTTCCACGAGAAGGCGGAATCGGCATGTCACATTGCTTGCGCTGACTTTTAGCACCAGGAGCTTGTTCCGAACTACCAAATCAGCGTAAACAGCACCACTCAGCACGCCAGCGGGCACTGCTTCTTTGCTGCAGCTTGAATAGACTTTGTACTTGAACAGCAGATTTCTCACCGTGAATGATCGCAACCACCCGCATTGAGAAAATTTTGACGGGTGCCATCCTCTGCCAGAAAAAAGACGCCAATTCTTGCTCGCGCTTACCAACTTACAGTTGGTAAGCTGGCACAAGAAAAACCTCTGCCACACAGTAGTTGGAGTAGTTTCGCCAGAACTCGGCGTTACAAGCATAACGCTGAGTGGGCTAAACTCTGCAAACTCTGCTGACAGAGTGGATTTTATCACCCACCCCAACTCCACATAATGAGCCCAGAAGCCAGAGGTAAAGTAGAATTTTTGTCCGGGGGAACTGGGGTGAATAATGGCTTTAATTCCAATGTATGGTATAACTGTTGCTTCACATGAAGCAAGAGGAAATGAGGAAAAGATCATGGAAGAGTTTTCTAACTATACTGTATTAGCTTTAGCATTAGTGGTAGGTCAATTAGGCATCCAAGTCAAGCTGCTGGTTCAGAATAGGATGCCATTAGATTACATTTTAGCAGGACAGGGTGCTTCTTGCTCAACATACATGAGCAAATAGACCACATTATGGATAGCGCTAAGAAGCTACATGATTTAAATAGCGGGTTAGATTTTAATCTAAGTAGCATCTTGACATGGCTGGGTGGAGTATTTGGGCACTGGGAATAGAAATACTTGAAATAATCATTGCAATCATTTTAATTGTGGTTGTTCTATATGTAGTAGTAAAATTAATAATTTGCATCATCCTACACACTGTTGCAAAGAAGAGCACTGCCAATGCTTTTCCACTTGCACATTTTGAGGATGATGAGGATAGGGACAATGAAGATGATTTTCGAGATTATTTGTAATTGGGTTATTGTAAAGAAATGTTGCCTCCCAGCAAATAAAGGGAGGTTGTGAAAATATAATAATGTATTCCTCTTCCTTTAATGTTAAGGTCCACCTGCTTATGTATATCACAACGTGAACTGAGATATTTAATAAACAATTGCATTATGCTTTATTTTAATATCATATATATGTAGTGAGGAGTGAGACCTAGCCCAGGGACAAGTCCCAGCAATCAATTACCAACTATTCATGCACCTCTTTTCTCTACGGGGAAGCTATTGCCCTGGAGACAGGCACGTTTGCAGAGAAGTACCAATTCATACCAATATTGCCACAGCAAACAAGTGGCTCTAAGAGGCAGAATTAGAGTCAGTCACATGTCAGGCTAGGATTAACACTTGACTGACTCAAATCTCCAAATTGTCAAACAATCTGGTGTTTATTTGAGACTGGTCAGGTTGGGTCCCAAGTTACAACATGTTATACACAGCCCGATATGTAACTGAAGATTCCCAGTTACTCACTTGAAAGTTATTTGTTATTCTGTATGAGGAGAGTCTTGGTTCGCTCTGGCATGGGATGGAGTCTGCCTCAACCATACCAGATATCGAAAGTCAAGGGCTTGTAAGGGGGCTTTCCCATAGCTCGGTCTTCCTCTGCACTTGTGAAGGCTTCAGCACTGTGTAAGCACATATGAACACACGTGCCCCACTCCACTTAGATCTACACCATGAAGGCTCCCATTACATCAACCACAAACAAACAGCACTGGCATTTATTGATATATAAATTGGACAGTAAATACAATCCTGTGTTCTGAAAAGATGGGTGCAAAAAGCCTACCATTATGCAGCAGGTTAAGCATTCACTGCTGACATCTTCATTGACTTGTGTTAGAACCCTAGCAACGTCAATTGAGCACTTCACCCATTCAAAGTTTGAAACATCAATCAATCAATCAATCAGTGTTTGTTAAGCGCGACTACTCATCCGTGAGGGTCTCACTGCGCTTGGGGGAAGGGGAATAGGGAGCTGCAGGTCCTGATGGGCGCTGAGGTTCAGTCGAAGAGCCAGGTCTTGAGATCCTTCATGAATTGGGTTAGTGACGGGGAGAGCCTGAGGTGGAGAGGCAGCGTGTTCTAGGTTTTGGCGGTGAGGTAGGAGATGGATCTTCCTCCTGTCCTGGTCTTGTGCATTCGAGGGACGGGGGAAGGGCCAGCTTGGAGGAGCAGAGGTGTCTGGTGGGTACGTGGAATGAGAGGCAGTGGTTCAGGTATGCTGGTCTGTCATCGTGGAGGGCTTTGTAGGCGTGTGTGTGGAGCTTGAAAGTGACTCTTTTGTTCGCTGGGAGTCAGTGACGTTCTCGTAGGTGTTCGGAGATGTGGCTGCGGTGGGGGATGTTGAGCACCTGTCTGTCTGCGGCGTTCTGAACGTTCTGGAGTTTCCTGAGGAGTTTCTTGGTGATGCCTGCATAGAGTGCATTGCTGTAGTCGAGTCTGCTACTGATGAGTGCGTGAGTGAACTTCTTTCTGGCCTCAGTGGGGATCAATCTGAAGGTCTTTCGAAGCAGGCGAAGATTGTGGAAGCATGATGAGGAGACAGCGTTGATCTGGTGGCTCATCGTGAGCCAGGAGTCCAGTATGATGCCAAGGTTTCGTGAGTGGTCATTGGGTGTAGGGGGGGTTCCTAATTTGGCGGGCCACCAGGAGTCTTCCCAAGAGGAGTTGTTGGGCCCCAGGATGAGGACTTCAGTCTTGTCCGAGTTGAGCTTGAGGCACATTCAGTGCCCATAAATAAATTAGGTAATGCTAAAACCTGTTTTTCACTGCACATGAAAACAACGAGGCCTGTTTTAACCAGTCTACAAAAAATCTCTTTATTATGAAAGCGGGCTATAGGGATGTGCACAATGTTCACACCTGAGTCAACTGCAATTTATATTTTGCTTGCTTTCGCAGTGCTTTGCTACATGAGGTATTGACTTCTCATTGTTTTTAGCCATGTGGTACAGCAGCATAGCTGAAAGTTAAAAACATAGGGGCATATTTACAAGGAGCTAACGCTGCTGCACAATCACTTTTTTTGACATTGCTGCAGTTTTTTTTAAGCACCATATTTACAAAGTGGCGCTAGAGCTCCTTAGCATAACATTTCCACTGCTAGTGCCTATTTTTTTAAATGCCAGATCTGCTAGCTGCATTTTCCAGTAATGATATGCAAGGTAGGCTTTCCCATTGAAAAACTGATGCTGCCATATGTATAAGGATGTTCGGAAACAGCGCTACTTTTGAAAACTAGGTGCCGAGTCCCATTAGCAGCAGTATTTTACCACTAAGGAAAAGCTGGTCTTAAAAATGACGCTAGCACACTGGTATAAAAGCAGAACAGACCAAAATCAATTTGTCAAGCTCCACTACACCATGGGTTTACTGCTACTGCAGCTCAGAGCACCAAGGAGACCATCACCACCACCAACACAACCACCAGCACCTCCACCGAGGCAGTGCAGTAGAAGTGAATGGACATACAGCCAGAGGATAGCCCTCATTGACCTTAGGGAGGAAGAGGTTATTGCCCATTACAGGCTCACAAGGGAGTCCATTGTCAGCCTCCTGCACCAGATTGCTCCAAGGCTGCAGTCAACATCGGAGCGCTGCACCAACATCCCTCCACAGGCCAAGTTCCTAGCTGTCCTCTAAATGCTGGTGTCTGGAACTTTCCAACCCACCACAGCCAGAGTGGCAGGAGTATCCCAAGCATCCTTTTCCAGGTTCCTCCCCACCGTCCTGGATGCCATCATAAGCCTCACGCCCCAGTACCTCTACTTCCCCAACACAGCGCAGCAACAACAGGAGAACAAGCAAGGATTTTATGCCATTGCAGGAATGGCAGTGTGTTGGGGCAATGGACTGCACCCATGTGCAACTTCTGTCTCCAGCGGCAACATCACACATCTACCGCAACAGGAAGCACACCTATTCCATGAACGTGCAGGCAATCATGGACCATCTGGGCCTCTTCATCAATGTACTTGCAAAGTACCCTGGCAGTGCTCATGACTCGTTGATCTTCTGGCATTCCACCATCAATGAGTGCTTCCAGAATGGGACCGATGGGGATGGCCTACTGGTCGGTAAGTACGCCTCCAGCCCATGGCAGTCAATTATGTAGGAATACGTTGACATATCAGTATTGGTTTGAATGAGACAGTTCATATGTAGTTGGTGTGGGCCTATATACTTGTGTCATACTACATGGCATAGGCGCAACACATTTCCTACAAGTCACACATGTTGAGACCACCTACGCCACTGTGGGCAGCATGTACAAGTGAACTGTACTGATGGAATATTACTATTCATGATGCTCTGGTGGAGCAGCTCCCCAAATCATGTCACTGTGGCAATGCAAAGTCTGTATGCATGACATTGCATGGCCTCATTGGTATGCAGTAGAGCAAGCCACACCAAAGAGTAGCTTCATTCACCCTTCGTTGAGGACGTCTACCATGGGCCTTCCGGTGGCCTTTCCTATCCAACACCAATGAAGATCTCACACATTTCCACACAACCTATGCACAGGGACCCTGGGACAGTGTGCAAATAGTGTGCCTCCCAAGGGCAGGTGAAATGAGGATACATAATCACTTGTCTCTTTGTCTTGTTCAAATACTATGGGCCAGGTGTATGAAAAGAGCTTTTTGCGATTCTCAAATAGCGTTTTTTACCAAATCGGTATTTGGGAATCGCAAAATGCTAAGTATGTAGGAATCACCAAAGATTTCGCGATTCCTTAAAATTACCTAATATCGATTTGGTAAATTGCGAATCGCTATTAGGTAATATGACTCCATTCGTTCCTAAGGGCTGAAAGGCCCATAGGCGCGAATGGTTTTGAATTCGCTAATTTGCCAGCTCCTGATGGACTCCTACCGCAGTACATTGGAAGGTAATCTGTGGCTTCTTGGAGTCCAGGGGTCTGGGTGGGGTGGCAGGAGGTGCCTGTTGGTTGTTAGGCGGGGTATGTGGAGACACCACAACCCTGCTGACCGGGGATGGTGTTCCAATGGAGTCCAGGAGTTCTTGGAGGGCGTCTTGGTCGATGGTTGGCAGGTTGTCATCATTCCCATCATCACTGATGTGAGGGACAGGGTGCTGGCCAGGGGTTGAGGGTTCATCCTCTTCAATGAGAGGGGGAAAATCTATTGGTAATGTCTTCTACATGTTGACATGGGTAAAGCAGTTGACAAACAAAGTGCAATACATTACATTTTCAGTTCCTTGTTAATGCGTAGGACAGCTGTTATGAAAGGGTATGGATTGCAAACAGCACTTTATTTCCCTTTCTGATGACTGAATCTCAGCATTGTTGTCACTACCACTGTGTGTCTACTCTGAGTTGATGGACCCTGTCATAGCAGTCATATTCTAATCACTGACATTCATGCCATTTCATCATGAACAGTTTTGGTTATCGGCAGGGTGTCACACATCGTTTTCTTCAGACCCATGCACTTGTATGTGTACATGGCTCCTCTGGCTGTCCCAAATTTGGTTCTGGCAGCCAACTTACTGCCACACAGTCATGGCACCCTGATCATACATTGACTCTCATGTGCCTACAACAGCACCTACATAATGCCTGACCATCTCCAATGGACTGGCATGGCAGGCTGTTATGGAGTGACATATGTCAGGCAGGACCCCAGATGGTAGTAGGGCTGGTAGCTCAGGCAGTTAAGACAGGAATGTGCCATATCTTGTGGAAATGGCACATTGCTACCCTTTCATGTTTTACGTGGGATAACACAACTAGAAGGCTTGCAACGCTGCCCTACACCAACATATGATCAAAATGCCCATGAGCCTTCCATTGATGTCATTGCTAACCATAGATGAGCCAGGTACCTACCGTTTGGCCTGCAGACAGTTCCACAGAGTGCTGGGACATAGCTGCCTGGACTGCACAACATTATGTAGTTACCCACATTGGCCCTTGTAGGGAATTACCCTGCGGCTGATGTAGTTTGTCATAGTCACCACTGTCCTGCCCCGCAACTCCAACCACCGACTCCTCAGAGATGACTACAGACATATGCTCCTCCAAGGGTCCAAGTCCTCCTTGATCGCTGGACTACCACCTCTAGTCTGCAATGTTGCCTGGGGATTTGTTGCCAGTTTCTCCTAAGTTTTGCACTTAGCATCGTGCCAGTGCTTCTTACAGTCAGTCACTGTCCTCTTGACTTTAGCAACGCTGTTCACCTTGTCCACTATGGACTGCCATATGGTCTTTTTCCTCCCCAATGACACTTTAGAGCTGACGAAGAGCTGGTGTTGGTGCTCCATCACCTCCGTGATCAAGATCTCATTCTCCTCCTGAATGAACTTGCACTTCCTCTTCCCTAGGACTCTGTCTGGTCATACTGGCTGGTAGTGGAGTTGTTGGGGATGTTGTCTGTGCTGTGCTCACTCCTGGCAGCTCCATAGCTGCTTTCAGATAAGTCTAACTTTTTTTTTTCACTAAGCGGCGTTTTTTATTTTTTTCCCCTGCTTGGCGCACAAAAGTGATGCTAGGATTGCTAGCTTCTGTTTTTCTGTCCGCTAATGGGCTGAACATCACTTTTTCTATTTTAACGTGCATTTTTTAGCGACTCAGCACAGAGATCAGCGTCAGTTCTTCTGACACCGGCCTCTTCCTAACACCATGGAGCACTGTATTGTAAACACAGCACTAACATGGCTTTAGAAACTGTTGTATCGCGGCGGTGAAATTTTTGACGCTCCCCTGAGTCTAAACAGGGACACATCATTTCTTGTAAATGTACCCTACAGTGTTGTGATACAGCCAGCGTTGGCTGTGTCATGTTTTTTTTTATTGCTGGTGGGAGGCATCACAGGATTAGGGAGGGTGTGGAAAATGGAGGGTGTGAGGAAAAAAATAAGCATGTCTTGGTCATAGCGCTTTCTTTCTTTGTTATGGGTTTGGGTAGGGGCAACTAGAAAATGCCAACGAGAGGTAGGGAAAGAGGGCAGGTGCATGGTTGAAAGTTTGCAAAAATTAGCTCTATGATGCAGCCAGGCATCAAAGAGTGAAGACATGCAAAATGTAGGGTTTGGGAAAAAAACACCATGACGTAATTAGCCAGCAGGAGCAAGCAAAGACAATGGAGGGGAAGGAAGGTGGAAACTTGGCTGAAAGTTTTAAAAAGGAAAGAGCTATGACGCGACCTGGAGCCATCATGGAGGGAGAAAGAGGGTGTCATCGAAGGTAAGGAGGGGCGCGGGAGAGAAACGTCAATGAAAGGAGGAGGATTGGGGCAAGCAATTCCAAAAGGAAGGAGAGGGGTGGCAAGCAATGACAATGAGAGGAAGAAAGGACAGAGTCCATGTTTGAAAGTTTTTAAAAAGTGCTATGATATGGCCAGCATCATGAGAGTATATGAAGGGGGGAGAAGTACACCATCTGAAAAAGGTGCACTCTGCTAGGGTGTTTAAAGGCAAAGAAAAAGTAGTGCCTTCAAAAGTAAGCAGTGGAAGGACACAAGTAATCAGTACATGCTCCACAGGAGTGACAAACACAAAGAGGAAGGAAGACTAGGGCAGCTGACCAATAAGAAACAGGCAAATGAGAGTGACAAATAAGGCAACCAATGATAAGCAATGGGTGGGCTCTAAGCGGACAGAAAACAAAAGGTCTTGAAGAGACAGCATATATGATGTTTAGGCAAGAACTAAAAATGCCTGCTTCCCTCTTGCTCAAATTGTATAGTTCTGTGTATAACCTACATGTGGATTCCATTGGCTACAAAAATATGTGAGTGCTAGAAAATGGCTCCTGCTTTTAGTGTGCACTATAACTGTCAACCCAACCATCTTAAGGTTGTAAGGAAAATAACTTTCTCTCTGAAACAATCCTTAACATCTTGCTACTTCGCAAAATAATCATGGTTAAATTATGTATAGAATCGCAAGGTTGTTAAAGTGCCTAACACTTGGATACCTTTCCTTTGAGGTTTGAGAGCTTTACAATAGCAAATAAAATGCATTGATAGTCACAATGTGCTGTTATTTTGTATTAGGCTCAAATTAATGGAATGCTGGAGAGTAATAAGCCAAAAGAGAGAGGCTGTGTTTAAGCACAATGATTTTTTTTATTACATATTTGTAAGCCAAGGATGCAGTTGGTGGTCACTGATACTTTATCAAGTATAATGTAACCAACTTGCTGACTCTTACAAAAGGTCACCTCATACTCCCAAAGTCTTGTCAGCAATTCAGGCATGCATTTTTACTTGTTAAGCAAAAACAACTGTTAGAAATGAGGGTCTCTAGTTGGCAGTGGTATGCACCCTGTTCAAGTAGGGACCCTTCCTTCTAGTCAGGATAAGGGGATTATACACCTAAGATAACCCCTGCTCACCCCCTTGGCAGCTTGGCATGTACAGTCAGGCTTAACTCAGAGGCAATGTGTAAAGTATTGGACACCGCACCAGTTCAGAAAATTAAAGTATCTTTATCTACACCAAACAAGCCCAAAACAACAAAAATTCAACATACACAACTCAAAATATGACTTTTAAAAGGTTTCAAGCAATTCTGTCCATAGAACTCTATGTATGCAGTTATTTTACACAAAGTACCTCAATTGCGTCAAAATCCACAAGGAAAAACAGCCGCAGAAGAAGGAAGCATCGGAAAACACAGAGAAGCATCGCTTCCTGCGTCCACAGGGAGGCGATGCATCAGTTCTGCTGCACGCAGGAGAAGTGTTGCATTGAATCCGGACTGTAGGGGTAAGCAAAGCGTCAAAATTCAAGAAGGTTCTGGTCTGCAGGTGATGCGTTGGAAGAACTTGTCGCACAGGTGTGATGCGTGGAGATCCGGAGGTGCTGGAAGTCGATGTGGTGGCAGTAAACAGGTGCTGCATTGATTTCTTCAGCCGTGGCCCCACGTTGCGTTGATTCTTTCAGCCGCACAGCAAGGCCTGCATCGGAGTCAGTGCGGGGGGTATTGACCTTTGGAGACATGGGGCACTGAACTCGTGCTGTGGCTTTTTCTTTGGTCGTTGACAGACACCGCGTCGACTTCTTCTGTTTCATGGTGGCGCTGCATGGACATTTCTCTCGCACAGCGGTGCTGCGTCAGTAAAATCGGGCACTGGAAGAGCGATGCGTCGATTTTGATGGTTTAAAGCAGGTCTTTGCAGCAGGAACAACCTCCAAAGGCCCAGAACTTGATTTGGCAACACAAGGCATGTCAAAACTCCCAGCAGTGGAGCTCAGGGATGCTGCAGATGAAGTCTTTGATGGCCCCTTAGACTACCGACAGGAGGCAAGCACACACAAGCCCTTGGAGAAACTTCACAAATAGGATACAAAGCAAAGTCCAGTTCTTTTTCTCTCCAAAGCAGAATCAGCAACTGCAGGCCACTCAGCAAAGCAACACATAGCTAAGGGGCAGTACTCCTCCTTACCGCTCTTCCTTCAGCTCTTCTCCTTGGCAGAGGTTCCCCTTGATCCAGAAGTGTTTTAGGTTCAATATTTATACCCCTTTTGGCCTTTGAAGTAGGCATTCTTCAAAGGATTGTCTTTGCAGTGCACAAGTTCTTGTCCTGCTTGGTCTTGGCTCCAGACACAGTCCAGAGGGGTGGAGACAGTATTGTGAGAGGCCAGGCACAGTCCTATCCGGGTGCAGGTGACAGCACATCCCACCACTCTAGCTCAGGAAGGCCCATCAGCCTGGTGATGGGCCATCAGGATATGCAGGGTCTCAATTCCCCTTTGTGGGACTGTCTAGAGTGAAAGCACAAAAAGGCCACGTCAGTCTAAACCAGATGTTGATTCCACAGGCAGGCAGAGGCACAGGATGTGTGAACAAGAAAATGCCCACTTTCTCAAAGTGGCATTGGCAAACACACAATTTAAAAACCACCTTTACTAAAAGATGTGTTATTAAATTCTGAGTTCAGAGAGCCCAAACCCCAAATCTCTAGCTGTTCCCAATTGAAAGTTACACTTGTAAAATGTTACAAGGCAGCTCCAATGATATCCTATGAAGAGCTCGTTGTTGCAATAGTGAAAACGAAATTGGCAGTATTTCACCATCAGGACATGTAAAACACACCAGTACATTTCCTACCTTTCACATACGCTGCACCCTGCCCATGGGGGCACTTTGGGCCTAACTTAGGGGTGCCTTACATGTAGTAAAAGGGGAAGGTTAGGGCCTGGCAAGTGGGTGCACTTGCCAGGTCCACAGGGCAGTTTAAAACTGCACTCACAGACACTGCAATGGCAGGCCTAAGACAAGTTTACAGAGCTACTCATGTGGGTGGTACAACCAGTGCTGCAGGCCCACTAGTAGCATTTAATTTACAGGCCCTGGGCCCACATAGTGTACTTTCCTTGGGACTTGCCAGTAAGTCAAAAATGCCAATCATGGATAACCAATCATAATTACAATTTACACAGGAAGCACTTGCACTTTAGCACTGATCAGCAGTGGTAAAGAGCCCAGAGTACCTAAACCAGCAAAAATGATGTCCAGCATAACGGTCAAAAATTACAAGAGGTAGAGGCAAAACGACTGGGGAAATCACGCCAAGGATGCCAGATCTAACCAAAACCTGTGTGGGTTCTTTTTTTAAGACTTCAATGTGCACAAATGCTACTTGTTTCAATGCCATTATTTGTGCAAATGACTCAGGGCCATATGTATCAAGCCTTTTTCCATTCGCAAACAGGCCGATTCTCAAAATCTGCCCGTTTGCGAATGGGAAAAAGCCTTTTGGGATGTATCATCCCAAAAGGCCATCGCAAATAGAGAATCGCAAAATTTGCGATTCTCTATTTTGCGAATGCAATTAAGGAATTGCAAATTGCGATTCCTTAAATACAATTCTGGAAGAACCAGAAATTTGCTATTTGGCCTTAAGGAATCACAAATTACCACCAACTTCAAGTTGGTGGTAATTTGCGATTTTCTAGAAAAAAACACTTTTTTGCTTTTTTCAAAGTGCCATTTGGCGCACATTCATGCCCTTAGGGCATGTATGTGCGCAAAATGTGCACACATGCATATTTCAGGGGTGCAACAGGGTGTCCTTTGGCACCCGTGCAACCTTGAAATTGCATTCTCAATTTGCGATTCTCTAATTGGTAATCGCAAATTGAGAATTCTTCCCATTCATTCCTATGGGCCTCCTAGCCCATAGGAATGAATGGGAAGGTATTCCTTATTTGCGAATCTCAATTTGCGATTTGCAAATAAGGAATATGTAGGATTCGCAGAATTTTTAGCAAATCCTACATATATTGCATTTTGCGATTCTCTAATTGCGATTCGCTAAAAATCGCAATTTGAGAATCGCAAAACTCTTTTTTGATACATATGGCCCTCAGTTACTTACCAGTAATCTTGTTACAGTCATACCACATGAACTCTGCTCCACAGTTTCATATACTATGTGAAAAACATATATAAGTGAAAAACAAATAGAAAAGAATTACCAATCCCATCTATTCCTTATAAATGCCTTCTTCAAAAACAAAGGAAGTAAATGGGATTGCACCTTCTAATCATCCCATAAAAAACTTCTAGGCCCTGTGCCAAATTAACAGAGAGAAGACAGGTGGGAAATTAGGACTGTGGTGAGAAGGACTAGGATTAGGAGTAATGAAGATTACCAGTAAGGCCATCAAACACAAAAGGTGATGGGAGGATGCTTGCAATAAGTCTAACCACTAGTAATCGCTCTGGGTAGCATTCCACCCTATTGTTCTTTTGCCCACCATGCCATCTTAAAAGCCCCAATCAGGGCAAAACTGGTTTTGAGTTGCTTGTGTTCCGGTTCAGGGAGGGCTTGGCCTCGCACTTCTGGCTGGAAATTTGCTATTGGAGCATAGTCAAGACTGATTTGCATATGGCTGGGTCCAAACTGAGGTCGCATGGTGGGAACAGAACAATGGGCTGGAATGCTACCCCCCCATGCAAGTGATTGCCAGTGAGTAAACTTATTGAAGATATCCTCCCATCTCCTTTTGTATGTTTCGATTATCAGTAGGGAACCTGCTAGTTACCGCTTCCCCATCCGCTTTGTCCCAGTTCTTACCAGGTAAACTTCATGTAAGCAGATAGAATTTGTTACAGGATAACCATAAAATTGAAATAATGAAATGTCTATAGTGACTCCTTTATGCAATTACATTTTTAATAGAAGGAACAAATGAAAAAACGTAGAACAAATTTGAAGGTTGAAAGCACTCAAACATCAGAAGCAAACTGAATAGATTAACCTCCCTCTACATGGAAATGAACATGAGATATGGACGCGTAGGGAGTGGGCCAGGAGGCAAAAACACATCTGTGTCTCAGATAAACTCACTTGAAAGCTATTCAGGAAAAGGTCATGCCCCTGATTGAGCAACCTTGCACTGCCCAGGCAGGGAAACTCTTTTTGCCTGATGGATAGTGGTAATGGCCACTAAAATCCCTTTTCTAAGTTAGCTCTGGGTGTACCCGTTCCCTGTACTGATAGCTAAAAGGTGTTGTTTGATGTAAATATATTTCTTCTAAATGGAGAAAGCCATGTGTACATCTAGCAGATTAAGCTTTTCTTTCTCCTCAGAGGAAGAAGAAAGGAAACATGGTCCTGTAAGCAGGGGAATACTGAAGGGATTTGGGGAAGAAACAGGGGAGAGGGGCGTAGATTATCTTATCATGGAAAATATTCAGAAAGAATGATCTTCACATGAAAGAGCTCCCAATTCTCCAACCCTTCAATTTCAACAGATCTCCAGCAAGAATAACTCTTTGGCAGACAAGAGTTTTAACTGAACTCAATGTAAGGGATCATATGGGAAACCATACATAAACACCTTGAAGAACAAGAACCAGATCTCATGAAGGAACCAGAGAAATTAAAATCAGTATCTTAAAAAAGAAAGTTTTTAAATAATCTCATATCTAGGACTTTGATGGGTAGCATATCTGTTCACCTAAAAGCTTTTTTTGCGGCCCACTGGAAGCCACCAAGCACAGCAAAAAGTAATCACAAAGAAAGTCTAAGGGGCGATTTAGATGTTGACGGAGAGGGAACTCGGTCGCAACTGCAATGGACTTCCCCCCTGCTAACCCAGTGGTACGCTCGCCTGGTTTAAATGTGGGCAGACCATAGGTTTGGTTTCGCTGGTGACTAATCTGTCGCTGCCGTAGCCAAACTTCTCCAAAGGCGAAAAGGAGTAAGGGCCCTTGAAAAATTGGCTATATGCCTGTCCTCCAAATTAGGGTGGGCAACAAATAGCCTTTTTTCACTGTTTGTCACCACCAGGGAAACCCTGGCGGTAAGGGACAGTAAAAAACTAAAAATGTCCCCCTTACCATTGGAGATGTCTCCCATAGTGAGGGGGTCATTACTTTTTTTTATTTTTAAAAAGAAGGTTCCGCTTTGGGATTTTCTTTTTGAAAATAAGAAAGACGACAGTGTTGACGGAGCCCTGCTCCAAACTGTGAAAAGCATTGGCAGAAATCGCTATGTCGGCTGATTCTGCCAATGCTTTAGAAATGACCGCCAGCTTCGCGGCGATTTCTAAATTCGGCAGGCAGAATCTCGGTCAGGTCAATGAACAAAATTACTCCATTGTCCTGGCAGAGGAATGGGCCTCCTGCTGATATCTAAATAAGCCCCTAAGTTCTTCATCAGGGGCCAGATGTACGACCCTTTTTTTGCGCCCGTAAACGGGAGTACCTCACGTTTGCGGCCGCAAAAAAGGGTAATAGCATGTACAAATGCTATTTAAATAGCATTTGCGACTCCCGCTATTAGGAAGGGGCGTCCCTTCCTAATAGCGAGTCAACATGCTATGTACTAGTGTTTTGCGACCGCATTTGCGGCTGCAAAACACTTGCAGTTTACCACCTACTTCAAGTAGGTGGTAAAGCACTCGCAAAGGGGAAGGGGTCCCCGGTGGACCCCTTCCCCTTTGTGAGTATGTTGGAAAATATTTTTTAAGAGCAGGCAGTGGTCCCAGAGCCCACTGCCTGCCCTTAAAAAAATTAAACTGAAAAGTTTCATTTTTCTTTTTTAAATGCATCCCGTTTTCCTTTAAGGCATTTAAAAAAATAAAAGCTGCTTTTTTAAAAAGCAGTCCCAGACATGGTGGTCTGCTGAGCCCAGCAGGCCACCATCCCTGGGAGGGCTGTCATTCCCAATGGGCTCGCAAATAGTGAGAGGCTCATTAATATTAATGAGCCTCGCAATTTGCGACCCCATTGGGAATCGCAAACAGTGTGAAATACACTGTTGTACATTGGAAATTGTGCCTCGCAAATGGCGAGTCGCAAAAGAGTCGCAATTTGCGATGCGCAATTTTCTTGGTCGTACATCTGGCCCCAGGTCACAAGAGGAGGCTTGGATACCATTCTTCTGGCACCAAGAATCAAAATTTCACCAGTGTCTACCACACATGTTCAACGTCTCTGTCTTCTTATTTGGATGCATATGGCAATGTGAAAAGAACAGCCTCTGGATTCTGGAGCCTACCTTTCAAGAGCCAAACTCCTAGGTGAAGATCCGGAAGAGTTGACAGAGTGATAAAGTTGAAGAGGATAGTGATATTGAAAATTTCAATGGAAACAGAAACGTAACTGGACTAGAACAGGATATCAGTGTTGTTTGGACCAATAAAGAACTACTAGTAATAAACTAGCCCTCATGTCCTGGATTTTCCTCCAACCCCTAAGGATTAAGGGAAAGGAAGGAAATGTATAAAGATGCGCCTCTAGCCATGTAATTACTAGTTTAAATTACAGGATCAACCCTTATGCCCATCTGAGGGAACCAGGGTAAATAATATGAGGAAAAACACAGTGGTTGCATGGGATTTCTTCATACAAGTATACTGCATGTATCCAACCTGTCAAAATAAATCATTCAATTTAGCTGTACCCAACAATGCCACCCAAGAGCCACTCTGTATAAATGAAAGGATATTGTATTGCATACATCATCATGGTCCAGTACTTTTTAGACCTTAGAGCAGATGGTGCAGTGCACAAAAGTGGTAAATGTATGACTTTTATACACATATATACTCAGGGATGTTGTAACAATCATATATTCAGGGATGTTGTAACAATCACTAAAATACAAACTCCTGTTCAGGTTTTTTGGATCTCTGTTCAAACCGTTTCAAGGACAGCCCTGAAAACCTGTTTACGTTTCAAGCCAGTGGAATGAATTTGTGGGTCTCATCAGGACATAAGCTATCTGTCTAATTACCTACTTCATGTATCAGATACTCAGTTCATCGAGCAGGGTAATTCCCTTCATTCACTTGTAATGCCTTTATTTACTTATTTTGTCTCTCATGTTTACCCGATTATGTCTGAGCCTCCGTGGTTTATGGTGGTGGTCACGGTGCGTGCATGGCAGCTCTTCAAGGCCCTCCTGTATGAACCACAAATACGTGTCTTATGTTTTGAATTGCTTAAATTAGAGACAATTGTTTGCTGAAGCCAGCAGATTCCGTGCCAAGATGAATTCTTGTGCAGGTGTGTGCTTCCTTCACATTTGCCGCAAGTGCAGAATTCCAGGTGCCTTTTTTATTAATGCAGTAAGTGCAGCATTGTCGAATAATTGTATACTCCCCCCACGACACTGCATGGATTGAAAATGAAGATGCCCATTTGCAAATTAAATCTTCTTGCTCACGGGACTCTCGAAGCAAGAGAGAAGATAAAATGGCGCAAGGAAGAGTTATGCTGTTGTCTCCTTACAGCAGCTTCCCACACTTTTTTGAACCACGACCCAATTTTTAGAACGACGAACTTTTGCGAGCCATCTAGCTTTAATTCACATGAGGTGGACGATTTATTAATGTAACTAAAGCATCACACGGAAGCGCACTGGTATTTTCAGAGAGCACATTTTCCATCGAAATATCCACTAAATTTGCATAGACATGCAGTTTTACTGATAAAACTATATAGCACACAACCGATAATGCGTGGAAAGCGGTTTTTAGTGAATAAATATAATTTGGGCATCACCAAATAAAGTATCTTGATTTACTTTGAGCCTAATAAAATCATTGTTTCTCTCATACGTCAGAATTACAAAAAAAAGTGCTTTGTTTTTGCTTTCCTAAACACTAAGGGGCAGATTTACAAGGACTGGCGCATCCCTGCATATTAGCAGGGATGCGCCAGTAAAGATGCGACACGTAGAAATACCCTTGCGCCACGACGGATGCGTCGCATTTACAATGCGATGCATCGTGGTGCAAGGATAGTCAAATGCGTGTCGCATCTTATGTCGTAAAGGCAGCGCATTGCTGGAGTCGTGTCGCAAGCGCGGCGCAACTCCAACAATGCTCAGGGGCGCCCTATACCTAACATGCTGCGTCACTCCTTACGCCTGCTTCAAGCGTAAGTATTTGACGCAGCGGGGACGTAAATGTGACTCAGTGAAATCTTGTAGATTTCACTGCGTCACTTTTACGGGGCTTCCTTGCGACGGAACGCCCACCCTGCATACATTATACCTGACGCAGGTATAATGTAGCGCAGGGCTTTACAACGTGACGCATCTCACTAGATGCGTCACGTTGTAAATCTGTCGCATAGTGGCACATTGTTTACGACGCCGCTGCGTCACAGAAGTGACGCAGCGGTGTCGTAAAAATGTCGCAAGGTGCTTGTAAATCTGCCCCCCTATGTGTACAGTTCATTTACCGTCAATTTAAACGACGTACAGTTTTTCCTTTCCTCTCATGCTCCCCAGCAAGATTGTCACATAATACACTTAACTTTTCTTTCTCTGACGGTGAGAGGAGTTTGTAAGCACCAACCTCATGTTACAAGAATAAGTAGCAACTTGTCAGAAGACATAGCCTTAAGACCCCTGTCTTTGAAGCTCAGCAAATGTGCTAAAATACAAAATTTAAAGGTATCTTTTTTTATTGCTTTGACATTGTGACCCACCAGTGGGTCGCGACCCACAGTTTGGGGATCACTGCCTTATAGCATTTGTTGGACCCCATCTTTATTATGGATAAAGAGGTTTCTGTGGAAGGTCCTTACAGCATTTGTTGGAGTCCATCTTTATTATGAAGAAAGATGTTTCTGTGGAAAGTCCTTACAGCATTTGTTGGAGTACATCTTTATTATGGATAAAGAGGTCTATGCATAAGGTTCATTAGTACTCATTCAAAATTCCAAGGACAGTCATCAAGCACCATTTGAGCCCATTGACATCACAAGGTTGACCTTTATCCAACATTTATCCTCTTAAAACTCTTCCATTTCCTCCAGAGTGGCTAGTGAGAAGCCAAGACATGGAAATCATAGAAAGTAAACAATTATCTTTGAGTCCTTTTTACATTCTGGCCCTTTGGATGCTTTCGTAATTGTTGAGACCAAGAGTATCAATAGCAGTGTCAGGGGTGCCAAAGGCTGAGCCAGGCGTTGCAGGTGGTAATTCTTGCATTTCTTATCTGACACCACACCAATAATTGGCCGAAGTTAATGTGAAGTCCCATTCTCCTCTAAATTCCTAATCATGAGTTGGCTGAAAATTCTGATCTCCTGCAAATAGAAGTTTGGGCAGGGTTTGGAATTCAGAGCTGTGTGATAATCATCCCACCTTCTGCTGTTTTGTCCTTGACAAAAGTTGCCAGGTAAAAACTGGAGAAACGTCCAAATAGACTAGAAATATATGTGGATTTTGGTGCAATGCACACCAAACGTGCCTATTGTGCCTTATTGTGGTATTTACAGCACCTGGTTAGTACCTAGTTTTGGAGTGCAGTAAATACTACCCCCTATTGTGACCACCTTATTACCAGGACAAAGGAAAGAGACATTACTGTTGAATTAAACACAAGGATGTCACAGTACTTGATCCTCTGCACCAGGGTCATCATCTAGTAGGACACGATTCCAAAACCATTGCAAAGTCCAACTTGTCCGTTGTCTCTTTGCCTTGGATCATGAAGGCCAAGCTAGCTGGGTACAGTATTGCTGTTGAAATCATCTGGCACAGAAGTGAGAGAGGGAGTTCTGCGGATGGAGGCAAGTTGGGAAGTAGCATGGTCAATCCTGCGCATACCTTTGCCTGACCCCACAGTTCATCCATGCTTGTTTCTGATAGCAAAGACTATGTCCGAGCTGAAGAAGAGAAATTGTAAACCTGGACTCTTGCATTCCTTTCCCGTAGCCAAAGCAGCACTCTGATGGACCTGAATATTTTAAAAATTGCATTAATTCTGCTTTCTTTTGTATCTTTTATGATTGTTCTCCTTAGAGAGTAGGCAAGACCACAGTAATTATGTAGCAATGCAGAATCGCATTCTGTTGCCTCTTTGACTGAGTTGCGTGCAACAAAAGGCAAATTAAGTGGCATTTGATGTGATAAAGGCAAAATATGAGGCCAGTTTTTGGTCTTATAATTAAGTAATTATGATATTTTAGAAATGTGGAGTTTGTCACAAAATGAACCCCAAATAGAAGAAAGTAAAAGATTGCATTGAAGCATTGTATCAGCCCTGTCCTCCCTACTTCTCAGAGAGTAAGAGTCTTTGTAAAACGTATCCCCGTTGTGAGAAATTGTGTCAATGGTTGAATGCGGGGTGGCCCCTGTTCAAGCAACAGTCACAATCCCTGTCAGGGTGAAGCACAAAAGTCACTAAATTAACCCGTGCTTAACCCTCTGGTAGCTTGGCACAAAAGTAGTCAGGCTTAACATAGAGTCAATGTGTAAAGTATTAATACAGCTCACAAACAGTAATAATGTGAAGGTACAAAACAAGAAAAATTCCACACCAATTTAGGAACATCAAGTACATTTTAATAAATTATTTGTTATCAAAATTACAAAAATCCAATCAGTAGACCCAGAGTTATGGATGTTTTAAGTTTAAAGTACAAACATAGCGCCTAAAAAAGTCAAAGCACCAACCACGGACATCTAGCCACGCCAGACCAGGTCAAAGTAAAAAAATATGGCCGACTGGAATAGAGCACGGGTCAGATAAAAAAGTGTTTTGGGCCCAGTCAACCACTTACAATCGAAGAAATTTTGGAGAAAAATGTTCTAAGAAGGCAAACTTCAGAAGGGCAAGGCTACAGGTGTGTCCGAGAAAAAGGTGTCCTCATCGGGGAGCTGCTGGATGAAGTCACGGTGAAGATTACTACGTTCGGACTCGGTCTCTTTTTTGGAAGTCAAAAATCTCCAGCGGAATGAAGTAAGAGGCTGTAGCCAACAAAAGTTCCAGAAGTCCAGATACTTCTTTGGTGAGGAGCTGCTGAACAGGATTTCCTGCTGTGGAGAAGAACATGGGGGGAGCTCCCACAAAGTCAAGCTGACCTGTAATGCACCTTGGGAGGATAGATGGGCAGTTCCAAGTTTTGTATTTTGGCAATCAGGGCACCTTTAATACCATAACACCAGGACTGGAGCAGCACACTCAGGAGTTCAGGACTCACTCAGGTTGTGTCCAGGTGCGGGTTGAAGATGGTTAGAATCTTGTCAGTCCCTTAGGCTCTGATCAGGAGGCCAATAACTAGCCCTACATGTCACTCTGGTAGTACAGGGCTCAAGTGATAAAATAGGGCTCAAACAGCAGGCAGGCCTCTGATGGTTCAAGGCAGGCTCCAGGCAGCAAAGCAGTCTTTCCAGGCGCAGCAAAGCAGTCTTGTGGTGTACACAGCAGCAGGGCACAGCAGCAAGCAGTCCTCTGAGAGTTCTTCCACAGGTCCATCAAGTGAACTGAAGAGTGGGTCTGAAGATCCTATTCTTATACCTGGTGCCTTCTACGGAGTAGGAGAAGTTTCTAGAGAATTCC
The DNA here is from genome assembly GCA_963921515.1 of Calotriton arnoldi. NCBI lineage: Eukaryota > Metazoa > Chordata > Amphibia > Caudata > Salamandridae > Calotriton > Calotriton arnoldi. The sequence goes on from CAWUFW010001141.1 coordinate 1,797,663, forward strand.
CTTTGAAGCGCTTGATGTTTCCTGACTCCCCTGCCCTGCCTGCAAGCTGGCTACATGAACAATGCAGGGGTGACAAGTTCTTTGTGTGAAGGCAGAGCACAGCCTATTCAGTTGCAAGTACGGCTGTGCCCAGCTCCACTCCCACCCCCACCCCATCCTGACAATTGACATTTAGGCACACCTAATTCCTCTATTGTTTGGCTGTTTGGGAGGCATAAATAAAGTCCAACTGCCAACTACACCCAGTCATGTGACATAGGCCAGGCTGAAGGCATCAAATAGTAAGGGCAGGAAAATTCAAGCCTTCTAAAAATAGCATTTTCAAAATTGTAAATTTAAAATCTGACTGTAACATTAAAGAAGATTTTAAATTACAATTTCACAGACACCAAAGATGAAATGATCACCTGTTCCCAATCAAAAGTTAGCACTTATTAAATGTAATAAAGCGACCCAATATTATCCTATGGGTTGGGTAGGCCTCAGTGTAGGGAAGAATGAATTTAGGAGCTTTTCACTACCAGGATATGTAAAACTTAAAGTACATGTCCAACCTTTTAATTACAATGCTCTCTGCCCTATGGGCTACCTAGGCCCTACTTTAGGGGTGACTTATATGCAATAAAAGGGGATTTAAGACTTGGCAAGGGGGTTATATTGCCAAGTCGAACTGACAGTTTAAAACTGCATTCAGGCTGCAATGGCAGGCCTGGGACATGTTTTAAGGGGCTACTTAAGTGGGTGGCACAATGAGTAGCATTTAATTTAAAGGCCCTGGGTATATGCTATACAACTCCACAAGGGACTTATAAGTACATATAATATGCCAATCAGGTGTAAGTCAATTTTGCCAATTTGGGGGAGTGAGCCCAAGTTCTTTAGCACTGGTTAGCAGTGGTAAAGTGCACAGGGTCCTACGGCCAACAAAAAATGAATTTCAGCAAAAAGTGGAGGGCAAAGGCAAAATGTTTGGGGGAAGACCATCCTAAAGCTGACAGGTCTAACACCTGTTGGACAGAGCTGCACAGAAACATACATGCATGTATGTTTTGTAATTAAAGTTGCTCCCCTTTTCTTCTATGCCCTCCTGACACCCATATGTTTTAAAAACTTGTCTCCTGGAGCTCAGTCCTACATTTTTCGTTTTTAAACTCGACATCTTCTTGAAACGCCCATTGTCATCAAGAAGCAGCCTTGCATAACAGTATTGTGCATTACATATTTAAAATGCAAGTGTCTCGCCATGAGGCATTTTATGATTCGAGGGGCCGCACCTTAAAAATAAATGCAAAATGTTTGAGACTCTTCACAATTTAGCGTGACCTATTGGAATAAATGCTGCTTTGAAAATCTTAGTAAGAATTGTCATTAACAGTGAAACACAATATTTTAACTTCAAAAACTAAATAGCTGTGTTCACTTTATTTTGGTTATATTTACACATATAAGGTTTTTTTCTTTATTATAGACAAAAGCACTTCTCTGTCCCCTCCCCTCAATCTATTTTTTATGAATAGTAACGCCATCTGGGAAAGATTCCAACAGCTTTAATGCCAGAATGCAACAATTTATAGATGTAAAATGACCAATTATCTTCTGCAGAGTCGGGAGGTACACTGCTTTTTATATGCAGTGTTATTATTAATAAAATGTGCTCTGTTTGAGTTGGAACGCATTTTTTCCTTTTGCAATCTACATAGTGTGCAGTCGCTGGTAGCAACAGAAAATCATTACTTCAGTGTAAATTATATATGCCATCTTGAAAATTCTAAATTCTTTGACTACGTGTTACAGAATATGAATTTTGAAATGTCTTGTTAGAAGACACTGACACAGTTTATTTAAACTTCAACTTTGTTATGTGTCGATTTGGTCGATTTGGTTCCCTAAACTGCAAGTGTTTTTCTTAATATGTCCATACCTTTATTTTCCAAGCCTCACAATTTATAACTTTAACTTTAGTTATCTGTGTTGGGAGAAATGTATCATGTGATAATTGATCTAGTCCCACACCACCTACTTAGACAGCAGTCCTATATGACTAGGCGCATTTGAGCCCTCTTTTTTTCTACCAGTTTTTTTTTTTCCAACATAAAAACTACAGGGTATTCATATTTAATCCTACATTGTTTACTGCAGTTTGACAAAGTAATCCTTAAATCCAGTGATGCTAAACCAAACCTTAAACCTACACTTTATAACTGGGTGCATTTTTCCTGATTGTAGTTTTCTAATTGTAGGAGATCCTATCTAGGAGTGTGCTTGTACATTAAGGGGCATATTCACAAGAACGTGCGCTAAACATCTCCAGAAAATGTTAACGCAACTTTACACATCGCAGTCTATTGCGGGAAAATAACCCCGTGTTAACCTGGAATTCACAACAAGGCGGTACCATGCGATAGTCCTCCGAAAACGCGGCCAATGTCTGCGATACAACCACTGCGACGGAGTCAAAAACACAAACCCCAACACCAAAAAACATGCGATGAGCCCATTCGCGATGAGGAAATCAGCGATAAGCAGCGCCAGGCCTGCCATACACACACGGCAGGCGGGAAAATCACTACAAAAGTAGAAAAAACACACAAACACAAAATGACCAACACCCAAGCACCATGGAGGCAGCCGGAGCAGGCGCAGAGGACGAGCGGAACCCCACAAGCACCCCGGACGACCAGCCTGGGACCTCGGGGACAGGGAAGGGCAAGGACAAGAAGAAGAGGAAGACGAAGTTCAGTCCGCAGGAGAATAGGATCCTGGTCACGGAGGTGATAGAACACCATCAACAACTGTTCGTCGCCTCCAATGTGTCATTGGGCACCAAAAATGGATTATGGCGGTCCATCGTGGACAAGGTGAATGCCTTCGGAGAGCACAAGAGGTCAATGGACGAGGTCAAGAGGCGATGGATTGACATCAAGCGCAAGACCAAGGAGAAACTCGCAGGCAACCGGAAGGCAGCAATGCAGACTGGAGGTGGGGGCCCAGCGCCACAGCTGGAGCTGGATGACATGGAGGAGCTGGTGTCGACAGTCATCAGTGTGGAGACCGTGGCAGAAGTCGGGGCACCAGACACTGCTCGACATGACACAACACAACAGCAACCGGGTGAGTAACCACCAGGTACTGGGGGGACGGGGGCTGATGGCCACAATGGCACACATGCACAATCAAGCAGAGCACAGTGCACACCCACAATGACTCTGGATCATGGCCCTGATCAACAGCCTGTCACAATGTACATTGCCATGCTGTCTGAATGTGAACATGTACCATGCGTCTACATACATGTGGACACATTGTAACACAGCATCTCCCCTTCACATTGCAGGGGCACCGTCAACGCCACCTGCAGAGCAGTCCCAGCCACTCTTCACTGATGATGAGGAGGACACCACCAGCATCGACACTCAAGCCCTCCAAGACATCATTGAGCTCATCCGCCAATCACCTCCAGGACCAGGGTAGCCCATCTGCATCGAGGAGACCCCACCCACTCCACAAACCACCCAGCAGGAGGCACCCACAACCCCGGCTGTCTCCCAAGACCCCCCGAACAACACATGCCCTTCCAACGCCGTGTGTTGGAGGTACAGAGGGAGATGGCTGAGCAGGTGCGGGTGGGGTTCGACCTCATGGCTACCAAACTTGACGCCATCCATGGGTGTCTGAGTCCCATCAGGGACCACCTCCAGTCCCTGACGGACACCCACACACCGCTCCATGGTCTCCAACGAGCCCTGGCTGACATCGCTGGAGTCATGACTCGGAGACAAGAACACCTGTCCGCTCAGAGTGGCTCCAGTGATCTCAGCCGTGAGATGGCACACATGCGGAGGCTCATGGAGGACATGGTGCGGATGGAGGCAGAAAGGATGGCAGCCACCGCTGCACATCAGCAAAATGTAGCTGGGATCTACCATGCCCTGCATATCCTCATCATGGCATTGCTGCCACAAGTCGTGGCGCAGATGAATGCTGCTGCCCCTACACCATCCACATCTCCGCCCCCTGGTGTGTCAGTGCCTCACAGTGCGGCAGGCATTTCCACTCCGGCACCTGATGTGTCACTGCCACACAGTGCCGCAGCTGGAACTGCACCACCCACAGGTGGGGCAGAGCACACATCCGAGGACGTGGATGGGCTTGAGTTCAGAAGGAGGCACTAGCATTCATGTCCGCCACCTGGCCTGTTTCTGCTTGGTGCCTCACATCGCCCCTTGACCTTCCACTGACCCCCGATACACTCTGCTGCACTCACCTTGGACCGCGACATGGACTGCCATATCCTGTTTGGTGACCAATGACACGGCGACCACACTGCGGACTGTACCCTTCCTCTTCCGCTGTACTTGTCATTCCCCGATGGACTCTGGCTGGCCCTCCATGGACCCATATTGTGAGTTGGGGTTGGCATAGCCTTGTACTGCTCCAGCTGCAAGACTCCACTGGATGTGCATTAAACATTCAGAAACGCACTGCTGTGTCATGTCTTGCATCATTCATGTATGAATGTGTGGATGAATGTAGGCTCAGTGATTCCCCCCAACGTCAATGATGCTCATCTAGTGGGAATCCAGTCACAGTGTGCTACATTGCCGATTGCGTTCCGGGTGCCGCAGACACCACAACAGGGACACACGCATTAGTCACTTCCTTTTCCGGACATGGACTGAACCACGCCCAGAGCCCTCGAGTCATTGTTGCAAGCCCTGCGCTGGTCCGGCGTACGCCAGGCCAGACCACTCCGCTTACGCTCCGAGGGGGGGCCCACATAGCTACATGTCGCAGGCGTACATGCTAGTGGTTTGCAGGTCGCGGGTCTAGTTGTCAGCATGTCACGGCCACTCCCTCAGGGCAGGTTTGCACGCACACCACACCCATCCGGCACAGGCGTCACAGGCCATGTGACCCCGCCAATATAAGGGGCCGACAACGTCACATTCCCCACTGCCGGTGGTGACTGGATGACGGACGTTCCACGATACTCAATCATAAAGGGCCCATGACTTGTTGCGCACAGGGTTAGTGGCACCCGGAGCCATGCGGCCGTCACGGGCCTACCACCACGTGGCGCTGACTGGAGTTGCACAGGGTTAGTGGCACCCGGAGCCATGCGGCCGTCATGGGCCTACCACCACGTGGCGCTGACTGGGGTTGCACAGGGTTAGTGGCACCCGGAGCCATGCGGCCGTCACGGGCCTACCACCACGTGGCGCTGACTGGGGTTGCACAGGGTTAGTGGCACTGAAATTGCTGAGCAGGTGTGCAGCCTGCGATGATGACGTGTGCACTGATGTGGTCTCTCCCATTGATGCCTCAGGACTCAGCATCATGTGTGGGACCTGCTGGGCCGCATACGGGTCCACATGATGTGGAGCATGCCATGGTGGCGGGACCTGGGCCTGGAGCTTGCACGGGCACGTGGTGTGCCCACTGGTGGACAAACATTGGAGGCAGGTGAGCAGTGGGGCCTGGGTGCGCAAGTGCGGATGGCCAGCGCTGGCCGGCAGGAGAGGGTAGGGTGCGGCTGCATGTGTGCGCAGGACGGGCAGGCGTTGTTGCTGTGTGCAGTGTGATGGACTCTGCCATGATTGACTCTGGCCTCGATTACAGATTGCAGACCTGGTGGCTTGCAGTGTATACCGGCACGTGGTTGGAGACACACCAGTGGCAACAGGTGAGCAGTGGTGCCTGGGTGCGCGGGGGCGGCAGTGTCCCTCCTTCTCCCTCTCTCTCTCTCTCTCTCCCTTCCTTTCCCTCTCTCTCTCTCTCCCTCTCCCTTCCTTTCCTTCTCCCTCCCTCTCTCTCTCTCCCTTCCTTTCCCTCTCTCTCTATCCCTCTCCCTTCCTTTCCTTCTCCCTCCCTCTCTCTCTCTCTCTCCCTTGCTTTCCCTCTCTCTCTCTATCCCTCTCCCTTCCTTTCCTTCTCCCTCTCTCTCTCTCCCTTCCTTTCCCTCTCTCTCTCTCCCTTCCTTTCCTTCCCCCTCCCTCTCTCTCTCTCTCTCCCTTCCTTTACCTTTCCCTCTCCCTCTCCCTCTCTCCCTTCCTTTCCCTCTCCCTCTCTCCCTCTCCCTTCTTTTCCTTCTCCCTCCCTCTCTCTCTCTCCCTTCCTTTCCTTCTCTCTCTTTCTCTCTCTGCCTTTCTATCCTTCTCTGTTTCTCTGTGTCTCGCTCCTTTGATGTGCGCATGACACACGTTCTGATTTTGTGCTTTATTTTCCAGGCTGTGACATCAGGATTGTCCCGGACGGACCCGACAGGAGTCTTCCGCATTGGTGTTTTGTGTTGTATTCAATAAAGTTTTTGGTTGTTACTTCAATGATGAGTGACTGTTTCTCGTTCTTCTGCCCACACGTGTTTCTTGTTGTCATTGTGCGACATCATGCGATTTATGTGGCTCTTGTGTCGTGCAAGGTATTGTTTGTCCTGGGGGGGCCGGGGTGTGGTGGGGGTGGGTGTTGTGGCCCTCTTGGGTCTCGGAGCTGCATGATCATTGTCTCCATGGCATCTGTGGGTCTTCAGATGTGGCTCTGGGCTGGGCTCTCTTTCATACTGCGGGTAGTCGTCCTGCTTTACACCAGCAAAAGGCAGGTGTTAATTCCCTGCTGCTACCGCGGCTTATCGCCTGTTTTGGGTTCGCATCGCAGATCTGGCAGTTCGTCGTGAATGTGGTGTTTTTGTGTGTTTTTGCACGGGAACGCCTACTCTGCATCTCATTAGGGTTAGTTGGTGGTGTCACCCGTGGAGGTAAATTTTGAGGCGGTTATCACGGGAATACTTGCGTTGTCTGCAGTTTGCAACCGCTTGTGAATGGGGCGTTAAATCTATCTCCACTTTTGTTGCGTTAAGGTGGCGATAACTCGGAGATAAGTCCTTGTGAATATCCCCCTAAGTCTCAGGTTTTGCATGACTGTGGGGTGAATAATCCAGTGAGACAGCTGAGGTTGCTGCAAACAGTGTTCTGAGTCTTCTGTGAGAGACAGCTCTTGTGGGTGTCCAGTCTGTCGACCACCTGCAGAAAGGAGGGTTGTGTTTTTACTCATGAGAGATTTTTTGGGGAGTTCTTTCAAAAGGCCTGAGAACTTGGGCCTGTGTTGTGAAGGTGCCATGGGAAAGGTTATATCACCCAATGGAGCATGACCCGGCAGTTAACTTTCAGAGGAAGAGGGGATAGACGAGACAGCAACCTTTGGGAATCCAAGGGCTGGCCAGCACAGCATTAGTATGCTTCAAGCCACTCGAGGCAACATCCTTGTGGCCTTCCTGTCCTCTGGCTAACTCTATTGTTTATGGTGATTGCTGGAGGTGAAGTGGGGTCAATGGAACCTGGATCACCTACATATAGTGAGCCCCATTGTTATTGCAATGAACTATAATGGGTATGATATTGATGTATGTGAGGCCCCACCTAATTAAGTCGGAAGTGGGATCTGTCAAAAACCTAGGGGCAGATTAACAATGAAAGTTACTCAGTGCATTCCGCAAGCCATTTGGCTGCGCCGCACTGAGTCACTTTCAGAGCACAGGGATGCGAAATATTTACAACAATATGTCGCATCTCTGTGCTTCCCCCTGCGCTGGCGCACAAACTGCAGCCATGCGCCAGCACAGGCACCCTTGCACCATGGTGCAAGGATGCCTCCGTCGGTGGGAGATTGTTTTTGTGCAGGAAGGGGCACCTTCCTGCACAAAAACAATCACTACAGGCATTTTCCTCTTTCAATGCGTGCTGCAGAATGCAGCACGCATTGAAAGAAGAAAAAACGAGGAGAAATTAAAACATTTCTCCTCGTTGCGCCTCCCTACGCCTCCCCTGGGGAGGCGTAGCATTCACACGCATTTCCAGATTTACGATTCCTCGTAAATCTGGAAATGTGTATCGTTCCATGGGTGTTGCGTGGGAACACCCACAGCAACACCCATGGAACGCCCCTTTCACGTAAAGTGCTGCATGTACAGGGGCCATATTTACAAGGACAGGAAAAGCCACGCAGGGTGGCTTTTCCTATCCTTGTAAATATGGAGCAGTAACATACGCCACCAGTACGTCACAAAAAGTGACATACTGGTGGCGCGGGGGCTTGTAAATCTGCCCACTAGTACATAGCCAGATACACAGCCATTACTTCTAGACACGTTAACAGGGAATCTAGATGCACCAGTTCATTTGGTGCAGACAAATTGGAACAGAGATAAGTAAGTCAATCGCAATGCCCTCATTGATCCTGTCAGTGCCTCTCATTTTTGTTGTCCATAACCATGGTGAGGCAAAAAGATGCCTAGGAAGCCATTGAGTGGGGTGGATGAGCCCCAGTCCTGAACAAAAGGCAAGAACATTAGAAGGCACAAGCATCTTATCTCAGATCAATTGAGAGCTGTTCTTGCCAGATTTGCTTGCATGAGTTACTGTTCTCCGTATATGTGACTTTTTTTTTAATGTAATCGAGCTATATGGATGACTTTGGTGTCTCTTTATAAATATGCTTGTATTCTCCGCGAGCCCACAAGAACTCGACGCCAATCAATACACTAAAGAAAGATATGAGCACATCACTCAGTTATGTGAAAATCGATTTCAGTGAATTGATATATTTCGCGCTCCAAGCCAATGGACAACCGAGGGCCATATGTACAAGGATTGGTGAAAACTACCGCTAACGGTAGTTAGCGGCAGTTTTTTTACCGATGTGTACAGCTGAAAACTATCGCCTTGTTAGCGACGTATGTACAAGACGTCGCTACATGGCGATAGCTTCAGGGATCAGCGGTAAAAACTGCCGCTAACATTAGCGTGATGGCGATAGAAATTCCAGTGTTAGTGGGCGAAAACCAATGAAAAGCCCATTAGCGGCAAAAAAACGCACGTTAGTCAGCCCAACATGAGTTTTTTTTGCCTCTATTGGAAAAAATAGCCTATCAGTTGACCTCCAATAGGAAAATAGGCAAAAAAACAATGAAATGCAGAATGGAGCAGCCAGGGCCAAGTGCAGCACACATCAACAACCACCTCAAGCCACCCAACATCCAGGATGACCAGGATGAGAGCCTGGATGCCTCGCAGGACCTGCGCCTGGAGCCTGGATGCATCGCTGGACCTGCGTCTGGAGCCTGGATGCCTCGCTGGGCCTGCGTCTGGAGCCTGGATGCCTCGCTGGGCCTGCATCTGGAGCCTGCATGCCTCGATGGGCCTGCGTCTGGAGCCTGGATGCCTCGCTGGGCCTACGTCTGGAGCCTGGGGTGGAAGCAGAGGAGCTGTGGAGTAGATGAGCTGTGGCGGTAGACATTGAGGCACGGCGATCACCCGTACCTGGTGGTGAAGTCTGGCCGGTCGCATGGAGACACGTTGCTGACCTGTGTGAGAAGACCGCCTTGCGCCCCTTGGAGCTGTGAATGGTAGAGGCGCTCCTGCGCACCAACGTAGGGAGGTCTGCATCGCATACTATGATCCACCACTACACCGGGGTGCACGTAGGGGATTACCAACGGTGAGCGGCGCCTCTCTGCATCACAGGCCAGATGATGTTGCGCTGGCTGGATGCTGTGGAGGGTGAGGCCCCTGAGCTGCGGAAGCACTGCAACTTCACGCCTAAGGGGGCCCTGCTGCATCAACTGCATTGGGAGGTTCACCAGCGGACTTGGCGACGACTGCTTTACCCAGGCTTGTGAAATCCCACCTGGCTGAGACTCCTGCTGGCTGAGTCACAGATTTGGAGAGAGTGCAGCAGATTGTGCCACAGTGTCAATGTCCAGGTAAGGAGAAGGTGGGACGCGTATCGGAGGAGGCCCGGGGGTCGAGTCGCCCAGGCCTAGCACGTGTAGATGATGCACCCCCAGTGGCGGCTCATCCGCTATGGCAGAAGAGCGTCACCCCACTGCTTTCAAGCAGTGCAAGAAGAGGAACAATCATCACATGATGACAACTTCCTGATGTAATCGTACCATGTTTCCTTTTTGGGCGGGAGGGTGGGTAGAGCTGCTCCACTCATGGAGAAGGGCAGGGGCGGAGTTGCATGCCCACTCAAGTGCGCAGTGACTGTTTGGTCGGCCCGCTCAGGCCGCCCAAATCAGTCATGTGCACTGACCTGTTCGCAATGCAGGCTGCATTACAGCCTACATGGAGAACATGCCCACCCCTCCAGCCCCTGGCTGAACACCTCGTCCCGGCGCCAATGACCAATACCAATGCCGCATTGCAGCATTGTGATTGGCTTAGGGGAGCGAGCCTGGCTGCCTACTTCCTGTTCCTGGAAGCAGACTCAGGAGAGCAGGAGCAACGAAGACATGGGACCCAGCCTCGAGGTAATATTTCTCACATTTAAATATTTACAACAGCCACTCACACACACCGCCCGCGTCCACGCACCGTTCAGTGTTCTTTCCGGCGTTTCCCACCTCCCAGCTGTCCAGTCCCCCCGCAGCACTTCTCAATGGCGGCCGCTGTGCGGCCAAGCGCAGCGGGCGTACCACTGGTGTGCCAAAGATATATATGGAGTTACGACGCATACCATTACATTACATTCCATTACAATGCATACTAATGAAAGGCATATTGCAACAGTAGGGACGGTGTTGGATTGCGGAGATGTAAACATTACTATTCCCACTTCAGTGAGTGCAGCCCTAAAACTAACCCTTGCACCCCAAACAAACCCTCAACCCTAAAATTAATCTTTGAGCCCCCAAAACACACCCTAAAAATCATATTTGACCCAAATGCTCACCCCAATTTTCATGATTGACCCCAAAACACACCCCAAATTTCAAATTTTACCTCATGAGACACCCCAAATTTAATCTCCGACACCCAAAATTGCTGACCTCACAATGCGCTGTAATGGAATGCGATGTAAAGACACCTGCGTTGTTGGAGGTGTGTTGTAAAGGCATTACGATGTAATGCCTGTGTTGTATTGGACGTCTCCCATGCCAAAGGCAAGCCTGTCTGTATCCGTCTGCCCCTGGACCGCGCTCAGCACCAAGGACCCTTCCTTTTGGACACTCCACCACTACGGCGCCAGCAGCCTCCTCGCCATCAACCCTGGACGCCACATCGCCTGCAAGGACCAACATCTGCTCCGGACCGGACATCGCCATCACCATCGCCATCACTGACGGCTACTAAATCACCCACAAGGACCACCACGACCGTCCAGGAGGAGGCATTGCCATCACCTACAGAAGCACACTCCGACTGACCACGCACTCTAATGACCCAACGGTGACCATGGAACACCGCAACTTCCAGATCCTGACCAACCCCAACCCCATCCTCTGCGGCACCCTCATCTGCAGGCCCCCCGGGCCATGGACACACATTCTCCGATACCATTGTAGACCTCATGGCACACCAGGCTCTCCCATCCACCGACGACATCCTACTGGGCGAACTCAAGTTCCACCTGGACAACCCCAGTGACCAGAACACCAGCCCCTCCTGGGGAAGCTCCCCAACATCAGACTCAAGCTGCTAGTCACCGCAGCACGCCACATAGCAGGATACACGGTCGAGCACGTCTCCTCCGCCAGCGGGAACTTCAACTACAGCCACACCACTGGACACTCCTGGACCGACCATCATTGTATACATCACGTCTTCACCATGCCCACCATATACCACCGCCATCATCCCCCCCCTCACAGCTGGATCAAGGCAACCGAAGAACGTCTTGTCAACTCCCACTCCGCCAACGCTTACAGACGATGACACCGCAGCGCGCAACCGCCACCGATGGATCTCCAACTGCGCCAACACCCTGGCACCCCTCAACAATGGACCAGGCAAAAGTAGCACCACGTTGCGCCGTATTTGCAAAGTGACGCATGTAGGCATATGCATGACCTTGTGAAGCCCTGTGCCACATCATACCTGCATCAGGTATGATGTACCCAGGGTGTGCGTTCCCACGCAACAAGCCCTCATAGGAGTGGCACAGTGAAATCCCTCAGATTTCACTGTGACAATTGTAGGACGGCACTGCGTCAGTCCCTTACGCCTGCCTGATGGCAGGCGTAAGGGTGATGCAGTGCCACAGGTATCGGCTGGCCCCATGCATTGCTGGAGTTGCGTCATGCTTGTGACACGACTGCAGCAATGCGTGACATTAATGCAGACAGATACGTCAGGATTCCAGACGTATCTGTCATTACTTGCGTCATGGAGCGCTGTCCAGTGAATACTGCGCATCCGTGGTGTCACAAGAAGTGCGTAGTGAAAAGTGTTGCAACGCTGTCTTGTCGCAGCGCTGCAACACTTTTCATGACTGAGGCACAGGAATGCGCACTATCTTATTGATGGTGCGCATTCCTGCCCTGTAGTTTTGGCGCAGGGCAGCGCAGCAACATTGCTTGCAGCGCTGTCCAGCACCAAAACCTGCTGGAAAGAGGCCCCAATTGTTATCTCTATTTTTAAGACCAGCTATTTTCTGGTCTTAAAAAACTGCCTCTAACTGCAGTTAGAGGCAGTTTTTTGGCCCTCCAAACTTCAGGAATCCCCTTGTAAATATCGCAAAGTGGGGTTAGCGGCCGTTTTTGCATGGGAACGCCTCCCTTGCATGTCATTATCGCTAACAGAAGTGGCGATTTTAGAATGGACGTTTTCGCCGGAAAACTGCCGCTAACAGAGGTTAGCGACAGCTTGTACATATGGCGATAAAAATACGCCGCAAAACCGTCGGAAAAGTGCTGCTAAGGCGGCGTTAGGGCCTTGTACATATGCCCCCGAGTGTTTTATGTTTCGAGGAATAAGAAAATGTACGCAGCAAAGCAATTTGTTTTTAAGTTCTTTCGAAAGGAACGAACTAATCAACTAAACTTTGATGGTCTGGGCATTTCATCAACAGTATTTTATGACGCAATAGCAACAGTGTGACAAAATTTTAAAAAAACAGTGGCAAGCTTCGTTATTGGGATCTTCATCCCCATGACTGTATTTTTTGTAAATGGAGGGTCTCATGGGAGCCCTTATGGTGTGATATAGGTATCTCTACGATTTATAATCACAGACTAAATAGGTTAAATCTTTAAACCCGTCAGGGTGTGTGAAATATTATAGATAGAAAGGACTAAATGTTAACAGCCATTGCAAAGCCACAGGTTTCCCATTGAAAAGTCATTATCCACATTTTGGCTTTGCCAATGCTTATTGCTGATGCTAACAGCTTTAGCAAAAATCAAAAAGCCAAAATGACCTGCCCGATTTATGACATGTATGCCTATTTGAATCACCAGACAGACCCATGTGCGCATCATGGCACTGCGGCAGCCATTTGTAACTTTTAAGTTACAGTTTTAAGATGGTAGATGCCCATCTCATAGTGGTACAATTAAAAATATAAAAAGTGTGTGAAAGTACATTATAAAGAAAGAAGCTGCCTCTTGGCAAACTGCAGCTGCCGCGATCATCAACATAAAAATAAATAAATATGGGGAGGGTGTGGCAGAAATGACCGAGAAGGAGTGGGGATGAGTTACTCCAAGCCTCTGAGAGGCAGGGCACAACCTTGAACACAGGGGAGCGGATTAGCAATGGACAGGCAGGGCGGGGAGGAACAGGACAGGAAGCAAAGGATGAGCTGAGGACGCAAATCAGAGTGCAGGTTGAGGGTGGGAGGGGGCAACAGCAAATGGGAAGAGGTAACGAAAACACATGCACTCTCATGAAGTGTTGAAAAAGACAAATTATTTCCCTGTCAGCCATTGAAAGAAACAAGCCATCCAATCAAACAGATGATAAAGAAGCTGTACTCCGTGAAAGAAACAAGCATAAGAAAAGGAAAAAAGCCATTGCATAAGAAGCAAGCAAATGAGACTGACAAGAACATCAACCAATGATAAACCTTGGGCTGAATCAAAGTCCAATTTCAGTGTTGCTTTTGTACACAATAGGCGTTTCGACAACAGACAGCTAAAGCTGTATTGACTCTGAGGCAAAACCTAAAAATGTGTAATGGATAGTAAATGTAAATGTCCTGTATTTGTAAAGCGCACAGCTACCTCCAGTGAAGTGTCCCGGCGCTGGGGGCCGTTGGGAAGATTAAGCGAGCTATTGCCCAGAGTCACATGGTGCTGGGCTGATCTGCCACCGGCGCCATGGTTCGAACCGTGAGCCGCAGTATCCGGAGTCAGTCGCCCTGGCCGCTGCCCCACACCTCTTCCCTAGATAGATAGTAGAAATATTACTGCCATTTCATTGTTAGCTCTCTTCCATCCGATTAAAAAAACTCAATTTCCAATTGACGGTAAACTATCAGCCCCCATGATGTTGTATACCTGCTTGTGCCCCAACTAAGGTAAACCATAACTTTTTGTGGTACATGTCTGAATAAATTCTTCCCTTGTGCTCCCTGTTACTTGACCTGCGAAGGAAGAAAACAGATGAATATTTAACCAGCGGTCAGTACAGTTGCTGGCGATCAGACCTGGTTTAACATTATGTATTGGCTATGTGATTTGCATAATTTGCTTTCATGAAATTATGCAAAATTATGCATAGTTATACAAAAAGCGAATCAGTCATTTTTGCTATATTTTAATGCAAGATCTGTCCTTGTGTCAATTTTTTGCTTGAGTTTGCATTTAAACAAAAGCCTTCAAAAACAGCTGTTGTTGTTCAGTTGCTACTGTGCATTCACATAACAGCCGCACTGTGCCCATTCCAGGAATACCATACTTGTGTATCTGCATTACTACACACAGCCAACAGTCATTGTATTTTTGTGGTGGTTGTTGGCCGCAGTTTTATTACTCATTACATACGTCATATTTGTACAACTCCCCTGGACACCTTCCTGGGGCCGGGGTCATAAATCATTATCATGCATTATCACAAATTGGGTATCACTCAGTGTCATTTGGACATCATAAATCATGGGTCATAAATCATCGGGTATCATAAATCATTCTGCCGCAATTGGCCATTTTGTTGTCATAAATCACTCTGCCTGATCATCATAAATCAGCAGCCATAAATCATGGTCATAAATCATTGGGGTGTCATAAATAATTCTGCCACAAATCTGTCATCATTTTGCTGTCATAAATCATTCTGCATGGGCATCATAAATCATCAGCCATAAATCATCGGCTGGCCATAACTCACTGGTTTGTCTTTTTCTCATTTGCATCTCCTAGGGTCGTAAATCACCCTGACAGCTCGTAGATTGTTCTTTGTTGTTTTCCACGCCCCTTGCATGTGGGGGGTAGCCTTTCCCCGGAGTTAGGCCCCACCTCGCTACCTTGTTAGTCTCTTTTGTGCCCTGCCGTCTGGCGGGGGCTGGGCTGCGAGTGCCGTCTCCGTTTGTTACCCATGGCCGCAGAGCAGTGAGAAGTGCCTGCCTGTAATCAGCACTACTTGCCCTGGTATTCCCTACAGTTATCCAACAGGGGCCGCCCTCTAACACATAGTTGCCACGACCTGATTCGCAATCGGGAGCTCAGCTCAGCCCGGTTCTACTCTCGCGCGCATCAGCAACAAAACAAGCGCTTTAAACTTTACAGAGCCCGGGAGAGTCAGAGCTGAGCACCGGGCAAAAGAAGTGGAAGCTCAGCTCAGCCCCAAACATTTCTCCAGCGCGCACAGCTTTCGCACTGCCAAAATTTCCATGGACTGCTCCAAATCCTTTTTTTTTTTTTTTGTGCAGCTTTATATAGCGTTAACTCGACCCGAAGGTATTGGAGCGCTTTACACGAGCACCAGTTACATTACAAGGGGACACATTCATTTTTGTTAGGCAGGGGGAGATTTAAATGATTTGCCCAGAAGCAGAGAATGCTGAGCCGACACCGAGGCTCGCACCCGGTTCCCCAGCTCCAAAGTCGGCAGCTCTGGCCGTGAGGCCACATCCTCCTCCCGCCTGCTAAGAAAATGTCCTGCTACATAATGGCCGCCGTATTTCACTTCACAGCAACCTGCTTGACTCTGAACGTTAGGCCCACATATTGCCATTTTTTTTTTTTGTTTGTTTTTTATGTGTGGCGCAAGATCTTAATTGGGAGCGTTCGTCACGCCACCTCCTATCCATTTATCAGGAAACAATTTGCAATTAAAATATGCTTACGTTTTGTGGACTTGTTTTGCCACTGGATTCAAGCTAGCCTGGCTGATGAAGGGTGTTACCCAGAAACCGGTCCCAGGATGCTTGTTTCCGGTTCAGGGAAGACCTGGCTTGGCAGTTCGGGCTGGACTGTTCCCATGAGGCACAGGGTCAAGACTGATTTGCATATGGCTGGGTCTGAACTGAAGTGGAGCAACGAAGACATGGGACCCGGCCTCGAGGTAATATTTCTCTCATTTAAATATTTACAACAGCCGCTCACACACACCCCCCGCGTCCACGCACCATTCAGTGTTCTTTCCGGCGTTTCCCACCTCCCAGATGTCCAGTCCCCCCGCAGCACTTCTCAATGGCGGCTGCTGTGCGGCCATGCGCAGCGGGCGTACCACTGGTGTGCCAAAGATATATATGGAGTTACGATGCATACCATTACATCGCATTGCATTACAATGCATACTAATAAAAGGCATATTGCAACAGTAGGGACGGTGTTGGATTGCGGAGATGTAAACATTACTATTCCCACTTCAGTGAGTGCAGCCCTAAAACTAACCCTTGCACCCCAAAGCAAACCCTCAACCCTAAAATTCATCTTTGAGCCCCCAAAACACACCCTAAAAATCATATTTGACCCAAATGCTCACCCCAATTTTCATGATTGACCCCAAAACACACCCCAAATTTCAAATTTTACCTCATGAGACACCCCAAATTTCATCTCCGACACCCAAAGTTGCTGACCTCACAATGCGCTGTAATAGAATGCGATGTAAAGGCACCTGCGTTGTTGGAAGTGTATTGTAAAGGCATTACGATGTAATGCCTGCGTTGTATTGGACGTCTCCCATGCCAAAGGCAAGCCTGTCTGTGTCCGTCTGCCCCTGGACCGCGCTCAGCACCAAGGACCCTTCCTTTTGGACACTCCACCACTACGGTGCCAGCAGGCTCCTCGCCATCAACCCTGGACGCCACATCGCCTGCAAGGACCAACATCTGCTCCGGACCGGACATCTCCATCGCCATCACTGACGGCTACTAAATCACCCACAAGGACCACCACGACCGTCCAGGAGGAGGCATTGCCATCACCTACAGAAGCACACTCCTACTGACCACGCTCTCTAATGACCCAACGGTGACCATGGAATACCGCAACTTCCAGATCCGGACCAACCCCAACCTCATCCTCTGCGGCACCCTCATCTGCAGGCCCCCCGGGCCATGCCCACACATTCTCCGATACCATTGTAGACCTCATTGCACACCAGGCTCTCCCATCCACCGACGACATCCTACTGGGCGAACTCAAGTTCCACCTGGACAACCCCAGTGACCAGAACACCAGCCCCTCCTGGGGAAGCTCCCCAACATCAGACTCAAGCTGCTAGTCACTGCAGCAAGCCACATAGCAGGACACACGGTCGAGCACGTCTCCTCCGCCAGCGGGAACTTCAACTACAGCCACACCACTGGACTCTCCTGGACCGACCATCATTGTATACATCACGTCTTCACCATGCCCACCATACACCACCGCCATCATCCCCCCTCACAGCTGGATCAAGGCAACCGAAGAACGTCTCGTCAACTCCCACTCCGCCAACGCTTACAGACGATGACACCGCAGCGCGCAACCGCCACCGATGGATCTCCAACTGCGCCGACACCCTGGCACCCCTCAAGAATGGACCAGGCAAAAGTAGCACCACGTTGTGCCGTATTTGCAAAGTGACGCATGTAGGCATATGCATGACCTTGTGAAGCCCTGTGCCACATCATACCTGCATGGCAGGCGAAAGGGTGACGCAGTGCCACAGGTATAGGCTGGCCCCATGCATTGCTGGAGTTGGGTCATGCTTGTGACACGACTGCAGCAATGCGTGACTTTAACGCAGACAGACACGTCAGGATTCCAGACGTATCTGTCATTGCTTGCGTCATGGAGCGCTGTCCAGTGAATACTGCGCATCCGTGGTGTCGCAAGAAGGGCGTAGTGACAAGTGTTGCAACGTTGTCTTGTCGCAGCGCTGCAACACTTGTCATGACTGAGGCCCAGGAATGCGCACTATCTTATTGATGGTGCGCATTCCTGCCCTGTAGTTTTGGCGCAGGGCAGCGCAGCAACATTTCTTGCAGCGCTGTCCAGCACCAAAACCTGCTGGAAAGAGGCCCCAATTGTTATCTCTATTTTTAAAACCAGCTATTTTCTGGTCTTAAGAAACTGCCTCTAACAGTAGTTAGAGGCAGTTTTTTTGGTCCTCCAAACTTCAGGAATCCCCTTGTAAATATCTCGAAGTGGGGTTAGCGGCCGTTTTTGCACGGGAACGCCTCCCTTGCATGTCATTATCGCTAACAGAAGTGGTGATCTTTAGAATGGACGTTTTCGCCGGAAAACTGCCGCTAACAGAGGTTAGCGACAGCTTGTACATATGGCGATAAAAATATCGCCACATAACCATCTGAAAAGTGCTGCTAAGGCGGCGTTAGCCCCTTGTACATATGCCCCTGAGTGTTTTATGTTTCGAGGAATAAGAAAATGTACGCAGCAAAGCAATTTGTTTTTAAGTTCTTTCGAAAGGAAGGAACTAATCAACTAAACTTTGATGGTCATTTCATCAACAGTATTTTATGACGCAATAGCAACAGTGTGACAAAATTTTTTAAAAAACAGTGGCAAGCTTCGTTATTGGGATCTTCATCCCCATGACTGTATTTTTTGTAAATGGAGGGTCTCATGGGAGCCCTTATGGTGTGATATAGGTATCCCTACGAATTATAATCACAGACTAAATAGGTTAAATCTTTAAACCCGTCAGGGTGTGTGAAATATTATAGATAGAAAGGACTAAATGTTAACAACCATTGCAAAGCCACAGGTTTCCCATTGGAAAGTCATTACCCACATTTTGGCTTTGCCAATGCTTATTGCTGATGCTAACAGCTTTAGCAAAAATCAAAAAGCCAAAATGACCTGCCCGATTTATGACATGTATGCCTATTTGAATCACCAGACAGACCCATGTGCGCATCATGGCACTGCGGCAGCCATTTGTAACTTTTAAGTTACAGTTTTAAGATGGTAGATGCCCATCTCATAGTGGTACAATTAAAAATATAAAAAGTGTGTGAAAGTACATTATAAAGAAAGAAGCTGCCTCTTGGCAAACTGCAGCTGCCGCGATCATCAACATAAAAATAAATAAATATGGGGAGGGGTGTGGCAGAAATGACCGAGAAGGAGTGGGGGATGAGTTACTCCAAGCCTCTGAGAGGCAGGGCACAACCTTGAACACAGGGGAGCGGATTAGCAATGGACAGGCAGGGCGGGGAGGAACAGGACAGGAAGCAAAGGATGAGCTGAGGACGCAAATCAGAGTGCAGGTTGAGGGTGGGAGGGGGGCAACAGCAAATGGGAAGAGGTAACGAAAACACATGCACTCTCATGAAGTGTTGAATAAAGACAAATTATTTCCCTGTCAGCCATTGAAAGAAACAAGCCATCCAATCAAAAAGATGATAAAGAAGCTGTACTCCGTGAAAGAAACAAGCATAAGAAAAGGAAAAAAGCCATTGCATAAGAAGCAAGCAAATGAGACTGACAAGAACATCAACCAATGATAAACCTTGGGCTGAATCAAAGTCCAATTTCAGTGTTGCTTTTGTACACAATAGGCGTTTCGACAACAGTCAGCTAAAGCTGTAATGAGGCAAAACCTAAACATGTGTAATGGATAGTAAATGTAAATGTCCTGTTTTTGAAAAGCGCACAGCTACCTCCAGAGAAGTGTCCCGGCGCTGGGGGCCGTTGGGAAAATTAAGCGAGCTATTGCCCAGAGTCACATGGTGCTGGGCTGATCTGCCGCCGGCGCCGTGGATCGAATCGTGAGCAGCAGTAGCGGGAGTCAGTCGCCCTGGCCGCTGCGCCACACCTCTTCCCTAGATAGATAATAGAAATATTACTACCATTTCATTGTTAGCTCTCTTCCATCCGATTAAAAAAACTCAATTTCCAATTGACGGTAAACTATCAGCCCCCATGATGTTGTATACCTGTTTGTGCCCCATCTAAGGTAAACCATAACTTTTTGTGGTACATGTCTGAATAAATTCTTCCCTTTAGCTCCCTGTTACTTGACCTGCGAAGTAAGAAAACAGATGAATATTTAACCAGCGGTCAGTACAATTTCTGGCGATCAGACCTGGTTTAACATTATGTATTGGCTATGTGATTTGCATAATTTGCTTTCATGAAATTATGCAAAATTATGCATAGTTATACAAAAAGCGAATCAGTCATTTTGTGCTATATTTTAATGCAAGATCTGTCCTTGTGTCAATTTTTGGCTTGAGTTTGCATTTAAACAAAAGCCCGCAAAAACAACTGTTGTTGTTCAGTTGCTCCTGTGCATTCACAGTAAATGCATACTATGAATTGTGCATTTGTGGTAAATTTTAACAACAAATGATGCGTAATTCCATAAAGTGACAAAAAGGCGTAATTTCAGAAATTCCGTGTAACAAGCATAAGGCGAAATTCCTGAAATTAGGTGAATTACAACAGTGTAATGTCAATTGCAGCCAGTCCCAGTATTGCCTTTGCAGTGCCACCCTTACTACATAGCAGTTCGTTATCAAATTCATTCATTCTGATAGAAAAAAGTCATATGTGAATGCTGACTAATCTCTCCAGTTTAGTCACGCAAACAGCATATGTGAAACAACTTACACACCCCAAATCCCATGGCAGAGATCATCATGCAATGATATTGAACACGCTTTGTCTCTCCGGCTATGTAATGCCTACTTGTTTACCGGATCGGTTTCTCCTATTGTAGACAGGGCCGGACTGGGAACAGAAACCGGCCCTGGCAAACTGCTCAGCCGGCCCCCCCTGGGGTCAGGGGGAGTGCAGCCGAGCAGTTTGCGAGGGCCGGTTTCGGTTGATTTTGTTACCGGGGGCCGATATTGCCGACCCCCGGTAACAAAAATGGCCCCCCAGGGGTCCAAAACCGGCCCCTACCCTAGCGGCCTACCGGGGAAACGCCCGGTGCCCGCTATGGCCAGTCCGGCCCTGATTGTAGAGCTGTAAGGAAGTATTGAGCCTATTTTCATGTCATGTTCTAGACAAGGCTGGATTTTCTTCCTCTATAGTGGCTGCCGGCTGTCCACACAGCAGCCAGCTATGGCCAGTTCAACCTACTTAGAGAGCGAGGCAGCGGAGGAGGAGTGTCGCCTGGCAGTGTGGTTGATGCGACACTCCATGCTACGAGATTATGTTGCTATTAGAGTAGTGCATACCAGCATCACACTACTTCTTAATATATTCAGAAAATTGTGGGGCATTATTGTTGGAAAACATCCTAAGACATTACCGTGGACTTGTATTTTGCTAGTAATGGGAAGCTAGTCTTACCCCTTCACATCTTGCTGATTGTCCAAAGGAAAGGAAAGGAGAGTTTCTTCTTCTTTGTCAGAAGGGGAGGCGGGGAAAGTGGTACATACTTCATGTAGAAGCGTCTCATTGTAATGTAGAGCTACATACTCCCCGCTCTAGAGATTATATTGTAGAGTGTTCATAAAAACACAAAGGTTGTTATTGAGTTCTCATCATGAGATGGAGAACCTGAAAGTCCTTTGGGTCTGCTTTACTACTGAGGGTGTTTCTTAATGATATTACTTGGCAGCTACATCAGTAACGGCAAGGCGTCTTATTACTGGCAGGTGGTGCTATGCTACTTATAGACCTTAAGCATGTAATGTTACTTTCTGTGACCCCCTTGCATCTGCCTCTTTCAATATCATCATTGAGCCCTTGTACATGGGTGTAAAGTTTAAGTACCCAGTTTTGTTCCCTAAGATGTTATGATGTGCAGCCTGTTCCAGACTGCATTCACTTTTGACAATTTCATTTATGGTCTATGTCAAGTTTTCTCAGAGTGGTAACTTATTCCATAGCTTCAGCCCTCCCACCTGTAGTGATGTCGTATAGATATTAGAACTGTGGAATGTAGTGATGGCCACATATAGAATGTAGAATGTTAGTGTTCTGAGACCAGTAATATGAAGAATAAACCTCTTTAATTGAAGTGAGGCTCCACATCGTAACACCCCCCCCAAGATGAAACACCCAGTCTCCTGCCCTGTTTTTACTGATCTGATGTGGCTGCAAGATTTGCTTCTCACTTGACAGTAGGGCCATGCATAGATGTTGTAGGTTGATGCTTTTTTGCATTGTGCAAAATTAACACATATTGAATTCCGTGTCAGGGTAAGGGTCTTACATTCACCTTCTCGTGGTCCTGCAGCTAATGAATATTGCGTCTTGCAGAGAAGACAGGATCCCAGGGAGTGAGGCTGGTAACCACTTGCACTGCAGAATTGTGCACTGCTTGGAGTTTGGCAATCTTCTTCTTAGTAGTTCTAGCCATTAGGGAATTACATCAATCCACTTTGGCTCTAAGTATAGTGCACACTACCTCAGCTCTCTTTCTCTGTGATTCATCCAGAAAAAGTGGACTCTATGAAGTAGTTTAATATCCTGATGGAATGTCATCACACTTACATTTATTTGACAGTCCATGGACATGTGGGCATCAAAGAACACCCATGACATTTTACTTTATGTTTTATAGTAACAGACATGCTTCTAAACATTAATTTAACTTAGCATATGATCTGAAGCTACAATCAAGAACTCTGAGTCTGCTTTGTTCAAGTTTGGCCAACTTACACTCATCCATATCGGTGCTTCTTCAAGCATTAAACTGATTGATTCTTATTAAGTCAGCAACATTCCTGACAGAGGACATTTGCATCATCCACATAAATATGGAATGATATACCGCTTTCTCAAAGTGATTCATGCAATGGCTGTATGTACAGATTAATCAGAAATGGAAAGAGGCATGAACTCTTCCGGTTACTCCACAAATAGGAGATTCCTCTCCAGTCATTACACCTGAATCTGTCTATTTGACACAAAGGATGCTAGCCCTTTCCCAGCTCCCTGCCACTACCTCATGGAGTTGGTGTACTAGTATGCTATGCTCAAGGGTGTCAGAGGCTGCTGACAAGTCTAAAAGCATTAGCAAGGCAGGCTTGCAGCCTATGAGTCTCATTTAGCTGAGATATTTATGGTTCTTCATCACAATGAACCATGTGTAGGCACTAGGACTGGATAATGGTTTGCAGAATTCAGTTAGGGTTTCAGAGGAACATTGTCACACAACCATGGTGCACCCCTGCAGGGATAGGTGTCAACTGGAAGGAATGAAAAGCTACGAAATTACACACAATTAGCAGTGTATTTAGACATCAAAACTGATAATTACATTAGGACATACACCAAAATTATCGATTGATCAGGCTATGATGGCATCCTAACATCTTGGTTGCCAGTCAAACCAACATAGAATTTTGGAAGTCCTGCGTTGTTACACTTAAGTAGTAACACATGCTGGAGGCATGAGGGGTGATTCACAAGGTTTTTTTTTACAAGAGTCTTGAGGTCAAATGTAGGCCCAACTTTAGGTACTTGTTAGGTGTCTGTTACTGTCGATAAGGCTAGAAATCCAGCTTTGCTACTGCCAAAGGCTTGAAAATTTGGAAATGTCTTTGATTATCTTGGTGCTTACTTGGGAGATGAACTGTATTCTAAGGTGCACATTGAGGGCCAATAAAAAGTGGTTTTGGTTAGGTGGAGTGAACAAACTTTATTTCATGGGAGAACCTATTATCATTAAAAAAATACATTAAAAAATTTCAGATGGTCAAGAACCCGCAGTCTGATCCAAGCATTAATTAGTGGGTGGTTCTGGGTTGAATCCATCATCTTCGCCACCCAAGCTAATCTGGCTGATGAGGGGTGTGACCACGAAACCAGTCCCAGGAGGCTTATTTCCGGTCCAGAGAAGACCTGGCTTGGCAGTTCGGGCTGGACTGTTCCCATGAGGGACAGGGTCAAAACTCATTTGCATATAGCTGGGTCTGAATTGGGGTGGCGAAGTGAGCTAAAGAGCGATGATGGATTCAACCCAGATCTGTGACTGGGGGTGAGTGTCTGAAAAGATTCAGCGCTCTGTGCATCATCTCCTTGTGTTTGCTTTGTTTGCCCTAAGTTGGCAGGGTATGCCCAGACGTGGGTCTCTTGCTCACTTTGCCACTGGATTCAAGTTAGCCTGGCTGATGAGGAATGTTACCCCGAAACCGGTTCCAGGATGCTTGTTTCCGGTCCAGGGAAGACCTGGCTTGGCAGTTCGGGCTGGACTATTCCCATGAGTAATAGGGTCAAGACTGATTTGCATATGAATGGGTCTGAACTGGGGTGGTGAAGTGAGCTAAAGAAAGATGATGGATTCAACCCAGATCTGTGACTGGGGGTGAGTGTCTGAAAAGTTTCAGCGCTCCGTCCATCATCTCCTTGTGTTTGCTTTGTTCGCCCTAAGTTGGCAGGGTATGTCCAGACGTGGGTCCCTTGCTCACTTTGTCACTGGATTCAAACTAGCCGGGCTGATGAGGGTTGTTACCCAAAACCGGTCCCAGGATGCTTGTTTCCAGTCCAGGGAAGAACTGGCTTGGCAGTTCAGGCTGGACTATTCCCATGAGAATTAGGGTCAAGACTGATTTGCATATGGCTGGGTCTGAACTGGTGTGGCGAAGTGAGCTAAAGAACGATGATGGATTCAACCCAGATCTGTGACTCGGGGTGAGTGTCTGAAAGGTTTCAGTGCTCCGTGCATCATTTCCTTGTGTTTGTTTGTTTGCCCTAAGTTGGCAGGGTATGCCCAGACATGGGTCCCTTGCTCACTTTGCCACTGGATTCAAGCTAGCCTGGCTGATGAGAGGTGTTACCCCGAAACCGGGCCCAGGATGCTTGTTTCCGGTCCAGGGAAGACCTGGCTTGGCAGTTCGTGCTGGGCTATTCCCATGCCGAATAGGGTAAAGGCTGATTTGCATATGGCTGGGTCTGAACTGGGGTGGCGAAGTGAGCTAAAGAACGATGATGGACTCAACCCAGATCTGTGACTGAGGGTGAGTGTCTGAAAAGTTTCAGCGCTCCCTCCATCATCTCCTTGTGTTTGATTTATTACTATAAAGTCATAAGAAACATGAGTGAAAAATCACTATTGCAAACTATCCTTGCAATTATATCAATCCAATATTGCTCATTGCTCCTGCAACTGAGTGAATTTAAAATAAACTTGATATTGAAATGTGGCAACCAAAATCATTTATTAGCCTAATGAAGATGTCATGTTAGCTTAAGTATTTGTTGCTTTTCGCATAACAACCTTTACATTACTGTTGCTGCCTGAATAGAACAGCTACAATTTCTCTAAACACACACCACCTCCCGTGATACTGTAGATGTTCAAGGCCCACTGAACAATATTACCACCATGGTATCCCTTAGTGTTTTAGGGCAGCTTGTAGGCAATGCTCCTGAGCCTTCATACAAGCCACTTTAGAATGCAGACATTATCTTGACCCTTCACCTTCTGAGTGATACGCGTGAATCAATGGTGCTTTACACGTACACAGATAAAGAGGTCTTAATCTTCCAACCAAAATGAGGATGAGGAATCTGGGCTCTTTTCAGGAGAACACAACTATTTCTTTCATTGTAGGCAGTAGTTTGTGACACCGTGCTACGAAAACCCCAGATAAGTGCTGTACAGATCATGACATTAATTGATAAATGAACAACGATCGTGTCTTTGAAAAGCCAGAAAAAACGGGTAGATAGTTTTCAGGAAACAGCAGTAATACTTCCAAATATACAGAAAATATTCACCATGGGTAGTGCAAACTGCAATAACAACATGCTGAAAGCAGAAAATAGTAATGGGTAGGTAAGGAAAAGGACAGGAGAATCAGATAAATGATTCTAGAACCCTGTGACTCTACAGATATTCCTATAGCACAGTTAAGAGGTGTTTTATAAGGTCGAATTTCAAAATCTGCTGGAAGTGCATTCCATATCCTTGGCTCATGGTCAGAGAAGACCTTTGTGGCAATGGATGACTTTCTGAAGTGAGGGTTTTTTTAAATGGAGTAGCAACTTCTTAGAGTTCTGTGCTTACTGTATAGCTCAAGCCTTTGTGGAGGATAAGAGGGTGAGATGTTGTAGAGGTCTTGTGGTGTCCTATGCATTGCCTTCTATTTTAATTATTGTATTTCTTGTGTTCCCCTCTTGCCTCATTTATGGTATAGAATGTTAGGATTGTTATGCTCTTATATTCAGTGTTTTGCTGTAATAAGAATGTTGGGGAACAGTGGATTAGAACATCAGCTTCAGTTGGTGCTGATCCTCTGGGCCCGTTAGATCTACATACCTGCTACTGGAATAAACCTTTCTACTCTACTCAAACTGTGGTGGACTACATCTTTACATTTGGCGACGATCTTGGGATTGGACCTGCTCTCCAGGAAAACGCAGCTCTCTTCCAACGTTTCCACTTTCTTGAGGTACTGCATTTTTATTTTGTTTCTCAACGGGCCCAGAGATCGTTTTGTCTCCCTGCCTTCACAGTTCACATGACTCTGCGCTGTCCGTTTTATCTTCAGTTCAAATTCCGAACTAGCGCACTTGTTTTCAGCACCATTTCCACCAGGACTGGACTGGGAACAGAAACCGGCCCTGGCAAACTTCTCGGCCGGCCCCCCCCCTGGGGTGAGGGGGAGTGCAGCCGAGCAGTTTGCGAGGGCCGGTTTCGGCCGATTTTGTTACCGGGGGCCGATATTGCCGACCCCCAATAACAAAAACGGCCCCCCAGGGGCCCAAAACCGGCCCCCACCCTAGCGGCCTACCGGGGAAACGCCCGGTGCCCGCTATGGCCAGTCCGGCCCTGATTTCCACCTTGACTTTATTTCCAGCTTCAAAGTCAAGCCAATGTTAACACGCGTCCGTGTTGACTTTTAATTTATTTTATTTTTTTCTCCGTGTCTCCTCTTGAGCGTCCTCTCGAGCGCAACTTGATTCTACTCACGCTCGCATTCTCCAAGCATCTTGGTTTCCCTGGATACCTTCCTCGACGTCACTATTCCTTGTTGTCCAGGAAACCAAACAGAGGCAACTTGATTCCACTCACGCTCGCATTCTCCAAGCATCTTGGTTTCCCTGGATTCCTTCCTCGACGTCACTATTCCTTGTTGTCCAGGAAACCAAACAGAAGCAGCGCTCTACGCACTTTACCGTGGGATACCGCTCCGGTCTCTGCGCCTGCCAGTCTTCCATTGCACACAGTGTGTTGTGCAGTCTTCAGTACACACAGTCGTGGGATACCGCTCCGGCTGCTACGTACCTGCCAGTCTTCTGTCGCACACAATGTGTTGTGCAATCTTCAGTGTACACAGCTGTGGGATACCGCTCCGGCTGCTACGTGTCTGCCAGTCTACCGTCGCACACAGTGTGCTGTGCAATTTTCTGTATACACAGCCGTGGGTTATTGCTCCTGCTGCTACGTGCTGTAAATTCTGCAGTCTATCTTTTCCAACACTGCTCCAAAATTTGTGCTCCTGTATGGTAAATGCTGACTTTGTTGCATCACGTCTTACTATTAAGGAAGTGCAACAACTAAAGGATCTGCAGTCTATCTTTTCTAACACTACTCCAATTTTATTTTCTCTTTTCTTACACCATGCAAACGGTTACGCCTCCCAATAATTTTTTACAAGATCCTGGAGAACCACCTTTAAAATGGCGATTGTGGTTCAGATCTTTTAATGCTTATCTAGGAGCTATTGATGGTATGAAGTTCCAACTAGATAGAAAACGTAGTCTTCTTTACTATTATCTAGGTGTTGAGGGCCAAAATGTTTATGATCACTTACCTGTTTATGTTGGCCATGACAGTGGTGACATGGATGAATACCAATTAGCTCTTAAACAACTGAGTACATATTTCGAAGGTAGAGTTAATTTGGTTGTCCACAGACACAAATTTTTTACTCGTGTTCAATCTCCAAGTGAATCCATAGAGACTTGTGTTACCGCTTTAAAGGTTTTAGCTAGTTATTGTGATTTTGAGGATTTTACTTCTCAATTAATTAGAGATCAAATTGTTTGCAGATGTTAGTCTAAAAGAATTCAACAGAAATTACTCTCATGCAAAAACCCTTCTTTAGATGAAACTATTGACATCGCTAAAAGTATTGAGCGGTCTGAGTTGGATGCTAAACAATTAGAATCCAACACTTGTTCCACGGTAGCTACCACTAGTTCTCGTTCCTCCGCTCAGTCTCTTAGTGATGTCAAGCAAAGAAAAGGTAAAGATTTTTCTGACAAGAACAAGTCTTCTACACTTGTTCCTTCTGGTTTTCACTGTTACAGATGAGGCTCTCCGTCTCATCTTTCCAATTTCAAAAATTGTCCTGCGATTTCCCAAGAATGTTACAAGTGTAAAAAGACTGGTCACTTTGGAAAAGTGTGCAGAGGGGGCAAACGTTTTCCTGTTAGAAGCGTTCATGATCTTCCTTCTAATGAAATTCCTGATGAACCTGATAAAAGAATGGAAGAATTATCCTTATCTGTTGTGTCTGTGGAATACTTGAACATCAACAATGTACATTCAGATAAACAAATTTGGTGATCCTCTTGTTCAAGTATCCGTACAGTCTCATGATATTTCATTACTTATTGATTCAGGTGCCAGAATCACCATTATCTCTATTGATAAATTTAAACAATCTTGGTCTAATATGGTTTTGCTAGCCCCTGATGTCATTACTACTGCATTTGAGGGTAGCAGAATTGATCTTGCAGGCTATTTTTTGGGCTGACATAACGTTTCAAAACAAAACTATCCATGGCAAAGTCTATGTTGCTCTTAAAGGTATCAATGTTTTAGGTTGGTGGCACCAAGCTGAATTTGGCATGATCATAAGACCAGGTCAGAAAAATCCTGTTTCTTTGGTTAATTCAATTTCTGATTCTGTTCAATGGAAAGATAAATATTCACAAGTTTTTGCCAAAAAGATTGGAAAAATAAAAGATTTTGTCCATTCTATTAAAGTTAAAGAGTGTGAATCCCCAATTAAACACAGATTGAGGAATGTGCCTCATAGTATAAGAAGTGACCTTACCACTATGCTTAACAATATGATTGATGATGGCATAATCGAACGTGTTGATGCCACTCTTTGGTTATCTCCCATTGTTTTAGCCAAGAAAAGGTCTGGAGAACTTCGTTTATGTATTCATTTAAGATCTCTCAACAAAGCTATTTGAGTAGAGAATTTTCCGTTACCTCGTATTGATGATCTCATCACTGCTGTAGGTCAGTCCAACTGGTTTTCCAAATTGGATTTGCGTTTGGCGTACCATCAGGTAGTACTTGACGAAAATTCCCGTCATCTTACAGCTTTTGTAACACCTGATGGCACATTCCAATTTTGCCGGATGCCATTTGGACTGGCCTCGGCTGCTTCTGTTTTCCAAAAAGTCATGACTATGATGTTCCAACATGTTCCCAATGTTGTAATTTTCCAGGATGATATCCTTGTACATACGAGCTCAGAACTAGAACATAACCAAGTCTTGGATCTTGTTTTTCAAACTCTCCAGAGCAATGGTGTTACTCTAAGAGAGGATAAATGTATTTTTTCAGTGAATGAGATTGAATATCTTGGTCACATGCTCACTAAGGATGGTGTCAAACCCAAACCAAGCATAGTTGAGGGTATTGTTAATGCTCCACACCCTTTGGACAAAGATCAATTGCGATCTTTTCTAGGTGTTTGTGAATTCTATTCAAAGTTTATTAGGAATTTTTCCAGTCTCACTGAATGTTTTAGAAACCTTTTGAAAAAGGGTTCAGAATTCATTTGGACTTCTACATGTCAAGAACACTTTATTTTAATTAAAGAGTGTATTTTATTGGCTCCAGCTCTTCAAGCTTATGTGGAGGGTCGTGACACCTTCATAACTGTTGACTCCAGTGCCTATGGTTTGGGTGTAGTTTTATCCCAGATGGATGGTGGAAGGGAAATCACAGTAGGATTTGCGTCTAGAAGAATGAAAGAAGTTGAATTAAGATATTCAGTTATTGAGAAAGAGATGCTTGCCTGTGTATGGGGCGTTGAAAAAATTAAATCTTATGTCTGGGGAAGAAAATTTTGGCTTAGGACGGACCATAAACCCTTAGTAGACATTCTTTCTGGCTCTAAAATCAAAAAATCCATGGCCAGACTAGCTAGGTTATCCACCAAACTTCTAGAATTTAACTTTGCTGTACTTCATATTGCTGGTGGTAAAAACATCAGGGCGGATTTCCTATCCAGACTTCCAATGGATAATCCCCTTATTACCACTGATATTTCTGATGATATTGAAGAGTGCATTATTGCCAATGTGGATGATACTGTAATTTGTCCTGATATGTCACTCTGGCAAGATGCTATATCAAATGACCCCGTCTTGAGGCAGGTGATGGATTTTGTTGTTAAGGGATGACCTAAAGAGAAAGCCCTTTCCGTTGAATTACAACCATACTGTAAAATTTCCAATGAACTTTCTATTGAGAATGATCTGCTGGTCAGAGACAATAAACTCATTCCTCCTGCTGTATTCAAAGTGAGAATAATGGAAACAGCTCATTCTGGTCACTTGGGCATGAATGCTACCAAGCGCAGAATCAGAAATGATTTCTGGTGGCCCAGTATGGACCGGGATGTTGATAATTTGGTCAAGAATTGTGTACAATGTTGTTACAGTGATAAGCATCTCACTACTAGTACTCCTATACCCAAACCTGTTCCGTGTCCAGCCAGGGTTTGGCAAAGGATCTCTGTGGTTCTTCTTGGTCCGTTTCATGTTTTGCCTAACTGCATGAGGTATTTCATTGTGCTTATTGACAATCTTTCCAGATGGGTGGAAGTAAGAGGGGTATCTGATTCCAATTCCAAAGCTGTCATTTGTTTTCTGCAAGATATTTTTACAGGTCTTTGTGTGTGACATAGGCAGATTTTTTTGTAGATGGGATTCAAAGAGAAGCAATTGAAGAGACTTAGGTACAGTTTTGATCTGGTCACATTTCTTGGCGAAATTGGATGGGAGGAATCCAGGTCCTGGGTTCCAAGGCCAATTAGAAGTTATTCAACAAATACTTGTGTCACTCGGTGACTTTCACCTCTCGAATCCTGGGGCCATTGTACCATCATACTGGGGCCCATTTATATCTTTATACTCTTGACATTCAGGATAGACGACAAAAACCTGCAGCACTACTGCACAATAGGTTGCCCTTTCATGGAAGTCGAGTTACTTAGCGTGCTCAGTAAAGACACGGTGGACTAGTCAGTTTGTCAAGGTTGCTTACTAAGTGACTGGGTTTGGGGATCTATTTTGGGCACTGGACTGAATCTTCACAAATCAGAACGCAAATCAGTTCCTGAGCCTGTTATTAGGTTTCTTAGGCCATTCTTAAATATAAAACACTTGTTACTGTGTTCATTACTCTATACTTACCTCAAACAAAAACATCTTTAACCGCAACCCTGTGTGAATCACTCTTCTTCTGAACTCCTCTGTGTATAGCTTGAAGCCTGTCTGGGCTTTTTGTGATTTCATAACAGTTTTGTCCTTGATTGAGAAGGGGGTGGGGACTTAATATCTTTAGCACTTCACAAAAAATGTCTTAAACTAAGGGATGTGGGGGCTCAATATTTTTCTTTCCACTATCTACTTAGTGGAGACTGTTCTCTAAATGTGACACTAAGTTTCCCCGTTGGATCCTCTGGCATCCAGTTGAGATGGGACTGTCTTCCCTGGTGGTTTATCTCTCTTAGATGCACCTCCCCTTTTCCCAGTTCATCAAGACTGTTTGTTGGCTCTTCCTAGCATTGCGCCTATTACTATGATTTACTGTATCCCTCAGTTCTCATTAGAACTATGGTGCTTACAGTGGCGGCTCGCCGAGGGAGAGGTGCGGGTGGTGAGGCGGGCGGGGGAGGGGCAGGGTAGGGGGGTAGTGAACTCGGACATACGACGGACAGAACTCAGAGGGAGTTCTGTCCGTCGTAAGTCCAGTCCACTACCCCCCCACCCGGCCCCTCCCCTGCCCCGCCCATCGCCCGAACCACTCCCTCGGCGAGCCGCCACTGCTTACATGCATCATGGTAATTCATCTAAAATCGTCAAATTAAAGCATTTACCTATTACTTTTGCGATCCGCTGCTGAAAGGAAATGCCTAACAAATGAATGTGACCTTCTATAACGCAATTGGTGCTCATGTAAAGCGCTCTGATACCTTTGGGTCGAGTTTGCAGCTGTATAAAACTCCACCCAAAAAAGAAATGTGGCTCGAAAACAATGAAGCTCCAGTAAGTCTGTGTCGAGAGGGGGTTGAATCCTCGAGAGACAGCTGGTAAAAGCAGGACCAACTATTTGTGCAGGAGGTTGAAGTCTCAGACTCCAGGTGGCATTGAACAGAAGTCTTGCAGCCCTGACTTGATGCTGGTTCAACAGTATTCAATGATGTGAAGAGTCTTTGCCACTTGATGTGTCTCATTGAGTGGACATGTTGGAAATGTTCCAGTACAGTTTCTTCACGGTATTTCCTTTTGCCCAAGTCCCTTTTAGCAGTCTCTCAGACTGGCTCCCTCTGGACATAGACTCTTCTCAGCCCCTACAAAACTCTGGGTCATTAGGGCACAATCAGCCCAGGCATGTCACCACCTTCAGACAGGCAAGCTTTTCTCAACTCTACAACACTCTGGCTTCTTGGAGCAGAAGCGTTGATCTCCGTAGATGGGTCCAAAATGTCTCTGTTGATTCCAAGGCAACAAACTGGTGGCACCCGTTCCGGAGAGGAGTTCTGGTACTTAGGTTCAGGTCTGAGCTAGAAGGAACTCTCTAGTACATTAGAGGGTAAGCAGAAATCTTTCTTTGGAAGCAAGAAGGGGCGTCTTTGCTAGAAGGACAAAGCATGGTCCCACATCAGTGACTGCTGGGAAAAAGTGTAGTCTAGAACAGCATGATTCAAATGAATGAGACAAATACATCCTTCATTAAAGTTTCTTGTAGCTGTACTCTTGGCAGCTGTGCAAGAAAAGTGCACATGGGCATCTCTTTTACAGGAAGGATATGTGTGGCAAATTAGGAAACAGAAAAACACCTGTGCTTTTCACAGAGCACAGGTTGCTGCGCCCGTTCATGCCCAGAGCAAAGTCAAAAATATGGAACATACCAAAATAATTTAGTTTTTCACAGTGACCACTCCACACAGCAGGTGTGAGAGCTCCAAGACTCCCTGTCTATTTCCAGAACAGTGGGTGTTGGCTATGGTGACCATGTCTGTATCATCTGTTTGGGCCAGTCAACCCACCTTGAAATCATCAAAGTTGCTATGACACCACAGAGCGTGCTGAGGTCAAAGTTAATTTATAACAGCAGCTATTTCTCTCAGGACCACCCTTTCTACCTCTTTGCAATAACTGAGAAGCATTTTCCCATGCACTTACCCTCACTAATAATGAGGAGGGACTTGTTTCAAGAGTAGGGCTGCAACTTTTTGAAGGGTACAGTCACCTCGTCCACAGAAGGGTTATTCTAACCCACTGACCTGGCTGTGAATACTCCCTCATTTGCTTAAAAGACAACCTTCAGCATCCATTCACCTGATTTTTGTGAAGAGCCTTCAGGGAATAGAAAGTATGCCGTGGGAAATTATTAAATAACCCTATTTTACAATAAGCAAGACTGCATGTTGACAGAGATACATAGTCAAGCATTGCAGGAAGAGCATAGAGGAAACTTTTGCTGAACTCACGTTTCAGAGCTTGGCTATGTGTGCAAGATTTGTGGAAGGGGAGATAGTCAGCAGCAGGTTCAATTTAGAATAGGACGACTTAGTTTGGCAGAAAGTACAGAGTTTTGTTGAAGAACGGGCAATCCAGTGCCAGGGACTTCACAATCTGCATCTTTAAACACAACCATTGGCATAACCAGTAGGTCTCGCCTTTTGGACCATATAAACGTTTCCCCATGCAGCACATTATCCTGGGTGCTGTGCCACCAGGGATTGAAAAGCTATTCAATTACTACAGGTCATGCAGTGTGATTCAGGAATACATGCTTGCCTCAGGAAACATTTATGGACACATTACAAGGCGTTTTAAAGCACAGACAGAAAGACAAGTGCCTTGATGCAAGTTAACAGCACTATAGCATTCTGTGTGCGACTGCATCACTAGAGTATTGAACAACCTATGAAAAAAAAGCAGTCAAGTACTTTCCAATGTTGGAGACGTCACATCCTTCCACCCACAGGTCTCAATTCACCTTTACCCTTCTCCAGAGTTTTCCATTGAAAACCCTGCTTGCACCATCCGTTTACCAGAAAGCCTCCAGCCCCGCCCTGCATCGAGCCCCTTGGGTATAGGAGCTCTGGACATAGCAACAACAAGAAAATGCTCCTATTTGTCTGGTAAAGGGGGAATAATAAATAAACAAGGATAGTGTCAGCATCACTTAATCTCCTCGCACCTTAAAACAACATTTTTTACCTGACCTTGTGTAATATAACTTGTACTTTTGTAAAGTGCTCCAATACCATTAGGGTCAGTCAAGTTCGTGATCTATAAAAATGCCCCCAAAACTTTATCTGACCATGTGTAATTTAACTAGCACTCATGTAAAGCACTCCAACACCTTCGGGTAGCTTGATTTCACATTCTATAAACAAGCGTCAGAGAAAATGCAACAGGAGTTGCCCAAGCCTTGCCCTTAACTGAGCTGCAATTTTGGTCTGCTGAAGTTCCGGTGACAAAGGCTCACAAAAGCAACAAGCAGCAAAGCGGGAGGAGTTTAGGGGGGAAATCCTAGCACTTTGAAGTCAGAGAAAATTAAAGAGTGGATTTTGAAAACAGCATCTGAAGCGTCTGACATATTATCTCAGTATTTGAATGGGAAGGGGAGATTAAGTGACGGGCACTGAACGACCAAAGACGGGTAAACAGTGAAACGAGCAGGAATCAAAGAAGAAAATAGTCCCCCAAATTAACACATAAACACAGAAGCGGAATGTTAACAATAATTGGGCGATGCTCTGTGGGAGGAAACCAAAAGCAACAAAGAGGGACAAAGAGAAGGGATTAACCACTAGCAAGCAACCATTTTTGAATGACAATCAATGGAATGAATAAATATGCAATGGGAGGGCTGTAAGCCCACAGAGTGAATACAGTATGTCTCGAAGAGAAAGCGCATGCACTGCCTAGGCTCGACCTAATAAGACCTCTAGCCACTGATAGTCAGTGACCCAGCTGGAGGGCCGGTGAAATGTGGTCCTAAATATCTAGGATAGTAAGTTACCTGGTGGCTGCAGTCTAATTTCTTTATAGATTGTTAAGTAGACAGAGGTGTACTCTGATGCAAAGATCATTATTGTAGTCTATACAGAAGAGGTCCGATGTAATGGTGAATTGTATTCTTTGAGGGAGGCCTACGTATGAAAAGGTGTGGTGAAAAGACACGGATTTATAATGATCCATTGGTCACTTTGTTTACTTGTGCCACAAAAAGAGGCTGGAGTGCATAATTAATCTCAAATTCCTCACTTGAGCAAAAGGATTTTGGGGGAATGGGACTGAGTGCCTGTATCCAGGAGGAGTGATAATTGGTCTTCTTTCCACATGCAAGTATTTGACAAGTTTACCTTAAGATGTGTGATTTGAATCTAGTGGTTAATAGCTTGGGCGATTGTATATGATATAGAAGTCAATGGGGCATATTATCAAGAAACAGTGTTAAAATTATCGCCGCTTTAGCGGCAGAAAACTGCCGCTAAAGCGGCGATAATGGGCTTGATAATATGCCCTTGAGAATTCCAATAGAAGCCCATGTTCTGGTGTCAACATGGGCTTCTATTGGAATTCTCAAGGGCATATTATCAAGCCCATTATCGTCGCTTTAGCGGCAGTTTTCTGCCGCTAAAGCAGCGATAATTTTAACGCCGTTCTTGATAATATGCCCCTATATCTGCTAGGTTTTCCAGCTCTAGGATGATATATGTATCTCACAACGCATGTGTAACATGTCAGATTTAAGGAGGCAATGAGGTCCATAGAAGGTTTAGGTATACTTAGAGAACAGTGGGACAATAGGGAAACCTTCTCAGACACCAGCTGTTGAGAACATGTGTAAGATATTGTGTTTTTGGTTGTGGAGGGTAAAACCCTATTCAAGTAGAAACCACAATCCTTGTCAGGGTGAAGTCACAAGCAAACCTTAAATTAGCCTGTGCTCAACCCCCTCATAGCTTGGCACACAGCAGTCAGGCTTAACTTAGAGGCAATGTGTAAAGTATTTGTGTGGTACTTCAAACAGTAACACATTGAAAATACACCACAAAAGAATCTGACACCAGTTTAGACAAAGAGTAATTTTTAATAAATAAAAACAAGACCAAAGCAACAAAAATCTAAAAAGTAGAACTGGAAATATGCAGGTTTTAATTTTTGAGTGAAAATAGGGCCAAAATGCCCAAAGTGCCAACTGTGGATATCTGGTTGTGACAACCAGAACAAAGTCACAAGTTCAGGCCGACTGTGATGAAGCACAGGCTGGCTACACGTACCTAGTTAGGCCCGCTGAACAAGAGTACCTTAGGTCCTGGTTCAGAGCATTGCGAGCTCCCGTGCAGAGCATGCATCGCACAGCCGAGGCGATGCATCGGTTACGAGGTGCTCTGAAGCTATAATGCTCAGTCCTGGGTTGCCGTCGAGGATCCCATCGATGAGGGCTTGTGATGCAAAGTCCGGATTCTAGGATGCAGTGTGCAGTCAAGGCTATGTGTTGGTTCTGAAGAGCTGTGAGGCCATGATGCGAGAATCTGCATTGTCATCGAGGCTGCCGTCGACGAGGGATTTGTAATGCAAGGGCAAGAGTTGGGAAAGCTTCATACAGATGGTGGTTCTAATACAGGCTGCAGGGTCGATGCGAAGTGCTTGAGTTGGGAGAACTCTCACACCAGAAAGATACATGGATTCTGCACTGAATTGTGCTGCACAGCAGAGGAGATGGATTGGTTCTGCTGGATCCACACATGGGCTAGCAGAGCTCATTCAGGCCCATTTCCAATGTCCAGGGCAAGGGTGGCACTACTGAACAGGGTAGGACTCACAGATGGCAGAGCCCAGGTGCTGAGTTCAAGGTTGTTGGAGCATTCTGTCCCTGCGGCTCGAGCCAGGAGGCTAGCCAACTAGCCCTTGGTGTCACTCTGGGTTCAAAAGATGCAGGTCCAATCCTACTAACCTAGGCAAGAGGGCAGAAGGCATCAGGTCAGCAGGGCAGCAGTCCTTAAAAGCAGCAGTCCAGCATAGCTGCAGTCCTTTAAGCAGCACAGCAGTCCTTCTTCCTCGCAGAGTATCCACGAGTCCAGAAGTATATTGAAGAGATGGTGTCTAAGGTCCAATTTTTATACTTGGTGCCCTTCCTCCAGAAGGTGGGAGACAATTCTAGAAATTCCCTTTGAAGTCCACAAGCATCCT
Source organism: Calotriton arnoldi (assembly GCA_963921515.1). Lineage (NCBI taxonomy): Eukaryota > Metazoa > Chordata > Amphibia > Caudata > Salamandridae > Calotriton > Calotriton arnoldi. The sequence continues at coordinate 1,835,209 of CAWUFW010001141.1, forward strand.
GCCTTCCCTGTCCTGGCTCTAGATTAACTACAGGGGCCATGGGGCCCTATGTGTGGAGGCAGGACATAGCCTATTCAAGTGTGCCCAGTTCTGCCTTCCCATCCTGCCATTCATGACCCATCCAGGCACACCTAAGCTCTTTATTGTGTGGCTTTCCAGGAGGAATCCACAAAGCTCAACTGTCAGGTACACCCAGTCATGTGACTCAGAGACAGGTGACAGGCACTAAATGGTTAAGGCAGAAAAATGGCAACTTACGAAAATGGCATTTTCAAGCTTGCAATTTAAAATCTGACTCCTCCATGAAAGAGGATTTTTCATAGTATTTCCAAAGACACCAAACATGAACTGGTCACCTGCTCCCATTTGTAAATTATCACTTATTAGCTGTAGTAAGGTAATTCCAATGTTAGCCTATGGGAGAGGTAGGCCTTGCAGTAGTTAAAAACTAATTTAAGTTTTTCAAGTAAAACTAAAATGTACCTGTCCCACTTTTCAAATACAGTGCACCCTGCCCTCTGGGCTGTCTAGAGTCTCCTTCAGGGGTGACGCATATATTAAAAAGGAAGGTTTGGACCTATCAAAAAGGTTTATTTTGCCAGGTTGAAATGGCAATTTAAAACTGCAAAAACATGCTGTTATGTAAGATCTGAGACATGCTTAAAGGGCTACTTAAGCGGATGGCACAATCAGTGCTGCAGGCCCACTAGTAGCATTTAATTTATAGGCCCTGGGTATATGTAATACCACTTTACTAGGAACTTATAATTAAATGAATTATGCCGATTCGAGATAAGTCAATGTTACCATGTTTTAAGGAGTGAGCGTATGCACTGGTTAACAGTGGTAAAGTGCGCAGAGTCCTAAGCTCAGCAAAAATTAGATCAGCAAAAATAAGAGGAGGAAGGCAAAACGTTTGGGGATGACCCTGTAGAAAGTACCAAGCCCAACAACAGGATATTTATGGGAGAGGAAGAAAGGAGATAATAGGGGATCGCTGTCTCCTATATAATAGTCAATGTAGTGCAGAGTAGCTCCACACATTACTTGACTGTCAAGCCTCCAAGGCACTGCAGAGTGAGGCGCAGTAAGAAAGGCAGATGAACATGCTGAGGTTAGCTCAGCCAATGAGAACAAACAAAAATGGGCTTTAACTACTGCCTCTGGCCTGCGCTCTAAGGGGCATATTAGCAAGAACGGCGTTAAAATTATCGCCGCTTTAGCGGCAGGAAACTGCCGCTAAAGCAGCGATAATGGGCTTGATAATATGCCCTTGAGAATTCCAATAGAAGCCCAGGATCACAGCAGAACATGGGCTTCTATTGGCATTCTCAAGGGCATATTATCAAACCCATTATCGCCGCTTTAGCTGCAGTTTCCTGCCACTAAAGCAGCGATAATTTTAACGCCGTTCTTGCTAATATGCCCCTATGTTTTCCAGAGAATTGTGAGAAAGGTTCCAATTTATTTTATTTTATTTATTTTATTTGAAAAGTTTTATAGAGCGCGAACAAGACCCCAAAGGGGTATCAGAGCGCTGTACAGCGTTGTCGTCAGCAATTATACAAAACCTAAAGAAGGTGAGTGAGATTACAATATGAGGGAAAACATTCACGAATAAGGAGTAGGGTGTAACAGAGGTGCACTAGAGCGCTCCGAGTAAAAACATCATACACATAGAGAGAACCAAGATGTGCGATGTATATCCCGGAATAGCAAAAATCAGCAGTTAATGCAGTTAAAGGAGCTATCAAGGACTAAAACATAAAGATGGTGAGAACACATCATACAACATCAGTGAAAATATTTCACGTTTTAGGTTATTAACAGCACATATGAGAATGATCAGCGCATTAGCGTTCGTTCATTAGTAGTCTTTTGACCAGTTTTTTAAAGGAGGTAGTGGAAGGATTTGATCTGATCTCGGTAGGCAAGGCGTTCCAGATTCTAGGAGCAAGACCGGTGAACGCACGGTTGTACGATCTTTTCTTTTTTAATTTTGGAGGTTTCAAGAGAAGGGTGGAAGTACTTCTGAGATTCCGGCTGGAGCCCGATAGCTCAAGTTTGTTTGCTCAAGTTTGTTTGTTTCCAATAGCCTTATTGCTCACATGATAGTATTCATTAAGGGCTGAGATTTTCCCTCACCCTCCTCTCTGATTTGGAACAATAAATTAAGAATAATTTTTAAAAATCATTCCAAGATGAGAAAAAAAGGCTGTGGCTTGTAAAACTGCGTATTTCTGCAGCTTCTACCTGAAATATTCAGGCGTAAAAAAAATCAGTCAATGATAGACGTAGAGAAGTATTGTCAAATGATCGGAGGAGGAGGACGCTGTTTCTGGAGTTGGATATCAGGTTCCCGGCTCCTCGATTTTCAGAATGCGTCAAGGCTGTTTGTGGCTGTCAGAACCGAGATCTGCTGAGTCCTGGTCCAGTTCCTGAGGGCTTCAAGTTCAGACTTGCAGCGGTGGAGGTCACCAAATGGTCTGGTGGCTGGAGTGCTCGAGCCGACTGACAAACCCTGGCAGAGTAAGCCACTCCCGTGGAGCCCGCACTGAATTGCTGTGTTTCTCGACCGTCCCTTGGAACACCAGGGCATCTGGTGTGCCCCAGTAGGTCCCATGGGGGAGGAGTGGGCGAAAAAGGTATCAGGCTCCGATGGGCCATTCTGGGCAGCAGGTGGTGTAAGGTGAAGCTGAGGGCCTTTTTTGCAATGTTGCCAGATTTGAAGCGTGTTTAACTTTTTCTCTGGATTGAGGTTTAGAACGCTCTTTTGTGCTTTCTGACACCGCCTCCAGTCCCTGACTCCCTCTCTACACACTTGTTTTGACATGAGGAGTAAGTGCAGAGAGTGGCGCTCTGATTAACATAGAGGGGCATATTTACTAGAAAGTGGCAGAGCGGGGCGTTAGCCACCTTGGCTTAACTCCGCGCTCTGCCACTTCCAAAACACAGGGCTACATCGTATTTACAAGGATACGGTGCAGCCCTGCGTTTCCCCCTGTGCTGGTACTAAATGTAGCTGCCTAGCATCAATGCAGACACCCTTACACCATGGTGCAAGGGTGCCTGCGTTGTAGGGTAAGATTGTTTATGTGCAGGAAGGGACAAATAATCTTAAATGGCATTTTGAAACTTCTATGTGTGCTGCTTAACACATATTTTTTTATTGATTGTTTATGTGCAGGATGGGTCACCTTCCTGCACATAAACAATCAATGGCCTTTGCTGTTTCTATGTGTGCTGCACAATGCAGCACACATAGAAACAGCAAAAACGAGGAGAAATGAAACATTTCTCCTCGTTGTGCCTGTTTAAGACAAGGTTTTCCCTGGTCTTAATTTTGGCGCTGCAACATATTTACGCTGCCCTTGTAATTAGGCAGCGTCAAAATCAATGGGTGTTGCGGTGGAACGCCCACCGCAACACTCATTGCCCACCCCTTTCATGCTAGGTATAGCGTGAAAGGAGGCCTTATTTACAAGGCAGCGGTAAGCCACGTTAAGTGGCTTAACGCTGCCTTGTAAATAAGGTGAAGCCCCTATCGCCACCACAATGTCACAAAAAGTGACGTTGTGGTAGCGATAGGCACTTGTAAATATGCCCTAAAGTGCTATATCTCTGTTGGGTTAAGGGATAGGCAGAACTCTGCGGAATCTTGCAGAGTTTATATGGAACTCCGTGCAATGCCACAGAGTGAAACTTCATGAGTTCTGCCCACTCCTAGTTTCTGTTTGTTTTAACATACAGTTTCCATATTTTTGTACATTTTAATCTAGCCTATATTCTGTTTTTATCACAGTGAATATCAAATCAAGTTTATTAAAAAAAACATAAGATGGAACTATGTTTATAGAATTTCAAAACGGGTGTCATGGATGCATGATATCTGCTTATAGTGTACATTTGGGAGGTTTGACTCTCGTTAATGACAAATACATGAAGGTGTTCTATGCGAGGAATACTTAAAGAAAAACTTTCAAAAATTACTGCAGTGGGAATTACAGTAAGTGTCATTTTATATTCAACTGTAGGCAACAGTAAAGGCAAGGTCAAATCATTAACATCTGTAGTGCCGGTTGTATAAATCTCAGTTATGGAAGGTATCAGTAATGGTGGCCTCAGCTGTGAGAAGTACATAACAGCTTGGCAGGAACCAACACCACAGAGGAAACTGAAAATATAAATCTACGCTTACCTATACATGCATACCTTGACGATATAGCAGCAGTCAATTTTCATCACTCAGTATTTTCGCAGGGAGATTTTTTGTCACTCTATATTGTGAGATACAACCTAACATACCAACACAGCATGGCTCCAGTCTGCAATGGAGACCCTGACATCACGCTGTGATAGATGACAGGTTTGAGGCCGTATTAAAGACAGCCTGTGCTTTGCTATATCTATGCAGTAGCGGCTCGTGGAGGGAGTGCCGCGGGCGGTGGGGCGGGGCGGGGGAGGAGTAGGGTGGGGGGTAGTAAACTACGGCGTACGGCCGATCAGAGGTAAGTAAACAAATAAATAAATAAAACTAATTTCATTGCGTGCGCTGAATTGCCAAATGCGATGCAGCGCGCACAACGAAATTAGTTTTATTTATTTATTTGTTTACTTACCTCTGTTCGGCCGTATGCCGTAGTTTACTACCCCCCGCCCTGCTCCTCCCCCGCCCCGCCGCACCGCGGCACTCCCTCCACGAGCCGCTACTGTATCTATGCCAACATGACATAAGTCTGTAAGGCACAGCCAGCATCCAACTCCTCTCAGCATAAACACCCTCTTTCAAGAGAACTCGCTCCACCTTTCTTCTGTCATGAAAAGAGGCACCGCTTTTTGATTTTCTGCCCAGGCGGACCGACAGAAAATTCCCATCTCTGAACTCCTTGTTTACCATCTTAACGAGGACACGCCACGTCTTACAAAATGCTAATCCTTGAGTCAATAAAATATGGATGGCATCAACCGGCACGAGGCTCCCAGGAAGCATTTGACGCATTTGCATAGAAAGTGCTGTTTGACATTTCTGAGAACCTGGCTTATTTTCTGTATGAAAGAGGCCTTTTGCAGAATTAATTGTTGCACAATCTTGACAAGGCCAGCAATACCACAAGAGGTAATAGATTTATTTTTGCCATGTGATTGTTCTAAAAACAGTCACGTGATGGGGCACAGCTAAATATACGTCTCCTGGGGACATTTGAAGCTCTTCAGACATTGACAACACAAAGCAGCACGGTCTGCTGCCTTATGGAGCCCGCTCCTTCTCATTAAGAAATGAAATGTTGAAAAGAAGGCTAAGTGGGTTTAGCGTCTGCCTTACATCCTTTCCACGCGGATACAATGATTGCAACTTAGTCGCCTGGTCGATATTAAGCATAGAGCGAAAACTAGGTTTACAGTTACTGACAACTCGAGGGGGCAAGGAAGGGATGCAGATGGGTCTGAATTTGTATGCATCTATGTATGTATCTATCAACACACATATAAATTCAGATTTACACATTTCAACATATATATATGTTTTGGCAAAAAGTCCTCTGCACGGTAAAGATGTGTATCCCTGCCCTGAGTGCCCAACTGTGCTGATTTTTTGTCATAGTCGAACACGGATCATGCATATGCGCCATGACATAAGCCTGTCCCCCGGATTGCAGTCTGATTGTACCAAAAGGGACACACAAAGCGTAACCCTCATGGTAATGGAAAGCTATCACCTTCACCAGGAGTTAAGCAGCACAACTGTGGTGGTGGCAGCATACCCTGAATGATCAGTAGCAGTGAACAGGATCTTTTTACCCTGTGTCATTGGAGTGAGGCCTACAAGCTCACTCACCTTTTTAACAGTTATTCTGCTGTGTACTTAACTCACATTTGGCATACATTAGGTAAGATGTGGAGTGCTCTGCAGATCAGGAGTAGTGACTCTGCATTGGTTGTATGTGTGCCTGCGTGAAGTAAAATACATGAAGTGTACTGTAGAAGGATTGAGCAGTAATGTGCAGTGCATGTGCGGTTAGTACATGTACTGGGTGTTTGTATGTTGACAGGAATACATTACATAGTGAGCATATGTGCTGGCAGTGCGTATGTTTTAAAATAATATACCCTGCTTAAGGACAGAAAAACATAAGTGCTGATCAGAAAGTGTGCTATGAAATGTGCACTGTGTAAGTGTGCCTATAATGGTACATTGTATGGAGGACCATTTGTTCCATTTTGGGAAGCACCGACCTGTTTGGTAAAGAAATGCTAAAGACATGAGGAGGAGAGGAATCCCCCAGACAGATTTGTGTATTGCTACATTTCTGTGAGCTGGGTGGGCACACATTGGAGATAAAAGTAAGAGACTCTTTTAACATTTCAAAAGACTGCTCTTTGATTCAGTGATAGATCACAAGGAAGCGGCTTGGATACATCTCAGGAAGGGAGATGGAACTGATAAGAGAATCAAAGAGTAGGGTTGAGTGGTTTGGGATTAACCTTTTGATACTGATATCAGTGTGCCTAATATACAGGTAATTCGAGTTTGGACCTAGCTTCCAAAGGAAAAGCATTGTTTGCTTTTCTAATAACTTTGGCGCCATTTGACAAATCTTCAAGAAAGTTTAAAAACTAGTTTTCCACTCACTTCAGCGGCTGTCTGGAAAGTTTTGGGGTGCTTCGTCAAGCGGGGACCAAGAAATAGGGGGGGGGGATGCCCAAAAAGCGTTTTCCCATGCAATTTCCAATAGGGATTTTAGACACGACTACAGCCCAAATCTCTGAAAGTAATTACACCAAGTTTGGCAGAAAGCTAGATCTTGGTCCAGAAAGAGTGCCAGATATCAGCGATCACACAGACAGTGGCGAGGCTGCAGGGACTGCCAGCCCATAGCTGCTACTTTTAGGTCTCATAAATAATATCCTCATCAGTAGAAAAAAACCATAAAAAGTATAATTTTGAATAAATTGCACAATGATGTCAAAGGTTTCATTTGAGGTGGTGATTAAATGAGAACGCTTTTTGTAATTTGGTGCAAATATAATTTTGGAGCTATTTAGGAAAAATGATTTATATAGATCTAGAGACGGATCCACTCGCCAACTGCAATTCCGTGATTGGCTGGCCACAACATAATTAGTGAATCAGGTCGTGGTTACTGGGGGAATAAAGTAGAATTGGGATATATGGGATCAGGCTAGCGGTATCTTGACCCCTTGGGATTGATGGATAGGTCTGTGAGGGAGCCCTCATGGGAAGGAAATTCTGGGATTTTTTTTTTTGCACGCACCATAATCCACGGATCCACCGCAGCGCTCAGAGTAGCCTCTCGTGTCAATCCGCAGTGGCTCTGCGGATCCAGACCCCAATTAAAAAAACACATACACAAACTCATAGACCCACTCACTCATCCATACACCCATACAGTATGTCGCACACCCATACAGTCACTGATTCTTCCACTCCGAGACCCAGAGAACCACTCACACACCCACTTTCAGACCCACACAGCACTCACACACCCACTGGCACAGCCACACATACACCCATTCAGCCACTTACACACCCACTCACAGACCCACACATCCACCTACACACCTACTCACACACCCATACAGCCACTCACACATCATTCAGAGACCCACACAGCCACTTACATACCCACTCATATACCCACCCATCACCTACTCACACACCCACATACACACCCACACAACCACTCACACACCCACTCACACACCCATACACCCACTCACACACTCACTCAGAGACCCAGAAAACCCCTCACACACCCAGTTACGCACTTATACACACACTCACATGCTGCCACCGATGTGAATCCGTCGTGGACCTGCGGAACCAGACCCTAATTAATAAACACATTCTCCTACTCACTGATCCATTCACACTCACTAACGCACCCGAACAACCCCTTACGCACCCACTTACAAATCCATACACATCCATACATCCACTCACACAACCATACAATCCCTCACACATCCACTCAGAGACCCAGAGAACAACTCACACACCCACTCACAGACCCACACAGACACATCCACTCACATACCTACTCACACACTCACATAGACACTCATACAGCTATTTACACACCCACTCACAGACCTACACAGCCACTTACATACAGACACACACAACCATGCAGCAAAACCACTGACATACCCACTCATACAGCCACTCACTCGCTGCTCAGAGTTCCACACAGCCACTTACACACCCACTCATACACCCACCCACCACACACTCACAGGCCAACTTACACAACCACTCACACATCCACACAGCAAGTCACACAGCCGGTCACACACCCACTCACACAACTACTCACACACCCACACACAACCACTCACACATCTACTCACACAGCCATACAGCCACTTACACACCCATTCACAGATCCAGAAATCCATTCACACACCCACAGAGGCACTAGACAGCTACTCGCTCACCCACACATTCACTCTCACACCCAGGTACACACCCACACAGCCACTAACATGCCCACTCACACACCCATATAGCCCCTCACACACCCACACAGGTACCAACACAGCTAGTCACACACCCACACACAGGCAGCAATACAGTTATATAAATTATAATAGGATATGTTTTTATTAAATGTGTTGTTGTTTTGTATTGAATGTGTGCTTTTGGTTGGGGATGGAACTGCTGCGGATCAGCATGCAACATAGTCGGCAGATATGCGGTGGATCCGCGGATCTGAGTGAGAAATTAAGAAAAATGATTTGAAAACAAAAAGAACCAGTGTTTGGGAAAAGGTTTGTCTCTGAAAAGAGCCTTTGTGTTTAGGTCTGTAGATGGTAATAACACTTAGAACAGGATGCAGTCCTTTAAGTTGTTGAGGAACACCCTGTTGCCTACGTCTGCGAAATGGACTCTGTCTTTTCAATATATTCTATCCCTGTCAAAGTGTAAGTTGTTATGGTATATAGAGCCCATGTTGTGGCCCAGGAGAGATGCAGAAACAGCTTTATTGACATGTTTCCTGGTATTCTCATCTACTGACAAAATTAAGTTGATCACTGCTTCTTCTGTCTTTGGCAAATGTCAGAGAACACCAAAGCAGTATGTGGGAAAAGTGACATTAATTTACCAAAGGTATCCTTCATTAGGATTTCCAGTCCAACCCCAGTAATCATGCCTAGGTCATTGCCACCACAGTGCACAATCATGAAGTCTGGATGTTGGCAATCCACAATGCTTCCAACCAAAGGCAGCAATTGATGCCACTTTAACCCTTTTAGCCAACCCAAGTAATGTTTACATCAGGTAAACCTAGGTCCCTGTCAATGCCACTCTTTCTAGCACTCTCCCTGGTCCAAAACACATAATTATGACCCAGAATCCAGACTCTGACCATTCTGGAGACAAGCAGGAGTAGCACAAAGGAAAAGACTGCAGCATAAAGGCAGTTACAATGGAGGACACCTTGTAAAATATAAAAAAACATATTTGATTGGATGGTTGAGATGTGCAAGGAACTAAAATTAGGTAGTAACTTCAAGACAAAATGTAACTAACTCTGTGATTGGCATTGGAAAAATGAAAAAAGTTATTTTGTTTTGGATATGCTTGGAATAGCAAACAGTTAACCACATCTATTACAGTTAATGTGAAGCTAGTATGCTGTTGAGAGAAAGTCTTATGAACTTTTGGCCTCCTGGTAAGCAGAGACTATTGAAAACTTGGTTACTATGGTAACAGAGCTAAAAGAGTGTGGGAAGAAGGGAACAAAAGAGACTGCAGTGTGAAACTGAAAAGTAGACTAGTGTACAACCATTGCTCAGTAGCGAGTGTATGTCTTGTAATTGACAATATTTTACTAAATAAAATATAAATAAAAAGCATTAACAGCAGATTGTTTATTGCTTTTAAGGTCTTTCGTGTGGATCCACGTATCTGCCGTGGACCACACAGGGGTGCCACGCTGAGGCCCACAGTGGATATGCAGATCCACGAAAAACCTACCAAATTGGGCTTCTTTACAGGAAACATGGAAGGGGTAAAAAAATAGTGACTATTTAGAAGTGGTATGACAAAAATAAAAGATGAAAGGAAGTCTGTGATTTGCTAAGTACAGGAGTATGAGTGAGATCACAGTGGGAAGAATAGCCATTATTTGTACTTTTGTACTGAGAGTGAAGGACGATTGCTATGTTTCTGACTTGAGATTTGCAGTGGAAAACAGATATTGATGGATATTGAAATAAAAGTTGGGTAGCAGCAAAGAGATTTTACAGGTATGTTAATTAGGTTGTTCTATAAAAAGGTATATTAAAAGAAAACGATGAGTGTATATAAGCTGAAATAAATTGTGCAGCTTCTAGGCAATACAGTAAAAGGCAAAATAGAAGGGAGGTTAGAAAAGAACATTAACTAAAAATATAGTGATCAGCAAAGGAGGAACAGAAATTGCCATACTAAAAATATAGTTATTTTATAAAGCCAGTATGAATGAATGTGTTTGAAATTAGATGTGGGTAGTTGCTTATAGTATGTAATTTAATAGTATGTAATTTGCACACTCACACAGTCAGGTAAGCACTTACACACTCAGTTACACTCCCACAAAAACACTTATGTACCCAGCACTCCTATTGCCAGACAGTGACTTACACACTCAGTCACACACCCATAAAACTATTCACACACCCATTTACTCACCTATACATCCACTTACATAGTCATTTACACACCCATCCAGGCACTGTCACACCCACTCACACACATATACAGCCATTCATGCACTCAGTCACGTGGCCCCCTTCCCAGGGGACCCCATCTCCTGGGCCCGGTCACATTATTAATTGGGAGGGGGCCCATTCCCCCAAAGCCTGGCCAATGAAGTGTGGATGTCCTGGAGCGCACCCACGACACCTACTTCCTTTTTGTTGGAGGTAGCGGGAGAGCCCCAATGTCCCTGCGGCCTCAACCGGCTCCCTGCCTCCAGCGGAAACCAGCATTTCCCCGCCTGCAGGGAGCAGCAAAACAGATGAAAAGTCTGTTCCCAGTGACTGGGAGCATTTTTCCTGCCCCTGCCCAGTGGGAGCCAGCTTAGTGAAGGTAGAGAAACTGCTACGTCCGGGATGGGCACCCGAAATATAGTTGGAGCCAGACCTGGGTGATAGGGTCCCCAGGGCCATTAATGCCTCTGGGAGGGCCCCCCTTCAATTTGGTTGCACGGCGGGGTCCCAGGGGTTGGGGTTCCCGGGGTGAAAATGGACAGGGGAGGGGGCCACGTGCCTCCCTTTTTTGCATGGATGGGACACCAGTGGCAAATCTTCACAAATTGTTTTTTAAAAAGTGACCTCCTGATTTTTGTTGTGCATGGGCAGTTTTGGGGTGATCCGGCAAGCGGGGGTCGAGAAAAACAGGGGGGGGGGAGGGTAAAAAAAAAGTGCGCTTCCCATGTTAATTCCCATAGAGATTTTAGACATGACTACAGCCCAAACTGCTGGACGGAATTTCACCAAATTTGGCAGAAAGCTAGATCTTGGTCCAGAAAGCGTGCCATATATCAGCGATCACACAGTGGTGAGGCTGCCGGGACTGCCAGCCCATAGCTGCTACTTTTAGGTCTCATAAATAATATCCTCATCAGTATAAAAAAAACTGAAAAAGTATATTTTGAAATAAATTGCACAATGATGTCAAATGTTTCATTTGAGGTGTTGATTAACTGAGAATGCTACATTGTTTTTACTGAAGTGCTCATTCCTTCTCCACCTGTTTTTTTGTTTACATTTACGAATATACACCTTGTTGGCAGGTATGTTATTTTGATCCCTTGGGAGTCCCCGCGTGGTCATTTTGCATTTTTGATGCACCAGTTTGCATATTGTCTGCAGCAAAGGGATGTTGTTGTGTGCAGGGGGGGGGAGTTCGGTTGAGGCTATAAGGTAACCCTTGCACTTAAAGCAAAGTGTCTGACTTGTTTTTTTAAAGTTATTTTTACTACCTTCTTTGTGAATAGACCAACCAAGGTTTGTATATCAAACCAAAGGGAAATTAATTATTACACGGCAAGAATATGGCCTGATCGAGTCATTAAACTGTGATATTTTAATTATGTCAACACTGTTGTTGTAAAGAACAGAGCTTTGTATATTTGAAATGTTTAAAAATGAATGCACTCTATGTAGCATTTTAAACCTGTCTCCCGTATCACCTGCTGTGTTGTAGATATCATAGTTACCCAAGCAAAGCAAACCAGGGTGTTTGACTGGGTATGTGAGTGGTTGTATGGATCTGTGAGTGAGTGTGTGGGTGGTTGTGTGGGTGCATGACTGGTTCTGTGGAAGATATCATGAGTGATATCACTGTGATGGGTCGCATTCCCACATTTCCCTATGGGAGCATGTGTTACGGCCGTAAACCGGCCATAACACAGGCTCCCATAGGGAAATGGGAGGTTGTGTTCATCCCTGCACCGCGTGGCAGGCACCTCAGGTTCCCTGCCACACGGTGCAGGGATCATCGGCCCCCAACCAGAGGCCGCAAAAAGAAGGGGGCCCTGCTAGGGGCCCCCAAACATGCTTTCCGACAGGCTTTCCATGTCAGAAAGCCCGGCATGGAAAGCTTGTCGTAAACCATGCACCATAATCCGGACGGCGGAAACACCATCCATTTGGATTACGGGTCGGTTTCCGACTGGCCGACGGGCTCCTTGAGCCCGTCGGAATCCAGCCAGAATTACCAGCCGGTTTCAATTCCGACCAGCTGTATTGTAATCAGCCAGTCGGAATTGAAACCGATGATCTCGGTCGTAAAGCCTCTGACAAGGCTTTATGACCGAGATCGCAATAGGCCCCTAAGACTGCAATAATTTTCATAATATTGGTTAAATAGATTTTACACCATTAATTGTTTTATTTTTTATACTTTATATTGTTTGTTTTTATTAACATTTTTCTTAATGTTTATATATTTTTTTGTAAATGTGTTTTGGGGAATTTTCAATGTTTAATATTTTATTTGTTGACTACATTAATTAATATATTTTTTCTTATTTATTTGTTTATATTGTTATCATTTTACTGTGAATGCATGTTATATATTTTATATAAATACAAACACATATATATGTGTTTGTGTGTTTATTTCCTCCTGGCGGTCACCATAGTTAGGACCTAGTTCCAATAGGAAAAGCATTGTTTTTTTGCTAATTACTTTGGTGCCATTTGATGAATCGTCCGAAAATGTTCAAAATTAATTTGACACTCACTTCTGCTGCTGTCTGGAAAATGTTGGGGTGATTCATCAAGCAGTAGCTGAGGAAAAGTAGGGGTCCCAAAATGCGTTTTCCCGTGCATTTTTCCATAAGGATTTTAGACAGGACTACAGCCCGAACTGCTGAATGGAAATAAACAAAATTTGGCGGAAAGCTAGATCTTGGTCCAGAAAGAGTGCTTTTTGTCATCTGGTGTAAATCTGTTCAGTAGTTTTGGAATTATTAAAGAAAAAATATTTATGTATATCTAGCGATGTGGATCCACAAGCCAACTACAATACTGTTATTGGCTGCTCACAACCTGAGAGAAAAGTTGCAGCTGTGATTTTTGTGAATCAGGACAATGTTCCTGTGGGGGGGGGAATAAAGTATAAATAGGATACAAGCGGTCAGGATAGAGATATCCTGACCCTATGGGGCTGATGGAGGGGTCTGTGAGAGACACCTCATGGGCAAGAAATTGTCCAAAAGTGTGCCATTTTTGTGCATGAGGATCTGCGGGTCCACTATGGCACTGAGTGCGGCCCCCGTGTGAGTCTTTGGTGGATACGTGGATCCAGACCGAAAATTAAAAAAATCACATACACCCACTTACAGACCCACTCATGCACTCTCTCACACACCCACACAACCACTCACACATTCATACAGCCACTCACACACACACCCATACAGTCACTGATACATCCACTCATAGACCCAGAGAATCACTCACACACCCACTCACAGACCCAAACAGGCACTCACACACCCACACGCATACTCCCACTCCCACTCCCACTTACACACCCATGCAACCACCCAGATAACCACTCACACACCCACTCAGACACCCATACAGCCACTCATACACCCAGTCAGAGACTCAGAAACCACTCACACACCCATTTGCACACTCATATAGCCAATCACTCACCTACTGAAAGACCCAGAGAATCACTCATACATCCACTCACAGACCCACACAGGCACTTACACACCCACTCACACACCCAGCACATACTTACACACACACTTACACACTCACAAACCACTCACACACCCATACAGCCAGTCACACACCTATTCAGAGACCCAGAAAACTGCTTGTACACCTATTCACACACCCATACAGCCACTCATACACCCATTTACAGACCCAGAGAACAACTCAAACATCCACTCACTGACCCACACCGTCACTCACACATCCACTCACACGCCCACTCACACGCCCATGTACACACTCACACACCCATGTCCACACTCATACAGCCAGCCACAGACCCACTCACCGACCCACACACCCACTCACAGATGTACTCTCACACACACTCACTCACACACCCACTTACACACCCACACAACCACTCACACACACATACAGCCACTCACACCCCCATACAGCCACTCACACACCCACTCACAGATCCACAAAACCACTCATACACCCACTCACAGACCCACACAGCCACTCAAGGAACAACCTCCCTCTCCCACAAAATGTTCTGGGTCCCTGGGGATAGGGCCCCCGCTCCAAAATCGGCCCAGAGAGGGGAGCTGCCTGCCTGCTCCCCATTAAATTTGGCACTGGGCCCCAGAAAATGGGGTCCCCGAGGCCGAAAGCGGCCTGGGGAGGGGAGCTGTTCACACCCTTCTCCTGAAATAATTTGCCAGGTCCTGTGGGATGTGGTCCCTCGGGCCAAAAGAGGCGGGGGGTCCCAAGCCACCGCTCCCTAAAAAATACCCTAGGCTTTGGGGTCTCTGGGCCAAAAGCAGCCTGGGGAGGGGGCCTTTGGAGGATTGGCCACAGAGCCTGACCTCAGGCCAGGCATTGTGGACAACCCCCCACAGGGCAGTATAACTATAAGGTAACTATAACTCATACCCTCGCCATGCACTGCTAATGACCCCACTTATTACATCAGTCATGACATCTTCTATGACATCATTGATAATATCACTGCAACAATTGCAATAAAATTATTGATGAGAAAACTGTGCATGGTGGGCGCACAAGTTATAGTTACCTTAAAGCACGAGTTATAGTTTCTTGACATAACTATAACTACTGAATGTCTATGGGATTATGTGTGTAAAATTTGAACCTAACTATAGCGTCCCTGTAATCTTCGGTTTTTTAGTGAATATGAATATATATGTATGCATACTATTAAATATTAGTGGAATATATTAAGTTTATATATTAAAATATTTAACATTTACTACTTGAAACTTTATATTAAAAGATTTATATTTTGTCTATTTTTGGATGCTATTAGTGTCAATGATATTTTTTCTGATATTTTTGTACTTACCATTATAAGTATAGGCGCACGATATTGTGGTAAACAATATTTTTGACACAATATTTTTGTTAACTATATTGTTTACCACAATATTATGTAAGGGATCTGTTTAGTCAGTGGGAGTCGTGGGGCATGCATCTCAAAATTCTTAACTAAAAAAGCAATGTGCCACAGTGTAAATGGGTGAGATGACCAAGATTTGGCATCGGCTGATCCTTTGAGGAGCAGAGTCAGTAATGATTTGCATTTGTTGGTCCTCTGGGGCTCATTTAGAGTATGACATAAAGGGCACTCTGTTGCAACAGCAGCAGAGTACCATGCCCACCAAACTCAAGGTCCACCCAATTTTGAGTCAGGTGACCTACTCGTTTTACACCAAAGAAGTTAAATTTACTCCATCGGCGCAAAACTTTCTTTGACAACCCAATGGAGTAGGAGCTGTCGGAGGTAAGCCATCTGCCAGTAGCGGTCGGTGGTGGGAGTGCCGCCGGGCGCTGACGTGGGGCGGGGGAGGGGCAGGGTGGGGGGTAGTAAACTACGGTTTACGGCCGATTACAGGTAAGTACACATATAAATAAATAAAACAAATTTCGTTTCTCGCGCTGCATCTCCAAATGTGATGCAGCGCGAGAAACGAAATTTGTTTTATTTATTTATATGTGTACTTACCTGTAATCGGCCATAATCCGTAGTTTACTACCCCCCACCCAGCCCCACCCCAGCCCCACGTCAGCGCCTGGCGGCACTCCCACCACCGACCACTACTGCCATCTGCCCAGCTGCCCTATTTAGAGTGGATGTTTAGATTGCTTTTCTAGTTGCTGTGAGAGAAGCTCCTGCTTTAGGAGTTTGTTTTTGAAAAATTAAATACTTTGGAAAAGTTTAACGGAGGGCCGTCTTGTTTAATAGAGCCATCTGTAAATATTTTCCTACATAGAAATGTATAGAGATGCCGGTGGGGCCTGCGGACATCTCTAAATTTGGCAGGAGATTTAACGGCAGAGTGGCTAACATAAATTACGCTGCCACTCTCTCTGCCTTCACTCCGTTCACCAAACCCTAAATCAAGTCCTCTATCTAGAGTGGCACAGTGGGCAAAAATAAGAATGGAATGCTACCTCTAGCTATTGCCAGTGGTTAGGTTTTTTGCAAGCACTTGCCTCATCACCTTTTTTTCTGCCTGTGTTTGTGAACTCCAAAAATTAGTAAATTCATCTTCATTCAAGGAGTACTTCTATGGGTGCAGATTAACTACTTCTTTGGTAAACTGGTTACTATATATAATTAAGGAGGCAGAGGGATGTCAGAGGAGTGACAGAACAAAACACCAACAAAGTGAAGGGTGGAGCTTTGGAAGGAGCAGAAATGTGAACACGTTGCTCTCCTTAGCTCTCAGAGGGCCCTCCAGCCATTCGCAGATCATCATTGACCATCCCCGGGAGCTAAGGGTGAGGCAAGGTGGGCAAGGGGAGGCAGCAGAGAGAGCTGAGAGAGGGGTCAGAGAGCCAGGAGTGCTGGAGCCAGGAGCTCTGGAGCTCAAGAAGCTAGTAGGTACGAGAGGGTGGCAGGTAGAGACAGTTGCTGTCTCAGGTGGCCCCAAGTGGACCAGGAAGATCAGGTGGGGCAGACAATGTGCGTGGTTGCAGCACTGTGCCTAGGCCGCAGCAAAGGCATAACAGCTGCACCAAAAGAGCGTGGGGAGATCTCCTGCACCGAACCACGTATCACCCTACCCTGCTTTGCCTTACCCTGTATGGCTCTCTGGCTCCATTGCACCATGTCACCACCATGCCAGTCACTGCCCCAGGACTATTCTGATGCCTCATTGACCACGACTGACTCCAGTTATTGCCCTGGTACTGGCCCAGAGCTGAGCCCAATCCAATCATCCTAGATCATGGCCAGTCCTAGGTACCAAGAGCTGCATGGAGGAGGAAGTGGTGCGCAGATGTGGCTGGCTGAGGGACTGGTGTGGCTTACACCCCTCTAACACCCTGAAAGGCCTTTGGGACTCTTCTCATCATTACTGGGAGCCTTGAGGGTCCAGCAAAAATGGAAACCACTGAGCCCCTACAGCCGGAGAAGTAATCAATGGTGATTAAGGGTATAGAATGCAGCAAAGTTGGTGCAAACTAGCAACTTAACCAAATAAGACAATACTCACCCAAGACCTGCCGCACTTTTCCTACTGTTGCTTAGACTGGAGTGGGAATAGTAAATTTCACCCGTCTGAAGTCCAACACTTTCCCTACTACTGTGAAGAAGGAAAGTTAAACAGTACCCATGAGTCAAATAACGACCAGGCATTTACTCCACAGCAAAACAAAATACGATTGTGTCTGAAAAATAAAACAAGGGGTAAACAGGATGCACTAAACCACACCAATATCCTCAACCTGTTGGCAGATATCCCAGGTCTAGCAGACATAGAATCAAGAAATATAACCACCATGCAACACGAAGCAGACTGCAACAAACCGAGCCTATCTGATGTCCCATTTTCTATGCACATGCATGTCAAATTGGTATATATGCACAAAGCCATCTTCAGGAACTAGGGTATTTAGGTCGGTTGGTTCTCTAGGAATGCACATGCCTGGCTGCTAACAAAGGAGAGTCTTTTCGATGGGGGTGGCCCAGGGCCCTTCTCAGAATAGAGGCGAATTTGGGACTCCCCTATTGCCTCATGTAAGTGTTTCTAACAAGATGTAAAATGAAACGTTGAAAAAAATCCATGTATTAGCAGTACGGCTGATGGTGTTTCAGCTACTGTGAACGCTGATTTTTCTAAATGGTCTATGCTTAACATTGTGCAAGTCACATCTTTTTTTCACCATTATTCTTTATGTGCATGTTAAATTATAAGGCAAAAATAAATTAGTTGCATTCAGGTCTTTCAATGGCACGCAATTTGATTTTATAATCTGCAAAGCCCAACTCAATTGCATAATTGATCTCAGCTGGCTTTGTCCATGCTGGAGGAGAGACTTGTCGTTTTGTATTACATAGAATGCAGATGATACAATATTATTCAGCAAATATATGTGAGTTGACAATGTGGTCATGCCATTATCCACAACAGCTAAAGCCTTTTCCAAATTAGCCCTGACAATTTCGCTCAAAATTTCAGCAGCTTCCTGTTGGGAAACTTTAAAAATGTCATTGTATATGTTGTATAGAAAGCGTTTGTAACATGGTAGTTTAGGAACCAGCAAGACATCTTGTAAATCCATGTCATCATAAAGGAGAGTTAATTGTTCCTTAACTGCAGTTAATGTGGAATGTTGCAACCATTTTTGGCATAGCTTCCCTACACTGTAGATGGTAATCACTCCTGAGTGTTGTGTCTGCGTATCAAGTGTCTGGTCTGCTTTCTTTAAAACTCAGTGTGGTGTTTAATAAATGTGCATGACAAACAGTGGTGTCAACTGGCCACACTAGCCACCCATCTGAACCAGAAAGTGAAGAATTATGTACCATTCTGTATCATATTATTTAGCTGTTCGTTTATGACATTTGCAAAGTTTTGCTTATTGTCAAAATGTGCAAATGAGGGAATATTAGGGGTGTTCATGGCTTTAATTTTAGCCAAAGCCAGGCAGGTAGCTTGCTGGACTGTCTTGTTCAGAAAAATCATTTATCTAGGGAATAGACAAGCTCTAAATAAAGTCTCATTGCCCTGGACTTGCCAATTTTGTGTTCCCCAAATTGATTTTAATTTAATGTTGTCATTCCAAAATTCATAGCCTTGTATGGCGAGCTAGGAAATGAATCAGTCTGAATAGATTATTTTTGTTTGGGTAAAAAAAAAAATCTTTGCTGCTGAAGGGATACGTTTATAATAATAAGAAACTGGATCTAAAGCATTGTTACCAGAAAAATATGCAAACATTTGCAAGTATGTTTTTGAACTACCCACTTGTGGGGTTGGACGATGTTTCCATTGTATGTAATTGAAATTTGCATGTGGAGTACTAGCTCTGTGTAAATAATGTCGTGCATAATGAGAATAATAAAACCTTTCACCATAATTAGAAGAATTTTAATATAAGTCCTCAGTTTTGAATACTGTATACGATTCTAATTCAGAAAGCATGCTTTTGAAAGTGGTGACATTCCAGTCATCAGAAATACTACCAGGAGTGATAATGTCATCCATTGATACTTTAAATACATAAGGAATTTGTACTGTTTCTGCAGGACCAACAATATCAAATGGGACCTTATCTCAAGCAATTCCAACCGGGACAGGAAATGCAGAAATGTTCACAAGGGACAGATTCTCCGTACTTTATGTGAAGAAAAATGAGACTTCACTACCTCAGCTACCAGTTAAACAGCAGAACATTGTGGGAGATAATGTCCACTTAGAAGCAAAAAGATAATGGTGACAAACCCAATCCAAATAAATCTGAAAAGCAGTGAAATGGAAATACAAATACAGTTCTGGTACCTGCAATACCAAGGACTGGCAATGGTGCTCGGTATGATGGGTCAAATTCCTTCTTTTCAGTATTCTTCTCTCGAACTAGATCCCCAATTTTAGGAATCTAGACAGGATTTTCTGGTTGCTCCTTCACTTCATAAATGGCAGAAAGTTTAGAAGTTTCATTTGAGTACTCATCTTGAAAGACTTGTAGTTCCTGTAAGACAGCAAAATGTTCATTGATGTCAAAAAGGCATACCTGCCGCCACTGTGCCGGGATTATCAAGGTCTGGAACATGCATCTGGATGCTGAACAGGACATCATAAGAGGTTCGGCCACCCAAGGATCTTCAAGGCAGATTACTTAAAGCTCTTTGGATTCCATACAAGTGATTGTCCCAACTACTACCTGAACCTAACATTCTAGCTATTGATACTGATTTAAGTAAAAAAAAAATTCCACTATCAAATTTCCCTCAGGATGATAGGGGGAGGAATAATGCACAGCAATACCCAGGGTTCCCCTGGTATCCCAGTAAGCCCTAAAGGTAAACGCTGGGCCCTGGTCTAAGTTGAATGCAGCTACTGCATATGTCCCGAATAAAGGCTTGCAAACCTTTTATAACAGTTCGAGCATCAGCCAATCACTGTGGCCACACCCATAGAAATGTAGAACATGAATCCACTGACAATAGAATACATTTAAATGAATCATCTGAATTTAGAGGTCCGCAGTGGTCAAGATAGGAATATGTCAATGGTTTGTTTGAAACTAAGAGAGATGTCTGTGGTGGGCAAACCGCAGTGGAAAATGTTATTTGCTGACAAATGTCACAACTAAAAATATATTGTTTGATCTTATTGTAGAGACCATGCCACCAATAGCGTATCTGTAGTAAGGAAACGGTAGCCGCCACATCTGCATGGACAGACAATAACCCCTCATGAGCAGCTATGAATAATTCTAGCCTGTGGTCTTGATGTGATATCACTCAATCCACCTCTCTGGGAAAGAGAGCATATGGTATGTTTTGGGCACTAAGTAGATAGGAGTATTTTGCTGAACTTTTTTTAGGTAATGTTGTGCCACTGAGTAAAGCATTGACAGCAGCCATGATGCCACCATCTACTCTCATGTGTGAACGAGCAATTGCAGCTACTACAGCAATCTTAACTGGTGCTTTTGCGGCTTCACCAGCCAATTAATTCCCTATAACGTGCATTCCAACATGTTGGTGACTCAAAGTATGAATTACATGAGCCTGTGGCAAACATTCTTTAGAAATATGCCACCTTTCCCCAAAGCAATTTATGCTTGATAGCATTCCCTTTTGAATCTCTGAATCCATTCAAGTGCCAATAATGTAAATGCTCATTAAAAGACTTGACACAGTAATACGAATCACAAGGTATGAGTGTGGGGAATTCAGGATCAGTATTTTCTAATGCCAGAATTAAAGGTTTAAGTTCAGCCAGCTGAGCGATACAATCCCCTAAAGTTTGTGTAAATGTTTTTTGAGGATGGAATTCTTCATTCCTCAGGACAGCGCATCCTGCGGAACAAGCTGTTGACTTTTTCTCTTTAGGCACGCCTAATGCAAGCCCGTCTGTGCCCGTCCACGCCTGGCCGACGCCAGATGCCAGACATGCCGCAGGTTTGACCAGCAGTATGCATGTTTATTCCTGTGACGACCTACTGGCTCTGGGGCAGTCAGCACGCCATTGTGGCCACCCTCCCTGCAATTCGCCTGAGGGTCCGTTCTGCTGTAAGAACTGCGGTTATGATTCTTGGCCTACTATCTTGTTCCCTCCTGTCTCGCTTCCATGTCCCAGACAGAACATTAAACTGCTCAGTCTCAATTGCCGCTCCATAGTCAAGCACTATCTGGACGTTTATAACCTGTTACTTAATGAATCCCCTGATGTTCTTTTCCTGACAGAAACATGGCTGTCAGACGACATGATGGCTGTACCTGGTCTTGCACTCCCCCCGGGCTTTAGTATCCTGACCATTAATAGAGAGACTAGAGGAGGGGGAATTGCTGTTATCTTTAAATCTTGTTAAACCTGTACCTTTACTAAAGTAATTTTGGTAGGCTGTGAGTATGCTCGCTTCGGGATTTCTCTTAATGCCTGCTTCACTATGTCGGGCCTTCTGGTCTATTGCCCACCTGGACCTTCAAAGGAATTTAGGGCTGCATTAATTGACGCAGTTAGCTCATTGGCTATGAGTGCTGCTAATTTTAGTGTGATTGGCGATTTGAATTTGCACTTTGATAACCTTCAGGACTCTGATGAGGCCAATCTTTCCGCTGACCTAGCAGCTTGCCAGCTTGCCAGCTGCTTCAACTGGTTCAAAGTCCCACTCACTCTGCGGGGCATTTGTTAGACCCCGTTTTTTCTAATCTCTCCTCCCTCTCTGTCACCACCCCCATCCCGGTGTGTTGGTCTGACCATCATCTTATTCCCATGTCACTCTCGGGAGTAAGGCCTCCTCAGGAGGTCCCTCATAAAGTCTCCCTCAAACGCCCTTGGCACAAACCGTACCTTGATCAGTTCCATGCCCTCCTCGCTAGGAACATGCCTAGCTTGCCGGATGATCCGGACGCTGCCGATAAAGCGTTGTCAGACTGGATCCTATGCTCGCTTGACACTCTTATCCCGGTCAAGCAGGTTAGGTGTCGTAACACCAAATCCAGTCCCTGGTACAATGACCGGCTGTCCACCATGCGCAAAGATTGTAAGAGGTTGGAGAGGGTATGGAGACATGACTACAATCCCATCATGAAAGGGTGCTATCAGGGGGCCATTAAGAAATATCACAGGGCCATTCAGAAAGAGCGGGCCATATATTTTACAGCCGAGATTAGGATTAGTAACAACCCCGCCAAGAGGGTCTTTTCCATACTTAAAGACCTCATATCAGCTGGGGCACCTGCTGTGTCCCCTATTTCATCTGATGAGCAGTGCGAGGCCCTTGCCACCTTTTTTGTCAATAAGGTGGATAACATTTATAAAGCTTTTCCCTCAGCTGACCCGGGTTGTGATCCGACAGGGAGACCCCGTTCTACCCACTCGCTTGCTGCTTTTCCACCTATCTCTCAGGAGGCGCTGTGCTCCTTCTGCAGCAAGGTTAAAACCGGCTCCCCGGCCGATCCGATGAGACCGGATCAATTTATGAAATCGCTTCCCTTGCTTCTTCCATCTTTAGGCAAGGTTATCAATCTATCCTTATCTACAGCATCTGTCCCTAAGTCCTGGAAGCAGGCCAGGGTCATTCCCCTTTTAAAGAAATCCACTCTTGACACAGCCAAACCTGAGAGCTATCGCCCTATTTCTCTCCTGCCTTGGGCTTCTAAAATTGCTGAGGCCCATATAAATACCATCCTGACAGGTTTTTTGGAAGGGAAGAATATATTGGACCCCTCTGAGAATGGCTTTCGCCCGGGCCATAGCACTGAATCTGCCCTTCTAGCAGTGACTGAACAGCTGAGAACCGCACTGGATGAGGGCTGTATGTCAGCACTGATCCTATTGGATCTTAGTGCTGCATTTGATACGGTCTCTCACCAGATCCTACTGCATAGGCTGGAAGAGGCAGGTATTGTAGGCTCTGCTCGGGACTGGTTTGCCTCTTTTCTCTCTGAGAGGACCTTTCAGGTGATAGCTCCCCCTTTCACCTCCTCGTCCTATACCATCAATCAGGGTGTGCCCCAAGGCTCGGCTCTGAGCCTCACGCTCTTTAATCATTATGTTCAACCTTTAGCGTTGATAGCTCGGAGCAGAGGGCTCACAGTTGTATCATATGCAGATGATACACAGTTGGTGGCAGTACTCTCTGATGACCTCGTCCAGGACGTCTATAAGTTTCGAAGCGATCTTGCCGCTGTCACGGGGTGGATGACCACCAACTGCCTCCAGCTCAATGCCAGCAAGACTGAGATCCTGCAGATATGGAAAGATCCTGAGCTGTGGAGTGAACGCTGGTGGCCCGCTGCCCTGGGCTGTGCCCCCGCCCCCAAACAGATGGTGAAGAACTTAGGTGTCTGGGTTGACTCGGCCCTCAGCTTTCAAGCCCAAACTAAGAAAGTGGCAGGGACGTGCTTTGGTATTTTACGGGGGCTTAAACCGTTGCTGTTTTTTTTTGAGCCATCTATTAGACAGGTCATCGTCCAGGCGTCTGTTCTGTCAAGACTGGACTACGCCAATTCATTGTACCTGGGGGTCAACAAGGCTGAGACTGTCAGACTGCAGAGGGTTCAGAACGCAGCCGCTAGAACTCTCCTTTGCCTCCCCAGAACTTGCTCTACCTCCAGCGCTATCCGGCAGCTACACTGGCTGCCGGTGGCCAAACGAGTCGAGTACAAGTCCCTCTGTTTGGCATTTAAGATCCTAAAACTGTCTCCCCCTGGTATTTTGACTAATCTGCTCTCACTGTACATCCCCACTCGCCAACTCCGCTCGGTAGGTCATCATTTGGTGACTGTTCCCCGGGTGAGGAGGGCGAGAGCTGGTGGGCGCTCTTTCCGTTTTCTGGTGGCCAAACTCTGGAACTCACTTCCTTTTTACATTCGTAGCCTGGATAATTATCTGGCCTTTCATAAGGCTACCAAGACCTATCTTTTCCCGTTCTAGTTAGACTCGTTTGCTGCTTGCTTCCTCCTGTTTGCTGCTAGCGCTGGGATGCACCTTTGCTGGGGCAGCTGTGCACTGTATAAATGCTATAACATAACATAACATAACAGTTCCAACAGCGGACTGGGCTGAAACAACAGTATATCTGATATAGTCATACTGATCTCAAGAGCCAAAATGTCACTGGGCACAGGGTATTCTTGTTCATATTGGAGGAATTGTTGTGTTTGTAAAGTGGGGTAAAAAGACATAGTCAACATCAGTAGCTGTTAAGGAGGTGTCCCACTGTATCCATCTTGGATGTAAGGCTTTTGCTTTAGGAACGCTGGCCTTTGTGACAACCTCTAAGGCTGAAATGGGAGTAAACACAATTATGCATTTCCCCTGAGCCAACAGTCTTTCCTTTATAAAAGCTGTCTGAACTGCAGTCAGTATTCTTTCTGTAGGTGCAAAACGCATTTCAGCATTTAAATATAAATGTGATTTATATGCACTCGGTAGAGTATCATCTTCATTGAAAGTGATATATGTGTAGCCAGTGGATCCCGCAATTATGTAGATCACCAAGTTTGTTGGGTTGACACGTGAGTGTAAGTGTCTGGATGCAAGCACATCTGTTTGCAGTGTTCTCAGAATGTGTATATGTTCTGGTGTCCAATGTGTGCTTGAAAAGTCTGGAACTCATAAAATGGTTTAACCTGTTGCGCATAGTTTTGTACATATGTTTTACCAAAGTTGAGAAAGCTAAAAGTGATTGTAGCTTTTTTATTGTGTTTGGTGGTTGTAGGATTGCACATTTCTCTAAGAAGTGTGGTGCAAGACTTTTGCCTTCATTTGACAACTTGTATCCCAAAAAGAGGACACTGAGTTAGGCAATTTTGTTTTTTAGAAAGTTGAATTTGTAGCCATGTTCAGCAAATCCTAAAATGATGTAATCTGCTATGGCTAGATGTGTGTTTAAGTCATCATTCTTAAGATATATGATATAGACATAGGACAATGCTTCTGAGTTAATCTAATGTAAAATTGATGTTACTCGGGCAGAGAACAGGCCTGGGGGCATATTATCAAGAAAGGCGTTAAAAATTATCGCCGCTTTAGCGGCAGAAAACTGCTGCTAAAGCGGCGATAATGGGCTTGATAATATGCCCTTGAGAATTCCAATAGAAGTCAATGTTCTGGTGTGAACATGGGCTTCTATTGGAATTCTCCAGGGCATATTATCAAGCCCATTATCGCCGCTTTAGCAGCAGTTTTCTGCTGCTAAACCGGCGATAATTTTAACACCGTTCTTGATAATATGCCCCCTGGGCTGTTCTTATACCCTTGAGGAAGTAGACAGAATGTTTTCTGGCTCTCTCAAGCGGTAAATGCAGTTAAATCCCTGCTTTCAGGCACTATGTTTTGACAGAAAAAGCCATTTGAACTGTCCAAAGCAGTTTTGTATTTTTTCTGCACTATGTTATTCATTAGTGCTGGGCAGTGTGAATCTTGTATTACAAAACTGGGTGTATGACTGTTTAAATGTCTGTAGTGTAAGACTAGGTGGTATGAATGATCTGGTTTCGTTACTGGAAACAAAGGATTGGTCATTGGAGAGATACAAGGCTCAATTATACCATGATATTCTGGTTGTTTTAGAATTTCTCTAAATGGATGTCTAGCTTCATGCTTAATGGATATTGTGGTTGTACTTGTGGGCTGGACCATATAGCTATAACATGATGCAGTGAGTCTTTATTCCAACCTACATGATTGCAGTATAATGCTGGGGCTTGTGCAAGATCACATTCCGTGGCATTTGCTTGTTTGACAAATTTGGGAACAAGGATGGAGAAAGCTGGTATTATTATATCTTCCTCTTGTGGGACTTTCCTAACAAACTCAGGTGGCCAATCCACTTCAGCCAAGAGAATGTCATAAGCATTAGTTACATTTTCCCAGAAACTTTCTTTAATAGTACGCGGTATATCACCCTCAATTTGGATGTCCAAATCGTACATTCTGTTGGGAGGGCTAACCCTAATCTGGTGTTTCAACTTGAATAAATTCATTTGTTGATCTCGCAACCAGAAACTCTTGAAGATTCTGGTGAATTACTGTTACCTCTGCTGCGCTGTCTAGCAATGTTAGTTGCTACATCTTGTCCTGAAGTAGTGTCCTTAATATGTGTGGCATATTTAGTGAAAATATCTGTCACTTTCTTCTTTTTGAATTGGGGTTTTTGTTGTGGAAGTTTCTCTTCTTTTTATATGATGATGTCACACGAACATTGTGAGTCCTTTCTCGGTTTCACATACTCATCTTATTTGCGCTCTGCTCATCCTCCTATCTTTGAGCGTTTGTCAGGTGAATCCTGAAAGGAACGAGAAGGACGTGTATCAGTGTACTGATACCTATCAGGCTGTTTAGTGAATCACAGCTACTCAGGTTATAACGTTTTCAGTGGACTCCTGTTGTGGAGATCCATTCCGTGCTTTTGTTTTTTCTTTATTTTTTGTTTGACCCAGCGTTTTTTAGAAGACTCAGGAGCCTGTTTGGTATTATCCTTTTCGAAATTACCCTTAAGCTGTGGCTTATTTGGTCTGGCCCCCCAATTATCTTGACCTATAGATGTATAGATTTCAGGAATCATTTTTGGTAGTTCGCACTCTTGGTCTGCAACAGGAACCTGTGCGAGGCATTGGCATACTGACAGTGATGCAGCCTCCCCTTTTCTGTTACTTATTATTATTGAGGTGAATGCGGCACAGTTGCCAATTAATAACATCCCCTAATCCAGGGTAGGGGCAGGCCTTTATACATTTTGAATCTGTTTTAGCACTTCAGGCAAAACAGCAATAGATGGTGTACCATGTGTTATGGTAAATATTGCAGCAAAGACTGTGCCCTTGGTGACACATTCATTCACTGGGAGAACCATCCCTAGTGGTGGGCACATTGTGAGAATTCTATGTTTGTCTTGCGGCCCCACATAGGGAAACACTGCTTCAAGCTAGTTGGTTTTTTGCGTAATCCAGAACTGAATTTCCTCCTGTCTGGCAGGATCTTTACCCATAATTGCATTGATAGATACTGGATTAATTGCAGGCAAGGCTACATGTGGCTGTGCAGCTTGAACAGTCCTCACTGGAGTTGCTGTTATTGTTCACATAACAAACTGTGTAAAATGCCTGTACAGTCTAACTAGACCTGTATAAAGAGCATGGAGCTCTACAACATTTAATTGGTGCTAATGTTGGGTATGGTGTATGGCGGGCTAGTACTGGCCAGATTGCTCCCTCATTGCTGAGGGGACCCAACCTTACATTGTTTAGTGGATGTGGTAGCGCACCTTAGAAAGAATTCTGATGTTCCTGATATGTTAATGGTTTTTCTAAATCTTTGTAGGCTCTGTATTGGCCTGGTAATGCAGCTGGAGTGTATGTGTGGTATGTTTATGTGTTGGTGTCGACTGGAGGAAAAGTGATCCATGAATGGATTACCTCTGTTTTATAAGCTTTGTGGGTCGCAACCACAATGGCAACATCTCTCCCTGTAAGAGGGAGCCCTTGTCCTTGTAATAATGCTGTTACAGCATGTCTGCAATTAATAGGAATAATTGCTGCTCGCACAATATTCAATAAATAGAATTCAAAGAAGGAACACACTTTAGTGGGGTGATCATTTTAAAGGGTTCAAGCTTGAACAACCTTCAAACAGTAAATGGGTTTACTATTTAGCTGAGGAGAATTAATCCATTTACAACACAGACATCTCCATATTAGGTGAATAGGGGCCTTGGGCACATGCAAGAACCACTCAGGAGACCCAATAAATAAGTACCCAAACTAGAACATTGGTGGCAAATTAGAACAATTTTCTGTTCAATAAAAATTTGGCGTGGGCAATGCAAAATAAAACTGCTCTTTTAGATTTATTTTTTCTTTTCAATACACTTCCCTTTAAAAT
Source organism: Calotriton arnoldi (assembly GCA_963921515.1). NCBI lineage: Eukaryota > Metazoa > Chordata > Amphibia > Caudata > Salamandridae > Calotriton > Calotriton arnoldi. The sequence continues at coordinate 1,863,771 of CAWUFW010001141.1, forward strand.
ACCAAAAAATTGCAGTTTGAGAGAGGTTTCTGCACCAGAATTATGGGAATCAGCTGTTTAATGTGCACTCTTTAGGAGCGTTTTAATACAGAAGCTCTCCATTCCAATATGGCGCCCATAGAACACAGGCGGTCACGTGACACGGAAACAGGCTGTTTTCCGGTACGCGACCCGTCTAGTTAAATTGGATCCCCGGCCGCAACGAGCAGAGGAATGAGATAACGCTCATCCGCCTGCACACGCGGTAAGGTGTTCTGGGGGCAGTCAGCTACTGAGACGGATGAGTGATTATAACCCCGGGCTGAGTGAGAGCTCAACAACAGTGAGTTGCAGCATGTGAGGTGTTGGATACGAGTTAAAGAAATATGCAGGAATCAGGAGGTGATTGTTTCCCGCAATCTGAGGGCGATTGAGATGGCTATTCGCAACTACGAGTGACAACGTTAATTAGTGAGTGTTGTTATACTGAATAAAATACACAGTTGTGCCTTTGTCAAATGGCAATAACATGGCTGAGTTAATGGCTGGTCACACCTTTCAACAGACAAAGATGTAGAGGGTGATTAAGTGCCGCTGGATTCGCAGCAGCACGGATACGTAATTGGGATGAAGTGCCTATAGAACGTTTGATGAAAAGCAGAGACTAACGTTCGCTTTGTCTTTTTATAGAGAGTCGGGACAACACAAGTGTCTTGTAAGAAAGGTCTCACAGTAGAATTGAGTACCTGTTGACGAGGTGGATAGCTGGTACGAGGGGCCTTGGCTAATACCCCGTAAATATTGACTATCAATAACGTAGGCATACGTGATGTGTGTGTTTGAAGAGGTAAGACGGAGTCTTGATTGGTTGGACATCCTTTTAATGAACCTTATTTTTGTGTTTAACAGTCACTGGGCATACAAAACAAGGGTCCAGAAAGGTGGATTACGAAGTCATGCCCTGACGAAATTGCCACTAAGCTAAACAGGCAATGAAACATGTCGGCCCATCTTTAATTGGTCTGCAAGCATGCAGTTTGTTTTTACTTTGAATAGGCCCACGAGTTGTGAATAAAGTTGGCACCTGGTGGATGTGTGGCCTATCTCAATTTTAATTTCACAGGGTCTTTTTTGTGTTTGAGATATACACAAAACATTATTTTTCACTGTTTTTCTGGACACCAATATACTTTTCAAGCGAGATAGCTACCGATGATGAGAAACATGGGCACAACTGGTGAGATCTAACCAGCAAGCTCCTATGGTGTAGCGCAGGTGAGGTGCTATCTCGTTTTTTCACAAGTTTTTCATAAATTTTTGTTCTATATACACCTGTTTAAGTGGAGGGTATTTGTTTAAGACACAATGACTCATAACTTGAAGGTTGTTTTAAATTCAAGTAGGTCGGGATAGAATGAGTTGGGACAATACCTGTGAAAAAATGAAGGGTTGTTGGTGGGGTATATAAAATGAATTCCCACTCCCACTCATAAAGTTGATAAAATTAAGTGCCCGCATTGATCAGGTCTTTTTGCTATTGGTGTTTGATTTGAGTGGAGGGCGACCTGATCATTTTTTGAATTTCAAACACACACTGTTCACCTTAGTTTGGTTCACTATCACAAGGGGCACTAAATAAGATTTGGACAGTTTAGGGTGGTTAGAAACTGTCTAGTCTTCTCAGATGATCAGATAGCTGCCATTCTGTCAGGTCCTTCACTTTTTCCTGATTCACCATTGATAAGTTCTACATCAGCAAGGGAAGAATGGGAGAAATTAAGCAATATAAAAAAGAGGCAAGTGAGGATAGCCCTCCATGGGGCTTTGATGACCGAGTATCTGCGAGCAGGTGCAGCTCCAGCTAGCCTTTTAGTCAGAATTGAACCAAGAATTTTTCTTGAAGACAGACAGTTCTGGGTCGATTCGAGCTATATTGCCAATAAGTGTACCCGGGACTGGCTGATTCTTATTATTAACACCGCTAAACGGTTTAGTGAAGAACTCCTTAAAGAGATTGTTGATCTGGAGGAAAGTATTAAAAGAGATACCACTCTCACTGATACTAAAGAGCAGTTGTTGAGGATCCAAGAGGATCTTGCTGATTACAAAAATTATATGGTGAATCAAAAAATAAAAGGCCTGAAACGCAATCTTGAACGGTTTTCCCATGAATGGGCCTTTCTCTATGTAGAGGACAAGTATTACCAATAGGGGACCGAACAGAGACAATACGTAGGTCAGGCATGCGGAGGGAGACAGCAGGCCAGACGTACACCACAAAATTGGACATTTGATAACACTTCTAGTGAAGAAGACGAAGTAGGGGCACAATCAGACAAGTCCAATAGAGTTAGATTTAATCATCAGGATAAATCCAATGAAGATATGGGAGCGTTGCTACGCTCTTTTTTAGGACAAAATCAGAGGGGCAACAGAGGGGGAGACCAGAGAGGCAGAGGACACGCACGACAGAACCAGGACCAATCGTGGCAGACATACTCACCACGAATAACCCGCAGTCGGGGGAAGAATCAACTTTGAACAGTATAGTGGTCAACCTTTCTGACCACATGCTCACACCCAGTGAATTATGGGTTTTGAATAAGGGGTTAGGGTATGTCCCTACCCCGACACATGATTCTTTCAAGTGCAGAATTGAATTCCATTAAATTATTAGAAAAATTAAGCTAAAAATATTTTTTGCCAATAAGAGTCAGGATCCCCCATCATTATTTAGTACGAACTTGCATCGACCCTCACACTTTTGCCCCCTAATTCTGCATTAGGCCCGGAGGTACAAGTCTTTGAACAAAAAGTACTGTAAGAGATCAATGTTTTAGAACTAACTATACAGTACCAGGCCTTTAACAACATGAGTTGTGATGACTGGCAGGCAATCAAGAGCCTACAAGATAATCAATCGATTACTATAAAATCGGCGGATAAAGGTGGGGCAGTAGTTGTTATAAATACTACGGATTACGAGACTGAAGTAATGAGACTATTGGGGGTGCGTGAGAATTATTGTCCGCTACCCCGTGACCCAGTTGGAGAACTGCAGGAGATCATCAAGGGGATAGTCAGTGTGGCAAAAGAGAAGAAGTGGATCACTGTTAAAGAGGCAGAGTTTCTAGTGAATCCCAAACCGAGAACCCCGGCATTCTACATACTGCCAAAAATACACAAGGCCCAACGGCCACCGCCGGGCCGCCCGATAGTTTCGGGCGTACAATCGGTTCTTGAACCACTGTCACAATTTGCCGATTTTTTCCTAAGGGAATCGGTAATAAAACAACCGTCTTTTGTACAGGACACTATGGACGTCCTCAATATTTTGGAAGATATACAGTTTGATTCCACATGTGAGTTCCTGGTTACGATTGACATCGAGTCACTGTATACGTGTATACCCCAAGATGCCACACTGGTGGCAGCAGCGCGGGCACTTGGTGAGCAGGAGTGGTTTTATGACACTCCGCAGTCATTCGTGTTACAGTGTATTGAAATAGCTTTAACCAGGAACTACTTTTGCTACAAAAATGACCTGTTCCTACAAGTATCAGGGACATCAATGGGCGCAACCTTTGCGCCTAGTCTGGCCTGCTTTTATGTGGGCCATTTTGAGGACAATTGCATTTATCACTCGTCTGATCCCTTCCAGAGGAACATTCGCCTCTGGAAGCGGTATATAGATGATGTGTTATGTATCTGGTCTGGAACTGAGAATGGGCTGCTGGAATTTTTGAATTGGCTGAATAGTCTACATACAAGCCTGAGGTTTACCTGGTCATTCAGTAATCAGAATGCAGTATACTTAGATTTGGACATAGTGGTAAATAATGACAAGCTTTGTACCACTGTACATCAAAAAGCAACAGACAGGAATTCTCTCCTGCACTATCAGTCATTTCACCCCAGGGCTTTACGAGATAATTTGCCCGTAGGCCAGTTCCTGCGATATCGCAGGAATTGTTCCTCCACAAGTGCCTATCTATAGCAGTCAGAAGTGTTATGTGGGAAATTAGTGCAAAGGATGTACCCAAGGAAGACAGTGAATCATGCTAGAAAAAGAGCTTTGAATACTCCACGGAGTGCTCTTTTGGAGAAAAATTTGAGAACCAAAAGTGATTGTCTGCCGGTTGTCATGACCTTTGATCCATTGGCAACTAAAATCCGCCAGGCTATCCGTAAACATTGGTCATTACTGTCGACAACAGATTTTAAGATGCCTCAACCAAGGTTTGCGTTTAGACGGGCTTGTAATCTAAAGGACAAACTGGTGCATACCCCGTTCAAAATCACGCCCTAAAGAGTCATCGATTCCCCCTGGACATTACCCCTGTGGGTCGTGTTCAGTGTGTGATCTCACTGAGAAGACAAACAGTATTCGGTTGCTAAGTGGGAAAACGTGGCACTTGACTAAATTCAGCAATTGTAATACGGTGAATGTGATCTACCGATTGACCTGTTTATGTGGGTTGCATTATATAGGGCTCACGTCTTGAAAGATTAAGATTCGCATTCAGGAGCACTTGAGCATGATTCGAACAGGCAAACTCACTACTAGGTTGGTACAACACTTTAAAGAAAAGAACCATGATGCTAGAACACTGACTTGGGTGGTTCTTGAAAAAGTGGTAGGTGATGCCAACAATATTGAGAGACTATTAACCAATAGGGAGGTACGTTGGATTTTTTTGGAGAAGGCAGACCAGATTGGATTAAATGATTACATTGAGTGGTACAAGATCAGTGTGTGAATAACTGTTTCAGGGCTCTGATACGGATTATATAACTGCTCTTTGGAATCAGAGATGGTGCTCTTTACCCCTCAAAAGATATGAAGTATTTGATTACAATTTCTTTAAAAACAGGGACATTGATTTGTCCCATGAGTCAGGCTGGAATGCCCAGGAGGGAGTAATATAGTGATTGAGGCCAGACCTTTGCACTTGAAATACGACATAAAATTGTCCTTGCAGAACTATTTTTCTGTTCAATAAAAATTTGGCGTGGGCAATACGAAATAAAACTGCTCTTTTAGATTTATTTTTTCTTTTCAATACACTTCCCTTTAAAATACCCAAAAATTGCAATTTGAGAGAGGTTTATGCACTAGAATTATGGAAATCAGCTGTTTAATGTGCACTCTTTAGGAGCGTTTTAATACAGAAGCTCTCCATTCCAATATGGCGCCCATAGAACACAGGCGGCCACGTGACACGGAAACAGGCTGCTTTCTGGTACGCGACCCGTCTAGTTAAATTGGATCCCCGACCGCAACGAGCAGAGGAATGAGACAACACTTTATCTCATCAAGAGACTGCAAATGGTACAGAACCAGGCTGCCAGATTAATATCCCAACAACCAAGATGGGAACACATCACTCCCACCATGAAAGAACTACACTGGCTTCCCATTCCACAAAGATGTGCGTTTAAGGTTGGTTGCCTTATCTTTAAAACACTGTATGGTGCTAGCCCAAAATTTATATCTAGACTCATTCAGAAATACGTACCTGCACGTAGTCTACGCTCTGCACATAAGAACCTCTTAGCCATTCCTCCCTATAAACGGAAACAAATGGGAGGCTGCAGGTTTGCAGTATTAGCACCCAGTTTCTGGAACACCCTTCCTTTGGACATAAGAACTTGTACTGAATTCACAAGGTTCCGTAGACTTCTTAAGACTTGGCTATTCACCCAAGCGTACAAATATTTCAGACAATTGAATACAGGAGGCCTCAACAGTTCCTTAAGTTTAGCGCCAAGAAACCAACTGGTGTACGTGCGCTCTATAAGAAACTTTAACATAACATAACATAACAACGCTTGTCCGCCTGCACACGCAGTAAGGTGTTCTGGGGGCAGTCAGCTACTGAGACGGATGAGTGATTATAACCCCGGGCTGAGTGAGAGCTCAACAACAGTGAGTTGCAGCATGCGAGGTGTTGGATACGAGTTAAAGAAATATGCAGGACTCAGGAGGTGATTGTTTCCCGCAATCTGAGGGCGATTGAGATGGCTATTCGCAACTACGAGTGACAACGTTAATTAGTGAGTGTTGTTATACTGAATAAAATACACAGTTGTGCCTTTGTCAAATGGCAATAACATGGCTGAGTTAATGGCTGGTCACACCTTTCAACAGACAAAGATGTAGAGGGTGATTAAGTGCCGCTGGATTCGCAGCACGGATACGTAATTGGGATGAAGTGCCTATAGAACGTTTGATGAAAAGGAGAGACTAACGTTCGCTTTGTCTTTTTATAGAGAGTCGGGACAACACAAGTGTCTTGTAAGAAAGGTCTCACAGTAGAATTGAGTACCTGTTGACGAGGTGGATAGCTGGTACGAGGGGCCTTGGCTACTACCGCATAAATATTGACTATCAATAACGTAGGCATACGTGATGTGTGTGTTTGAAGAGGTAAGACGGAGTCTTGATTGGTTGGACGTCCTTTTAATGAACCTTCTTTTAGTGTTTAACAGTCACTGTGCATACAAAACAAGGGTCCAGAAAGGTGGATTATGACCTCATGCCCTGACGAAATTGCCACTAAGCTAAACAGGCAATGAAACATGTCGGCCCATCTTTAATTGGTCTGCAAGCATGCAGTTTTGTTTTTACTTTGAATAGGCCCACGAGTTGTGAATAAAGTTGGCACCTGGTGGATGTGTGGCCTATCTCAATTTTAATTTCACAGGGTCTTTTTTGTGTTTGAGATATACACAAAACATTATTTTTCACTGTTTTTCTGGACACCAATATATTTTTCAAGCAAGATAGCTACCGATGATGAGAAACGTGGGCACAACTGGTGAGATCTAACCAGCAGGCTCCTATGGTGTAGCGGACGTGAGGTGCTATCTCGTTTTTTCACAAGTTTTTCACAATTTTTTGTTCTATGTACACCTGTTTAAGTGGAGGGTATTTGTTTAAGACACAGTGACTCATAACTTGAAGGTTGTTTTAAATTCAAGTAGGTCGGGATAGAATGAGTTGGGACAATACCTGTGAAAAAATGAAGGGTTGTTGGTGGGGTATATAAAATGAATTCCCACTCCCACTCATAGAGTTGATAAAATTAAGTGCCAGCATTGATCAGGTCTTTTTGCTATTGGTGTTTGATTTGAGTGGAGGGCGACCTGATCATTTTTCCCTCTACAGCTCCTTATTGTCAGAGATTTGTGAACGGCGGATCAGCCGTGAGAGCTATTTTAAAAGTAGTGTTTGGACGTACCAACCATTTTGAATTCTCCGGTCTCCTTTTCTAAAAATTATCATTTTTTGAATTTCAAACACACACTGTTCACCTTAGTTTGGTTCACTATCACAAGGGGCACTAAATAAGATTTGGACAGTCTAGGATGGATAGAAACTGTCTAGCCTTCTCAGATGATCAGATAGCTGCCATTCTGTCAGGTCCTTCACTTTTTCCTGATTCACCATTGATAAGTTCTACATCAGCAAGGGAAGAATGGGAGAAATTAAGTAATATAAAAAAGAGGCAAGTGAGGATAGCCCTCCATGGGGCTTTGATGACCGAATATCTGCGAGCAGGTGCAGCTCCAGCTAGCCTTTTAGTCAGAATTGAACGAAGAATTTTTCTTGAAGACAGACAGTTCTGGGTCGATTGGAGCTATATTGCCAATAAGTGTACCCGGGACTGGCTGATTCTTATTATTAACACCGCTAAACGGTTTAGTGAAGAACTCCTTAAAGAGATTGTTGATCTGGAGGAAAGTATTAAAAGAGATACCACTCTCACTGATACTAAAGAGCAGTTGTTGAGGATCCAAGAGGATCTTGCTGATTACAAATATTATATGGTGAATCAAAAAATAAAAGGCCTGAAAAGCAATCTTGAACGGTATTCCCATGAATGGGCCTTTCTCTATGTAGAGGACAAGTATTACCAACAGGGGACCGAACAGAGACAATACGTAGGTCAGGCATGCGGAGGGAGACAGCAGGCCTGTCGTACACCACAAAATTGGACATTTGATAACACTTCTAGTGAAGAAGACGAAGTAGGGGCACAATCAGACAAGTCCAATAGAGTTAGATTTAATCATCAGGATAAATCCAATGAAGATCTGGGAGCGTTACAATGCTCTTTTTTAGGACAAAATCAGAGGGGCAACAGAGGGGGAGGCCAGAGAGGCAGAGGATGCGCACGACAGAACCAGGACCAATCGTGGCAGACATACTCACCACGAATAACCCGCAGTCGGGGGAAGAATCAACTTTGAACAGTATAGTGGTCAACCTTTCTGACCACATGCTCACACCCAGTGAATTACGGGTTTTGAATAAGGGGTTAGGGTATGTCCCTACCCCGACACATGATTCTTTCAAGTGCAGAATTGAATTCCATTAAATTATTAGAAAAATTAAGCAAAAAATATTTTTTGCAAATAAGAGTCAGGATCCCCCATCATTATTTAGTACGAACTTGCATCGACCCTCACACTTTTGCCCCCCTAATTCTGCATTAGGCCCGGAGGTACAAGTCTTTGAACAAAAAGTACTGGAGGAGATCAATGTTTTAGAACTAACTATACAGTACCAGGCCTTTAACAACATGAGTTGTGATGACTGGCAGGCAATCAAGAGCCTACAAGATAATCAATCGATTACTATAAAATCGGCGGATAAAGGTGGGGCAGTAGTTGTTATGAATACTATGGATTACGAGGCTGAAGTAATGAGACTATTGGGGGTGCGTGAGAATTATTGTCCGCTACCCCGTGACCCAGTTGGAGAACTGCAGGAGATCATCAAGGGGATAGTCAGTGTGGCAAAAGAGAAGAAGTGGATCACTGTTAAAGAGGCAGAGTTTCTAGTGAATCCCAAACCGAGAACCCAGGCATTCTACATACTGCCAAAAATACACAAGGCCCAACGGCCACCGCCGGGCCGCCCGATAGTTTCGGGCGTACAATCGGTTCTTGAACCACTGTCACAATTTGCCGATTTTTTCCTAAGGGAATCGGTAATAAAACAACCGTCTTTTGTACAGGACACTATGGACGTCCTCAATATTTTGGAAGATATACAGTTTGATTCCACATGTGAGTTCCTGGTTACGATTGACATCGAGTCACTGTATACGTGTATACCCCAAGATGCCACACTGGTGGCAGCAGCGCGGGCACTTGGTGAGCAGGACTGGTTTTATGACACTCCGCAGTCATTCGTGTTACAGTGTATTGAAATAGCTTTAACCAGGAACTACTTTTGCTACAAAAATGACCAGTTCCTACAAGTATCGGGGACATCAATGGGCGCAACCTTTGCGCCTAGTCTGGCCTGCTTTTATGTGGGCCATTTTGAGGACAATTGCATTTATCACTCGTCTGATCCCTTCCAGAGGAACATTCGCCTCTGGAAGCGGTATATAGACAATGTGTTATGTATCTGGTCTGGAACTGAGAATGGGCTGCTGGAATTTTTGAATTGGCTGAATAGTCTAGATACAAGCCTGAGTACCTGGTCATTCAGTAATCAGAATGCAGTATACCTAGAATTGGACATAGTGGTAAATAATGACAAGCTTTGTACCACTGTACATCAAAAAGCAACAGACAGGAATTCTCTCCTGCACTATCAGTCATTTCACCCCAGGGCTTTACGAGATAATTTGCCCGTAGGCCAGTTCCTGCGATACCGCAGGAATTGTTCCTCCACAAGTGCCTATCTACAGCAGTCAGAAGTGTTATGTGAGAAATTAGTGCAAAGGATGTACCCAAGGAAGACAGTGAATCATGCTAGAAAAAGAGCTTTGAATACTCCACGGAGTGCTCTTTTGGAGAAAAATTTGAGAACCAAAAGTGATTGTCTGCCGGTTGTCATGACCTTTGATCCATTGGCAACTAAAATCCGCCAGGCTATCCGTAAACATTGGTCATTACTGTCGACGACAGATTTTAAGATGCCTCAACCAAGGTTTGCGTTTAGACGGGCTTGTAATCTAAAGGACAAACTGGTGCATACCCGCTCAAAATCAACCCCTAAAGAGTCATCGATTCCCCCTGGACATTACCCCTGTGGGTCGTGTTCAGTGTGTGATCTCACTGAGAAGACAAACAGTATTCGGTTGCTGAGTGGGAAAACGTGGCACTTGACTAAATTCAGCAATTGTAATACGGTGAATGTGATCTACCGATTGACCTGTTTATGTGGGTTGCATTATATAGGGCTCACGTCTCGAAAGATTAAGATTCGCATTCAGGAGCACTTGAGCACGATTCGAGCAGGCAAACTCACTTCTAGGTTGGTACAACACTTTAAAGAAAAGAACCATGATGCTAGAACACTGACTTGGGTGGTTCTTGAAAAAGTGGTAGGTGATGCCAACAATATTGAGAGAATATTAACCAATAGGGAGGCACGTTGGATTTTTTGGGAGAAGGCAGAATAGATTGGATTAAATGATTACATTGAGTGGAACAAGATCAGTGTGTGAATAACTGTTTCAGGGCTCTGATACGGATTAAATAACTGCTCTTTGGAATCAGAGATGGTGCTCTTTACCCCTCAAAAGATATGAAGTATTTGATTACAATTTCTTTAAAAACAGGGACATTGATTTGTCCCATGAGTCAGGCTGGAATGCCCAGGAGGGAGTAATATAGTGATTGAGGCCAGTCCTTCGCGCTTGAAATACGATATAAAATTGTCCTTGCAGAACTATTTTTCTGTTCAATAAAAATTTGGCGTGGGCAATGCGAAATAAAACTGCTCTTTTAGATTTATTTTTTCTTTTCAATACACTTCCCTTTAAAATACCCAAAATTGCAATTTGAGAGAGGTTTCTGCACCAGAATTATGGGAATCAGCTGTTTAATGTGCACTCTTTAGGAGCGTTTTAATACAGAAGCTCTCCATTCCAATATGGCGCCCATAGAACACAGGCGGTCACGTGACACGGAAACAGGCTGTTTTCCGGTACGCGACCCGTCTAGTTAAATTGGATCCCCGACCGCAACGAGCAGAGGAATGAGATAACGCTCGTCCGCCTGCACACGCGGTAAGGTGTTCTGGGAGCAGTCAGCTACTGAGACGGATGAGTGATTATAAACCCGGGCTGAGTGAGAGCACAACAACAGTGAGTTGCAGCATGCGAGGTGTTGGATAGAAGTTAAAGACATTTGCAGGAATCAGGAGGTGATTGTTTCCCGCAATCTGAGGGCGATTGAGATGGCTATTCGCAACTACGAGTGACATCGTTAATTAGTGAGTGTTGTTATACTGAATAAAATACACAGTTGTACCTTTGTCAAATGGCAAAAACATGGCTGAGTTAATGGCTGGTCACACCTTTCAACAGACAAAGATGTAGAGGGTGATTAAGTGCCACTGGATTCGCAGCACGGATAAGTAATTGGGATGAAGTGCCTATAGAACGTTTGATGAAAAGGAGAGACTAACGTTCGTTTGTCTTTTTATAGAGAGTCGGGACAACACAAGTGTCTTGTAAGAAAGGTCTCACAGTAGAATTGAGTACCTGTTGACGCAGTGGATAGCTGGTACGAGGGGCCTTGGCTACTACCCGGTAAATATTGACTATCAATAATGTAGGCATACGTGATGTGTGTGTTTGAAGAGGTAAGACAGAGTCTTGATTGGTTGGACGTCCTTTTAATGAACCTTCTTTTTGTGTTTAACAGTCACTGTGCATACAAAACAAGGGTCCAGAAAGGTGGATTACGACCTCATGCCCTGACGAAATTGCCACCAAGCTAAACAGGCAATGAAACATGTCGGCCCATCTTTAATTGGTCTGCAAGTATGCAGTTTGTTTTTACTTTGAATAGGACCACAAGTTGTGAATAAAGTTGGCACCTGGTGGATGTGTGGCCTATCTCAATTATAATTTCACAGGGTCTTTTTGCTGTTTATGATATACACAAAGCATTATTTTTCACTGTTTTTCTGGACACCAATATACTTTTGAAGCGAGATAGCTACCGATGATGAGAAACGTGGGCACAACTGGTGAGAACAAACCAGCAAGCTCCTATGGTGTAGCGCACGTGAGGTGCTATCTCGTTTTTTCACAAGTTTTTTCACAAATATTTGTTCTATATACACCTGTTTAAGTGGAGGGTATTTGTTTAAGACACAGTGACTCATAACTTGAAGGTTGTTTTAAATTCAAGTAGGTCGGGCTAGAATGAGTTGGGACAATACCTGTGAAAAAATGAAGGGTTGTTGGTGGGGTATATAAAATGAATTCCCACTCCTACTCATAAAGTTGATAAAATTAAGTGCCCGCATTGATCAGGTCTTTTTGCTATTGGTGTTTGGCAAATTAAGTAGGACTGACTTCCGAACAACATAACTGTCAGAATATCGGGACTGATCCCACACATATCATCAGAGTATGTTGGCCCAATTCCTAGCTAACTCACAGTGCACTATCTCAGCCCCTACCCTTCCAGGATACCAGATGGTATCTGCAACCTCAGAACATGACCTCTCTGATTCCCCAAGAAAATCGTTGAAACAGATCTAACCTTTGTTTGTTACTCAGGCATGCCCAAGGGAGACACAAGAAAGATACAAATTGTTTTTTCAAACAATTATTGAAACAATTGTATACTTATACTCCAAATCAAACACTATCTACATTACGAGATCCTATTGAAAGTACCCTCTTTCAGATCTCTTGGGACAACCCAACCCCCCATACCTGTGTATGATGTATCAGGCAGCCGATATGGTGTAGAGCAGTCTATCGTCCTTTGCAGGATGATGGTTAGAGTCTGCAGAAGTGCATCTCAGTCATAGTGCACAGCATTCCAGGATAATCCCAGCTGAAGTCCTCTGTAGAATACGGCTAAAAAGCGGTTTATATAATAAGAGCACTGTTCCAATCGCACTCTGTCAAAGGAGCAGCGCTGATGTGATTGTTTGTCTTGAGACTCAGAGCTGTCTCCAAACGCAAAACGCAAGGACATCATGTTTATTGCTCCTAGCCTTGGACAAACTGTACGGGCAATATGTTAAAATGCTTACTAAGAAATGCATTGGCAGCTCGCATAGGGCTTGCTGCGGTGGGGTGGGGCGGGTGAGGGGCAGGGTGGGGAGGGTAGTTAACTCAGACATACGACGGAACGGAGGAAAGTCATTATTACGTTCCTCCGAGTCCGAGTTTACTACCCCTCCACTGTGCCCCTCCCCCGCCCCACCGCCCCGCAGCACGCCCTATGCGAGAAATGTGCTGCATGCTGATACATTTCTAAGAGTATTATTGTGTAAGTGCAAGGCATGTAAAAAGTCACCATAGAGCAAAAAATAGAGACTTGTGCCCTGCCCCTATTGAACTTTACAACAACATTTCTTGCCCCCCATGTAGAATACTCCTGACCCGGCCTGGCCACAAAACATTGTGACCGGGCATTGAGCTAGTCAATCTGTGTGTCAAACGTCTGAGCGGAACTGGCTCACAGCCGAACTATCTACAAATTGAAGCAGCGACTGAATTCGATTGAACGTCACCCAGCCCCAGGAATTAAGGGTATTAAAGAATTGTTCATGGAATTTTGGGTGCCTAGGCAGCAAAGCTGACGATGAAGACCTCACAGCATATTGGCAGCAATTCAATGTTATAGCTCTCCAAGAAACCTGATCGCAAACCCCAGTACCACTAAAAGGGTACATTGAATACAATTGCACGGTCATTTAAGTAAAGCAGTTTGGCCGCCTCAAAGGGTGTATTTCTATTTACATCAGTTCCAATCTCCCACCTTGCATTTACAGAGCCTGTCTTCCTTGCGATGCTGCTAGAAGGCTGAAAGGCCAAAGGAAATACCTCCCTAATCATCATAAACATCTATTTACATCCTCACCGAAAAAAAATAGGATAGCATTTGAAAAGCTATGCTAGTTGTAGTTGATGAGAAAGCGGTTCATAATTGCAGATATGATAGTAACAGGGGACTTCAACCTCAACCTGTTCCACACCCAAGAAGAAGTGGTGGATCAGTGTGAGATTGGCTTTCAAGGTGATGGTGTATGTGAACCTCAATCTCTTGGTATAATCATCAAACCGTAACTCCTGTATCACTGAAAAGTCAAACTTTATTTTGCAGGCTTCCAAAACTCTCCAATATCAGTCTCCCAATCACTGTAATGCAGGCACTTGTTTTTCTGATGCTCTCATATCGGTGTGCCTATCACTGTAATGCAATTTAGAGAGAGGGGAGTGATTCAGTTAAGGACCAAGAGGCTGGAATCAGTTAAACAAGGTCAAAAAACATGTACCTCTTGGACCATAAATACTGTGATCTATTTTCAACCTCAGATTATCTTTTATCTGCAGGTAAATTTCGGTTAGTCAAATACATTTACTACATTTTAATTGTCAGCAAAGCATAAGAGAGCCATCATACATTTGTTGGTTTGCGGAAACCAAAACTCACGGTGTGGTTTTGTCAGAAAATATTTTTACTTTTACTTTTGTTTTTCTTTTTCACAACGACAGAAATGTTGTACAATCTTGACAATAGACTTTTCAGCAAACAATTTACAAATAATTCTATATACAGTGACAGGGAAACAAAACATATATTACATAGAATTCATTTGTCTTAATCTGGTTGACTTAGGTAGTCCTACTATCTTTCCAAAGTATTGGGTCTCTTTAGTTTATACGACCTCTATACAAAAAGAATTCCTAGGTCCAAGGTGGGGAGGTCAGGGAGAACCTGTCAAAGTCAGAAACAAAAGCTGTCTCAATCCAGCTTAAGTGAAAATCGTTTTTGGGTCTGGACAGTTCCAAACAGGGAAGCCCTTGGCCTCGATGTGGGGGGTGCCGACGCGTTTCGACCTTCGTGTGGGGACCGAGAGGATTTTCAGAAGGTCTTCCTTAGGGCTGGGAAATTCTGTGTAGGACTTTAGTGAGTGTCATCGTGTGGCTTATACTGATGTCCTGGTCTTGGGCGTGTGGTGCATTTTGGATTTCTTGGTACTCCTCTTCTGTTTTGTATGAAGACTTCTTTCAGTCCGAGATCGTCAAGTATCCTTTAATCTCTTCGTCCGCCTCCGCGTTTCTGGTGCATCTGGTCGGCCGACAGCGTATCACTGTAATGCAGGCACTTGTTTTTCTGATGCTCTCATATCGGTGTGCCTATCACTGTCATGGAGGCACTTGTACTCAGTGTAGCATTCCTGAAGCAAAACGCTGGACACAGGACGGCTGTTAACTGCACGTTTATTCCTATTAGAAGATCCCATCCAACAGCCAAAGCAGCAGCATCAACTGACACTCAGCCTCAAGTACAAACAAGTTAATACATTGAACCACTGTGACATATTTAACATTCCAATGTGACATGGGCATGGTTAAACAAGAAAAGAAGCAGGCCAGCAGAATGCTCCAAACTAGAGTGGTGAGCACACCACACACTTCCCTTCCTTAACAAACTATATATCATCATGCAAAGAAATGAACAAATTAGAAAATTAAGCATAATCATCGAGATAACTAGGACGTTTGATCGTCCTGGAGGAACAAAGAGTACTACCCATACAATTAGCATTTTTATCCATTTCCGGAGAGGAACAAACAATCAAGAGGAGTGGTGTCGTTGCATGGATTGCATCCAACCTCCCATCAAGTTTTCCCTTCACAACTACAACTCTGTTAAGATTCCAAATGCGATGGTCTTGAGTTTTACCGGCATTATTGAAAACTTTGATGACCATTAAAGGCTTCATGAACTTAGAAAGAGAACTACCAACAAGGCCAGGGCGTTTAATCATGACCCAATCTCCTACATCCACCACAATTGTTTTTACAGCGTTCCTAGTATCAAAATAGCTTTTCCTTCCAGCGGCTTTCCACTCTTCCCTCCATAGCACATCACTACCATCACACACACTTTCTTTACCCTTGGATAATTCATATTTGTTGACCCAAGAAGGTTCTAAACAAGTATTAGGCCCTCTACCACGGAATAATAAAAATGAAGTCTTCCCAGTGGTGCCATGAGGAGTCATCCTATACTCCTCAACTTTCTTAAGAACCTCACTTTTCCACTCCAGGGATAATGACTTTGCTAAGACAATAGTCTCCTTAAGCACTCTATTGAATCTCTCTACCATCCCATTTGACTCAGGATGATAGAGAGAACATGTTTTATGAACTATACCTCTTGAGGATAGAAACTCCTCCATTTCTCTTGAAACCAGTTGGACCCCATTGTCAGTTAAAATAGACTCAGGCACACCTTCCTTAGAAAATAACTCTTTCAAACACTTAATAACATGTGTAGAATCTATCACTGACAAGAAAAAACTTCGGGCCAACAGGAGTACATGTCAACTATGACCAATAGATAAATTTGTAAACCACCACTATGTACAGGTCCTAAAATGTCCAAAGAAATGTCATGCCAAGGACGTGAAGGACGCCTCCTCACAATCATATATTGTACCCGAGAACATTTAGATTTATCACTCATGGTGCAAGGAAGACAGTCTCGCACCACACGCTCCACAAGTTTGTCCATGCCGGGCCACCAATAGGACATGTGCAATCTTTCCTTGCTTTTCGTAAGACCCGCATGGGCAGCATGGACTAAGTCCACCAATTCTTTCCTGAGACTACTGGGTGGAATTAATCTCGTTCCACGAAACAACAAACCATTTTCAACAGATAATTCATTCCGTAGGTACCAAAAGGGTCTTGTAAACTCAGATCCCACCTTAATGCTAGACCAACCCTTTTGAACCAATGACATTACCTCTTTAAGTGTAGAGTCTATGGCTAACTCCTCGCCCCACCTCTTTTCAGAGATGATATTGTAGTCCACCACGCACATCCATTCATTACTCGCTTCTAAGTCCTCACCCTCAGAAGATTCTTTAGGAATGAGACGTGATAACACATCAGCAACTCCATTTTCAATGCTAGGAATGTACTTGAGTGAAAAACTATATTCCTGCAGGCCAATGACCCATTTAGTGATCCTACTGGAAATCAAATCAAGACCTTTCTTATTAAAGATCTCCACTAAGGGTTTGTGATCAGTACGGACCTCAAAATCAATTCCCCAAAGGAATTTGTTTAATTTTTTTATGGCCCAGAATACCGCAAGAGACTCTCTTTCCACAACAGAATAACGTGCTTCGGCATCCCTTAAACTACGAGATAGGAACATGACAGTTTGCATACCAGAGGGGCCATGCTGCTGTAAAACTGCACCCAAACCTCTCTCACTGACCTCAGTGGTAAGAATGGGTTTAATCCTGGGGTCAAAGCTTTGAAGAGAAGGAGCATCACTCAATTTTTCTTTGACACTGGTGAATTCCTTGTGTAGCAGACACCTCATGCTTATAGTAGAATCAGCAAAATTCTTAACAAATTTAGCGTAATATTCCACCATACCCAAGAATTTCATCAATTCACTCTTGTTGGTAGTAGAGCTCATGTTTTGAATAGTAGTAACCAGATCACTCTTAGGTTTGACCCCATCACCAGTTATGTTGTGCCCTAGGTAGTTTATAGAATCAGATCTAAATTTACATTTTTCCATTTTAATCGTAAGATTGCAGTCGCACAACTTCCCTAGAACCAATCTCAATCGAGCATCGTGTTCATCCACATTATCACCAAATATGAAAATATCATCTTGATATATGCACACCCCTGCCAGATCTTTAAGAACATTTTCCATGGCACTCTGGAAAACAAATGAAGCTGAAACTAAGCCAAAGGGCATTCTGATATACCTAAACGTGCCAAAAGGTGTTATAAATGCTGTAAGGTCTCTACACGATTCTTCTAACTTGATCTGATGGTAAGCAGCAGTAAGATCGATGGTGCTAAACACCTTCGCCCCACCAAGTAAAACCAGCAACTCTGTAATGTTTGGCAGAGGATATCTATCCACAATTACACACTTATTTAATTGTCTCAAATCAATGCAAAGACGTAAGTCTCCATTAGGCTTCCTAGCAGCGACTACCGGAGCCAACCATTCTGTTCCCTCTACTTCTTTAATGATACCACAACTTTTGAGTTTGAAGATTTCTTTTTGCATATCATCTCTCACTGAAAGAGGCACATTTCTTACTTTGCAGCATATGGGAACAGCATCATTCTTTAATTTAATTTTGTGTTGATACCCTTTCAAACACCCTAACTCATGCTTGAAAACACATGGAAATTCTTTCTTAAGATCATGCAGAAACTTGTTCTCTCCAGATTTCACTACTGAGCACACCCTATCTCTAATTTGAATAGGAGGATCAGAATTGGGATCAAGAAATACACCTAAGTCCCCCTGGTGGAGCCAACTGATAATGCTATCTCCCTTCTTGGATACATACATTTTCCCCGATACCAGTCTATTTTTATACTCAATGAGGCCAATGAAATAACCATGTAACTTGATAGGCTCACCCCCATAAGCCAAAGGTGTGATGTCAGACTTTATCAGTGATATCTTGTCCTTCAATTTTGTGAGATAAAATTCATTGGAGACAATCGTGATCTTAGCACCAGAATCAAATAAGACACGAGTGGTTTCCCCTTCAACAGTAATACTATCAAAGGGACAAGACTTCTTACTAATTGCATTCTGGACCTGTATCACAATTTGCCCACATTCGAAGTCGTCAGAATTTATTTCAGTATTGTCACCCTCGTATACTTCAACTCTTTTGACCCTTGGGTCTGATTTACCTCTGCACATTATAGAAGAATGACCCTTCCTTTTGCATTTAGTGCAGGTTTGACCCAATGCTGGACATTTTTTATCATTGGCGAGATGACCAACTCTACCACATCTGTAGCATTTAAACTCAACCACTTTCCCTTTAAGCCCTTCTTTATCAGAGTGAGACTTGTCTTTATCTTTTTCTACCCACTTTTGTTTTTTGTCTCTAACTGCTTGTATCTTGACATCTTTTTCACTGTCCTTTTTATCACTGCAACACATTTCAATGAATGTTCAATCCTTTTAGCTACAGTGAGAATTTCATCCAAAGTTGGCTCATCTCGCAACCAAAGTTCTTCTCTTACTTTCTCCATGTTGCATCCAAACATAAACTGATCACGGATGCGCTCATCAGCTAAGTTTTCAAACTTGCAAGATGAAGCGAGTTTTCTCATATCAGTCACATAGCCTTCTACAGTCTCCTCATCTCTTTGCGTTCTTTTTGCAAACTGGTATCTTTCCAAGATAGTACTAACCTTGGGCAAATAATGTTTATCAAGTTTCTTAATACAGATCTCATAATCATTGAACTCCCTAGCTTCCGCAGGAGATAGATCAGGAGGATGATCGAACACATCTTCCCTCTGAGCCCAAACAATGAAGTAGTAAGGAGGATTTCCTCTCTGCACTAAGAGAAGGCCCACAAACTCTGGCATATCTCTCAAACACCATCTTCCATTTTTGCCATTTTATGGGTGGAACTCCAGGACTGGACAAGAAAAAGGGTGCTGCAGTAACATTTTGCATGTTGCAACTTTTGATAAATCACACTATCATGTAAAATAAATGTAAAGTTAAATACTATGCAAGTTGTAGTACACCGTAATAAAACACAAGAATTGTAAGTGATAAAACATAGGGTGTGAACTTTTAAACCATACAAATTATAGCTTCAAAGGAGCGTACAATTGCATGACATTGGTAAATAAATGTGTAACAAAGTTGCAAAATTCTTGAACGTTAAAAATCTTGAAGACGTGTGCCTGTCACCACATAAAACGTTATGTGTGTGTGTCACAGAAGAGCTGCACGCAACCAGCGTATATATCCAGCGTGTGCGTGTCACGGAAGACACGCGGTGAAAATTGTAGGTAAAACACTCTGCAGAAATATAAATAAACACGAGTTCGTGAAGCAGTGTTCGTGTCACTGAAACAGCAAGCAGAATATCTTTCTCGGTTTCTAGGCAACGCTGAAACAAACAGAGACAATCCTCCAAAGATGGCTGCCACGCAAACTTACGCAGCGTGAAAACGTAGGCGGATTGACGTTGGTATTGTGAAACGCATGCAGAAAACACAGGAGCTGTAATTGTATGGCGTGTAGAGAAAAGACGCAAGCACGCTTGTGAAAGGTAAGCGTTCACGCAGATGAACAATGAGGCACCCGAATGCTGAGCGAGGGGACAAGTTTATTTTCAAAAGGCTCGCTTGTAGAATTACACGCTATAACAGCAAAGTATAGGATTTACTTTTAAAGTCCAAAGAAGGGATGAGCCCGCATCGGCACCTCCCAACCCCAAAATAAAATGAAAAAGGGGCGAGTACGCGGCGAAAGCTCCCAATCCCAATACCTTTACTTTGGGCTCTAACGGAGCCTTCAAACCAGTGAAAGTCATAAAGCGGGACTGAAATCAATAAGGCATGCCACCGCTAAAGTGGAATTTAAATCAGCGCTTCTCCCAGTACGGAAAGAGAAGTCATAATTCAGCGTCATAAATCAGCGCTTCTCCCAGTGCGCGAAGACAGTCATAAAAGGTTATCTCTCACCGGATTTCAACGAAGTAGCCTCGTTCCTGTGTTGAGATCTTCCTAATCCTGCCGACTACGCCAGTGTAGCATTCCTGAAGTAAAACGCTGGACACAGGAAGGCTGTTAACTGCAGGTTTATTCCTATTAGAAGATCCCATCCAACAGCCAAGGCAGCAGCATCAACTGACACTCAGCCTCAAGTACAAACAAGTTATTACATTGAACCACTGTGACATATTTAACATTCCAATGTGACATGGGCATGGTTAAACAAGAAAAGAAGCATGCCAGCAGAATGTTCCAAACTAGAGTGGTGAGCACACCACACTCAGATAATGATTTGCCTGTCACCAATTACGCACTTTACTCTCTTATTATAACCATACCAGATGTGCCTGTCATAACACAAGCCCCAACAACGCTATCTATAATGGCTGCCAATTACTTCTCCCAGTTGAAAATCACTGCTCAGCCCATCTTAAAATGCCCACTGAGAACTTTCAATGTAAGCGTTGAAACGTTCTGCGTTGACATTTGTAAACATGTCTCAAAATGGCCACCGTGATGTGAGCACTTAGCATTCTAGTTATGCGCTTCTCTTAAAATGGCCACCCTTTTATCCCTAGTGCGTTCTAGTTGCTGTCAGCCTACGCTAGTTTAGCGCTTGCTCATTCCTTACTTTACATCCTGGACCCAGAGGCGTTACTCTCACTTTCTGGCTGTTCTTCACAAAGCCACGACATCTGGTTCAACATATGACACCACCTCATCCGATGGCAGCGTTTTTCTTTTCAGAAGCTGCAGACACCTGCGATGACAGCTCAGGTTAACAGCAAAGGTACAACAGCTCTCTTAGGCAGCTGTTGGGGTGTTGGTTGTTCCGGTATGCTTCAAGATTGTCGCCAAATATAATGTTCTTGATTAAATCAACAGCATAGGATAAACTCAAGATGGAGTTTATTATCAATACCCCAGCCAGTCCGCCTTACAGGAATAACTGACAAACCTCCCCTTTACATGCTAGAACTTCCCAACTGAACAATGTAATCTTGTGTCATGTTCCAAACACATTCATGAAGACACCACACTTAACAACACATTTTTCGACACCAGGGGCTTTCGCATGCCTGACAGAATGTAGAGTAAACAATACAACTTATATAACATCATCACAGTCAGCCAGGGCGAAAGCTTCTACGTTCCGTGCACAGATGTCCAACGTGAAACTGCACCTGGTGCAACAAGAAGGAAGCGCCCCAGCACCCAGAAATGGACTGCGCACGACATTAACTTGAACGACTATAATCAATCAACCATTCGTTCAACTCACTACACCTGTGCCAATCTTCAGAAAATGATCAACAATTCACAGTCCAATTGTGCTCCAGGCCTGAACAGGCTACCCTAGCCTCTGTTCAAAAAAGGACTCTATGTTGTGGGCTGATAGGCTCACAATACTGTATAGGTTAATTCTACAAACTGAAGACCTCCGAAAGACCTGGAGGGGCTCAATAATCTATCCAATATATAAAGTTGGGGATCCTACGAAACCTAATAATTACTGGCTGATTGCACTAATTGATATTGAGAGCAAATATCTTGCAGGACTACCATTAAAAGATTTTGAGTTGTGGGCTAACGAAGGATCATCCCCATAAACCAAACTTGATTATGACAAAAGCAGGGCTGTCTATCAAACTTGATGGCCATCTCTATGCTTACAGATCACATTATACAGACACACTCACTCCTGTATGTGTGCTTTGTAGATTTCAAGGCAGCATTTGAATGGATTTCAAGGAAGCTCCTTTGGGGAAAACTACAATCTTGGGGCATTCCACCAGGGCTCCTGGTAGTGATAGAACTTTTTATTCAGAAACCTGGTTACAGATAAAAGTGGGTGATGGTAGCTCTATTTCCAGAAAAATTACTACTGAAGGCTTATAGCAAGGATGCATTTTGGCCCCCCGTTTTTTAATCTGCTCTTCTCTGACCCTACTGAGATAATCGATAAACTTACACTTACCGATACTTGGGAGTACATCCTTATCTAATCTTTTCAATGCTGATGCCCTGGTGCTGCTGAGGCAAAGAAAAATGGGCCTGCAGAGACTGTTAAGGGCCTTTCAGAATACACAAAGGTGAACAGGTTGGAGGTGAACCTAGAAAAGACCGAAATCATTGTGTTTGTAAAAAAATTGAACATGCCAGGTTTGTGGGAGATTGGTGGCACTAACATTGAGGAAATCTCAGAATATAAATATCTGGGGGTCTGGCTAGACTCAAGAGGTACCTTTCAAAAACAAAAGGAGTCCATTAAAAACAAGGGCTATGCCTCCAGGCTGCTTTCTTGAACTCAGCAAAAAAGTTGTGGGTCCCAGGCGTGGAACCGATCTTTCAGATCATGCAGGCTAAGCTTCTTCCGACTCTATCTTATGGTAGCAAAATCATGCTGGGAAATGATACTAAGCTGGTAGACGCATTGATGATTAGAATTTACAAATGTGTCGTCTGATCACCAAAATCAGCCTTGCTGGCTCAGGTTCGTTTGGAGTTTGGACTTCTTAAGCAACTTGTCATCAGGAATGCTGCATTTATCAAGCTGTCTCATAAGGTCAGAGCAGCAAATCGCAAAGCACTGGATGGTGTGATATGGAACGAGCTAAAGAGTGCTGGAGGTAAGGCTGCTCATATACGATATGTGGGAACCTGCTTGGATGACCGACACATTTAAGAGGTATAGGGGCAGATTTACCATTTTTTCACGCAGTGCAGCAGTCACAAATGCTGTGCTGCGCTGCGTGAACAGGAGAGAGGAAGAAAGCGCCAAATTTACTGAAATACGGCACTCTCCTCCCCTTTCCCTAGCGCCAGCGCCATGGTGCAAGGGTGTCTCCGTGAGACGAGCATAGGTTTTGAACTGGAAGGGGTACCCTTCCAGTAGAAAATACTATGCATAGACTGACTTTAACCATTTTCCCTCTTTGTATGTGTGCTGTACAGTGCAGCACACATACAAAGCCGGAAAGGAAGGAGAAATGAAAGCATTTCTCCTTCCTTGCGCCCACTTTAAAAGGGGGCAGTTTGCTGACGCTAAACCTTGTCTACTTTATTTAGTAAATTGGGTTTAGTATCAGAAACCTTGGGAGGTTGTATTTGTGTTACTTTCAAGTTAAACTTGTTTAGCGCTGGAAAGTAAATCGGAGGAAAAAGATTTTGCTCCGATTTGCATCACTTTTGTTACGCAAACACAGCGCAAAATCTTAGTAAATCTCCCCATAGTCTTTTATGCACCAGCCAGAATGAGTTAAAATAAAGTGGTGAACATCAATGCCTGGCTCATGGGCAGACTCTTGGGCAAAGAAACACTGGCCCAGAGGTGACACGCCTAGGTAGTTTCACCTTCTTATAACACCCAGGGAAAACAATCGTAGCTACTCAAGATACGCAAAAAGTAGACAAATGGCCTTTCGCCTGGGGGCCCTCGCACACACTGGACCTCATTCAAAAGGGGCAAATTCGACCGCCTAAGGCGAAACGTAGACTCTATGAAAAGGATCAGGAAACAATCTTACATGTAACATGAAAGTGTCCTGAGCCACTAGAAGCCCGCAGTCAACTGCGTCGTTCAGAGTTCAACACCTTAAAAGTTCGAACATGCAGGCAGACCATTGTAGCAGCTCTGAATTCATTAAATATTGCCTTGAATGCCAGATTAGTTAAAGTCATGTCCATATTCCTGTGCATGCTTAGAACCCTAGAGAATAAACCTCGCGAGGGGAGGCTATATTTTTTACTTCCTATTAGGTGCACCTTTCCCTTTCAAAGTGGACACAAGATGATCTTTTATCCTGGCAATGCTTACACTCTGTGACTTAAATCGTTTATATTAGGTGTGTCCCCCTTCCCAGGCCAACCTTTTATCATATTTAGTTTTTATCAGTCAAAATATATAATAATTCAAACGGTTATTTTCAACACATCTGACACATCTATTAGTGGACACTGTCTTGTCATGTTGGCACTTTTGTCTTCTTGACAGGCACATCGGCACTTTCCAGACTACCCTGTGTTTTAGTAAATTTAAGTTTTTAAATTAAATCTTGTTAGCTTTTTGTATTAGGCTGCATTTTGGTTGTGCATCGTTTTTATTATATGTTTGCTTGTCTTGCAAATGTTTTTATTAACCATGCAATAAATAAATATTACATACATATAATTAAGTTCCTGATCCAAAGCATGAACAGGCTAAAATCTTAGTGAAATCAGGGTGATGAGAATAACCAACATAGATAGAGCAGTTGCTTGAGGGGGTGATACAGAAAGTTGTGTCTTCACCTAGGGTGGCAAAACCCCTACCACTGGCTGTAGGAAAGTAGGATCTGCTTCTTATGGTACCCCACTTTTTGCTAAATGTGATACTGTTTTTGACTATTCTGACTGGGATCCTGCTAATCAGGACCCCAGTCTATCTGCTTTCTCCCTAAACTGTTATGTCATGTATTTAGGTACACTCAATATTGGATACTGGGGTACCCTTGTCAGTCCCTAGTATATAGTAACCCTGGGCAGAGTTCGCGGAGTTGCACTAAGCGGAACTCCGCGAAGTGCAAAAAAAACTCCATCGCACTACGCGGAGGTCCGCGAGCGGCGGAGCACGGTAGAAAAATGCCGTTCGCAGTGATTGCACAGTGCCGGATGCTTGTCCGCACTGTGCAATCATTGCGAACAGCACCATGCACAGTGCAAGCGGTCCCTGCTTTCCTTTTCTGCCGCTCGAGTGAATTTTTACTCGAGCGGCAGCTTTCTCAACGCGAATGGGCAGTTTCTCAACGCGAGCTGTTGCGAGCATACGCGACCACTCGCAATGAGAGACCTGACCCCCCGCGTTGAAAAATCTCGCCGGGAGGTTGATTTTCCTCGCTCGCGGTCGCCAACTTGACATTGACGAACGCGAGCGAGGAACAAAACTCCACTCCGCGAGCGGAGCGGAGTTCACCGCCCAGGGTTAGTATATAGTACCCATGTACCCAGGGCATAGGTACCACAGAGGCCTCCCATGGGCTGAAGCATGCATTATGCCACCCATGAGAGGCCATGCAAAATGGAACTACAGGTCTGCCATTGCAGCCTGTGTATGTTGGTGCATGCACCACTTACTTAAGCTATAGGTTTACTAAATCTAAGTGTCACTACACTTAAAACCTATAAGTCACCCTTATATCAGCCCTTAACAATCCTGAAGGCAGGGTGCTTGATTCTAAGTGAAAGGGTGCCACTGCATGAGCAGGAGACCCCTGCAGCCTATGGAGTCCATTCTCCCGGGTTGTTAGTGAAGCAGCCATTTACAACATATAGAGTGGCATTATGCGACCGCGTGATGACCAACTCTAAAACGGCTGAAAGTAACCCTATCGTGTTTGGTGTCAATTATTGTGGAATCATACCCCCACACCGTTAACCGGTGTGGGAGGTATGATTCCACTCCTCAGAAGCGAGCTTTGTTGGGTCCCTGGTGTTCCCAGTACCAGCTTTCTAGTCCCGGCCAGCCCAAAATGGTTGCTGCCGACCAGAGACACATTTCTGCCCTCCTGCTGCTGAGCCAAGCTCGAGCAGGGGAAGGCAGAACAATAGGCATCCTGTCACAGGGAGGTGTGACCACCTCCCAGACAGGATTTAGTGTACTAGGGCTGGGTGGGTGCGCTTGCCAGCGACCAAAAGTCTGCATGAGGGGCACATTTGGTGTTCCTCTGCATAGTCCAGTTCAAACCAGTCCTGGGAGCCGTTGGCTCCTGATCTGGTGCAAAACTGGACACAGGACATGAGACGAACCTCCCCACTGTCCAGACCCTCCCCTGGGAGGGTCCCCTGTATCTGTCCAACCCTCTCCCGTGGCTACAAAAGGGCTTACCTGGATGTAGGACCCTAGATTCGATGTGGGAAAGATTCTAAACCAGAAACCACTGAGCTTCGACCGTCTGGACACTCTGGACTTCACTGGACTTTGTTTGGGTCCGACTTTGTCTCCCTCTCAGTCTGAAGCATCATCTGTGCCCGTGCACCATACAGGCTCCATGCAGGAACCTGTGGAGCATCAAGGACAACCGAAGATATCTCCCTTGGAGTGAAGGAGTCACTCCCCTGCATTCGCAGGCACCACATCATGACTGACCGGTCTGCTTCTCTTGAGCTCCTATGGACTCCGAAGGCTCCAGCAACACAGGAGGAGGGTTCCTACTTCCCTCAAGGCCCAAGCTGCCCTCTTACCAAGTTTGGGGCCAGAATCCCTCGTGGGGGCTGCAATACCCATACCCCTGTGCACTGCGTTCATTTGCAAGTGCATATGCTTGTTGGCATTTCCCAAGAAAGTGCATAGGGCTCCAAGTACCCCCAACCTCTGGCACCATTTCCTACCAAGAACTCTGGCCTCCCGTGGACTGATGTTTGGTGAAATCGCTCGAGTTCATGCCCTGACTCCCCTTGCTGTGGTGAGTCTCCTTGACCTTGCTGGTCCGAACCGTAACCTTCTTTGACCTTCTGTGGTAGTTGCCGTTGCCAAGGCTTGTTGGTGCTCCCGCCAGACACCGACCCCTTAGCACTCAACATCCTTTATGGGACACCTTGTATCCAGCTCCTGGTTGCCCTCGATGCATCCTGGTCCCCGTGGCTGCAGAGTCAAGAACCCCCTCAACGGACCTGAAGCACCCGACATCGGTGGGCATTCGTCTATCGAGCCCCTGGTCACTCCTGAGTGACCCAGACTCTGTCCCCCCTGCTTTCAGGTACTAATCGACCATAATCCACGTTTGGATTCCAACTGACACTTTTCTTCCTTCCATCAGTGGCTCTTCTTCGAAGTCCTCCATTGAGATCGACGGTGATTTCTGACGTCACTTCAGACCTATGCACCCGGCTCCCCTGGGATAGTTAACTCTGGTACTACGGTATCCACGGGTGGGATGGCTCTCCAACCTCCTAACTTCCACGGGGTGTCTTCGAAGTCTACTTCAACCGTGACTCTCCCATAGAATTGTACGGAGCACATGGTCGTGTTCCCACACTGCACTTGTCCTCCATGGGGTCCCTACTTACTCACCTTGGGTGGTTCCTTGGGGTTCCAGCGATTCTACGTCCTCTAGACACAGCCTTGACTCGAGTCGTGGTTCTTATACCACTATTTTAGTACATGGTTTGGTCTCCCCCTGGAGCCCACTATGTATTAGTGCTATTTACTATTGTTTCTGTGCTACAGTATTGTGAGCTTTGTGAGTATCTTCGTGTAGAAGATACTGTGTCATACTAGAGAATGTTATATTAATAAATGCATATTTTTTATAACTATTGTGTGGTTCTCCTTTCATTTAACTTATACTATAAGGTTGCACTCTGGTAAAACAAGCTGCTTAACATTCCTTCAAGACTAAGCCTGAAGGCTGCTCTCCACAGCAACCACTTGGATAGCTTTCTAAGGTTATCTTTGACCTCTTAAATCACCATAAGGGTTGTTTGGACTGGTGCAAGGTGCCCACTTTAATTAGTGGACAGCATATACCAGGCCAACTTCTCACATTGATATGCAGCGGTTGGGATTCAAGCCTGCATTGTTTTACCAGATAAATCTTTGTATTGATTAACTGAAAACCACTAGTACTAGGTACATATAATACTAGCTTAGAATAAGTAAGTTCTACTGAACTTAGGGTTGGGTAAGTCAAGGGTTTAGCACACCCTTTCTCCAACCTCAGAGAGTTTAGTTCCCACTAGGTTAGGTAGGTGCAACACCTCACCACACTTAGTATGTCTACTAAAGGAGATGCCAGTGGCTCTCTCCCTTCTCGATACAGTGAGCCTTTATTCCAAGAATTGAAAGCCCTGTGTGCCTCTAGAAAGTTGAAGACAGGGAGAAGTGGCAACACTCAACGTCTAATAGAAATGTTACTGTTAGATGACCTAAGGAAGACTCCTGGGTCAGATGAGCAGGACCGAGTGAGTGGGACAGGGAATGAGGACAGGTCAGGAAGTGACACCTTTTATGACCTGGAATCTAACCCTGACCAAGAAGAACCTGATGGTTCTCACCTGGATAACTCAGATCTTCAAGAGGAGGATGGAGGAGGCCATGGAGGCCTTCTCTTTACTCCTCCTGGAAGAGTGCAGAGTTTACCAAGGATATCTAGTTCTCCCTCTGCAGAGAGTAATCACTCAGGACATGCTGTAGGGGCCTCTGTATCTAGCAAGAGGGACCACTCTTATGATAAGGAATACCAATTGCTTGAACTTGAGAAAGCTAGGCCTATCAGGCAAGAGCAATTGGCCCTTGATAAAGAGTCCCTAGAAGTCCAATGAGCTAGAAAAACGTTGGGACTAGAGTCCCATGGTGGCAGCAACAGTGTCCCTAGAGTTAAGGATCATTCCTTTAATTATAGGACCCTGAGCAAGATTGTCCCCCCCCTACCATGTTGGGGATGACATCCATAAATGGATAACTGCTTTAGAGAGGGCCTGTAAAGTTTAGAGGGTCCCTCAAGAGCAGTGGGCAGCAATCTTGAGGCTCTCCTTTGCTGACAAAGGTAGAGATAAGCTCCTCACTGTTATAGAAGAGAATGCTGACAACTACTCAATCTTGAAGAGTGCTCTCATTGATAGGTTTGGCTTAACCACTGAACAGTACAGGATTAAGTTCAGAGACACACAGAAGACACAGAATCAGGATTGGGTAGACTTTGTGGATAGTGCCATTAAGGCTCTGGAAGGCTGGTTGCTTGGCAGCAAACTGAATGATTTCAAGGGATTGTACAATTTGATAATGAGGGAGCAGATCCTTAATAATTGCCAACATCAGTTATTGCATCAATACCTGGTTGAGGCTGATCTGACTTCTCCCCAAGAATTGGGTAAGAAGGTAGATAAGTGGGTCAGATCCAGGGTGAAGCAGAAAAACCAGAATAATGGTGGTGACCAAAAGTAACAAGATTCTAAAATTCCAGATAAGGGTGGGGACAAGGGTAAAGATCAAAAACAGTCTTCATCAGGGCCCCAAAAACCTGCATCTGGGG
The DNA here is from genome assembly GCA_963921515.1 of Calotriton arnoldi. NCBI lineage: Eukaryota > Metazoa > Chordata > Amphibia > Caudata > Salamandridae > Calotriton > Calotriton arnoldi. Next base: position 1,893,292 of record CAWUFW010001141.1, read on the forward strand.
GGGGGGAGTCACAATCTAACAAAGGTAAAGGCAAAAAGAAACCTTGGTGTTATCTCTGTAAACAGAAAACACATTGGACAAGAGATGTTGATTGTAGGCCTGGGCGGTGAACTCCGCTCCGCTCGCGGAGTTTGCGGAGTTTTCTGCACTTTGCGTTACGCGGAGATCGCGGAGCTCCCAAAACCTCTGCTTCGCGTTGCGTAGCGTAGTTTTTTTCCTCGCTTGCGTTCGTCAACGTCAAGTTGGCGATCACGAGCGAGGAAAATCAACCTCCCGGCGAGATTTTTCCTCGTTCGCGATCGTCAACATCAAGTTGGCGAGCGCGAGCGTGGAAAATCAACATCCCAGCGAGATTTCTCAACGCGGGGGGGTCAGGTTTCTCATTGCGAGTGGTCGCATATGCTGGCGACCGCTCGCGTTGAGAAACTGCCTGTTCGGGTTGAGAAAGCTGCCACTCGAGTAAAAATCTACTCGAGCGGCAGAAAAGGAAAGCTTGCGCTGTGCATGGTGCCGTTCGCAATGATTGCACAGTGCGGACAAACATCCGGCACTGTGCAATCACTGCGAACGGCATTTTTCTATTATACTCCGCCGCTCGCGGAGCTCTGCGTAGTGCGACAGAGTTTTTTCTGCACTTCGCGGTGTTCCGCGTAGTGCAACTCCGCGAACTCCGCCCAGGGTTAGTTGATTGTCCAAAAGCCAAGGAAAATCCCCCTACCACCACTGCCCCTAAGGCAACTGCGCCCCCTAGCACAAGTACAGGTGTTGGTACAGGGAACAAGGGATTAGTAGGGTTAACCTTGGGCTCTGAGATGGGTTCTGGCCTAGTCAGAACTCCAGCTCAGGCTGTGCTTGTCTGTGATGGTAGCATGGATCTTGCCACATTATTTGTCAGTCCCAGTAACCTGGGCACATATAGACAACAGCCTTTAATCAATGGTAAGGAGGCCATGGCATACAGGGGCACAGGTGCAAGTGTCACTATGGTGACAGAGAATCTTGTGGACCCTGACCAAATCATACTTGGAGAAATGTACCAAGTGACCAATGCTAACGTTAGGACTGACCATTCCTTGGCAGTTGCTAATTTCAGCTGGGGAGGGGTAACTGGCCCTAAGAAAGTTGTGGTTAGCTCAGACCTTCCAGTGGAGTGTTTGTTGGGCAATGATTTGGAAACTTCAGCTTGGGCTGAGATGTAACTAAGGACTCATGCAGCAATGCTGGGCATCACTGCAGATGTGTTTGCTGTGACCAGGTCACAGGACCAAGGAACAATGGACCAAGGGCCCTCCAAGAGAAAGAGCAGGAGGGGTAAGGCTGTGTCTTCCTCCCAGACTCAGTGTCAGGATCAGTCTCTTGAGGGAGATGATCTCAGTCCCTGTGAAGGATCTGTCTCAGATGAACTGGAACCTGATCAGGTTGAGTTCTTGAGGACAGGGGGCCCTTCCAGGGCAGACTTGAGTTTGGAGCAGCAAACCTGCCCCTCTCTTGAACCCCTCAGACAGCAAGCTGCTGCTGAGGCTGCTGGGAGTGTCAGTGGATCCCACAGGATCTATTGGGATGAGGGACTCCTGTACTTAGAGGGTAGAGACCCCAAGCCTGGTGCCATCAGGAGGATGGTCATACCTCTGAAGTTTAGGGGCTTCCTACTCACCTTGGCACATGACATTCCCTAAGCAGGACACCTAGGCCAAAGTAAAACTTGGGACAGGCTTGTCCGTCACTTTCCCTGGCCTCACATGTCAGAGGACACAAAGGAGTTTTGTCGCTCCTGTACCATCTGTCAAGCCAGTGGTAAGTCAGGTGGTACCACAAAGGCCCCCCTCATACCACTACCTGTGGTGGGGGTTCCCTTTGAGAGGGTTGAGATTGATATTATTGGTCCCATGAACTCTCCTAGGGCATTTGGACACAGTTATATTCTAGTGGTGGTGGACCATGCCACTAGGTATCCAGAAGCAATACCCTTTAGAACCACCACAGCCCCTGTGTTGGCCAGGGCCCTCCTGGGAATCTTTTCCAGAGTGGGTTTCCCTAAGGAGGTCTTAACTGACAGAGGTACAAACTTCAAGTCAAGTTATATCACTTCAATGTGGAAGGAGTGTGGAGTGAACTATAAGTTCACCACACCCTATCACCCACAATGCAATGGGTTAGTTGAAATGTTCAACAAAACCCTCAAGGGCATGAACATGGGCCGCCCAGAAAAGCTTAGGCGAAAATGGGATGTCCTATTGCCCTGCCTTCTCTTTGCCTACAGAGAGGTCCCACAGAAGGGGGTTGGCTACAGCCCTTTTGAACTTCTGTTTGGGCATCCAGTTAGGGGTCCCTTGTGTTTGGTGAAGGAGGGATGGGAGTTACCTCTAAAACCTGCTAAGCAAGACATAGTGGACTATGTACTTGGTCTCCGCTCCAGGATGGCTAAGTACATGAAGAAGGCCAGCAAAAACCTTGAGGCCAGTCAAGAATTACAAAAAGCTTGGCATGACCAAAAGGCTGTTCTGACTGTTTATCAGCCAGGGCAGAAGGTATGGGTGTTGGAGCCTGTTGCCCCAGCAGCTCTCCAAGACAAGTGGAGTGGACCCCATACCATTCTTGAGCAGAAGGGAGAGGTCACCTACCTAGTGGACCTTGGTACTCCCAGGAGCCCCCACAGTGTGCTCCATGTGAACAGGCTCAAGCCATACATGGACAGGGATGACATGGGCTTGCTCATGGCAACTGATGAGGGACAGGAGAAGAGAGTGACACTCTCCCTGATCTCCTCTCTCAGAACCCTGATGATTGGTCAGTTGATGGTGTAGCTTTGGCAGGCAGCCTCACTGACCAACAGCAGATTGATTGCAGGAAGGTCCTCAATCAATATAGATACATGTTCTCTCTGACTCCTAGTCAGACCACCTGGTATACCCATGAAGTGGACACAGGTGAGAGTCTACCTGTTAAAAATAAGATTTACAGGCAGCCTGACCATGTCAGAGATTGCATCAGGACTGAGGTCCAAAAGATGCTAGAATTGGGAGTCATTGATCCCTCAGATAGCCCTTGGGCTAGTCCAGTGGTCTTGGTACCAAAACCTCACACCCTGGGTGGTAAAAGAGAGATGAGGTTTTGTGTTGAGTATAGGGGACTCAATGCAGTCATTAGGACTGATGCTCACCCAATTCCTAGGGAAGATGAGTTTATTGATACTTTGGCCTCAGCCAAGTTTTTAAGCACATTTGACCTCGCTGCTGGCTATTGGCAAATCAAACTAGCTAAGGATGCCAAACCAAAAACAGCATTTTGAACCCCTAATGGGCATTACCAATTTATTGTAATGCCCTTTGGTTTGAAAAATGCACCTGCCACATTCCAAAGGCTGGTGAATAAAGCCCTTTCAGGCCTGGAGGCATATAGTGCAGCATATCTTGATGCTATAGCTGTCTTTAGCTCCACCTGGGAGGATCACCTCGCCCACCTGAAGAATGTTTTGGAGGCTCTGCAGAAAGCGGGCCTCACTATCAAGGCTACTAAGTGCCAGATAGGGCAGAGCAAGGTTGTGTACCTGGGCCACCTTGTGGGTGGAGGCCAGGTTCAACCATTACAGAGCAAAATCCAGACCATCATGGACTGGGTTGCTCCAACTACCGAGACTCAGGTCAGAGCTTTCTTGGGCCTTGCTGGGTACTACAGAACATTTGTGAAAGGATATGGGTCTATAGTGACTCCCTTGAATGATCTTACATTAAAAAGAATGCCCAAGAAAGTTCAGTGGAGAGTTAGCTGTCAGAAGGCATTTTATGATCTCAAGCAGGCCATGTGCACTGCTCCCATTCTGTAGAGTCCTGACTACTCCAAGCAATTTACTGTCCAAACAGATGCATCTGAGTTGGGGGTAGGGGCTGTGTTGTCACAACTTAATGCAGAGGGTCAGGATCAACCAGTAGCTTTTATCAGCAGAAGGTTGACCCCCAGAGAGAAACGTTGGTCAGCTATAGAGAGGGAAGCCTTTGCTGTGGTCTGGGCCCTGAAGAAGCTGAGGCCATACCTGTTTGGCACTCACTTCATTGTTCAGACAGACCATAAGCCCCTCCTATGGCTAAAACAGATGAAGGGTGAAAACCCTAAACTTTTGAGGTGGTCCATTTCCCTACAGGGTATGGACTATACAGTGGAACATAGCCCTGGGAGTAACCATGCCAATGCAGATGGACTCTCCAGATAGTTCCACTTAGAAAATGAAGACTCAACTGGGCAAGGTTAGTCTCATCTCCTTACGTTTGGGGGGTGGTTGTGTAGGAAAGTAGGATCTGCTTCTTATGGTTACCCCCACTTTTTGCTAAATGTGATACTGTTTTTGACTAGTCTGACTGGGATCCTGCTAATCAGGACACCAGTCTATCTGTTTTCTCCCTAAACTGTTACGTCATGAACTTAGGTACTCTCCAGATTGGATACTGGGGTACCCTTGTCAGTCCCTAGTATATGGTACCCATATATATACCCAGGGCATAGGTACCGCAGAGGCCTCCCATGGGCTGAAGCATGTATTATGCCACCCATGAGAGGCCATGCATAATAGAACTCCAGGTCTGTCATTGCAGCCTGGGTAAGTTGGTGCAAGCACCACTTACTTAAGATATAGGTTTACTATATCTAAGGGTCACTACCCTTAAAACCTATAAGTCACCCCTATAGCAGGCTTTAACAATCGTGAAGGCAGGGTGCTTGGTTCTAAGTGAAAGGGTACTAGGTCTAAAATAAACTCCCTTTGGGATAGTTTAGTTGCATACCATAACAATGTCACACCACATAACACATTCAACTATCACCAAGTCAATGTCACAGTAGCCCAAAAATCCAATATGAAAATCTTTATTTATTTGATTTAAAACCTTTCTTCTTTCTTTTGATTTTTATAATAATTACTTAAAATATTAAAATACAATATCCACATAGATTCACAATATAAAGTCATATATATAACAAAAAAGTGCAGATCAATAAGTACAAAATTAAAAAAACAATCCTAAACAACAGATCAACCTATAATCTTGTTTGTTATCCTTTTCATATGTTGCACAATAAGTCCATATGATTCACAAGAAAACTTTTATAACAAGTAGACCAAGAAGCGACGCGTTTCGGAGGTATCTACAGGTCCAACCTCCTTCTTCAGGCTTTACTAATGATTTCTCCCAGCACTTTTATCACAATTTACAATGATTGGCTTTCTTCACAGGGAATATTCTTCTCCTGATGCTATTTTTCAGACGTGTATAGCTACTGAAAATATAGAGGGGACAAGTCTCCACTCTAATACGATCAGGTGTAGTGACAATTTATTAGTGTCACAGTATATTCATGGACTCCACTATTGCACTTAATTCATGCGTGGGAAAGCATCCATTGATGACAAGATGAAAAATCAATCTATCAACCACTCAACAGTGGTATTCTTGATAATAAAATCATACACTATTTTTCTATTAGATCGAATCAGTTAAAATAGTGCATATCAATGTATTTGAATATTATTGATGCAGAAATCGTTTTTTCAGCAGGGGTTCAATGTATTTGGCCCAAGTATTGGGATTCAGAAATCTCCGTACGTACTCCGTTTCCTTAATCGAAAGGGTGCCACTGCAGGAGCAGGAGGCCCCTGCAGCCTACGGAGTCCATTCTCCCGGGTTGTTAGTGAAGCAGCCATTTATGACATATAGAGTGGCATTATGTGACCTCGTGATGACCAACTCTAAAACGGCTGAAAGTAACCCTATTGTGTTTGGTGTCAAACATTGTGGAATCACACCCCACACTGGTAACCGGTGTGGGAGGTATGATTCCACCCCTCAGAAGCAAGCTTTGTTGGGTCCCTGGTGTTCCCGGTACCAGCCTTCTAGTCCCGGCCAGCCCAAAATGGTTGCTGCCGACCAGAGACACATTTCTGCCCTCCTGCTGCTGAGCCAAGCTCGAGCAGGGGAAGGCAGAACAATAGGCATCCTGTCACAGGGAGGTGTGACCACCTCCCAGACAGGATTTAGTGTATTAGGGCTGGGTGGGTGCGCTTGCCAGCGACCGAAAGTCTGCATGAGGGGCACATTTGGTATCCCTGTGCATAGTCCAGTTCAAACCAGTCCTGGGAGCCGTTGGCTCCTGCTCTGGCACGAAACTGGACAAAGGACATGGGAGTAACCTCCCCACAGTCTAGACCCTCCCTGGGAGGGTCCCCTGAACCTGTCCAACCCTCTCCTATGGGTACAAAAGGGCTTACCTGGCTGTAGGACTCTAGATTTGATGTGGGCAAGATTCTGAACCAGAAACCACTGAGTTTCGACCGTCTGAACACTCTGGACTTCGCTGGACTTCGTTTGGGCCCGACTTCGTCTCCCTCTCAGTCTAAAGCATCGTCCGTGCCCGTGAACCATACAGGCTCCATGCAGGACCTGTGGAGCATCAAGGAGAACCAAAGATATCTCCCTTGGAGTGAAGGAGTCACTCCCCTGCATTCGCAGGCACCACATCACGACTGACTGGTCTGCTGCTCCTGAGCTCCTACAGACTCTGAAGGCTCCAGCAACACAGAAGGTGAGTTCCTATGTCCCTCAAGGTTCATGCTGCCCTCTTACCAAGTGTGAGGCCAGAATCCATTGTGGGGGGTGCAATACTTGTACGCCTTTGCACAGCGTTCATTTGCAAGTGCATATGCTTGTTGGCAGTTTCCGGGCAAATGCATTGGGCTCCGAGTAGCCCCAATCTCTGGTACCATTTACTACCAAGAACTCTGGCCCCCTTGCACCGAGTGCTCCGTGGGCTGCTGTTTGTTGAAATCGCTTAAGGTCCTCTCGTGACTCCTGTGCCTCCAGCCTGTGAGTCCACTTGAGGATCAAGTTTGCTTTTCTTAGGCTCCCCTGATTGCTCTAGGCCTGCCCTGACTCTCCTTGCTGTGGTGAGTCTCCTGAACCTTGTTGTTCCGAACCGTAACCTTCTTTGACCTTCTGCATGGGTTGCCATTGCCAAGGCTTGTTGGTGCTCCCGTCGGACACCGACCCCTCAGCACTCGACATCCTTTGTGGGACAGGTCGTATCCAGCTCCTGGTTGCCCTCGACACCTCCTGGTCCCCGTGACTGCAGAGTCAAGAACCCCCTCAACGCACCTGAAGCACCTGACATCGGTGGGCATTTGTCTACCGAGCCCCTGGTCACTCCTGAGTGACCCAGACTCTGACCCTCTATTTTCAGGTACTCTTTGACCAGAATCCACCTTTGGATTCCAACAGACACTTTTCTTCCTTCCAGCAGTGACTCTTCTTCGAAGTCCTCCATTGAGATCGACAGCGGTTTCCGACGTCACTTCAGACGTATGCACCCGGCTCCCCTGGGATAGGTAACTCTGGTACTACAGTATCCACGGGTGGGGTGGCTCTCCAACCTCCTAACTTCCACGGGGTTTCTTCGAAGTCTACTGGGAAGGGTCCTTAAACTTTAAAACTTCAACCGCGACTCTCCCATAGAATTGTACGGAGCACGCGGTCGTGTTCCCACACTGCACCCGTCCTCCGTGGGGTCCCTACTTACTCACCTTGGGTGGTTCCTTGGGGTTCCAGCGATTCTATGTCCTCTAGACATGGTCTTCACTCGAGTCGTGGTTCTTATACCACTGTTTTAGTATATGGTTTGGTCTCCTCCTGGAGCCCACTGTGTATTAGTGCTATTTACTATTGTTTCTGTGCTACAGTATTGTGTGCTTTGTGAGTATCTTTGTGTAGAAGATACTGTGTCGTACTAGAGAGTGTTATAATAAAAAATGCATTTTTTTTATGACTACTGTGTGGTTCTCCTTTCATTTAATCAATACTATAAGGTTGCACTCTGGTAAAGACTAAGACTAAGTCTGAAGGCTGCTCTCCACAGCTACCACTTGGATAGCTTTCTAAGGTTATCTTTGGCCTCTTAAATCACCATAAGTGTTGTTTGGACTGGTGCAAGGTGCCCACTTTAATTGGTGGGCAGCATATACCAGGCCAACTTCTCACACTGGCCATTGGTGGTGAAGAGGGAAGTAAAAGTAGAACATAGGATGAAGTAGGAGAGGTGGTTTGCATTTCTGCTACTGTACTGTATCTCCCTTGTGATAGAGTGAAGCTTGCACTGCTGATGTGCCACCTTACATGTTCTATGAAAAAGGGGCATTTCCACTAGTTTTATCCCATCAGTACTTCTTCGATGGTGGAGAGAGGTTTGCACTTTAGATACTCCATTTGTATTTGTTCTACGAGAAGGGAAGCTTGCACGGTTGCTACCTATGTTGTACCTGCTCTGTGTGTGTGTCACAGAGCTTTGTCCTGCTCCTCCTGTTGATCTTTATTGTTTTTTACCAGGTAAGGGTGCACTGCTGCTACTCGTGTTTTCCTTGTTTTGTGTCATAGAAACACTTGGTATACTCCATTACAGTATAAATATGCCAGTTAGTTGCTAAATGTTAATTTGTGTTTAAATGCATGATGTGAGTGAAACACTGAGTCCTGTGTGACCATAACTTGCTTTATGCTATGCATGTGAAACCAATACAGGTAGTTGGACTAGACCTGTTTGTAAAATTTTAAAAGACATCTGCAAGTGGCTCTTTGTCATGCGTGATCCCTTCAGCCAATCCTACCATTTTAGCCAACATCACTTTACATGTTGGGGTTTGTAAGCTCACAATGACATTCCTACAACCAAAACATTTACTCCCAGAATGCAACTGTTGGTTGAAACGCTATTTATGACTCATTGTATCACATGTAGTGAAACCATTTTGCATTCTTACGAAAAGCGAAATACATGTTTGTGATTTTCAGCCTTTCCCTTGTGGGGATACCAAGAGTTATACAGTCTCGTTGGGTAGAGACAGCCTTTCAAGTGCAGATGCGAAAGGAAAAACATGAACACTCCTCTAGCACACAGGAGCATCTAAAAAGAAATGTTGCTTGGGGCAATGAGAGCTTACTTGAAATCTGGGCACTAAGAACAATGAACCACCAACATTCTCTAACCGTCCTGGGATTAGGAAGTACCAGAAGCAGCAGCTGGAGTGTATTAAACGCACACAAGAAGCGGAAAAAGCAAACATTGTGCTGGTACCCTTCTTCCTTGGCTCCTGGCCTGAGCTGCTTCGCCTGCAACACCTCTGTGAAGCGCCTGCCTTGTGAACAGATGCAACACTTGATGCAGGTGCTGCCCCATGAAGGCCGCAAGTCGAGTTCTGGATGAAATAGAGAGCAGGACTGCAGAAAATGTAGCGCTTTATACCTGTATTCTGCCTTATCATGTCCGTAGTGCAATGTCCCAGTGACATTCTGCTACTCATTTTCTCATTTTCACTGGCCCAGTAAATATACTTGCATAGCTAAAGGCATGATTCCCTGTTGGGATGCTTGCTTGTTCAAATGTCTCTGCATCATTGATGGTAGCAGAAAGGCTCTTGGTGCTGGAACACCTTTCGCGTGCACTCCGTGCAGTTCCAAAGAACCACCCTACTGTGTGACATTAAGTGACCCTTCAGGACCACTGTTTGGGGCTCAGAGCAATTCCAACCTCTCCACTGTTCCCATGTAAGTAGCGTGCAAACTGCAAGCAAGTGAAGCAGCACGCAAAATCACAGTTTTCTGAATGTGCGCTCTCTTTCACATAGCAACAGGCCCGGCTCCAGGAATTTTTATTTGGGTGGGCCAAGGGTGCATTTGGGTGGGCCACTGCGGGCTCGATTTGTCGCATATATGTCTAGGAAGGCCTGCTTCAGGGCCCTCCTTTATCTCTTCTTAGTCTTACAAGGCCCAGTAAAACGCACTCTTTTCCAAATCTCTTTCTAAATGTTATCACTCTGAAAAAGTGTTTTTTCCATGCAATGTTCCTTTGATGGGAAGAGGAGGTTTCTGAGGTGGGAGTATCAGGCAAGTGACACTTCTCGGGCTCCCTCTGTGCGAGTCTTCAGGGAGAATCCCTCTTCATTACTACCTCCACCTGACCCCGGACTCTGCAACGCACTCCCTTACAGGCTTGATTATCCACTACTCCTCTCCAGTGCACCTTATCTCACAGCTGACCTTGGGCCCCAGCCCCATATCAGGCACCATCGGGCTCCACTTTCATTTTTCCCGGTAAAAACATTAGTAAAATCACCTTCAAACTTAAAACATTGAATATAGCGGTAAATATAATTAGCACGCACTTTAAAGTATGTTCCACAGTAGCCCTTATGACCCGACTGCTAATTAAATAAAGAAAAACAGAAAGGCCATGACAGGGCCGGCATCAGCGCTGATGCGAAAGTCTTTTTTGGCGCCGCTCCATAACCTCTTTCTCCGTAAATAACCTTTCCTACCACCTTCCACCAGTGCCCCTCATCCCTCCATGGCCCCCCCTATTGACCTCCTCCTCGGATTCCCTCACTGCCACCCTCCACTAGTGCCCCTCATCTCTTTGTAGCCCATCCCCCTCATGACCTCCTCCTCAGACTCCCTCACTGCCACCCTCCAGCAGTGCCCCTCATCTCTCCCTAGCTCCCCCTCCACCCCATGACCTCTTCCTCGGATTCCCTCACTGCCACCCTCCAACAGTGCCCCTCATCGCTCCACAGCCCCTCCCCCCATTGACCTCCTCCTCGGATTCCCTCACTGCCACCCTCCAACAGTGCCCCTCATCTTTACGTAGCCCCTCTCTCATATGCATTTCATTTGTTGTACAGCGCTACTCATATCAGTGTAGTGTGTGTCAGTACTTTACACCACGCACACATTATACAGAGACAATGAATCATACAATTATGTAAATCAGTCTACAGGGAATGTCACATAAGCCAATGAGGATTACAAGGTGTATGAATCACATGTCATCCATACTGGTGGGCAGTATATTTTAAGAGGGTTTGGTCTGGGGAAACACAACCTTAGGATTTAAAGAGGATTCCATGGGGGTCAGCTTTACTGATAAAAATGTATTTCTGCCCAAACATACTCATTTTAGCAACATTAGAATAATGAAAGACTGGGGAAGTTCTAACTATATCACAAAAAAGAAAGCGAAGTTCTAACTATACCATTCATGTTTGTATGCAGCTCTTTGATGATAGTTCATTGGTCACTGTCCTATGTTAGGATTGTAACTTCTGAACTGCAAGTAGCACAAGGATCTCTGTGACAAAGGCAGTAACCCACTGAGCTTCCACATAAAATACAGTTCATCTGCATTTAAAAACTACTAACAGAAACGATTGCTCTCCAGCAGGATCATTTATCACCAGCGTTATCTGGGCATTTTGTATTGTCTTATTGTTGTCCTGCATCGGCCATGATAATGATAAAAACTGTTTAAATGAAGCACACATGAAGTATGTGTCCTGCTGGGCCTGTGCATATTTTAAAAAGAAAAACAAATAGTAACACATTCTCTTACCTACTCCATTAGTCAAACTTTGTGTCACAGCCTGATGTGATAAGCAGCTGCAGGGGTCAGGAAAGGTGAATAGGAATAAACAAACTTATTTTCTCCTGCTCTGCATAGAAAAAGAAATATCAACGCAGCAGAACATTGTCGCCTTTGCCATGTGGAGATGAAGGGGTGAAAAAATAAACAAAGCCTCGTTAACATGTAAATGGTCTTTTAAAGACCTGTGAAGTACTCGGGTGCGGCTGCGATAATCTCTAAAACTGTCTGTGTGTTCGCGCGCCCGGGAAGCCGTCTCGGCCCGGGCTGACACACACGACGTGTGCTTTGCGCGCCTGCCTTCAAGCCCTCACTGCGAGGGCCAAGGCTCCTGTTTGGGTGGGCCAGGCTCATGTTTGGGTGGGCCTGGCCCACCCGGCCCACCCGCTAGAACCGGGCCTGCATAGCAACTCCGATGCTTTAGGCCATTTTTTTGCAAACTGGCGCCCTCTTCTGACCATTTGCGGTGCCGTTGGCAGGTAGCCTAGTGTATCACCAGGCACAGACAGAAGCGCTCATCCTTTACCCTGCCATTTTCTCGAGAACCACTTCCAAACGGCCCGGCCTTCCATTTTACGCATGGCTAAAACAAACATACAAATGACTCCCAGCCTGGAGCCCCGTGCTAATAAGTTTGGAAGACTCTTCGGATTTTTTCACAGCATGCTCAGGCTCGCTGCTGTCTGCTGAAAGTGGCTGCACTGTACACCCCAAATCATTAATCTGCTAATATTTATAATTAGAGCTACGGGGAATAGCCTCACTTGACTTCAGAGCTTAATTAATCAAGGACTCAAACCCAATTTAGTGAGAGATTTTGCCACTTGAGGTTATAAATCTCCCCCAGGCGATCAGTAATTCGAGGCCACCAGGTAGACGATGAATCACAGGCCTGCAGAGCACCTCACTTGGGAAGCTGAGGCTGAATTAGCAGAGTACATCAAGGATTGCAGGCACGAGGCCGGACTGCAGGGCCGAGCAGCGCCGGTGAGAGATTCTCCAGCCCTAACTCTGCTGCTCTCGGCTCCAGGCAGGAGTGAGTTTAAAGCTGGGAGGAGATGTTAGAATGGCAGCAGCCCTGGCAGATAATACCTTGCTGGTATTCACGGCATTGACCACTGCGCCATCTGTTCTGGGTTTGGCGAGACGAGCAGAGCTCACAATGCCCCTATCGAACCCTTGCAAATATTATATCCCTAGTCACGCAGCGGATCCTTAGGAAAACGAAAGAGATTGTGTAGGAAGCTGGCTCTGCATAGACTATACCAAAGTAAGGTATAGCGTGCACAGAGTCCAGGGAGTCCCCAGAGGTATAGCAGAGGCTAAATTAGGTAAGTACTAACAGCTCTCTTTGTGGTAGTGTGGGCGTGCAGTTAGACTTATCCAGAGGGAGTGTTAAGCATTTATGGTATTTACTCAATCAAGACTGATGGCACACACTCAGCGACTGAATCCTGACCAATTGAGTGAGTATAAAAAAAAGTATACTTGTATTTTATTTCTAGAACCAAGCAGGACTTGGTACAGGTAGGTAAAATATACTTGGAATGCAGGATTTCACAGTGAAATGCAGTTATGGTTGAATTTTGCAATAGTTACAGGTTGGTGTGGATTCAGAAAGCAGTTTTCATTATGCAATAATTACTTTTAGAATACTTTTTAGTTATTCTTAGATTACTTTAAGTACTGGGGATGGCAGCCGCGGCTGCTGCAGTTAAGAGCCGTGGGGCGGTGGGGCTGGATGGGGGGGATTTCGAGGGACGACCATGAGGGAAAATTATTTATTTATTTAATTTTCCCTCGTTGACGTCTCTCGAAATCCTCCCCACCCGGCCACACCGCCCCCACCGCCCCACCGCTCTTACCTGCAGCGGCCACGGCTGGGGGGTGGTATGCCTAGATACCACACCTAAGGATCTCACAATACAAGGTAAGTAAGACTTTTCTTGGCTTTGAGTTATAGTTTCTGTTTTCCCATACAAAACAACTGTTCAACACTGAACATTTTAGACCCAAAATCTCATAACATGGGTTCCTATGGGAAAAAAATGATTATCAGTTTTGCAGGTAAGTATATGTCTTACAAGTAGGAGTTTTGTGGGATAGCAACAAGGTTCCCCAAGGTTTAGATAGGCACTCGAGTTGCACCACCAGCAGCACTGGGGCGACCGGGTGCAAAGTGCAGGGTCACAATGTTAGCCAATGGGGCTAAGAGGGCCTTCGGTTAGGGACTGCTCATGAGCAGGCCACTCTGGTGTGGGAGCAAAGATTCTGGGGTTAAGGTCAGCACTGCAGGGGCAAATGACCAGCACAGGAGCTACACCACCAGCTGCACTGGGGCAGGGTGCAGGTTGCCAAATAGACATTGGTGACCCAGTGCTTTTCAATGGAGACCTTCAGTTCGGTGAGGTTGCTGCAGGCTCGGGCAGAGAGACTTCCTGAAGGGGACCACCAGTTGGAGAGGTAAGTTGGGATCTTGGGGGATGCCAGGACTTCATCAGTTGGTCCACCCAGGCCATGGGGCGTTGGGTGCAGGGGTGTCTAATGGCGTTGGGTTTTCTTACCAGCTCCGGTCGCGGTCGGGGAGACCCTTCAGGTTGAGGCTGCAGGTGTCGTCTTGAAGCTTGAGGGAGGTCGGGAATCACCAGATCCCAGATCAGGATCACTGGGGAGACCTCCTCTTGATGTTGGGCCACTCAAACTCGGGCCGTGCATGTCGGGTGTTGAGTGGTGCAGAATCGCAGCGTCGACTGAATCCGGATTCTGGTCTTGGAGTCTTTGTTGAGCAAATCCTGTGCTCACGGGAGACAGAGTCTGTAAGGTGAGTGCAGGGCATGTCCTCTGGGATCTGGGGGGATGCTGGCTGATGGACACGCCGGTTTCATCTCTGTAGGCAGGTCGGAGTCCGGACAGGCCTGTAGGGCTGGAGCCAAAGCAATAGGTGTCCTCTTCTTCCTTGGTTAGCATGGCTCTTCAGTACATCTTCTTTCTTCCTTGAATCAGAGGAAGTAAGGTACAGGGTTGCCCCTAAATACTAGATTTAGGGGTGTTTAAGGGGTGTGCAGGTCACGAACAATGGGTCCCTACCTTTGGGTGGGTAACGCCCTATTATGCTACCCTCCAGTGGGCATGAGCCTTGTGAGAAGTTGGCCTGGTATATGCTGTCCACTAATTAAAGTGGGCACCTTGCACCAGTTCAAATGACCCTTATTGATGATTAGGTTAAAGACAACCTTTATTGAAAACTATCCTAGTGGTAGCTATGGAGAGCAGCCTTCAGGCTAAGTCTCGAAGGAATGTAAAGCAGCTTGTTTTACCAGTATATAACCTCCTGAATGACCAAATGAAAGGAGAACCACACCGGGTGTATATAAAATATATGTATTTATTACTAAACACTCTCTACTAACCTCTTTATGAGATTAGAGAACAAGACACACAATATTAACTCACTAGAACGACAGTAAATAGCACAATACACAGCGGGCTCCAGGGGGAGACCGAACCATATACTAAGAAAGTGGCATAAGAACCACGACTTGCCTAGACACAGTGCCTAGAGCACGTAGAATCGTTGGGACCCCAAGGAACCACCCAAGGTAGTGACACAGGGGACCCACGGAGGACGGGTGCAGTGTGGGAACACAGACGCGAGCTCCGTACAACTCTATGGGAAAGTCGCGGTTGGAAATTTAAAGATTAAGGACACTTAGGAGAGGACTTTAAGCAAACCCAGCTAAACATAGAAGGTTCTAAGGCCAGCACCCTTGAGAGTACCGAGGTACCCGTGTTACCTATCCCAGAGGAGCCAGTGCATAGGGGTCAAGTGGTGTCGAAAACCCTCGTCATTTTCAATGGCGTGATGCGAAAAAGTACTGCTGCCGTGGAGAAGAAAAGTGTCCGGGGTGATCCAAGCCTGGATTGGAGATGAGACAAACCTGAAAGCAGAGGGGACAAAGTCTGGGTCACTTCACGTGACCAGGAGCAGAGCAATCGAATGCCCACCGATGTCGGGTGCTTCAGCTGAGGTGAGGTGAAGCTTGACTCTGCAGCCACGGGGACCAGGAGATGTCTACGATGACCACAGTCCGGATTCGAGCTGTCCCTCAAAGGATGTCGAGTGCTGGGGGGGTCAGTGTCTGGATTGAACACCAACAAGCCTTGGCAACTGCAACCAAGACAGTCAGAGGAAAGATGCTTCTGTGAGGACCAGCTAGGTCCTGGGGACTCTCCAAGCAATAGAGAGTCAGGGCACATCTGGTGTAACCAGGGAAGCCCACTGAAAGTTACAGTTGCCTTCTCAGGGACCCACAGGCCAACGGACCAGGGATCGCAAAGGGACCTTGAGCTGAATCACCAAATACCAGCCCACGGAACACTCGTGGAGTGTAGGCCGGAAATCTTCGGTGGAATTACTGCTCGGGGTCAGGACTACAAGTAGCCCAAAGCACAGTTTCAGGGATTTCCGAAAAGCATATGCTGCTGCAAATGTACACGGTGCCCAGGGGTACAGGTTGCACGGTCCCCATGAGGGATACGGGCCTCAGAATTGCTGAGAGCGCAGATCAACCTTGAAGACCTTGGGAACCCACCTCCTGTGATGCAGAAATCTTCGGAGTCCTTCGGGAGCTTCGTAGATGCAAATCGGTCAGATGCATTTATGTGCCTACTCAGCAGGGGAGTAACTCCTTTACTCCAAGGGAGATTCTTCAGTTGTCCCTCAAAGCGTAGATCATTGAAGGATACTTGGTTTCTGTAGCAGAGTTTAGTCCAGGTAATATCTAAAGTCCTGTAGTCAGGGGTTCCTACTTTATACCCAAGGAAGGAGTGGGACAAACTCTGGGGACCCACCTATGGGAGGGTCAGGACAGAGGGGTGGCTACACCCATGTCCTTTGTCCAGTTTCGTGCCAGAGCAGGAGCAAATGGCTCCTGCAACCGGTTTGAGCTGGACTATGCACAGGGACACCAAATGTGCCCCCAGTGCAGACATCAAAGCACTCTGAGAGTGCACCCACCCAGCCCCAATACACTAAAGCCTGTCTGGGAGGTGGTCACACCTCCCTGTGACAGGAAACCTATTGTCAAGCCTTCCCCTGCCGGAGTTCCGTCCAGCAGCAGGAGGGCAGACTCGTGTCTGTGGCTGGCAGCATCCATTTTGTGATGCCAGGGTTCTGTGAAGCTGGTACCGGGTGTACCGGTGTTGTCATATTTCTCCCTCTAGGAGGGTGGAATCATACCTCCCACACCAGTTACTGGTGTGGAGGTATGATTCCAAGGTGTTTGACACCAAACACGACATGTTTCCATGCAGCCATTTTAAAGTTAGCATTTACCGCGAGGTTATAATGCACTTAAGTATATATGGTTGGCTGCATCACAAACAACCCCGGAGAATAGGTTCCGAAGGCTGCAGAGGGGCTCTGCTCATGCATGGGCACCCTCTCACATAAAACCCAGCACCCTGCCTTCAGGATTGGTAAGGCCTGCCATAGGGGTGACCGATAGGTTTATATGTGCAGTGATTAGGATAGATATAGTGAACCTATATCTAAGTAAGGGGTGCGTGCACCACCTTACACAGGCTGCTGTAGCATACCTGTTGTGTCATTTTAAATGGTCTCTCAGGGGTGGCATAATACATGCTGCAGCCCCTGGGAGGCCTCTGGGGTACCTATGCCCTGGGTACATAGTATACCATATACTAGGGACTTATAAGGGTACCCCAGAATCCAATCTGGAGTGTACCTAAAGTACATGAACAACCAATTTAGGAATAAAGCAGATAAACTGGGGTCCTGATTAGCAGGATCCCAGTCAGACTAAGTCGAAAACCAGCAAAACACCAGGAAAAAAGTGGGGGTAATCATGCAGTCAGATTCCACCTTCCTACATAACCCACCCCCCCAAACGAAAGGAGATAAGGCTAACCTTGTCCAGTTGAGCCTTTATTGACTAAGTGGCCATATAAGGAAGATCCTGCACTAGCATGGATACCCCCTGTCTTATGGTCCACTAAGCAGTCCCTACCCCTAAGGGTATGGGATGGTCTCCAAAAGTTGGGATTTCTACCTGTAGGGTGTTTTGGCAAAGGAAAAGGCCGGTGGGGTGTCTGAGTAGAGAAGTGAGGCCCTAATAAAGTTGGCCTCAGCTTCCTCAGATCACTGGTCACCATGGAGGCCTTTCTTTCCATGACTGAGTTGTATCTGGCCCTAAGGGTCAACCTCTGGCTGCCTACAGCTGGGGGTTGGGTCCCTCTGGTTGGAACACTGGAGGGACATGGTAGGTTTGGAACCACTTGGTCCCAGGTTTGCCTTTGCCCAACAGAATCTATCTGGGGGAGGTCCCTATCCAATGGTAAGAGGGATCCCTCAGTGGGTTGAGGAATTTTCACCTGGCTAGGGCTACTAGACTGGGTGCCCCTAATCTGTGGATGAGGGGGTTCCTCTGGACAGTGGGCCCTAAGGGGTCCATTGACCTCCCTGACCTCTGCAGCCCTAGGCTGAGTGAGGTAGGGTAGAGAGGGGCAGGATACCTGCTCCAGACTGGGTACCACCTTGGAAGGGTCCCCCGCCATCAGGGGTGTTGCCAGGCCAGGCCTGACCACCTCTGGGGCAATTCCTTCACTAGGGGTAGGACCAGATCCCTGAGGAAGCTGACCCTTACCTATAGTCTGGGGTGTAGAAGACGTTTCTTCCACCCTTCTGCTCTCTTGTGGATTAGAGTGGGCCATTCTTTCAGGCTCCACCTCTCCAAAATTTCCCTGGGATTGGGCCGAGGCCCTAAGAGCCCCACCAACTTTCTCAGGGAGGCCTAGCATTCTTAAATGGGCCTGGTATTCAACTTCAGCCCAGGCTGAAATTTCCAGATCATTGCCCAACAGGCAATCTACAGGCAAGTTTGGGGACACTGCCACTCTCTTTGGGCCAGTGACCCCTCCCCAGCTGAGATTGACTATGGCCATGGGATGATCTGTTTTAATACCATCAATGTTGGTCACCTGGTACTTAAACTCAGGTAAAAGCTGTTGGGGGGGACTAGTTTCCGTGTCATCATGGTGACACTAGCCCCTGTGTCTCTGAATGCCAAAGCTTTCTGACCATTTATTAGTGGCTCCTGTCTGTACTTGCCCAAAGAATTAGGACTGACAGTAAAAGTGGCAAATCCCATGCCACCATCACAGACTAAGGAGGCCTGTGAGGAGGACCTTGATAAGCTGGGGTCCACCTCAGTTCCCCATACCAACCCACCTAACTTTTTGGGTGCATTACTACCACCTGGGGATTACTACTTGTAGTACCAGGAGGAGTGGTAGTATTGCTGGGAGGAACATTTTCCTTATTGCTGGCCTTAGGGCAACTGGGGTCATTTTTCCAGTGGCCAGGCTTCTTACATATATGGCAATAAGGTTTCTTTTCAGGGAGGAAGGAGTTTGGGACCCACCCCAGAAGAGAACTTTTGGGGCCCTGTAGTGGATTTATCTTTTGATTTATCCCCACATTTCTCTTGGTTTTTGGAAGAATCTTTCTTCTGGTCACCACCCTGATTCTTTGGCTTTACTCTGGTTCTGACCCATTTGTCTGCCTTCTTTCCCAATTCTTGGGGAGAGGTCAGATCAGAGTCCACCAGGTACTGGTGTAAAAGCTGGTTTTGACAATTATTAAGGATCTGCTCCCTCATAATCAAATTGTACATTCCTAAAAAGTCATGCACCTTGCTGCCATGTATCCAACCTTCCAGAGCCTTAGTAGCACAATCTACAAAGTCAACCCAGTCCTGAGTCTGTGCCTTTTGGGTGTATCTGAACTTTATCCTGTATTGTTCAGTGGTTAAGCCAAACCCATCAATCAGAGCACTCTTCAGGACCTTGTAATTATCAGCATCCTCTTCTCTAACAGTGAGGAGCTTGTCTCTGCCTTTGTCTGCAACGGAGAGCCACAAGATTGCTGCCCACTGCTCCTGAGGGACCCTCTGTACCTTACAGGCCCTCTCCAGTGCAGTTATCTATTTGTGGATGTCATCCCCACTCTGGTAGGGAGGGACAATCTTGTTAAGGTTCCTATGGTCATGAGTATGGTCTCTACCTCTAGGGACACTGTTGCTGCCACCATGGGGCTCTAGCCCCAACTTCTGAGAAGCTCTCTGAAGCTCCAGGGATTCCCTATCTAAGGCCAATTGCTCTCTCTTGATTTTGAGCTTAGCTCTATCAAACTCAAGCAGTTGGCACTTCTTCTCATAAGAGGACTCCCTTTTATGAGAAGCAGAGGTCCTGTGAGAAACAGAGCTCCCTACAGAAGTACCAGAATGATTAGATTCCTGAGAAGGAGATCTTGATCTTCTTGGTAAACTGTTAACCCTTCCAGGTGGGGTAAGGAGAGGGCCACTGAGGCCTCCTTCCTCACCTTCAGGAAGAATTGGATTGTCCAGCGTAGAATCATTTTGATCCTCCTGGCCAGCATCAGAGTCCAGGTCATTGACGTTCTCACTTCCTGGCCTTTCCTCTTCTGCTGTCCCACCCAACTTGCCTGCCTCATCAGACCCTGGGGTCTTTCTGAGGTCATCTAAAATCAAACTCTCTATGAGACGTTGAGTGTTTGGATTTTTCCCTGTCTTCAGTTTCCTAGATGTACACATGGTTCTCAATTCTTGGAATGAGAGATGGTCATACTTAGTTGGCAAGGAGCCACCTGCTTCAGGCCTAGAAGACATGCTAGTGTGGTGTGGTGTATGCACCTACCTACCCTAGTGGGAACTGAAACTCTCTTGAGTTGGAGAAAGGGTGTGCTAGGCCCTTGACTTACCCAACTCTAAGTTCAGTAGAACTTACTTTATTCTAGTCTTGATTTATATGTACCTAAGTACATTTAGTGATTTTCAGTTAGTCACTAAATGAGATTATCTGGTAAAACAATAGCAAGCTTGAATCCCAACCGCTGCGCACCAATGTGAGAAGTTGGCCTGGTATATGCTGTCCACTAATGAAAGTGGGCACCTTGCACCAGTCCAAACGACC
Organism: Calotriton arnoldi; assembly: GCA_963921515.1. NCBI lineage: Eukaryota > Metazoa > Chordata > Amphibia > Caudata > Salamandridae > Calotriton > Calotriton arnoldi. Next base: position 1,913,752 of record CAWUFW010001141.1, read on the forward strand.
CTTATTGATGATTAGGTTAAAGACAACCTTTATTGAAAGCTATCCTAGTGGTAGCTATGGAGAGCAGCCTTCAGGCTAAGTCTCGAAGGAATGTAAAGCAGCTTGTTTTCCCAGTATATAACCTCCTGAATGACCAAATGAAAGGAGAACCACACCGGGTGTATATAAAATATATGTATTTATTACTAAACACTCTCTACTAACCTCTTTATGAGATTAGAGAACAAGACACACAATATTAACTCACTAGAACGACAGTAAATAGCACAATACACAGCGGGCTCCAGGGGGAGACCGAACCATATACTAAGAAAGTGGTATAAGAACCACGACTTGACTAGACACAGTGCCTAGAGCACGTAGAATCATTGGGACCCCAAGGAACCACCCAAGGTAGTGACACAGGGGACCCACAGAGGACGGGTGCAGTGTGGGAACACAGACGCGAGCTCCGTACAACTCTATGGGAAAGTCGCGGTTGGAAATTTAAAGATTAAGGACACTTAGGAGAGGACTTTAAGCAAACCCAGCTAAACATAGAAGGTTCTAAGGCCAGCACCCTTGAGAGTACCGAGGTACCCGTGTTACCTATCCCAGAGGAGCCGGGTGCATAGGGGTCAAGTGGTGTCCGAAACGCTCGTCGTTTTCAATGGCGTGATGCAAAAAAGTACTGCTGCCGTGGAGAAGAAAAGTGTCCAGGGTGATCCAAGCCTGGTTCAGAGATGAGACGAACCTGAAAGCAGAGGGGACAAAGTCTGGGTCACTTCATGTGACCAGGAGCGGAGCAATCGAATGCCCACCGATGTCGGGTGCTTCAGGTGAGATGAGGTGAAGCTTGACTCTGCAGCCACGGGGACCAGGAGATGTCTACGATGACCACAGTCCGGATTCGAGCTGTCCCTCAAAGGATGTCGAGTGCTGGGGGTCAGTGTCCGGATTGAACACCAACAAGCCTTGGCAACTGCAACCCAGACAGTCAGAGGAAAGATGCTTCTGTGAGGACCAGCAAGGTCCTGGGGACTCTCCAAGCAATGGAGAGTCAGGGCACGTCGGGTGCAACCAGGGAAGCCCACTGAAAGTTACAGTTGCCTTCTCAGGGACTCACAGGCCAACAGACCAGGGATCACGAAGGGACCTTGAGCTGAATCACCAAATACCAGCCCACGAAACACTCGTGGAGTGTAGGCTGGAAATATTTGGAGAAATTACTGCTCGGGGTCAGGACTACAAGAAGCCCAAAGCACAGCTTCAGGGATTGCCGAAAAGCATATGCTGCTGCAAATGTACACGGTGCCCAGGGGTATGGGTTTCACGGTCCCCACGAGGGATATGGGCCTCAGAATTGCTGAGAGCGTAGATCGACCTCGGAGACCTTGGAAACCCACCTCCTGTGTTGCAGAAATCTTCGGAGTCCTTCGGGAGCTTCATAGATGCAAATCAGTCAGATGCATTTAGGTGCCTGCTCAGCAGGGGAGTAACTCCTTTACTCCAAGGGAAATTCTTCAGTCGTCCAGCAAAGTGTAGATCATTGAAGGATACTTGGTTTCTGTAGCAGAGTTTAGTCCAGGTAATATCTAAAGTCCTGTAGTCAGGGGTTCCTACTTTATACCCAAGGAAGGGGTGGGACAAACTCTGGGGACCCACCTATGGGAGGGTCAGGACAGAGGGGTGGCTACACCCATGTCCTTTGTCCAGTTTTGCGCCAGAGCAGGAGAAAATGGCTCCTGCAACCGGTTTGAGCTGGACTATGCACAGGGACACCAAATGTGCCCCCAGTGCAGACATCAAAGCACTCTGAGAGTGCACCCACCCAGCCCCAATACACTAAAGCCTGTCTGGGAGGTGGTCACACCTCCCTGTGATAGGAAACCTATTGTCAAGCCTTCCCCTGCCGGAGTTTCGTCCAGCAGCAGGAGGGCAGACTCATGTCTGTGGCTGGCAGCATCCATTTTGTGATGCCAGGGTTCTGTGAAGCTGGTACCGGGTGTACCGGTGTTGTCATATTTCTCCCTCTAGGAGGGTGGAATCATACCTCCCACACCAGTTACTGGTGTGGAGGTATGACTCCAAAGTGTTTGACACCAAACACAACATGTTTCCATGCAGCCATTTTAAAGTTAGCATTTACCGCGAGGTTATAATGCACTTGAGTATATATGGTTGGCTGCATCACAAACAACCCCGGAGAATAGGTTCCGAAGGCTGCAGAGGGGCTCTGCTCAAGCATGGGCACCCTCTCACATAAAACACAGCACCCTGCCGTCAGGATTGGTAAGGCCTACCATAGGGGTCACTGATAGGTTTATATGTGCAGTGATTAGGATAGATATAGTGAACCTATATCTAAGTAAGGGGTGCATGCACCACCTTACACAGGCTGCTGTAGCAGACCTGTTGTGTCATTTTAAATGGTCTCTCAGGGGTGGCATAATACATGCTGCAACCCCTGGGAGGCCTCTCGGGTACCTAAGCCCTGGGTACATAGTATACCATATACTAGGGACTTATAAGGGTACCCCAGAATCCAATATGGAGTGTACCTAAAGTACATGAACAACCAGTTTAGGGAGAAAGCAGATAAACTGGGGTCCTGATTAGCAGGATCCCAGTCAGACTAAGTCGAAAACCAACAAAACACCAGGAAAAAAGTGGGGGTAACCATGCAGTCAGATTCCACCTTCCTACAAGCCTCTCCCCTCATATTCAAGATGGAGGGGACTGAGATTTGTGCTTCACCTCGCCTTCCCCACCTGAGGGGTGGGGTTGGCAAAGGTAGCTACACCTCTCTTCATAGCTTGATTTTCCCCCGATTCTCCCACCCAATGTTGGGGCCAGTACCGGTGGGTGCCAGTTGCTGGGGGCAGCAAAAGGCAGAGACAGCTTCCAAAGGCGGCGGGCCTTTGAAGCTTTCCCTTCGTGGACCCAGCCCATCCTGGGGGAGAAGGCAGGACACCTCTGCCCAGGATGGACTTTGTTTCTGGACCCAATTAGCGGTGGCTCTTGACCCAGGGGTCCAGAAACCTGCCTGGTGGTGGCAAATGGTGGGCAGCCATTCAGGAACCACACCAGGGCAGGTCGATTTTCAGGAGGCATCTCTAAGATGCCCTTTGAGTGCATTTTACATTAAATCCCACACTGGCATCAGTGTGGGTTTAATATGCTGAGAAGCTACCAAACCTCCCAGTTTTTAGTAAAGCCATTATGGAGCTATGGAGTTCGTAATGACTAACTCCCACACCATATTCTTTTTATGGCTTTACTACACTTACAGTGTCTAAGAATGTACTAAGGCACTGTAGGGGCACAGGGCTCATGCCACTGTGCCCTCACCTGAGGGCTAGTGCACCCTGCTAGATTGGTGATTTACCTAGGCCTCAGGCAGTGTATTGCAGGCATGGCACACAGGGAAGTGTGCCAAGTGGCCTCTTCACTTTTCTCTGCACCAAAACACTCAGCTCGCACTGGCAGTGTGTGGGTGTTAGGGTACAGGGCCCCTGAGGGTGGCACAATAAGTTCTGCAGCCCTTAGAGGCCTTCCTTGGTCACAGTGCTCTTGGTACCCATGGTACCTTTTACCAGGGGCTTACCAGTGGCCAGGGATATGCCAATTGTGGGTACAAAGGTACAGGCCTTCCATTGCAGAGACTGTGCTTGTCGTTTACTCTGCCATTTCAACCTTGCCGAGTAAACCTTTTGCCAGGCCCAAACCTTCCCTTTTTATACATATAAGTCACTCCTAGAGTAGACCTTGGACAACCCAGAGGGCAGGGTGCAATGTATATAAAATCCAGGACATGTACTTTTAGGTTTTACATGTCCTGGTAGTTTTTCACTACTGTAAGCAGTGGCGGCTCGCACAGGCAACGCTGTGGGGTGGCAAGGCAGGGCAGGGTGGGGCTGGGTGGGGGGTAGTGGAGTGTGACATACAACAGGAAAGTGGAGAGTAAAGAAATAAATAAAAGCACTTACTCTGCGCTCGCAGCATCGCTGAGTGAGCGCAAAGTACGTGCTTTTATTTATTTATTTCTTTACTCTCCACTTTCCTGTCATATGTCACACTCCACTACCCCCCACCCAGCCCCGCCCCGCCGCCCCACAGCATTACCTGTGCAAGCCGCCACTGACTGTAAGGCCTATCTCTCCCATTGGATAACATTGGAATTACTTTATTCCATTTCAAAAGTGTAATTCCCAATTGGAAAGAGATAAGCCCTTCAAGTCTGGTGTCTCTTGAATCACAATTTAAAACCCAAACATATTTTAAATTGCAATTCTGAAAATGCCACTTTTAGAAAGTCAAATGCAAAAAGAACAATTGATGGACAGAATGCAGAACAATGTCACACATTCACCCCAGTACAGAGATCTGGGCCTAAATCCATCGTTTTTTTGCTCACCATGCCATTCTAGTTTGGACCCAGCCATATGCAAATCAGTCTTGACCCTGCACCCAATGGGAACAGTCCAGCCCGAACTGCCAGGCCAGGTCCTCCCTGGACTGGAAACAAGCATCCTAGGACCGGTTTCGGGCTTTCAGCCCTCATCAGCCAGGATAGCTTGACTCCAGTGGCATGGAGAGCACGGGACCCACGTCTGGGCATACCCGTCCCAATCGGGTGACAAATGCAAAAAGAACAATTGATGGACAGAATGCAGAACAATGTCATACATTCACCCAGTACAGAGATCTGGGCCTAAATCCATTGTTTTTTTGCTCACCATGCCATTCCAGTTTGGAAACAGCCATATGCAAATCAGTCTTGACCCTGCGCCCAATGGGAACAGTCCAGCCCGAACTGCCAGGCCAGGTCCTCCCTGGACTGGAAACAAGCATCCTAGGACCGGTTTCGGGCTTTCTGCCCTCATCAGCCAGGATAGCTTGACTCCAGTGGCATGGAGAGCACGGGACCCACGTCTGGGCATACCCGTCCCACTCGGGTGACAAATGCAAAAGAACAATTGATGGACAGAATGCAGAACAATGTCATACGTTCACCCCAGTACAGAGATCTGGGCCTAAATCCATCGTTTTTTGCTCACCATGCCATTCCAGTTTGGACCCAGTCATATGCAAATCAGTCTTGACCCTGCGCCCAATGGGAACAGTCCAGCCCAAACTGCCAGGCCAGGTCCTCGCTGGACTGGAAACAAGCATCCTAGGACCGGTTTCAGACTTTCAGCCCTCAACAGCCAGGATAGCTTGACTCCAGTGGCATGGAGAGCACGGGACCCACGTCTGGGCATACCCGTCCCACTCGGGGGACAAATGCAAAAAGAACAATTGATGGACAGAATGCAGAACAATGTCATACATTCACACCAGTACAGAGATCTGGGCCTAAATCCATCGTTATTTTGCTCACCATGCCATTCCAGTTTGGACCCAGCCATATGCAAATCAGTCTTGACCCTTCGCCCAATGGGAACAGTCCAGCCCGAACTGCCAGGCCGGTCCTCCCTGGACTGGAAACAAGCTTCCTAGGACCGGTTTCGGGCTTTCAGCTCCTCATCAGCCAGGATAGCTTGACTCCCTGTGTTTGCTTTGTTCGCCCTAAGTTGGCAGGGTATGCCCAGACATGGGTCCCTTGCTCACTTTGCCACTGGATTCAAGATAGCCTGGCTGATGAGGGTTATGAACCCGAAACCGGTCCCAGGATGCTTGTTTCCGGTCCAGGGAAGACATGGCTTGGCAGTTCGGGCTGGACTGTTCCCATGAGGCACAGGGTCAGACTGATTTGCATATAGCCATGTCTGAACTGGGGTGGTGGAGTGAGCTAAAGAATGATGATGGATTAAACCCAGATCAGTTGACTGGGGGTGAGTGTTTGATTTGCTCTAACGCTCCGTCCATCATCCCCTTTGGTATCACTTTTAGAAAGTCATCATTTTTTTTACGTTAGCCATTTGGTGCCTGGTGTCTGTCTCTGACCACATGTCTGGGGTGGGTGACAGTTGGGTTTTGTGTATTCCCCCTAGACAGCTACCCACAATGGGAGCTTAGCTATGACTTGATGGGCCAGCCTGGTAGGATGGGAGGGAGGAGATTGACCCAGCCTCACTTACACCTGTATACGCAGTGTCCTGTCTCCACACAAAGGGTTGCATACCCCCCTGTAGTGAGTCTGGAGCCAGGGCAGGAAGGGTGGACCTCTGTGCACTTGAAAGGCATGTCCTTGAAGTCTCCCCGACTTCAAAGGCACAACTGGGAATAAGTACTGGACATCAGACACCACCACTTCAGTCCACTTCCGTACCTGTGAAGAGTCTGCCAGGAAGAAGCACTGCTGCGATGCTGAAAGGACTGCCACTGTGCTGTTTTGCTGGACTCCTGCCTTGCTGGGCTGACCTGCTGCCCTCTTGCCTAGGTGAGGGGACTGGACCTGCATCACTTGAACCCAGAGTGAATCCAAGGGCTAGATGGCTGGCATCCCGGAAGTCTCAGGCACATAAAAGACTTCCAACCAACCTGCTTCTGCACCTACACTCTGCCATCTGTGAGTCTACCCTGCCAAGTGGTGCCACCACAGTCCTGGACCCTTTGAAGTTGGCCTAAGGTGTATCTCCAGTGGAACTGACACATCCTCTGCTGAACAACGCATCCACGAGCAGTACCGACGCATCTCCTCAGCTGAGTGGCGCATCTTCAAGCAGAACCAATGCATCGCCACTGTTGCATGGATTGGGCTTGTCACAAAGACTTGCATCACTGTAGCCTCCTGCATCTGGGACCAATGCATCATCTTTGGAAATGCCACTGTACGATGCTCTACCCGGCGCAAGCTCTTTGCATCCCTCGTCGACTGCTGTCTCGAAGACAATGCCGGATCCCCTCATCGCAGCTTCACCACTCATTCGAACCGACGCATCACCTCTACTGCTCCTCGCATCCTCGACATGGCACTTCGCATCACCAGCCCCATCGACAAGATCCTTGACAACAACGAACCAGGACCTCACACCGCAGCCTTGCAGTATCTTGGACCCGACGCATCGCCTTGGCTGCGCTGCGCAACTTCAACCCGAATCCACGCAAGTGTTCCGCAACCAAGATTAAGGTACTTTGGCTCAGCAGGCCTACCTGGGTACCTGTTCTGGGGCCCAGGCCCCATCGCGGTCAGCTTGAACTTTTGACTTTGTCCCAGTCCTGCGCGACAAGATATCCCTAATAGCGCATTTTGCTTTGTGGCAAATATTTACCAAAAAACTTTGAAATTCAAGGTCTCAAGTTCGACTTATTGCATTTTTGTCATTTTGGTCTTGTTTTATTTAGTCACTGAATACTCTATTTGTCTAACCTGGCGTGGAATGTTTTTGTGTGTTGTTTTAGTTTTTACTGTTTTACTGTTTGAAGTGTTGCATAAATACTTTACGCATTGTCTCTAAAGTTAAGCCTGACTGCGCTATGTCAAGCTGCCAGAGTGTGAGCACTGGTTAGTTTAGGGTTTGCCTGCCTCTTACGCAGGCTGGGATTGTGGTTGCCGCTTGACCAGGTCTCATGCCCCAGTCAACAAACAACCCAATTGCTAGCATTGGTGTTCAGCCGTGAGGATAGGACATGTGTTTATGCAGTACCGTACTGTGATTTGGTGTACACCACTATTCCACATCCAAGACCAATTCGAATTTTAAACTCTCCCTCATTGGCATTTTTTGATTTTTCCTCAAAATCATGTCTCTGGCTGCTGGGTCTACAACTACCCCAACAAGAATGGAATTTGAGTTAGCCAACATAGAGGTAAACAGTGTTGCCCAGATCAAGGACTTCTGTAAGGAGTTTGGACTTCCTGCAAAGAGAACCACCAGAAAGGTGGAGTTGCAAAAGGCACTGAGGACCTGGGCAGAAGCTCACTCCGTGTGTGTTGTAGTCATTGGTGGGTACCCAGATTGGAGAGGATGCTACAACTGCTGATGAGATAGGGGATAAGTAACCCGAAGAACAACCATGTTCTCCCAGAAAGTTTGCCGGGGTCCAAACAAACTGCTTGTGCGTGCCATGCATGTCACTATTGAAATACAGCTTCCTGCATGTGGAATCAAAGCACAACTCCAGCCACTGTAAAGCAGGTGAAAACAACAGAAGAGTTGCAAAGAATCTTCACATCGGTGGCCAAGAACCTGTTGGTAAGGTCATACATAAAGGTATTCAAATATAAGAAGGTAACCCCCTGAGACAAATAATTCTAGGTCTGGGTGCAGGGTGCATGTTTTCTCATACATAAAGGTATTGCACTGCCACGCAAGATAAAGTTGTACATTATACGGAGTGTTAACGCTGAAGGCGGATTCAACCCGGTTTACAAAGCGCAGATGCTGATAATCATAACTTGCTAAATAACACTGCGAACAGAAGCGCTGCAAGGCAGAGATCAACCAGGTGACAGAAAATGTAAATTGACATTCAGAAGAGATAAAAATTAATGACTTAGTGAATACACTAAAGAGAGTCATCGTACCACAGCACTCAGAGAAGTTGGCTCAAGGAGAAGTGCTTGGGGTTGTGCTTACGGAGACATCCATACCCGGAGTGGTTCATTTACAAAGTTGCAGAGTGGGGCTCAGAACAACTTCATAGGTCTTCGAAGGATAAAGAGCCAAGAGCAACTCTGGGAATAGTGAAATTTTTCAGATGGCAGCCAAGAAAGTCACATTTCCAGCTATCAATAAAGATGATTCAGAGGCCAGCACGGCGCAAGGTCTCACAGATGAGTTGCCTAAACCAAGTCACAGTGATCTACCAGTGGTGTCATTAGGTTCCACACTGGTCTGCAATGCTGCTGTATTCCTAAAACCACCACCACCTTTTGATACACCCATAAAGCAAATTATTGGTGATAGTAGGACTGTTTGGATAGAGTCATTTGATGATTTTATTAATGCACTTGAAGAGACTGATAACAAAAGATTATCAAGTATCTCAAAAATATTGCTGGTGATGGTGTAAAAGAAGTCATAAAGAAAATGTTGTGAACTGAAGAAGAAATCCCATACAGTTAAAGAAACGATGAATCTCAAATTCAATTCAATACCAAACGTTGATTAATAAAGATACATTTTCAGTCAAGAACGTCAAAAAGTTGGTGAAACCATTGATGAATTTGTGGAGAGACTCAATACATTCTTCAAACACTGTAAGTTCAATGAATTTAATGAAGAAGAAGCTATGCTTCTTAGAGTTATTGATGGATGCTTCTCAGATTCATTCAGACAATGAGTGCTGACAGAAACTCTTAGTCTGGAGTGAGTGTTGATGGCTGCCAGAGCTGAGGAGCATTCTGAAAGACAAACTGCTGACATGGAGGCTGGAGGTGCCCAGAGTGAATCAGTGATGAGTATAAAAAGTAAGCTAAAGCAAAAGACTGAAGGACACAAAATGATGTCTACACGTAAAAAGAAGTTATGTTTTAGATGTGGATTTTCGTTTCCACACAAAGGTAAATGTCCCGCCATCAGACAGATATGTAAAGGCTGTGGGAAAGAGAACCATTTTATGATGGTATGTAAAGCGAAGGAAAAAGTAAGTGCGTCATTGCGCAAAGACTAAATGGACATCAGAACATTCCAGAAGCAATGTTCAACGCACACCCACAACGCCAAGCGGCGACATCAATTGAGGCAAATTTACACTGAAAGAAGTCGATCGTCATCTAAATCATCATCAAACAGTTCTTCTGCCTCAATATCAAGTGAAAGTGAGGAAGATGGTTGTGCCATGTCGATGTTTACCTCAGAGAAACGTGCGCATGTTGAACAGGCTGCATTGGAGAAGAAATGTCAGTCATAGAAAGTCGACATGCCAAAGCCCCAAAGTCATACAAACATTGTCCGAAGATTACATTGAAAATAAATGGTTGCTCAATACCTTTTATCATCAACAGTGGTGCATTGATAAACATAATAACTTTAGAGAAATACTGTGAATTATCTCCATTGTCCCGACTTACGTCACCGAAAACCAAAGTGTATACTTGAGCTGCATCAATGCCCACAGATAAGCGCAGTGCCACTACATTGGTCAAGGAAGATTGGCCCCAATAAAGCACACATGACCAGGGGGGACGCGAGCACCTAAAACACCAAAAAGTCAGATGCCACATGAGTTAGGAACATAGGGCCAGTCAGGACACAGCACATGCAGTGATCACATGCTCCCCGTGCTGGACATCTGGACACGTTACCCACATTGTGTCCATGCAAGGTCGAGGCCCACCTGTATTATCCATTAGACAATTAATGTATGACTCAATGGCAGTAACCTCACATTCCTCACCATGCAAGGATTGGCAGAAATCTTTATTATCTACGATGAACTGTACATAAGAAAGTTGCAGATCGATTGTAAATTGAGACAGTCCTCAGACCCTGTACCTTAAACTGTCCTCCAGGCCGCTATGTTTTTTTTTGCTATGTTTAATTAAACAAACTGTTCCTGATTTGTCAAATGCCTCTTGTCTCTTGTTTTTTCAAGGTATTTCATGTTCAAGTAACACATGCGTCAAGCAAACAAGGCAATTGAGCGAGAACATCATCCAGGTCCACACAATGCTGACATGATAATGCAATTAAATGGTGCAAAAAATCCCAACGTACAAGAAAAAAAAACATGGGTGGCACATCCGTCTCTGTTCAAGCAGCCAAACTATGGAACTCTTTACCCCCCAACATAAAATCCACGGATAACCACCTTATCTTCAGAAAACTACTCAAGAATTGGCTCTTCCCCACATTACCGGCATGCGCAAACATAAATATACAGCATATCCCTCTGTATGTAAGCATTTATTTGGACTATAGATATGTACCTACATATGTGTATTGCTTTGTATAAACGTGAATAATAATTATGTTTTTTTAAATTCAGATATTCAACAGTTCTGCTTAACATATTACTTATAGTTACAGTATTCTATGTTATTAACATGTATATAAGTAACTGCATAAATAAGTACATCTTTTATCATAACTATTTATCTACAATTACTTCACTATTGAATTACAAAATAATAAAAACAAATACATTAATTTAAAGTACAACAACATTTGAAAGCCAGAATTTATTAAATGCATCTTTAATCTACATATATTACCTTCCTTATGCACATATATCCATTCCATGTACTTATGCATCTATATATTTATTACTTTGCTTCTAATTCAGCAAATCCAATGCACTACCCTATTTCTCACCCTATACCGCTCTCAATAGATCCTCTACCTCAACTGTCTGACTCATCTCAAACCTCATTCTACTACTCTTTCCAATGCACTACCCTATTTCTCATCCTATACCTCTATCAATATATCCTCTACCTCCACTCTCTCATTCATCCCAAGCCCCATACCGCTATTATGATCCCCAAAATAACCCTTTCTAGACTCTTCCCTCCTCTACCCCTTCTTGCATCATCTCATACCTCTTTTACTATTCAGATCTCCCAAACAAGCCTTTTTAAACCCTTCCCTCTGACTCTTCCCCCTCCACCTCCCCTTTACTCATCCCAAACCCCCTCCTACTGCTATGAACTCCCAAAAAAATCAAATAATTAAATCTAGACCCCTCCCTCTTCTATCCCTTCACTACTCCTTTTCAATCCAAATAACAGAGTTACATATCCACCACTCAAATTAATTTCATATTTCTCTATACTAACTCCCCTCCAACCCCCTTTACTCATCCCAAACCCCCCATCCCAATGGATATAAACGGAAAAAAACTATTCTAGACCTTTCCCTCTTTTATCCCTCCACTAATCCCTTTCAATCCAAATAACTGGTAAGGCGACTCTAGCATTCAGTATGCTCCTGGTCCCAGGGGTGTGACATAAGACACTGCAGCCCCTGTAGGTCAGAGTAGCCCCCACCCCTTCAGGGGACCATCTGACCGTCAGGGGGGCCTCAATCAGGCAAAGGTAAATGCATATCTGTGAGATATGGGAGACTCAGAGGCCCCTTGTTATATTCTGAAGGGGGGCCCATCATTTTGTGTTACGACACTGTCCGGAAGGCCCTGTAAAGAAACAACAGCCTTTTTTGCTGCTCTCAAATAAACAAAAAATCACAGCTTTGCAATATGCAAAACTAATAAATATTAAAACATATAAAAATTGCTCAGCTCCACAATTTTGTACACCCCTATATTGAAGGATAATACACAGTCGCCCATTATTTATACTTCATTCACACAGACATACAGATATTCAAGATTTACAATAGTGGAATAGTGCACTCTACTTAAGGTTCAGCTAAACCTTTAATGGAGGATTCAAAATCCAATTTTGGATAATCCTTTGAAACCGTTCACTAAACATCGCCGGCTTTCAAATACCCCTCTGAAGGGCATGCGATTACACAAACAAGGTTTATTGAACGTTCCCGAATGGATACGTAGGTACGTTGATTTTTTAAATCAGTTTTTGAATATTATTGTTTCTTACTTTAGGCTTTCTTTATAGATCATCGTAAAGTTCACATTTCTCAAATTTAGCAAAACTAATTCAAACTTTATAAAACTTGACCTATGCATATAAAGACCTTGGTCCACATCTACATTAATAATTATTAAGCACTGGTTCCTCAATTTCAGAGAAAACCCTTTACTCCCGTTCAAGATTTATCTATAGTCTGGATGTGCACAGAATGAATACATTAATATTCAGTGGCTATTTAAAACATACACTGTGGGTAGCACTCCATAATGCTGTTACCAATGCTAAGTCTGCAAGGGGCATATTAGCAAGGGCTGGCGATATAATTATCGCCGCTTTAGCGTCCGTTTTTGGGCGAAAAGCGGCGATAATTATATCGCAATATCATCAAGGACATGCTAGCGCGTGTGTCCTTGATGTAGAGCCCGTTTTTTCACAGCCTCGCCTCGCATCGCTAATGAGATGCAAAGAAGGCGTGGCTGTGAAAACAACACATGTTAATATCGTGAAGGCAGCTTCGCGATATTAACAAGGAGGTGCAGCGATAAAAAAATCGCGCTACCTCAGCTTTAACTCAGGAATTTAACGTCTGTTAAATTCCTGACTAAGGCATACTTTTAATGGGAGATGGATTATGCTGATACGACCACAGGGTCGTATCAGCAATGTTATCGCTGTTGCTCAATGGAACATCGCTGGAAAACCAGTGATGTTCCATTGAAAACACCGCTTATCGCTGAAATATTATCGCCATAGCGCTATGCGTTGTAAATATAGCGTTATCATGGCGATAATATTCAGCGATAGCCAGCGATAATATTTCTATCGCTATGTACGGCCAGCGATAATTATCGCTGGCCGTTGATAATATGCCCCCAAGTTTTTTACTATACTGTCATAAACAAGCAGGAACAATTGAAACTGAGACTAATGGAAGGTAGGATCGATGTAGAGATGTACATTTAGATAAATAGTATATGGGATGATTTTTGAGCTTTTAGTCACTGTGCCAGAGTATCACGGATGAAAAATCGTCGTAGCAAAACATTGTTACTCAAAATGTCGTTTGTAAGTAAATGGGGTCACTTTGCTTAGGAAAAATCCAGACTTATGAGTCTCTTAAAACCGTAAACAGCTGCTACGTTACTCCTGTTCTTATATCGTACGCATGTTTGTGTAAGTTATACCATCTAAATCCATACAAAACAAAATAATTCATTACGCACTACATAAGACAAAGCAATGCCAAACATGCTATGTGTGTTGTGCAAGAGAAATTTGATAGTGAGTGGCACCATCTGAGATCACTCTCAAGTCCAATACACACCCCACATCAACTTTCCAAGAATCACATTCAAGTATACATATCCACCAACTAACACAATAGCAGTCATGCATACATTTCTGGCCTAAAACATCAATGTCCACACATGCCTTAGCCGGTCCTAGGTTAAAAGTCTAAATTGATGGAGTAAGTGGATCGAAGGAATTGGAACCAAGTCCAATGTCACTTGGTCGATGGGAGCCATGTACGTGTGTTATGGAAAATCATTTTGGGGTAAGAGAAACATGTTTACTTGCTTTCATCGTTTTCATGTTTATGATTGTAATGTGCACCACAGGCATATGTTATGCATGACATAAGTTAAGTCACTTTTCAGCCACTGTCATAGATTTAAGTACCTGTTTTTTGTGACTATTCTTTACCTACGTTCCTATATTAAGAGATTCTTAAGTTAAGTCTCATTGTCTTGCCTCGAGTCATGAATTGCAGTATGAGGCATAACTTAAGAATGCATTGTCAAAACCCCTTTCAGAGGGCCACGGAGCAAGCAGGAGATACTGTGCTCAGCTGTGGGGTTGAGGCCTTTTACTTGTGATGTCCCGGCCCTGACCTACAACGGATCCTGAGCAACTGGGCCAAGTACCCCTTCAGCACTTGACTCTCAGTGGTAGTGCGGGTCGAGCAGTCCAAGGCTTCTTGGGGGAAGGTAGACACAAGGGTGTGAACAGAGGCTCAAAACTCAATCTATGAGCAGCAGCAATAAATGATTGTTTAGTCAAATACTTGCTTTTATGAAAAACTGGAGTTTTTATCGATCCACAAAGTAAAATTTGACATTCACAAGCAATCCAAAATAGTCCCTGAGGTCAGGATCTAGGGTCTCGTAGCGTGGTCCCTGAATCCCACTTCCCTCAAGTTAGCGGTACTGGTTATTCCCAATTCACTATAGGCAACATTCAGGTTAAGCCCCACTAGTAGTCTGATTCTCAGGAGTACCACTCTGACTCTCGATTTAAAGTAAAAAATGATCCAGAGCCGGAATGTTATCTGGCTAACAAGTTCTCCTGCAGCAGTCTTCCCCAAAACCAGTCTTACCTGCACCAGCAGGATCCGAGTGACCAGAGTCTCTGCGCACTCTCTCTTTCTGTGGGCACTAAAGATGCAGTGGTTGTAAGTATTTCACACGCGACCTCACTCATGGATCAGGCCAGCTCAGATGACTACGACGGCCTCACTCCTCCGTTGATAGTCTGGACCAGCCCACACTCCTTGCTTGGTCCTGGTGGCCCCTTCTGGCATACAGAGTTACTGTCCCTCCACTGCAGAAGGGCTCTAAACCAATTACACAGTAGCTCTGTTCACTGCAGCCCAACCTGGGGCATGGGGTTACTGACTATCACATGGGCTATGGCTGCTCGGCATGGTGTTATTCTTCACAGTGGCTCCATCCAGCATATGGGGTCGCTGACCTAACCTGTACCATTCGCAGGCACACATACACCCAGAACATACATATAGCATACACATACTGCACAGCAATACATCCCTTATGCATTGTACAACTCATAGACACACATACACCCAGTGCGTGCGCATAAAATACATGCACTGCACAGTACTACATCCCTTATGCATTGTACCACTCACAGGCACGCATACACCCTCCTATACATGTATAGAAAATAGATGCACTGCACAGCATTGCATTATCCCTGTATTGTACCATCCACAGATACACATGCACTCAGCACATGTAGACCACACATGTGCTTCACAGCACTACACACCAAACCAATGTAGGTCAAGGGTGAGTTAATCACACAGCAGCAGAACTTTAAATAAGTGACCCTGTAGGCCTCACTCCAGTGACAAAGATAAAAAGGACCTCTTCACTCCTACTGATCGCTACACAGTATGCTGCCACCAGTGCACTTGTGCTGCTGAACTCCGGTAAAGGCAGTAGCCTTTCGCCACTATAATGGCAGTACATTGGGTGCCCCTCTCAGTCCAAAAAGACTGCAATCCGTGAGACATGCGTATGTCATGGTACACACACATGATCTGTGTTTGCCCATAGCAACAAAAATCAACCAGACATCAGTAGAGTTGGGGCACTCATGGCAGGGGTGCATGCCCATAACCATGAGAGGGGCTTCTCCGTCTCAGCATGCATGCAAGTATAACTTAGATTACTGTACACTGTAAATAGGCGTATTGTTTTTTTTACTTTGGTAAATAATATTTTGGGATACACAGAAGTATACTTAACTAGCATGGTATACAATTTAGTTACTAAGTTTTCTTTGTATGCTTTGTCTTATTGTAGGCTAGATATATGCCATTTGAGTTTTAGTTTGAGTTACATTTGTGATTTGGCTCGAGATTGGTTCAAAGTTGGGATTATTTAGAGTTTCTGTTTTAGGGATCGCTGGTTATGTAAGGGATTTGGCTGAGCGATGTTTTTTCAATGGTAATATTTTAAGAGTTTTGGTACATTTTTATGGTTCAGGTAATTTTTCTGGAGGTTAATACGTTATATTAGGGTTTTCGGTGGGTAATGTGTTTTTTGTATTTTTGTAGTGTTCAGGGATGTTTTTGGTGTTCAGGTAATATTGGGGGGGATTATTGGTTACTATGGTTTTGGATGGATGATGTGTACATTTATAACGTTCTGGGCTGTTCAGTTTTATTTTTGGGGTTTACAATATTTTGGAGATTGTAGGCTATGTTACAGCTTTGGGTGCGTAGTCTTTAAGTTTTATTTTTGGGGGTATCCAGTTTTATTTTGGAGATTTGTGTTATTTTTCATGGCTGTGCCTCATATTAGGGCTTTGGGTGGGAAATGTGTTCGCATTTTATTCTTTTAATGTTCAGGTTTAGTTTTGTGGCTCTTGCTATTTGTTAGGGTCTGTAGGTTATGTTAGTGTATTGGATAGGTAGTGTGTTCAATGGTTACTTTTTGGCATGTTCAGTTTCATTTTTAAGACACAGACTTCAGATTCCAGACGATCATCAGTGGTGGAGGTGGCTTTGAAATTCTAGGGTTAGAAGGCATTGCTTTCAAATAAAAAACAGGAAAAACTGTGTGTACTCTCTTGCTCTTAAAACTAAACAGCAATTTTACAGCAGGAAAGTTAACAATCTGAATAATGTCATAAGGACCCACATACCAAGACAAGAAATTCTTTTGGCTAAGTAAGTGTACATTTTTCTGTAAACAACCACTTTTTTGGTGCGGGGTGTCAGCTTGATGATGTTGATCATCTTGTTCTTTGTAGGAGTGCTTAGATTGAGCTACATGGAAGTGTGATGCTTCCAATTGGGCTTTCAGTTTGTGATGATGCTCTTTTTGGATTGTATCTTCCTATACTCAACACATATCCAAAGGAGGGTTTTTGGCTGCTATCCTTAGGTACAATACAATTGACATATAGCCTGGGATAAATGAACAGAATAGGTATATGCAAATAATGCCACCCAAAGCAAGGAGTCCCAATCTTTCTCTATTGATAATAAAATACAATGTAAATATTCTTCTATAGTTTGGTTTTTCCTCTGAGGCTGGCCATCCATTTGAAGATGACAACTTGAGGATAATAACTCATTCATGTCAAAATCGTCACACAAAGCTGTCCAAAAACAAGACATGATTTGTGTCCCTCTGTCTGTAATCAGTATTGATGGTAAGTCATTTAAGCACACTACACTGACTATAAAATGGGAAGTCAATTCCCTTGCTAATGGAGGAGACTGCAATGGTACAAAGTGAGCTGTATTTGAGAGGTGATCAATGACAGACAGCATAGCAGTAAATCCTCTCATTGTTTTGGGAAGCTCGATGATAAAGTCCATAGAAACTTTATGGCCGGGTGCAGGAGATATAGGTATAGGCCAAAGCAAACCTTTAGGTATTGAATGAATTGCTTTTTCTTGAGCACAAGAATAACATGTTTGAACCTATTCATGTGAATCTTTGAACATAGAAGGGCACCAGAATTGTTGTTATGACAAGAGTTTCCTGTGGACCAGCCCTGAGATGCTATCATCAGCATATAAGAACATCAAGCGTACAGCTCTTACAGATCACATCAACACCAGCACTAACAGCAGCAAGGACATTTTCATCATCATCAAAGATTTTACCGTGCCTCCTTCAGCTTCCAAAAACATCACCCCTTCACAAGACCTTTGCAAGAAGCTATCGGAATTCTTCTGTAACAAAACCACTTCCATATACAGTAACTTCAACCCTCAACTGGACCCCATCAGAGTTTCAACTCAACTGCTCATTATGGCCTAAGAATGAACCCTGACCTCATGGCAAACCGTCACCACCATTAACGTTGCTGCTACCATGAAGATCATCTACTTAGGGGCCCCATGTGACTTGTGTACACACCACACCTTCACCAATGGACTCCTATCACTCAGAGAAGCACTACATCCATCCTCAACACATCCATCGACTCAGGCACGTTCCCAGACATCTGGAAACATGCCACTGTCATGTCCCTGCTCAAAAACCATCCACTGACCCAGCCATGCTTTCCATCTACAGACCATGTGCCTCATACCCAGCATATGTTTTAGAGAACCTAATCAACTGATGCCTCATCATTCATGTCAACAACTACCAGCTTCTCAATGCCAAGCAGTCCAGATTCAGGCCCAACCACAGCACAGAAACAACACTCATCACTGCCACAGACAACATTTACATGATCCTTGACAGAGACACGCCAGCCCTCATTCTCCTGGACCTCTTTGCAGCATTTGACACAGTCTCACACCCCATCCTTATCAGGCACCTACATGAGATTGGCATCCAGGGTCCTGCTCTCTGCTGGATCTACTCCTTCTTAACTGATAGAACACAAGCTGTCAGCCTCCTACCTTACTTCTCAGAAGCCCGCAATATCATCTGCGGAGTGCCTCATCGATCAGCTCCACCCACTACAAAGAGTACATGATTCCTTTGGCCACTGTCATCCATGCATCCAACATCAACATCCTCTCCTTTGCTGAGGACATGCAACTTATATTCTCTCTCTCTGACAAGAACCCAAATACAAGAAAAAAGTTCACCACCTGCATCACCGAAGTCTCTACCTGGACAAAAATCAACTGTCTGACGCTCAACACCAACAAAACAGAAGTAGTGATATTTAGCAAGAACACCTCATCATGGGACTCCAACTCATGACCCACTGAACTCGGACTCACTCCCACACTAGGGACCTCAGAATAAACATCAACAGCAAACTAGACATGAACGCACAAGTCAATGCCTCACTGCATCCTACTTCCACACCCTGAAGATGCAGAGGAAGATCTTCAAATGTCTCCCAATAGAAAACCTCACACATGCCATAGTCACCAGCAAATTGGACTATGGGAACACCCTATATCATGGGATCACCAAGCAACTCACTAGAAGGCTACACACCATCCAAAACTTGACAGCCAGACTCACCCTCAACCGTTCACACAGAACACAAATTACACCACACCTCAGGGAGCTCCACTGTCACATGATAAACAAATGCATTCATTTGACACTCCTTACACACACATTGAAGACACTACACAAATTAGGCCCCACCTACCTTAACAGTTTTATCTCCTTCCACCAACCACCCAGACACCTCCACTACACATGACTCCTACTCACACATATATCACACATACACAGAAACTAATCAGGAGGAAAGGCGTTCTCTTAAATAGTTTCTAAAGCATGGAACGGCCTCCCTCTCCATATCAGAGCCTCCACTCTTCTTGAATTCTGCAAGAAACAGAAGATCTCACTTTTCAATTAACCAACCTACCATAAACAGTGTTAGAAACACAGACCTGCTCAGCGCCAGAATGCCCTTGCTGCTGATTGTGTGCTTTACAAATACACTTAACATAACATAACAGGGTGTCCAACTATCACGGTAAGGTTGCTACATCATTTGTTGTGATAAACAATGAGGCATGTACAATGTCCAGTATTTGTAAAGCGCGAACAATTACCCGAGGGTGTCAAGGCTCTGGGGGCTGTCGGGAAGATTAAGCAAGCTATTGCCCAGAGTCACATGGTGCTGGGCTGAACTGCTGCCGGTGATCGAACCATGAGCCCCCGGGTTCCGAGGTCAGTCACCCTGGCCGCTGTGCCACACCTCTTCCCTAGCTTTATTGTGATATAAGAGGCTATCCTTTGACAACATGTGCAAATCCTCTAACAGCCACTGTGCATGTTTCTTCTTATTCAGAATACTTTGGTGGGTAAGAAGGAAATCAGATGTAACTATTAAGGCTTGGAATTGATGAGCTGCTTCAACTAGAAAAAGTGCTTTTGAGACTTCCCAGAAGTGATAAGGCATCTGCATTAGTATTTTCTTTTCGGGGTCTGTAAGTAATTGTAAAGTTGTAATCATTGAAGAATAACATGCAGCACAATTGTCTGGCAGTTGAAGCACAGGCAGACTTCAGAAATTATAAATATCTAAGTCCTGTGTATATTGTTAAGGAGTGCCTCCAATACCAATAAATAGTGACACCTTTTTTCAAAACACGTTACTCACTAAAAATTTTGATCAGGATCAGGGTATTTTTTTGTGGGTAGTATTTCCCTAGAGTAGTAGGCCATTGGATTTGTTTGACTAGTTACTGCATCCCATTCAACAGGACAGCCCCAAAACAGTTTGTGAAGCAATTGCTTTGACAATGTAAGGAAGTGTTGGATGTAGAGGGTGCAAGACTGGGGCATGGATGAATCAGCAGTAAAATTAGAAAAGCCCAGAAACTTCTGAACTCTTAATATGCAAGTGGGTGAATGCCATTTAAGTATTGCTTCAGCCACTTTTCGATCCATACTCCTGCCAGAAGGGGAGAGGAAGTATTTCAGAATTTCTACTTGGTTAACATGAAAAACATTCTTTTCAACTTTGGCATATAGATAATGACTTTGCAGTTGTTGAAGAATAGCTCTTATATGGTTCACACGATCTTGTTCTGACTCTAAGTAGACTATGCCTCTGTATTGTATTTCTCAGGGCGTGTCCAGTCCTGCCACATAACTCCTGTCCATGAGTAGAAGATCAATGTTGTGTTGATAAAAAATTAACTGGAGTATTAATTTATTTTTATTTTTTAATTTATTTATGTATTCCTTTTTAGACAACATGTACCAAGCCCTAGACTTTGGAATGCTTTACTCCAACACTGCACAATTTATACAAAGTTCAGTTGACTGGTTCAATGTATGCTTTTTTCTGCCTTGGAGTTCAATTATTATGGAGTCTCTACTCTGAAGTTGCTGTGAATCACCACAAAGCTTCAGTTTTCAGGATTGCCAGAAACCTTTGCCCCCAAGCTGGGAATTGTTTTCTGATACCACCTTTGTTTTTGAGGGAGTTACTTTTCTATATATAATTTGCTCTATTGGCATTCATTTGCACATTTGATATTTTTATGACTTTTTCCATATGTTTCTGGACTACTTAGGTTGGATTGTGCTTTTTATGTTTTGTTTGATACAATACCCTTATGTAGTAGACTTAAGGCCTGATTATAAGTTTGGCGGTAAGGGAACCGTCATCAAAATGAGGCGAAAGCCCTGCTGCCTAGTTGGCGGTCCGCCCCCGTATTACGTAGCTGGGGGTTTGCAGAACAAAAGACCATTGGAGCACCACCACCACTTTCAGCCATTTGAAGAACTCCTCAATGGCGGCATGGGGAAAGCAGCTACTAGAGGGCAGTACAGACAAGTTCACCTCCGTCGGAATTATGAGTTGGCTTTCCGTTGAGCCGACTGGAAGACCGCCTGCTTCGAGTCTGCGGAATCGAAGGAATTGGGGTGCATACTCACCCATTTCTTTTTCTTCCCTTCAGTCTCCCACGTGGATCCCTTCCTCCAGGACCCCCCTTCACAGCAGCATCTTGACCCTGAAGAAGATTACCTTGTTGGTGCCAAGATCCAGGTAAGTCTGTTTTGCAGTATTTACCCATTGATTGGATTGGGCACATGGGGTCTGGACTCCAGCAATGGGAAAGTTCTCGTAGTAGGTATTTTTTCATGTGCCATGCATATGTGTACATTTAACACTTGTGCAGTCAACATAAACACGCCTGCAGTGACACGTATCAAAAAATATTCACCGCAGTCAGAAACACCGCCGCTGGCACAGCAGTGAAATTGTAATACGGAGGTCGGGAGACCGCCGCCACCGCGGTATGGCAGAAAGACTGCCAAACTCATAATCAGGCCCTTAGTTTCTGATGTTCATGATGTGTTTTTATCATTTGACCAACCCTCTCCAAGTTTAACTTTACCCTCTAATAGAATACACTAGTTATTTTGCTTTCACCCATTTCCAAGGACTGTATACATACTCAAAGATGTTTTGTTGATCTTTCTGGAGTAAGCCATTATTGATGAATTAATATTCAATTTAATTTTCTGACCTGATTGTGAAGTTTATAGGCTTATAGATGTTGCTATGAAATAATTTCATACATTTTAACATCATTAACACAACCTGGCAACAAACACATGAAAACTTACATGACTTTAGGTAAGGTTTTATAATGTTTTATTTTCAAAGGTCAACACAGATACATTTATAATAAATGTAGGTTTGTGAATGCTGCATACAAAAATTAGATTAAATGTGCATTTGAGGGGGCGTGGCCAAGATGGCGGCGAGATAGGACGCGTTCCTCCGTCTCTCCCGTCGGCGGCCCAGTAAAGCACTGGCTTTTTAGCCATTGGAATCTGGCACGGTGACTCCCGAGAGTTGCAGGAAGCCCTAAGCTCCGTCGGGAAGCCAGCGGACCGCGGCGACGAGCCTGGCCTCCCATTGACAGCGCGAGGTCTGGGCCTGCGACGCATAGCCTACCGCCGCGGCCGCGGAGCTCGAGTGGCGGCGGCTCCGGCATCGACCAGCGGCCGGCGACGAGGCCCGTTGCTGATTCCCACGAGGCCGCCGCCGACCCAATTGTGTGTCTTTTGTGACCCACCAGTGGCGGGGAGCTGTCGGGGCCGCGATCGCGGAAGAGGAAGAGGATCCCCACTGGTGGACCCGTGCCTGGGGGCAGACCGACTCCCGAGCGCCCCGGAGGACGGACTGTGAGCCCGGCAACAGAAGCGTCAGGTGAGCGCCTCCCGGGGGAAACTCGCAGTGCGTGATCGGCACTGGGCGAAGAGCTGGGAAGGCCCGGGGGTCCCGTGGGCTGCTGAGAGACCCGAGGTGCGGCCGCGACTAGACGGGGCCTCCCCCTGCACTGAGACCGGGCCTGGTGACACTCCCCAGAGGCCCCGCAGCACCAAAACGCTGCTGCCTCCAGCGAAAAGTCCAGATGCCGCCCATCCACCTCATTCGGGGGCACTGAGTCGGATGCTCACTGGGGGCCTGAGGCTCAGAGACGCAGCCGCCACACGCCGCTTGGGTTGGTGGTGCCCGGAGGGATCCCGCGTGGAGCACGACCATCCCCGACTGCACCGGTCTGGAGGGAGGGCCTGAATGCCCCTGGGACGCCTAAGCAGCGGGAGCCTCGCACTGGACTGGGCGCTCGCGCTGGGCCCAGACCGTTGAGTGGAGCCGGGGTCCGCCTTTCCCGCCAACGGCCAAAGCTGGAGACAGTGTGACAGCACGGCACCCGGTGGCCTATGGGTGTCCGGTATTGGTCTCCCCGAACCTTTGAGCATACGCCGAGAGCGCCATGAGGGAGGGGACGCATCTACGACACATAGCGCCAGCAGAGGGGCCCCCCCCATAGGCTCGCGGCGTGAGCGCCGGACCCGGAGGTCCAAGACGCCCCCCAATCAGGCCTGCCCCGGCACACCCGGGCACACGGGGGAGAATCGAGCCATGTCCTCCACGCGTGGGAAGAAGGACAAAACTCTGAAGGCCCTGTTTGCGCGTGCCCAAAGCGGGAGCCAGACGGGTTCTGTTCTCCCAGGTGACGAATCTTCCTCACAGACGGGCGGTGACGGAGCGGAACCGGTCACCAGGGCCTTTCTCGAGTCCCTCTTCATGGCCTTAAGGGATGATTTGCAGATGCTCAAGCGCGACCTCACCGCCGAAATTAAGGAGGTACGCAGAGACGTGGACAGTGTTGGCGAGAGGGTCGCTGCACTGGAAGAAAAGAGCGACGCGAGGGACACGGAGCTGTCGACCCTCCAGCAAGAGGTCATCCGGATACACGACCAACAAGTGGACCTTCAGGCCCATCTCGAGGACCTGGAGAATCGGTCCCGCCGCCATAACATTAGAATTCGGGGGGTAAAGGCCAACGAGGAAGCGGGTGACATTTTCAAGTACGTCAGGGAGCTTTTTAACCACGTACTCGGTAACCACCCCGATACAGCAATCACACTGGACAGAGCACACAGGGTGGGCCTTCCAAGATCCGACACGGCCCCACCAGCAGACATACTGGTCTGCGTCCAGGACTTTCATACCAAAGAGGAGATCCTCCGGAAGGCCAGAATGATGCAACCGATTACATTCCGGGACCAGCAACCCGTCCTGTACCAAGATCTGGCAGCACTCACCCTGCAAAAACGGAAGACCTTCCGACCCATCACCACACACTTGCACCAGCGCAACATCACCTATAGCTGGGGGCACCCATTCCGGCTCGAATTCTGCATGGAGGGCAAACTTTACCAACTCCGCTCACTCTCAGAGGCGGGCCGCCTGCTGGGGGTTGACATCCCGGAGGAGGAAGATGGCGGGGGTGGCCCCGGCCGCGGAGCAGAGGAGGACAGACCACGCTGGAGACAACAGGGACATCGGCGCCACCCTCGGAGACCAGACCCCGCAACGATCGCACAAGGACAGAAAGCAGCTTCGGACGCCATGCCTGCGGCGCTGGCCACAACGCAGCCCGCCTGACGGGCACCTGCTCAAGAAACGCATTTCCAATGCCATTCCTCTCGATAAGTGGCCGACGGGGGGGGCGGGGACGCGCCCCTGGCCATGACACGATCCCCACGAAGACCTCCACCGATCGTCTATGGATGATGGACTATCATGCAATCTTGAACTTTGTTTTTATTTGAATCCGCCTTATGTGGATAGTTTGTTTTGGGCTTTTTGTTCTGGGTTATTTTTTGGGTTTTGGGGTCCCTCGTCCACCCTCCTTTCGCACCCACACAGGGCGTCACAGGGGAGAACCCCTCCATTGTTATCACACGCTACCCGCTACGGGAGCGACGGCCCTGCCCCGCGGTACTGTACCCCACCAACTTCCCATCGGATAGATGCCCCCAACTACACTTACAGTCCTTTCCCTTAATGTGAGAGGACTTAATAACCCTATCAAACGAAAGGCTGTCCTCTCCTGCTTAGAAAATGCCAAAGCTGACATATGCCTCTTGCAGGAGACGCATCTCCTGACCAAGGACTGCCACCGCCTCAGGTCCCGCGCGTTTCCGATTCAGCTGTTCTCTTCCGGGCCCACTAAAACCGCTGGAGTCACTATTTTGGTGTCCAACACATTCCAGGGAGGGTTCTTCAGAAAGAGGCAGAGATCAAGGGCGCCTTCTTACCTACCGCTTTATCCTGGGTGGTTTGACTTTCACGATTGGGTCGGTGTATGCGCCTAATGAGGGTCAGGAGAAGTTCTTGCACAGCGCACTCACGGAGGCTACGTCGACGACAGAACGTAGGATCCTACTGGGGGGTGACTTGAACCTGGTATTTGACAACATTATAGACCGGTCATGTCAGCGCACGAGCCAGGCGGGTGCAATTTCAGCAACCGGCCTTGCCCGGCTGCAGGACTTGGGTTTTAATGACCTATGGCGTTGTTTCCATCCCCTTGAGCGCGAGTATTCCTATTATTCCAGTGCACACAAAGCATATGCTCGGCTCGACTATATTTTAGGTTCCTCAGCTATGCACGCGCGCGCGACTGGGGTGGAGATGGGAGTTGCCTCGCTCTCTGACCATGCCCCGGTGGTTGCTACCTTCGCGCTCCCCCCTGTGCAGTCTCCTACCCGCCACTGGCGCCTCCGCGACACCCTTTTGCACCGCACAGCGACCGTGGAGCAGATCCAACGCGCTATTAAAGACTACCTCTTACACAATGCAAACCACGACACGTCTCCTTCTACACAGTGGGCGGCACTTAAAGCGGTCATACGTGGGGAGTTTGTGGCCATTTCCACAGCAGACAATGCGGAGCGCAGACGCAAGAGGGAGGACCTCTCCCAGAGGACGAGAGAACTAGAGCAGATGCATCAACGCACCGGGGCCCCACGGGTGTGGCGACAATTGAAGGCTGTGCGACAGCAACTTGCAGCATTAGATCAAGACAGGGCGGAGTATGCCGCTCTTCGGCTGCGGCACTCTTATTATACGGGTGGAGACAGGTGTGGTCGACTTCTCGCTCACAAACTGCGTGAGGCTAGGCAGAAACAAGGGGTCCAGGAGATCCGGAGGGGGGACGGTCGGCGGGTCACGGAGGACTCCGAGATTGCTGAGGCTTTTCGGGATTTCTACGCCCGTCTATACTCAAGTCAACCCCTGAACACAGCGGATGGTGCTACATACCTCGCGGAGACTGATCTCCCTACCCTAACCAAGGCTCAGGCCGATCACCTGGAGAGAGAAATACGAGTAGAGGAGGTTATTGCAGCCATTTCACGCCTTAAACTGGCCAAGGCCCCAGGGCACGATGGATACTCCGCTGCCTTTTACAAAACATTTTGCCCACTAGTGGCCCCAGTCCTGACCGGCCTTTTTAACTCCTTTGGTACACAAGGTGCGATCCCGGGGGAGATGCTTGCAGCATCCATAGTGGTTATCCCGAAGCCGGGGCGTGACAGAGCGGCATGCGGAGCATACCGCCCCATCTCCCTCCTTAATGTCGATCTTAAGCTCTACACCAGTATCCTAGCCGCACGCCTGGGCCCCTACATGCCAGGGCTTATAGACCCGGACCAAGCTGATTTTATCCCCCAGCGCCAAACGAGCGACAACACCAAACGGGCCCTCCACCTTATCGAGAAGGCATCCCGGACTCCGGGAGAATATATGTTGCTTACCATCGACGCCGAGAAGGCCTTTGACAGGGTCCATTGGCCATACTTAGAGCAGGTCCTCGAGCGGGCCGGGATGGGGGAGAAGCTCAGAACACACATATTGAACTGTTATCGCTTCCCCACTGCTACAGTCCGGGTGAATGGCCACACATCTCCCCGGTTCCCTATAGGCCAAGGGACCAGACAGGGGTGCCCTCTCTCACCCCTCCTTTTTGCGCTATATATGGAGCCCCTGGCTCAACGCTTCCGACGCAACCCGGAGATCACAGGGATCAAATTCGGAGGGGATACCCACACCATCAGCTTATACGCGGATGATGTATTGATCTCCTTATCTAACCCGATACCCGCGCTGCAGGCCTGCTTTCTAGAACTCGATGCCTTCGCACAAGCCTCTGGGTTTAAGGCTAACATGGATAAGTCTGTCGCGCTTGATCTCTCCCTGTCTCCATCCACCCGGGCATGGCTACAGGAGCGACACCCTATCCAGTGGGCGTCCGGTACTGTCTCCTACCTGGGGATCCAACTTGCACCCTCTGTCTTAGACACGGCCACTGTCAACTACACTCGGCTGCGAGCGAAAATACGCAGGGAACTGGGTCAATGAAGCACTACCCGCTTTCTTGGCTCGGTAGAGTGGCAGCCATAAAAATGACCATATTGCCACAGATCTTGTACCTGTTTCAGACCCTGCCCCTCAACCCCCCTCCAGGATGGATCCAACAAACCCAATCTGACCTCGCGCTGTTCATATGGAACGGCCGTAAACCCAGGATGAAGCGTACTTTGACGGTTCTCCCACCAGAGGAGGGCGGCCTCGGCATCCCCGACCTCCAGCTATACTTCCAGGCGACACAGCTACGCCACCTTGTTGAATGGAACAGGTTGGAATGGGAGAAGCATTGGCTTTTTCAGGACCAAGCAGTCGCGGCTACACCCTTGCAGAGGGTCCCTTTCCTTCGCAAGGCACATCGACCGCCCAATCTCTACGCGTCACATATTACCCGCGTCACCTTGGAGACCTGGGACCGCACCAATATTAAACACGGCTTGACCTCCTTCCCCTCTCCGCTCACCCCGATACTCGACAACCCAGACTTTCAACCAGGCATGGACAATGCAGCTTTTTCAAGGTGGCGATTGTCGGAGTGCCGCTCTTTGGGGCACCTCTTCGATGTAGACGGGATCATACCGTTCCCACAGCTTAGATTGGACTACGGGCTCCCCGAATCTGAAAGGCTACACTATCTGCAGATTAGACACTGGGCGCTGCACCCTCGGGTGCGGCCGTCGGCTGATAGACGTCTCTCTGTGTATGAGAAATGGCTCCTCACCCGCACATCTGATAAAAAGCTTATCTCGGATCTATATAGGATGCTGTTAACTAGGAACACGCAGGAGTACAGCGCCGGCCGGGCCCGGTGGGAGCGGGACCTGGGTAGGTCACTTAGCGATAAGGAATGGGAGGGGGTGTATTATAGGGCTCGCCACTCTGCCTATCACATGGGACTGACGGAAACGTTTACTAAGCTGGCTACCTATTGGTACTACACGCCTGAGCGCCTCCATCGTGCGGACCCAAGACAGAGTGCTGAATGCTGGCGGGGATGTGGGAGCGTGGGCACCCTGGTACACCTCCTCTGGGACTGCACACACATACAGGAATATTGGACTCAGATACTTGATGAGGTGGATGCACACTTGGACACCCAACTGCCACGGTTCCCCGCATACACCCTGCTGGGCCTCCCAAACCCACTGATGTACCCGCTTAAATCTCGCAGAGGCCGCCTGATAGCAATTGCCCTAGGCTCGGCGGTACAAAACATACTAACACTCTGGCGTACCCCCCAGGTCCCTACTTTCACAGCTTGGTTGTATCGCCTGTGGCATGTTCTGGGGATGGAGAAATTGACCCTCACACTAGCAGGGAAGGGCTCTACATTTGTCGAGCTCTGGCAGCCGTTCATATCCATCTTGGCTACCGAGTTCCGAGAGGTTACATGTCCCAGGTACTTGCGTCTTCTACGACTTTCTGACCCACAACTGGAAGAGGCTTAAAGCGTCATTCATATGCCAAATCCCGAGTGGTATTCCTGTTTCCCTTCTCCTTTTTCGTTTTCCTGGTGGACGAGGGTTGGGGAGGGTGTGGAGGGGGGCGGGGGATTAGAATACGTTTCATTTTATGCCTAGGCATTCCTCGTAGGCACTGTTTCTGTCGCTTATGTATTCAATCAGACTGGGGCCCTGTTGCCACATTATGTTACGCACTCTGAACTGCCAGGTATGTTGTTTGTTGATAAACTTCAATAAAAAGATTTAAACCATAAATGTGCATTTGAGTGGGTGAGTTGTAAAGAGAGTTTTGAATTGGGGAATGGGTTCATTTTTACCAGTGTTGAGAGGTGCCCACATGTTTACAAAGCTACAGTTGCCAACAAAGAGGTGGTGTTTAGTGAAGATTTTACTCCTCCTGAAATAGACATTGATCGGTATATGGAGGCTGGGGGGTGGTCCCCCCCCGACTTTGGTCAGGATGCCGGATGAAGGGGGCCCATTTGACTCAACTCCCCCTCCTGCTTTCAGTGTCCATCACTTCCTCCGCTGTACTGTAGTTATTTCGCCCTTTCAGAACTAGACCATGATGTCTTTCTCCCATGTACCCAATTGTATACTAAAAGGAGAGGAGAGGGTGCCTCATTTGATATTTTATTTTGTATTGAAAATTTCTTTTTCTATCTTGTTTTTACTGGAAAACAATGTGTTAAGCTCTGATCATGTTTTGGAAATGTATGCCCGCAATTTTGTTTGAAGTTCAGAATGAAAATTAGCATGGCCCTTCCAAGACAAAGCCAGTTGTAAATTTTCTTAAGGATAACATTGGGATACAAAAGTCTAAAAGAGTTATGCCCTTGGGAGGCGTAAAAGATGCTACTGATTGGGCTGGTATAGCTCTGCATTTTGTGGCGTCTCCAAAGAGTGATAGCAGACTTGATAATGAAGAGCTATGTCTAAGTATGTAGTTTTCAGACCCAGATCAGTGCTCTTCATTGGGGACAGCTAAGATTGGGATTTTTCCAGTACTTAAAAAGGGGTCAAAAAAGGGCTCCTAAAAGTCGAGCATGAGTCAAGTGGTTTGCCAAGTCCCAATGGAGGGCAAGAGGGAGGTGCCCGTAAGGAGTCAGATGGGTTTGATTAACATAAGGAAAAAAAAAAAGAAGAAGAATCGGCAAACATAAATAAAAAAACTGCATTTCCCTAAGGATTATGAGTTTGAGGGTGGGAGGTTGAAGCAATGCCCCCTTGAAGGTAATACTTCGACTGTGTCTATTATGCAGAATATTCTGTATGATGACCCTGTTGGTGTTGAGGCGAGACCTGGTGTATTGCTGACTGGCTCCTCTCAGCCCTTTCCCCTCCCTCAAGGGGGCCTTGATTCCCATATCTAATGCTCCATCTGAATCTCTGAGAGTGGGAGGGGGTGGGGTCTCCCTTCCCTTGTCTGAGATAGGTTCTAGTGTGGTTAACAATCTGGTTGGGTGAACTCGAGGAGAAAGTTCCCATTTAGGAGGGTCAAATAAGGTGTACAAGGTGTCTCATTTACCAAGTATGAGAAAGGTAGATCAGGGCATTAATGTAGCCTCTGTTCCGCACCTCCGTCCTTTGCTCAACTGTGGGGCAGCAGTGGCAACATTACAAATGTGACTATTCATTCGTGTTCTCATTCTAGAGTCACTTTTGGCTCCCTGGTTATTGCAAATTTGGTTGTTTTGAACTGTGAATATTTTCTCAAGCGCTGGATTGATGTTGTCCCTATTGTTGAGTACTTGGAATCTCCTATCAAATGGTCCAAAAATACTAAAGTCCATGGTAATGGATGCAGTGGGGCCTGGCTCCGATTTTATACATGGGAACACCAAAGACATAGCAAACACAAGGAGATGATGGACGGAGCGCTGAAACTTTTCAGACACTCACCCCCAGTCACAGATCTGGGTTGAATCCATCATCTTTCTTTAGCTCACTTCGCCACCCCAGTTCAGACACAGCTATATGCAAATCAGTCTTGACCCTGTGCCTCATGGGAACAGTCCAGCCCGAACTGCCAAGCCATGTCTTCCCTGGACTGGGAACAAGCATCCTGGGACCAGTTTTGGGCTAACAGCCCTCATCAGCCAGGCTAGCTTGAATCCAGTGGCAAAGTGAGCAAGGGACCCTCGTCTGGGCATACCCTGCCAACTTAGGGCGAAGAAAGCAAACACAAGGAGATGATGGACGGAGCGCTGAAACTTTTCAGACACTCACCACCTGTCACAGATCTGGGTTGAATCCATCATCATTCTTTAGCTCACTTCGCCACCCCATTTCAGACACAGCTATATGCAAATCAGTCTTGACCCTGTGCCTCATGGGAACAGTCCAGCCCGAACTGCCAAGCCATGTCTTCCCTGGACTGGAAACAAGCATCCTGGGACCGGTTTCTGGCTAACAGCCCTCTTCAGCCAGGCTAGCTTGAATCCAGTGGCAAAGTGAGCAAGCGACTCACATCTGGGCATACCCTGCCAACTTAGGGCGAACAAAGCAAACACAAGGAGATGATGGACGGAGCGCTGAAACTTTTCAGACACTCACCCCCAGTCACAGATCTGGGTTGAATCTATCATTGTTCCTTAGCTCATTTCGCCACCCCAGTTCAGACACAGCTATATGCAAATCAGTCTTGACCCTGTGCCTCTTGGGAACAGTCCAGCCCGAACTGCCAAGCCATGTCTTCCTTGGACCAGAAACAAGCATCCTCGGACCAGTTTCGGGCTAACAGCCCTCATCAGTCAGCCTAGCTTGAATCCAGTGGCAAACTGAGCAAGGGACCCACGTCTGGGCATACCCTGCCGACTTAGGGCGAACAAAGCAAACACAAGGAGATGATGGACGGAGCGCTGAAACTTTTCAGACACTCACCCCCAGTCACAGATCTGGGTTGAATCCATCATCGTTCTTTAACTCAATTCGCCACCCCATTTCAGACACAGCTATATGCAAATGAGTCTTGACCCTGTGCCTCATGGGAACAGTCCAGCCCGAACTGCCAAGCCATGTCTTCCCTGGACCGGAAACAAGCATCCTGGGACCGGTTTCGGGCTAACAGCCCTCTTCAGCCAGGCTAGCTTGAATCCAGTGGCAAAGTGAGCAAGGGACGCACGTCTGGGCATACCCTGCCAACTTAGGGCAAACAAAGCAAACACAAGGAGATGATGGACAGAGCGCTGAAACTTTTCAGACACTCACCTCCAGTCACAGATCTGGGTTGAATCCATCATTGTTCTTTAGCTCATTTCGCCACCCCAGTTCAGACAAAGCTATATGCAAATCAGTCTTGACCCTGTGCCTCATGGGAACAGTCCAGCCCGAACTGCCAAGCCATGTCTTCCTTGGACCAGAAACAAGCATCCTGGGACCAGTTTCGGGCTAACAGCCCACATCAGCCAGGCTAGCTTGAATCCAGTGGCAAAGTGAGCAAGGGACCCACGTCTGGGCATACCCTGCCAACTTAGGGCAAACAAAGCAAACACAAGGAGATGATGGACAGAGCGCTGAAACTTTTCAGACACTCACCCCCAGTCACAGATCTGGGTTGAATCCATCATCTTTCTTTAGCTCACTTCGCCACCCCAGTTCAGACACAGCTATATGCAAATCAGTCTTGACCCTGTGCCTCATGGGAACAGTCCAGCCCGAACTGCCAAGCCATGTCTTCCCTGGACCGGGAACAAGCATCCTGGGACCGGTTTCGGGCTAACAGCCCTCATCAGCCAGGCTCGCTTGAATCCAGTGGCAAAGTGAGCAAGGGACCTACGTCTGGGCATACCCTGCCAACTTAGGGCGAACAAAGCAAACACAAGGAGATGATGGACGGAGCGCTGAAACTTTTCAGACACTCACCCCCAGTCACAGATCTGGGTTGAATCCATCATCGTTCTTTATCTCACTTCGCCACCCCAGTTCAGACACAGCTATATGCAAATCAGTCTTGACCCTGTGCCTCATGGGAACAGTCTAGCCCGAACTGCCAAGCCATGTCTTCCCTGGACCGGAAACAAGCATCCTGGGGCCGGTTTAGGGCTAACAGCCCTCATCAGCCAGGCTAGCTTGAATCCAGTGGCAAAGTGAGCAAGGGACCCATGTCTGGGCATACCCTGCCAACTTAGGGCGAACAAAGCAAACACAAGGAGATGATGGACGGAGCGTGAAACTTTTCAGACACTCACACTCACCCCCAGTCACAGATCTGGGTTGAATCCATCATCGTTCTTTAGCTCACTTCGCCACCCCAGTTCAGACACAGCTATATGCAAATCAGTCTTGGCCCTGTGCCTCATGGGAACAGTCCAGCCAGAACTGCCAAGCCCTGTCTTCCCTGGACCGGAAACAAGCATCCTGGGACCAGTTTCGGCTAACAGCCCTCATCAGCCAGGCTAGCTTGAATCCAGTGGCAAAGTGAGCAAGGGACCCATGTCTGGGCATACCCTGCCAACTTAGGGTGAACAAAGCAAACACAAGGAGATGATGGACGGAGCGCTGAATGTTTTCAGACACTCACCCCCCATCACAGATCTGGGTTGAATCCATCATCGTTCTTTAGCTCACTTCGCCACCCCAGTTCAGACACAGCTATATGCAAATCAGTCTTGACCCTGTGGTCATGGGAACAGTCCAGCCCGGACTGCTAAACCATGTCTTCCCTGGACTAGGAACAAGCATCCTGGGACCGGTTTTGGGCTAACAGCCCTCATCAGTCAGGCTAGCTTGAATCCAGTGGCAAAGTGAGCAAGGGACCCACGTCTGGGCATACCCTGCCAACTCTAGGGCGAACAAAGCAGACACAAGGAGATGATGGACGGAGCGCTGAAACTTTTCAGACACTCACCCCCAGTCACAGATCTGGGTTGAATCCATCATCGTTCTTTAGCTCACTTCGCCACCCAGTTCAGACACAGCTATGTGCAAATCAGTCTTGACCCTGTGCCTCATGGGAACAGTCCAGCCCGAGCTGCCAACCCATGTCTTCCCTGGACCGGAAACAAGCATCCTGGGACCGGTTTCTGGCTAACAGCCCTCATCAGCCAGGCTTGCTTTAATCCAGTGGCAAAGTGAGCAAGGGACCCATGTCTGGGCATACCCTGCCAACTTAGGGCAAACAAAGCAAACACAAGGAGATGATGGACGGAGCGCTGAAACTTTTCGGACACTCACCCCCAGTCACAGATCTGGGTTGAATCCATCATCGTTCTTTAGCTCACTTCGCCACCCCAGTTCAGACACAGCTATATGCAAATCAGTCTTGCCCTGTGCCTCAGGGGACCAGTCCAGCCAGAACTGCCAAGCCATGTCTTCCCTGGACCGGAAACAAGCATCCTAGGACCGGTTTCAGGCTAACAGCCCTCATCAGCCAGGCTAGCTTGAATCCAGTGGCAAAGTGAGCAAGGGACCCACGTCTGGGCATACACTGCCAACTTAGGGTGAACAAAGCATACACAAGGAGATGATGGACGGAGCGCTGAAACATTTCAGACACTCACCCCCAGTCACAGGTCTGGGTTAAATCCATCATCGTTCTTTAGCTCACTTCGCCACCCCAGTTCAGACACAGCTATATGCAAGCAAGCCTTGACCCTGTGCCTCATGGGAACAGTCCAGCCCGAACTGCCAAGCCATGTCTTCCTTGGACCGGAAACAAGCATCCTGGGACCTGGTTCGGGCTAACAGCCTTCATCAGCCAGGCTAGCTTGAATCCAGTGGCAATGTTATGTTATGTTATGTTATGTTACCTGAGTTTATATAGCGCACAGCTGCCCCAGCAAAGAGGCGTCCCGGCGCTGAGAGAAGTGAGAAGGTACCCATGTCTGGGCAAACACTGCCAACTTAGGGCGAACAAAGCAAACACAAGGAGATGATGGACGGAGCGCTGAAACTTTTCAGACACTCACCCCCAGTCACAGATCTGATTTGAATCCATCATCTTTCTTTAGCTCACTTCGCCACCCCAGTTCAAACACAGCTATATGCAAATCAGTCTTGACCCTGTGCCTCATGGAAACAGTCCAGCCCGAACTGCGAAGCCATGTCTTCCCTGGACCGGGAACAAGCATCCTGGGACCGGTTTCGGGCTAACAGCCCTCATCAGCCAGGCTAGCTTGAATCCAGTGGCAAAGTGAGCAAGGGACCCACGTCTGGGCATACCCTGCCAACTTAGGGCAAACAAACCAAACAGAAGGAGATGATGGACAGAGTGCTGAAACTTTTCAGACACTCACCTCCAGTCACAGATCTGGGTTGAATGAATCCATCATTGTTCTTTAGCTAATTTCGCCACCCCAGTTCAGACACAGCTATTTGCAAATCAGTGTTGACCCTGTGCCTCATGGGAACAGTCCAGCCCGAACTGCCAAGCCATGTCTTCCTTGGACCAGAAACAAGCATCCTGGGACCAGTTTCGGGCTAACAGCCCTCATCAGCCAGGCTAGCTTGAATCCAGTGGCAAAGTGAGCAAGTGACCCACGTCTGGGCATACCCTGCCAACTTAGGGCGAACAAAGCAAACACAAGGAGATGATGGACAGAGCGCTGAAACTTTTCAGACACTCACCCCCAGTCACAGATCTGGGTTGAATCCATCATCGTTCTTTAGCTCACTTCGCCACCCAGTTCAGACACAGCTATGTGGAAATCAGTCTTGACCCTGTGCCTCATGGGAACAGTCCAGTCCGAGCTGCCAACCCATGTCTTCACTGGACCGGAAACAAGCATCCTGGGACCTGTTTCTGGCTAACAGCCCTCATCAGCCAGGCTAGCTTGAATCCAGTGGCAAAGTGAGCAAGGGACACATGTCTGGGCATAACCTGCCAACTTAGGGCGAACAAAGCAAACACAAGGAGATGATGGACGGAGCGCTGAAACTTTTCAGACACTCACCTCCAGTCACAGATCTGGGTTGAATCCATCATCGTTCTTTAGCTCACTTCGCCACCCCAGTTCAGACACAGCTATATGCAAATCAGTCTTGACCCTGTGCCTCATGGGAACTTTCCAGCCCGAACTGCCAAGCCATGTCTTCCCTGGACCGGAAACAAGCATCCTGGGACCGGTTTCGGGCTAACAGTCCTCATCAGCCAGGCTAGCTTGAATCCAGTGGCAAAGTGAGCAAGGGACCCGTGTCTGGGCATACCCTGCCAACTTTGGGCGAACAAAGCAAACACAAGGAGATGATGGACGGAGCGCTGAAACTTTTCAGACACTCACCCCCAGTCACAGACCTGGGTTGAATCCATCATCGTTCTTTAGCTCACTTCATCACCCCAGTTCAGACACAGCTATATGCAAATCAGTCTTGACCCTGTGCCTTATGGGAACAGTCCAGCCCGAACTGCCAAGCCATGTCTTCCCTGGACCAGAAACAAGCATCCTGGGACCGGTTTCTGGCTAACAGCCCTCATCAGCCAGGCTAGCTTGAATCCAGTGGCAAAGTGAGCAAGGGACCCACGTCTGGGCATACCCTGCCAACTTAGGGCGAACAAAGCAAACACAAGGAGATGATGGACGGAGCGCTGAAACTTTTCAGATACTCACCCCCAGTCACAGATCTGGGTTGTAATCCATCATCGTTCTTTAGCTCACTTCGCCACCCCAGCTCAGACACAGCTATATGCAAATCAGTCTTGACACTGTGCCTCATGGGAACAGTCCAGCCCGAACTGCCAAGCCATGTCTTCCCTGGACCGGAAACAAGCATCCTGGGACCGGTTTCGGGCTAACAGCCCTCTTCAGCCAGGCTAACTTGAATCCAGTGGCAAAGTGAGCAAGGGACCCACGTCTGGGCATACCCTGCCAACTTAGGGCGAACAAAGCAAACAGAAGGAGATGATGGACGGAGCGCTGAAACTTTTCAGACACTCACCCCCAGTCACAGATCTGGGTTGAATCCATCATCGTTCTTTAGCTCACTTCGCCACCCCATTTCAGACACAGCTATATGCAAATGAGTCTTGACCCTGTGCCTCATGGGAACAGTCCAGCCCGAACTGGCAAGCCATGTCTGCCCTGGACCGGAAACAAGCATCCTGGGACCGGTTTCGGGCTAACAGCCCTCTTCAGCCAGGCTAGCTTGAATCCAGTGGCAAAGTGAGCAAGGGACCCACGTCTGGGCATACCCTGCCAACTTAGGGCGAACAAAGCAAACAGAAGGAGATGATGGACGGAGCGCTGAAACTTTTCAGACACTCACCTCCAGTCACAGATCTGGGTTGAATGAATCCATCATTGTTCTTTAGCTCATTTCGCCACCCCAGTTCAGACACAGCTATATGCAAATGAGTCTTGACCCTGTGCCTCATGGGAACAGTCCAGCCCGAACTGGCAAGCCATGTCTTCCCTGGACCGGAAACAAGCATCCTGGGACCGGTTTCGGGCTAACAGTCCTCATCAGCCAGGCTAGCTTGAATCCAGTGGCAAAGTGAGCAAGGGACCCGTGTCTGGGCATACCCTGCCAACTTTGGGCGAACAAAGCAAACACAAGGAGATGATGGACGGAGCGCTGAAACTTTTCAGACACTCACCCCCAGTCACAGACCTGGGTTGAATCCATCATCGTTCTTTAGCTCACTTCATCACCCCAGTTCAGACACAGCTATATGCAAATCAGTCTTGACCCTGTGCCTTATGGGAACAGTCCAGCCCGAACTGCCAAGCCATGTCTTCCCTGGACCAGAAACAAGCATCCTGGGACCGGTTTCTGGCTAACAGCCCTCATCAGCCAGGCTAGCTTGAATCCAGTGGCAAAGTGAGCAAGGGACCCACGTCTGGGCATACCCTGCCAACTTAGGGCGAACAAAGCAAACACAAGGAGATGATGGACGGAGCGCTGAAACTTTTCAGATACTCACCCCCAGTCACAGATCTGGGTTGTAATCCATCATCGTTCTTTAGCTCACTTCGCCACCCCAGCTCAGACACAGCTATATGCAAATCAGTCTTGACACTGTGCCTCATGGGAACAGTCCAGCCCGAACTGCCAAGCCATGTCTTCCCTGGACCGGAAACAAGCATCCTGGGACCGGTTTCGGGCTAACAGCCCTCTTCAGCCAGGCTAACTTGAATCCAGTGGCAAAGTGAGCAAGGGACCCACGTCTGGGCATACCCTGCCAACTTAGGGCGAACAAAGCAAACAGAAGGAGATGATGGACGGAGCGCTGAAACTTTTCAGACACTCACCCCCAGTCACAGATCTGGGTTGAATCCATCATCGTTCTTTAGCTCACTTCGCCACCCCATTTCAGACACAGCTATATGCAAATGAGTCTTGACCCTGTGCCTCATGGGAACAGTCCAGCCCGAACTGGCAAGCCATGTCTGCCCTGGACCGGAAACAAGCATCCTGGGACCGGTTTCGGGCTAACAGCCCTCTTCAGCCAGGCTAGCTTGAATCCAGTGGCAAAGTGAGCAAGGGACCCACGTCTGGGCATACCCTGCCAACTTAGGGCGAACAAAGCAAACAGAAGGAGATGATGGACGGAGCGCTGAAACTTTTCAGACACTCACCTCCAGTCACAGATCTGGGTTGAATGAATCCATCATTGTTCTTTAGCTCATTTCGCCACCCCAGTTCAGACACAGCTATATGCAAATCAGTCTTGACCCTGTGCCTCATGGGAACAGTCCAGCCCGAACTGCCAAGCCATGTCTTCCTTGGACCAGAAACAAGCATCCTGGGACCAGTTTCGGGCTAACAGCCCTCATCAGCCAGGCTAGCTTGAATCCAGTGGCAAAGTGAGCAAGGGACCCACGTCTGGGCATACCCTGCCAACTTAGGGCGAACAAAGCAAACACAAGGAGATGATGGACAGAGCGCTGAAACTTTTCAGACACTCACCCCCAGTCACAGATCTGGGTTGAATCCATCATCGTTCTTTAGCTCACTTCGCCACCCCAGTTCAGACACAGCTATATGCAAATCAGTCTTGACCCTGTGCTCATGGGAACAGTCCAGCCCGAACTGCCAAGCCATGTCTTCCCTGGAGTAGGAACAAGCATCCTGGGACCGGTTTCGGGCTAACAGCCCTCATCAGTCAGGCTAGCTTGAATCCAGTGGCAAAGTGAGCTAGGGACCCACGTCTGGGCATACCCTGCCAACTAAGGGCGAACAAAGCAGACACAAGGAGATGATGGACGGAGCTCTGAAACTTTTCAGACACTCACCCCCAGTCACAGATCTGGGTTGAATCCATCATCGTTCTTTAGCTCACTTCGCCACCCAGTTCAGACACAGCTATGTGCAAATCAGTCTTGACCCTGTGCCTCATGGGAACAGTCCAGCCCGAGCTGCCAACCCATGTCTTCCCTGGACCGGAAACAAGCATCCTGGGACCTGTTTCTGGCTAACAGCCCTCATCAGCCAGGCTAGCTTGAATCCAGTGGCAAAGTGAGCAAGGGACACATGTCTGGGCATAACCTGCCAACTTAGGGCGAACAAAGCAAACACAAGGAGATGATGGACGGAGCGCTGAAACTTTTCAGACACTCACCTCCAGTCACAGATCTGGGTTGAATCCATCATCGTTCTTTAGCTCACTTCGCCACCCCAGTTCAGACACAGCTATATGCAAATCAGTCTTGACCCTGTGCCTCATGGGAACAGTCCAGCCCGAACTGCCAAGCCATGTCTTCCCTGGACCGGAAACAAGCATCCTGGGACCGGTTTCGGGCTAACAGTCCTCATCAGCCAGGCTAGCTTGAATCCAGTGGCAAAGTGAGCAAGGGACCCGTGTCTGGGCATACCCTGCCAACTTAGGGCGAACAAAGCAAACACAAGGAGATGATGGACGGAGCGCTGAAACTTTTCAGACACTCACCCCCAGTCACAGACCTGGGTTGAATCCATCATCGTTCTTTAGCTCACTTCATCACCCCAGTTCAGACACAGCTATATGCAAATCAGTCTTGACCCTGTGCCTTATGGGAACAGTCCAGCCCGAACTGCCAAGCCATGTCTTCCCTGGACCGGGAACAAGCATCCTGGGACCAGTTTCGGGCTAACAGCCCTCATCAGCCAGGCTAGCTTGAATCCAGTGGCAAAGTGAGCAAGGGACCCACGTCTGGGCATACCCTGCCAACTTAGGGTGAACAAAGCAAACACAAGGAGATGATGGACGGAGCGCTGAAACTTTTCAGACACTCACCCCGAGTCACAGATCTGGGTTGAATCCATCATCGTTCTTTAGCTCACTTCGCCACCCCAGTTCAGACACAGCTATATGCAAATGAGTCTTGACCCTGTGCCTCATGGGAACAGTCCAGCCCGAACTGCCAAGCCATGTCTTCCCTGGACCGGAAACAAGCATCCTGGGACTGGTTTCGGGCTAACAGCCCTCTTCAACCAGGCTAGCTTGAATCCAGTGGCAAAGTGAGCAAGGGACCCACGCCTGGGCATACCCTGCCAACTTAGGGCGAACAAAGCAAACACAAGTAGATGATGGACGGAGCGCTGAAACTTTTCAGACACTCACCCCCAGTCACAGATCTGGGTTGAATCCATCATTGTATTTTAGCTCACTTCGCCACCCCAGTTCAGACACAGCTATATGCAAATCAGTCTTGACCCTGTGCCTCATGGGAACAGTCCAGCCCGAACTGCCAAGCCATGTCTTCCTTGGACCAGAAACAAGCATCCTGGGACCGGTTTCTGGCTAACAGCCCTCATCAGCCAGGCTAGCTTGAATCCAGTGGCAAAGTGAGCAAGGGACCCACGTCTGGGCATACCCTGCCAACTTAGGGCGAACAAAGCAAACACAAGGAGATGATGGACGGAGCGCTGAAACTTTTCAGACACTCACCCCCAGTCACAGATCTGGGTTGAATCCATCATCGTTCTTTAGCTCACTTCGCCACCCCAGTTCAGACACAGCTATATGCAAATCAGTCTTGACACTGTGCCTCATGGGAACAGTCCAGCCCGAACTGCCAAGCCATGTCTTCCCTGGACCGGAAACAAGCATCCTGGGACCGGTTTCGGGCTAACAGCCCTCTTCAGCCAGGCTAACTTGAATCCAGTGGCAAAGAGAGCAAGGGACCCATGTCTAGGCATACCCTGCCAACTTAGGGCGAACAAAGCAAACATAAGGAGATGATGGACGGAGCGCTGAAACTTTTCAGACACTCACCTCCAGTCACAGATCTGGGTTGAATCCATCATTGTTCTTTAGCTCATTTCGCCACCCCAGTTCAGACACAGCTATATGCAAATCCGTC
Source organism: Calotriton arnoldi (assembly GCA_963921515.1). NCBI lineage: Eukaryota > Metazoa > Chordata > Amphibia > Caudata > Salamandridae > Calotriton > Calotriton arnoldi. The sequence continues at coordinate 1,954,794 of CAWUFW010001141.1, forward strand.
TTGACCCTGTGCCTCATGGGAACAGTCCAGCCCGAACTGCCAAGCCATGTCTTCCTTGGACCAGAAACAAGCATCCTGGGACCAGTTTCGGGCTAACAGCCCTCATCAGCCAGGCTAGCTTGAATCCAGTGGCAAAGTGAGCAAGGAACCCACGTCTGGGCATACCCTGCCGACTTAGGGCGAACAAAGCAAACACAAGGAGATGATGGATGGAGCGCTGAAACTTTTCAGACACTCTCCCCCAGTCACAGATCTGGGTTGAATCCATCATCGTTCTTTAGCTCACTTCTCCACCCCATTTCAGACACAGCTATATGCAAATGAGTTTTGACCCTGTGCCTCATGGGAACAGTCCAGCCCGAACTGGCAAGCCATGTCTGCCCTAGACCGGAAACAAGCATCCTGGGACCGGTTTCGGGCTAACAGCCCTCTTCAGCCAGGCTAGCTTGAATCCAGTGGCAAAGTGAGCAAGGGACCCACGTCTGGGCATACCCTGCCAACTTAGGGCGAACAAAGCAAACAGAAGGAGATGATGGACGGAGCGCTGAAACTTTTCAGACACTCACCTCCAGTCACAGATCTGGGTTGAATCCATCATTGTTCTTTAGCTCATTTCGCCACCCCAGTTCAGACACAGCTATATGCAAATCAGTCTTGACCCTGTGCCTCATGGGAACAGTCCAGCCCGAACTGCCAAGCCATGTCTTCCTTGGACCAGAAACAAGCATCCTGGGACCAGTTTCGGGCTAACAGCCCTCATCAGCCAGGCTAGCTTGAATCCAGTGGCAAAGTGAGCAAGGGACCCACGTCTGGGCATACCCTGCCAACTTAGGGCGAACAAAGCAAACACAAGGAGATGATGGACAGAGCGCTGAAACTTTTCAGACACTCACCCCCAGTCACAGATCTGGGTTGAATCCATCATCGTTCTTTAGCTCACTTCGCCACCCCAGTTCAGACACAGCTATATGCAAATCAGTCTTGACCCTGTGCTCATGGGAACAGCCCAGCCCGAACTGCCAAGCCATGTCTTCCCTGGACTAGAAACAAGCATCCTGGGACCGGTTTTGGGCTAACAGCCCTCATCAGTCAGGCTAGCTTGAATCCAGTGGCAAAGTGAGCTAGGGACCCACGTCTGGGCATACCCTGCCAACTAAGGGCGAACAAAGCAGACACAAGGAGATGATGGACGGAGCTCTGAAACTTTTCAGACACTCACCCCCAGTCACAGATCTGGGTTGAATCCATCATCGTTCTTTAGCTCACTTCGCCACCCAGTTCAGACACAGCTATGTGCAAATCAGTCTTGACCCTGTGCCTCATGGGAACAGTCCAGCCCGAGCTGCCAACCCATGTCTTCCCTGGACCGGAAACAAGCATCCTGGGACCTGTTTCTGGCTAACAGCCCTCATCAGCCAGGCTAGCTTGACTCCAGTGGCAAAGTGAGCAAGGGACCCATGTCTGGGCATACCCTGCCAACTTAGGGCAAACAAAGCAAACACAAGGAGATGATGGACGGAGCGCTGAAACTTTTCAGACACTCACCTCCAGTCACAGATCTGGGTTGAATCCATCATCGTTCTTTAGCTCACTTCGCCACCCCAGTTCAGACACAGCTATATGCAAATCAGTCTTGACCCTGTGCCTCATGGGAACAGTCCAGCCCGAACTGCCAAGCCATGTCTTCCCTGGACCGGAAACATGCATCCTGGGACCGGTTTTGGGCTAACAGTCCTCATCAGCCAGGCTAGCTTGAATCCAGTGGCAAAGTGAGCAAGGGACCCACGTCTGGGCATACCCTGCCAACTTAGGGCGAACAAAGCAGACACAAGGAGATGATGGACGGAGCGCTGAAACTTTTCAGACACTCACCCCCAGTCACAGATCTGGGTTGAATCCATCATTGTATTTTAGCTCACTTCGCCACCCCAGTTCAGACACAGCTATATGCAAATCAGTCTTGACCCTGTGCCTCATGGGAACAGTCCAGCCCGAACTGCCAAGCCATGTCTTCCTTGGACCAGAAACAAGCATCCTGGGACCGGTTTCTGGCTAACAGCCCTCATCAGCCAGGCTAGCTTGAATCCAGTGGCAAAGTGAGCAAGGGACCCACGTCTGGGCATACCCTGCCAACTTAGGGCGAACAAAGCAAACACAAGGAGATGATGGACGGAGCGCTGAAACTTTTCAGACACTCACCCCCAGTCAAGATCTGGGTTGAATCCATCATCGTTCTTTAGCTCACTTCGCCACCCCAGTTCAGACACAGCTATATGCAAATCAGTCTTGACACTGTGCCTCATGGGAACAGTCCAGCCCGAACTGCCAAGCCATGTCTTCCCTGGACCGGAAACAAGCATCCTGGGACCGGTTTCGGGCTAACAGCCCTCTTCAGCCAGGCTAACTTGAATCCAGTGGCAAAGAGAGCAAGGGACCCATGTCTAGGCATACCCTGCCAACTTAGGGCGAACAAAGCAAACATAAGGAGATGATGGACGGAGCGCTGAAACTTTTCAGACACTCACCTCCAGTCACAGATCTGGGTTGAATCCATCATTGTTCTTTAGCTCATTTCGCCACCCCAGTTCAGACACAGCTATATGCAAATCAGTCTTGACCCTGTGCCTCATGGGAACAGTCCAGCCCGAACTGCCAAGCCATGTCTTCCTTGGACCAGAAACAAGCATCCTGGGACCAGTTTCGGGCTAACAGCCCTCATCAGCCAGGCTAGCTTGAATCCAGTGGCAAAGTGAGCAAGGAACCCACGTCTGGGCATACCCTGCCGACTTAGGGCGAACAAAGCAAACACAAGGAGATGATGGATGGAGCGCTGAAACTTTTCAGACACTCTCCCCCAGTCACAGATCTGGGTTGAATCCATCATCGTTCTTTAGCTCACTTCTCCACCCCATTTCAGACACAGCTATATGCAAATGAGTTTTGACCCTGTGCCTCATGGGAACAGTCCAGCCCGAACTGGCAAGCCATGTCTGCCCTAGACCGGAAACAAGCATCCTGGGACCGGTTTCGGGCTAACAGCCCTCTTCAGCCAGGCTAGCTTGAATCCAGTGGCAAAGTGAGCAAGGGACCCACGTCTGGGCATACCCTGCCAACTTAGGGCGAACAAAGCAAACAGAAGGAGATGATGGACGGAGCGCTGAAACTTTTCAGACACTCACCTCCAGTCACAGATCTGGGTTGAATCCATCATTGTTCTTTAGCTCATTTCGCCACCCCAGTTCAGACACAGCTATATGCAAATCAGTCTTGACCCTGTGCCTCATGGGAACAGTCCAGCCCGAACTGCCAAGCCATGTCTTCCTTGGACCAGAAACAAGCATCCTGGGACCAGTTTCGGGCTAACAGCCCTCATCAGCCAGGCTAGCTTGAATCCAGTGGCAAAGTGAGCAAGGGACCCACGTCTGGGCATACCCTGCCAACTTAGGGCGAACAAAGCAAACACAAGGAGATGATGGACAGAGCGCTGAAACTTTTCAGACACTCACCCCCAGTCACAGATCTGGGTTGAATCCATCATCGTTCTTTAGCTCACTTCGCCACCCCAGTTCAGACACAGCTATATGCAAATCAGTCTTGACCCTGTGCTCATGGGAACAGCCCAGCCCGAACTGCCAAGCCATGTCTTCCCTGGACTAGAAACAAGCATCCTGGGACCGGTTTTGGGCTAACAGCCCTCATCAGTCAGGCTAGCTTGAATCCAGTGGCAAAGTGAGCTAGGGACCCACGTCTGGGCATACCCTGCCAACTAAGGGCGAACAAAGCAGACACAAGGAGATGATGGACGGAGCTCTGAAACTTTTCAGACACTCCCCCAGTCACAGATCTGGGTTGAATCCATCATCGTTCTTTAGCTCACTTCGCCACCCAGTTCAGACACAGCTATGTGCAAATCAGTCTTGACCCTGTGCCTCATGGGAACAGTCCAGCCCGAGCTGCCAACCCATGTCTTCCCTGGACCGGAAACAAGCATCCTGGGACCTGTTTCTGGCTAACAGCCCTCATCAGCCAGGCTAGCTTGACTCCAGTGGCAAAGTGAGCAAGGGACCCATGTCTGGGCATACCCTGCCAACTTAGGGCAAACAAAGCAAACACAAGGAGATGATGGACGGAGCGCTGAAACTTTTCAGACACTCACCTCCAGTCACAGATCTGGGTTGAATCCATCATCGTTCTTTAGCTCACTTCGTCACCCCAGTTCAGACACAGCTATATGCAAATCAGTCTTGACCCTGTGCCTCATGGGAACAGTCCAGCCCGAACTGCCAAGCCATGTCTTCCCTGGACCGGAAACATGCATCCTGAGACCGGTTTTGGGCTAACAGTCCTCATCAGCCAGGCTAGCTTGAATCCAGTGGCAAAGTGAGCAAGGGACCCGTGTCTGGGCATACCCTGCCAACTTAGGGCGAACAAAGCAAACACAAGGAGATGATGGACGGAGCGCTGAAACTTTTCAGACACTCACCCCCAGTCACAGACCTGGGTTGACTCCATCATCGTTCTTTAGCTCACTTCATCACCCCAGTTCAGACACAGCTATATGCAAATCAGTCTTGACCCTGTGCCTTATGGGAACAGTCCAGCCCGAACTGCCAAGCCATGTCTTCCCTGGACCGGGAACAAGCATCCTGGGACCAGTTTCGGGCTAACAGCCCTCATCAGCCAGGCTAGCTTGAATCCAGTGGCAAAGTGAGCAAGGGACCCACGTCTGGGCATACCCTGCCAACTTAGGGTGAACAAAGCAAACACAAGGAGATGATGGACGGAGCGCTGAAACTTTTCAGACACTCACCCCCAGTCACAGATCTGGGTTGAATCCATCATCGTTCTATAGCTCACTTCGCCACCCCAGTTCAGACACAGCTATATGCAAATCAGTCTTGACCCTGTGCCTCATGGGAACAGTCCAGCCCGAACTGCCAAGCCATGTCTTCCCTGGACCGGAAACAAGCATCCTGGGACCGGTTTCGGGCTAACAGTACTCATCAGCCAGGCTAGCTTGAATCCAGTGGCAAAGTGAGCAAGGGACCCGTGTCTGGGCATACCCTGCCAACTTAGGGCGAACAAAGCAAACACAAGGAGATGATGGACGGATCGCTGAAACTTTTCAGACACTCACCCCCAGTCACAGACCTGGGTTGAATCCATCATCGTTCTTTAGCTCACTTCATCACCCCAGTTCAGACACAGCTATATGCAAATCAGTCTTGACCCTGTGCCTTATGGGAACAGTCCAGCCCGAACTGCCAAGCCATGTCTTCCCTGGACCGGAAACAAGCATCCTGGGACCAGTTTCGGGCTAACAGCCCTCATCAGCCAGGCTAGCTTGAATCCAGTGGCAAAGTGAGCAAGGGACCCACGTCTGGGCATACCCTGCCAACTTAGGGTGAACAAAGCAAACACAAGGAGATGATGGACGGAGCGCTGAAACTTTTCAGACACTCACCCCCAGTCACAGATCTGGGTTGAATCCATCATGGTTCTTTAGCTCACTTCGCCACCCCAGTTCAGACACAGCTATATGCAAATGAGTCTTGACCCTGTGCCTCATGGGAACAGTCCAGCCTGAACTGCCAAGCCATGTCTTCCCTGGACCGGAAACAAGCATCCTGGGACTTGTTTCGGGCTAACAGCCCTCTTCAACCAGGCTAGCTTGAATCCAGTGGCAAAGTGAGCAAGGGACCCACGCCTGGGCATACCCTGCCAACTTAGGGTGAACAAAGCAAACACAAGGAGATGATGGACGGAGCGCTGAAAATTTTCAGACACTCACCCCCAGTCACAGATCTGGGTTGAATCCATCATTGTATTTTAGCTCACTTCGCCACCCCAGTTCAGACACAGCTATATGCAAATCAGTCTTGACCCTGTGCCTCATGGGAACAGTCCAGCCCGAACTGCCAAGCCATGTCTTCCTTGGACCAGAAACAAGCATTCTGGGACCGGTTTCGGGCTAACAGCCCTCATCAGCCAGGCTAGCTTGAATCCAGTGGCAAAGTGAGCAAGGGACCCACGTCTGAGCATACCCTGCCAACTTAGGGCGAACAAAGCAAACACAAGGAGATGATGGACGGAGCGCTGAAACTTTTCAGACACTCACCCCCAGTCACAGATCTGGGTTGAATCCATCATCGTTCTTTAGCTCACTTCGCCACCCCAGTTCAGACACAGCTATATGCAAATCAGTCTTGACACTGTGCCTCATGGGAACAGTCCAGCCCGAACTGCCAAGCCATGTCTTCCCTGGACCGGAAACAAGCATCCTGGGACCGGTTTCGGGCTAACAGCCCTCATCAGCCAGGCTAGCTTGAATCCAGTGGCAAAGTGAGCAATGGACCCACGTCTGGGCAAACGCTGCCAACTTAGGGTGAACAAAGCAAACACAAGGAGATGATGGACGGAGCGCTGAAACTTTTCAGACACTCACCCCCAGTCACAGATCTGGGTTGAATCCATCATCGTTCTTTAGCTCCCTTCGCCACCCCAATTCAGACACAGCTATATGCAAATCAGTCTTGACCCTGTGCCTCATGGGAACAGTCCAGCCCGAACTGCCAAGCCATGTCTTCCCTGGACCGGAACAAGCATCCTGGGACCGGTTTCGGGCTAACAGCCCTCATCAGCCAGGCTAGCTTGAATCCAGTGGCAAAGTGAGCAAGGGACCCAAGTCTGGGCATACCCTGCCAACTTAGGGCGAACAAAGCAAACACAAGGAGATGATGGACGGAGCGCTGAAACTTTTCAGACACTCACCCCCAGTCACAGATCTGGGTTGAATCCATCATCGTTCTTTAGCTCACTTCGCCACCCCAGTTCAGACACAGCTATATGCAAATCAGTCTTGACCCTGTGCCTCATGGGAACAGTCCAGCCCGAACTGCCAAGCCATGTCTTCCCTGGACCGGGAATAAGCATCCTGGGACCGGTTTCGGGCTAACAGCCCTCATCAGCCAGGCTAGCTTGAATCCAGTGGCAAAGTGAGCAAGGGACCCGTGTCTGGGCATACCCTGCCAACTTAGGGCGAACAAAGCAAACAGAAGGAGATGATGGATGGAGCGCTGAAACTTTTCAGACACTCACCTCCAGTCACAGATCTGGGTTGAATGAATCCATCATTGTTCTTTAGCTCATTTCGCCACCCCAGTTCAGACACAGCTATATGCAAATGAGTCTTGACCCTGTGCCTCATGGGAACAGTCCAGCCCGAACTGGCAAGCCATGTCTTCCCTGGACCGGAAACAAGCATCCTGGGACCGGTTTCGGGCTAACAGTCCTCATCAGCCAGGCTAGCTTGAATCCAGTGGCAAAGTGAGCAAGGGACCCGTGTCTGGGCATACCCTGCCAACTTTGGGCGAACAAAGCAAACACAAGGAGATGATGGACGGAGCGCTGAAACTTTTCAGACACTCACCCCCAGTCACAGACCTGGGTTGAATCCATCATCGTTCTTTAGCTCACTTCATCACCCCAGTTCAGACACAGCTATATGCAAATCAGTCTTGACCCTGTGCCTTATGGGAACAGTCCAGCCCGAACTGCCAAGCCATGTCTTCCCTGGACCAGAAACAAGCATCCTGGGACCGGTTTCTGGCTAACAGCCCTCATCAGCCAGGCTAGCTTGAATCCAGTGGCAAAGTGAGCAAGGGACCCACGTCTGGGCATACCCTGCCAACTTAGGGCGAACAAAGCAAACACAAGGAGATGATGGACGGAGCGCTGAAACTTTTCAGATACTCACCCCCAGTCACAGATCTGGGTTGTAATCCATCATCGTTCTTTAGCTCACTTCGCCACCCCAGCTCAGACACAGCTATATGCAAATCAGTCTTGACACTGTGCCTCATGGGAACAGTCCAGCCCGAACTGCCAAGCCATGTCTTCCCTGGACCGGAAACAAGCATCCTGGGACCGGTTTCGGGCTAACAGCCCTCTTCAGCCAGGCTAACTTGAATCCAGTGGCAAAGTGAGCAAGGGACCCACGTCTGGGCATACCCTGCCAACTTAGGGCGAACAAAGCAAACAGAAGGAGATGATGGACGGAGCGCTGAAACTTTTCAGACACTCACCCCCAGTCACAGATCTGGGTTGAATCCATCATCGTTCTTTAGCTCACTTCGCCACCCCATTTCAGACACAGCTATATGCAAATGAGTCTTGACCCTGTGCCTCATGGGAACAGTCCAGCCCGAACTGGCAAGCCATGTCTGCCCTGGACCGGAAACAAGCATCCTGGGACCGGTTTCGGGCTAACAGCCCTCTTCAGCCAGGCTAGCTTGAATCCAGTGGCAAAGTGAGCAAGGGACCCACGTCTGGGCATACCCTGCCAACTTAGGGCGAACAAAGCAAACAGAAGGAGATGATGGACGGAGTGCTGAAACTTTTCAGACACTCACCTCCAGTCACAGATCTGGGTTGAATGAATCCATCATTGTTCTTTAGCTCATTTCGCCACCCCAGTTCAGACACAGCTATATGCAAATCAGTCTTGACCCTGTGCCTCATGGGAACAGTCCAGCCCGAACTGCCAAGCCATGTCTTCCTTGGACCAGAAACAAGCATCCTGGGACCAGTTTCGGGCTAACAGCCCTCATCAGCCAGGCTAGCTTGAATCCAGTGGCAAAGTGAGCAAGGGACCCACGTCTGGGCATACCCTGCCAACTTAGGGCGAACAAAGCAAACACAAGGAGATGATGGACAGAGCGCTGAAACTTTTCAGACACTCACCCCCAGTCACAGATCTGGGTTGAATCCATCATCGTTCTTTAGCTCACTTCGCCACCCCAGTTCAGACACAGCTATATGCAAATCAGTCTTGACCCTGTGCTCATGGGAACAGTCCAGCCCGAACTGCCAAGCCATGTCTTCCCTGGAGTAGGAACAAGCATCCTGGGACCGGTTTCGGGCTAACAGCCCTCATCAGTCAGGCTAGCTTGAATCCAGTGGCAAAGTGAGCTAGGGACCCACGTCTGGGCATACCCTGCCAACTAAGGGCGAACAAAGCAGACACAAGGAGATGATGGACGGAGCTCTGAAACTTTTCAGACACTCACCCCCAGTCACAGATCTGGGTTGAATCCATCATCGTTCTTTAGCTCACTTCGCCACCCAGTTCAGACACAGCTATGTGCAAATCAGTCTTGACCCTGTGCCTCATGGGAACAGTCCAGCCCGAGCTGCCAACCCATGTCTTCCCTGGACCGGAAACAAGCATCCTGGGACCTGTTTCTGGCTAACAGCCCTCATCAGCCAGGCTAGCTTGAATCCAGTGGCAAAGTGAGCAAGGGACACATGTCTGGGCATAACCTGCCAACTTAGGGCGAACAAAGCAAACACAAGGAGATGATGGACGGAGCGCTGAAACTTTTCAGACACTCACCTCCAGTCACAGATCTGGGTTGAATCCATCATCGTTCTTTAGCTCACTTCGCCACCCCAGTTCAGACACAGCTATATGCAAATCAGTCTTGACCCTGTGCCTCATGGGAACAGTCCAGCCCGAACTGCCAAGCCATGTCTTCCCTGGCACGGAAACAAGCATCCTGGGACCGGTTTCGGGCTAACAGTCCTCATCAGCCAGGCTAGCTTGAATCCAGTGGCAAAGTGAGCAAGGGACCCGTGTCTGGGCATACCCTGCCAACTTAGGGCGAACAAAGCAAACACAAGGAGATGATGGACGGAGCGCTGAAACTTTTCAGACACTCACCCCCAGTCACAGACCTGGGTTGAATCCATCATCGTTCTTTAGCTCACTTCATCACCCCAGTTCAGACACAGCTATATGCAAATCAGTCTTGACCCTGTGCCTTATGGGAACAGTCCAGCCCGAACTGCCAAGCCATGTCTTCCCTGGACCGGGAACAAGCATCCTGGGACCAGTTTCGGGCTAACAGCCCTCATCAGCCAGGCTAGCTTGAATCCAGTGGCAAAGTGAGCAAGGGACCCACGTCTGGGCATACCCTGCCAACTTAGGGTGAACAAAGCAAACACAAGGAGATGATGGACGGAGCGCTGAAACTTTTCAGACACTCACCCCGAGTCACAGATCTGGGTTGAATCCATCATCGTTCTTTAGCTCACTTCGCCACCCCAGTTCAGACACAGCTATATGCAAATGAGTCTTGACCCTGTGCCTCATGGGAACAGTCCAGCCCGAACTGCCAAGCCATGTCTTCCCTGGACCGGAAACAAGCATCCTGGGACTGGTTTCGGGCTAACAGCCCTCTTCAACCAGGCTAGCTTGAATCCAGTGGCAAAGTGAGCAAGGGACCCACGCCTGGGCATACCCTGCCAACTTAGGGCGAACAAAGCAAACACAAGTAGATGATGGACGGAGCGCTGAAACTTTTCAGACACTCACCCCCAGTCACAGATCTGGGTTGAATCCATCATTGTATTTTAGCTCACTTCGCCACCCCAGTTCAGACACAGCTATATGCAAATCAGTCTTGACCCTGTGCCTCATGGGAACAGTCCAGCCCGAACTGCCAAGCCATGTCTTCCTTGGACCAGAAACAAGCATCCTGGGACCGGTTTCTGGCTAACAGCCCTCATCAGCCAGGCTAGCTTGAATCCAGTGGCAAAGTGAGCAAGGGACCCACGTCTGGGCATACCCTGCCAACTTAGGGCGAACAAAGCAAACACAAGGAGATGATGGACGGAGCGCTGAAACTTTTCAGACACTCACCCCCAGTCACAGATCTGGGTTGAATCCATCATCGTTCTTTAGCTCACTTCGCCACCCCAGTTCAGACACAGCTATATGCAAATCAGTCTTGACACTGTGCCTCATGGGAACAGTCCAGCCCGAACTGCCAAGCCATGTCTTCCCTGGACCGGAAACAAGCATCCTGGGACCGGTTTCGGGCTAACAGCCCTCTTCAGCCAGGCTAACTTGAATCCAGTGGCAAAGAGAGCAAGGGACCCATGTCTAGGCATACCCTGCCAACTTAGGGCGAACAAAGCAAACATAAGGAGATGATGGACGGAGCGCTGAAACTTTTCAGACACTCACCTCCAGTCACAGATCTGGGTTGAATCCATCATTGTTCTTTAGCTCATTTCGCCACCCCAGTTCAGACACAGCTATATGCAAATCCGTCTTGACCCTGTGCCTCATGGGAACAGTCCAGCCCGAACTGCCAAGCCATGTCTTCCTTGGACCAGAAACAAGCATCCTGGGACCAGTTTCGGGCTAACAGCCCTCATCAGCCAGGCTAGCTTGAATCCAGTGGCAAAGTGAGCAAGGAACCCACGTCTGGGCATACCCTGCCGACTTAGGGCGAACAAAGCAAACACAAGGAGATGATGGATGGAGCGCTGAAACTTTTCAGACACTCTCCCCCAGTCACAGATCTGGGTTGAATCCATCATCGTTCTTTAGCTCACTTCTCCACCCCATTTCAGACACAGCTATATGCAAATGAGTTTTGACCCTGTGCCTCATGGGAACAGTCCAGCCCGAACTGGCAAGCCATGTCTGCCCTAGACCGGAAACAAGCATCCTGGGACCGGTTTCGGGCTAACAGCCCTCTTCAGCCAGGCTAGCTTGAATCCAGTGGCAAAGTGAGCAAGGGACCCACGTCTGGGCATACCCTGCCAACTTAGGGCGAACAAAGCAAACAGAAGGAGATGATGGACGGAGCGCTGAAACTTTTCAGACACTCACCTCCAGTCACAGATCTGGGTTGAATCCATCATTGTTCTTTAGCTCATTTCGCCACCCCAGTTCAGACACAGCTATATGCAAATCAGTCTTGACCCTGTGCCTCATGGGAACAGTCCAGCCCGAACTGCCAAGCCATGTCTTCCTTGGACCAGAAACAAGCATCCTGGGACCAGTTTCGGGCTAACAGCCCTCATCAGCCAGGCTAGCTTGAATCCAGTGGCAAAGTGAGCAAGGGACCCACGTCTGGGCATACCCTGCCAACTTAGGGCGAACAAAGCAAACACAAGGAGATGATGGACAGAGCGCTGAAACTTTTCAGACACTCACCCCCAGTCACAGATCTGGGTTGAATCCATCATCGTTCTTTAGCTCACTTCACCACCCCAGTTCAGACACAGCTATATGCAAATCAGTCTTGACCCTGTGCTCATGGGAACAGCCCAGCCCGAACTGCCAAGCCATGTCTTCCCTGGACTAGAAACAAGCATCCTGGGACCGGTTTTGGGCTAACAGCCCTCATCAGTCAGGCTAGCTTGAATCCAGTGGCAAAGTGAGCTAGGGACCCACGTCTGGGCATACCCTGCCAACTAAGGGCGAACAAAGCAGACACAAGGAGATGATGGACGGAGCTCTGAAACTTTTCAGACACTCACCCCCAGTCACAGATCTGGGTTGAATCCATCATCGTTCTTTAGCTCACTTCGCCACCCAGTTCAGACACAGCTATGTGCAAATCAGTCTTGACCCTGTGCCTCATGGGAACAGTCCAGCCCGAGCTGCCAACCCATGTCTTCCCTGGACCGGAAACAAGCATCCTGGGACCTGTTTCTGGCTAACAGCCCTCATCAGCCAGGCTAGCTTGACTCCAGTGGCAAAGTGAGCAAGGGACCCATGTCTGGGCATACCCTGCCAACTTAGGGCAAACAAAGCAAACACAAGGAGATGATGGACGGAGCGCTGAAACTTTTCAGACACTCACCTCCAGTCACAGATCTGGGTTGAATCCATCATCGTTCTTTAGCTCACTTCGCCACCCCAGTTCAGACACAGCTATATGCAAATCAGTCTTGACCCTGTGCCTCATGGGAACAGTCCAGCCCGAACTGCCAAGCCATGTCTTCCCTGGACCGGAAACATGCATCCTGGGACCGGTTTTGGGCTAACAGTCCTCATCAGCCAGGCTAGCTTGAATCCAGTGGCAAAGTGAGCAAGGGACCCACGTCTGGGCATACCCTGCCAACTTAGGGCGAACAAAGCAGACACAAGGAGATGATGGACGGAGCGCTGAAACTTTTCAGACACTCACCCCCAGTCACAGATCTGGGTTGAATCCATCATTGTATTTTAGCTCACTTCGCCACCCCAGTTCAGACACAGCTATATGCAAATCAGTCTTGACCCTGTGCCTCATGGGAACAGTCCAGCCCGAACTGCCAAGCCATGTCTTCCTTGGACCAGAAACAAGCATCCTGGGACCGGTTTCTGGCTAACAGCCCTCATCAGCCAGGCTAGCTTGAATCCAGTGGCAAAGTGAGCAAGGGACCCACGTCTGGGCATACCCTGCCAACTTAGGGCGAACAAAGCAAACACAAGGAGATGATGGACGGAGCGCTGAAACTTTTCAGACACTCACCCCCAGTCAAGATCTGGGTTGAATCCATCATCGTTCTTTAGCTCACTTCGCCACCCCAGTTCAGACACAGCTATATGCAAATCAGTCTTGACACTGTGCCTCATGGGAACAGTCCAGCCCGAACTGCCAAGCCATGTCTTCCCTGGACCGGAAACAAGCATCCTGGGACCGGTTTCGGGCTAACAGCCCTCTTCAGCCAGGCTAACTTGAATCCAGTGGCAAAGAGAGCAAGGGACCCATGTCTAGGCATACCCTGCCAACTTAGGGCGAACAAAGCAAACATAAGGAGATGATGGACGGAGCGCTGAAACTTTTCAGACACTCACCTCCAGTCACAGATCTGGGTTGAATCCATCATTGTTCTTTAGCTCATTTCGCCACCCCAGTTCAGACACAGCTATATGCAAATCAGTCTTGACCCTGTGCCTCATGGGAACAGTCCAGCCCGAACTGCCAAGCCATGTCTTCCTTGGACCAGAAACAAGCATCCTGGGACCAGTTTCGGGCTAACAGCCCTCATCAGCCAGGCTAGCTTGAATCCAGTGGCAAAGTGAGCAAGGAACCCACGTCTGGGCATACCCTGCCGACTTAGGGCGAACAAAGCAAACACAAGGAGATGATGGATGGAGCGCTGAAACTTTTCAGACACTCTCCCCCAGTCACAGATCTGGGTTGAATCCATCATCGTTCTTTAGCTCACTTCTCCACCCCATTTCAGACACAGCTATATGCAAATGAGTTTTGACCCTGTGCCTCATGGGAACAGTCCAGCCCGAACTGGCAAGCCATGTCTGCCCTAGACCGGAAACAAGCATCCTGGGACCGGTTTCGGGCTAACAGCCCTCTTCAGCCAGGCTAGCTTGAATCCAGTGGCAAAGTGAGCAAGGGACCCACGTCTGGGCATACCCTGCCAACTTAGGGCGAACAAAGCAAACAGAAGGAGATGATGGACGGAGCGCTGAAACTTTTCAGACACTCACCTCCAGTCACAGATCTGGGTTGAATCCATCATTGTTCTTTAGCTCATTTCGCCACCCCAGTTCAGACACAGCTATATGCAAATCAGTCTTGACCCTGTGCCTCATGGGAACAGTCCAGCCCGAACTGCCAAGCCATGTCTTCCTTGGACCAGAAACAAGCATCCTGGGACCAGTTTCGGGCTAACAGCCCTCATCAGCCAGGCTAGCTTGAATCCAGTGGCAAAGTGAGCAAGGGACCCACGTCTGGGCATACCCTGCCAACTTAGGGCGAACAAAGCAAACACAAGGAGATGATGGACAGAGCGCTGAAACTTTTCAGACACTCACCCCCAGTCACAGATCTGGGTTGAATCCATCATCGTTCTTTAGCTCACTTCGCCACCCCAGTTCAGACACAGCTATATGCAAATCAGTCTTGACCCTGTGCTCATGGGAACAGCCCAGCCCGAACTGCCAAGCCATGTCTTCCCTGGACTAGAAACAAGCATCCTGGGACCGGTTTTGGGCTAACAGCCCTCATCAGTCAGGCTAGCTTGAATCCAGTGGCAAAGTGAGCTAGGGACCCACGTCTGGGCATACCCTGCCAACTAAGGGCGAACAAAGCAGACACAAGGAGATGATGGACGGAGCTCTGAAACTTTTCAGACACTCCCCCAGTCACAGATCTGGGTTGAATCCATCATCGTTCTTTAGCTCACTTCGCCACCCAGTTCAGACACAGCTATGTGCAAATCAGTCTTGACCCTGTGCCTCATGGGAACAGTCCAGCCCGAGCTGCCAACCCATGTCTTCCCTGGACCGGAAACAAGCATCCTGGGACCTGTTTCTGGCTAACAGCCCTCATCAGCCAGGCTAGCTTGACTCCAGTGGCAAAGTGAGCAAGGGACCCATGTCTGGGCATACCCTGCCAACTTAGGGCAAACAAAGCAAACACAAGGAGATGATGGACGGAGCGCTGAAACTTTTCAGACACTCACCTCCAGTCACAGATCTGGGTTGAATCCATCATCGTTCTTTAGCTCACTTCGTCACCCCAGTTCAGACACAGCTATATGCAAATCAGTCTTGACCCTGTGCCTCATGGGAACAGTCCAGCACGAACTGCCAAGCCATGTCTTCCCTGGACCGGAAACATGCATCCTGGGACCGGTTTTGGGCTAACAGTCCTCATCAGCCAGGCTAGCTTGAATCCAGTGGCAAAGTGAGCAAGGGACCCGTGTCTGGGCATACCCTGCCAACTTAGGGCGAACAAAGCAAACACAAGGAGATGATGGACGGAGCGCTGAAACTTTTCAGACACTCACCCCCAGTCACAGACCTGGGTTGACTCCATCATCGTTCTTTAGCTCACTTCATCACCCCAGTTCAGACACAGCTATATGCAAATCAGTCTTGACCCTGTGCCTTATGGGAACAGTCCAGCCCGAACTGCCAAGCCATGTCTTCCCTGGACCGGGAACAAGCATCCTGGGACCAGTTTCGGGCTAACAGCCCTCATCAGCCAGGCTAGCTTGAATCCAGTGGCAAAGTGAGCAAGGGACCCACGTCTGGGCATACCCTGCCAACTTAGGGTGAACAAAGCAAACACAAGGAGATGATGGACGGAGCGCTGAAACTTTTCAGACACTCACCCCCAGTCACAGATCTGGGTTGAATCCATCATCGTTCTATAGCTCACTTCGCCACCCCAGTTCAGACACAGCTATATGCAAATCAGTCTTGACCCTGTGCCTCATGGGAACAGTCCAGCCCGAACTGCCAAGCCATGTCTTCCCTGGACCGGAAACAAGCATCCTGGGACCAGTTTCGGGCTAACAGCCCTCATCAGCCAGGCTAGCTTGAATCCAGTGGCAAAGTGAGCAAGGGACCCACGTCTGGGCATACCCTGCCAACTTAGGGTGAACAAAGCAAACACAAGGAGATGATGGACGGAGCGCTGAAACTTTTCAGACACTCACCCCCAGTCACAGATCTGGGTTGAATCCATCATGGTTCTTTAGCTCACTTCGCCACCCCAGTTCAGACACAGCTATATGCAAATGAGTCTTGACCCTGTGCCTCATGGGAACAGTCCAGCCTGAACTGCCAAGCCATGTCTTCCCTGGACCGGAAACAAGCATCCTGGGACTTGTTTCGGGCTAACAGCCCTCTTCAACCAGGCTAGCTTGAATCCAGTGGCAAAGTGAGCAAGGGACCCACGCCTGGGCATACCCTGCCAACTTAGGGCGAACAAAGCAAACACAAGGAGATGATGGACGGAGCGCTGAAAATTTTCAGACACTCACCCCCAGTCACAGATCTGGGTTGAATCCATCATTGTATTTTAGCTCACTTCGCCACCCCAGTTCAGACACAGCTATATGCAAATCAGTCTTGACCCTGTGCCTCATGGGAACAGTCCAGCCCGAACTGCCAAGCCATGTCTTCCTTGGACCAGAAACAAGCATTCTGGGACCGGTTTCGAGCTAACAGCCCTCATCAGCCAGGCTAGCTTGAATCCAGTGGCAAAGTGAGCAAGGGACCCACGTCTGAGCATACCCTGCCAACTTAGGGCGAACAAAGCAAACACAAGGAGATGATGGACGGAGCGCTGAAACTTTTCAGACACTCACCCCCAGTCACAGATCTGGGTTGAATCCATCATCGTTCTTTAGCTCACTTCGCCACCCCAGTTCAGACACAGCTATATGCAAATCAGTCTTGACACTGTGCCTCATGGGAACAGTCCAGCCCGAACTGCCAAGCCATGTCTTCCCTGGACCGGAAACAAGCATCCTGGGACCGGTTTCGGGCTAACAGCCCTCATCAGCCAGGCTAGCTTGAATCCAGTGGCAAAGTGAGCAATGGACCCACGTCTGGGCAAACGCTGCCAACTTAGGGTGAACAAAGCAAACACAAGGAGATGATGGACGGAGCGCTGAAACTTTTCAGACACTCACCCCCAGTCACAGATCTGGGTTGAATCCATCATCGTTCTTTAGCTCCCTTCGCCACCCCAGTTCAGACACAGCTATATGCAAATCAGTCTTGACCCTGTGCCTCATGGGAACAGTCCAGCCCGAACTGCCAAGCCATGTCTTCCCTGGACCGGAACAAGCATCCTGGGATCGGTTTCGGGCTAACAGCCCTCATCAGCCAGGCTAGCTTGAATCCAGTGGCAAAGTGAGCAAGGGACCCACGTCTGGGCATACCCTGCCAACTTAGGGCGAACAAAGCAAACACAAGGAGATGATGGACGGAGCGCTGAAACTTTTCAGACACTCACCCCCAGTCACAGATCTGGGTTGAATCCATCATCGTTCTTTAGCTCACTTCGCCACCCCAGTTCAGACACAGCTATATGCAAATCAGTCTTGACCCTGTGCCTCATGGGAACAGTCCAGCCCGAACTGCCAAGCCATGTCTTCCCTGGACCGGGAATAAGCATCCTGGGACCGGTTTCGGGCTAACAGCCCTCATCAGCCAGGCTAGCTTGAATCCAGTGGCAAAGTGAGCAAGGGACCCGTGTCTGGGCATACCCTGCCAACTTAGGGCGAACAAAGCAAACAGAAGGAGATGATGGATGGAGCGCTGAAACTTTTCAGACACTTACCTCCAGTCACAGATCTGGGTTGAATCCATCATTGTTCTTTAGCTCATTTCGCCACCCCAGTTCAGACACAGCTATATGCAAATCAGTCTTGACCCTGTGCCTCATGGGAATAGTCCACCCCGAACTGCCAAGCCATGTCTTCCCTGGACCGGAAACAAGCATCCTGGGACCGGTTTCGGGCTAACAGTCCTCATCAGCCAGGCTAGCTTGAATCCAGTGGCAAAGTGAGCAATGGACCCGCGTCTGGGCATACCCTGCCAACTTTGGGCGAACAAAGCAAACACAAGGAGATGATGGACGGAGCGCTGAAACTTTTCAGACACTCACCCCCAGTCACAGATCTGAGTTGAATCCATCATCGTTCTTTAACTCACTTCGCCAACCCAGTTCAGTCACAGCTATATGCAAATGAGTCTTGACCCTGTGCCTTATGGGAACAGTCCAGCCCGAACTGCCAAGCCATGTCTTCCCTGGACTGGGAACAAGCATCCTGGGACCAGTTTCGGGCTAACAGCCCTCTTCAACCAGGCTAGCTTGAATCCAGTGGCAAAGTGAGCAAGGGACCCACGCCTGGGCATACCCTGCCAACTTAGGGCGAACAAAGCAAACACAAGGAGATGATGGACGGAGCGCTGAAAATTTTCAGACACTCACCCCCAGTCACAGATCTGGGTTGAATCCATCATTGTATTTTAGCTCACTTCGCCACCCCAGTTCAGACACAGCTATATGCAAATCAGTCTTGACCCTGTGCCTCATGGGAACAGTCCAGCCCGAACTGCCAAGCCATGTCTTCCTTGGACCAGAAACAAGCATTCTGGGACCGGTTTCGGGCTAACAGCCCTCATCAACCAGGCTAGCTTGAATCCAGTGGCAAAGTGAGCAAGGGACCCACGTCTGAGCATACCCTGCCAACTTAGGGCGAACAAAGCAAACACAAGGAGATGATGGACGGAGCGCTGAAACTTTTCAGACACTCACCCCCAGTCACAGATCTGGGTTGAATCCATCATCGTTCTTTAGCTCACTTCGCCACCCCAGTTCAGACACAGCTATATGCAAATCAATCTTGACACTGTGCCTCATGGGAACAGTCCAGCCCGAACTGCCAAGCCATGTCTTCCCTGGACCAGAAACAAGCATCCTGGGACCGGTTTCGGGCTAACAGCCCTCATCAGCCAGGCTAGCTTGAATCCAGTGGCAAAGTGAGCAATGGACCCACGGCTGGGCAAACGCTGCCAACTTAGGGTGAACAAAGCAAACACAAGGAGATGATGGACGGAGCGCTGAAACTTTTCAGACACTCACCCCCAGTCACAGATCTGGGTTGAATCCATCATCGTTCTTTAGCTCACTTCGCCACCCCAGTTCAGACACAGCTATATGCAAATCAGTCTTGACCCTTTGCCTCATGGGAACAGTCCAGCCCGAACTGCCAAGCCATGTCTTCCCTGGACCGGAACAAGCATCCTGGGACCGGTTTCGGGCTAACAGCCCTCATCAGCCAGGCTAGCTTGAATCCAGTGGCAAAGTGAGCAAGGGACCCACGTCTGGGCATACCCTGCCAACTTAGGGCGAACAAAGCAAACACAAGGAGATGATGGACGGAGCGCTGAAACTTTTCAGACACTCACCCCCAGTCACAGATCTGGGTTGAATCCATCATCGTTCTTTAGCTCACTTCGCCACCCCAGTTCAGACACAGCTATATGCAAATCAGTCTTGACCCTGTGCCTCATGGGAACAGTCCAGCCTGAACTGCCAAGCCATGTCTTCCCTGGACCGGGAATAAGCATCCTGGGACCGGTTTCGGGCTAACAGCCCTCATCAGCCAGGCTAGCTTGAATCCAGTGGCAAAGTGAGCAAGGGACCCGTGTCTGGGCATACCCTGCCAACTTAGGGCGAACAAAGCAAACAGAAGGAGATGATGGATGGAGCGCTGAAACTTTTCAGACACTTACCTCCAGTCACAGATCTGGGTTGAATCCATCATTGTTCTTTAGCTCATTTCGCCACCCCAGTTCAGACACAGCTATATGCAAATCAGTCTTGACCCTGTGCCTCATGGGAATAGTCCACCGCGAACTGCCAAGCCATGTCTTCCCTGGACCGGAAACAAGCATCCTGGGACCGGTTTCGGGCTAACAGTCCTCATCAGCCAGGCTAGCTTGAATCCAGTGGCAAAGTGAGCAATGGACCCGCGTCTGGGCATACCCTGCCAACTTTGGGCGAAC
Organism: Calotriton arnoldi; assembly: GCA_963921515.1. NCBI lineage: Eukaryota > Metazoa > Chordata > Amphibia > Caudata > Salamandridae > Calotriton > Calotriton arnoldi. Next base: position 1,974,916 of record CAWUFW010001141.1, read on the forward strand.
AAAGCAAACACAAGGAGATGATGGACGGAGCGCTGAAACTTTTCAGACACTCACCCCCAGTCACAGATCTGGGTTGAATCCATCATCGTTCTTTAGCTCACTTCGCCAACCCAGTTCAGACACAGCTATATGCAAATCAGTCTTGACCCTGTGCCTCATGGGAACAGTCCAGCCTGAACTGCCAAGCCATGTCTTCCCTGGACCGGGAACAAGCATCCTGGGACCGGTTTCGGGCTAACAGCCCTCATCAGCCAGGCTAGCTTGAATCCAGTGGCAAATCTCTACCTTCTTCCTCTGATTAGATGTCTGAAGGAAAGAAGGGTGGACACCTTTAATTATGCCGACGACCTCCAACTTGTGTTTACTATTGACAACTCTTCCCAGTCAATCTCTGATTTTCAATCCACTATGACATTCATCCGTCATTGGATGGATCACAACCATTTAAAATTAAATCCAGGAAAAACCGAACTGGTCCTGACAGGTGGTGCCCATAACCACTGGGGCCCACAGTACTGGCCCAATGAATTATGTCCTCTCCCAGTCCCCTCATCCTCAGTGAAAAGTCTAGGAGTCACCATTGGTAATGACCTCTCCTTAAAATCGCATGTAGGCACCGTTATTTCCACTTGTTTCCTTCAGTTACGCAAAATTAGGAAGATAAGTAGGCTTTTGACTCAGGCAGCTCTGGTTCAGGTGCTGATGGCGTTGGTAATATCACGCTTAGACTATGCCAATGCAACTTACCTCGGTCTTCCACTTGGCCTTACGAAACGGTTGCAAATGGTTCAGAACCAAGCAGCCAGACTGATTTATAAACAACCCAGATGGCAACATGCATCCCCCTTCTTAGGAAACTGCATTGGCTCCCCATTCCCCAGCGTTGCATGTTTAAAGTGGGATGTCTGGTGTTCAAATCTCTGAACGGCCAGAGCCCCAAATTCATAAATAATCTTATTTCCCGTTACACCCCTTCACGCAATCTACGTTCGGCACAGCTCCAACTGCTGACGGTCCCTACCTTTAAACGAAAGCGCCAAGGGGGTTGCAGGTTCGCAACTCTTGCCCCCCGTCTATGGAACTCCATCCCCCTGGAAATCAGGTCAAGCGCTAGCTTGCTGAGTTTCAGGAAAAGCCTCAAAACCTGGCTCTTTATTCAAGCTTATGAATGATCTGTCTCCGGGTTGGCCAATCTCCTAGCAATCAGCGCCAAGAAACCAATCGGTGTACGTGCGCTCTATAAATACTTGATAAGATAAGATAAGATAAGAAAGTGAGCAAGGGACCCACGTCTGGGCATACCCTGCCAACTTAGGGCGAATAAAGCAAACACAAGGAGATGATGGACGGAGTGCTGAAACTTTTCAGACATTCACCCCCAGTCACAGATCTGGGTTGAATCCATCATCGTTCTTTAGTTCACTTCGCCACCGAAGTTCAGACACAGCTATATGCAAATCAGCCTTGACCCTGCACCTCATGGGAACAGTCCAGCCCGAACTGCCAAGCCATGTCTTCCCTGGACCGTTAACAAGTATCCAGGGACTGGTTTCGGGCTAACAGCCCTCATCAGCCAGGCTAGCTTGAATCCAGTGCAAAGTGAGCAAGGGACCCGTGTCTGGGCATACCCTGCCAACTTAGGGCGAACAAAGCAAACACAAGGAGATGATGGACGGAGCGCTGAAACTTTTCAGACACTCACCCCCAGTCACAGATCTGGGTTGAATCCATCATCGTTCTTTAGCTCACTTCGCCACCCGAGTTCAGACACAGCTATATGCAAATCAGTCTTGACCCTGTGCCTCATGGGATCAGTCCAGCCCGAACTGCCAAGCCATGTCTTCCCTGGACCGGAAACAAGCATCCTGGGACCGGTTTTGGGCTAACAACCCTCATCAGCCAGGCTAGCTTAAATCCAGTGGCAAAGTGAGCAAGGGACCCACGTCTGGGCATACCCTGCCAACTTAGGGCAAACAAAGCAAACACAAGGAGATGATGGACGGACCGTTAAACTTTTCAGACACTTACCCCCAGTCACAGATCTGGGTTGAATCCATCATCGTTCTTTAGCTCACTTACCCACCTCAGTTCAGACATAGCTATATGCAAATCAGTCTTGACCCTGTGCCTCATGGGAACAGTCCAGCCCGAACTGCCAAGCCATGTCTTCCCTGGTCCGGAAACAAGCATCCTGGGACCGGTTTCGGGCTAACAACCCTCATCAGCCAGGCTAGCTTGAATCCAGTGGCAAAGTGAGCATGGGACCCACATCTGGGCATACCCTGCCAACTTAGGGTTAACAAAGCAAACACAAGGAGATGATGGACGGAGCGCTGAAACTTTTCAGACACTCACCCCCAGTCCCAGGATGCTTGTTTCCGGTCTAGGGAAGACATGGCTTGGCAGTTCGGGCTGGCGAAGTTATCTAAAGAACTATCTGTGACTGGGGGTGAGTGTCTGAAAAGTTACAGCGGTCCGTCCATCATTTCCTTTTGTTTGCTTTGTTCGCCCTAAGTTGGCAGGGTATGCCCAGACGTGGGTCCCTTGCTCACTTTGCCACTGGATTCAAGCTAGCCTGGCTGATGAGGGCTGTTAGCCTGAAACCGGTCCCAGGATGCTTGTTTCCGGTCCAGGGAAGGCATGGCTTGGCAGTACGGGCTGGACTGTTCCCATGAGGCACAGGGTCAAGACTGATTAGCATATAGCTGTGTCTGAACTGGGGTGGGGAAGTGAGCTAAAGAATGATGATGGATTTAACCCAGATATGTGACTGGGGGTGAGTGTCTGAAAAGTTTCAGTGCTCCGTCCATCATCTCCTTGTGTTTGCTTTGCTCGCCCTAAGATGGCAGGGTATGCCCAGACGTGGGTCCCTTGCTCACTTTGCCACTGGATTCAAGCTAGCCTGGCTGATGAGGGCTGTTAGCCTGAAACCGGTCCCAGGATGCTTGTTTCCGGTCCAGGGAAGACATGGCTTGGCAGTTCGGGCTGGACTGTTCCCATGAGGCACAGGGTCAAGACTGATTAGCATATAGCTGTGTCTGAACTGGGATGGCGAAGTGAGCTAAAGAATGATGATGGATTTAACCCAGATCTGTGACTGGGGGTGAGTGTCTGAAAAGTTTCAGCGCTCCATCCATCATCTCCTTGTGTTTGCTTTGAACACCAAAGACATAGTCATTTAACTAGGGCATGGGGATCGAGTAATTTCGGTGGTGGAGGGGCCCGCAACCCATCCTCGGGCCACTGACTTGAAGGATGACCTCACTCAGTGGAGTTGGGTGGTGGGTGCTTAAAATTATGCCTTCCCTTTATCAAAGACCATTGAGCCTTTGAGGTAGCTTGGGTGGGTTATTTCTGTCATGGAATATGTCTGGATTAGGTAAAGAGGAGGAAAAATAAATAAAATTGAAATCTTTTAATTCGTTATTTGTGTGTTTACAAGAAGCCAGGTTATGTACAGAGTTTGCTTGTAGTGGTTATTTTGTATTTTCTGGTAAGGCAAGGTGTTCAGAAAGGGATCATGCCAATGGGAGGCGGGGGAGGGGGGTGGCAATCATGTTGAGGAACATGGTTAATTGCAATCATGTAGTTTATATACATCCCTCGAACCTGTGTCTATGCATGAAGTTGACCTTACCGGTCGTTGATGGATGTCCTTCCTTCTTTTTATTAGTGAATATGTACATCCAACCTGGGAAACCATTTGACTTCCTGGTGAACTCACTCTTTTCCTTTGTTTATGATATTTGTATCTCTGAAGATTGCCTCTGTGGTATAATGATGGGAGACTTAAATGCAAAGTTGTCAAATTCCACCTCCACAACCTTTGTCAATGTTGACAAAGAAGAGATATGGTCCATTCTGGAGATTCTGTTTCCTGACAAAATTAGAACAGACAAGCATGGGTTTCTATTGCTTGAGACTCTTGGAAAATTTGACCTTATTTTGAATGGGAGATCTTCTGTGGGTAAAGCTGCTTCGTATACTTTCCATGCCCCCTCCAGTCAGGTTCTACCTGGTGATGTGGTAGTCTCATTTCAAATGTTTGGGGTTTGTGAGAAACTCATTGTTTGTACAATTTATATGAGTGATCATTGCTTAGTTGCTACATCTGTGGTATTTTGACTCCAGGAGTTAGATTCAGGAACCCTCATTTGGGTATGACTGGCCTTAACAAGTCAAATGGCTGCTCCTTTTCGACAGTTAAGAATACAGCTGCCGTAAGTGCTTAGATAAGGGAGTTTTTGCTGACCTTTGAGGACCCACCTATCGTGACCATATTCTCTTTTTTGAGTCCCATATGGAAGAGTTTCGTAAAATATGCACTAGGCCTGATGGTCTTTGGTCATTGAAAAAGTATAATCCCTCACTTAAGGTAATAAATCAAGAATTAAATTACCTAATAAGAAAACAGCGTTTGTTGTTTTCCTTGGCTCGATGGCATGAAATCAACCACCTCAAACAATTAAGAACCCGACACAAACTCCTTGAAGGTAGAAGAGAACTTAATCTAAAATGTATTAACTTTAGAGAGGCTGCAAGCCCTAAGGATTCTAGGAAGGACTGGTGTTTGAATGTCGATTATAGTGACTCCAGGGAGAAGGGGCAGGCAATCTCCATTCCCGAAAATGTTTGGGTGGAATATATTTCCCAGTTGTATGCAAGTAACATGGAGTTAGGTGTCCCTGTGACCCTTTGTGTGGATGAGGTGCTATCTTTGGAATAGAGTGCTCCCTCAGCTGATGAGATTGGGGGGTATATAAAGAACTCCAGAGCCTCTGGCAGTTTGGGGCCTAATGAGGTTCCCATCACGGTCATTAAAAAGTAGACTGTAGCTTGGGGATCTTTCCTTGCCCCGTTATTTAATCATTGTTATCATTCTGGGATAATCCCCCAATCTTGGAAGGGTAGTGTCATTGTACAGCTGTATAAGAAGGGCCCTAAATCCTCCGAGGCACGTTTCAGACAGATAACATTGCTGGATGCTTCTGGCAAACGTTTTGTCAAGAGTGTACTTTGCCATTTACAGCAGTGGGCTCAAGATCAGAATATTATTCCTCTGGAACAAGCCAGTTTTAGAAGGAATCATAATATCGAATGTATAATATCTCGGTCCTTCAAATGGTGGAAAAATACACCATTTCCTGAGGTATGCCAATATATATGGCATTTATTGATTTCTCCACAGAATTTGATAATATTGATCGCCAAGCTTATTCTTTTGGGTCTCCCGCACCATCTGTTGGGTCTTATCATGGAGCTACACATGGATATCTGTGTCAAAGTCTGATTGATGGGGCGCAGGGTTTATCCTGTAAGGTCATAACTCGTAACAGCCTTAAGCAAGGCTGCCTGCTGGCTACCCTTTGTTTTCAAGCCACCTTACTGTATAGGTGTACTCCCAGTGAGGGAATGTTCCGGCTACTATTAGACTCCAAAATTATTATTGGACCAGCACCGTGATGTGCTAAAAAAAAGTACAGGATGGCCTCACACACCTCCCAGGTGTCAGGCTTCATCCTCTGCCATCCCACGTTCGCCAAAGAATCCTCTAATGGCGAACGAGCCCGGATTATGGGCTGTGATATCACTATTAGTAGGAAACTAACGTGAAAAAGGAAAAAAGGGGGGTTTTAAGCAAAAATCCCTACCACCTGCAGGTTAATTCTGTAAACTTTATTCATTGGTGATGGAGGGATGATTAAAAGCACGAAATCTAGGACAATAAATAGCCCTACTATGGTGCTCATTGTCCACTAGATTGACATGTTTCAGCATTGTAATGGCCCCATCCGGGGTCCTGGGCTTTCTTCAGGACCGTACTCAACCCAATAGTGACCCTATAATATTTTCTTAAATGCAGCGTTTACTTAACACGCATACGATACCCGAATGACCTTTTGTCCACATCGGGTTTCATCCAAATCTGTGGGAACCTTATCTATAAAACATAATCATGAGATATAGTACAGTGAACATATATGTACATACAAACAATCACATCAATCTGATCATTGAGGGTAGCCAGAGACAACTTATAAAAGCATTCAGCATGCGGTGGTCCTTCAATATTAATCCATGATCACACGCATATAAGGTCATGAATGAATTACATGCATTAAAAAACATACAGAGCCACACCCGTATATATACACACTCTCGCCTTCCAAGAGGTTAAAACCAAAAAACTGAATGTCGAAATACGCTGTGTGCTGTGACCATGCACGCAACCCTGCCCGTGCATCCGTTTCTTAGATAGTAATCGTTATCAATAACGTGTCTTACCCTCACTGATTAATAATAATGCCTCATGGAGTGTAGGGGGAGGGAGTCCTGTAGTCAAACCCTGGATCGAGGAAGTATTAGGAGTCTCAATCGGGTTACGTCAGCGTCTCGGCTTAAAAGGACGCTGAAAAAGGTTAAGAGTGTCGGGTATAACGCCCCTTACTTACTTCGTCAAGGTACTCCCTCTCTGGGACCTACTCTGTAACCCTGTTCTCCTCCCGGCGGTGTCCAGCACTCTGTGCCATGCGATGGTTAACAGGCCAACGAGCACAGAGTGCCGTCATCAACCGGGGCCATGGCGGGATTCATGGGAAATGTAGTCCCGCTCGGCCATCGTTTGAGAAACAGGGCAGTGGAGTCCCTGAATTCTAGGCAGCATACCATGTCTCGGTACTGGCACTGTTACCATGGGTTATGTTAAGGGAGATGGAAAAAAGAATAAAAACCCTCATACTTTTTGGAGGATCGGAGACATACCTTCTCTATTCAGAGATAAGTGGTGGCTGTAATACCGCTTCCATCTGGTAATGTATATAGATAAGTATATCCATATACATTGATATAAATCTCTCTCAATGGAGAAATACTCAATACTAATGGGGAGGGCTATGGTAGGGAAAAACTAAATGAGTGATATAGCCCTTGTAGGTAACAATGATGGTAAGGAGAGGTATAATATCTACATTGTGAACGTCCAAGGAGCGTTCTGGTGATATTTTAAATTTGCTGTGTTCAGGTTACAGAGACTGGTACCACCATAGGCAATTTACCCAATAAAGGAAATGAATACCCATGGGGTAACTGGTATTCATTTTTAAGAGAATGACTGCTTCACCTAAGGGGGGACATGTTGTAGGTCCATAAGTATAACAGAAGTATGCATTCCTTTCTTTTAAGGAGGAATTGGTTGCTATATCATGGGGTAGAGGTTATCGAGTTGAGATAGGTTAAGTCTGCCCCCATGAAATATCATCGTTCAACCCCCTGATATGGGTCTTCAGCTAATAGACCCATCTCTGTTCTCTCTCAAAAAGTCTTTTGCTGATGTTGATTCTGGTCTGTGTCTGAGTGCTTCCAAGATGACCCACTGTAATTCCGTTTCTGTATGTTGGAAGTCAAGGAAGTGTTTTGTAAGCCCCATGGATGTTTTATTGCACCTTACAGTGCTGCAGTGTTCATTAATTTTCAGGCGGCCAATGTACTTCATGTCACACGGACATTTGAATAAGTCATGTAGATCACATTTTCTGTGTTGCAGTTAGTGTGTTGGTTTAGCTGCCAGGGGTGATTAGTCCCGATATCCACCTCTGTCTGCTGCTTCGTAAAAGGACACACTGAGCAGTTTCCACAAGGGAAATGTCCCCTCACTGGTGGCAAACCCCAATAGTGTGTTCAGTGGCCATTTTCTTAGAATTGTTACAATGTACCAATCTATCCCTTATGCTTGTGCTTCTTTTGAAGGAAAGCAATGGTAGTTCCCAACTGATATCACCTTTTTTTTTAGGATTTTCCAATTCTTGGTAATTATCCATTTCACTCTGTTAGATGCTGGAGAAAAGGTGGTGACGCATGCAATCCTATCCGTTGTCTCCTTTGTGTATGTTTCTAGCAAAGACTCTCTGTTATTATTGCGGGCTCGTTTCCTAGCTTTTTTGATTATGCCGGATGGATATCTTCTGGCTTTCAGCCTGCCTGTCAGTCTGTCCGCCTGGTCCTCAAAAGTGGACTTGTCTGTGCAATTTCATCTGATGCGCAAGAATTGCCCAAATGGCAAATTGTCCCTCAATGCTTTCGGGTGGTGACTGTCCAACCTCAACAGACTATTGTTATCTTTTGGTTTCTCATGTACTTTAGTGATCACATCATCACCTTCAATGGTAATCTGAAGATCTAAAAAAGTCACAGAGATACTATCCATCGTATGAGTAAACTGCAGAAACGGATCCCTTGTATTTATCTTGGAGCAGAACTCTCCTGCTAGTCTCTCATCGCCTTGCCACACCACTAGTACGTCGTCAATATATCTGTGCCACAACTTGATGTTCCTACGATAGGGGTTCAAATCAGTGTAGATGTGTTCAGTTTTGAACTGGCGGACATACAGGCATGCTAGACTGGGGGCGAATGTACTGCCCATCGATGTCCTTTTCACCTGGTGGTATATGTTATCTTCGTACTGGAAGAAATTCTCTGTGAGTGCAATCGTTGCACAATCCATCACAAATGTCACAGGGGTAATGGTGTCAATTTGGGCATTCCTCCGAAGGTTTTCAATTGTAGTTAGAGTCTGTTCCTGAGGTATAGAAGTATATAATGCTTCTATATCTAGTGTCATCCGTAGTTCTGTGCTGCTGTTGATGTGTAGGTCTTTAAGGAGGCATAACACTTCCTTCGTGTCTTTGAGGTATGAGGGCATAGATTTTACTAGTGGGCAAAGGAACCAGTCACAAAATTGTGACAACGGTTCCAGGATCGAGTTAATCCCAGATACAATCAGGCTGCCTGGTGCTGGTAATTTATTCTTATGGATTTTTGGCAAAATATAGAATCTGGTCATTCTTGGATTTTCTGGTATGAGGAATCTTGCCTCTTGCTCGGTGATCCAACCCATGCTGAGTGCTTCTTCTGTCATAGATTTTATCTTGTTGGTTATGCGAGAGGTCGGGTCTGTCGCCAGGATCTCATAGCTGGCTCTATCTGAAAGCAGTCTCTTGCAATCTATATCATACATGTCTGTTGTGAGGACCACTATGGCACCCCCTTTGTCTGCTGGTTTTATTATGATGTCCTGTCTCTGGTCCAGCTTGTCCAAGGTTTTCCTTTTCTCTGTGGACATGTTGTCATAGCCAATGTTGATACTCATATCGTCTATTTCTCCGGTGACTACTTCCTCAAAGGTTTGTATTGCTGCAGGTACAGCTTGTGTTGGAGGTAGATAGGTAGATTTAACCCTCAAGCCAGTGTTTTTATTGGCTCTTGTGTTTTCCTCCGATGTGTCACCAAAGAATGATCTAAGTTTCAATTTTCTGAAAAACCCCGATAGTTCTGCTTTCAGTTGGAATTTGTCCGTTTTGGGGGTCGGAACTAACCCTAGTCCTTTATTCAGGACCTCCAGCTCTGTTTTGTCCAAAAGTAATCCACTGAGGTTAACTACCAAGGAGTTATTATGATGTATCTCTTTCTTTGCAGCTGTCTCAATTACTGGTTCTTCCTGCTTGGGCCTGGCTGGTTGCTGTCCGTGGACATGCTCCTTGTAACTTTCATGTCGGGATCCAGCCACTGTACGTTTTGTGTTCCCTGTTGTCTCTGTCGTCCTCTTCCATGGGCAAGTCCTCCCCTTCAAAAATGGCAGCCATATTGGAAGGGGAATCCTTGTGGATACTGCGAGTATGGCTGTGGCCAAAATCCCATCTGGAATCCTGGGTTGAGTGGGCCCATTTGCGGTGTTAGCATTTGAGTTTGTGGACCTCGACCATCCTCTTCGCTGCTGTATCCACCACTACTGCCTGAGCTGAATGACCAATTTTGCGGTGTGTACCTTCTTCTGTAGTTTCTTTTTTGTGGTATTTCCATTGGGCTCTTAGAGTAATGCTCATCTGTAATGTACAGATATGTTGTTTCATGACTGAATTTCTTAATATCCTTTTGCAGTTTTGTAATCTTGGATTGTGTAAGAAATTCTCTCTGTTGCGATAGGTCCTTATTGATTTAATCTAACCTTCTCTTGAAGGTGGCAATGAGGACTGTGGTTTTTAGGTTGTTTTCGCTCATCTGAATTTGAATGAGCATCTCATCTGATATTCTTTTGGCTGTGTAGATAATCAACACAAGCCAGTCCCTTTTAATCATCCCTCCATCACCAATGAATAACGTTTACAGAATTAACCAAAAACCCCCTTTTTGCTTTTTCTTTTTCACCTTAGTTTTCTACTAATAGTGATATCACAGCCCATAATACCGGCTCGTTTGCCATTAGAGGATTCTTTGGCGAACGTGGGATGGCCAATGATGAAGCCTGACACCTGGGAGGTGTGTGAGGCCTTCCTGTACTTTTTTTAGCACATCACGGTGCTGGTCCAATAATAGTTTTGAAGGTCAATAGTAGCCGGAACATTCCCTCACTGGTAGTACACCTATACAGTAAGGTGACATGAGACCACAAACAGTGGACTTGATGATTTAAGGGCCTGTTCGTGTTTTGGTGGAAATGCTATTGTAAAGGGAGAGTACCAACACAGGTCCCTTGCCTCTCAGAGGGCATAAAGTGGCTCCCACTCCCTCCGACCCACCCAGAATTGGGTCACGTGTGATATATACCATTTGTTTTCTTCATATATTTATGATCTTCCAGGCACCTTAAATCAGGTGAGGGGCGATCCTCCTAGAATTGGGATGATGTCCATTGGTACTCTATTATATGCCGATGATGTAGCCATTATGGATTTAACTTCTAATGGCTTGTAGTGTCGTCTTGTAGCTTTGTTGGAGTATGCAGAAGTCCATTATTTGAAGATTAATATTTTGAAAAGCAAAATCTTGATCTTTCATAAGAAGGGTTCAAGACTAAAGAGGAATTTTTTAATTGGTACCTGGGTACTGACAAATTAGAAAGAGTGGACTTGTCTCTTTATCTTGTGAATGTCTTCACTAAGGATTGGCTGGATTCGTATCAAATGAAGTTCTGGTCGAGCAGGGCTCTTTCGCAGGCCAACGCTCTGTATAGATTTTACAAAATTTGTGGGAGACATCATTTTGGACATGTCCTGGCAGTCTATAGGACCAAAATAACCCCTCTTTGTGTTATGCATGCAAAGTGTTAGATATGAGTTACTGGCACCTTTTTGAGAAGAATGAAGGTAGAATATTTTGCCAGATGTGCAATTTGCATACATTAGCAGCCCCACATGCCTTGTGGCTAGAGTATGGTCTTCTTTCCTCATATTCCTTTTCCCTGGCTGCTGTGTTGAGGTGGGGAAATGCACTCTTATGTGGAGAGGAGGAAACACTGCGGGCAGCTTTGAAGTCTGAGATTTTCTTCCTTCTGAAAGAACAGAGCTCATTTTTAGGTCTTTTGAGCAGGCTAATGAAATCTTTGGGCTTGACCTGAATATAGAATGTTGTATGTCCAAGTTCTCTCTGAAGAGCTTAATAAAGGGTGTTTAAAATAAGTTTGGCCAGAGATCTTGACTTAAGTCAGTCAAATCCGCGCAATTTGGTGAAACTGGAGAGCAAACCTCCGCCTTATTTAAAAGGGAATTTGCCCCAGGGGATCAAAATGTTGATCCAGTTGCTGAGACTGGATCTGCTTCCTTTATGTGTGATTACTGGCATCTGGGTTAAAATTCAGAAAAAGGATAGAAGATGCGAGTTACAAATTCAAGATTTGAACCACGTATTACTTGTGTGTCCTATGTTATAAAATGTTCACCATCATTTTTTGAGGCCTTAATTTATTAAAAATAACATCTATTCCACCCTGGAGGCTCATAAATTCGTATTGTTTCCGATGATTGAAATGATAGGTAAGAAGATTTATCAACTTTTTAGATCCTTTTTGAACATCTATTAGGACCTTGGTGTATGACAGGTGGGTGTTCTAGAAAATTATTCATATCCTTTTAGAACATCTATTAGGGACTTAGCGCATCTTTTATGGATGTCCAAATTTAATGCAATGCTTATTTTGTAAGGGTGCACTTTTCAAATGTATTTTGCATTATTTGCACTTTGTATGTTGCACCAAGCACGATGCACTTTTTAAGGGCCGAAAATGTGTGTATTGATTACGTTTTATATACATGTTTTTTATTTTATGGTGTTGTGTATTGATTACGTTTTATATATATGTTTTTTATTTTATGGTGCACAGTACGGGCCTGATTCACAGAACTAACTTACGTCAAAAACGTAAACGTAAACGTAAACGTAAACGTAAAGTTAGTACTTTTTAACTTCTGTGAATACCGAAATGAGTAAGTTCATTCTGTGAATACCAAAATGAGTAAGTGTATTCTGTGAATACCTAAAAAGTACTAACTTTACGTTTACGTTTACGTTTTTGACGTAAGTTAGTTCTGTGAATCAGGCCCTACCTCCTTCTGGAGGTTGGGGACAAGTGATTTGTTTAACGCTAAACAATAATGTGTTTTTAGGATTCCCATATATCATTAGTGGCTATTTTTACATTTTTTATGGTGCTATGCACGGTGCCATGTTCAAAGGTTGAACTTACTGAACTGCAGTTGTGTAACCAATTTCTTATGGCGCTATGCAGGACACTAATTGGTGTTTCTAATATTGTATGTACTAGATTGGAGTTTTTATATTTTTGATTTTAATAGGTACTATGTATAATTTTTCTATTATATCATGTTATGTGGACCTATATAGAAGTTCTGTACCATAGTAAATTAAACTAGTTGTGAGTTAGGTTGTGATTTTGCTTGTGGTGTTGCCTGTGATAGTGTTTGTGGTGCTTCTGGTGATGGTTGGGTTGGTGGTGGTTGAAGTGGTGGTGGGTGAAGTACAAGTAGTAGGTTTGTGGGTGTTGCAGGGGTTTACATCCTGGTTTGTGGGTAGTGTGACCTCATAGATTTTGGTGCCTCATTTGAATCCTGTGCATGTCTTAGTCGTGACTGTTTGACTTTTTGTTGTTGCCTCTATCATCTTCATAGGCAAGGCATATTGCTTTACACACTCTTTCCCCTAACTAGGACGATATTGATGGTATATCTTTGCCCTGTCTTGGCATAATTTCACAGTGTTATCAGAGGCATGGGTCTGCTTGTCAATCCTCAGAGGGAGTCCTTTACGGTAGTCCACAGTCTTACACAGAGTTGGACTCATGTAATAAATAGCCATCCACTTAGTGGACTGCCGTTGGAAAAACGTATCCTCCCAGAGGATAGGATTTGGCCAGGCCCCCCAACCCACCCCAATCACGCCTAGGCTGACTGACATGGCAAGCAGGTTGCAGCAGCGACCCATTCGTATCGGCGGAGGGGCCACGCCCCCCACCTTTTTCAAGGCAAGAAGAGTTTCTGTCAGGCTGAACAAAGGTCAGCCTGATAGACACTCTTCTTGTTCAGGTCAGGCAGCCAGGAGCTAGACATGCGCTAAACGTGCAAGCTCCTGTCTGCCTGAGCTGAACTTTGCCAGGCTGAGGATTTCACAGCCCTGTGGGCGTGACCTCCTCAGCCTGGCAAAAGTGCCTCGAGGCCCTCCCCTTCATGATGATGTGGAGCACAACTGATTGCTTCATACCTGGGTGCTTCAGTTTTAAGCCCTGAAGTGCCCAGGGTAGAGTGTCAATCAGTGACACCTTGTTACAGAGTGGGGTGGTGTCAGCAGTCTCACAGCAGTCCCAATCCTCTTGGGACCTCCGAAGCTTCCCTGTTGGAGAGCTGTTGTTGAGATCAGCGTCAGCTTCTCCACTGCAGCGTAAGGGGCATTGTCCCCCTCCCCAATGAAGCATTCACGAGCCGTCAAATGTATTATTTTAAAGTGGCAGCTATTTCTCTTTTTGTGTTTTCATCATGCCACCGTGCTGTGGTGATCTGTGGTATCTAGCCTGTGAGCAGTGGGGGCGGAGCCAAAACTGTTGGTTGGTATTAGCAGGTAGTAGGAATGAAGTGCGCATGTCGGGTTGAATAGGTCTCTTACTGGGGCTACCCCATAATGCGCCCTTTCTATCCTCTCAAACCCATGCTGTGTTAAGGAGCCAGGGGGCACACAGCATAGCCCCCTGTTCTCCTATGGAGTGCTGGGTTCACCTGCTCTAACCTATCCTTGCATTGCTCTCATGCTGTTTACGACTATAAACAGTGTGAGAGCAATGCAAGGTTTGGTTCTGGTCATGTTAGGTTAGGTGCCTTTACTCCTTGGTTCGCACTCACAAGTCAGCACAGGGGGTTATGGAGCACAGCCAATGACGGTGGGGCCTTATTCTGAAGCCACACAGTGGTTGGTCATGTGGCTGTCGCTTGCGGGAAACACAATGCACACAGCACCAGTGCACGAGCGGAGAAGAGATGATTCATTGTACTGTCTGGTACTCCCAGTCGCAGAACAAGTGCTTGTAGTTGCAAGTACTGGCTGAGAGACAGTCCCGGCCTGTTCTCCTGTCAGAGCAATCACAGGTAGGCCAGACGTCGTGTGCTGCCCTCCTCTCGGGTCAATACCTAGCTGAGATTCCTCTCGTCCAAGGACAGTTTTGCAGTTGTGAAAACAGCACGATTCATGGGGGCAGATTTACAAGCCCCTTGCGCCACTTTTGCGTCACTTTTCCCATGTTAAAAATGACGCAAAAGTGGCGCATGGGGCTTGTAAAGAAGCCCCCATGGTTTCTGTTTCAGGAAACAGTTTGATCATTTTAAAAAACTTGGACATTTCTATAGTGTTAACCCAAGGGGAGATCATTTTGGTCGGACCCCTAACCCAGCAATTGTATCGCCCTGGAACAAAGAAAAGTGGAGTGGGTGTACCACGATACAAATGAACCCATACAAACTGCATGCACAAGAAAGAACGTGCTTAGAAACAGTTGAAACACCAGCATATCGATTGATATGTCAGTCTGCCAGATCGGTCTATCTATCTATCTATCTATCTATCTATCTATCTATCTATCTATCTATCTATCTATCTATCTATCATCTATCTATCTATATATCTATCTTTGCATAAATATATTTTTTTATTTTTTATTTTAGGTTGAGGCACCTTGAAATTGGCCTGGCGACAATTGTCATTAGTGCATTACAAATAAGGAATGCACACCTCAGTGTCAGTGTCATTACTCTATCCTGCCAACCTGCCTGCAACCTATCACTGTCTGATCTCTCCCCTAATAACACCTACCCACTTCCTTTGTGCCTATTGGTGTCTGTGTGAAAAGTTAAAGGTATTTTGCTGCACAAAACAATAGGATATTAATATTTAATAAATATTGAAATGGGGGGAAAATTAATGCACTGTAGTGTCACCCATAGGCCAGTGTGCAAATATTGCAGCATTGACTTTAGTATGAAAAGTAATCGCTCCTCCTGTCACTCTATTATTCCCTCCCAAAAAATAATCTTGTCTTCTGCAAAGCTCCTTTACTAATGAGACTATAATGACATGGTCACGGTTTGACCTTGTTATCGTCATATCTGAGACATTCATTATCTAATGTGCTGTCCACTGAAATGCAGGGCCCTGCCTAGTGCAGGACCTGGGGTAATTAGCTCATACAGTACCTCACTTGTGCTGGTCCAACTTTTCTCATGAAGCTGTTTGATAACAGTATCAGTGCTGTGGCGGAGAAAAAGCAGTTACCGATATGATTGGAGGTGCAGTTGCCAAGCAGTGGCCATTGCCTGCTTCTTTAAGCATGGATCATGTATACTACTCCCTACCACCCCTTTATATCAGTTCAGCTCTCTCGCTGTGCTCACTCACTGGGTCCAACTCACCTCCAAGTTTTACGCCCACCACTTTGAAAAGTCACCAGCCACCAGTGGTTGAGGTTAATTTTATGTATTTTTTTTATGTTTGGTGTGTGCATGTATGAATGTATGTGTATTTGTTAGTGAGTGTTGTGAATGGGTGTGTGTGTGTGTGTGTGAAATAATGGGTCTGAGTGAGATGCATGTGTGCCCAACCACCCACCTCCCTGGTAAAATTACCAGGCGACACTGGCAGGTTGATTATTGTAGAGAGGGTTGCCATCTTGGAGGTTGTGGGGGTGAGATTGATGAACGTGGGAGAACTCCTCCAGGGGTGTTTTTTCCCTCAGATAAGAGAAGACCGTAAAAGGACCTGGATGGGAGAAGTGTGTAATGGTGTCAACAGCTGTACCTGTAGGTTGAGGGCTGTGTGGAGGTGAGTCCTTTGAGGCTAGGATAAGCATCTACAGCTGCTTAGCTGGTGGTTGAGAACTAGCAATCCTCGAGCGAGGGCTTAGAGGAAGACTGATGGCCAGCTTTCCTCATCCTCCTCATCCCCATCTTCTGCTTCTTCTCCTAGTCCTCTTCTTCTTCTGGAATGGGGTCCACTGAGATAGCAGCTTTGGAATTTGCCTGGGACTGCCCACTGTACCCTGATTATCGATGGTCAGCATCATTATCAGGCTCTGTTTCTCCCGTTCCTAAAATAATGCTTGTGCTTAATACTTCACCAGACTTGTTTCACAACAGATTTCTGAAAGAATTCACATGCAAGTTAGCAATATGAGAGCATAGATAAATATATGGAGGTAAGGATTCATTGTTGCAAGGAAATACTACATAAACAATGGTAACTCAACTGCTTTAGCCACATAGGCTTGATTTATGGATGGACCCTTTGATGTCAACTGTTGTATCAGTTGACATGATGTAGGTAGATGATGTAGGTAAGGTATCCCCTGATCTAGCAGCAGGAGAGACAATTAATGTAAAATGTTAGGTAAAGTTATGAATCAAAGTCTTACAGTGGTATTTGACAGAAGTTATTTCGATGCAGCGAGATATACATGAAAAAACAAGTATTACCCGTAAATAAATGAATGATAAAAAGCAGACATTTGAAACAACATATATAAGATGGTGACAAAGTACAAATGATGGTATACAGAGGTAGATGTCAGATGATTTAATTTAATTTAATTTATTTATAAAGCGCACGGCTACCTCGGAAGAGGTGTCCCGGCGCAGACTACAGAGTTAGAGGCTCGAGCAACTATTCCCCTTGTTTAAAGAGCCAGGTTTTCAGCCCCTTTCTGAAATCCTGCTCAGAATTCAGCATACGTAAGTGGTAAGGAAGGGCATTCCAAAGCTTGGCGGTCCTAACCGAGAAGGATCTACCCCCTTTCCTTGCTTTAGAAAAATAGGGGACAGCAAGGTAGTGCTGATGGTTAGATCTAAGTGCCCGCTCCTGGGGTATCAGCATAGCCGCTTCCTAAGGTAGCCAGGGCCCTTACCCTGAGTGGCAGGGAAAGCGAAGGTGAGGGCCTTGAATTCGATCCTCCTGGCTACCGGGAGCCAGTGGAGTTATTTAAGGTGAGGAGAGATGTGCTGGCGCAGTGAGACGTTGCGGATAAGCCTAGCTGCTGCATTCTGCACCATCTTCAGCCTTTTGTTCAAGAACTCTGGCATACCCATGTAAAGACCGTTGGCATAGTCAAGGTGGGAAGTCACCAGGGCATGAACTGTGATCCTCCAGTTTTCTTCCGGCAGGAAGCCAAGGAATTTTCTGATAGCTCTCATCTTACCGAAGCAGGCTGCCAAGACTTGCCGGACTTGTGCTGAAAGGGCCAAATCCTTATCCCATCTGACTCCAAGATTTTTGACTGAGTCCTTAGGGACAGGTGGGGAGCCGAGTATTCAGTTTCAAGCAGTTTTCATGCATCCATCCTGCAATTCGTTTCAGTCAGTCTTTAAAAGACTCAAAAGCTGCCGTAGAGTGATCTTTGAAGGAGAACAACAGCTGGGTGTCATCCGCGTAGGAGACCACCTTGACCCCCCTCCTAGAGATGAGGGCTGCCAGCGGAGCCAGGTATATATTAAAAAGCAGTGGGCTTAAGGCAGAGCCCTGGGCACTCCACATCTGAGTGGTTTAACTGAGGAGATGAAAGGGCAGAGAAAGACTTGCTGGCAACGGCCATTAAGATAAGAGGATATCCACTCAAGTGCAGTCCCTTGTACTCCTATCTGTTTAAGTTTTTCCAGCAAGATTGCATGCGACACAGTGTTGAATGCTGCTGAGAGGTCTAATAGCACAAGCATGGCTGAAGAGCTGTCATCCACTGACAATCGAACTGAGTCTCCAACTTCTAGCAACGCAGTTTCTGTGCTGTACCCTGCACAGAAGCCTGATTGAGAGTTGTATATAAGCTCATTGGCTTCCACATAGTTGGCTAATTGTTGGTGAGCCATCTTTTCTAGAACCTTAGCCGGTGCTGATAGCAGGGAGATAGGCCTGAAGTTGCTGAGTACTTCCGGGTTGGCGTTGGATTTCTTCAGAAGTGGTAACAGATAGGTTTGTTTCCACGAAGCTGGGAAAATTCCAGTCCTAAGTGAAGCATTCCAAATGTGATTAAGGACTGGATTAAGCCACTCGGCCAACAGCCTGAACAGGTGCGCCGGGCAAGGTTCCCCAGGCCAACCTGATTCGCATTTCCGCAGTTCAGCTAGAGACACCTCCTTAGGGATCGGGAGAAATGTTGCAAAAACATATGAGTTATTGGGAGGGCCATGGGCTTCTCCCATTACTCTGGCCTCTGTAACTGGAGGAAAAGAGGAGTAGAGCTGCAATATCTTCTCTTCGAAAAAATCAGAAAGACTGTTGCAAAGATCCTGCGAGTGTTGGAAACGGCATTCCAACGCTGAAGGATTTCACTATTCTAAAGACTTCCTTTGAGGAGTCCCTAGAGCTAGCGATACGGTCAGCCAGGAAATCCCTCCTCATAGAGTTTAGTAATTTATGATATTATTTCAAGGCGTTTTTGTAGGTGTTTTTAGCGTATGGCGAGTATGACTTTCTCCACTCGCGTTCCAGTTTTTTACACTTGCTTTTTTCACATCTAACATCCTCTGAAAACCACGTGGCAGACGGGGAAGATCTAGCTAAGGTAACAGATCTCAGAGGGGCAGTTTTGTCAAACGCTGACGTCAGCCAGGAATTAAAACACGCGGCATCGTGGTCGGGGTTGTCAGTTAAGGTTGGCCTTGAGCCGGCAAGCACTGGGCCCAGGGTCTCAGTGGTGACCTTGCTCCATTTCCTATTGACTTCACTAGATCTTATAATGGCCTTCGGTGTGGTTCTAAGGCAAAACTGGAACGGTACAAGAAAGTGGTCCGTCCAGGTCATCAGAAGCACCTTATTGACCCTCAGTTCCTGCATATTCGTGCAGATGAGGTCGAGAATGTGGCCCGCCTTATGGGTAGCAGAAATAACCTGTTGGACTAGGTTGAAGCCCGAGAGTGCTGTAATAAAATTCGCACTGTGGGGGCATTGGGGGTCGTCGATGTGAAGGTTGAAATTTCCCAATACAGTAAAATTGGCATAGCGTGTAGATATCTGAGCGATAGAATCTGCCAATTTTGACGTAAAACTGTGGGAGCAGCCTGGTGGCCTGTAGAGCAGCAGCCCTGAGAAGGAGAAGGAGGAGGATATTTTGAGACAGAAGAAGAGTCCTTCAATGTTGCCTATTTGATCCAGGTTAGAGGTGGCATTCTCCCAAGAGTCCTTATAGACAATGTCCACCCCACCCCCGTGCCTGTTGTCACCCCTATTGGCGCAAACAATACGAAAGCCAGAGGGTATAGCCAAAGTCACAGCTGGGTTTGTGTCCCCCTTAGCCAAGTCTCAGTAAGGAACATGAGATCCCATTTGTTGTCCTTTAGAGATTGATAAACATCAAGTGCATGCTTGGGGAGGGATCTACATTTGATAAGGCAAGCTTTTATTTCACTAGGTCTGGGGATCTAGGCTGTACCAAGAGCTGCCTCCGTTGCCTGAGGCGCAGGCCTGGGGTTAAGTGTGAAATCACAGGCCGGGCAACAATACTCCCCGACCCCTCCCCCAACATCGGCGAGAGGCATACCTGTGCATTTATCCTGTCTTAGATCCAGCAGCTCATTGCGCCCCCATCTCAACACTCTGACGCTCTCTATTTGGGCAGAATGGCTGGTGCTGGCCGTGATCCGGATGCGGACAGGCACAGACGGACTTGCCTTTGGTGCACCTTCAGCGCGCCCGCTGCACACGTCCGCTGCGCATCCGTGTCGCCGTGGTCAAATTATAGCAGCCAGGAGGGAGACTGGTCTGCTAACCCCTCCCCAAAATGGTGTTGGAGATTGTCCTGATAGAGTGGAGAATAAATGGTGCTCCAAACAGGATGTCTCCACGCCAAGGAGTCGACCGCACTCAGGTCTACCTCGGTAGAGGTAGGATCAAGCCCAATGATCACAGACTTACCTGATCAATGGATGGTAACAATCCGAATTGCTGCTGCCAGCATGTCTGCTGTTATCGGTGGTGCTGGTCACAATGTGGGCGCTTGGGGCTGTTGTTTCTTTGTAGCTGAGAAGAGAGGCATATACAGAGGAATTAAATATTCAATAACATATAAGGTGACTGTATAACGGCTCGTTGAATACAAAGTACAACAAATTACTGCATCCTCTCCTAGATGTTTACAAATGTGCTAAAGTGATTGTTCTTGTGATGCTAATGGAATGCCATGTCATAGTATTAAAAAGGTGACAACATCAATAACGTCAATTACTCACAAAATTGGGAACATGGATGGATATAGGGATTTGGAAAGTTTACTATTCAACCTCTGTCTGTAGTGTGGAGCCAGTACTTGGTTTGGTGCAGAAGTAGAGATGGTTGCAAGTGGTGGATTGGACAACTACACATGCCCTTAAAAGTTAAATGCGTATGAGCATAAACATGGCACTATAAGTTATAATTGAGTAAAGTAGTTCATCAAAATGTAACATCATTAAACTAAAACTGTTTGGGTGTAACAAACTATGGTTTATTAATCCCCTGAAATGTGGTAGTGACATTGATAGCAAAGTGACATAGCTGTGTGCTGTAGGGTTGCAGTTGGAGGCCGGCCCTGTTCATTACCCTGCCACTTTAGAAGGTACTCCTGCCCCAGCTGTACCAACCAAATAACCTGTAATGGTGACTGTATCAAAGGAAAGAAGAAGATTATCAGATTTGAAGGGTGTGTTTGAGGAATATGCGTTAAGTCTAAATGATAATGTAAGGTGGTGGAAGGACAATATTGTGTGAATGGCTGTATGGATAATTTGTAGGGACTGAGAGGGGGTTTAGTTAGTGCCTTATGTTAGCGTAGTCTGCAACCAGCAAGCCTTATAGTAGGTGAAGATCCATTGTGAAGAGAAGAGACTCCTCTAGGGGATTGAGAAGGAGGCAGAATCTAAGTGCGCCTTCTGGAATATCTTTTTCTACCTGAAACCCTGAGATTTTCTCATTTATCTGTCTCCTTTCATTTCTTATTATGGTGTGTGCCTCCTCC
This sequence comes from Calotriton arnoldi, assembly GCA_963921515.1. Classification (NCBI taxonomy): domain Eukaryota; kingdom Metazoa; phylum Chordata; class Amphibia; order Caudata; family Salamandridae; genus Calotriton; species Calotriton arnoldi. The sequence goes on from CAWUFW010001141.1 coordinate 1,996,220, forward strand.
CCCCAAAGCATTTACAGAGTCTGTGACCTTGTGCCACATGACTGCCTTCTGTGCTTCACCGATGGAAGCAGACCATGTGCTTATTTGTAGTATTTGACCACAAATGTAAATACAATGACTGTCCCCTCTTCAATGAAATTTCTGTTTCTCTTGAATGCTGTGATCTGCATCCTGGAAGCATGATGTGGTTCCCGAAGGCTGCAGAATAATATAGTCCAGGGGGATGATGGCAGACCCTAGACTGTAGGCTGTATTTATATGTTTTAAAGTGAATGGGTGTCAGATGTGTAGGATTTGGTTCATGTGTATGATTTGGGTCAAGTGTATGCCAATTGCATATTCCCTCGCATTTGGAGGTATCCACCTAGGTATTTACGTCGCTACCTATGAGTTGAAGATCTCCTACGTGGCCGAGGTCTCCATATACATGATGTACATGTCCACTAACCAGACAGAATATAAAATATGGTATTAAAGTTACTTTTAGTAACTTTTTAGTATCTCTAGAGTCATAAATTCATTTGTAGGAGGCTCCTCTACCTCACTGAAGGTTGTGGGGACATGTAAGTGTACACCAAGGTGTACATCTCTATCCAGAAATGGCGAAGAGCAAAAAGTGGAGCATTACCTCCATGTGTAGGAGAAGATATACACTTGAATAGATCTACACATGTAAATTACCTTTGTGAATCAGGCCAAGGATTACTTTATTAACTGCCCAATCAAGCTGAGGATTAATAACTACACAAGCCCCAACATAGCTTTGAACTGAGGGATATCAAATAAGTAAAAAATGAAGTCTTCGCTTTGACCCCTTTTCACAAGATGTTAGAAATGGACATGTATGGTAACAAATTAGTCCAGAAGTGAGTACCTTACTGTCAACTGCTCGCACTGCCTCTGGTGTGTCTTTAATCTTTATTGGTACCCCTATTCTGCTAATTGAATGTTCAACACATTTCCTGTAGTATCAAAACCTAGCTGCCAAAGTCCACCTGCAATGTTAAGTTACAGATATGGTTAAATGTGGGTATTTGGTAATGGAGGCGATATGTGAGGTCGAGACAGCAGCCAAACCTGGCAGAACCTCAATCACTGTTGAGCTAAGCATTTTTCTGATGAATCAGAAGGCACATAAGCAACTGGAATAGCCTTTGTAGGATTCTTTGGCTTATTTGTGTGACTAGAATATTCCCGGTCAAAATGCCATCCCTTACCACAATATAGGCATCAATTTAGCGTGTGCCTCTATTACTTCTCTCTTTTACAAATTAGACTTCTGACACCTCTGATCTGCATGGGCACACTACAGTCTGTACACATAGGTCAATTAATTAATTGATTGATTGACTGAAATTTTTATAAAGTATGCGACTACCCAAAATGTGGATGTCCTGGCGCTAAAGGAAACAAGCTAAACGTCAGGAAGGTTACAGAGCAAACCAATACTTTTTTAACAATTTACAATATTTAATAACTTATTTTCCAGCACGAATGCCTAGATGGAGAGCATTTCATGCTTGGGCAGTAACTATAGTAAAGGCGTGACTTCCTGTACTGGTTTTCCTGAATTTGGGGGATCTCCACATAATGTAGGGAACTAGAGCATAGGGTCCTTGTAGAAATGCAAGAAGAGGAAAGGAGAACCATGTAGTTTCCAGTGTGGAGACTGTAAGAAATTGGGGTGATGATTGACTGGGGTGTGAGACATGGTCAAGCAGCAACCACAATCCTTGTCAGGGTGAGGCACAAGCCAACCCTAAATTGACCTGTGCTCAACCCTCTGGTAGCTTATCACAGAGCAGTCAGGCTTAACACTTCAGACAGTAATAAAGTGAAACCTACCACACGAAAAGGATCCCAAAACAAGTTAGAAAAATAGACTTATTTTTAATAAATAACACAAGACAAAAACAGCAAAAATCCAATCAGTAGAACAGGAGGTATGCAATTTTAAACATTTTAATGTAAATAGCGATAAAAAGTACAAAACACCAACTGTGGATATCTGGTCACGCCGGGACAAAGTCACAAGTTCAGGCTGTCATGCGATGGAGCGCAGGCCAGCTACAGGGACCCAGTTAGGCCCACTGAACAAAGTACCTTAAATCCTGGCTTGTGAGGTGTTGTGAGGATCAGCATCAAAGATGTGTCATGCAGCCAAAGCGATGTGTCAGTTCTGAGGTGTGGTGAGGCTGCGATGCGAGATCCTGCGTCATTATCGAGGATCCTGTCAAGTAGGGCTTGCGAACAAAGTCTGCCGTCAAGGATGCGCCACGCAGTTGGGTCGATGTGTCGGTTCCTAGGAGTTGCAAGGCTGCAATGTGGAGTCCGTCATCGCTGTCGAGGCTGCCATTGATGAGGGATGAAAAGGCCTGCACTGAGGATGCATCACACAATGGCGGTTCCAAAAAGGCTGTGGAGGTGATGCAGGTTTTTGCGATGTGTCAGTTCTGCTCGGGGTTGTGCCGCTCAGCAGAGGAGGTGCGTCAGTTCTGCTGGATCCACAGAGGGTGGCAGAGCACCTTAGGCACACTTCCAAGGGTCCATGACTGGGGTGGCACCACCTGGCAGGGTAGACTCACAGATGGCAGAGTACAGGTGCTGGGGTCGAGGTTGTTGGAGCCTTCTGTCCCTGAGGCTCAAGTCAGAAAGCCAGCCAACTAGCCCTTAGAGTCACTCTGGTGACTGGGTTCAACAGATGGTGGTCTAGTCCTTCTCACCCAGGCAAGAAGGCAGCAGGTCAGCATAGCAGGACAGCAGTCCTTCAGAGCAGCGGTGCAGCAGAGTGGCAGTTCTTTCAGCAGCACAGCAGTCCTTCTTCCTGACAGAGTATCCACAGGTCCAGAAGCATACTGAAGAATTTGTGTCTGAGGTCCATTTAGTTATAGACAGTGGTGTCTCTGAAGTGGGGAGAAGCTTCTAGAAGCAGACCTTTGAAGTACAGAGGTGCCCTGCCTTCCTGGCCCTGACTCCAGACTAACTACATGGGGTATGCAACCCTTTGTGTGGAGGCAAGATACAGTCTATTCAGGTGTAAGTGGGGCTGGGTCATGCTCCTCCCTCCCATCCTACCAGTGATGGCCCATCCAGGCACACCTAAGCTCCCTATTGTGTGCGGCTGTCTAGGAGGAATACACAAAGGCCAACTGTCAACTACACCCAGTCATGTGACACAGAGACAGTCTGCAGACGTCAAATGGCTAAGGCAGGAAAATTCCCACTTTCTAAAAAGTGGCATTTTCAAAACTGTAATTTAAAATCCAACTTCGCCCTAAATTAGCATGCTTCATTACAATTCCAAAGACAGCCAACATGAACTGGTGACCAGCTCCCATTTGGAAATTACAGCTTATTAAAAGTGATACGGTAACTCTAATGCTATCCTATGTCAGAGGTAGGCCTTGCGGTAGTGAAAAATGAATATGAGTTGTTCACTACCAGGGCATGTAAAACTTAAAAGTACATGTCCTACTTTTTAAATGCATTGCACCCCTCCTTCTGGGCTGTCCAGAACCTACCCAAGGGGTGACTTATATGTATTAAAAAGGAAGGTTTGGGCCTGGCAAAAGATTTATTTTGCCAGGCCGAAATGGCAGTTTAAAACTGCACACACAGTCTGCAAAGCAGACCTGAGAGATGTTTAAAGTGTTACTTAAGTGGATGGCATAATCAGTGCTGCAGGCCTGTTAGTACCATTTAATTTACAGGCCCTGGGCACAGATAGTTCCGCCTTAGTATAGACTTACAAGTAAAATGAATATGCCAATTGGGTATAAGCCAAATCTACCATGTTTAAGGAGAGAGCACTAGCACTTTAGCACTGGTTAGCAGTGGTAAAGTGTGCAGATTCCTAAAGCCAGCAAAAATGAAGTCAGCAAACAGGAGGGCTGAAGGCAAAAGTTAAGGAGAAAACCAGGCCAAGGTTGCCAGGTCTAACAGAGACCATTTAATGCTTTAAGACAGAAACACAGATCCCTAAATAGGCATAGCTTATGCGCGGGGAACCAATGTACATGCCAAAGAGAAGACAAAATCCTGGTCTATCTGCTCAGATCAAGAATAGAGTTGGCAGGCACAATTTGTTGAGAAGGTGACCCAGCAGTCCCAAGAAAGTGAATTACAATAGTTCAGACTCTAGGTGACGTGCCTAAATTAAGGATTTGCTGGATGGTTGTCAATATTCACTTGAAAAATTAGTTTATGTAATATGTAATTATGATAACGCCAAGATTCTGTGCTCTTTAAACTGGTAGTGAAGGTGTTCCAAATTAGTCGGGTCACCCATTCGATGTCCAGATACACACACATACAAGACGATAACCTCTGCATAGCCCTAAAACGGCGCCCCATGAGCCCTAAAGGAAAGAAAGGAGCTCTGGCTGCAAATTAAAATGGCAAACCGAAGAGCCACACAGAGAAATGAGGTCAGAAGTGGAGGCTAGATCACGGGCTAACATATGGCTAAAACTACAGTTAGGTATCCATGCAAGCCCCAGGAATGTGCGTATAGAAGTCTATCAATCAACCAGACTCACGCAGAAAACAAACAGAGTAAAATTAGAACCCATAGGTAAAATAAGCCCTGCGCAAAAATATCTTGAATTTCCCTGATTTCGTGTTTTTTTCTCAGACTACTAAACTTTGATCTATGTCATCTTTCCTTTATCGCATTTTCTTTACTGCATTCGACAACAGAGCTGTATCACCAAATCAATCAATTCATCCCAGTCTTCAGGGGATCAAGGATTTGTGAAAGATGATAAGTCAGATCATCCCTCAATCCTCAGTAGAAAAGAAAGGCTCTCTTCTCCTTTGGCCAATTTGTTTCTGCAAAAAACAATTGAATATCGAAATATAAAGTATGAAAGCAGTGGAATCCTGCTTAAAGTTTAGCAATTCGTTATCTGCTCCTTGAATAAATGTGTGCTGTGACTTCTTCCCTAAAGCTATTAAATCTGTACGATATTGGATCGTTGTGTCCCAGAAGTTGAATGGACCATGAAACTACCTCCACACCCAGGTAAGAAAGAACAAAACCAGCCCTAGAGGGAAACGTGGTGGATCAAACCATTAAATGTAACTGCATTGTTTAAAAAAAAAAGGAATTTTGTACTACCTCCATATAATCCTGGGGTGGTGCTAAAGTAACTGGAGTTGGTATTGTAACCCGAATATGGGGTATTACAGATGCCGCGTTTTCCTCGTTTCCTGGCAGAAGATGTCACTGATTGCATTTGGAAGGTTGTTTGTTTCAGACTAGGTTTTGTTCTAGCATCTATTGATTTGCATAAAGAACACATGGCTGCTGGAATGGGTGTGAGTTGTGCTTGAATACCTTTTACTTCCTATGTTAAAGCCTGATTGTCAACCTATTCGACTGCTAACATATTGGCCAAATCTTTCAGAGTCCCGTCTTGTGGATACCTGTAGCAAGAAGATTGTCCTGGGTTTGCCATCTTTCAAGGTAGAGAATGGCGAAGCGCTAACCTTCACAATGCAACACGTTCTTGCAGGAAACTCTGACTTCACTCAACCGCTTCCTCCCCTTCAGTTTTCTTTATGAAAAGAGAGATGATGTTAGAAGGGGTCAGGAGTTCTTTTTAGTAATTGCTGGACCGGGGACCTTTACAGAAGCCCCGAAAAAGCTCTAAATTGAGTCTTGCTCTCTTTGGTTGCTCTCCTGAAATCTCTTGCAATCTTTGGACTTGCTAGTGTGTCAGATCTGTCCCATCCTTATTATTCTGTCACAGGGATTTATCAATAGAGATTCTCTTCAATTACTTATATATCAAGTGATTATCATCTATACATAACTCTCATTATCACTGCAGAAATAATAACTGAAAAAGATTATAACAATGTTTTTTACAAATGAGTTACCACACTTGCACATACATTATTTTACTACATGGGCAGATACCTCAGGTTATTTTTATATCATGTTGACTCTACTCTTTCCCAAACATGAGATGATATGATTGTGTGGACTTGAAGGCTAGACCACTTGTTTCTTCACAGGACAATCTCTATGTTTTAGTCTCTTTTTGTAATACTGCGACACATTGAATAGCCAATGTTCACCAAACCTTTCTTGGAAAACACACAACATCCTTACATGCACGTCAATTCAAAAAAAGGTCAGGGGTAGCTGAAGTGACATCACAATCTTTGACCCCCTCCTTCATGACTTCACAGGAAGTGACCTCATACAACCGTTGACCCTAATGACATCACATAAAGTCATGTAATGTGACAGTTGACACATATATTATAGTAAATTACATCATTTAACTTCAAAAACACCTACAATAAAAACAAGAATAACTAAATTTACGGAAACAAATACGAAAGTAGACAAACTTTACTTGAGTTACCAACCATAAATTAAATAGGGTGCTGCCATGCTATGAAAGATGTGCAAACATGGTAGACAACGGCAAGGCAATCACAGACCAGCAGTATAGCACTGCTATCTGGTCAGGCATAATAATTATATTCCCCTACATAGGGGCCGATTCCGATTCGGTCCGGAAATCTCACCGACCGATTCGGATTCGGAGAGATTTCTGACCGAACCGGACTCTGGCAGTCCGACCGAACGAGTACGATGCGGACGCATGCTATCGGACTCGATTCGGTCGGACTCCCATTGAAGTCAATGGGAGCCGGTCGTACGACGTGTACACGGGCTCCCATTGACTCAATGGGTGCGTCATGAACAAGGGCGCCCCCTACAGCGTGTACGCGTCGGTGCGACTCACGCCGTACATGCATGTGTGGGGGGACCCATGGGTCCCACCTGTGTGCGACTCGCGTGGCTACGCGTACAGGGGGGTCCGACACGGACACCCGAAGTCCGGCTCCGACTGCTCTTTCGAGCCGGACGGCGCGAGTCGGTCAGACTGATCAAGGCGCGCATCGTACTTGCCCGGTCGGGGAACGTCTCCATTGCGTGGTGCGAGTCGAGTCCGTACGAGTCGGTCGGAGCGGTTCAGAGCCGGGAACGAGTCGGTCGGGGATTTCGCGTACGCTCGCATCGTACTTGCTCACGCGGACGGGTGTTCGAATCGGTCGGAAACAGGGCGTCCGAATCGGATCCGGTAAAGCCGAATCCGATTCGGTGCCCTACCGGCCGAGATCGGAATCGGCCCTATAGTCTCTCATACTCTATTAGAGCTTCAAAGGAGTATCTGTGCAGGCTATCTTCCTCCTCAGAACTTATATGTATGTTGTATGCTCACTCAGCCCTTAAAGCATCCAAATCCTGTGGGGTCAGCCTCTAACAACCAACTGTGTGCTCAAGACACTGGGGGCCTGATTCCGATGCGGTTAGGAAAGCATTCCCACCTAGGGCCCGATTCCGATGCGGTTAGGAAGACCTCCTAATGGCATTTTCTCCTTCCCAATCGGATCGGGAACGTGTCTTCCCAACCGAGGGCCAGATTACGATTCGGTTAGGAACATAGGCTTCCCAAAGAAGTCAATGGGAGTCCAACCAAATCGTATCTGGAAGCATCCGGATGCATCATACTCGGTCGGTAGGACTCTCCCGATCCGAGTCGGTCGGAAACCATTTCCAAACCGATTTGATCGGGAATATTTCCTAACCGCATCAGAATCGGGCCCTGGGTGTCTATTTTAATGACATCATGATTAGTTTAATCACTCTGTTTGTAGCATAGACATGCAGACAAAATATTCTGAAAATGGTGATAATTTGGTTTTACATACACTTAATATGTTTGGCATGTGCATAGCACACTCAACATCATTCAGTGGATTTAGTAATAATAGTAGTTCTTGATGAGTAAGATACTGAGCACTTTCTCTGGGAGTTGCAGCTGTGACTGCATGCCTTTTACAAGGTGTCTGCAGCAAGCATTTAGCCTGTGGAGCTATCGTACCACCTAAAATGTTATAGGAGTTTTATCAGAATAGGGGTTTTGGAGCTATAAATGACATTTTCTGGCATTAAATAGATTGAAATGTTAAATTTGCATTTTCAGAGATTTGTTTATTAGAGTACATAACTGTGCTGAGAGAGATATGTTCATTGCAATGAATGTAAACAATGTGAAGTAACCTTGTCCTTTGGGAAGAAACATTGCACCCCAGTTGCTTTGTACTGTAGGAAGTAGCTTTGTTCTTCTCTAGGGGCCTGATTCCGAATTTGGCGGATGGGTTACTCCATCACAAACTTGACGGATATCCCGTCTGCCGTATTATGAGTTCCGTTATGTTCCATTGGATACAATGGAACTCATAATACGGCGGACAGGATATCCGCCAGGTTTTTGATGAGTAACCCGTCCACCAAACTCGTGATCAGGGCCTAACTGTATTCCTTTTCATATAATACGCATAGATAACTGAAAAGGTGTTCATAAATAAAGGGGTCAAACTATATACACTGAAACACAAATATACTTCTAGAAATATACTATATATGTTTAAAAATCAACTAATGCCCAAGCTGAATGAAAACATTTTGCATTTGTCAGCTAGAATTTTCACTTTTGACTCTGACCTTAAGAAAAATGTTACTACAGTATTAGTCCCAATACTTTGAATGTCCACCCAAACAACCCAATCTGTACCTTTTTTATTTACTAACTCCATTTTTTAGGTTGATGCCTACCAGACAGCACAGCTGTCTGGTTTGCTAAAGACATCTTGGTGACATTGAGAAAGCTTCCCTGGGAATGCATTCCTCCCATTCCTTACCATTGGATTTGTGGTTTGTAACTCACATTTGCTTGGTTTCTATTTGCTGACTTTATTTGTTTTAGGATGTTCAGCTTTAGTTTGTCCCTTTCATAGAGCATCCCTTGTTACTGTATCCTTCCAGAGTACAGGTCTTTAAATCTTGCGCTTATAGTGTCACATTTTCTGCACATTCAAAAACCGAGGTCAAATGTCAGCCTCTGTCTTTTAAGGGATCTTGTTGTTTACCTTTCTTTCTCTGACATCAAAGTGAGAGGATTTATGTGACAATCATACTGGCTACTGAGGGTGTGCTGGAGGAAGTCTGTGCAATGTTATTTTTTCTCTCGCACAACAAAATGTAAATGTCTGTAAATGAACTGTGCAGATATTACAGAAGATATCTTAATTAGGAAAGCACAAATGAAGAATATTTCTTGGTAAATCTGAAGTGTGGTGGAAACAAATATCTTAATAAGATCAAAACAAATCAATACACTAGGTCAAGGGTCTTCAAACTGGGGACACGCCCCCCTAGGGCGGCCTCAACTGATCCCAAGGGGGGCGCCAGGCTCTGCCCAAAAGAATCATTATGCTGATAACAGTGCTTTTATTTTAAGCAGGAAAAAGGTAAGCTGCAATAAGCCGCTCTGTAAAGGGCCATCATTAACATCTTTTGTCATGTATATCCTAGCTGAGAGTATGTGTCAAAAGGGAAAAGACTCCAAAAATTCTTCAAAACACCCACTCCCATTTCTAATAATCACACTGTGGATACTTTTACATGTTTGTAAGGCCTGCCTGACCAGAATAGTATGTTTGGCAATCATGTGTTTGATTGGATTTTTAATACAGTAACAGAACTTAACTGCAATGTTTAAATATATCTAGACTTATTTAACCCCTTCGATGCTCATGACGAGCTGGACTCGTCATGGCACACAGTGTTCGTGTGCTCATGACGAGTCCAGCTCGTCATGGGACCCAGCACAGGAAATCCCTCTGGTGCGGGCACCAGAGGGATTCCCTTTCTCCCCTAAAGCCTCGGGAGCTGGGGAAGAGCTTCCCCAGCTCCCGAGGCCCCCTGGTTTCCCTGGAAATGACGATCGGCGCGCACGTCGCGCTGATGTCATTTCAGTGAAACTGAAACTGAAATGAGCCAAGAGGCTCATTTCAGTTTCAGTTTCTACGTGCTGAGGGGGCTATCTCAGCCCCTGAGCACGTAGAAACTCAGGAGAGGTATCGTTGGAAAGGGGAGAATCTTCCCTTTCCAATGGTACCCCTCCCTAGTGGATCCCTGCTTGGGGATCGCCCCAGGAGGGCGATCCCCAAGCACGGATCCACCCACTAGGCACCAGGGAGGGGGAGCGGCCCCTTGGGCAAGGGCCTTTGCTCCCCCATAAAATATTTGGCATGATTAGTCTTTCTGCCCCCTGGGGGTCGATGGGGGCAGTAGCCCCAATCTGCCCCCCGGGGGTAGAAAGCCCACTAGACACCAGGGATTTTTATGGGAGGTTTATTAGGGGTGGGGGCTGCCCAAAACGGGCATGCCGATGCCCCCACCCCCGGCAACAAAATTAGTCTTTCTGCCCCCTGGGGGCAGATGGGGCAGTAGCCCCCAATCTGCCCCCCGGGGGGCAGAAAGCCCACTAGATACCAGGGATTTTTTTAAAATTATAGTTAGGGGTGGGGGCTGCCCAATATGGGCATGCCAATGCCCCCACCCCACCCCGCTGCAAAGGTACAGTCTTTCTGCCCCTCCTGGGGGCAGATGGGGGCAGTAGCCCCCAATCTCCCCCGGGGGCAGAAAGCCCACTAGATACCAGGGATTTTTTTTTATTATAATTTGGGGTAGGGGCTGCCCAATATGGGCATGCCAATGCCCCCACCCCAGACATAAGGTACAGTCTTTCTGCCCCTCCTGGGGGGCAGATGGGGGCAGTAGCCCCCAATCTGCCCCGGGGGCAGAAAGCCCACTAGACACCAGGGTTTTTTTCCCTCGATACATTTAGGGGTGGGGGTTGCCCAAGATGGGCATGCCAATGCCCCCACCCCTCCCCCATGAAATTCCAGTCTTTCTGCCCCCCGGGGGGGCAGATGGTGGCAGTGGCCACCAATCTGCCCCCACCCGGCGGTTCAGAAACACCCTAGATGCCAGGGATTCTTTTTTTTATAGGCCCGGGGTGGGGGCTGCCCAGAATGGGCATGCAAATGCCCCTACCCTACCCCCCAAAGAAAAAAAAAGACTTTCTGCCCCCCCAGGAGGCAGATGGGGGCAATAGCCCCTGATCTGCGCCCCCGGGGAGGGGGCAGAAAACCCACTAAGCGCCAGGGATTTTTTTTTTTATATAGGTAGGGGTGGGTGCTGCCCAGAATGGGCATGTCAATGCCCCCACCCCAAAAAAAATGCTACAGTCTTTCTGCCCCCCCTGGGAGGCAGATGGGGCAATAGCACCTTATCTGCCCCCCCCCCGGGGGGGCAGTAAGCCCACTAGCCACCAGGGATTTTTTTTTTTTACAAAGTTCGGGGTGGGGGCTGCCAAGAATGGACATGCCAATGCCCCCACCCACCCCAAAAAAGATGTCACTGTCTTTCTGCCCCTCCCAGGAGGCAGATGGGGGCAGTAGCCCCTGATCTGCCCCCCTTGGGGGCAGAAAGCCCACTATGTGCCAGCGATTATGCTGGCTTTTTTATACGCAGGGGTGGGGGCTGACCAGAATAGGTATCCCAATGCCCCCGACCCCCAAAAGAATAGCCACAGTCTTTCTGCCCCCTCGGGGGCATATCGGGGCAATAGCCCCTGATTTCCCCCTCCCCAGGGCGGCAGAAAGCCCACTAGGCACTGACTTTTTTCAGAATGTGCCTACCTGTTGAATTTGGTTCCTAGCTCTGCCGGCACCCAGGGAAACCTAGCAAACCTATACATTTTTTTAAACTAGACACCCAGGGGAATCCAGGATGGGCTGACTTGACTGGCTCTCACCAGGTTCTGTTACCCAGAATCCCTTTCAAACCTAAAAATGTGTCCAAAAAAACACATTTTCCTCACATTTCTGTGGTGGAAAGTTCTGGAATCTGTGTGGATCCACAAAATTCCACCCACCCCGCGTTCCCCAAAGTCTTTCGAGAAGAAATGGTACCTCACTTGTGTAGGTAGGACTAGTGGCCGCGACAGGAAACGGCCCAAAACGCAACATGGACACACCACATTTTCACAGTGAAAACGGACCCTTTTTTTGCAAAGTGCCTAGCTGTAGATTTTGAACCCTAACACTGCCAGCACCTAGGGAAACCTAGCAAACCTATACATTTTTGAAAACTAGACACCCAGGGGAATCCAGGATGGGGTGACTTGACTGGCTCTCACCAGGATCTGTTACCCAGAATCCCTTGCAAACCTAAAAATATGTCCAAAAAAACACATTTTCCTCACATTTCTGTGGTGGAAAGTTCTGGAATCTGCGTGGATGTACAAAATTCCACCCACCCCGCGTCCCCCAAAGTCTTCCGTGAAAAATGGTACCTCACTTGTGTGGATGGGTCAAGTACCCGCGACAGGCAAGGGCCCAAAACCTATTGAGGCGACATCAAAATTACCTATCACAAACCAACCTGGTTTTGCAAGGGGGGTCCCATGAGTTTTTGGCCCCGGGCTCAACGGCCATCTAGGGAAACCTACCCAACCCACACATTTCTGAAAACTAGACACCTGGAGGAGTCCAGCGAGGTATGGCTTGCGTGGGTCCTCCAAAATTTTCTTACCCAGAATACCCTGCAAACTTCAAATTTAGCTGAAAAAATCACGTTTTTCTCCAATTTCTGTGTGGGAAAGTTCTGGAATCTACGTGGATCCACAAATTTCCTACCACCCAGCTTTCCCCCAGGTCTCCCGATAAAAATGATACCTCACTTGCGTGGGTGGGTCAAGTACCCGCGACAGGCAAGGGCCCAGAACGTATTGAGGAGACATCAAAATTACCTATCACAAAACAACCTGGTTTTGCAAGGGGGTCACCAGGGTTTTGGCCCCGGGCTCAGCGGCCATCTTGGGAACCTACCAAACCCACACATTTCTGAAAACTAGACACCTGGGGGAGTCCAGCGAGGTATGGCTTGCATGGGTCCCCAAACGTTTTCCTACCCAGAATGCCCTGCAAACCTCAAATTTAGCAGAAAAAATCACTTTTTACTCAAATTTCTGTGTGGGAAAGTTCTGGAATCTGCGTGGATCCACAAATTTCCTACCACCCTACGTTCCCCCAGGGCTCCCGATAAAAATGGTACCTCACTTGTGTGGGTAGGCATAGTGGCTGAAACAGGAAATGGCCCAAATCGTATTGTGGAGACTTCAAAACTACCTATAACAAAACTACCTGGTTTTGGGGGGCACCTGGTTTTTTGGCCCGGGCTCGCCGCCTTCTAGGGAAACCTACCAATCCCACACGTTTCTGAAAACTAGACACCCTGGGAGTCCAATGAGGTATGGCTTGCGTGGATCCCCCAACGTTTCCCTACCCAGAATCCCCTGCAACCCTCAAATTTAGCTGAAAAAACCATATTTTCCACATATTTTTGCGTGGAATCACCGTGTTGGCACAAATGTCCTAACACCCAGCGTTGCCCATGTTCCCCCGAGTAAAATGATACCTCACTTGTATGGGTGTCCAAAGCAGAACTGGCTAAAAACGTATTTTTAAAAAAATATAGCGCTTAGAATTCTCGGTGCTATACCCTAAATCCCTATGTTTTGGGCTCTTCCCAGTCACAGGCCTTTGGCCCACCCACACAAGTGAGGTATCATTTTACTCGGGAGAACAAAGGGAACGCTTGGTGGTAGGACATTTGTGCCGGCACGGTGATCCCACGCAAAAATGTAGGGAAAAAGTGATTTTTTCAGCTAAATTTGAGGTTTGCAGGGGATTCTGGGTAGGAAAACGTTGTGGAACCCACGCAAGCCATACCTCGCTGGACTCCCACGGGTGTCTAGCTTTCAGAAATTTTTGGGTTTGGTAGTTTCCCAAGATGGCCGCCGAGCCCGGGGACAAAAACCCAGGTGACCCCTCTTGCAAAACCAGGTTGTTTTGTGATAGATCATTTTGATGTCGCCTCAATAGGTTTTGGTCCCTTTTCAGTCGCGGGTACTTGACCCACCCACGCGAGTGAGGTATCATTTTTATCAGGAGACATGGGGGAACACGATGTGGTAGGAAATTTGTGGATCCACGTAGATTCCAGAACTTTCCCACACAGAAAGTTGAGAAAAAAGTGATTTTTTCAGCTAAATTTGAGGTTTGCAGGGGATTCTGGGTAGGAAAAAGTTAGGGGACCCACGCGAGCCATACCTCGCTGGACTCCCCCAGGTGTCTAGTTTTCAGAAATGTATGGGTTTGGTAGGTTTCCCTAGATGGCCACCGAGCCCAGGGCCAAAACTCATGGGACCCCTTGCAAAACCAGGTTGTTTTGTGATAGGTAATTTTGATGTCGCCTCAATAGGTTTTGGGCCCTTTCCTGTCGCGGGTACTGACCCACCCACGCGAGTGAGGTATCATTTTTATCGGGAGACATGGGGAACACTATGTGGTAGGAAATTTGTGGATCCACGTAGATTCCAGAACTTTCCCACACAGAAATTTGAGAAAAAGTGATTTTTTTCAGCTAAATTTGAGGTTTGCAGGGCATTCTGGGTAGGAAAACGTTGGGGGATCCATGCAAGCCATACCTCGCTGGACTCCCCGGGTGTCTAGTTTTCAGAAATGTGTGGGTTTGGTAGGTTTCCCAAGATGGCCGCCGAGCCCGGGGCCAAAAACCCAGGTGACTCCCTTGCAAAACCAGCTTGTTTTGTGATAGATCATTTTGATGTCTCCTCAATACGTTTTAGGCCCTTGCCTGTTGCGGGTACTTGAACCACCCACACCAGTGAGGTTTTTGGCCCTGGGCTCGGCGGCCATCTTAGGAAACCTACCAAACCCACACATTTCTGAAAAGTAAACACCCGGGGAATTCCAGGGAGGTATGGCTTGCGTGGATCCCCCAACGTTTTCTTACACAGAATCCCCTGCAAACCTGATATTTTGCTGAAAAAATCACTTTTTTCGCACATTTTTGTGTGGTAAAGTTGTGGAATCATGGGGCTGACACAAATTTCCTACCACCCAGCGTTCCCCCAGGTCTCCCGATAAAAATGGTGCCTCACTCGGGTGGGAGGCCCAAGTACCCGCGACAGGCAAGGGCCCACAACGTATTGAGGCGACCTCAAAATGGCCTATCACAAAACGACCTGGTTTTGCAAGGGGGGTCCCATGACGTTTTGGCCCGGGGCTCGGCAGCCAGCTAGGGAAACCTACCAAACCCACACATTTCTGAAAAGTAGACACCCGGGGGGATTCCAGGGAGGTATGGCTTGCGTGGATCCCCCAACGTTTTGTTACCCAGAATCCCCTGCAAACCTGAAATGTGGCTGAAGAAATCACTTTTTTTCACACATTTTTGTGTGGTAAAGTTGTGGCGTCACGGGGCTGACACAAATTTCCTACCACCCAGCGTTCCCCCAGGTCTCCCGATAAAAATGGTGCCTAACTCGGTTGGGAGGCCCAAGTACCCGCGACAGGCAAGGGCCCACAACGTATTGAGGCGACCTCAAAATGGCCTATCACAAAACGACCTGGTTTTGCAAGGGGTCCCATGATGTTTTGGCCCGGGCTCGGCGGCCACCTGGGGAAACCTACCAAACCCACACATTTCTGAAAAGTAGACACCGGGGATTCCAGGGAGGTATGGCTTGCGTGGATCCCCCAACGTTTTCTTACCAGAATCCCCTGCAAACCTGATATTTTGCTGAAAAAATCACTTTTTCACACATTTTTGTGTGGTAAAGTTGTGGCATCACGGGGCTGACACAAATTTCCTACCACCAGCGTTCCCCCAGGTCTCCCGATAAAAATGGTGCCTCACTCGGGTGGGAGGCCCAAGTACCCGCGACAGGCAAGGGCCCACAACGTATTGAGGCGACCTCAAAATGGCCTATCACAAAACGACCTGGTTTTGCAAGGGGGTCCCATGATGTTTTGGCCCGGGCTCGGCGGCCACCTAGGGAAACCTACCAAACCACACATTTCTGAAAGTAGACACCGGGGGATTCCAGGGAGGTATGGCTTGCGTGGGTCCCCCAACGTTTTCTTACCCAGAATCCCCTGCAAACCTGACATTTTGCTGAAAAATCACTTTTTCACACATTTTTGTGTGGTAAAGTTGTGGCATCACGGGGCTGACACAAATTTCCTACCACCCAGCGTTCCCCAGGTCTCCCGATAAAAATGGTGCCTCACTCGGGTGGGAGGCCCAAGTACCCGCGACAGGCAAGGGCCCACAACGTATTGAGGCGACCTCAAAATGGCCTATCACAAAACGACCTGGTTTTGCAAGGGGGTCCCATGACGTTTTGGCCCGGAGCTCGGCGGCCACCTAGGAAACCTACCAAACCCACACATTTCTGAAAGTAGACACCCGGGGATTCCAGGGAGGTATGGCTTGCATGGATCCCCCAACGTTTTCTTACCAGAATCCCTGCAAATCTGACATTTTGCTGAAAAATCCCTTTTTCACACACTTTTGTGTGTTAAAGTTGTGGCATCACAGGGCTGACACAAATTTCCTACCACCCAGCGTTCCCCCAGGTCTCCCGATAAAAATGGTGCCTCACTCGGGTGGGAGGCCCAAGTACCCGCGACAGGCAAGGGCCCAAAACATTTTGTGATAGGCAATTTTGATGTCGCCTCAATACGTTGTGGGCCCTTGCCTGTCGCGGGTACTTGGGCCTCCCACCCGAGTGAGGCACCATTTTTATCGGGAGACCTGGGGGAACGCTGGGTGGTAGGAAATTTGTGTCAGCCCCGTGATGCCACAACTTTAACACACAAAAATGTGTGAAAAAGGGATTTTTTCAGCAAAATGTCAGGTTTGCAGGGATTCTGGGTAAGAAAACGTTGGGGGATCCACGCAAGCCATACCTCCCTGGAATCCCCGGGTGTCTACTTTCAGAAATGTGTGGGTTTGGTAGGTTTCCCTAGGTGGCCGCCGAGCCCGGGCTAAACGTCATGGGACCCCTTGCAAAACCAGGTCGTTTTGAGATAGGCCATTTTGAGGTCGCCTCAATACGTTGTGGGCCCTTGCCTGTCGCGGGTACTTGGGCCTCCCACCCGAGTGAGGCACCATTTTTATCGGGAGACCTGGGAACGCTGGGTGTAGGAAATTTGTGTCAGCCCCGTGATGCCACAACTTTACACACAAAAATGTGTGAAAAAGGGATTTTTTCAGCAAATGTCAGGTTTGCAGGGGATTCTGGGTAAGAAAGTTGGGGGATCCACGCAAGCCATACCTCCTGGAATCCCCAGGTGTCTACTTTTCAGAAATGTGTGGGTTTGGTAGGTTTCCCTAGGTGGCCACCGAGTCCCGGGCCAAAACGTCATGGGACCCCCCTTGCAAAACCAGGTCATTTTGCGATAGGCCATTTTGAGGTCGCCTCAATATGTTGTGGGCCCTTGCCTGTCGCGGGAACTTGGGCCTCCCACCCGAGTGAGGCACCATTTTTATCGGGAGACCTGGGGGAACGCTGGGTGGTAGGAAATTTGTGTCAGCCCCGTGATGCCACAACTTTAACACACAAAAATGTGTGAAAAAGGGATTTTTTCAGCAAAATGTCAGGTTTGCAGGGGATTCTGGGTAAGAAACGTTGGGAGATCCACGCAAGCCATACCTCCTGGAATCCCCGGGTGTCTACTTTTCAGAAATGTGTGGGTTTGGTAGGTTTCCCTAGGTGGCCACCGAGCCCCGGGCCAAAACGTCATGGGACCCCCTTGCAAAACCAGGTCGTTTTGTGATAGGACATTTTGAGGTCGCCTCAATACGTTGTGGGCCCTTGCCTGTCGCGGGTACTTGGGCCTCCCACCCGAGTGAGGAACCATTTTTTTCAGAAGACCTTGGGGAACGCGGGGAGGGTGGAATTTTGTGGATCCACGCAGATTCCAGAACTTTCCACCACAGAAAAGTGAGGAAAATGTGTTTTTTTGCCAATTTTTTAGGTTTGCAAGGGATTCTGGGTAACAGAACCTGGCGAGAGCCAGTCAAGTCACCCCATCCTGGATTCCCTTGGGTGTCTACTTTTCAAAAATGTATAGGTTTGCTAGGTTTCCCTAAGTGCCGGCAGAGCTAGGGTTCAAAAACTACAGCTAGGCACTTTGCAAAAAAAGGGTCATTTTTCACTGTGAAAATGTGGTGCGTCCACGTTGTGTTGTGCGCTGCTTCCTGTCGCGGGTACTAGGCCTACCCACACAAGTGAGGTACCATTTTTTTCAGAATACCTTGGGGAACGCGGGGTGGGTGGAATTTTGTGGATCCACGCAGATTCCAGAACTTTCCACCACAGAAAAGGGAGGAAAATGTGTTTGTTTTGCCAATTTGTTAGGTTTGCAAGGGATTCTGGGTAACAGAACCTGGTGAGAGCCAGTCAAGTCACCCCATCCTGGATTCCCCTGGGTGTCTACTTTTCAAAAATGTATAGGTTTGCTAGGTTTCCCTAAGTGCCGGCAGAGCTAGGGTTCAAAAACTACAGCTAGGCACTTTGCAAAAAAGGGTCATTTTTCACTGTGAAAATGTGGTGCGTCCACGTTGCGTTTTGCGCTGCTTCCTGTCGCGGGCACTAAGCCTACCCACACAAGTGAGGTACCATTGTTTTCGGAAGACCTTGGGAAACGCGGGGTGGGTGGAATTTTGTGGATCCACGCAGATTCCAGAACTTTCCACCACAGAAAAGTGAGGAAAATTTGTTTTTTTGCCAATTATTTAGGTTTGCAAGGGATTCTGGGTAACAGAACCTGGTGAGAGCCAGTCAAGTCACCCCATCCTGGATTCCCCTGGGTGTCTACTTTTCAAAAATGTATAGGTTTGCTAGGTTTCCCTAAGTGCCGGCAGAGCTAGGGTTCAAAAACTACAGCTAGGCACTTTGCAAAAAAGGGTCATTTTTCACTGTGAAAATGTGGTGCGTCCACGTTGCGTTTTGCGCTGCTTCCTGTAGCGGGCACCAGGCCTACCCACACAAGTGAGGTACCATTTTTTTCGGAAGACGTTGGGGAACGCGGGGTGGGTGGAATTTTGTGGATCCACGCAGATTCCAGAACTTTCCACCACAGAAAAGTGAGGAAAATGTGTTTTTTTTGCCAATTTTTTAGGTTTGCAAGGGCTTCTGGGTAACAGAACCTGGTGAGAGCCAGTCAAGTCACCCCATCCTGGATTCCCCTGGGTGTCTACTTTTCAAAAATGTATAGTTTTGCCAGGTTTCCCTAAGTGCCGGCAGCGCTAGGGTTCAAAAACTACAGCTAGGCACTTTGCAAAAAAAGGGTCATTTTTCACAGTGAAAATGTGGTGCGTCCACGTTGCGTTTTGCGCTGCTTCCTGTCACGGGCACTAGGCCTACCCACACAAGTGAGGTACCATTCTTTTCGGAAGACCTTGGGGAACGCGTGGTGGGTGGAATTTTGTGGATCCATGCAGATTCCAGAACTTTCCACCACAGAAAAGTGAGGAAAATGTTTGTTTTTTTGCCAAGTATTTAGCTTTGCAAGGGATTCTGGGTAACAGAACCTGGTGAGAGCCAGTCAAGTCACCCCATCCTGGATTCCCCTGGGTGTCTACTTTTCAAAAATGTATAGGTTTGCTAGGTTTCCCTAAGTGCCGGCAGAGCTAGGGTTTAAAAACTACAGCTAGGCACTTTGCAAAAAAAGGGTCATTTTTCACTGTGAAAATGTGGTGCGTCCACGTTGCGCTTTGCGCTGCTTCCTGTCGCGGGCACTAGGCCTACCCACACAAGTGAGGTACCATTTTTTCGGAAGACCTTGGGGAACGCGGGGTGGGTGGAAGTTTGTGGATCCACGCAGATTCCAGAACTTTCCACCACAGAAAAGTGAGGAAAATGTGGTTTTTTTGCCAATTTTTAGGTTTGCAAGGGATTCTGGGTAACAGAACCTGGTGAGAGCCAGTCAAGTCACCCCATCCTGGATTCCCCTGGGTGTCTACTTTTCAAAAATGTATAGGTTTGCTAGGTTTCCTAAGTGCCGGCAGAGCTAGGGTTCAAAAACTACAGCTAGGCACTTTGCAAAAAAGGGTCATTTTTCACTGTGAAAATGTGGTGCATCCACGTTGCGTTTTGCGCTGCTTCCTGTCGCGGGCACTAGGCCTACCCACACAAGTGAGGTACCATTTTTTGGGAAGACCTTGGGGAATGCGGGGTGGGTAGAATTTTGTGGATCCACGCAGATTCCAGAACTTTCCACCACAGAAAAGTGAGGAAAATGTGTTTTTTTGCCAATTTTTAGGTTTGCAAGGGATTCTGGGTAACAGAACCTGGTGAGAGCCAGTCAAGTCACCCCATCCTGGATTCCCCTGGGTGTCTACTTTTCAAAAATGTATAGGTTTGCTAGGTTTCCCTAAGTGCCGGCAGAGCTAGGGTTCAAAAACTACAGCTAGGCACTTTGCAAAAAAAGGGTAATTTTTCACTGTGAAAATGTGGTGCATCCACGTTGCGTTTTGCGCTGCTTCCTGTCGCGGGCACTAGGCCTACCCACACAAGTGAGGTACAATTTTTTGGGGAAGACCTTGGGGAATGCGGGGTGGGTAGAATTTTGTGGATCCACGCAGATTCCAGAACTTTCCACCACAGAAAAGTGAGGAAAATGTGTTTTTTTTGCCAATTTTTTAGGTTTGCAAGGGATTCTGGGTAACAGAACCTGGTGAGAGCCAGTCAAGTCACCCCATCCTGGATTCCCCTGGGTGTCTACTTTTCAAAAATGTATAGGTTTGCTAGGTTTTCCTCAGTGCCGGCAGACCTAGGGTTCAAAAACTAGAGCTAGGCACTTTGCAAAAAAAGGGTCATTTTTCACTGTGAAAATGTGGTGCGTCCACGTTGCGCTTTGCGCTGCTTCCTGTCGCGGGCACTAGGCCTACCCACACAAGTGAGGTACCATTTTTTTGGGAAGACCTTGGGGAATGCGGGGTGGGTAGAATTTTGTGGATCCACGCAGATTCCAGAACTTTCCACCACAGAAAAGTGAGGAAAATGTGTTTTTTTTTGCCAATTTTTTAGGTTTGCAAGGGATTCTGGGTAACAGAACCTGGTGAGAGCCAGCCAAGTCACCCCATCCTGGATTCCCCTGGGTGTCTACTTTTCAAAAATGTATAGGTTTGCTAGGTTTTCCTCAGTGCCGGCAGACCTAGGGTTCAAAAACTAGAGCTAGGCACTTTGCAAAAAAAGGGTCATTTTTCACTGTGAAAATGTGGTGCGTCCACGTTGCGCTTTGCGCTGCTTCCTGTCGCGGGCACTAGGCTGACCCACACAAGTGAGGTACCATTTTTTTCGGAAGAACTTGGGGAACACGGGGTGGGTGGAATTTTGTGGATCCACGCAGATTCCAGAACTTTCCACCACAGAAAAGTGAGGAAAATGTGTTTTTTTGCCAATTATTTAGGTTTGCAAGGGATTCTGGGTAACAGAACCTGGTGAGAGCCAGTCAAGTCACCCCATCCTGAATTCCCCTGGGTGTCTAGTTTTCAAAAATGTATAGGTTTGCTAGGTTTCCCTAAGTGCCCGCAGAGCTAGGGTTCAAAAACTACAGCTAGGCACTTTGCAAAAAAAGGGTAATTTTTCATTGTGAAAATGTGGTACGTCCACGTTGCATTTTGAGCCATTTCCTGTTGTGGGCACAAGGCCTACCCACACAAGTGAGGTACCATTTTTATCGGGAGACTTAGGGTAACACAGAATTGTAGAGCAACCGTTATTACCTATTGACTTTCGATGCATTTCTGCCTTCCAAATGAAAGCCAATGTGTAAAAAATAAGTCATTTTGAAAAATGACCTATAATTCTCATGCTAGTATGGGTACTCCCAATTTCGGAAATGTGCAAATATCTACTGTTTCTAAAATCTACATTTTGTTCCCATTTCAGAAATACATAGGTGTCTTTCATAACAATTTTTCCATGTGTACATTTTCCCAAAATAATTGCTATAGACCCAGTACATAATAAAAAATCATTGCAAGATGCTGCTCAGTTATTGGCTCTGGGTTCGTCGGGTTCTTGGTGAACCTACAAGTCCTATATATCCCCACAACCAGAAAGGTCCAGCGGATATAACGGTATATTGCCTTCAAATAGCTGTCATAATTAGAAGAAGTTACAGGTGAAAACGTTGACACAAATGGCTGTTTTTTTCAACTAATTTTCCATTTTTCCTTTATTTAACTGTTAGTTTCTATAAGGAAAACTTTAAGGATCTACACAAATGACCCCTTGCTGAATTCAGAAATTTGTCTACTTTTCAGAAATGTATGGCTTTCCAGGATCCATTATTGGTTTCATACCCATTTCTACCATTAACTGGAAGGAGGTTGAAAGCACAAAAAATAGCAAAAATAGGCTATGTCCCAGAAAAATGCCAAAACTGTGTAAAAAAAGTGGGGTTTTCTGACAAAAGTCTGCTTGTCCCTGAAAGCTGGGAAGACGGTGATTTCAGCACCACAACCCCTTTTTTGATGCCATTTGCAGGGAAAAAACAAGACGCTTTCATCTGTAGCCCTTTTTCGCATTTTTCCCAAAACCCCAAAATTTAGCTGTATTTTGGCTAATTTCTGGGTCCCCTCCAGGGGAATCCACAAACCCTGGGTACCTTTACAATCCCCATGATGTTAGAAAAAAGGACGCAAATTTGGCATGGATACCTTATGTGGTCAAAAAGTTACAGGGGCCTAGCGCGCACTACCCCAAATAGCCAAAAAAAGGCTTAGCACAGGGGGGGGAAAGGCCTAGCAGCGAAGGGGTTAAACATTGCCAATTTAATAGAATAATAAGGAAAAATTCTGAGGGGGCCCGATGATTTATTTTTCCACTGGGGGAGGCCTGGCATTAAAAAGTTTGAATACCACTGCACTAGGTGATGACATTTCCACACATTATCGTTTGTGTGCTGTATACTTTTATCAGTAATACTGCATGTCTGTAATGGCAGTGCACTACCACACCATACCTTCTCCACTTTTCGCCTCTCTACTCCAGTCTATGACACTCTACTCCACTCTGCGACGCTCTGCTAAATTCCCTCTACACCACTCCATGCCACTTTACTCCACTCTATTCTACAACATACTTCTCCACCCTATTCCACTCCTCTACTTCACGCCACTCCACTCTGTCACTCTATTCCACTCCACTTTACGACACTCTGTGCCACTCCACCCTACCCACACTCTGTGCCACTCCACCCGACACTACTCCACTTTATGCCACTCCACTCTACCTCAAACAACTCCACTCTAAGCCACTCTACACCGCTCTACTCCACTCTACACAACTCCCTCTTGCCAGTCCATGTTACTTTACTCCAATCTATGTCACTCTACTCTGTTCTATACCACTCCAATCTTCGACACTCTATTTTACTCCACTCCACGACACTCAACTCCTCTCTATGCCAATCCACTCTACAACACTCTACTCCCTCTGTGACACCCCACAAAATTCTATGCCAATCTACACCAATCTAAGCCACTCCACGACACTCCATGCCACTCTACAACACTCTATGCCGTGGCACTCTATGACCCTCTATGCCACGCCACTCTATGACACCCAATGCCACACCACTCTCCTTTATGTCACTAAATGTTAGCCTTGCTGAACAGCAGCCAGGCTGGTGTACAACACGGCTAAACACATTGCCAAAGCCAATAGCTCTTGCATAGGCTAGACCTACTGACTTTGACAATGCTTGTCATATATATGTTAGAGCTCTTCGTTTCAAGTCTAAATAAATTATAGATACACGCAGTTAAACCTTAGCAAGCTGTGGACAGCAATTGATATTTAATGTGTATAAAAATTAGGTAAATCGTCAAGTATCAACCTGCATATCTTTTAACAGTCTATCATTCTGCATAAAGGCAAAAGGAAAACCGAATGAACTGCTCAAGACCCAGTGGTTTGTCTGTTGAAATCTCTGGATCAGGCTGACGGCATTGCTTCATTGGCATCTCCACAGATACAGCTTGTGGCTTGCAGCCACTAACATTGGCGAAAACAAAGTCACAGGGAATTATATTTCTGCCTCCCAGCACTATGTTTAGCTCTTTTCAAAGCACCCACCTTCTTTAGTCCCATGTAGCAAATTTTGCTATTTAGGACTGGGCAGTGGAAATCTAGATCTAATCCTGGGGTACGTATATGCAGGGGAAGTAGGAGCTCTCTCTTCTAATACATCAGATAGCCTTCTCTGAGGCCCACACTGGTTAATTCAATCCTGGCTGAACTTGTGACCTCTGTCATTTCACTGCTTTTATAATATTGGCTGAACAAAACTGAAAGCAAGGACAGGTGGCCTGGATTCAAGCAAAGCTGTAAAGTTCTATTTTCTGACAAATGAGAGGCAGAGGAAAAAAAATCTAAGCATTTAAAGGCAATCTCGCCTGCATTTATTTTGTTTTCAAAATAAACAAAGACATAAATCAGTGAGCGCTTTCTGATTGTGGTCTGTTGAAGCCAGGGGTAGCAAGGGTACTTGCAGGGGTCGCAAAGAGCAAGCCAGGGATAGCAGCTGCTACCCCTGGTGACCCCTATTTGACGTCCATGCATCCTTAACACAAAAATGTTCCTTGTGCAGGGAATTTTGAACTCTGATCTTGTAAAGTCATATGAAATGTAATAAACACAAAATGAAGAATTAATATTCAGATGAATCCTTTTAAACAATGTGCAATCACCAAGTCTCATTCAAAACTAATTGTTGATCTTCTTCTTTCCTTACAGAATGAACATGAACATCTCAGGTGAGGTGATTCTTGAAAATCTTTGCTATCAAAGGTGATGATTGGGAGGTGAGACACTGTTGTCCACAAGCAGAGTAGAGAAGCTTGAACTCAGGTAAGGTTTTACATAAAGAACTCAAGGCAAAGCAATAGATGTGGTTTGAATAGGCAACTGCTGTCAAGGTTTCAAGATCTCACAGTTTTGAGATTCCGCAAGACCTCATAAATCAAAATGTATGGAGTTTGTCCTCATCATGTGTCCAACACTTAAAGCACAGTAAAAATCAAAGATCACTGAGTTTTAGAAGTTCTTGCTATGTTGGGTCAGCACAGTGGTCTTAACACTCTCCCCCAATTTATGTGTTTCCCCAGTGCTTGTAGGGCTGGAGATAGAATATTAAATCAGCCCCTCAAGTATATTACTTTCTACAATGTTTGTTGGACTCGACTTAGAATACTAAACTTGACTCTTATCCCAAAATATGTACTTTCCCTATTTTAAGTGGACTAGTCCATTTTAAGTGGACTAGTTAATTTGCCCCTCCAACAAATGCACTTTTCGCAGTGTAAGTTGGAAAGAGGTTAGACTAGTAAATCAAAACCCCCAAATATTTGTACTTTTCCCAATGCAATTTGCACTGTTGCTAGAAGAGTAAATATGAATCCCCTTTAATTTATGCACTATACCCTACTTATGTTGGACTGGGGTACGAATAGCAAATTTCTTTAATGCTAATAATAATGCATATTTTAATATTTTAGTTCACTTTATTTGATTTTTGTTGTATTCGAATTCTTTAATTATAATTTATATGTTCATGTTATTTAAGGAAGAATTCTAAAAAAAAGTTTAAATTGGTATTTAATAATTTAATATTAAAATAATTTATAGTGGTACGATAAAATAAACTTATATTCGTGTATACATATTTTTATAATCTAAAATGTATTATTATTTATGTATATGTATATTTCAGTTTTTTTATTAATTACCCAATTTAAGTATAGTGTTTAATATTAGGCATTTTTATCAAAGGTATTTGATTTCATTTATATGAAAGCATTAAATAAGCTTGTGTTAAACATGCATATATTTCTTTAAAATTAAATACATTTTTCTACCTTATTCTTTAAATATTTAAAACAGGTTTTTTTATTATAATTTCACTTTTTACTGTATAAAAACGAACATTTAATTTTTATTAAAAAAGTAAACTTTTTATTTTAGGTTTATAGTCTACAACTTACAATTATATATATATTTTAACTTTATAGTTTCAATTTTTTGGTACACTACATGTTTAATCTTTTTGTACTTTAGATTATACGCATTAAAGGTGATTTTTGTTATCAATATTTTGCTATTAATATCAATATTCACAGTTGGCACACTTTTAGAAAAAGGAATTGGTGGATAAAATATTTAAAGGGAAACTCTGGAGTAACATGGAGTAGTTCTTCACAGAGTGGGTGGTCAGAAACTTGGAGCCACCTTCAAGCCAGAATCGTGAAAACAAAACTCGTAACAGCAAAAAACCTGAGGTCAACCCAAAGAAGTAAAGGTAGTGTGAGAGCAAAAACATAGCTACAAACTAAGTAGGGTCCACATTGTTACAGCAGACTGGGAAATGATCATAGTATGTAAGCCTATATGTTCTTAGATGTAGTCAATATCTATGATTTGTTTAAGAGTATGACATAAAAGATGGCTTTTAAGAAACTGGGCCCGCAGTCAACTGCAAGTTGGTAAAGAGTAGCGGTGGGTATATGTTGCAAAGTCATCCTGTGCGCTGGGCACCCCCCAACTTTTTGCTGACTGGTACTGGTGGTAACTGACTCTGACTGACCCTGGGCTCTGCCTAACCAGGCCCAGGGCCAGTGCTATGCTGAAAACACTTAGAATACAGTGAAAACACCTACATACACTAGGGTACACTATGGGTTGGGGTACCCCTGTGATTGGCATGACCTACCCTATAAGACCCTAGTACATAATAGGTCAAGGGGATTGAAACTACCAATCAGTCCCTAGTATATAGTAGGGCATGGCAGTTTAGAGGCCAGCAGCCTTTTGCTGCACTTGCATGTGTGCACTTCTGAAGTCTGAGGTCAGTTTAAAAGCAGCCCTGGGTTCCATGACTGCTTTTAAATAGTAAATTGTGCCCAAACTCGACTTTGGTGTTTGGGGCACTTTAAAATGGATAACCTACAATGTTTTGGCATATTAGGAACCCCCAGGGTCTCCCCTAGGTGTCCCAGGGGTGGGGGGTCAGGTATTTATAAGGTGGACCCTTATAAAATGAGTTGGTAGTGATAAATCCCACAATATGATATTGTTGAATTTCTCCTAAAATATACAGACAAGAAGTTATAAGACCTTCTTGTTTCTAGGTCCAGATTCAGCCTTCCAGTGGTCTGCCCTGATTGGTCAGAGTTAAGTGGATTAGCCAGGCTGCTTTGAAGAGGTGATAAAGAGCCCCTGGGGTTAACCAGCTCTGCTGGGAGGGCAGTGTGCTTCTACACGGGAATGCCAGAGCAGGGGGAGGAGTCATAAACCATGGTCTTCAAAGGAAAGGGGAAGGCCTCAGTGTCAGTTACCACTCTACTCTTTTGACCCAAGCCAGAGCTAGGATTAAGGAAGGAATGAGCAGATGCAAGGGGGAGAGTCTAGGGAAATTAGCCATCTTAGGGGTGTGTTTAGCCAGCTCTTAACTCCCTGCTGGAAAATCAGCCATTATGAATTTGGAGGATTTGGTGCACTCTGGGACAAAATAATGCCACGTTCTACAGGATGTGGTCATAACCTTGGGGAGTTACCCTGCCCCCATTGGTCAGGAGTGACCTCCTGCTTGACCCAGAGAACTAGGAATAAATATCTGAGAAGGGCAATGCCCCTCAGATCTGCTGCTTGAAACTTAAGAAAGCAAGACGGTGTGCCATGCTGAGAAGTTTGATGTGCAATTTCTAAGGCCTGCCCTCTGAGGACTGCACCATCTGGAACTACAGCCCTGTGGACTACCTTGCTGTGAAAAAGAGTAAAGAGTGGACTCCCTGCAAGCTACAGGTTAACAGAGCTCACCTGGATCATCACCACAAAGAATCCGCAACCTGGAAAACTACCAGTGGATTTGTAAGGGTTTTGTCCAAGTGGATTGTGGGAACTGAGGTCCTCAACTTTCAAGGACCATCTTGGAGCTTTCAGACTCTTGGAGTGAGTTTGAGACACTTTGGGACCCTTTGGGGAATTTCAGGAAGAAGTTCCAGGAGTTTGGAGAACTTTGGAGCAACTTTGGAAAAAATCTCCATAGGGGGACCGACTCAACCTGGTCAGCCAAGCCGCCTGCCTTCAACCGCGAGCCGGCCAAGCCATCCAGGTTCGTCCCGCTGAAAGCTCCGTAGGTCCGACTCCCAGAGTTTGACCAGGAGTAGAAGAAATCCGAGGCCGGCGAGCCCTCACCGAATCCGGCCTGGTGAAGAGCATCGAGGGACCCCACGAGAAATAGCTCCAGAAAAGTTTCTAAGTCTGAAGGTAAAAACTGTGACTGGGACCTTCCGCGAGGGGTAGCCGCTCAGGGCTCCATCACGGTCGGCCTGAAACTTTGACTTTGAACCGGTCTATTGCGACCAGATATCCCAATATGGTGCTATAGGTTTCTAAGTGCTATAAAGTGATACATCTTTAAAAATTCATATCTCCGGTTCCCTACATTGGATTTTTATCATTTTGGTGTCATTTTAAAGATAAAAATATTTCCTATTTTTATAAATTGGTGTTGGATTTTTATTATGCATTGTGTCTTAATTATTTACTGAATTGGTGTTTTTAAATGCTTTACATACCTGTCTTTGAAGTTAAGCCTGCCTGCTCGCAGCCAAGCTACCAAGGGTTGAGCATGGGAATAATTTTCTAAGACCTATGCTGAGTCCTATCATGTGTTAGTGGCCTTATTGCCAGTGGTAGATATACATTTGCCCCTACTAATAATCCACTGGTGTAATTCTTTCTAGCATAATAACTTGAAAATACCGCCAAATTACTCATAATTATGTGTAATTGTGTGAGAAGCATAATCCAGCATTTAGAACTATTTTCATAGTGCAAAATGCACCCTCATGTGCAAAATTGGCCTGAGGATGCATTTTGTACTAAGAAATTAGCACCTAATGCTCACCTTTTGAAACTTGCTATGCAGTTGCCCTGCTTAACAAACCAATATCACAACAGTACAGTAAGGAATAAAGAATGTCATTGCCCACACCCAGTACTGCGGTAAAATAAGTGAAATTTAATAAGAAAAATAAAAGAGACACCAAGCAAAATGAATATACATTTGTGGGTGCTCCCCTCTGCGAGCCCATTTATTAGTGCTAAGGTGGACAGTGGTGGAAGGGGAAGTTGGTGAAAACAGAACATTAATGAGTTTCTGACAAGAACTTGATACATCTTGAAGTAGATCTTTAATGTCTTTGTCGTTGATTATTTATATAGTGCTTAATGTCACACTAAGGTCATTTCAAAGCGCAGAGGAGATGTGAGCGTAATGGGAGAAGTGGAACTAGGAGACAGGAAAGGAGAGGATAAGAGTGGGCAAATGAGGAATAATCCTTATGGACTGAGAGTCGTCTACAAAGATGGAGCATCCAGTAGCGGCTCGTGGAGGGAGTGCCGCGGGCGGTGGGGCGGGGCGGGGGAGGAGTAGGGTGGGGTATAGTAAACTACGGCATACGGCCGAACAGAGGTAAGTAAACAAATAAATAAATAAAACGAATTTCATTGCGCACGCTGCATTGCCAAATGCGATGCAGCGCGCGCAACGAAATTCGGTTTATTTATTTATTTGTTTACTTACCTCTGTTCGGCCGCATGCCGTAGTTTACTACCCCCCACCCTGCTCCTCCTCCGCCCCGCCGCACCGCCCCGCGGCACTCCCTCCACGAGCCGCTACTGGGAGCATCTCACCTGACAGAGCGGATTTTTGCCCTTCCAAATCTGAGCGTTTGGGGGTTGGCAGAGTAGGGACGCCAGTGGAGGGGCATGAGAGAACAGCAGAGGGAAGGAGGTAGAAAGCGAATGCCTGAGGATCACAGTGAGGGGAATTTGTTCAAAGACAGAAAGTACCCTGCTGAATAGTGTTATCAATCTTTTGCCAAATGTTAAAAAGCGAAATATTCAAAATGCCTTATGAAAACTTAAACTACTCCAGATAAATAGTTGTATTATTACCCATTAGTTTCCCCTGTATTTTGTCTTCTGAAAAATAGCTGCCCTGTAGAGCTCACATCAACTGATGCGATAACAAGGTACATTTTTATCAAAACTTCCTGATGATGGATTGCATTAATCTAAAATGTGTCCTTCTTGCATTTTGGGCTCGTGCGCAGGATACTTTTCAAGGGGGGTTAATAGCCCTTTAGTAATACCCAACAAAAAATGTTCTCTCCCTAAAGAAGCAGCAAATAAAATAAAGGTCACTCTTAATGTCAAGCTAAGACAAACACCAATCTGGCATCTATGAAAAAGTCAAATAAACTGCGACAAAATCAGTAAAACTCATAAGATATCTTTCTCCAGACAGCAGCTTGTGTGCGCCTCCGTAGTTCTGCAGTTCTTTAAATCGTTACCAGATCTGATACAAACAGAATGTTATATCCTGTGTTCCTTGTTCATAGCAGTCCCTTCAATGAGAGGAATCGAGGCATGGCGGCATTAAAAATCATGCTTTCTCTTCTGAGCATTTGACTATTTGATCCTGTATTGTACCAAAAAACAAACAAAAAATGTTCATCTCAAACGGATAAAGTTACTAAAAAAACACAGAGGTCGTGCGACAGGAGACTACTTAGGAAGTAGCTGTTTGAACAAATGGCTTCCATCAATTAATGAAGGTGCAGTAGGAGACCATGCGAAAAGAATAATTGGTCTCGATTTAGTTGTAAATTGTTGTATTCAGTTACAAAGCTGGTATTAATGAGATGAAACATTTGCCCAGACAGTATTAATGTACGTTTTAAAAATGTCTAAACAGTGAAATAATGCTACCCCAGAATATGCTTCATAAGAAATTAAGCATAATGTGCAGATGAGTATTCAGGTGTAGCATCCTGTATTGTTCCATGTCCGCGGCCACTGCAATTAAACAACTGTGTGGCTGATGCTTTTTTCTAGATAATTATGAATTTGCCATTCTTTCCCCAAATCCACCATCTACTGTACTATTTACAAATTTCAGCAAAAAAAAATACTTTGTGGCATATACAAATCAAAATTTACTAAAAAACAATTAAAGTGATAGGTGCAGTGTTAGTCCCTCTGAAAAACGTTATCTGGTCACTGTTTACTTGCTGATTGCTCTATTCAGGAGTTAAGCTGATATTAATGAGATGAAATGTTTAAATAGATTGTAGTAATGTCAAAATATCAAAATAAAACAGCCACAGAATATCCAACATTAGGCCACATAATTTAAAGTATCTTATTACATAATTTAGTCATTCCAGCTGCATAATTTGGCTCTTCATTGCCCCAGACCATGTCTTGACCAAGTCTTTGGGTGCATGTATGCTGTGTTCATGTCCTATGACCAATGCTTCTCCATGCTTCTCAATAGACCAATGATGCATTAGTGTTCCATGCCTGCCTGTGTTTCATTTATGCCAGTTACATCTAGTGCTGGGCATACAATAATTTATGTGCAAAGGTGTGGCATAGATTACACCTACAGCTCTTTAACATTAGAACGACTGGAAAGATTTATGAAGAGAATGCTCCTCATTGCCTCTACACTCAAGAGGTAAATTAAATCGCTTCACTAAGGCCGAGGATACAAAGTATTAATCGCAAAATAATTAAAATGTGGCAGTTTTCGCAGAATTTACTTGGATGTTCTTGAAGGTTTAGGGACTTGTGAAAGGATTACAAATTTTGTGGAGGCTTCAAGAATATGTTCTATAATCTTCATCAAAGAAATGCACAATTGGTGAATGGTTGTCCCATGTCCCTCTCAAAAGAAGCCTTTGTGCAAATTTACCTCTGGAAACTGCTTCAAACTGTAGACTCCAAACTAAATTCAATCCATCCATCCATCCGTCCGTCTGCCCACCCTCCTGCCCGTACGTCCATCCATCCATCCATCCACCTCTGCAAATATCACTAACATAGTGGGGGAAATTCACAAGGACCTATCTCCGATTTATCTCCACCTTAACTCATCAAAAGTGGAGATAGATTTAACACCCCATTCACAAGCGGGTGCAAACTGCAGACATCGCCAGTATTCCCGCGACAAATGCCCCAAAATTTAACACCACGGTGGACACCACCAACTAACCCTAATGAGATGCAGAGTAGGCGTTCCCGTGCAAAAACACATGAAAAACCAAAACACCACTTTCACAACGAACTGCCAGATCTGCGATGCGAACCAAAAACAGGCGATAAGCCGCGGTAGCACCAGGGATTTAACACCTGCCTTTTGCTGGTGTAAAGCAGAACGACTACCGCAGCATGAAAGGGAGCCCAGCCAAGAGCCACACCTGAAGACCCACAGATGCCATGGAGACAATGATCATGCAGCTCCGATACCCATTAGGGCCACAACACCCACCGCCACCCCCTCCAGCCCCCCCACCCCCCCGACATGCACATACCGTGCACGACACAAGAGCCACAAAAAGCGCCTGATGACGCACATTGACAAAAAATAACACACATGTGTGGCCAGAAGAACGAGAAACAGTCACACAGCACTGAAGTAACAACCAAAAACTTTATTGAAATACAACATAAAACACCAATCCGGAAGACTCCTGTCGGGTCCGTCCGGGACAATCTCGATGTCACAGCCTGGAAAACAAAGCACAAAATCAGAACGTGTGCCATGCGCACATCAAAGGAGCGAGATACAGAGAAACAGAAAATGAAAGAAAGGCAGAGAGAGAAAGAGAGAGAAGGAAAGGAAGGGAGAGAGAGAGTGATAGAGGGAAGGAAAGGAGAGAGAGTGAGAGAGAGAGAAGGAAAGGAAGGGAGAGAAGAGAGTGAGAGAGAGAGGGAAGGAAAGGAGAGAGAGTGAGAGTGAGAGAGGTGTGTCTCCAACCACGGGATACACTGCAAGCCACCAGGTGTGCAACCTGTAATCGAGGCCAGAGTCAATCATGGCAGAGTCCAGCACACAGCACACGGCAACAACGCCTGTCCGTCCCTGCGCATGCATGCAGCCGCACCCCACCCCCTCCTGCCGGCCAGTGCTGGCTGTCCGCACTTGCGCATCCCGGGCTCACTGCTCACCTGCCGCCAACGGTGTGTCCACCAGTGGGCACACCACGTGCCCGTGCAAGCTCCAGGCCCCGGTCCCGCCACCATGGCATGGTCCACATCATGCGGAGCCACCCCGCGGCACAGGAGGTCCCACACATGACGCTGAGTCCTGAGTCATCAATGGCAGAGACCACATCAGTGCACACGTCATCATCGCAGGCTGCACACCCGCTCAGCTATTTCGGTGCCACTAACCCTGTGCAACCCCAGTCAGCGCCACGTGGTGGTAGGCCCGCGACGGGTGCAAGGCTTCGGGTGGCACTAACCCTGTGCAACCCCAGTCAGTGCCACGTGGTGGTAGGCCCGTGACGGGCGCAAGGCTTCAGGTGCGACCAACCCTGTGCGAAACAACTCATGGGCCCTTTATGATTGAGAACCATGGAGCATCCGTCATCCAGTCACCACCGGCAGTGGGGAATGTGACGTTGTTGGCCCCTTATATTGGCGGGGTCACATGGCCTGTGACGCCTGTGCCGGATGGGTGTGGTGTGTGTTCAAACCTGCCTTCAGGGAGTGGCCGTGACATGCTGACAACTAGACCAGTGACCTGCATACCACCAGCGTGTACGCCTGCGACATGTAGCTATGTGGGCCCCCCCTCTGAGCGTAGGCGGAGTGGTCTGGCCTGGTGTACGCCGGACCAGCGCAGGGCTTGCAACAATGACTCGGGGGCTCAGGGCGTGGTTCAGTCCATGTCCGGACAAGGAAGTGACTAATGCGTGTGTCCCTGTTGCAGTGTCCCTGGCAAGTGGAACACAATAGGCAATGTGGCACACTGTGACTGGCATCCCACTAGATGAGCATCATTGACGTGAGGGAAATCACTGTCCCTACATTCATCCACACATTCACACATGAATGATGAAAGACATGGCACAGCAGTGCGTTTCTGGATGTTTATTGCACATCCGGTGGAGTATTGCAGCTGGAGCAGTACAGGTCCATGCCAAGCACACTACACAATATGGGCCCGTGGAGGGCCAGCCAGAGTCCAACCGGGGATGACAAGTACTGCGGAAGAGGAAGGGTACAGTCCGCAGTCTGGTCGCCGTGTCATTGGTCATCGAACAGGATATGGCAGTCCATGTCGCGGTCCAAGGTGAGTGCAGCGGAGTGTATCAGGGGTCAGTGGCAGGTCATGGGGCCATGTGCGGCACCAAGTAGAAACAGGCAAGGTGGCGGACATGAATGCTAGTGCCTCCTTCTGAACCCAAGCCCATCAACGTCCTTGTCCTCGGATGTGTGCTCTGCCCCACCTGTGGGTGTTGCAGTACCGGCTGCGGCACCGAGTGCCACTGACACATCAGGGGCCCGAGGAGGATTGTCGGCTGCACTGTGTGGCAGTGACACATCAGGTGCCGGAGTGGATACGCCTGCCGCACTGGGAGGCACTGACACACCAGGGGGCGGAGATGTGGATGGTGTGGGGGCAGCAGCATTCATCATCGCCACGCCTTGTGGCAGCAATGCCATGATGAGGACATGCAGGGCCTGGTAGATCCCAGCTACATTTCGCTGATGTGCAGCGGTGGCTGCTATCCTTTCTGCCTCCATCTGCACCATGTCCTCCATGAGCCTCCGCATGTGTGCCAGCTCACGGCTGGGATCGCTGGAGCCACTCTGAGCGGACAGGTGTTCTTGTCTCCGAGTCAGGACTCCAGCGATGTCAGTCATGGCTCGTTGGAGACCATGGAGCGGGCCGTGGGTGTCCGTTAGGGACTGGAGCTGGTCCCTGATGGGACCTAGACCCCATGGATGGCGTCCAGTTTGGTAGCCATGAGGTCGAACCCCACCCGCACCTGCTCAGCCATCTCCCTCTGGCCCTCCAGCACACGGCGTTGGAAGGCCATGTGTTGTTCCTGGGGGTCTTGGGAGACAGCCGGGGCTATGGGTGCCTCCTGCTGGGTGGTTTGTGGAGTGGGTGGGGTCTCCTCGATGCAGCTGGGCTGCCCTGGTCCTGGAGGTGATTGGCGGATGAGTTCAATGATGTCTTGGAGGGCCTGGGTGTCGATGCTGGTGGTGTCCTCCTCGTCATCAGTGAGGAGTGGCTGGGACTGCTCTGCAGGAGGTGTTGACGGTGCCCCTGCAATGTGAAGGGGAGATGGTGTATTACAATGTGTCTGCATGTATGTAGCCGCATGGTACAGGTTCACATTCAGACAGCATGGCATTGTACATTGTGACAGTCTGTGGCTCAGGGCCATGATCCAGAGTCATTGTGGGTGTGCACTGTGCTCTACTTTATTGTGCATGTGTGCCATTGTGGCCATCTCCCCCCGTCCCCCCAGTACCTGGTGGTCACTCACCCTGTTGCGGTTGTGTTGTGTCCTGTCGAGCAGTGTCCGGTCCCCCGACTCCTGCCACGGTCTCCACACTGATGACTGTCGACACCAGCTCCTCCATGTCATCCAGCTCCTGCTGTGGCGCAGGCCTCCCACCTCCAGTCTGCATTGCTGCCTTCTGGTTGGCTGCGAGTTTCTCCTTGGTCTTGCGCTTGATGTCATTCCATCGCCTCTTGACCTCGTCCATTGACCTCTTGTACTCTCCGACGGCGTTCACCTTGTCCACGATGGCCCGCCATAATCCATTTCTGGTGCCCAATGACACATTGGAGGCGATGAACAGTTGTTGATGGTGTTCTATCACCTCCGTGACCAGGATCCGATTCTCCTGCGGACTGTACTTCGTCTTCCTCTTCTTCTTGTCCTTGCCCTTCCCTGTCACCGTGGTCCCGGGCTGGTCATCCGGGGTACTTGTGGGGTTGCGCTCGTCCTCTACACCTGCTCCGGCTGCCTCCATGGTGCTTGGGTGTTGGTCATTTTGTGTTTGTGTGTTTTTTCTCCTTTTGTAGTGATTTTCCCGCCTGCCGTGTGTGTATGGCAGGCCTGGCGCTGCTTATCGCTGATTTCCTCATCGCGAATGGGCTCATCGCACATTTTTTGGTGTTGGGGTTTGTGTTTTTATCGCCGTCGAGGTGGTTGTATCGCGGACATTGTCCGCGGTTTCAGGAGACTATCGCATGGTACCACCATGTTGTGAATTCCACGTTAACACAGGGTTATTTTCCTGCGATGGACTGCGATGTGTAAAGTTGCGTTAACATTTTTTGGTGATATTTAGCACACGTTCTTGTGAATATCCCCCAGTATTTCTTATGAGAATGGGCCCACATAAATTGTAATAAAGCTTCAGAGTGGTAAAAGTGCAAGAGTGAAAAAGGCAAATATGTAAATAGAGGTAGTATTTGATATAGGTTTATGTAGAACAGAATACAGACCTGACTATTGCTAGATGTTCCAAATTTAACATTGAATATTTGGGGCACCGACAGAAATTTGCTCTGATTACACTTAAGTATATGTCACATAGTAAAGACTTAGGGCCTGATTATGAGTTTGGCAGTGCAGGAGCAGGGGCGGCATGCCACCGCCCCGCTCCCACACCGCCAAACTCGACCGCCAGCCGCCCGCCAGATTATGAGTTTCCTCGTTGTCTGGCGGCGGTCCTCTGACATTCCCACGGCAGTGCCTTTGAAAAAGGCACCACAATGGGAACGCAAAAGCAAGTTCCTAAAACGGCATGGACTGTTAAGTCCATGTCATGCAGGAACTGGACTTGCAAGCAGACGGAGGGGCACACCATGTGCCCCCCTGTATGCATCTCCATGGCCTGAGGCACCAGGGGCCCATTAGGGCCCCCTTAGTTTTCTCACCTCCAGCAGTTTCATGGTGTGAACACCACCATGAGACCGCTGGCAATGAGGAAACTCGTAATATGCTTGGGGGGGCCGCAGTGGCCCTGCCAAGCATATTGCGGCCTCACACGGCTGCGCCTGGCGGTTTTGGCAGTGCCATGGAGGTGCGACCGCCGTAGTTGTAATACGGCAGTCGGACCACTGGTGCGGCTGTCCCCAAACGTCACCGCACCTCCACCACAGGTTCAGCAGTCCGATGAACTGCCGAACTCGTAATCAGGCCCTTGCACAGTCAACATTATGCCACTAAACTAACTGTCTAAACACTAGCCATATCCTGTGTTATATGGGTTCTATGTACACTGTGCTTTGTGCAGTGATATCATAGTAACCTGACACCCTTGAGTTGATAGCCTACATTCCTTGTACACTGCTTGCAAAGGAATGGCTTTGCTTGAAAGGGTTCCACATACTATTGTTTGTTATCTTTTATGTTCATCACCTGCTGGCTCAGCTCCACAAATCACACTTAAACAATGGGTACAACATTGACTGCTTTTCTGCAGCAAATTGCAATTTCTGCCTAATGAGAAGCAGAATACTGCGAACAGTGAGCAAAACGTATTTGTGGTGTTTATCTGTAGTTTAGTTATGTTCACAATGTGGTGTAGCACAATCAGAGACAACGAAACCTAATAAGTGTATGGATCTACCTCTCTCTCCTCTTCACTTCAATACACTCTGAGGTGCAATAGGAGCTTGGGGGCAGCCAACTGTGTGGGTCTACCCCCTGTGCAATTTGGGAGAGTGGTACAGTCCACGGGGACTGGCAACGACTTGGACTGGGTCTAGTAGGCAGGGGTGGGGCTTAGGTACTGTAAGGAGAGGTTTGGGCTACCAGCCACCATTTCATCAAAAAAAGTCATGGTGGCTGGTAGCTCTAGTAGTTAGGGAACAATTTTTATTGCATGGGCTAATGTTAAGGGCTTGCACACCATGGACAATCGGAGTGTCATGGAGGACTTTTTGACAGCCGGTGCAGGCAGATCCAAGGCAGGACGGGGACAGGGCCTGGTCTGCAAGACGGTCGTCATCGGGCATGGCGGTGGCAGGCATGGCGTGTTCGCAGCCGCGTGCCAAATAGAGGTTAGTTGAGGCGGGAGAAGCAGTGGACAGCTGCTGCATGGGGTCCTTGACCAGTGCTGTGTTGGACGGAGCGGGCTGTTCTAAGGGGCCATGCTGCTCCGCAATGCGCTGCCCTGGGGGGGCTCTTCAGGGCGGGGCTGGGAGTGTGTGATTGCTGGCAGCAGGATCGCAGAGCAGGGGCCTCACCAAAGGGCCCTGCCATTGATTTGCCACAGCCTGGGGAGTCGACTTTGATGCGATCTTCTGATCCCTCCCCATATAGAAGTGGGGAAGGTCATGGATTTGTCATGGATGCAGGGGGTCAGCTGGGGAGGCCCATGAGGGGTGAGGGGATTTGTCAGGTTATGCCCCAGGGATTACAGCTTTGGGAGGGCCCCTTTGCGGGTACTCAGGTGCAGAGGAGCGGTTCCCAGGGAGTAGTGGGGGGCCCTTCCATTGCAGTGGGGCAGCAAGCTCTGGACTGGAGTGATGGGGAGGATGAGTGGTAAGAGTCTGCAGGTGGGTGTGGGAGGGGCACAGGAGGGGGTTTGTAGGGTTTGTCTGTGAGAAGGGGCCTGCTAGGTAAGCCCCTGAAGGTGTTCCAGGCAAATAAGGGGGTAAGAGAGGCATGGCTGTTGCAGTGGGGGTCAAGCAGGGTGGACTGGGCTTGTCTGGGGTAGGGGGGTTGGATTTTGGGAAGTTGGGAGGCATTGGGGAGGAGTTGGGGGAAGGGGCGAGAGAAGGGGGCATTAGGTCTGTGTGGCTGGTCAGGAAGAGCAGGTAGGACAGGATGTGTGTAGGCCGAGCACATTGGGTGTTTTCACATTCGATTTGGTTGCAGGTACCAGCTTCGGTCCTGACTGGGGCGAGTTCAGTGCGGCTCAGAGTCCCCCAGGTGAAGAGATGGTATGCCCTCATGCGGACAACCTGACGGCAGTGTGGGACCTTGGTACAGCGAACTTGGGAAGGCATGGTACGGCCTCCTCAGTAAAGAGGCTTAACAGATTTCGTGTAGCCTCCCCAGCAGAAGAGGTGCGACAACCTAATGCTTGGTGGATTGCAGACAGTTTTGGAGTT
The DNA here is from genome assembly GCA_963921515.1 of Calotriton arnoldi. NCBI lineage: Eukaryota > Metazoa > Chordata > Amphibia > Caudata > Salamandridae > Calotriton > Calotriton arnoldi. The sequence continues at coordinate 2,034,986 of CAWUFW010001141.1, forward strand.
TGTATGGTTAGCGAGAGAGGTGCGGGATGAGAGGGTGGAGCGGATGCAGAAATAGCTATGGACTATGAGAAGTATGAATTGGAGAAAGGAGAGATTGTTGACCAAGAGGGAGACTGTTGGCATGAAGACAAATGATGTGGCCATGCCAGGTAAAGGGAGTGGGGGGCCCAACATGCAAAATGCAAGTGTCTTGCATGTTGTCGACATGGGCATCCAGAGATGTGGAGTGCGGAAGAACACTGGCGAGGCGGCAGACTTTCGTGCTGATGCCGTTTCTTGAGACCAGGTAAAATCAGTGCAATGGCTCGACCTGCTGTGGTCTCGATCGGGTTCAGGGGGTGCAATGAGAACATGCTGGGAAAGGGGGACCGCTACAAAGGGAGGCCACAGATAGTTTTGAAGGGGATGGATACTGACAGTAAGAAGTCCAGTTTGGATAAGGAATGTCAATTGAGGAAAGGGATCTATGTGGCTGTCAGAAGGGTGGGGACACACAACAGAGGAGGAGGTGGGCGTACCCAGCAATTGAGTCACAAATGTCAGGGGGTACTAAGGAGTCCGACGCAACACAGGCGATGGAGAGCGGCAAGGACCAGAGTACAGGGCATGAGGCATCTGGTGAAAAGAAGGGGTGGAGAAGGGCAAGAACAAAAAGCAAAGTGAGGAGCTGAAAGTGAAGAGACTCCCACACACTGGGATCATGAAGCCCTTGGGGCACATCTGATGGGGGTGACTAAGGAGAGGATTTGGAAGGGGAAAACATTGAAGTTTTTAAACTTCTACATAGGGAGGTATGGGCTAAGGAGGGCTCAAAGGAAGAGGAGTATAAATTCTCTAAGAGGCCCAGGGTGTGATCACTATAGAGAACTGGGCAGCAGCCTTTTTGATATATGCTTGTGTATATTGTGAGAAATTTCCAGAGCGATGTGCAGCACTGTTCAAATATATGGACGTTATCCGGAAGGCTCTTATCACTTTTGGTGGTTATGTGTAGGTACGCTATGTTAGGAATTTTATCCTAGGCTGGATGAAGACACAGAGGGGGAGCAGTGTGATTTGGATAATTATCTATGGCTGCACATGATGGAGCCTGTGAGGCCCGTACCCACAGTATTTAAAGCCAGTGGGTTGCCCATAGTGAAATGGCCCTTTCAATGGCATCCACCCAAAGGGGGTGGGACCAGCAGGCAAGGGACGGACAGGATAGGGGGAAGCTAGTTGGGCATTTAATAGGGGGTTTTGCAGAAGGAACACTGCAAATTTAGGCATGAGTGTTCCAAGTACATGGCCAGACACTCTCTCATACATTGTTGGGGTCATGCATGAGAACTACAAAGGGCACTAGGGGGTTATTTGCAATCACAAGATCAGAGAGGAGAGGGCAGAGGGAAACAAGGACCTGGAGGGAAGGGCTTGTACTCCCCTTAAATTGGAGAGGTTGGATTTTTGGTTACAGCAGTACAGAAATGATGCTGATGTACGGATATTGCCGAAAGGCTTTCACGAAGGTTTTGAGTTGGAGTATGGTGAGCCACGAGTAAGAAAGTGGACTGAGAATCTGAAGTCTGTAAAGGCACACCGAGAGGTGGTACAGGGTAAGTAAGTTGGACAAAGAGGTCAGGGAGGGCAGAATGGCAGGCCTTTTTGAGGACTGGCCTATGGACAGACTCATAGTTTCCCCCATTGGGGTGGTTACGAAGAAAGATGCAGGGTAGTTTCGACTCATTCAACATCTATTATGGCCGAATGGATCATCAGTGAATTACTATATTTTGGATGAACTGTCTCATAATCCTCTGTGGACGTAGCTATATACCTGGTGGTCGCGATAGGGGACAGGGCATACATCATGAAGAGTGATATAAAGTCAGCATTTTGCCTGTTGCCAGTTAACCCAAATTATTTTGAATTGCTGGGCATACAGTTTGCTTGCTCATGGTATGTTAACGAGGCCCTGCCAATGGGGTGTTTGAGAAGTTCCGTTCTTTCTTGCAATGGGTGTTCGCGTTTGCTACTGATTACAGCTTAGTGGCGCACTACTTGGATGATTTATTTTTTGTTGGCACGACCGGCTCCACGGACTGCCAATGCATGTTGGGCAGTTTTAGGGAGCTCATGGCTGATATTGGTGTGCCTCTGGCGGAAGAAAAAATGTTAGGCCCTGACACATCAATGACTTTTTTGGGTATTGAGATTGACACAGTACGCATGGAGGCTCGATTCCCAGAAGACAAAAGGAGGGGGAGTGATCCTCCTCATTGACGCAATGTAGGCAAAAGAGAAAGTGAGAGTGTGAGAGGTTCAGGTATTGTTGGGACACTTGAACTTTGTGTACAGATTAGTGTGGGTGTGTAGGACATTCTGCAGGGGGGTTGGATTGGCTCTGTCTGGGGGACATTGCCCCACAACAGACTTTGTATGAGAGCAGGTGTGAAGGAGAATTTGAGAATGTGGCATGTTTTCCTGGACCCGTTCAATGGGATTCCCCTGAAAGGTTTGGGAGTGCTGGAAGAATGGAATATCCAGTTACAATCAGACGTGGCAGGTGGTTCTGGGTATAGTCTGTACTGGGAGGGACCGTGGAGCATGGACAATGGCAGGAGGACTAGAAAGGGCGATGGAGGAGCATGGCATTCTTGGAATTTTTCACTTGGTTGAGGCTCAGGTCCTATGGGGAGAGGCGTTTGCTAACAAGAAGTGCATTTCAATGATGACAATATGACTGTGGGGCAGATAGTCAACCGACAGTCAGTCAGGGAGGTTCATGTTTTGAAGTTGATGAGAGTATTTGTTCTGGGTTGCCTGAGACATAACATTACATTCAGGGCACAAAACATACCAGGTTTCGACAATGACATTGCAGACGTATTATCTCGTTTGCAGTGGCAGAGGTTCCGTGGACTTGCTTTGGTGGCAGATCAGAAGAAGAAGCCGGGTCCTAACAACCTGTGTCGGATAGGCGTGCGAGGTTGCTGCAGCTGGTAGTGGGCTCTCTGGCCAATCCACTAAGAGGGCGTACAGGCAGACGTGGTCGGAGTTTCTGGAATCCGAGGCATGCAGATGGGCCTGCGGGAGGCCTGGTGCTGGACTGATGATGTTGTCCGTTTAATCATGGACATAATTGAGAAAGGTTGGTCATGGGTTACTATTGCGGGTAAGTTGGCCGGCATTGCGTTTGCAGGTAAGTTGCTGTGGGGTAACACCCCATCAGTGGGTGAATTGGGGATGATGATGAGGAAAGGTTGGGCGAAGGAGAAGAGAAATGGGGATAGAAAGTGTAGCCTCTTGTTATGGTCTGAGTTTCACAGGATGATGTCCGTGCTGCCTTCAGTTTACAATGATCCTGGGGAAGTTATTTTGTTTGCGCTACTCATGTGTTGGATGCTTTTTGGGGCTTTTTGAGTATCTGAGTTGCTGGTGGGAAGAGGAAAGAGGAGTTTGGTCTGGGATGATGTACAGGTTGGAGACAACAAGGTTGCAATTAGGCCTGGGTGGTGAACTTCGCTCCCTTCGCGGAGTTTGCAGAGTTTTCTGCACTCCGCACTCCGGGGAGCTCGCGGAGTGCAGAAAACTCCGCTTCGCGATGTGCAGCAGAGTTTTTTCCCCGCTCGCGATCGCGAACAGTAAGTTTGCGAGCGCGAGCTGCCGCTCGGGTAGAATTTCTACCGAAGGCAGGAATACCAGCACAAACTGCAGTTCGCACTGCACTCTGCCACTCGTGGAACTTCGCAGAGTTTTTTGGTAACTTCGCGGAGTTCCGTATAGCAAAACTCAGCGAACTACGCCCAGGCCTAGTTGCAATACACCTCAGGAGGTCTATTGTGGATCAAAGAGCAAAGGGGTCTAGGGTTTAGTCTGAGGGCCTATCCAGTGAGATGTTTGTGTCCGATATATTAGATGGTAGGAGCCGAGGCACTACCTCAGTGGGAGAAGTGAAGTTTTTCAGACATCAGGATGGTTCACGGGTTACAGCTTTTCAGTTTCTGACTTTGCTAAGGAAAGTGTTACTGCAGGTAGGGCTGCCAGCAGCGGAAAATGGAATGCATTCGTTCTGGATTGGAGCAGCCACGGAGGCACATAAAAGAGGTTGGTCAGGGGCAAGGATAAGACAGTTTGGGAGGTGGTCTTCCAACTGTTACAGGACCTACGTAAGACAACTGGGTGGTGAGGTGCCAGGGGCAATGTGTTAAATGTTTCTTATCTGTTGTAGGTTCCATTCCAGGCCCGGACTGAAGGCATATGCTATAAAGGTGGATATGAAAGGGGTGAAAACACTTTGGTCAGGGACACACATAGTTTGTATGGAGTTGATACCTATGAGGCAGTGGAGGGGGGCAGATGGGCCGGCTGCCATAGACAGGACCAGGAAAAAAATTAACTGGGAAATATGGCATTTTTGTAGGGAGGAAGGAATAGGTGAGTTGGTCCATCAGGAGTTGCCCTACGATGTGCCTCACTTTTTTGGAACAAATGTGTCTACTTGTCTATGATGGGCATGGAATAGTATCTGTTGCAGGTTCGTAAAATTTTGGCGGAGTGTTTGGGGTTGTGGTTGTAGTTGCAGGCATGGCTTGATATCAGGGTATCATCAATGAGGGTAGGAAAGAGGTCGTAGGCTGGAGGGGAAGAAGACCCCTACAGGGATTCCTCTGAGGAACATCACTGGGAACAGCCCCGCCACCCACCGACCACGTACGCAACCTAGGGGTCATCCTCGACCCCACCCTCTCCATGACTAAGCAGGTCAACGCCGTTTCCTCATCCTGCTTCAACATCCTCCGAATGCTCCGCAGGATCTTCAAGTGGATCCCCACCGAAACAAGAAAAACAGTCACCCAGGCCCTCGTCACCAGCAGGCTGGACTACGGAAACGCCCTCTACGCAGGAACGACGGCTAAGCTCCTGAGACGGCTGCAACGCATCCAGAACGCCTCTGCACGTCTTATCCTCGACATCCCCCGACGCAGCCACATCACACCCCACCTGAGAGACCTGCACTGGCTCCCTGTCAACAAGAGGATAACCTTCAAGCTCCTCACCCACGCACACAAAGCACTCCACAACTCCGGACCAGCCTACCTCAACAGACGACTCAGCTTCTACACCCCCACCCGCCAGCTCCGCTCGACCAGCCTCGCCCTCACCACAGTCCCCCGCTTCCGGAAAACGACCGCCGGCGGCAGATCCTTCTCCCACCTCGCCGCCAAGACCTGGAACACCCTCCCCACCAACCTCCGACAGGCCCAAGACCTACTGGCCTTCAGAAGACTCCTCAAGACCTGGCTCTTCGATCAGTAGCAGCACCACCCCCCTCTTCCCCCAGCGCCTTGAGACCCTCGCGGGTATGTAGTGCGCTTTATAAGTGACATGATTGATTGATTAATTGATTGATTGAGTAGCATTTGACAGAAAGCTTACGCAGGTTTGCAAGCAGTTTCAAAGTTGTTGGGGTGGGTGAATCAGTTCAAGGGGAGGGGAAGACGTTTTCATACAGCAAGAAGGCAGAATCAAAAGATGTCAGTTAGAGAAAGGTAATTTAATTCAGGTTGGTTAGTTTTGGATACAGTGATAGGTAGTTCGATTTGGGGGAGTTGCAGGGGGAGGGATAATTAAGGAGGGGGGTAGGACAACCAGTAGGCCCTCAGTTCAAGTGGAGGGGGTAATAAATTGTCATACAGCAAGAAGACAGAACAAAGATTATTTAATTCAGGTAGGACAGTTTTGGTTACAGTGATAGGTAGTTCGATTTTGGGGAGTTGTTGAGGGAGGAATAATTAGGACTGGGGGTAGGACAACCAGTATTTACTCATGTATAGTGAGGAAGTAGATTTGTAAGGGCATTGGCCAAGGGTTATGACTATGTGATGTGCACCTGCCTCATTAAAGCGGGCCTTTTCACAATAAGGGTTGTCAGTTGTTATTGCTGTGCCCTCTCGCCCAATAACCAACATGGCACGACCACCAAGAAGCAACAGTGGACGTTACAGCCACCTGGAAGGAGAACTGGAGGTCAGCCAGGGGGCATGACTTCCTATCCAAGGCGGCGGCTATCCTCTCTGATCGCCGCTCATGTTTACTGCATGGCTGGCGCATCAATCAGTCTCAGCATTTTACGACCGCAGCCCCCGCAGCCATTGATACGCCTCCCGATCAATGATCTGAACCGCGCAGGAATACAGTTGTAGCATTAACTCTCGGGATGTTTATGTCCTGTTTAGCTTTGTTCAAACTATTTGTCTGGGTGCAAGCCTATTACAACTAATGGGCCCGACTGACAGCTGCAGAGACTAATGGATGTCCGGGAAGGAAAACCCAGGGAGAGGTGAACATCCAGTGCTCTCCTGCCTGCAGCGGCGTACCATGTGTGTCAAAGGCCCTGGTGCAGGGAAGGAAACGTGCTCCGCAAATACAGCAAAAGTCAGGGTGGGTGGGCTCCTTAGGCCTGTGGGATCCGGTGCACCTGGTGCACCAATGGAAGCTACGCCCCTGCCTGTCCCTTGTTAGGTGCTGAGGGGCTCGAAAGAACCAACTCACTCCTGTCGCACTCGACCTTGGGGTGTCATTGTTCCCACAGAGCAGTATATTTACAGCTAATACCTGCACTGTGAGATTTTTTACTGGTTCGTTGTTTTTTTTTGAGTTTGCGTTTCTGCTACATCGCAAATCGGCCTTAGCAAAAATGTTACTACGCCTATCGTAATTTACAATAGTGCATTTTTGTCTCATGAGAGACTGGCTGCCTGGTTCGGTTGGAGATAGAAGTCAAATACATTTCGTATAGTATGTGCAATGCTTCTTAATTTTCAAGAAATGCATATGAATTTTGTGAGGGACACTCTTTCCCTAACTGCATTGAAGAATGTTTGTCCGTGTCCCTTTAGGCTAAATATGGACCAGAGTTAAAAGGTAACTATCAGAATGCAAATGCGTACACTTACTTACCCATTGTAGGAATTTACAACCTCCTACCGGATTCACAGATTATTTTAATTTATGCTAAGAAAAAGTAAGATTTAAGACCTATTTTGCCAGCTTCTGTGACCCCAATCACTATGGGCCGGTATTGCCATTTTGGGATTACCAGGGTGCTCATCATGGGTGTTTTGTCTTTGATTTGCGGGACGAAAAGCCTGCTGCAAATCGTGGAAAAAATTAGCTCAAAATATAATTTTGCCCACCCGATAACATTAACAGTTATGAGCAACTGACGGGGAATTCCTCATTTCTGGTTGGGAAAACTATAATGGGCGCACACTGCGCGTCTAATGATTTGTTCACCCTTCTCTGTAGCAATTCGTTCCTTAGTTTTGCAGCCAATCATAAAAGGGCCCTGTGTTACGTTCAGGACCTGCGCATCCTTAAAGGTAACAGCACATTCTTCTGGATTCCATTCACAAATATGTATAAAATGGTAGGCAAAGCACAACTTCGGCAACTTCCGACACTAGCCGCTTACCAGTCTTGCCTGTCGAGTTTTTTTTTGCATTTTCTTAATTGGATCCGTTTGTTTTATCGTTGAGTTCAGAATCACATTTAAAATGAAAATGGCACCCTGCTTCTTTGGAGTGCCCTCTTTGTCCAGCATGGAAAACAGCATCTAAACAATGGCAAGGGCAAATGGGCGATTTCACAGAGGCAACTATAACATGATGCTGTCACACTTCCTGCTTTATTAATTATTTAAATGACATTGCAGTTATTCTTTGCAACACAAGATTGGCATGTTCTGGGATGCTATATTGATTCTGGTGTGCATTCAATATAGGCTTTTGAAGGCCCAGGAGCAACTGTTGAATTGTTGTAATAATAATAATAACAACAACAACAACAACAATAATAATAATAATAATAATAACAGCAATACCAATTATTTTATTATTATTATTATTATTATTATTAATAATAATAATAGTATTTTGTTATTGTTGTTATTCTTATTATTATAGGCAGTAGTAGTAGTAGTAGTAGTAGTAGTAGTAGCAGTAGTATTAGTAGCAGTAGTAGTAATAGTAGAAATCTTAATGCTAGAATTCCTTTATGTGTTTTATTTTTGTTGTTGTTTAATTGTGCTTATTTTCATTATTTTTTAGATTTAATGTAAAAAAATACATACTATTTCCTCTGCTATTTGTATAAATATCATTCTTTTGCTTTTTACAATTTTTATTTTAGAGTGTAATAATGATCATAAATTCTACTAATAATAAAAAAATCGAAGATATTATTAGTAAAAGCCATATACATTGGAAGCTCCGCATGTCAGAATTTTCTTAACTTTAAAAAAAATAGATGTCACTGTTGCCAAACTAAATAGAATGTAATATCAACCTCTGCTCAATAAAGGTTAAACAGGCCACGCCGAAATTCAATACTGTTACCTCCTTGTCCATACATACTGCTACAGCCAAAATGTTGCCTATACCCTGTGAGGTATATATCTAAGTTGGGTTGTTTTTGGAGTTTGGGACTGAATTCTTAAATGATTGGTTACCCAGGAAGAACACTACTCATGAGTTATGATATAGTAGTTGATCCATTGTTAAGGTTTTGTAGTCTTGTGTGGTACAGGTTGAGAAAAGGACTAGTCGATGAGGGTTAGCGTGTGAAGCACTTAGCCTTAGAAGTATAGGCATGTGTCCTTGAAAGAATGAGGCCTATTCACAAAGTAAACGTACACGTGGCTAGGTCTACATGTGTACATTTACTTTTAAACTTTGTAGTAAGTATACTATTTTAGGCTAGTCAACATTCCCCAGTGTAAATTTACTACAAAGTGTAGAATTACACATCTCCACCCACCAGTAAGGGGATGGAATCAGAATAAATGCAATTTACAACCGTAAAGTTACTCAAAGTAACTGCTCAGCTGTATTTTATATTCAACATACTTTACACAACCTTCACACTTGAGGTGGAGACCTCCACACCCATGGCAGAGACCTCTGCAACTAGGGCAGAGGCCCCTGCATGGAAGGGAGTAGGATAATTATATAAACCGGAAAAAATCATACACACCTAACACGCATTTCCTTCCAGCAACATAAATACTGCTCACACCATAGAATTTCCTTTTTATCTCTTCCGATTCAGAACATGCAGCCACCACATTCTGTTTAAGGATACAGACCATACTTCTGAAGAGGAAGAAATAGTTCCCTCAGGAGGGGACAGTCTTTGAAGTCAAATTTGTAGTAAAACATTACAAAAAACTACATGGGCTCCCTCCACCCACATTTGAACACCGAAGGCAGACTGATGGCAGGAGGTGACAGACTGCATTGAGGGAGGAGGCACGCACCTTAGGGGGTATTAAAAAGAGGTTGTAAGTGAAAGGTGGCAGGAGAAGGAGAAGTTCTCCAGGATTCAGCTGGCTGAAGTTCTTCCTGTAGGGCCAACTGGATCCTATCTTTGCTTCTCCTCCCTCGAGAAGGCTGACCTCCTCACAATGCACCCCTGCCTGTTGAATGGACTATCAATTTCTGACAATACTAATGTGTAGCCAGGTAAGATTCTAAACCCCCTCGCTAAAAGCAAACCTCCCATCACTCACAAATACCTGTAATTCGCTCATAGTAGCATTGTTAGGCATGCATCACATATATACCCCTCAAAAAAACCCTCTAACTATGGGTGTGTGGAACTCGCGGAGTTTCACTGCATGGAATTTTCCGGGGTTACATAAAGACTGCCTGTGTTGAGAAATCGTGCCAGGAATCATCCTATCACTTAATTTTTCAACTTCGCCATATTGTGGTTCACAGAATTTTTCCCGAACTTCATGCTTGGGCAAAACCCTGTGAACTCCGCTGGTGGAGCAGAGTTTCCCACCCACTCCTACCTCTAGCCCAAGCCCTAAATTCCTACATGTTGTATTATTTTTGTATACTCTTTTCAGACAGCCACTCTTTTGGACAGATCAGTTGCTTCATCTAGGGCAGGAGACATTGAAAGTGCAGCAGGACAACACAGAGTGCAGACCATGTAATGTAAACCACTTACACACACAGGTATGTTGTTATGCTAACAAACTAATTAACACACTTTACAAAATTTCTCTTGCTTGTTTTGTTGAATGCTAACACTTTATTTGAGTGTGCTTTGGGATGTCTTTTAATTGTATTTGAATATAATCATGACATTTATTTGGTTACACTATTATATACCCATACTTTTACTTTAACCTTTTTAAGGCTCTGTGATTTTGCCCCATCGAAGACTTGCCACAATATAATTTTCTGCTCCTAACAGTGCATCAAAATCTGGACTAGAGCCACACAGCAGATGGATGGTAGTCAATGAAAAGCTAAATGTCTACTCTTTTGCCTTTAGATGTAACCTTTTTTCAGTGACTGGCAGGGCAGTTTAATGGCTTTTGTCACACATCCATATCGGCACTAAGGTCAATATGTACTGTGCAAGAAACTGGGTTATTAGTTGAGAGGGGTGTAAGCCTCACTCAAATAATGAACTCAATCTTTATGAGAGTGAACCACAAAAGTCATTAAATAAACCTGTGCTTAGCCTTCTGGTAGCTTGGCACAAAAGCAGCCAGGCCTAACTTAGAGCCAAAGTGTAAAGTATTTGTGCAACACTTCAAACAGAAAAATAGAGTAATATTTAATAAATAAAAAGACACTAAAATGAAAAAAATCCAACCAGTAGAACCAGAGATATGAGTTTTTAAAGTTTTAGGTGAATGGCGCCAAAAAGCACAAAGTGCCACTCGTGGTTATCTGGTCATGCTGGACTGGGGAAAAGTCACAAGCTCAGGCCGATCGTGATAGAGCACTGGCTGGATCCAGAGACCAGGTTTGTCCCACTGAAGAGTTGCCTTCTCAAGCCCATGCAGAGAGCTGTTGTTTGCATTGGCATGAGGTCAGTGTTGGCTTGAGGATCTGGCTGGGCATCATGGACAGTGTAAAACAATGTTTATTAATGTACTGTCTTGAAATTTAGACACCTAACCATATGTGATATACTTCAAGTGTTGACATCTTCTTCTTCTCCAAGGTACTGGGGATATTAAGTGAGATGATGATTCTGAACCATCAACAAGCGGAGGATGGTGGGCAATCCGAGGAGTGAATCCAATCCGCCTCCAAGGAACAGTATCAGAGGCCAGCATTTCTCAACAAGAAGGGGAAGAGGAGCAAGAGCTGGTTGCGGAGGAAGAGGAAGACCTAAACGATGAGGTGGACATTGATGCCCCCACACACTACATCTTCAAGAAGGCCACTTCATGGCTGGGCAGCAGTGTTCCTCCTAAATCACTTCTAAGGATTGATCTTCCCTAGCCAATAGTTAAGTATCCACAGAGGCTTGTTTCACCTGTGCAACACTCACCTCCGCACAGACCTCAACTAACAGGTACCTCAGTACTACTCCTGCACACTTCTCCAACAAAGGTGCATTTCCGGTCTTCTCTCAGTCATTTGAAGGAGAAAACATCCATGGTGAGGAGCAGGTGTCCCCCCCTACATCACTCTGTTCCCCACAACTGAGCAGATGGCACCACGTTCCGTGCTAGATCACCTGCTGGCCATGTCAGATGACCATGCATGTGTGAGGGGGTTGGCATGTTCTAATGCTGCTCTCCAATAGGATCAGTTTTCCCAAAAACAGTTTAATATGTGGGAGGATATTCATCCAAAGGGCATTGCTCTCTGTGAGATGGCTGCCTCCCTTAAAGGACTCCCTCAGATGATTGACACACACACCTGTGCATTGGGAAGTACTACCAAGACACGACAAAGATGAACCAAGAACATCTTCCAACTTTTAGGCTACAGAATGCAAAGCAGAATGTCTTGGCCATGAAGATGATGGAGACAATAAGCAACAATTCCAGTGTCAATCTTCATGGTCAATGTATGCAGGAGATTCTACAGATATGCCTCCACGTAGGAGGGAAACACCAACTGCCAACCTCAGACCTCTACCACAACCACATGTACAGCCTCCACCTGCAGTACCTTCACCTCCTCATCCTCCAACACTACCAACTCAACCACCACCACCAACTCAAATGCCGACAACACAAACACAGTCTTAATCAATGTTACCACCAGCACTGTGTTGGCAGAGTGATGGGAGAAGCCCCCCCCATAATAGCTTTTGATGTAGGAAAAATATAATCTCTATCCCTACCACAGTCACTGTAACCACTTTTGAGTTATACAAGTCTGTATACGGTTTTGATTAAAAAAAACCTGTGTGTAATTTTCATCTGTGTTGAATGTTTGATATTCCCCCGCTCCAGCCTCGAGGACCGACGCCGCTACGATGCCACCACACTCCACGCTCTCAACCCCGGACGGACAAACAACTGCTTCAAGGCCGCCCCGAAACGCACTCATGGCCCCTTCACCTGCCGGAACTGCAGCTACACCAGCCTCAGAGCCACCGAAGCGCCCGCCAAGAAGGACCTCAACCACCTCCGATGCATCCTACTGAACACCCGCTCCGCACGCAAACACGCCGTCGAGCTCTGGGACCTGCTCGACACATCATCACCAGACGTCGCCTTCCTGACAGAGACCTGGATGAACGACTCCTCCGCACCCGACATCGCCATAGCCATCCCAGACGGCTATAAGATCACCCGCAGAGACCGCGTCAACGGAGTAGGAGGAGGAATCGCCATCATCCACAAGAACTCCATCAGGGTCTCGACCAGCACCGACGACCTTCTCTGCACCGCCGAACACATGCACTTCTAGATCCACACGGACCCCAACACCACCCTTAGAGGCACCCTCGTCTACAGACCCCCTGGGCCCCGACCCCAGTTCAGCGACTCCATCGCCGACTTCATCAGCACGCACGCCCTGACCTCTACCGACTACATCCTCCTCGGAGACCTGAACTTTCACCTGGAGAACAACAATGACAGCAACTCCACCACCCTGATCGACAACCTCGCCAACCTCGGACTGAGACAGCTCGTCACAACACCGACTCATTCCGCCGGCCACACGCTCGACCCCGTCTTCTCCTCAAGCTCCCACGTCTCCTTCAGCCACACCACGGAACTCCTCTGGACCGACCACCGCTGAATCCACTTCACCTTCCAGAAACCCACCACACACCACCGCACCCAACAGATCCCACGCCGCTGCTGGAGCAAAGTCACCGAAGACCAACTACGGGCAAACCTCGCTCTCAGCCCTCCCTCCGACCCATCCAACACCGACGACGCTGCCTGCAACCTCAGATGATGGATAGACGACTGTGCCAACTCCCTTGCCCCACTGAAAAAACTCACCTACAGCGACACCACCAAAAGAGCCAGCTGGTTCACCCCGGAACTCCTAGCTTCCAAGCGTACCTGCCGGAAACTAGAGAAGAAATGGCACAGTGATAAGACACCGGACAGCCACGCAGCCCACAAAGACGCCATCCGTAACCACCACCACCTCATCAGGTCCGCCAAGAGAATCTCCTTCAAAGACCGCCTCGACAACAACGCACACAACAGCAAGGAGCTCTTCAACATCGTGAAGGAACTCTCCAACCCCAGCTCCAACACCAACGACATCCCGCCGTCGCAAGCCCTGTGTGATTCCCTCGCCACCTTCTTCCACCGCAAGATCGCCGACATCCACGACAGCTTCAACACCCAGACAGCCCCTACTAAGATAGATACACCAGACCCGCCGCACACCATCGACCATGACCCCTTGCCAGCCTGGGCCAGCGTGAACATCGATGACACCATCAAGACCATGAGCACAATACACTCCGGCTAACCGTCAGACCCTTTCCCGCACCACATCTTCAACAAAGCCAGCAGCACCATCGCACCCCACCTGTGCAACATTATCAATCTCTCCTTCGAGACCGCGACCTTCCCAGAGAGCTGGAAACACGCAGAGATCAAAGCCCTACTCAAAAAACCCAAGGCGGACCCGAGAGACCTCAAGAACTTCCGGCCCATCTCCCTGCTTCCGTTCCCAGCCAAGGTCATCGAGAAGATCGTCAACAAACAGCTAACCCGATACCTCGAAGAAAACAGCATCCTGGACCCATCCCAATCAGGGTTCCGCAGCAACCACAGCACTGAGACTGCCCTCATCGCCGCCACCGACGACATCAGGACCCTGCTGGACAACGGTGAGACCGCAGCCCTCATCCTGCTGGACCTCTCCGCCGCCTTCGACACTGTCTGCCACTGCACTCTACGCTCACGCCTCCACAACGCAGGGATCCGAGATAAGGCCCTGGAATGGACCACCTCCTTCCTCGATGGCAGAACCCAGAGAGTCCGCCTCCCACCTTTCCGATCCGAAGCCTCCAAGATCATCTGCGGCGTACCCCAGGGATCTTCCCTCAGCCCAACACTGTTCAACATCTACATGGCCCCGCTCACACGCATCGCCAGACAGCACGACCTCAACATTATCTCCTACGCCGACGACACTCAACTGATCCTCTCCCTCACCAAGGACCCCCTTGCCGCCAAATCCAATCTCCATGAAGGAATAAAGGCCGTCGCCGATTGGATGAAGATCAGCAGACTAAAGCTGAACACGGACAAGACAGAGGTCCTCATCCTCGGCTCCAACCCCTCAGCCTGGGACGACTCCTGGTGGCCAACGATGCTGGGAGCAGCCCCGACACCCACCGACCACGCACGCAACCTGGGAGTCATCCTCGACTCAACGCTCTCCATGGCCAAGCAAGTCAACACAGTCTCCTCCTCCTGCTTCAACACCCTCCGCATGCTTCGCAAGATCTACAGGTGGATCCCGACAGATACAAGAAGAACAGTCACCCAGGCCCTCGTCAGTAGCAGACTTGACTATGGGAACGCCCTCTATGCGGGAGCCCCGGCCAAGCTCATCAAGCGACTGCAACGCATACAAAACGCCTCTACACGCCTGATCCTCGACGTACCACGCCACAGCCACATCACCCCCCACCTGAGGAACCTGCACTGGCTCCCCGTCGACAGGAGAATCTCCTTCAAACTCCTCATCCACGCACACAAGGCACTCCACAAGACTGGCCCAGCCTACCTCAACAGACGACTCCTCTTCTACGTCCCCAACCGCCAGCTCCGCTCCGCCGACCTCTCCCTCGCCACCGTCCCTCGCATTCGAAGAACAACCACCGGCGGCAGATCCTTCTCACACCTCGCCGCCAAGACCTGGAACACCCTTCCACTAAGCCTACGACAGACCCAAGACCTGCTGACCTTCAGGAGGCTACTCAAGACCTGGCTGTTCGACCAGTAGCAGCACCCCCCCCCTTTTCTCTCCCCAGCGCCTTGAGACCCTCGCGGGTAAGTAGTGCGCTCTACAAATTCTGTGATTGATTGATTGATTGATATTGCTTTTACTACACAGGAAAGTGTTGTGTACGTTCTGTTCTTTGTGTACCTTCACAGTGTAACACATTTAGAAATGTCCTTCTGATATTAAATGCATCATCTAATTACCTAAACATTTCTTTAGCCGACATACATTGCATTATTCTGCAAAATATGTAAACAGTGAGAAAAAATATGTTAATGTTTGAGATTTAAGTATTTAGATATAGATAGTAAAAATTCAATTATTTAAAAATATATATTGATTATGGGGAAATTAAAAACTGTCCCTGGGAATGGGCAAACTTAAATAAAATGGAGTCCTAAAACAGAGGGAAAATGCTAGCTTCGAGGGGTGGGCAAATAATAAAAACACATCGGAAACATCAAGGGAAGAAGTCTATATACCATGGGGCCGAAGCAAAGGCAAAATTCTATAAATAGTCAAAAATAAATGAGTCCACTGTCCAAAATTATAATAAAGTAATCCCCCAAAGCCAGAGGGTGTGTGTGAATCATGTTCCTGGCTTGGAGGCAAAAGTCCCTGACCTGCCTCTCTCTCTGTCATCACCATAATGATGGTGAAGTCCTCTTTCGGTATAGAGGTTAATTGGCTATCCATGGCAGAACAAGGCACCACACCGGAAGAAAGAAACACAGGGGTAGCACAGAAACATGTATCACAATTGAAATGGGAAACAGGACAACAGAAGGTGGGGCAGCTTGGGGAGGCCGACATGATGTCAGACCAAGGAGGTCATGAAGCCATACAAAGTTTGGAGCTGTTTAGTGTCCCTCTCTTGGAGGAGTCGGACCTCTCTAACAAAGTCCTGCTCTGATTAGCCTCTGGAACTCTTTGAGAGCAGCCATGGACACAAATTATGGGTGAAGGGATTGGGCTGCACAAGAGGATTGTGGGGTGTCATGTGTTGGTGTTGTACTGGGCGGGCACTGGAAGGAGCAGATGATACCTGTGCAAGGAGTGCAGCAATAGGCCCCCATAAAATGGAGGTATCTGGAGTTAAAGAGGGCCTGGGTTCAGACCCAGATGATGGTGGCTCCTGCTCTTCGGATACCAAGCTTGTTGCTGCTCAAGGCCAGTAGGAGCCCTAATATCTGCCTCCTACTGCCTGGTGATGGCCAGTTCCCCCTGCCCTCACTTGCTTCTTCAGCTTCTTCCCAGAGTTTTTTGGTGACAGATCGTGTATGTCTCTGGGCAGGAACACTACCTCTGTAAGATGTGGCTTCTTCCTCTTCAGTGCTGGTAGAAAGTCTTTGTGCCCGCTGCGCAGTCAATAATCTTCTAACCTACCTTGGGTTCATCTGTGATGAACCTTGGCCAGCCTGGCCCACTGAATGTGAAAAAAGAGAGAAATTCTGGATTGTTATGTGCAATACTGCATATCGAGAGAAAGACACAAAAAGTCCCTACAATAGATTATAGAGAGGGCAACCGCCTCACTTAGGATCAAGTGTCTCTGAATACATGCAACCAAACTAACAAAAACAATGTCCAAGACAAACTTACATATTATCAACATTTAAGGACAAAAATGTATATAAGTAAAAAAAGTTTATTTTATGTAAAAAATGTATTTATGAACATGCACATTTTATCACATATTAATACAATTAATGTAATAACACTCCTCCCACTGGAGGTTACAATCTAAAAAAATCACAAAACAAATAAAAACTTTAAAAACAGTCGACGCAGCGTTTCGGTGAGAGCTTGATTTTTTTCACCTTCCTCAGGACTAAAAGTTTTCATAAAATCTTGTAATAAGAAGAATGTATGTTCAAATTACATAATCTGTGGAGGGTAAAACCTCAAAACACCATAAAAAGGCTGCAATGATAGTGCCTTTCAAAATTGATTCTAAAAGCCTTCTCTTTGTCCGTTAGAGCCACCGTAGTACATGACATACAAAAATTAAAATCAGCTCTGTCGGGCCATTATAGCCAGCAGATGTGCCACAAATTTCAAAGGCAAGTTCTAAATACGAACATTGACGTTTTTACATTGACGATGTGGTATTCTGGACTTCACTTTAGCAAACTGGTTGATGCTTTAAAATCCGGGTCAGGTCACGCATCCTGACCCGGAAGGTCGTTAGAGCAGGGAGGCCGTCCGACCCCCATCTGATTTTAAAGCATCAACCAGTTTGCTAAAGTGAAGTCCAGAATACCACATCGTCAATGTAAAAACGTCAATGTTCGTATTTAGAACTTGCCTTTGAAATTTGTGGCACATCTGCTGGCTATAATGGCCCGACAGAGCTGATTTTAATTTTTGTATGTCATGTACTACGGTGGCTCTAACGGACAAAGAGAAGGCTTTAGTATCAATTTTGAAAGGCACTATCATTGCAGCCTTTTTATGTGGTTTGAGGTTTTACCCTCCACAGATTATGTAATTTGAACATACATTCTTCTTATTACAAGATTTTATGAAAACTTTAGTCTGAGGAAGGTGAAAAAAATCAAGGTCTCACCGAAGCGCTGCGTCAACTGTTTTAAAGTTTTTATTTGTTTTGTAATTTTTAGATTGTAACCTCCAGTGGGAAGAGTGTTATTACATTAATTGTATTAATATGTGATCAAATTTGAATGTTCATAAATACATTTTTACATAAAATAAACTTTTTACTTATATACATTTTTGTCCTTAAATGTTGATAATATGTAAGTTTGTCTTGGACATTGTTTTTGTTAGTTTGGTTGCATGTATTCAGAGACACTTGATCCTAAGTGAGGCGGTTGCCCTCTCTATAATCTATTGTAGGGACTTTTTGTGTCTTTCTCTCTGTATTCACCCCCGTCCCTTTGTTTAATATTGGGGTTACTCCCTCCTTTTTTTTGACAATACTGCATATCAACATAAGTTTGTTTGAAAGGTAAATTTTTGCTCTAAATACAAGAGCTGACATTGTGCAGGCTTTAACAAACTTGTTGCTATCCAATGATTTGATACAAATATTAGTGCGCTTCAAATACTTAGAAAACAATATTTTCTAAATAATCTTTGGAATGAGGCATTCAAAGGAGTAGAAATGGATGCATTAAAAGTTTATGTCTTTAACTAATTCTGTGCTTAAAGTAGAAAAAGATGTTGTGCAACATCTTCCACACATTGGCTATCTGAGATTAGAGTGTATTTGTCCAAGGCTAGAAAGCATTCTATATTAATTATGTCTTATTTTTATTTTTGTGTAACTTATTTGCCCAAATATTAATTGTGTGAATTATGAATGTCCTGGACCCTCGTTTGTTCTTCTGATGCCTGGTGAGTTGGTTGCTGTGTTGTGCTGAAGAGGTAGAGGCTACACTCCCCAGCATACTGGACCTATTTTTTTGTAAAACTCTTGGGACACAAATTGGACTTTTTATATGGACAATATAGCTAAAAGTATTGCCTTTATTTCATTTCGGAGTGTTGGGGTGGGCATTATTTAATTATCCTGTTGACTGTTTCACCGCTGTAAGGGGGAGGTGCGCCAGAACATTAAACCAGAAGCAGAGGTTCTTTCTCCCTTTGGGGTCGAGCTATTTATCCCCTAATCGTATGGTCTTTTTCCTATAAGTACGGGGAAAAGGAGGCAGATGGGTACCCCATGCGGGCAAATCCCAAAGAATACTGCGATTGACCGGATGCTAGAGAAGACTATAGGCAGGGTAAACACAGAAATAAATTTAACTGAAAGAAGACATTCTCTTGGCCTGGGTGTGGCCCCCTTGGATGGTAACATAGGAAATTTGACCCAAACTATACCAGATCCAGGTATACCAGAAGGACTGGTTAGTAACCAGAATCAAGGGGAAGTAGGGACCCCTAGGAAGCCTGACTTAGAAGTTAGCCCCCCAAGTCTAAAAAAGCTAGGAGACCTGCGAAACCCAAAGCTAAGGATATACCTACTAAAAAGCTACGCAACAGACCTGCTTCGAGGGGGGAGTAGGAGTTCAGGAATCTTGCACTGCAGTAACGGGTACACTTAATTTTAAATATAAAGCCATGAGATTCGGTTATGAACTTATGGTTGGAGAAGTGCAAAGAGACTTTTAGGGATTTAATTAAATGAGAAATTGCACCACTCATGTTGAGATTGGATGTCATGTCCTCACAACTGTCGGCTATTAACAATATAATAGACGAAAGACAGAGGCGGGGGGAAGGAATGAGGTGCCACCTTAATTGGATCTTGAAATGGATGTGCCAGATAATGCATTGGTAGGAGGACAATCTGATAAGGGACAACAAAATCAAAATATGATCGTTCCTCATGCAACTCTAAACCCCCCTATGCCATCAGTATGTGACCATAATTGTAGTGGTCGAGATTCTGGGGGGTACACATGTAGAAAAGATGATATATACAAAAAGGGATATCCCAAGCTCCCCCCTGAATGTAACCTTATACTATAATACTCAAGGGTATTCCAAGGCTTGTAAAGAAACGGGAAGGAGGATTATGAAACCTTGCGGAATATGTCTGTTCACTGGTTGCAAATAAATTCCGGATGGGAAGGGGATCTGTCACGAGAAGTCTTGCACGTAAAGCGTGTCCCATGGTTAGGTATTCATTCTAAAGAGAATCTGGGAGATTGTATCATTTAAAATTTTTATAGACCACTTACTGTGGGAAATCTCTTACAAAGGTTAATACAGAGACTGCCTAGCCAGAGTACTATAGAAGCTTTGGGCTACTTCTATAGACCATTTTGTCAGGGAGTAGTGTGTCCTTCTAATATAGATCTACGTGGTACCCTGTATAGGGCCAAGAATCCAGTAAAATCCAACCCTGCTGGTCAACAGGGTTTAAGTGGTTTTCCCTTCCTGCAATTGCCATATCTAACAGATATTCCCCATTATCACACGTAGAAGAGCAAGATTGACATGATAGGGAACTTTGTAGAGCGAATAGTGGTCAGGGGGAAGAAAAGGAAGCAGGGCAAATAGGTTGGAGCAAAATAAGTGGAGAAAAGGTTCAAGACACAAGGGAACTAGTAAGATTATGAGCTGGAATATGGCTGGAGTGAAGCCCAAAATAAATAACCTGGATTGTATCGAGTTCTTAAAACTTGCAGATATAATTTGTCTCCAAGAAACTTGGCTGGAGGAGAATCTGTATGTAGATGGTTATTTTTCCATCTCAACTCGTACCATACCATCAGCACTTGGGCGAGCAAAAGGTGGCTTAGCTATGCTTATTTCAAATCAAACAACTACTAAGGTTGGGAAAACAATGATAAAATCTCCTTTTTACCAGATAGTTCATCCTATACTTAATCAAAGTGTGGAGGTTGTTTTGTTCATCTTATACTTAATCAAAGTGTGGAGGTTGTTTTGATTAATTATAATAATAATCTTTTCAACGGGGCGTGGCCAAGATGGCGACGGTAGCGGACGCGGCTTAGTGGAGCTCCGTGCCTGCCCGCCCGCAGCTAAATTCTGCAGAATCCTGGGGGGTGAAGAACCGGAATAACCCACTCACTGGGTCTCGGCGGCGGGGGAATTGCCCAAGTCTTCCATACCCTTCATACGTAGTAAAAGGAGACACAGGAGCCTTCGTCTGCAGGAGGAACCCAGATTTATTCAAATAGCCCGGGCTATGGAACAGAGTCCCAAGCTCGTTAGAAACAAGACAGAGGAGGCTGCTGCTTTACTCCGCAGCTTACAAGCCTTTTATACTTTTTCATTCCAGTCTTTTGGCTGTTAGTCCATTGTTCAATCAGGGCAGTGTTTGCAGTTGATAACCAGATCCAGACGGTGTTTGTAGTTGGTGACCTGATCAAGGCTTGGTACTCAAATTATTGTTCACTCAGCTTGATCAAAGCACGGTCATTCAGGTCATTGTTCGATCAGCTTGATCAAAGCTCGGTCATTCAAACCATTGTCCAATCACCCTGATCAAGGCCCAGCAGTCAGACCATTGTCCAGATAACCTGATCACGATGTTAAGGATGTTTACCAGGCAGGGAGCAGGAGATGGGAAACAAATCATTTACACAGGGCGTGAGTGTCTCATGGTTTTCTGTCGAACTGCAAAGAACAGGGGGGTTGGGTGTGCGACAGTTCCTGGGCAGAAATGCAGGCTGCAAGATGTTTTTTTGTCGTGTTAGTTAGAATTTCCTCAGGCATCAGCAGAAACGACCAGGTGGGTCGTGTGGAAGTGTTTGACACGAAATGGCAATGAAAAAACAATGGAGTCCTGGTACAAATGATACCGATCAGAAGCACACTTTTCCTCAGACCCTCCTTTTGCCATTGAGTGGAAAATACTTTAAGAAATGTCAATGTTCATAAGGCCATCGGTTTCTTGTTGGAGCATCATCATCATATTGGTGTTGTGAATGTTGGAGGGTGGAGGCCAGATGGTCTGGACACACATTGTACAGAGCACTGGCAGGCACTGAAAGCACAAACAGCAGGAGACCAGGACAGTTATTCCCAAGGCAAGGAAGATGAGGACCCTCCACCCCCACTGGGAAAGGAGGCCCCAGATCCAGCCTGTGAGGAACCAGTTGCCTTTATCCAGATGAATTTCGGAAGAAAGGCGATGCAGACGTTGGATGGCATAGTACACTGAAGGTGCGTTGTCTGGGATGTACACGCAGCAGCTGGAGCCGATCAATTTACACACACCACCACGATCAGCAAGGAGGACGTCTAGGACCATGCGGTTCTGCAGTGTTATAAGGCGGTCCGCCTGTAGTTCTGCAGTGATGTTGGAGAGGGCACCAGCTGTTACTGTGATGGTGGCTTCAAGGACCCTGGTCAGTCCTCGTACAGCCCGACTGTTTGCCATGGGGCCCCAGAATGGAAGGAAACCTTTAAGGAAGTCCCCGGTTTCCTGGCCTGCTGTATCCTCGGCTGATATGACGCCCCTACGTGAGCGACGCAGAGCGCCCTTCATCAACAGGTGGTAACTCCCATGGGTAGAATACGTTGGCGGAAGGAGGAAGGCCAGATAGCAGGTACCAGACCAGTTACGGGGGAGCCAAGTGTAGGCGGCAGTGCCACAGATAAAATAGGTGTTGGGGGATGCCACCAGCTTCGGAGGAGATGTAGAGTTTAAAGATTTTGTGATATTACAAGTACTGGTACCAACTTTCTTAGTCCCTAGACCATGGATGCAGACACGGCCTTGCACATTTATGACATTCACAGTGTCTCGTTCATCGGGCAGTATCCTTCTTGTGCGGAATCTGGAAAATGTTCGTCGAGTGGTTGAGTTGAACACTACCATCTCACCGAGTTCATCTGGTGATAGTAGCGATGTGGATGAGCTGGTCGGGCAAAAGGAGCATTGGCATGGCCAGATCTGTTCCGCCAGAAGTCATCCTGAAATGTTCCAAGGGCAGAATTGGCAGTACCATTGACAGTGTAGGCCTCCTGTATCAACATCCACCATGCAAGACAAGACCCAGAGATGGAAAAGGGGTAGGGAAAGAATGGGACAGGGTGTATCATGGAATGCGGCATCAGTCCGCAAACCCAGCAGTTGGAAATGTTCATGATCAGCTGATGATGATGCAACATTTGGATGAAGGTGTTATTGAAGAATTCTGCATGGCGGGGTAACTCGTGGGCTGGTAGCGTGCAATACTGGTGCTCTGCAGGAGTTGGGGTAGGGGTTGGTGAGGTAACAGGATGGTAGATTAGTAACAGCCAACCAAGAATAGACAGGATGAGGGAGACAAACAGCATCACCACGGTGGCCATGAAGCATTTACTATGTCGGAGACTGACATATTGTTTCTGGATTCGAGTGTTTTGGACGGCAGCCATTGTGCTAAGCCAGGGACCTCTAGTGGCTGTCTGTGATTGGTGGTTGCTTCACTGGGCGCAGGTGCCAAGAGCCCTATGGCGTACCTTAGTCTGACACACCAGCACTACTCTCGGCCGGGGAGATCACAGCCCTACAGCCTATAGGCACTTGGCGAAGTCAAAGGCAAGCCTTCCCTCGGGGCGCAAGTTATATCGGTCGGAAGTAGGGTCAGTATGGTCGGGAAACAATTGTTCTGGACGTTGAGCAGAGTTAAGGGAGGGTTCCACCCTTCCTTTCAGTATGCTGTCACTCTCTGCTTCCGTAGATGTAAAATGCAGTCTGGCATCGCTGAATGGGACAAACGTCGGGACTGTTTCTGTTTCTGAGTCTCCTTGTCCTTCCCTCACCCACTGATCATAGGGGAGGGGCAGAGGCACACGCCTACAGTGGGACGAATGCACCCAATTCTTCCGACCTTCTACTTTCACGGCGGTGCGGGTGGCCAGCAACACCTGACGGGGCTGTGTCCAGCGGGGTTCGAGGCTCTTAGTCCGTTGAAAATTTCTTACTAAGACCCAATCTCCAGGTTGGATAACGTGTCCTGGGCCCTCGCTTTTGTCAGGTATGGCCTCATGCACCTGGTGATAAAGAGTACGAAAGGTATTAGTTAGACTGTACAGGTAATCAGTTAATACAGGGTATTCAACATCAGACAGTTTCTTAGGCCGCGGGACACCCCATACATTGGCAGGCCTCCCGAACACAATCTCATGGGGGATAGCCCTATCCTGGTGTGGGCTGTTGTTCTTGTAGACAATAGGGCCAAGGGCAGAGCATCAACCCAAGTGACACCTGTCTCGGCTACTATTTTGGCCATTTTAGTTTTTAGGATGCCATTGTACACCTCCACTAGACCTGCTGACTGGGGTGGTTAGCTGCATGAAATTTTTGTTTTATACCCAATGCTGTACAGATATATTCCATAATTTGAGCCGTAAAGTGTGTCCCGTTGTCACTCCAGACCAAGCGGGGCAAACCGAATCGTGGGAGGTACTCTTTTAATAGCATTTTGGCGGTAGTGATAGCGGTGCAGTCTTTGACGGGGTAGGCCTCCACCCATCGGCTGAAGGTACAGACCACCACTAGGACATATTTTAAATTGTTACATCGGTCCATCTGGATGTAATCTATTTGGAGGACTTCAAAAGGGAAGGTAGGAGGAGAGAATCCTCCCTTAGGAGTAACTGTGCCTTTTCCTGGGTTATACATTAGGCAAATCATGCATGTTTTAACCAGCTTTTCAGCATATGTTGGTATCTTAGAGTTGTACCATGTAGGTTCCAACAGTTTACATATCCCTTTTGCACTAATGTGAGCAGGACCATGGGCCATCGTAACTACTGGTAGCACATGACTGTCAGGTAACATCCATTGTCTTTCCATAGTCGTGCGGACCCAGCAACCATCAATTCCCTCCTTTGCTAATTGCTCCTTCCACACCCGTAGTTCCTCAGGAGTAGTATGGGACTGAATATCGATCACACTCTGTACTGTGTTTTCAACCATGCCCTCGTCTGCCACCCACCTAGCGGGACCTCCTACATACATTCCTTCCTTTTTTCTAAGAGCTGTTTGTCTGGCCGTCTGGTCAGCCAGGGCATTGCCTTTCCCAACATCATCTGTCACTTTCTTATGGGCCTTACATTTTATAATGGCCACCTTTCTGGGGAGTGTCAGGGAGTCTAACAATCGGTGAATTAGGGGGCCATGTTGAATCTTGGTCCCATGGGAAGTAAGGAAATTCCTTTCTTTCCATAACCTCCCGAAGTTGTGGGCCACCCCGAAGGAATATTGGCTGTCAGTATAAATATTTACCGTCATCCCTTTGCTTAACTCACAGGCTCTAGTGAGGGCCACTAATTCTTCTGCTTGAGCAGAGCACTGCGGAATCTGAGCTGTTTCTACTACTTGTCCTAATGTCAAGTGAGGGCATAGGCGGCTGAGGTGTTACCATCTGGCCCTCTGAGACATGATCCGTCCACATATAGTGTACCTTCTGGTTCTGCTATCGGGGTATCCTGTAAGTCAACCCGTCCCTTCGTCTCCTCCTCTGTACTTAATATGCAGTCATGTGGGTCTAAGCGGGCATCCTGAGTATCCAGTGGGAGTAATGTTGCGGGGTTCAGTACAGTGCATCTCTTGATGTTAATGTGGCTGGAAAAGAGTGTCAGTTCATATCCTGTGAGTCGTGCGCTAGTGAGGTACTGTGTCTTGGTGTTATTAAGGAGGGTATCTACAGAATGGGGGACCATCAGAGTCAGGGGGGAGTTCATGACGATCCCCGCACTCTGACGGACCATGAGGGCGGCCGCAGCGGTCGCCCGTAGGCATCCTGGGAGAGCCCCTGCAACAGGATCTAAGGTGGCTGAAAAATAGGCACATGGCCGATGGTGACCTCCGAACATCTGGGTCAAGACAGCGCATGCACAGCCGTCTGTCTCATGTACAAAAAGAAAAAATTGCTTGCTATAATCAGGAGTACCGAGGACTGGAGCAGTACACAGAGCCCTCTTTAAATCTTGGAAGGCCTGCGCATGCTCTCTAGTCCATGGAAAGGAACTGTCTGATATGTCTTTAGTGGTGAGGGCAAGAAGAGGTTTGACCATGGCCAAAAAGTTGGAAATCCACTGTCTACAGTATGAGATTAGGCCTATGAAGGCTCGCACCTGCTTTTGTGTTCGTGGGGCCGTCATAGCATTGATAATGGCTACACGATCAGCGGTGAGCTGTCTTCCCTCCTTCGAGAGGAGATGACCTAAATAGGTCACCTTCTCTTGACAAAACTGAAGCTTTTTTAAAGAGACTTTGTGATTATGGAGGGCAAGGTGGCGTAACAAACAGAGAGTAGCTTCTTTACATGATGGGGCAGAATTTGCAGCAATGAGGAGGTCATCTACATATTGTAATAGTGTGGAGTTATCAGGGAGTTCCAAGGAATCTAGTTGACTTTTGAGGGCTTGACTATAGATACTGGGGCTCTCGGTGAAACCTTGAGGGCGCGGCAGAATCTAAAGCTTCGCCCACCAAGGGATAAACCAAAAAAATGTCTGCTGTCAGGATGTATAGGAATGCTGAAAAAAGCATTCTTCAGGTCTATGACAGAAAAGTGCGTTGCGTCAGAAGGGACCATCGTTAAGAGGGCTGTAATGTCGGGGACAACAGGATATTGGGAGATTGTTATTTTGTTAAGGGCTCTCAGGTCAATCACGAATCTGTATATTTTAGGGGAGAGAGCATCTCCATTGGTCTTTTTAAGAACGGGAATAATGGGACTGTTACAGATATTGCCACGTGTTTCCTCCACTACGCCCTTGTCCATTAATTCAGATATTATTGTTAAAAGGGCCATTTCTCCTTCCGCGGGTAGTCGATACTGCCGGAGGCGGGGGAGAAGTGCACCTGGCTTGATGCGTACCACATGAGGGGATATGTTGAGACACCCTACATAAGTGTCTGATGATGCCCAGAGGGAGGAAGGTAAAAACTGCAATTCTGGTGGGAGGGGACCAGACAGATACATATAGGAAGCTGCGGTGGGAGAAATTGTTAGGGATACACCTTGGGGACTACATGATATGGTCACATACAGAGCTTTCAGTAAATCCATGCCTAACAAGTTTTCACTGCAACCTGTAGTAAGGACCAAGGGAGCGTCAACATGTGCAGGGCCAATATCGAGAGGGAGGGGTTCAGAGACAGGGCTCGTCACAGGTGTTCCTGCAAAACCCACGGAGACATTTATTTTGCCAGAAAGGGTTGCCTCCGGGACTGACAGACGTGCAATAGAAGACCTGGTGGCCCCAGTATCCAAAAGAAAATTCTGATCGTTCCCCACAACTGACATTTGAACATACGGGCCCCTTTGATCCACTGGAATTTGCACTCTGGTAATACCCCTTTCCTGGCTGTCCTATGCTTGGTAGGACCCTATCTCATCAACTTCGTCATAATCATCATTGTAATAAGTGCGTGTTGCTTCGTACCCATCAAACCTATTGGCCGGGCGCGGCCGGGCGGGAACGTGATCCCTGGGCCTCACGTTCTTTATCCTGTGGATGGGGCGGGCCATGGTCCCTAGTCGGCCTTCCCTCCCTGGGAGCGCGAGGCCGAGTCTTCCCTGTTCGGATGTTTTCAGCTAACACGGGACACTCGTCTATCCAATGGCCGTTCCCCTTACAATAAGCACACTGATCTGTTTGGAGGGCTCCCGTATGTTGAGGGCTGGAGGGGGTAGACTGGCGAGCCCTCGGAGGGTGTTGGGGTTGAGGTCTGATATTCCCGCGGGCATCGGGACCTCGGGGAGGGTAAGCCTGCTGCAGAAGTGCCTTAGTCTTAAGATCCCTAACCTTCTTACTTTCCTTGTCTCTATCTTCATTCTCCCTATTCTCATGATATTGTGCCATAGCCAAGATACCAGTGATAGTTTGGGCAGACCACGTACTTTCAACTTTCTTAAGCCTGGTGGAAATCTCAGGAAGCAAGTTGCTGACAAACTTATCGACAAACACTGGGCCAGAACCTGGGGTCCGGGGATCCAAACCACTATGTCCCTTGTATTCTGTCTCGGTAAAGAAGTCCGCCACATTCTCATCTTTTCGCTGCCTACAGGCGTTTATTTTATCCCAGTTAATGACAGTTTCCGGCAAAAGTGTTTTCATAAACGTTATTATTTTACCGGGCAAAGTCAGGATGGCAGCTTCTGGTTTAGTCCCTCCTACCCTTGCTTCTTCCATAGCCTCTAGGTCAGCCCATTTACCTCCCAACGCCACTTCATGATCAGTATGTCGAATCTTGTCCCAAATTTCAGTGGGAACAACCGTACCAAAAGTAAATCTATATCCTCAAGAACGAGAGTACCTACAGATATAATCTGACCTAATTCTCTGTAAAAGGCAGCCGTATTCTTCCGGGGATCTGGTAATTGTTCTTTTAACTGCATTACTTCTGACCTTTTCCAAGGAACATGAACCCAAAGCCTGCGCCAGTGTGCCTCAACAGCCCCTCGGCCATTATTTTGGGCATCGGTAAGTGCGTTAACAAAGACAGGGGCCGCCTCTCTCATTGGCATAGCTGTCTCTAGAGGGTGTTGGAAAAGCGGTCATATCATGGTAAGCCATTAAAGCAGACACAGCACCAAACATCCCCTCTCCCTGAACATCGCCTCTTCTTATTTGTGACCTAAGGTCCATTAATCCAGTGGGTATCTGCATAAGCGCATTCTCAAATTTTTGCATGACCAGCGTACACATGTATTCAGCCCAGGTGGTCTGTTCCATAATCGTCCACTGGGAAAAGGTGGACCATATGTCTTTAAAGGCATAAATATTCCCGTTCTTTATCCAACATTCACACTGTTGCTCCTGTAGGGCATTTTCTCGAAGGGACGAAAAGCTGACTGCAGAGCGCAAGGAGGCCAGTCGGGGGAATTGAACATTTTATATAAATCCTGTTTAACTGTAGACCACGGGGAAGTAGGAAAAGGGCGGGTAGGGGTAAAGCCGCAGGGGTTGGGCGGATGGAGACTTGTTGTCATTCCCGCAGTGAGGACAGGGTTAGCGGGCGTGGTCGGTGTCATAGGAAAAATCGGGAGGGTTGGTGTGACAGGAAGAACAGTAGGAGGGGCAGTGGGGGCAGGAGTGGGCGGTGGCGGGGGGACATGTGGGGTGTGAGGCATCAGGGCAGGGTACATTGGGGCATATGCAGGAGGGCTTTCTAGCATGGTATCAAGCAAGGAATCACCTTCTTCTCCCCCATCCATATGGCCCTTTCTTTTCTCCTCACGAGCTGGATAGCATTTTTGTACCCGGGCCCCATGCTCCCTGTTGGCTATTTCTACCGATTTTGTCATTTGATTTTGTAAATTTACTCTGGCGTGGTCGGCCATTGACATGCGTTCCTGTTTTCTTTCTTGAGCCTTCTGCTTTCTAGCTCTCTGCTCTATCTCTTTCCTCCAAAATCGGACAGATTCAAACATAGACGGGCGCGTTTTTCTTTTCATTAATTGTTCCTCTAAGTTGGCGAGAACTTGGGAATTAAAGGAGCCGAAAAGTGGCCACTGTAATTCCGCGTTACTTTGTTTCGTATATTTTACCCAGAATGAGGAAAACATTATGGCAGAAGGGCCATGTTTAACATACATCGTATGGCCAGGGGTCCCTTCTGGAGGAATCGGACAAGCCGCCTCCAGCTGGGAGTCCTGCGTACACATACAACAACATAATTTCTTGAACTTACTACTGACTGGCATGCTTGTAAATAGGTAACAGACACCGGCGGGTTTTAAAATTCACCTCGCCTGCTTGGCTTTTGCAAAGGTCAATAACAGCAGAATCATACAGACTTGGTGGGTGATCAGTCCACCCTTACCTTACAGGGGTAGTTCTCTTCTGCAGACGTAGGGCTGTGTCCTGCTCCAGAAATTATTTGCTAGGGGTCTCCAGCGAGGACGCGGTCATGTGGCCCAGACCGGGTGGGGAGGAACAGCGGGCGAGTCGTTCGGCTTACCGGATTGCAAGAATCCCTCGGGTAGGGCGCCTCTGTCGGAGTCTCTCCGTGCACCTCCTCACATCCACCGGGCCTGACCTTCGTACTCGTGGAGTCCCTGTTCGGGCGCCATTTTGAAGAACCGGAATAACCCACTCTCTGGGTCTCGGCGGCGGGGGAATTGCCCAAGTCTTCCATACCCTTCATACGTAGTAAAAGGAGACACAGGAGCCTTCGTCTGCAGGAGGAACCCAGATTTATTCAAATAGCCCGGGCTATGGAACAGAGTCCCAAGCTCGTTAGAAACAAGACAGAGGAGGCTGCTGCTTTACTCCGCAGCTTACAAGCCTTTTATACTTTTTCATTCCAGTCTTTTGGCTGTTAGTCCATTGTTCAATCAGGGCAGTGTTTGCAGTTGATAACCAGATCCAGACGGTGTTTGTAGTTGGTGACCTGATCAAGGCTTGGTACTCAAATTATTGTTCACTCAGCTTGATCAAAGCACGGTCATTCAGGTCATTGTTCGATCAGCTTGATCAAAGCTCGGTCATTCAAACCATTGTCCAATCACCCTGATCAAGGCCCAGCAGTCAGACCATTGTCCAGATAACCTGATCACGGTGTCAAGGATGTTTACCAGGGAGGGAGCAGGAGATGGGAAACAAATCATTTACACAGGGCGTGAGTGTCTCATGGTTTTCTGTCGAACTGCAAAGAACAGGGGGGTTGGGTGTGCGACAGTTCCTGGGCAGAAATGCAGGCTGCAAGATGGTTTTTTTTGTCGTGTTAGTTAGAATTTCCTCAGGCATCAGCAGAAACGACCAGGTGGGTCGTGTGGAAGTGTTTGACACGAAATGGCAATGAAAAAACAATGGAGTCCTGGTACAAATGATACCGATCAGAAGAACACTTTTCCTCAGGGGCGTGGTCTGGCGTCAGCCAAGATGGCGCCGTAAACTCTTTGCTACGTCCCGACATTCGCCTCGCCCGCGACATCCGTCATTGATCCGGCTACCGGACGGGTGAATTACCTGGCACAATGTTCCGGAATTAATCCTGTGGCGAAAAAGACGTCTGCTGCCCCGAACGGTGCAGCGGGTCGCGGGCTGCGTTGTGCGGCCTTCCGGCATCGGCGGAGAAGTTATTGCAGGCAGGGGTGGAGTCGCGCTGGAGTGCTAGCTGCGTGAGGAGCGTCCGGCCCGGGATCTCTTCCACACGAGATCCGCTGCTTGGGGGCCTGCACCGGTTGCTCCGCCGATCCCTGTGCTCCTTGGATCGCGCTGCCTGGGTGATTCCCCCCGCCGCAGCTGTGCTTTATTATCTGGACTCGCCGGCGGCAGAGCAGCATATTGCGCCTACTCAGCCTGATGTCCATGCGGCTCGGGGGCTGCCGGCTTTGAGCTCCCCAGGTTTTCCATCTGCCTGGGTGAGCTCGCTAGTGGCCCCGATACTGCGCTGGTGCCGCCTGTTGCGGCGGAGAAATGTTGGCTGCTGCCGTGGGGGCTCACCTTGTGAGATCTACTGGGCCGGTGGTGATGCCTACAAAGGGGAGTCCCCCCCGCCTCCACACTTGTGTTAAATAATCCGGTTACCTGGGCCGTGTGGGGACTGATGCACAGGGGGCATTGACCGGCCTGTCGGGACAGTTGCAGAGTGCCGCGCTTGGAGCGCGCTATCTTTGGATGGACAGTGCCGGTACTGAGGGCCGCACGCCGTGCCGTTGAAGAGGACTGGTGGAAAGTGTCTGGAGGCCATGCCTGCTCTATAGTCATTGCCGATACTGTATACTACGGGCGTCACTGAGGCTCCAGCACCTGGGAGCTATATAATTGGGTATTGGGCCATAGTGTGTGGACAGAGAGGGCCTTGAGAAACACCGCTTCTTCGGGTGGGGGAGCGCTCCCTCTATATCCTCTTGTTCAACCATATCGCGGACCCCATCTGTGCTGTGGGCCCGCTGGGTGTGGAGTCAGAGTCTCTGACTGCTTGTCGCTGTGAGGGGGGCATACCACCGAGTGTTGTGGAGGTAAAAGGGGTCCCTGAGTCCCGTTGGTGTGCTGCTGATCATGACCAAGCCGAAGGGGACCTTTCCCTGTTATACAGTCGAACAAGCTAGACAAATACGCAGTCCCCGTCAGCTAGCGCATGAGGAGGGCGCGACGGGAGGCCCAATGACCGGGGAGGAGCCGTCCCTTAGCTCCATAATGTCGGCCATTCAATCCTTGGGGGCGAACTTGGAGACCAAAATTGACACGGTCACCATCGAAATGAACTTAATGAGGGCGGATATGCGGAACACCTCAGAGAGAGTCACGGCGACGGAAGAAAATGTGGGAGAGCTCCAATCGGTGACGCGTAAGCTGGAGGAACGTGTGCAGAAGCTGACGCACCAACATAAGCTGATGGCCATGAGGTTGGACGACCAAGAAGGGAGGGCCCGACGCAATAACATCAGGGTGGTAGATGTACCGGAGGATGCAGAAGGCCCTTCCATGGATCTTTTTATTGAGGATCTTATATTGTACCACCTCAAGCCCAAGAGACTATCCACCTTCTTCACTGTGGAGAGAGCGCATAGGGCCCCGATCCCGAAGCCCAAACCCGTGGCTCCACCTCGGGCGATCATTGTGCGCGTTCTCAACTTCAGAGATCGGGATGCCATCCTGCAGGCGGCCAGAGTCCGTGGAGATCTACCCTTTGAGAATTCGACTGTGAGGTTCTTTCCTGACTTCACGCTGAAAGTGCAGCAGGAGCGGCGTACTTTTGATGAGGTGAAACGAGCCCTTCGGGAGAAGGGGTTACAGTACAGGATGTTCTTTCCGGCCAAATTGAAAGTGATTGATAATGACAAATCGCTGTTTTTCATGTCACCTGTAGAGGTTCAACAATGGCTGGATGGAAACCCCCATCGACCATCCAACCGTCGCACTGATGGGGACTGGCGCGGGAGCCGCTTCCGCACTCTTGAATCTCCACCCAGGCGCTGAGGCAGAGATAGGTCTGTCTCTAAATCCAGGAGCTCCCGGTCTGGCAGTCCCGCGAACGATGATCGATCTTCAGGGAAGTAAGATTACAGACTTATGGTTGCTGTCGTTCTCTCTCTTAGAGACTCTGGGGGTTGGTCCTCCATGTTCGCTAATAGACATGTTGCTCCGGGGGGAGCGGTGGACTGAGGAATCTTCAAATGGGACATTACACTCTATGTTTCGGTGTTATGATGTGTGGACGGGCGGGGCGGGAGGTGAGGGTGGGAGTGTTATTTGGTGGAGGTGCCAGACAGCCCTACCTTAATTTTTGGTCATTGGGGCGACAGGCGCTCTGCTTTTGGGGATGTGGGCAGTTTTAGACTTACAGGGCAGGGTTGCAGGGTGGGGGACATTGTTAGGGGTGTTTTTATTTTTTTTGTGTTTGGTTTATTGTTTGTTTTTTGCTTCAGATGTACTATTGCACTTTCAGTGTTGGCTGAGATCCCTTTCTGGGGTACGTCCCACTGCATGTAGGGGGGAGGTCTCTGTTCCTGGGGCGGATGGGAGGATGGGCATTACTTGATTACATGAATATGCGACATAACAAGACACTGACTATCCTCTCCTGGAACGTAAACGGCCTTGAAAATAAAATTAAGTGCACAATGGTTCTACAATACTTTCGTAGGCATTCCCCTGACATCGTCCTATTACAGGAGATGCACCTGCGGGGCAATAGGTACTTGGCGCTTAATAGGTATGGTTACACGCTACAAACCCATGCAGGCTTCACGTCCGGATCCAGGGGTACTGCATTTCTCATTAAAAACGTGATCCCTTTTGTGGTACAGCGTACGTGGTGTGACCACTTGGTTCGATATGCAGCCCTGTCGGGCACCTGGGAAGGACAGGTAGTCAACGTATGTTCAGTGTACATTCCCCCACGGCTTCATGACATTACGTTCCCTGTTCTCTGCAAGCTCCTGGTGGATTTCCCGCCCGGGTTACTGCTTTTTGGCCGGAACATGAATGATAGCCTTGTGCCCGAAATGGATAGGGAAACTCTCGCTCCCGGGGTGGGGGGGACCGTCCGCTGTCCTCTTTTGCACGGGCTATGGGACTGGTGGATCTTTGGAGGAGTCACAACCCAAGGGCTAGACACTATACTCATATTTCGGCGGGCCATGGCAGTGGGGCCCGACTGGACTACATCTTTACACACAGTAATGCAGCGGGGCTCTTTCAGGGTGGGTGCCACAAAGCGTGGGGTATCTCTGACCACTCACCGGTCGAGGTACAGCTCCATGGACCAGTTTGTGACTGGTCTCTTCCGCCACGTTTAGACCCCTTCATGTTTTGGGACCAAGAATTCCGCAAGCGCTTCAAGGAGCGAACAGAGTTGTATTTTACCGAAAACGAGGGCTCTGTTGGCTCCGCTGGTGTCTTATGGGAAGCGTACAAGATGGTGGCGAGGGATTTTGTCCAGGCGGCACGCGGTGCACAGCGCAAAGAAAACCATCGTCAGTGTGAGGATCTTGAGCGGGAAATACTTGCCCTGGAACGTACCATAACTGAGACTCCGGGGGAGACGGGGGATCTCAGGCACTCCCTTAAACTTAAACAACGATCCCTGCGAGACCTCGCGGATAATGCGGCACGGGCACACGCACTCGCCACGCAGCGTAGAATATATGATCTGGGCGATAAGGCCAACAAATTGATTGCTTGGCTGGAACGCCGCGATAGGAGTCGCAACTGGGTATCCGAGATTTGGTCTGAGGCGGGGTCGCGGGGTGGTACCGGGGCTGCCCTTACTGATATCTTCGCTGCTTACTATGAGAATCTTTATCAATCTCAATCCGAATGGGCGGAAACAGACTGTGTTGCATTTCTGCGCGACATTTCTCTCCCGACTTTGAATGTGGAGGATAGGGATGCCCTCGATTCTGCTTTTCATCTGGAAGAAGTTGAAAGTGCCATGAGGGACTTACAATATGGGACGGCGGCAGGCCCGAACGGGCTTCCCACTGAAATGTTTAAATGTGTGGTGGAGACGGTGGCCCCATACATGCTTGACATGTTTCAGGAAGTGTCCAGAGTGGGGCAGCTCCCAGAGGACTTGAGACTGGCGACCATAGTCGTCCTTCCCAAGAAAGGTAAACCGCCTGACCTCTGTAGTTCTTACAGACCTATTTCCCTCTTGAACTTCGAAGCTAAGGTTTTAGCAAAAATCATCACGAATCGGTTTGGCCCGGTGTTGTAGTCCCTGATCCACCCCGACCAATCGGGCTTTATGCCTAATAGGAGCACAAGACTAAATTTGAGACGCTTATTTGGAGTCATGTACATGACCCACAGACAGCCAAATATTCCGGCGGCCCTCCTTTCTCTCGACGCACGGATGGCGTTCGATAGCATTGAATGGACGTATCTTTTCACTGTCCTGGGGAAGGTGGGCATCGGCCTGCGACTGCAGCGGTGGATCCGACTGCTGTACACTGCTCCGATGTCCAGTGTGAGGGTCAATGGGACCATCTCTAGAGCCTTTGCATTTCACAGAGGGACACGTCAAGGGTGTACTCTCTCCCCGATGCTCTTTGAACTGGCTCTCAAGCCTTTGGCGGCGTGGATTAGACAGGACCCGGTGGTGGCGGGGATTGATTTTGGGGGAGGTTGGGAGGACCGTATTTCGCTTTATGCGGATGACATCCTTCTGTATGCGCACCGACCCCGCCAAACCTTCCATAGACTTATTCATATCATCAGATCCTTCGGGTCATATTCTGGCTATCGTATCAACTGGGATAAGTCCGCGGTTTTCTCCTTGGCCGGGGATCCTCCGGTCCTAACATCTGCATGTGCGGAGATGGTGCTCCAAGAAAAATGTAAATACTTGGGCGTTTGGATCACTAAGACCGATGCCGAATTTCATCAGCTGAATCTCCAGGCACAGCTCTCCAGGCTTCGGGAAGATACCACACATTGGAGGGGGCTCTCTATTTCGCTTATGGGATGAGCAGTCCTCTGTAAGAGGATGGCTCTCCCTCGCCTATTGTATGTCATCCAAAATACGCCATATCACATCCCTGACTCCTTCTTCCAAACGATTGACTTCGAGCTTCGTCTGCTCTTATGGGGGGGAGGTAGTCCTCGGATTGCACTCAAGAAACTGCAGAAGGGGATGTATGAAGGGGAGGCTCGCGGTTCCGGATCTTAGGAAATACTATTGGGCCACCCATCTCATTAATGTTAACGGCTGGGTCTTCGCCCCACTGGAGGAACCGGCCTACAGGGTGGACAGGTTGGCACTGGGCCCGGGCAGCCACTTGAGGGCACTATATCGAAGGGATGGGAGCTCCGCACACCTGCCACCACATACTAGAACAGTTGTTGATATTTGGTATCGAGCAACTAGAATGACAGGGTGGGAACGGAAACTTACGGAACAAACTCCGCTATGAGAAGGGGACTATTTGAAGGAAGTGCGCCGACTGGGGGGCTTCTGGAAATGGAGTCTCATAGGTATTGACGTGCTGGGTGACGTTTGGAAAAGTGGACGAATGGTGTCTTTTGAGAGTCTGTGTAAGGACTTCCAGATGAGTGACGAAGAATGTCTTCATTACCATCAACTGTGCTCGGCACTCCGCTGCCACGGTCAAGACGGGATGGTACTCCCCGAATATACCCCACTGGACAGACTTCTGCTAGACCCCATGATTCAGAAGGCCGTGTCACTTACATACAAAAAACTTGTGAATAACACTCCTGACTGCTTGGGTCCCCTGCGGGAGGCTTAGGAAATGGACGTGGGCCTGCTGGAAGATGATGATTGGGTGGAGGCCCTCCAATGCCCCATGGAAATAGCCATTAGAGCGCGCTTTCGTTTGATCCGGCTCTGCATCCTCCACAGATCGTATGCTTCAAGAATGGCGCAAGTTCACGTTAGGGGTGGAGGTTCTGAGGAGTGTGCCAGGGGATGTGGTGAGAGGGGGTCGTTCTTTCATATCCTGTGGGCCTGCCCCAAGCTTCAGAAATACTGGAAGGGCATTGTCCGCGTGATGGAGGCGGTAGTGGATGCACAAGTTCCCCTGGATCCCCGATGGCATTTTCTTGGTGTCACTGGTGAACTCACGTGGCCAAAGTGGTCCAAATCATGGTTGACATTGGTAGGGAGGGAAGCCAGGAGAAATATTGCACGTGCATGGGGAGCGATGGATCCTCCGACAGTGGCTGCATGGCTATGCGACTTGGGCTGATGCTGTGGGTCAGAACGGGTGGTGTATCAAAGCCGGGGATGCCCTCGCAAGTGGGAGAAAATATGGGGACCGTCGACATTGTGCAGGGGAACCTGAGGGCTTTTACGAGACGTCTGTTTGGGTTTCTGGGAGGGCCTCGGGATGTATACTATTGGGGGGTGGAGGGGTACACGTTTATTCTTCTGGATTCTAATGTGCTATATTGCTTGAAAATTGTCAACTTGCGATCTCCTCTCTACAAATGTATGATTGTTTGTTTATATCTGAAGCTTGTTTATCGAGTTAATAAAAAGAAATTAAAAATAAAAAAAAAAAATCCTGCAGAATCCTGTGCATCCAGACCCCCACTACTGAAACAAACACTACCTTGTTGCGGTGGAAGTGGCGCACGTTTGCCGAGTGGTTTCGTGGAGCCAGTACCAGTCCTGGAAGTAAATCGGCTGGTGACTGGTATGATGCAGCGGGAGAGGCCGCTGACCACGCAGTAGATTGCCGCAACCAAGAGGGCAGACATGGGTGGCGTTCACTCGCTGTGGGGACTAGAGAGGCGAGATAATCCTTGGAGGTAGCAGTGGAGCCCCCCACCCCACATGCTCGAATTATACCCGGACCCGCGGTTGGCTGGTCCATCGCGGGCCCGGACTCTGGAGGTGAGGTGGAGGTGGGGGTACGGCTGTGGGCGGATTGCGGCCCGTCGGAGGCTCCCGCGATCTGGGAGGCCGGGGCTGGTACTGCGGTTCGTGAACCTGTCGACTGGGTGCTGATTGGTCGGCGGTCCTCTCCCGACCCCGTGGTGGCCTTTACATCCGAAGGAGCAGGCTGACCGGGGTGCGGGTGGTCGGGGAGACCAGCCAGACTTCCTGCTGTGGGCCATTCAGTGAGGGCTGCG
Source organism: Calotriton arnoldi (assembly GCA_963921515.1). Taxonomy (NCBI): domain Eukaryota; kingdom Metazoa; phylum Chordata; class Amphibia; order Caudata; family Salamandridae; genus Calotriton; species Calotriton arnoldi. The sequence continues at coordinate 2,072,719 of CAWUFW010001141.1, forward strand.
ATGGACGGATGGGTGGCCCCCCGCTGCCATTGACAGCATGTGCGGAGATGTGGGGGGCACCTGTTGTGATTGGGGTTGCACCCTGGAGGCCGGGCAGATCGGTAGTGATAACTTGAGGATACCAGTTCAGCGAGCGAGGGATTGCCTGGCGTGGAGCTCCCCGCCTCCCCTTCCCCCATTGAGATCTGTTGGAAGCCGGAGTCCCCGTCGCGCATCACTGTCACAAATGCGCGACTCGGGACTTCCCACTCAACGTTAGGCCAAGTAAGGACACCGTTTGAGATAACCCTGCTCACCCCCTTAGTAGCTTGGCAACAGCAGCCAGGCCTATCTCCAAGGCACGAGTGTACAGTGTGTGCAACCACACCCACAGCAACCCCCTGGTGACACCACAAATGGACTCCACACGAGTTTGATAAAAACGAGTATAAACTTTATATAGAAAGATATACGATCAGACCACACTTTACAAAAGCCAACATATAATAAAGGGTAATATTCGTTCCGGCTGGTTGGTAGGTTCAAATCCCAACCACCGCTTTCCACACGCTATGCTGGTCGTAATGCTAGAATCACACATGTTGCAATGGACTAACAATAGTGCTCCGCTTAACAATACAATCCTGTGCTGGGCACAGGAGAAATAATACAATGCGTAACGATACACTCCGGTACCTGCAATGGGAGAAATTATGCACTGCGTACCGCTACAATCATGTACTGCGCAATGAAGGAATAATGCAATGCGTCACACCCCAATCACGTACTTTGCAATGAAGAAACAATGCAATGCGCGCAGCCACAATCATGTACTTTGCAATTAAGGAATAATGCAATGCGTAGCTACAATCATGTACGTTGCAATGACGAAATAATGCAATGCGGGCCGCTACAATCCTGTACTTTGCAAGGGAGAAATAATGCAATGCGTAGCGCTACAATCGTGTACTTCGTTAGGCGGAAATAATGTCAGGCGTCATAAGACAGTCCGGCAGTTCGTTAGCAGCAATATTGGCAATGTGTATTACGACAGTCAGCCTCTTCGATAACAGTTGCCCCCCACACGTATTCACGATAAAATACAGTACAGCTTCCCACTCGGGCCCCAGTACCACCACTCCTTGGTCAGTACGGGCCCGAATCTGAGCTGAAGCAAAGGCTCACGTCATCAGAAGGACTGAGAGGCCGAGAGAGTGTCCCTCCGAGCCCGCACCCCGCCCAGGCAGTGATCCACGTTACCTGGGGGCGCGACCCCACTCTCCTCTCCTCCTTCAATGAACTAGGCCTTTCATGCAGAACTTCTCAATGGGCCTCAGCGGCTCGGCTTGGCAGCTCAGCTCCTCCGGGGCTGCCGGTCCGGGCCGCGACTGTTAGGAAGGTCTCAGGCAGCCGCAGGGCACACGTACCCCACGCCCCTGAGATTACGTTACTCCGGGTGCATGTTCACCACCGCACCCTCCGGGTCTCTTCTGGCACAAAGCCACACACACAACGCTGATGGGACTTCACGTCGACTCTGAGTGCACGTTCAACCAGCACTCCTTTCTGCGGTCTCAGTTGGCACCAAGACACGCACACCACGCTGCAGAGACTCACTTTCTTCCGGTGCACACGATGATCAGTCGATCACCTCCACAGTCCCAGGTTGCACCAAAGCACGCACACTGCTTCACTGAGACGTACTCCAATTCTGGTGCCCCGATATCCAGGCGCTCCTCACCAACGCCTCCGGCCGCACCTCGACACGCTCACCGTGTCCGAGCCTCGCTTCTCCTCCGGTGCACTCGATCACCAGGTGCTCTTCACCAATGCCTCAGTGCACCCCGACATGCACCCTGCGTGTCCGAGACTCACTCCACTTCTGATGCACGTGTTGACCAGGCGCTTCTCGCCAACGCCTCCAGTGCACCACGACATGCACACTTCGCGTCCGAGACTCTCTTCACCTCCGATGCACCCGCTCACCAGGCCCTCTTCACCAGTGCCTGCGGTGCACCCCGACACGCACCCTGCGCGTCCGAGTCTCGCTTCACCTCTGGTGCACACTTCACCAGGCGCCCCTCACCGATGCCTCCTGTCCACCACGACACGCACCCTGCGCGTTTGAGACTCACTCCTCCGTCGATGCACACGTTCACCAGGCGCTCTTCACCAACGCCTCCTGTGCACCACGACACGCACCCAGCGCGTCCGAGTCTCTCTTCTCCTCCGTGTGTCCAAGATCACAGGGCACACCTTCTGAGGGTCTCAAGCTGCCACAACACGCGCCCACTGCGTTGCTTGAAACGTCACCGGAAACTTTTATGTTCCTGTGTTTCCAAACAGGGAGCCAGCTCACCTCGGGCCCTTGGGGTTACAAGACACAGCACAAAGCACAGTCTTCTTCAAGCAGGGAACCCAGCGAGTCCAAGCACAGTCCCAACAGCCTCTCCCTTAGTTAGAACAGCAAACTGCAGACCAGCCCCAGATCATGAAGCAAGGATTGGTCTCCCCCAGCAGTCTCTTCAGTTGCTCCTTCTTTAGCAGAGGTTCCTCTTGACCACAGAATAGGTCCAAGCCTTTTCAGTCTCAATCCATTTCTGTTTCATTCCAACGTTCAGGGGTTTCAGCTTTCATAGAAATACCCCTAAATGTCTTTGAAGTTCGTTGTGCTCAGGGGTCCCTGACCCCTGCCTAAATCAGTTCTGGATGTCTCCCTCCCAGTGTCACCTTTCTCCCTTTGATACTGGGGGTCTGGATCCTTAATCACTCAGCAGGAGATGGGTCAATTGTTTTATAGCCGCAACCCAGGCCTCTTCACCTCCCGGGGCTTCTCCTCGCATACTCTCCAGCTGCAGGTCAGCCTGGTGCCATCTCACCTCCTCCCCTCTCAGATCCAGACAGTCAATCCACATTCAACAGAGACACACAGAAAAGCTTAAAGCACAAAACTCAGCCACTTTCTAAAAGAGCGGCTTCTGAACACACAGTGACAAAACCACTTTCATAGAAATATGGGTTATGACGCTGTGAATTCATACATACCAAACTTCACTTCTCCATTCCAAACTTCAAACACAATACCCATCCTCCCCCATTCTGTCCTATGGGCAGAATGGCCTTTCACCAGTGAAAAACGAAATGGAGTGTTTTTCACTGTCAGGACATAAAACACACCTCAGTACATGTCCTGCCTTTTACCTACACGGCACCCTGCCCAGGGGTTACCTGGGACCTACCACATGGGTTCCCACAGTGCATGTGAAAGGGAAAGTAAGGCCTGACAAGTAGCTGTACTTGTCAGGACACATGCTAACTTAGCAAACTGTGTGCAGGCCCTACACTGTAGGCCTGTGTTCCCTTCTCCGCGCGCCCTTGCATTACTAGCCCTGGCACACACAGTGCACATCACTAGGGACTTTACTAGTAAGGCAAACATACCAATCATGGCCAACCAATTACCATTACACTTTACACAGGGAACTACTGTACTTTGACACTGATCAGCAGTGGCAAAGTACCCAAAGCATCTAAATTGGCACTCTATGTCAGGAAAACGGTCTAGGGGGGAAGCAAAAAGTTTTAGGGAACTTTAGCCAAAAAAGCCAAGTCCTACACAACCCCCTCCCAGCCACAGGGGAAAACATGGTGGCCGCTTAGTACGCGGTCGCGGAGGCTCCCGACAAGGATGATCACAACGCGAATGGAACGCTAAAACAGAATGCCCGTAATGCTTGTAATGGAAGATTAGCCGCTAATACAGTATGGCAATACCTGTGTGGTGATCGATTCGACTTTCGCACTGAGGGCTTAGTGCTGCAGTGCCATGGCGGTGTCTCGGCGGCTCTTTGAATTTTCGGCGTCCGACGCGCTGATGTGGTTGTCGGGTAGTGTTTAACGGAAACAAACGCGCTTGCTGGTGAGATTGACGGCGGGAGCCCTGGACGGTCAGCGAGCGCCAGTGGAGATCGTGGGGTCTCCAATTCAGGACCCCTGCTGGGCTCGAGTTGCTCGTGAGCTCGGCAGAGGTCGGAGGGCGTTAGCTCAGCGATCCAGTAAGGGAGTCCTGAGCAGAGTAAGAACAAGTACTGAAGGCATCAAGGGGGAAGGTGATCGAGTCGCCAGCAAACAGAGAGATAACGTGTTCTGGACTAACTCAGAGGCGAAAGGAGACCCTGGGGAAAAAGAACTCTATAGGTCAGTGCAACAGTGTAATGTAGAGAAAGGGAAGGGAAACACGGATAGAAAGCTAACAAAGGAAAATAGCAGAGGGGTTAAAAGTACTGGCCATTCAAATATTCTGGAAAAAAAATCACGCACATTTTCAGGAAAAAAGGAGAAGACCGGTTAAACACAGGGGGGACTCAATTTGCAGAAAAGGTGGAAGGAGTAGGGGTAGAGAAGGTTCAGCAAAATCGATACCAATTGACAAGTGGAAAAGGAAAAAGCTGCATGAGGGGGGCACAAAGTAAGTCACAAATAAATAGCGAAATTAAAGTATCTCCCCCTTTGAAGCAAGCAGACACGGATACAGGAGAGTGGGTAACCCCTAAAAAGAGAAGTTCCAAGGCGCAGAGAGGAGAGTCACAAGCAGTAAATCTGAAGATCACCCCCTCGTTGAGGACCTTTTTTAAGGTAGTTCCCAAAACGCTGTTGTTAAAAAACCCTGCCTTAGTAAATCCCGGGAGTGGCACATTAGGGGGGCAGGAAATTGTAAATTCTAACAAATTCCAGGTTCTGGCAAAAATCTCTGAACCCAGGAAGGAGTATTTTTTTAGAGAGAGGGGGGTCAAGCTAGGACGGAGGTGCTTACCAATCTTGAAACAATGGAGTCAACCTTTAAGCAGCCTCAGCCTCAGTCTCAAACTCAGCTTCAGAGACAATCACAGGCAATACCCTCTGAAGACCTGAACGTAACCTCTAAAGATGGGGGGGGAGTCATGCTTTATAGAAATAAGGCAATCATGAAATCAATCACAATCTCAGCCCCAATCACAAGTACAGCCACAATCAGTCACTGAGATGATCCAGCTCTTAACAACTGAAGTAAGGAGTAGATTCGAAACATCCGAGCTGAACCAGAAAGAGATCAGATCTTCATGTGAAAGTCTGGGAAAAAAGCTGGATGACATAGCAGATAGAACTGCACAGCTGGAAGTAGAAATGAAAGATCTAACACTTCAATCAAAAGTTAACACAAAAGAGATCAGAGACCTCAGGGGCAATGAGAGGTTACTGAAAGAAAAAATAGAGTCATTGGAAAACAATCAAAGAAGGTGTAATCTCTGTATCTTAAAGATCCCAGAGGGAGCAGAAGGGGAAGATATTAAGGCGCTTGTGGTACATCTGATCAAGGAAGGGCTGCAAGCAAAATGGACAGAAGGAGAATTGATCAAAGACATACAGAGGGTCCATCGAGATCCATATAGACTGAATGCAAATAAAACTAAGCAGAGGAAAATCTTGGTTAATTTCCATACTTATAATCTAAAAGAAGAAATTCTTCTTAAAGCGTTGAAACAGAAATCACTGACTGTGGATGATATTACCTTCGAAATTAGATCAGATATCTCCCAATTCACGGCAAACAAACAATGGGAATTTGGAAATTTGATCGAGCCCTTTAAGAGACTGGGTGCGACAGCACAGTTAAAATTTCCTGCGAGCCTACGTGTAATGCACAATAACAGGATGCAGACCTTCCGTAGGGTTGAGGAAGCGGAGGATTTTCTTAAATCAATATCAGGAGCTGGTACAGGATAGGTTGGACTAAAATCATTCTGTTATTTTCCAAGGTAAATTATTTCGAGAAACAAGTTTAGCGGTATAGTATAAATTGTTTGGGCAGATATGCACTTGGAACAGATCTCTGGAATCGGGGGGCCTCCCTAGGCCCAGGCCATCAAGGAAGAAGAGGGGGGTTTTCCAAGGGGAGTGGGAGCATAGGAAAAAAAAAAAAAAAATGGTGTCCTCTAAATATATACCAGAACTCAGGTTGTAACAGAGCCATGAAGCTAAGAAATAAAAAAAAAAATAAATAAATAAAAAAATGACTGCAATTGAGAAGCCACAGATAGATTTTCTATCGTGGAATGTAAATGGCCTTAGGGTGAGTCATAGGCGTGAGAGGATTTTGCAGTACCTAAAAGATGCCCCAGCTCATATTATATTACTTCAAGAGACGCATTTAACAAGTGAGGAAATGAGAGAGCTGTTTAAAAATAGAAAATGGGTACAGAACATGGTATGCACAGAGCAGCAACTCACTATAAGAGGGGTGGCGATTCTGATAAAAGTCAACCCTCAGATAGCAGTAGTGGAAAGTAGGGTGGACAAGGCTGGTAGGTGGGTGATTGTAAAGATGAGATGCTATGAACAACTTTACACAGTAGTTGGATACTATGGGCCCAACCTTGATGACCCTATCCCATTTGGCAATCTACTTTCAGAATTGTTGGATTTTCCCGACCCAGTCATAATGGCAGGAGATTTTAATGTGGTTCTGGATGGCAGTTTAGATCGCTCTACAAAAAGCAGAAGTATAATACATAACAAAACAAGATCACTGATAATAAACTCGATAAAGAATTTAGGATGGTGTGATATATGGAGAGAAAAGAGAGGATCTTTAAAGAGTTTTACTTTTAACAATAAAAAATATGGCCACCAATCCAGAATAGATTTGTTCTTAGTCAACCAAAACATAAAAAATCAGGTTAGAGATGTAAATCATGTGGGCGCACATATGTCTGATCATTCGGCAGTTACGTTGCTCTTGGTACCCCCGAGCCCCACATCACAAAGGAGATGGACGATGGATCGTACCATACTGTCTGACGGAGACATGATGGACAAACTAGGGTTGGAGTCTCGGGAATTCTTTGAAAATAACTTGGACAGTGCTCCCATTGGGATAGTGTGGGATACTTATAAGGCCTTTTTAAGGGGCAAAATCTTATCACTTCAGGCATATAAAAACAAACAGAGAAAGGTAGAGATAGCAAATATAGAAAATAAAATTCAAAGATTAGAACAAAAGGTACAATGTAATGAGATAGAATACGAGGCGGGACAACTATCCATTCAGGCCCTTAAAACGAACCTTCTGGTGGTAGTGGAACGACGGCTACAAGAAAGATGGCAAGCAAGTAAAATGGCTCATTTCAATTATGGGGAAGGGTGTGGCAAGTTACTTGCATGGAAGATAAAAAATGATCAGGCAAAAAGTTTTATAAAAGAACTAAATTATGGAAATACAGGTTGTCGCACCAGAGCGGGGGACAGTACAGAGGCAACTCTATTAAAATATTTTGCGGAAGTGTATGCAGAGGACCTAACTACGACAAGAAGGGAGGTGGAAGATTGGTTAGCCCAAGAATTTCCCTGTAAAGTATCTGAGCTTCAAAAAGATGCCATCAATTATGCAATAACAGAGGTGGAAATAAGAAATGCCATCAAAGCAGGGAAAACAAGTAGGGCAGCAGGTCCAGATGGTCTTCCAATGGAGCTATATAAAAAGTTAGGAAAATATTTATTTCCGGTTTTCTGTAGGCTGCTTTCAGCAGTGTTTGATAATGGTGAAGAGATTCCCCCCTCATGGAACAAAGCCACTGTGACTCTGATACTTAAACCTGATAAACCACCAGACTGTTGTGACTCTTATAGGCCTATCTCGCTGCTAAACTCGGATTATAAGATCTATTCGAAAATACTAGCAGATAGATTGAATGGAGTAGTGGGAGTACTCCTTCATGAAGATCAGAAAGGCTTTGTGCGAGGTAGACGCATCAAAGATCTAACCTACAGTCTTATAGGTGCCATAGATTTAGCTTCCACAGATAAACTGCCACTAGCTGTCATTACAGTAGACGCGACCAAGGCGTTTGATCGCGTAAACTGGATTTATTTGCAGGAAATTTTGAGATTGTCCAACCTGGGGAAAAAATTCTGTAGGGCAATTAATCAGTTATATAAAAACCCCACAGCTAAACTATTAATAAATGGGAATTTATCTAAAACCTTTAACATCTTCAGGGGAACAAGACAGAGGTGCCCGCTATCCCCACTACTTTTTAATCTTTACATCGAACCCTTAGCAGAGAAAATCAGAAAACATGAGAGTATCATTCCCTTCCAATCTCGAGGCTGGCAAAAGAAAGTGGGTTTATATGCAGATGATCTGGTGGTATATACATCAGATCTCAGTCTTACATTACCAGTAGTTTATGATCTGGCTGCGTATTTTGGGAAGATCTCAGGTTATGAGATAAATCAAGGCAAAACGGTCATAATGGTATGGAATATTACTACACAAGTGAGTAGTGTCAAAGAGGAAATGAGGTATCTGGGCATCAGAGTTGTTCAGAAGGTAGAACAAATACCAGAATCCAACTTTCAGAAGATCAATAAGGAAATTGGGAAACTTTTACTGGGTTGGTCCCATCTCCCATTATCTATCTATGGAAGAGTTAATCTTGTCAAAATGACAATTCTCCCAAAGTTTACCTTCCTTTTCCAGAACATTCCTATGGCCTTCAAGGAAGAATGGCTCAAAAAAGTCCCAGTCAAGAATTACCAGTTTTATTTGGGCCTCGAAAGGAGTGCAAATTTCATGGAAAAAATTAAGACGACAGCATGATAAAGGGGGCTTGAGGTTGCCAGATCTATCTTACTATGCCTGGGGCTTCCTGCTAAAAGGAGGGAAAGGTTTGTTCAAGGCACCAGATAGTTAAGAAGTCGGAAAGATGTTTACTGCAATGTTAAGAGACGTAAAAGGGGGAGAATACGGTTTTATCCATAAATATGGAGACCCGCGCTATTTCAAAAAGATACGTCTGAAGACCCTACAGGGCTACGCAACAACATGGGATAAAGTTAGGAGAGAACTAAAAATCAACTATTATAGTGGGAAGGCCCCTATCTTTGACTCCCTGGGATCTCCAGAGTGGTCTAAGGACTGTTTGGCTCGTCCATTAAAAGATGCTGGAATAACCACCTGGAGCCAATTGATGAAGAACGGAGTTTTAATATCTTGGGAAGAAGGTCAAGAAATAGTTAATGGTCGATTATCAAGATTCAAGTATCTTCAAATAATGAGTTGGAGTCTCACGGATGGTCATAGAGCGGGACTGTCTAATGAACTGGAAACATGCTTGGCAAGTGGTATAACTCAGAAAAAAGAGGTGGCGAAATGGTACTGGCTGCTACTGGAGATAGCTGATGGTGATTTCAATCTGCCAACGGTGTTGTGGGAGAAGAACTTCCCAGGAGAAAAGATTGAAGACTTATGGCAAGTATCTTGCGACATGTTATACTCCACGGTACGGCCTGCAAATTTAAGGCGGAACCACCTTTTTTGTCTCCACAGGATCTACTGGACGCCGTACAAATTATCTAAATTGGGGAATGGAGTTGTGCCAAGATGTCCCAAATGTAGTAAAGAGAAAGGTGATGACATCCATATGTTTGTTGAATGTCCGGCGATTCAAGGTTTTGGGCTGGATGTGAGTAACACAATTCTTTTAATACTTGGAGAAACGCTCCAGGTAAGCAAATCTTTGGTTTTCTTTGGGCTTCCCGATAATTATATCTCTTTGATAAATAATACCAAAAAATTGATATTTTATCTGATCTTACTCGCTCGTAGGGAAATATGCAAAAATTGGGTTAAAACAACTCCTCCAAATAAAATAGAATGGTGGGCGTCAATAAAATACACCAATAGGTTAGACAGGGAACGTAAATGTAAGCGGAATGAATTTTGGCTCCCCTATTAGAACTGGTAACAATCATCTATATAATAGTCCAATGATTAGGCCTCTACACTATATTGCTTAAATACTCTGGAGGTGGCTGATAGACGATTGGGAGAAACAGTCACCTATGGTTGAGTACAGAAGGCAAGGTGTAGAGCGAACCAACCGGGTAATTATAAGATCACTGGTTGGCGCCATCTCGGGAGTGATCAAGGAGTTAAACTCTTGTACACCTGGGCAATGAGGACAGAAAAAAAAGAGAAAAAAAAAAAAAACCCTCCCAGCCAAAAGCCAGGGTAGACCAATCATTACCTTGATGGACTTCCCTGCTTCGGGCGATAAAACCAGGACGCAGGCCCTCTACCAGAGGGACACCCTCCTGTTCCACGCCTTCCTGACCCCAGGGGGTCTTCTTGATCACTACTCCCTGAGCCAACAATGCTGTTCCATGGATCCCTCCTAGCCTGGGGGACCCCTCCAGGGGTGTTGGTCCCATGCCAACCCCTTCCTGGAGTGGTACCCTGGGAAGGCCCATCGGTCAGGATACTACCTCCAGTCATCCTGCCCTCCAGGTTAAAAGCGGGTTCACCCTGGTCATTTCTAGGGGACCCAGCCCCACTGGCTGGACACTGTCCCACTGGTGTTCCCCCGGTGGAACACAACCCTCTTTTAACCTTCCATTTATTTTTCTGGGCCCGCCACTTAGGAATGGCACCGACAAACTTCAGGACAGCAGGAGCTCTGGCTACAGACTCCCCACGCCCTCCTGACGCTAGGTGTTCTTCCTCACACCTCTGGAAAGTAGGCACTGGGCCTCCAACCGGGGGCTCCCCTACAGCACCCCCAGTTTCCTGGGTGGTGCTGCTGATCCCTGGGGGTGCTGCTTACTCCTCCTCCCCCTTCTTTGAGACAAGCGGCTAGCCAGCAACCCCTCCTCACTACTCTGGGATCTCCTTGCGCCACTTGGCCCTTCTTCCCTCTCTGGGGCCTCTTCAGGCCCCTGGACCCATGACCAGGGGTCCGGTTCTCGTGCAGGTTCCAGGGAATCAAGGAGCCCACACCTTAACCCGGAGTGGCGCAATCCTGGAAAATAAATTCGGAGCCTAGGCTCCCCTGGGGCCAAACTGGACAATCCCTCCAAATCATTTTACATGCTAACCACTACCCAATCTTCCAGTGCACTCTTGTACTCCTCCGCACTTGGCACTGGTTGTACGCTGCCACCATATGAACTGGACTCTACTTGTTTACCCTTAATGTCCAGTTCCCTCATGCTTAACTCATGAGCGAAAAGAATCCGTTTCTCTTCCAACGCGAGAGCGCTCCTGCTCTCCTCTGCTTGAGTATTAAGTTTTAACACCTCCAACTCATGCAGTCTGACCCTTTGGTTTTCCTCCAACTCCTCTGGTGAAAAACACCTCCCTGAATGGCTACTACCAGCCCCTGCGGCTGGTCCCTCCTCTGGCAAATCCTGTGGACCAAATCCATTCCCTGGGTCATCCTTATCCACCTCAACATCACCCGTCTCCTGAGCCTCTTTGGCTTCCCACCAGGCCCTCAAGGCCACTTGCAGCTCCTCCTTCTTGGCGCTACCCTTCATGGGACATCCCAAAGCTCTGCAGAATTTCCTCAACTGATCAACCTTGTAGGTCAACAATGCCTCAATGTTAAACTCTAATTCTGCAGCCCCAGCCTCACCAGCTATCTGGCTCCCCTCCTGAGACATGACGTGTGGTTTAAAGGTTTCTCAACAATAGAACCAACAATTCAAAACAATATGTTGTTGCGTCGTGGTCTGCGATCAATTACACCAATTACTGTGAGTGGTTTTGCACACACGCGTTTGAATTACGTTAGGATCGTATCCCACCGCTCTGCCGCCAAATGTTGGAAGCCGGAGTCCCTGTCGCGCATCACTGTCACAAATGCGCAACCCGGGACTCCCCACTCAATGTTAGGCCAAGTAAGGACACCGTTTGAGATAGCCCTGCTCACCCGCTTAGTAGCTTGGCACGAGCAGCCAGGCCTATCTCCAAGGCACGAGTGTACAGTGTGTGCAACCACGCCCACAGCAACCCCCTGGTGACACAACAAATGGACTCCACACGAGTTTGATAAAAGCAAGTGTAAACTTTATATAGAAAGATATACGATCAGACCACACTTTACAAAAGCCAACATATAATAAAGGGTAATATTCGTTCCGGCTGGTTGGTAGGTTCAAATCCCAACCACCGCTTTCCACACGCTATGCTGGTCTTAATGCCAGAATCACACACGTTGCAATGGACAAACAATAGTGCTCTGCTTAACGATACAATCCTGTGCTGGGCTCAGGAGAAATAATACAATGCGTAACGATACACTCCGGTACCTGCAATGGGAGAAATTATGCACTGCGCGCCGCCACAATCATGTACTTTGCAATTAAGGAATAATGCAATGCGTAGCTACAATCATGTACGTTGCAATGACGAAATAATGCAATGCGGGCCGCTACAATCCTGTACTTTGCAAGGGAGAAATAATGCAATGCGTAGCGCTAAAATCGTGTACTTCGTTAGGCGGAAATAATGTCAGGCGTCATAAGACAGTCCGGCAGTTCGTTAGCAGCAATATTGGCAATGTGTATTACGACAGTCAGCCTCTTCGATAACAGTTGCCCCCACACGTATTCACGATGAAATACAGTACAGCTTCCCACTCGGGCCCCAGTACCACCACTCCTTGGTCAGTACGGGCCCCAATCTGAGCCGAAGCAAAGGCTCACGTCGTCAGAAAGACTGAGAGGCCGAGAGAGTGTCCCTCCGAGCCCGCACCCCGCCCAGGCAGTGATCCACGTTACCTGGGGGGCGCGACCCCACTCTCCTCTCCTCCTTCAATGAACTAGGCCTTTCATGCAGAACTTCTCAATGGGCCTCAGCGGCTCGGCCTGGCAGCTCAGCTCCTCCGGGGCTGCCGGTCCGGGCCGCAACTGTTAGGAAGGTCTCAGGCGGCCGCAGGGCACACGTACCCCACGCCCCTGAGATTACGTTACTCCAGGTGCACGTTCACCACTGCACCCTCCGGGCCTCTTCTGGCACGAAGCCACACACACAACGCTGTCGACTGCGAGTGCATGTTCAACCAGCACTCCTTTCTGCGGTCTCAGCTGGCACCAAGACAAGCACACCACGCTGCAGAGACTCACTTTCTTCCAGTGCACATGATGATCAGCCGATCACCTCCACAGTCCCAAGTTGCACCAAAGCACGCACACTGCTTCACTGAGACTTACTCCAATTCCGGTGCCCCGATATCCAGGCGCTCCTCACAAACGCCTCCGGCCGCACCTCGACACGCTCACCGTGTCTGAGCCTCTCTTCTCCTCTGGTGCACTTGATCACCAGGCGCTCTTCACCAACGCCTTGGTGCACCCCGACACGCACCCTGCGCGTCCGAGACTCACTCCACTTCTGATGCACGCATTGACCAGGCGCTCCTCGCCAACACCTCCAGTGCACCACGACACGCTCACCGCGAGTCCGAGACTCTCTTCACCTCCGATGCACCCGCTCACTAGGCCCTCTTCACCAGCGCCTGCGGTGCACCCTGACACGCACCCTGTGCGTCCGAGTCTCGCTTCACCTCTGGTGCACACTACACCAGGCGCCCCTCACCGACGCCTCCTGTGCACCACAACACGCACCCTGCGCGTCCGAGATTCACTCCTCCGTCGATGCACACGTTCACCAAGCGCTCTTCACCAATGCCTCCTGTGCACCACGACACGCACCCAGCGCGTCCGAGTCTCTCTTCTCCTCCTTGTGTCCAAGATCACAGGGCACACCTTCTGAGGGTCTCAAGCTGCCACAACACGCGCCCACCGCGTTGCTTGAAACGTCTCCGGAAACTTTTATGTTCCTGTGTTTCCAAACAGGGAGCCAGCTCACCTCGGGCCCTTGGGGTTACAAGACACAGCACAAAGCACAGTCTTCTTCAAGCAGGGGGACCCAGCACCTCCAAGCACAGTCCCAACAGCCTCTCCCTTAGTTAGAACAGCAAACTGCAGACCAGCCCCAGATCACGAAGCAAGGATTGGTCTCCCCAGCAGTCTCTTCAGTTGCTCCTTCTTTAGCAGAGGTTCCTCTTGACCACAGAATGGGTCCAAGCCTTTTCAGTCTCAATCCATTTCTGTTTCATTCCAACGTTCAGGGGTTTCAGCTCTCATAGATATACCCCTAAATGTCTTTGAAGTTCGTTGTGCTCAGGGGTCCCTGACCCCTGCCTAAATCAGTTCTGGGTGTCTCCCTCCCAGTGTCACCTTTCTCCCTTTGATACTGGGGGTCTGGATCCTTAATCACTCAGCAGGAGATGGGTCAATTGTTTTATAGCCGCAACCCAGGCCTCTTCACCTCCCGGGGCTTCTCCTCGCATACTCTCCAGCTGCAGGTCAGCCTGGTGCCATCTCACCCCCTCCCCTCTCAGATCCAGACAGTCAATCCACATTCAACAGAGACACACAGAAAAGCTTAAAGCACAAAACTCAGCCACTTTATAAAAGAGCGGCTTCTGAACACACAGTGACAAAACCACTTTCATAGAAAGATGGGTTATGATGCTGTGAACTACGCTACGCTCGCGGAGCTTGCGTAGTTTCGGTAACTTCGCGATTCGCGTAGAACGCGAAGTTACCGTGCACTACGCAATTTGCGGCGTAGCGTAGCTGTTTTTCTTCTTCGCGCGCTCAACATACGTTCTCTCGCGCGCGGTAACGACCTACCGTGATTCTGCGTTCGCCGACGCGACTTCCTATCCATTCGCGGGCGCCACGAGATTTGGAATCCGGCCGCACGATCCCGCAAGAGTGTGCGAACGCGAACACGTCATTCGGACGCGCGATCCGACTTCCGGCGGCAGTGTTGGTAAGATCGCGATCCCGAACACGAAGAAACTACAATCTGGCGAAGAATATCTCTCGAGCATCATAAAACCTTCTCGAAAATGATGGTTTTGCTCCAAAAAAGTCCTCAGATTGTACTTTTTTGTGCAAGGAGTCCTTTTTCTTTTTTTCCTTTTTTTTCCAAGAGGAAGGAAGTGCCCCTGATTCTCAAACTTCCTGTTCCTGTCCAGCAGGCTCCTCCCAGTGCTTTGTCCATGTGCTGTTCACTTTCATTTGGATTTGGAGCTGGAAGGATCACTTTTTGTGTCTGTCTGCTGCATCATATCATTGGATTGGATTTGAGGACTCTTGGATTTGAGATTTTACAAGTAAGTTGGAGAATTGGTGAACTTGTTTGTTTGATTGGGGCTTGTTTGTACCTACATTTTTTGGGGATTTCCATCGTTTTTAAAATTTATTGTTGTGGCCTGTAGTTTCGGCAGGGGCCTAGTTGTTTTTCTTTGATTGGAATTTCAGCCAGTAGGCCCAGACTAGAGCCAGAGGTACCCATGGGTGCATGTTTCTGTGGTGTCTGTTGAATTTAAACATCATGTAGGGCATGCATGGATGGCATTGGATTGAATTGGTAAATGTGGTTTTTGGGGTGTATTTCACTTTTTGGGTGTAATATATACCTTTGTTGGATGTGTGTGTGTGCTTGTTGTGTAACTTTCCAACCTTTCGTAGCCCTGTGGATTTTCGTTTTTGCATTTTTGTATTAAAGCTGTGTTGTTTAGCACTGCAGGCCTCCTTTGTCTGGTCATATTATTATAGGCCTGCTTGAGTTCATTGTTTTCCATGGCCTGTTGTGACTGTGAGTGACCATGTGGATTGGGGCCATTTTGTGGTGGTAGTTTAGTAGTGTGCTGCTTTTTCCATATAGGCCTGCATGTCTTTTCTTTGTTCCCCTTGGCTTATGCTTGTTGTGAACTTGTGGGTGGCCTGGCCATGTGGTGGCGGCCATTTTGTGGGACCAGCCACTGTGCTTTTGCCATAGGCCTCC
This sequence comes from Calotriton arnoldi, assembly GCA_963921515.1. Lineage (NCBI taxonomy): Eukaryota > Metazoa > Chordata > Amphibia > Caudata > Salamandridae > Calotriton > Calotriton arnoldi. The sequence continues at coordinate 2,088,377 of CAWUFW010001141.1, forward strand.
AAGCTTGCGGCCTAGTCTGCCAGTAGGCCCGGAGGTAGTCATCCTCATGGGTGCATAAAAACTGTTTCTGTGTTGTCTGTTGAATTGTAACATAATTTAGGCCATGGATGGCATTGGATTGATTTGCAAAATGTGGGTTTTGGGGTGGTATTTCAGTTTTTGGGTGTTTGTTAAATAAATAGGCCTTTTCAGCCAGTAGGTAACCCTGGGCATTCAGCTCGCGTACTTTGGGCAACTCCGCACTGCGCGACAACGCGGACTTACACTTTTTATCTTCTTCGCGCGCTCAATATACGTTTTCGCGCGCACGATAACGACTTTTTGTGACGATCGCGATGCCGAACACGCAGAATTTACAATCTGGCGAAGAATATCTCTCGAGCATCATAAAACCTTCTCAAAAATGATGATTTAGTTAATTTTGCACAAAAAACTCCTCAGGTTGTCATTTAGATGTAGTTTGGTGAGCAAGGAGTCACTTTTATTTTGTTTTACAATTTTTTTCACGAGGAAGGAAGTTGTTGGGTGGCCTGGCCATGTGGTGGCGGCCATTTTGTGGGACCAGCCACTGTGCTTTTGCCATAGGCCTCCAAGCTTGCGGCCTAGTCTGCCAGTAGGCCCAGAGGTAGTCATCATGGGTGCATATTAAAAACTGTTTCTGTGTTGTCTGTGGAATTTTGACATCATTTAGGCCATGGATGGCATTGAATTGAATTGCAAAAAGTGGGTTTTTATGGAGGGTCTATTTCACTTTTTGGGTGTGTTAAATATATGCCTTTTTTGCCTGTGTAATTATAATTATGTGTTGTTGTAGTGGTTGTCTAACTTTCAAAAGTGTTTTTAGCCATGTGGATTTTAGTTTTTGCATTAAAGCTGTGTGTGTTTTATAAGGCATCCTTTGTCTGCCCATATATAGGCCTGCTTGAGTTCATTGTTTGCCGTGCCTTGTGCCTGTGAGTCACCATGTTGCTGGGGGCCATTTTGTGGTGGTAGTTAGTAGTGTGCTGTCTTTGCCACTTAGGCCTGCGTGTCTTTCCATTGTTCCTCTTGTCTTACTGCTTCCAAATCCATCCCCATTGCCAGCTGCAGCTCCCTGATGCTGCTACATACATCCCAAGTGATGCACAAATTTAGGCCAAACATGCTCCACTACATTTTAGTTTTTGTTCTTTACTATTCTTATTCTTCCAGAGTGTGCACACTAGCACTACACAGTAGCCAGGAAAGCCCTGGCCTTGTTGTCAACGTCTCATAAATGGCTACACTGTGTGTTGTTGTTCACCGAGTTTCTAAAATTTAATAATTAAGGCCACCACACACTAAGTTCTATATTATATTTGTTTGATTTGTGCTATGTTTGACTGATGTTCTGGCTTTTTTGCTTTTAGGTGCACAAAGACTGAGGAGGAGGTGTGTCATCATTGCCCGTTGCACTGCCAGACAGACATCCTGCTGCTGTACACACAACACAACGTGACGTGTGACCTGACCAGACATCTCTGCAACTGAGTGCTGCTGACATCTGAAGAAGATGGGCCCAAAGAAAGCAGGTACCAGGTCCTCCAGTACCAAGAAAGTTGCTATTGAGAAGAAGGAACAGAAGAAGGAAGTGACACTTAAGTCTGGTGTGCCGGCCAATACCTTTTTTGGGCAAAAAAAAATTACGCCTGCAGCAGCGGTGTCTGGGGGGCAAGCTGGGGGCAGCACCTCCGCATCAGTGGGCCCAACCCACCAACCCAGACCCAAGCACATGAGTGTGGAAGAGGTAGCCAGCCTAATGGTGGAAAGCAGTGATGCTGAGCCTGAGATAAACTTATCGCTATCTCAAAGTAGTACCCAATCAACGCAGGAGGAAACACAGCAGATAAGTGGTCAACAATAACAGCCGCAACCACCGCCCGCAATAGTAGTTGTTGTTCCTCCTGAAATAGGGGCAGTTCAGGAAATTGAGCCTCATGCAGAGGTAGAAGAAGAAGCCACTCATTCAGAAGATCCATTGTCTTCCAAATCTCCAGCAAGGAAAAGGAGGGGTAGTCCATCAAGTTCTTCGCCAAGCCCCCTTCTGATGATCTAGATGCCACTTGGAAGCCACAAACTGAGTCTGAGAGGGAGCCACGTTCCAAGACCAAGCTAGGGAAAAGGAAGGTTCCAGAAAGCCTTACACTTATGGAGGTCGATGTAGAACAGCAGGATGATGATGATGAGCCAGTCATCACGAACATCACTCCCGGCCCCGAGGAGATGGAGACCAACATTATTACCCTATCCAAAATCGCTGCGAGGGATGTAGCACGCATACCTCCACAGGTAACACCAACACGACCCACAGCTTCCATATTTGCATTAGCAAAGGCCCGGCAGCGACCTACATCCAGCACAACCACCACCTCAGTAGGAGTAGGTAGTGGTACAGCAGCACAGAGTCAAATTCAACACACACCCTCCAGTTCATCCGGCATTGGAAGTGGCACCTCCAGCAGGAGGCCAAAGTTAAGCTCCCCAGTTTGGGACTTCTTTATGGTTAGCGAAAAGGAGGAGAACATTGCTATATGCTCCATTTGTAATAGCTCTGTTAGTCGTGGTAAGCTTGGTACAAACTATGGTACCGGAGGCCAAATGACCCATCTGAAAAAACACCACTTGATCAGCTGGGAGGACCACCTTCGCGGCATAAAAAAAACTGCAACCATTGGTCTTGGTGGGGATAAAGGAGTAGAAGATCCGATCACGGTGGAAGAGGAAGGACAGGGAGACATTCTCTCTGGTAGTGGTACACAAGGTGTCCCTGACCCCAGCAGTGCAGTGTTAACGTCGCCCACATCTTCAGCAACATCTCAGTGGCACAAGAGTAAGAGTCAGCCTGAGACACCAAGGAGTACCAGGTCCGCAACCCAAAAAAGTGTGTTGTTGAGCCTAAGAGAAAGGAAAACCATGCAGCCTACCATTATCAGCATGTTTGGGGGGGAGGGGCAGTACGAACGCAACCACCCAAAAGCACGTTTGTACAATGCGAAGCTGGCTAAAATGTTAGCACTGGACCTTCTCCCTTTTTCTTTTGTTGAAGGGGTGGGTTTTCTGGAATTTGTGTCAACCATCTGCCCAAAATGGCATGTTCCCAGCCGCTACTATTTTGCTAGAGTTCCTGTTCCAGCACTACATCACGACGTGCTGGAATTGCTTGGAAAAGCCTTGAAGCAGAGTGCTGTTCACAGTATCCACCTGACAACAGACATGTGGACCAGTTGCCAAGCCACAGATTACATGTGCATCACTGCACACTGGATCTCTTTTGCGGGGGTTAGAGCACAGATATCTGCTGGTGTTGACGCTGCTGAGATTTTTCATGCCACTCGCAAACATGCAACTGTAGCCATGTTTGCCATGGAGAAATCTCATACTGCTGCAAACATTTTGGAAGAGTTTAACACCAAGGTCTTTGAGTGGCTGCGCCCAAGAGGGCTTACAATTGGTTTTGTTGCCACGGACAACGGCAGTAATGTAGTTAAGGCCATGCGCAATGGTGGCTATTTCAGGGTCCCGTGTTTGGCACACTGCATTAACATTGTTGTTCAAGACTTTTTGAAAAATGAATCCAAAGTCAGCAACTTACTGGCCACCTGCAGAAGAATATGCACACATTTCAGCCATTCTTTTAAAGCCCGGAAGCAGCTGAGGGTCATTCAACTTGAGCATAAAATGCCAGTCAAAGCGCTCATCCAGGAGGTGCCAACACGTTGGAACTCAACTTATTACATGCTTGATCGTCTGTTTGAACTGTACATACCACTCAATGCTTATGTCATGCAAAGATTAGGGGAACCTACTGTGAGAGGCATGACCGTTGAGATGGGTCAATGGGACCTCATTAAATGCCTGACTGAGATGCTACTTCCTTTTGAGATCACTTCACTTCACGTCAGCAGGGAGGACTGTACTATGGGCCAAGCTATCCCATTGTTGCACATGCTAGAGCAACAGCTGAAGGAGGTGTTTGAAACGTACGCAGGTGTGGATGACAAACAAGACGCATATCATTTGGCGGGGACCTTAGCCGCTCGCTTATCTGAAAATACAAGGATTCAAAATAAAATTTTGTCTCAACCACATTACATTAGTGCCACAATTTTGGATCCACGGTACAAAGTATTTCTGAACAGCAAGGCAGTAATTCCTTTTTCGGAAGTGGATGTTGCCAACTACAAAACTTTGATAGCTAAGGAAGCCACTATTTTCGAAAACGAATGGCTGTTAATTACAGGCCCCCCACCCCAGGCCATAACAAGTACTACAGGGCATCCAGAGTCAAGTTCTACTTCGGAGCCTGAGGGCAGTGCGTTTGCCTCCCAGCAGTCACCTACACCAACAATAACATCAACAACAGCAAGAACAGGATCATCCACAGTACAATCTGCAACTGATTGGTTTCTACGGCAGGGGTATGGTAAGTCCAGTGCTGATGCAAAGGCAAAAGAGGCCGAGCACATCGGAGCACCCCTGAACATTGAGCGGGCAGTCCAGGCCTATCTGGATGACCCAACAGAGGTCTTCATGGATCGAAACCCATTGGTGTATTGGTATGGGAAAACAAGCCAATGGACAGTGCTCAGCAGGCTGGCGATAAAGTATCTGGCTTCCCCTGTCGCAAGTGTCTCTTCTGAGCGTGTTTTCAGTGCTGGTGGTGCCATTGTAACTTCGAAAAGGACCAGTCTCACGCCCAAAAGCGTGGAGAGGTTAACCATGATCAAAATGAATCAGCACTTTATACCACCGGATTACAAAATACGTGAATCACAGCAGGAAGAGGAGAGCGACTTGGATGACGTAAATAGTGCGTTACAGGATCTACTTCTGTCCGAACCACCAGAGTTTGAGGACGAGCTCCTCTTCCCTGACAACTAGGCTTTCAAATTGTTACTTTCTTCCTTCCTTTATGTGTCTGTGTATCTGTCTTTCTGGTTCAAATCAAATTACAACAAATTCATCACCACCGTCTTCTCTTTTTATTTCCCTATTGGAGTTGCATGTCTGTGCATTTAACTGTCCACTCTTCAGAGTCCTGCTTCATCTTCCTGTCTCGCCCTAGTACATTTCCATCAAGCCAGACATTGGAGTACAAGAAATGTTGCCTTTAACAGTCCCTCCATAAGAAGTGAAACGTGACTATAGCTATCCTCCGTTTTGTTTCCGAGCCGAAACTCATCAGTGTCCGAAGGCTACCGCCTCTGCAGGCGTCCACAACTCTTCACTGTCAGAACTTGGGCAGGCATCCAAAAGTGAACTCATCACTGTCTGAAGGCTACAGCCTCGGCAGGCATCCAAAGCTCCTCACTGTCAGGACAGAAGGTACTTGGCAGAGAAAGACAAGACTCTTCGAAGAAACTTGCTGACATTTGTGCAAACTCAAATGACCAGCAATGAGCGCTACCCAGGCCGTGGCCCATCATCACAGTGCTGACCATGTGAAGCAACTTAAACTGTGACAAAGTGCCACAGATGAATAAGACGAAAACCAAAACAGCGACTAACACTCAAAATGAATGTGGACTGGAGTAATGATGAGGCCACTGCCCCGTAAAAAAAAAACCACACACCTGTCAGAACTAGGCATCTGATGATCTGAGAGCCAAAGAGAAGAGCAAGACAGGTAATGATGGAATGCATTGGATGCTTGCAGACTCTGAGCGATTGCTGTTGTTTGTTGTTGATGTTGTGCATGAAGTCGAACTCTATTCTACTAGTTAATCTACAAAGTGACTCAAGTCAGTGACAGTCAATGTTTCCCTTCTTGTTGTTTAATAACCAAATTGTACTCCTACTACTGCAGGTGCAGGCCAATATCTGTTGCAATTTTTTAATATGGAATATGGACTTAATCGGAGTCACTACAGACTGAGTTGGAGTTGGACAACACGTACCACAGCATGATGATGACCATACTATCTTTGCAGTCAGTCAGTTGGATCGGAGATGATTGAAGGAATAACTGCATTTCACGAAGTGGCATAAGGTAAACATAAACACAACAATTCAACAAGAAAGTAAACACAGCAGACCTACATGTCCATGTAGTGGTGGAGTCGAGTCAAGTCATGACTGACAGTGGCGCATTGATTTTGTCACTTAATTTTGAAAATGCTAAGTTGCTGTATATATGCCTTTTGTCTGGCTCTGTCAAAAATTAAGGTAAATGGAGGTTGGGTCACGGACGGGCTGGTGCTGTGGTGGTCCTGTTCTGTCCTGTTTTTGTTGTAGCTTAATGCTGTAAACAGAATATACACGATATATCCAAGCCGCCTCAGTCTGAAAGTGTTCTCTCTTCTCTTCTTGGACTCCACCGTAATTGATGCTTTTTAATATTCATTGATTTTTCAATACCCCTTTTGTTTTTCCATCTAGACGTTATAGGCCGGCCTTTACCCTGTGCTATACTGGGAGACACAACTCACATTTACCTTACCAATCCGCATCAGGAAGGCCACCAAGATTGATGTGCGGAGCGTCCATGGAAGATAGGACCAAGAGGAAGGACGAGATTCAACTCCACAATTTGACCAGGATAATAGTAACTTTAGTATCATTCATCATTCATCTTTTAATTAATTGGAATCCTTTTTTCTCTTCAATCATTACGACTGTGTGTTGTGTGTTGTTGTTTGTTTGCTAATTGATCCCTACAACTATTTTTTAATTTTCTTTGCTATCTTTAAAAGTAAGCCCAGTACAACATGGAATTTGGGTCTCTGAGGGCATATTACAGGCAAGGCAAATTGCGTAGAATATACTGCTGCCCTGTACTGTCTAATTGTCTAGTAGGAGTTAGTAAGTACTACTCATTAACCATCAAGTTATCTTCATCATCATGCATGCATTTCCTTTTTCTCCCTTTATAGATTTTTTGGATAAGATCATAGTCGTCTGCCAAGATTGCGCTTTGCTTTTGTTGTCCATGCGTACTGTTTTTCTTTCTCCAACCTTTCCCCAAACCCCCCTTCCCATCCTTTCATCAAACCCTAACCCTCTTCCCCCGGGCTGTGATTTATATTGAGGTGTGATGTGACTACATAAAATGTACACCAATTGATCACACGCTTGCTGGGGCAGATGTGGTGAAAGCAACACTAATTAAATTTCAAGGCAGGGCGAGGAGCTTCTTCTGCTTGCCCACCCATGCTCAGGCTATGTGCAAGCCGTCACCGGCTAATAGTACATCATAATTAATTGCCAGCATTGATTGGATTCATCATCAAACTCCTACCACACAGCAGTAAAGGTTACGAATTACGATTGTGTTAAGTTAAGTGACTCACTCGACACAACTACAGTTTGTAACTTCTTGTACTAGGCTGTCCCTGCCACCATTATGTTTTATTTGACTTTAGCAGTTGCAAATGCAATATTGTTTGTTTGGCAGTCTTCTTCTGTACTGTATTTTACTTCGTTCTACTACTCCTCCCACAGTCGCTTTCAGGCAAGTGACTGTCTCTTTTTATTTTTTTAGCAAATGCTGCTGCCAGTGTCTACTCTACTACTACCACCACAACCATGGCATCTTCTCCATTCTCTTGGGAAACCATGCAGCCATCGCTGTGCCGAACGTAATCATCATCAATCACAGGTAAGATAAGTTTGGTGGGAGGTATAATGGACTAGGAGGAGAGACTGACAGTACTAGTAGGACAAATAACTCAGTGAGGGGTACCGCATCTATCTGTTTGTGTTACATCATCGGCAGATTATTTAAATCAAACACTGGCTGCGGCCCTGCAGCAGCAAGGAAACCATGTGACGTTAATTCGTTAAACAGTAACCCCCCACAAAACATTAACATTGTATGTTTAAGTATAAATATAATTTATTACCCTAACAAAAATAAACTATCCCACACCTGACCCACCCCTCTCCCTAACCCCAACCAATGTCCAAAATGAAAAAAAGTCCAAAGAATGTTCAGAAACCTCAACGCCCAATTCCCACCCACCAACAAAAGGAATAAAAAAGGGGCAATGGAACAGGGTCCTATAGTTATATTCGTCGGGCTTTAAGGTGTTTGTCCACCAGAATTTTGACATGCTCCTCTAGTTGCTCCTCTAGCCGTGCCACCCGGAGGAGAATCTTGCGTCGAAATGCCCTGCAGTGGCATCCAGGGTGGGGGACAGCAGTGCTGGCTGCAAGAGAATTGCGGCGGTGGGCGGCTGCCAGACCGCGGCGCCGTACCACTGGAGGTCTGGCTTGGCTGGGGCCCGGGGCACCGGACGAGGCTGCAGCTGCTGCCGCCTCCTCCTCCTCCGCCTGAGCCACCAGCCGCCGGTACTCCTCACAGATGGCCTCCAGTTTCCGGCGCCGGGCCCTGGCTGCCAACTCCTTCCGGGATGGTTTTTCTTGGGAAGGAGTACTATCTATATCAAGAAAGAAAAAGAATATTGTTGTAACCAGTACTCTTAGCAAAACAGTAACACAAAATTAATTCAACACATAATGGCACAGTAGCACTAGCAAGAAGCACAGTACATAACATTTCTGGTAATAATCTATCTATCCTCCCACTTCCTCGGCCTGTAACATTTGTGGGAGTTTCAGGCATTATACTAGCACTATGGACTCCAGTACACAGTACACCAGTCTTCTTCTTATCTCTACTAGTTTAGCGAAATGACATAACCTGGTTGTAGCCGGCATGCCAGCTCGGTCATCTATGCTTGCACCCAAGACAAACATACGAGTCATGACGCAGACTCACTTTAGTTTGATTTACAACTGTCTGCAGGTGGGGAAGCTCGTATTTTTCTATTACGGGTGGCACTGGCCATACTCTCTCTGTTACATGAAGGGCAATTGGTCAATTTCACTTTGACAGTGCCCTGGCTACTACAAAAAGGCAGATTATATATCTGATCCAATGATCATTGCTTTTATATGGGACGACGACATAAGGTCAGTAGCGGTCGGTGGTGGGACTCGGGGAGTGCTGCCGGGCGGTGACGTAGGGAGGGGCAGGGTGGGGGGTAGTAAACTATGGATTACGGCCAATTACAGGTAAGTAAACATATAAATAAATAAAACTAATTTTGTTGCGCCCACTGCATCGCTTTTGGCGGTGCAGTGCGCACAATGAAATTCACTTTATTTATTTTTATGTTTACAGTAAAGTTACCTGTATTTGGCCGCGTAATACATTGTTTACTGCTACCCCCCACCCTGCCCCTCCCAACATTGGCTTTGCTACTCTGGAGCGGTTTCTTTTACATTCCCTTAAAACTAAAACTGTGCATCCCGTGACAGTCTCCACCTATGCTGTCTATGATGAAAACATACAGGCATCCATCCATTCTAAGTAAATGTCAATCATTCTTCTTAATCTCTCCACAAACCTTACTTTGTTTCACCAACAACAACCCATGCGTCCACTCACTCCGTTGCTTGCCTTGGCTTAGAGTTTCACCCAAACACCGCTGATGATTCTTGCTATCCACAGTATCCACCCATACTGTGTCGCCCACCCGGACAGGCATCCATTCTTCTTTCACCTTCCACCCATCCTTCAACAACACATGCATCTGATTCCTATCAGCCACCTATCCATGCTTCCAACGTATCCTTCTCTGCCAGTCATCATATTAAATCTCGCCCGTCCTTCCTCCTTCCACTCTTCTTTCCCTTTTTGTTCAACACATCCATCAAGGTCATCTGATCTGACTTTTAGTCTCCTCCATAAAACTTTCACAGCTGAGTTGGAGTCAGATAGTAGAGGCCATTGGTTAATCAAGTCACGCTGGTAATGCTATTGCTACTGCATTGCTAATGCTAAGTAAAGGGTGTCTTCTCTTCTTCAACTGTTGTATAATGTTCACTACAACTTCATACCTAATAAGTCTCAACAACAGTACAGTGAGTGAAGTCAACACCCTTCCAGCTAGTGCAATCTCAATAAGTAATGAATATAACTTACCACCGCCCGCCACTGCTGCTGGCTCACCCCCTGTAGCTCCTGCAGGTGCCGCATCTCCTGCCCCTCCGGAATGGTCGAATCGCCGCTGGCCCCGCCGGCACTGGTGGTCGCTACTACGCCTAGATAAAAACATGACACATTTTTAGATGCCTGTGTACACCTCCCCCTATTTATTCTTTTTCACTAGCAAGATTGAAAAAAAAAGTTAATGCATACATATTATACATCACATTCACTAGTCCAAATCGGGTACTAGAGTCAGTAGACACTAGTAGTGTTATGGTCCCTAGGGTCATTATTTATTATACTATACTCTACTCTTTGCAAAGTTAGCCTGAGCCATGCAACCATTTTTCGCTTCATGTCTTTTGCGCATGTTACCTCGCAGCTTGTTGTGCAGTAACAGTAAGATGCCTTTTGAGCCCACATGAGCACATACAGCTACTGTCTGAGCGTTGCGTACAAGAGGTCGAAAAACAAGCCACTTTGTTATGGAGTTCGGTTAGTCCGTATTGCTTAGCCATAAGTAACATGTTACACTTTTTTGGCAGGACTGAGAAATGCTTGCATTATACTATCTAACACGCACCATTTTTCTCAGGCAGAAGATTTCCTTCTACGAACCAGAGATTTGCAGAGCTTATGAATGATGCATGTAACCAGTAATTCTACGTTCTACGGTGAGGAGTCTCCCAGAATTCGCACAGATCTTTTGTCTTCTATCATCATGCACTTGTTGTAACAATATTTATTGTTTTAATCTTATGCATTTTGCTGTTGGAGCTGGCTGGAGTACACTGAATTTTATAGAACAACATACAGAGCTTGTTAGTTGAAAATAAACCTTTTGAACTTACACATAGACTCTGTGGTATTTGGTGTGGTGGTGGACTTACACGAGTGAGTGAGCGAAAGGGTGTTATGTTCTGGGTTGTGTAATCATTGGGTATCTTCGGGTGGTGGTTCGGGGACCTAATGAGACACTATAGCTAGTCGTTCAGGGGATTGTGGGTTCACTTCTGACTGAGGTGTGAGGAACGTCCAAGTTCCAAACTCCCATCACCAACATCCTATTTCCTTGTGCATAGTTCTGCATGGGGCTGTGCAGAATCCACACATCAGTAGTAGTATGTACTATATCCTATCAAAAATAGTCAAATATCTGGTTGGGCATTTTGTTTGTGGTAATTGTCAAAGCCTCAAGATTAAGAAGCCTAGAAGAGGACAACCGAAAGGACTGGACTCAGTGGCTAGAGCTATTGGTCAATCTGAGTTTTATTCAAAACCGTACAATAAAGAGTGGCAATACAAACTGGGCAAGCTTAGCGACAGACTAATAGTAGTAGTAAAGACATTCATAGCAGAGGCAGTTAGAACTTAGAGGCAGGGATAACCAGAATTTAGAAACAGATAGTCAAGTCAAGATCAAAGAATCTTTTGTAAAAAATAGAATTAGGGAGTGGAACCAGAATTAATAGTTCTGAAAAAATAAGGTGCAGTAAAAGTTAGGGCAATATAATTGTTAATATTAACCACTGGAGGACTTACTGGGACCAGCAGCAGGGCCCTCGGTAGAGGAGCGGTCCTCTGGTGGTTGTCCTGCCGACTCGGACCCCGTCTTCTTGCCCTGGGTGCTGCAGATCAGTGATCATGTAAGATATAATAAAGAAAGACACAAACATTAATGATTGCTGTGAAACAAATAAATTATCTAAAAAAATGCTCAAAAAACGTTTTGGGAAACAAAAATTGCAATAAAATTGACCTATCTAATCCGATCGACTACTGGCTTGCGGGATTCACGGACAGTCTACTTATTTGGGAACACTAATTCAGTGTTCCATTCTGATTGATTCAAATAAAATCCAGAACACTAACTAAGCCTAAGTACCACCTGACCTAGCCCACCTATTCCAGGCGGGCCAATTGTTCATTAAGTCTGCATTTCCATTTTTTTTAGCCCTCAAAAATGCATAGATGAGAAGGAGGACACATGCATAAATTGGTGCATAATGCATACACCAAATTGTTGGTTGGTTGCGTCTGATGTTCTGCAGCTGACTGACATTGCTAAGCTTACCACTCACTAAACAAACTACAAAAGGTTCTACTAAGGACTGGGGTAAGCAGCACTCAGTGACAGAGGATGCGTCACGCAGACCGCTCAAAAATTATCAACTAATAGTAACTAAACCTAGTATCAATCCATCCACCACTATTTGACAGGAGGACAAAGGAAGGACTAGAGTCTCTCTAGCAATAGCATTACCTAACTGAAGTTCTCTAAAGTAAACTCTTACATAATAATAAGGACAAGCGAGCGCAAAGTTGCAAACAAGTAAGAGTAGCGCCCAGCACCTGTGTCCTACAATCACAGAAGATTTTGAAGCGTAATTTACCTGCAATGTAAGCAGCAGTATTCTTGTTATTTGTAAAAAATGTATACACAAATCACAATACTTATACTACTATATATATTAGCTACTCACCAAGCCCCACGACCTCGACACCTAGCAGGTCTAACAGGTCCTGCTCCCGGTTGAGGATGTCTGACCACCGGTGGGCCAGCTGGTTATGGGTGCGCCGGACCCCTGAGCAGCGAAACACTGCCCGGCGCACCTTCGCCCACCGGCGGTGACGCTCCTGGGTCGGGTACCCGGAGCCTGGCCTGCCGCCTGCTGCCAAGGTCAAGGGGAGGTGGCGCTGAACAAAAAAAACAAGGGCGGCCACCTCCGCCTCACTAAAAAGCTGGCGGGCTTGCACCCCTTTAGGGCGCAGTCTGCCGCAAGGCAGGCGGCTCCTGGGCGCACGCGCCTTGCCCTTCGAGCCGTTGCTGCTGCTGCTACCCTTCGCCATGGTTCTGGGGTGGGAGGAGGCGGAAAAGAAAAGTTAGAAGGGAAAAATAAAGTTAGGGGAAGAAGTAGGAGCTTAAAGAAGAAAGTTATATAAAACAGTCGAAAAGTAAAAAAAACAGTAAAAAGTAGAAAAAAATGCAAAATATAGACTTAGGCAGAGAGAGAGATAGATAAGAAATAAAGAAAAATTGAAAAACAGTGTAAAAAACTAAGGATTGCAAAGATTGAGGGAGGATAGAAAAGCAGGCCCAGAACCATAGCATAGAGTGAAAAACAAGATGGCCGCGCCCATCGCGACCACGAAGGTAAGTTCGCGCGATATTTCTCCCCGAGCACGCAAAAAACGTCGCAAACACGTACATCGCGTTCCCGAACATGGAATGCGCATCACGAGCACGCTATACGCGACCCGGAACAGGAAATAAGGGATCGCGAATGGGCGGGACAAGTGAAAAACAAAATGGCCGCGCCCATAGGCGACCGCATGGGTAAGTTCGCGCCCCCGAGAACGCAAACAGCGTCCCGAACATGCACAATGCGTTCCCGAAGAAGAAAAACGCATCGCGAACGGGCGCGACAAGCAGCTACGCACGCTCGCGTAGCTACGCGTAGCTCGCGTAGCGCTCTCCGACGTCTTCGCGTAGCTTTGCGTAGCACAACTACGCGAACTACGCCCAGGGTTAGAGTTCATGCATACCAAACTTCACTTCTCCATTCTAAACTTATGGGAAACTAGGCTAACAAACACAATACCCAGCCTCCCCATTCTGTCCTTTGGGCAGAATGGTCTTTAACCGGTGAAAAACGAAATGGAGTGTTTTTCACTGTCAGGACATAACACACACCTCAGTACATGTCCTGCCTTTTACCTACATGGCACCCTGCCCAGTGGCTACCTGGGACCTACCACAGGGGTGCCCACGGTGCATGTAAAAGGGAAAATAAGGCCTGACAAGTAGCTGTACTTGTCAGGACACATGCTAACTGAGCAAACTGCGAGCAGGCCCTACACTGTAGGACTGAGTTCCCTTCTCCGCGCGCTCTTGCATTACTATCCCTGGCACACACAGTGCACATCACTAGGGACTTTACTAGTAAGGCAAACATACCAATCATGGCCAACCAATTACCATTACACTTTACACAGGGAACTACTGTACTTTGACACTGATCAGCAGTGGCAAAGTACCCAAAGCATCTAAATTGGCACTCTATGTCAGGAAAGTGGTCTAGGGGGAAAGCAAAAAGTTTTAGGGAACTTTAGCCAACAAGGCCAAGTCCTACAAGATCATTGAGAGATGCGCCGTCGGGTACATTGGGGGGACAGAAACCAGATCTGTGTTCCTCAGCTGAGGTCAGGTGGCTCCTTTGAGAGGGGGGTCAGTGATGCCTCCTGTACTGGACATATCTGTCATGGAGCACAGAAAGGGGCCCCCATGCTGAACCTTTCATAGGGGGTGACGAACAGTTGAGGGAGCACTGCAGGAGACGTGGGAATACCCCCTGGCGGATTGGCAAGAGGTGCTTGCTTAGTGACACCTGGAGGGATTGCCTACTACATCCAGCACACCTGGGAGGAGGCCCATTTTTTGGGTGAACATGCATTCTGGACAGCCGTCGGAGCCCCGGCAAGAGTGTAATACCCGACACACAAGCTGTGTGCTGGCAGGAGTGGGACACCGGGGCTGAGGATCGGGAGCCACGCCGAGTGAAGCAGTTAGCAATGGGCAAGGATCGACTGCCCAGGGCTGGCCAACAAACGAAGATGGATCAGTATACAGCCCCAAATGTGGCCCCAAGGAATGCTGAGACGTCCGGCCCTGGAGCAGGAGGAGCGGTGGTGCGATCCGAAACTACAGGATCCCAGATTTTGGCCGCCAGCGAAGCTTCAAGTGTGAAGGTGCAAGCAAAAATCAATGCGGTTTCCCAGGATGTGGGGCTGCTCAGGGTGGATCTGCGCACCGTGGCGGAGCGGTCCCTGGCCATGGAGCAAACAGTCAGTGAGCTGCGGGAGGAGCTCTCAGCCCTGAAGGTGACTCTCACAGAGCTCTCACATAAAACGGCGACCCTGGAATGCCATGCGGAGGATGCGGAGGGGAGGTCCCGCAGAAGTAACCTGCGTTTTGTGTGTTTCCCAGAGAAAGTGGAGGGAAGGATCCAGAACTCTTCCTCGAAAAATGGATGAGGGAGGCGCTACCAACAGCCAAACTTTCCTCTGTTTTTATTATAGAGCGGGCGCATCGGGCGCTTGCCGCGTCTCCACCGCTGGGGGGCCCACCCAGGACACTCATCGCTCGGATTCTCAATTATAGGGACAGAGACAGTATCCTCAGGGCAGCAAGGCAAGAGGGGAATCCGACGTTCGAAAAACAGAACATTTGTATCTTCCCAGATTACACTCGCCTGGTCCAACAACAGAGGGCATCCTTCCTTGGAGTCAAGCAAAAACTGCGGGCCATGGGATTGCAATACATGCTTCTCTATCCAGCCAAACTGAAAGTCCTACATGCGGAACGTGCGTACTTCTTCACAACACCAGAGGAGGCATGGGACTGGTTGGAGGTGCATGGGGAAGGTAGAGTGTTGCGGGGAGGATGAGTGGTGGCAAGGTCCGGGCCACATGTCTCGGGCGCGACTGGTAGTGGCCGCCCAAGACGACACAGAAAGAGCTCCAGATCAACCCAGAGAGTGGTGGTGCAGCAAGATGGGTCCTTGGAGCTGGAGGGTGCCGACGATGGAGGCGGGGGCAGGAGATCCCCTAGAATTGACCTGGAGACGCAACGGGCTGAGCAAGATGCGGCCAGGGCCCTGGTCGAGGTGGTGACAGCTACGGGTTCAGACACAAGTATGGGTGATGTGGTGGAAGACACCCCGCAACAGTCGAACCCAGCGTGAACAGCCCACTCGAGGATGCAGTGATTCGCAGACTAAACCAGTTGAGAGGACTGCTGGGACATACACATGTGCCTCTATACTTGTGAGGGTGTGTGAGTTGGAATTTTGGTGGGGATGTCTGCTTTTCTTTTGCTTCCCCCTCCCTCCCCCTCCTCGCTTCATAATCATATCCTGATCAAGTGGGGTAACTAGATGACTTAGGCACATATTGCGGGTGGGCACCATCTTTGGGCCTTCCCCCACCCCCTCTATCACCTTTCTAGCTTTCCTCTCATCTTTTCTTTTTTGTTCACTAGTCTTTTTATCATCCTCTGGACATCTTATATCTCCTTTCTATCTCTCTCCCCTCGGGGGGGGGGTAACATTTTGTTTGTCTGAGGGAGTGCTTGTTGAGGTGTGAGGTTATGTATGGTGGCGGTATACGTGGGAGTGATTGTTGATTGGGCTGGGGTCGGTTTTAGCTGACGGCCACTTTGGTGGCCTCGGCGGGGCACAACCTTGGTCCTGATCGGGAAAAATTGGTGTGTTCATGGGCAGTGAGTGTGATTCTGTGCGTGGTGAGATATTTGAGTGGAAGGGGTGAGAGTTTTTGTTATTGTTGCTATTGAGTATTGTACAGATGGGGATAATGTCAGGACTACAACGATGTACAAGGGGGGTGGAGGGTGTTTGGTTGGGGGTTATGTGGGGATGCACGCCAGTTTAATGCAGTGTCTACCCGGGGGTTGGGGGTTTCAGTTGTTTTAGAGGGGAGGGTGTTTTGTATAGACAGCGGCGGCAGGCAGACTAGATGCGTAAAAAGAAGAGACTCTGGGGATAGCTGTGGTCATGGGACACTATAGGACTATAACATGGAACGTGAGAGGGCTAAACTCATTTAAAAAGCGCTATAGGGTGCAGACGTATCTGCGACGGCTGGGTGCGCATGTGGCTATGCTACAAGAGACTCACTTACTGGACACGGAAATACAGAAACTGCATAAAAAATGGAGCGGGCAACTGTTTGCATCTACCTTCTCCTCCTATGCGAGGGTGGTGGCCACCTGGATAGCTCCACAGGTCCTGTTTCAGTTGTGTAGTTACGAAGCAGACGTAGTGGGTAGATATTTAATAGTACACGGAGACATGGATGGAATGAAGGTGTGTTTGGTGAACGTTTACGCTCCGAACTTGGATGATGCAGACTTTTTGGGGGAACTGGAGGACAGGTTGCTGCCATTCATTGAGATTCCCGTGATATGGGCGGGTGACTTCAACTGTGTCCTAGATGGGGCACTGGATAGGCATCCCCCCAGGCACCACACAAAACCATATATGACGGAAGCCCTGAGTAAGGTGATGGATAGGCTGTAGTGTGTAGATGTGTGGCGTGATACACACCCTGGAGACAATCAATACACATGTTACACCCCGGCCAGTGCAGTGTATAGTAGACTAGATAGGTTTCTGACATCACCTGAGCTGTGTGACGGTGTGGGTGATGTCAAATTATTGAACCGTTTCCTATCGGGTCACGCCCCGGTGCTGCTGGAGTGGGGACCCGAGAGGGTTAGACCGAGAGTCCCGATATGGAGGCTGCAAGCACAGACCCTGAAAGATCGCATGTTTAGAGAGAAACTCAGGAGAACTGTGACTGATTACTTTAGTGAGAATTGGTCTACTACCACTTCCAGGAGTACTGAATGGGACACCTTTAAAGTGGCCACTAGGGGGGAATGCCTGGCTAAAGTGGGAGGCACAAGAAAACGGTTAGAGGTGGAACTAAGCGAGGCGGAAGACACGCTGGCCTGGCTACAACACGGAGAGCATGCGACCGATCAGTCCTCGGAGGCCCCCTTACAGGCACAGGGCACGGTGGGGGAGACTTGGGACAGGCTGGACTGTATAACCCGCAGGGAATTTCAGCAGTTATTGCATAGGGAAAGGATTAGATCAGGTAAACTGCTTGGTTGGTTGTTAAAACGTGAAGGCCCCCCCCCATTGATTCTTACATTGCGTCGCCCTGAGGGAGGTTCAGCGAACATGCAGCCTGGGGTTAACACGATTCTATTTGACCACCTAGTGACTACATACAGTGAAAGTACAGGAGACGGTGACCCAGACGGGTGT
This sequence comes from Calotriton arnoldi, assembly GCA_963921515.1. Classification (NCBI taxonomy): domain Eukaryota; kingdom Metazoa; phylum Chordata; class Amphibia; order Caudata; family Salamandridae; genus Calotriton; species Calotriton arnoldi. The sequence continues at coordinate 2,106,182 of CAWUFW010001141.1, forward strand.
GACTTTCTCCGGGGGGTCCCACTCCCAAGGCTCTCAGACGACCAGCGGAAGGATCTAGAAGCAGAGTTATGGGTGGAGGACCTTCAGGAAGCCCTGAGAGGGATGGCCAGGTGCAAAGCGCCCGGCCCAGATGGGCTCCCTGCTGAATTCTTTCAGGCATATGCTGATATTATTCTTCCACGACATCTGGATACCCTGCGGGAATTCTCCCCCACTCCATGCGTGAGGCACAGATCGTCATGCTCCCCAAGCCCGACAGAGACCCTGAGGACTCTGCTGCGTACAGACCCTTGTCCATATTGGGGGTGGATGCGAAGTTATTAGCCAAAGTCTTGGCCCTTAGGCTACGGAAGGTGGTGAACTTCCCTGGTTCACGAGGACCAATATGGGTTTATGCCTGGGAGGGGAATGCACATGAATCTATGCAGACTGTCGCATGTCCTCCACCCGGTCGCAGACATGGATCTCAGGGCGGTGGTAGTCACCCTGGATATTGAAAAAGACTTTGATACTCTTAGATGGGGCTACCTCTGGGAAGTATTGCGGAGAATGGGGTTTGGAGATGAGTATATAGCCTGGGTTAAGCTCTTGTACCGGGTAGAGATGGCCAGAGTGCGGTCTGGGAGACACGTATCGGAGGCCATTAAGATCGGGAGGGGCACACGGCAGGGATGCCCGTTGTCCCCATTGCTGTTCGCCCTGTCCATGGAGCCTTTGACGATACGCTTGCATAGAGACATGGAGCCATGGGGTGTGAATGTGGATGGCCGCACACTTGTGGTTTCCCTATATGCTGACGATGCTCTCCTATATATATGTGAGCCGGAAAGAGCGATTCCCACGGTTTGGGAAATATTAAATCTATTTGGAACATCCTCGGGCCTCCGTATCAACGATCAGAAAACCATCCTGTTCCCACTCGCGGCTTTGGCAAGGGGGAAGCTCATGATCTCCCAGCGATTGGCATGGATTGGAAGTGGGATAGCTTCCGGTATCTTGGACTGCAGATTGCACATGGACCAGAGGCCCAATACGACTTGAAAATGGACGGGTCTTGGATGGCCTGCAGGCATCAATAGCGTTTTGGAATAGGTTACCTCTGTCGGTTATGGGTAGAGTATCGTTAGCAAAAATGGTGTTGCTACCTCGTTGTCTCTATGTGCGCCAGAACTCCTTTTGCAAAATCCCGAAGTTGACGTTTGATACGTTGAACAGCCTCCTGATAACCTTGGTGTGGGCTAGAAAGCGGAGCAAAGCCAAATTGGATACGCTAAAACCTGACATGGATGGGGGTGGCCTAGAGTTGCCGGACCTACGACTATACTATATGGCGGGCTTGCTGCAATATGCTGCTCAGTGGTGCATGGGGGAGCGCACAGTTGAGACGGACTTACTGGGGAACTGGAGTGAGGGGATGCAACTGCAGAAATACCTAATGATGGGCTCGAGGGTCCCGAAAACATGCCCGCATATAATCCACCAGGTTACGGAGGTCTGGGAGCAGGCAGTGACTTGTGTGATTAGAAAGGCCCCATATGCTAATGCACTACCGCTGCAGTGGCTACAGGGTTTCCGGAGGGTACAGGGTGTCATGGATCTCTCAAAATGGTACGAGGGAGGTTGTGCGACGGCCGGAGATTTATACCAGAATGGCACGTTCATGACCTTTCAAAATGCACAGGCCTGGTTTCAGGTGCCACCAGGACATTTCTTACAGTACGCCAAGATATCACGTACTGTCCGGGAGATGTGGACAACATTTCCTGATGAACCAGAAGAGACCAGTACACTGGTGACACTGCTGGACCCGGGTTCCACTCGAGGACTTATCACCCGCATATATAAGGTGCTGAAGGTGGACGGGGCTTGAACCTAGACAGGGTAAGAGCGTGCTTGGAAGAAGACCTCCCAACCCCTTTGACAGATGGGGAATGGAAGAGAGCGTTAGCACAGGTAGCCGAAGCTACCAGTAATGCACGGTTTAAGCTAATTCATTTTTATTATCTTCATCGCACATACCTGACCCCCCAGCGACGAGCTCGATTCATGCCAGGGGTATCTTCCGCATGCCCGAGATGTGGCACAGACCCAGCCACATTCCTACACATGGTCTGGAGCTGTCCCCGTTTTCAGCGGTACTGGCATGAAGTGGTGCTGTCGCTTGGCACAGCGACCGCGGTGCGAATAGATGTCTCCATAAAGCATTGCTTACTGGGGGTACTTCCGATACCTAAGAAAGGGACGAAGATGCGCTATAGGTTTGCACTCTTGGGACTGGTCCTGGCAAAACGACGAATAGCAATTCACTGGGTACAACCAGGTCCGCCTGCATGGAAAAAATGGAGGGAAGACTTACGGTAATGGGGGGTAGCCGAGGAGTGTTGCCTTAAGATAGTGCGGACAGATGACAATGTGGAGAGTGATCTCCTGGAATGGGGGCAAATGTTAACCGCAATGTCCACATTAAAAAATGAGAGTGAGACGGACAGCGCGCATAGCACACAGAGCACCATGCCCATTCCAATACGTCCCGAAGAGCCGCCGTTCCATACGCCTTCTCACAACATGAACACATGATTCCCATGCCAGTTATGAGTGCACCACCAGCTCTCTACTAAGGTTAACTAGGTTGTGCCACCTGTCTGCCGCTGTCATGAGGGTGGGGGAGCGGGGTAGGAGTTGGATTGGGGAGGAAACTTAATTTCCTAGTTGGGACGATTATTATAGTTGTTTATTTGTTATGTAGGGTATTGGACCTACGAATATAAAAATATAAACTGCATTTGCACTGTTATAATGGACGAGCAGAACGCTCATGTGATGGTGAGACTGTATGTGAACAGGACATGATATGTGGACACCACAGACTGTATATTGCTTATAATATCTTAAATTGTATATGCATGTCCGTCGTACCTGATAGAGTGGAAGCGGTTTTAATAAAAACAAGTTTAAAAAATATAATAATAATCTTTTCAACAAAATCCGATGTAAAGTTGCAATGGAATTAAGAAAAGACCTGGAGAGTTTCCTAAACCACCTACCTTCATATCTTATATATATCTGGGCTAGAGATTTTAACATAAAAAATGTCAGACTAATGGTAATGGTGTCTGTGGTTATGTGTTATCAATCACATTTTATACATGATCCCTATGGGGATATTTTAAATGAAATAATATATCAGTTTAATATGGAGATTGTTGCTGAGAATTTGAAAGGATGATGGAATCGATATGCCAACTTTTGTTGGTAACAGGCATTGTTCTGTTATTAACCACATCCTTGTCTCTGCCAAGGGATTATTGTTAATTACAGGCTATAGAACAATATGTACAGTCCTTAGTGACCATGTTGCTTTAGTCCTGACCTTGAATATCTCATGAGGAGAGTTCCATGGGGAGTCTCACGGGCAAGCACCTTTAATTAAGTGTGTAGGAGGTAAAACTGTTGCTCTTAAATGGTCTGGTATTAATAAACCCCTGCTATATAGAACCGTCATTTCTGAGCATTGGGAGTCATTTCTGATTTGTACCGAATGGGGGTAAATCATAATAAAATTGTGGAAGCATTTGGTAAAATTACAGTGGCTATTTTGGATAAATTTCATAGACCTGTTCGAAGTACTGAGAAAAAAGAAATTTCCCTGCGGTGGTTCAACCCAATATGTACAAAAGCAAACCAAATCCTGAGAGAAGCCCGCCAGGAAATCCCAAGGGATAGGGAAAAAATGAGTATGCTAAGAGCTAATTATAAGACCAAAATAGATAATAGAAAAAACAAACTTTGTTAACAGGCATGGGCAGATTTGGAGCAGGCAGCTAATACTGGCAATAATATATTGTTCTGGAAAATTATAAATTCACCTTTTCTGAAAGATTATTCCAAGCCAAGTTTGGCCATTTCGGTCTCACCAGATGCCTGGATTGCTCATTTTGGTGCTATATTTATTTTAGAGAATCTATCAGCGAATGCAACTATTAATAATTTAAACCATATTGTATTGGATTTAATTACCATGGAGGAAGTTAGTACCGCTTTAATGAATCGCGCGTGGTTAAAGGCACCAGGGCCCGATGGAGTACCAGTGGATGCTTTTAAGTTATATCCGTCATTATGGGTTCCAATCCTTTCTCAAATTTTTATTGCTGCCGCTCATGGTTATTTTCCAACCACCTTCGGGGAAAGTGTGATTGTGCCCATCTTCAAGAAAGGGGATAGAGGGGATGTCAGATGTTACCGCCCTATATCACTTCTAGATTCTTCTTTGAAGGTAATGGGAAGGGTGATAATAGCAACGTTGGAAGCATGGGGTAATTTCCGATATACAATTTGGTTTTAGGAAAGAAATAGGCACAGTAGAACAAGGGATCAATCTTCATCTCATAATTAGCAAATATACCCAGGCAAGAGAGGGGCATTAATATTTATGTTTGGTGGATTTGTCAAGTGCTTTCGATCTTGTAAATCATGCCAATATTATTTGCTTTCTTTCTAGATTATACGCTATTGTGGTCGAAATGGAGAACACACCAAGAAGTTCTGGGTGACTAGGGTGATCAGACAGGGTTGCGTGCTTGCACCCTTCTTATTTGCTTTGTATATAAATGGGGGGATCTCTCCCTACAAGAAACTAGTGCTGATGCCCCTAGGATAGGTACTCGCCCTACTCCTATCCTGCTTTATGAGGATGATGCAGTACTTATCTCTAGGACACCAAATAGTTTATAACGGCTCATTCATCAGTTTGTAACTTTTATGGAAGATAGAGCATTTACATTACATTTAGAGAAAACTTTTATTATGTCCTGTGGGAAAAAGAAGAGACCAGGGAAAAGCTTTTATGTACATGGACTGAAATTGGCAGAGGTTAAAACTTTTAATTACTTAGGTATCACATTTTCCCCAAATAACATTTGGACATCACATATGGAGATAGCTAAATTAAATTTTATAAGGGTTTTATCAGCCATTTTTAGATATTCCAAAAGGATAGGACATATACCTGTGAGAGACATGGTGAAGTTGTACAGAAGCAAATGTTTACCGGTAGTTCTGTACAGCTCCCCATTGTGGGGCAGAGATAAGTGTCTCTTGTTAAAGAAAATATTTTTTTGCGAAGATTATTGGGTGTATTCAGCTCAAATTCTACCTCAATTATACAGAAAGAATTGGATATAGGAATATATTGAAGAGACTATCCAAATAAGTATTTTGAGAAAATGGCATGGTATTTGGTCTAAGGAGGGCACTAACTTTACCAGAGAGGTGATTAAGGACTGTTTAGGCTTGGATCATTCGGGGAAAATCCCATTGTTATGTAATGTGAGAGTTCTGTTAGCAGAATTAGGAGAAAACCTAAACCCCCAGGAACCTCATGGCATTTTGAGATACAGTAAAAATAAGATCAAAGCTATTTTTTTGGGATAAAATGAACACTCAAAGGGAGCATATGGAAAAGACTAAATAAACAGTGACCAGTTATCTCTTAGTATATATGGTACAAGGGATTCAAGATTATCTGGTTGAAGTAAAGAATGTATATGATAGGTTTTTACTCACCAGATTGCGTTTGGAATCACTGCATTTTCCAGTGGTTTTTCCAAAAACTGATTCATGGCCTTGAAACTTTCCTAGATGTCTGTGTGATGTAATTGCCATACAATCGACCTTGCACTTTATGCTTTTTTGTAAATTTTATAGTGACATTAGAAAGCTTTTACTTCACCCCCTCTTCCTTTCTAATTGTATAATACACCTTGAGGTTGGCTTTTATTTATTTGAAACAATTATCAAATGTCCATATGTGTTACTCTATTGTCACTTTTATCAAAATGTCCTTGCAAAGAAGAAAATCGTTGACCTTTTTAGATTATCTTAGATATAAAGAAAATGAACAGAACGTGGGTCTATAACTCCTAAAGTAGATAGAATGTACTGAAATTGTGGCTAATTCAAATAATTTTACTGTTGTTTTTACTAAATATAAGTAATCTATTTATTATATGGAATGTAAGGTAATGTGCCTATGTCTGAAGTATGTAATGGACTTTTAATATATTTTATTAACTATGTATCTTTTATGAATTTGTTTATAAATTCAAATAAAGATTGATGATGATGAGAATGTACTGTTAAAATATATTGTGGTTATAAATTAACATAAAGATACACAATGTTAGCAGCACGTAAACCAAGTTTAACAAAATGGAAATGTAACAGTTCACAAATTTGAAAGTTGTGTTTTAATTGTTATGTTGTCCCAAAATATAAAAATTTAAAGACATCTCCATAATCTTAAAATCAGATGACTAATCAATCCAAACAAACCTACAACTATACACATAACAGTAATTTTAATCTTTTAATACATTTATAAAACACAAGTAACACAGCTTTAAGACAATATAGAAAGTTAAAATAAATCTCAAACTCAACACATAACTAGACACCACTCTTAAAACTCATTACACTTAAATGAATATTAAAAATGTCTGTCTGTTGTTCAAAGTCTTCCAGCTGAACATGGAGGATCTGCCACGCTATACTTAGGCCCCTCCTGTGCAGTGGTGTCATATGAAGGTGCAGAGAATGTGGCTCGAAGGACAAGCCTATCATGTCATGGGCCTTTTTTGTGCCCAGCAGCAAAGGCTGTCCCAGTGCTTGTATAAGAACTTCCCCCGCTGGGTATGGACACTCACTGCACTGCAGCGTGTGGTGATGTTGTGCAGGAAATGAGCCCGTGCTGCATCACGCAGACGGGTCTTCAGACCCCCATAAAGCTGAGGGGTACATTTGGAGTACCCCTTCACTAAAAATGTCCAATTCCTTATCGGTGAATGAGGGGCCCTCTCATCTTGTCCCTCTGCCATTTTGGGGGTTAGAATACCCCAAGGAACAGCAGAATGAAGGAGGATGGTATTGTGGTGATGAGATGCTTCAGAATGGCCACAAAATGATGGCTGACTCACTCTCCTTGTATTTAATTTCCTGTTTGTTGTCGTAGACGGAGAGCTCTCTCCCAACTATAGAGATCTATGCCATGTATGCAGAGTGGAGACACCACTTGTGGTGGCAAACTCTTTTGTATGGGGAGGAGTTACAGCCACCTGCAGAAGAAAGACCCTCTGCATGTAGCAAAAACTCAAAACAATTTATAGGATCACATAACTAATAACAGGGATTGTTTGTGTACCTAGTCTATGTGTTTTTATGTAAATGTAAAATGTAAATCCAGTATTTGTAAAGCGCAAACAGCTACCCGAAGGCATCCCGACGCTGGGGGCCGTCGGGAAGATTAAGCAAGCTATTGCCCAGAGTCACATGGTGCTGGGCTGACCTGCCGCTGGTGCCGGGGATCGAACCGTGAGCCCCAGATTCCAGCGTCAGTCGCCCTGGCCGTGGCGCCACACCTCTTCCCGTTCTGTAAGAATGTCAGTATGTTTGACCTCAATCAATCAATCAATCAGGTTTTGTGAAGCATGCTACTCACCCGTGAGGGTCTCAAGGCACTGGGGGGGGAGTCGGGTGAGGGGGGGGGGTTGTGCAACTCCGATTCAGCCAAAGAGCCAGGTCTTGAGGTTCTTCCTGAAAATCTGCAGAGTGGGGGATCATCTGATGTTGAGTGGGAGTTCATTCCAGGTCTTTGCTGGGATGTAGGAGTAGCCTCTACCACTCATTCTGGCTCTGCATATGTGAGGGGTTTTGGCAAGGGCGAGGTCGGCAGAGCTGAGTTTTCTCTTGGGTGCTTGGAAGGAGACTCTTTCGTTGAGGTATTGGGGTCCAGTGTTGTGGAGGGATTTGTAGGCGTGAGTGAGTAGTTTGAAGGTTACTCTCTTCTCAACGGGGAGCAAGTGGAGGTGTCGTAGGTGTTGGGTGATGTGCTCCTGTCGTGGGATGCCGAGGACGAGCATGGCAGCATTGTTCTGGATGGTATGGAGTTTCTGGAGCAGGGATTTGTTGATTCCAGCGTAGAGGGCGTTTCCGTAGTCTAGTCTGTTGGTTATGAGTGCGCGGGTGACAGTCTTTCTGGATTCGGTGGGGATCCACTTAAAAGTCTTGCGAAGGATGCAGAGGATGTTGTAGCATGAGGAGGGTTTGGCGTTGATCTGTCAGGTCATGGTGAGGGAGGAGTTGAGTATGATGCTGAGGTTCCGTGCGTGGTCCGTGGGAGTAGGGGGGCTACCGAGGGTGGAGGGCCACCAGGTGTTGTCCCAGGCTGAGGGGTGGGTCCGAGGACGAGGACTTCTGTCTTCCCAGAGTTGAGCTTCAGACAGCTGCTGCTCATCCAGGATGCAACGTCTTTCATTCCTTCCTGGAAGCTGAGTTTGGTGATGTCAGGTTGCCTTGTGAGTGAGAGGATGAGCTGGGTGTCGTCGACGTAGGATACTATGCTGAGCCCATGTTTTCTGACGATGGCGGTGAGGTGGGCCATGTAAATGTTGAAGAGTGTGGGGCTAAGCGATGATCCCTGAGGTACTCCGCAGTTGATCTCTGTGGGTTCGGAGAGGGAAGGCGGGAGTCTGATTCTTTGGGTTTGGTCGGTGAGGAAAGAGCAGATCCAGTCGAGGGCAGTTTCCTGTATGCTGGAGTCGTGGAGTCTGGAGGTGAGAGTGCAGTGGGAGACGGTGTAGAAGGCTGCAGAGAGGTCAAGTAAGATGAGGGCCGCTGTGTGGCCCTGGTCGAGGAGGGTGCGGATGTCGTCTGTGGTGGCAAGCAGTGCGGTCTCTGTGCTGTGGTTGCTGCGGAATCCGGATTGGGAGGAGTCGAGGATGGAGTTGGCTTCGAAGAAGTTCATGAGTTGGCTGTTGACAATCTTCTCAGTGACTTTAGCCGCAAAAGGGAGGAGAGGGTCTGTAGTTTTTGAGGTCCATAGGGTCTGCGGAGAGCTTCTTGAGGAGGGGCTTGACTTCCGCACGTTTCCAGTCATTGGGGAAAGTGCCAGATTCGAAGGAGGTGTTGATGGTGTGTCGTAGCTCAGGAGCTAGGGTGGCGGCGGCTCTATGGAAGATGTGTGGCTGGCAGGGGTCTGTGGGGGCTCCAGAGTGAATGCTCTTCATAGTCGAGGCGGTGTCTTATGGTGGTGACCGGTGTCCAGATTGAGACGGTAGGCAGGCTGGCATGGCTCGGGGTAGGCGTGGTTTTGGTGTCAGGTGTCTGTTCGTTGAAGTTGTCGTAGAGGGACTTGATCTTGAGATGGAAGTAGGATCTGAGTTTGTTGCAGAGGTCCTGGGAAGGTGTGACGTCCGAGGCTTCGCTGGGGGGTTTGGTGAATTCCTGTATGATGCTGAAGAGTTCCTTTGAGTTGCTGGAGTTGGCAAGGATTTTGTCCTGGATGAAGGTCTTTTTGGTGGATCTGATGCGTTGGTGGTATTTTGTCATGACGTTCTTGTAGGTGGTCCGCGCTTTCGGGGTTTTGGTGTTTCTCCATACTTTCCTGAGATGTCTGCAGGTGCGCCTGGAATCAGTGGTCAGTGGTGAACCAGGTGGCTTTCATGGGGCGCTGTCTGTTGGAGTTACGGAGGGGGGCGAGTTTGTCTGCGCAGTTGGTGATCCATCTGTGGAGTTTGTTGGCTGCAGAGTTGGCGTTGGTCGTGGTGAGAGGGGGATCGTGGTTGAGGGTGGAGTTGAGGTGCTCCTCAGTGACCTTGCTCCAATTCCTTCATGGAGGGCGTGGTGTAGGTTTGTGAGCAGTGGTTTTTTTGAATTAGAAGTGTACGCAGTGGTGGTCTGTCCAGGGGGGCTGTGTGGTGTGGCTGAGGCAAAGGCTGTTTCCTCCTGCGAAGATGGGGTCGAGGGTGTGTCCTGCCTTGTGTGTGGGGGTGGTGATGAGCTGCTTCAGTCCAATGTTGGCGAGATTGTCCAGGAGGACGGTGGAGTTGGGGGTCGCTAAGGTTGTCGAGGTGGAAATTCAGATCTCTGTGTAGTACGTAGTCCATGGAGGCGATGGCGTAGGGCGCGATGAGGTCAGTGATGGTTGCGTCGAATGTGGTTCGTGGTCCAGGAGGTCTGTAGGTGAGGGTGCCACGTAGAGTAGTTCTGGGATTGGTCTGGATCTGGATGTGGAGAAGTTCCGTGGGGGACGCGGAGTCGCTTATGCTGGAAGTGGTGAGTCGGAGGGAATTCTTGTGTACGATGGCGAGTCCTCCTCCTGGGTGGTTGAGGCGGTCCTTTCTCTGGATCTTGAATCCATCGGGGATGGCGGTAGTGATGTCGGGGATCGGAGGTGGCGTGGGTCCAGGTTTCTGTGAGGAAGGTGACATCTGGCATCAGGGTGTTGAGGAGTTTCCAGATTTCCACTGCGTGTCGGTGCAGGGAGAGTACATTGAGGAGGATGCAGCTATGGGGTTTGGGTGCACTGGTGTCCGGTGGGTGGGACCTAAATCATGAGTGTACTATGTGAAATGTTGCAATTAAGTGTTTGATTGATGCAGAAAATTAAGTGTCAAATTATTTTTTCACTAGAGCATCGATTTTTTCATGTCATTGTGTAAAATAAATAGAGTTGGTCAGAATGACATATATGGCCAGTGTGGTAGTAGTACACCATTCATCACTGACAAGTGACTGTTCAACCATATAAATGCAGCAACTAAACTAGCAGCTCAAGAAAACAATTAGTTAACTAGCTGACCCCACACCTGAGGACCCTGACCTCTGGTCTATACCCTACCCAGGTACCAGCATGTGAACATAGATCAGGGTCACTATGTATATTTAAGCCCAGTCCCTTGGAAATGTTGTGCAACATGCAACAGACTATACAACATTCTTGCACTTAACTTGTGGGTAGTAAGCCAGTACCCCTCTGGTGCAGTCAAGACATCTGATTCACGACTTGAGAATCCCAAAAGTGCATTCAATAATGGCTTGTGTACATATGTGTGCCCTTTTGTACCTTTGCTGAGGTAGTGTTGTTGGATGTTTATAGTGTGTGAGGAGATAGGGAGACAGAGCAAACCTGGCAACACCTTCAACAAAGAAATGTGATTTTTTTTCTTAAAAAGGAGCTTCTATTGCAACATACTACATCATGCCTACAAGCTTGAAGTGGATGTGACAGTAATGTGTGTGTATTGTATTGTACTGATTATTGAGTATGTTTAATATCCCACCCCAGGTGCAATTGTAGCCCCACTGTGAGGTATTCTCACTTACCAATGAGCAACATGTCAACAAATTCCCCAGCAACCAAGTGATGTTCAAGAGTGGTGGAAAATGTAGCTGGAGTGTGTGCTTTCTGAAATGACAGTGTACACATCAATGAATAAACCCTTGGAATTGACGACAGCTCGCACATTGATGGAGTGCCAGCTGTTCGCTGTGGAAAAGGTATGGTGAGTTGGCTTAGATGCCAGGTGGGAGCAGTCAAAGGCACACAGCACACAAGGGAAGTGGCCAAAGGTATAAAATTCCCTTGCCATCCTTTGCCTTTCCACCAGGGACTGTGGCATGGTGATAAAGAGGTGCGATTGGACGATGAAACAAAAATAATATTACAATACACAAGATTTCATTCAAAGTTTCACTGATTATGATCTTTAAAAAGCCAAAACATTGTTCCTTTAATTTGCTGTATATCATCATAGTTAATAGTTGGCTCCATTATTTTCTATGGGAGTGAGCTGCAGTGCCAGTGGTTTGCCATATGAGGTGCTGAACTTACTCTAAGGCTTTTTTGTCCTTTTTGACTGCAACTTTAAAATGCCTTTTCTGAATAGCAATGGTTTTACTCTTTTATAGGTGGATCTTTGTTCCTCTTGAAACCCTTCATTTGTCCTCCAAAAACCCTCCTTAACGCCTCACAAAATGCCTCCCATTTTGTTATATTCATTCCCCATTTTACAGCCAACCTGCCCCCAGTCCCTCCCACATGTTGTAGTAAATCGAGTGCAGAAATCTCACTCGGGTGGAGACCTTTGCACAGAAAAGATAGAAGTGGAAGAGACGGAGATCTCAACACAGAGGCTTGTGAATTGAATTTATAATACGTGAGCAGTACCATTGCAGTACTCCTAGATGTACTGCAAATTGAAGTTTGTGAATGTATTGACGATTTTTGCATACTTCTCAACTGATGCTTTGTAAAGAGTATGTTAATCAGAATTAAAGCATTCAAAACATTTTGCACCTAAGACATTCAGACAACATAAGCCGCTGGTCTGCAGACGAAATGCTTATTTATGATATCAAGAATACAAATGGTTCCAGACATTTAACTACACTTTTATTAACTTAGGGGCATATTCTCAAGGACTTATCGCCGATTTATTGGCACTTTAGCGCCGCAAAAGTCGCGATAGATTTATCGCCCTATTCTCAAGCTGGTGCAAACTGCTGATATCGTCAGTATTCCTGCGATAGCTTCCGCAAAAAACATCGCCACGGATGAGAGCGACAACTAACTCTAATGATGTGCAGAGCAGGCGTTCCCGTGCAAAAACACACGAAAACACCACTTCGCGATATTCTCAACGACCAGCCAGATCTGCAATGCGATCCAAAAACAGGCGACGAGGCGTGTTAGCAGCAGGGATTTAACACATGCCTTTTACTGGTGTAAAGCAGTACGACAACCTGCAGTAGAAAGGGAGCCCAGCCCAGAGCCACATATGAAGACCAACAGATGCCATGGAGCCAATAATCATGCAGCTTGGAGACCCAAGAGGGCCACAACACCCACCGCCACCACCCCCAGGACCCCCCTCCCCCGGACCACCCCCCCAGACTACCACCTAGGCAGCGCAGAAGAAGACAGCGGACGTTCCTAAAACGCACCAGCCTCAGATATTCAATGCCAGAGGATGCCATGTCCCACTACAGGCTCAAAAGGACAACCATCCTCCGTATCCTGACCCACATTGCCCACAGGCTGACGGTACCAACACAGCAGAGAACCAACATCCCTCCGCAGACAAAGCTGCTGGCTGTGCTGCACCTGTTGGCCTCTGGTACCTTCCAACAAACAACTGCCAGAGTCGGAGGAGTCTCACAGCCAGCCCTATCAAACTTCCACACACATGTCTTGGATGCATGTCCACAAAAGCAACGGCGGGCCCCTGTATCCGCACCACACGCTAGTTCCAATTCGTAGTGTTCCTGCGCAACCAACCCCAATGCCAGCCGTTGCTTGACGCCTCTGTGCTCCAGATCCAAGATTGTAGTTACTGAAATGGGGGTGCGCCAGGTCATGAAGTCTAGTAGTCAACAGTAGTGTAAAAACAGTTCTTTATTACAAATACATAAATCAACAATACGAAAAGCTCAGCCAACGCATTCCATTCCCAACGGGGAACTTCATCAGGGCAACGTGTGGATTCAATTAACTGCATATGCTGCGGGAACTCCCCAATACAATTCCATATTACGAAAGTCAGTATTCAGAAACCTGTTGGATAAATGGAGACAATGGTCAAGTGTCCGTATAGTCACAAACGTAATCTGGTACAGTGTATTGCACTTGGACAAACCAGAATGCTAACAGGTATGATAAATCCTGCATAAAAAGACCGTAACAGAAGCTTGTGTGGGCGTAACTTCGTAGGAAAGAAAAGGAAGGTTACGACCACACGAACTTCTGTTACGGTCTTATTATGCAGGATTTATCATACCTGTAAGCATCACGGTTTGTATCAGCTTGACACCCCTGCACCTTCACTTCCCCCACACTGCGCAGGAACAGCTGGAGACCAAGCAAGGGAACTACACCATAGCTGGCTTCCCGCACGTGTTGGGGGCAATTGACTGCACATATGTACTACTTGTGCCCCCTGCCGACACTGCACACAATAACCGCAACAGAAACCACACGCATTCCATCAATGTGCAGGCAAAAGTGGACCACCGGGGCCTGTTCACGAATGTAGTCGCAAACTTCCCAGGCAGTGTGCATGATTCCTACATATTCCGCAAGTCCATCACCAAACAGCGCTTTGAGGATGGCACCTATGGAAATGCACTGCTCGTCGGTAAGTACCAACTGAACACACCACACACCTCAACTCCACAATCATATAACTCACAACTGTGGGAATGCACATGTTACAAAATCACATACAACATGCCAATCAACATGCCCAACTATCAGACACAACAACACAAGTAACTGTGGTAACCGTGGCCAGCCATGTAGACAAACCATCCACGGCATGGCACCTCTGCCACACAATTACAGAATGTGGGGAGAGGTGGGAACCAAGTATGTGCGAAGGAGGCAAGTGACCCATCGATATGAATGTACACAATGCCAAGTGTGGCGGTGATGTGCTGGACAGACTTCAGTATGCAGAGCACAGACATGTCAATGTGGACATATACTGCTGGTGTTTGTAGTGTTGTGGACAGTGGACGCAAACAGGTTACCTCAGGCAGTGTGGAAGACCTTGGACATGTAGCTTTGTTGTCCCCCCCTGTAAGCGTGAGCGGAGTGGCCTTGGCCGGCCTATGTCGTGAATAAATAGCCTGGGGCTCTGGGCGTGGTTCAGTTCCGGGATGGCCACCAAAGTAACTACTGCGTGTGTTTCTGTGTCCGCCATATCCTGTCCATAGGCCTACACACACGTGGCCGACCACCTTCAACGGCCAGATTTACACTGGAGACGAGGTGGCTACGTCCCAAGCCAACCCGCGCAGATCTCGTCATCGCATGCAGGGTTGTGTCTGCCAGGGCGGCGCCCCCCAGTCAGCCACGAGGCCGCCGCCGTGACCGGTGGTGCCTGCGCGATCCTGTGCGCCTGCTGCACCCCAGCCCTGGTCCCCAGACCAGTCTGCAGCCCAGCGATGACTGGCCGCCCCAGCGCACCCAGGCCTCAATGCTCACCTGCCGCCACCGGTGTGTCTCCAAGAGGGCCCACCATGTGCCGGTGAAACCTCCTCAGCCGATCGCTGGATTCCGCGCCACAGGCCCCCAGCGCACCCTGCGGCACTGCACCGCAGAGTCATGTGTGTGCTGACTGCTGCCTTCGGCGTACACTGCGGTCCAGCAGGGCCCTCAATTCAAATCGAATTATGTTTGGCAGGACGGCGTATCGAGGTCTACGCATCATCGCAGGCTGCACACCCGCTCAGCTCTTCAGGTGCCCCAACCTCAGTGCACCCCAAGTCACCGTCCCGTGGCGGTAGGCCCGTGCCGGCCGCAGTGCATAGGGTGCCACCAACTCTGTGCACCGCAAGTCATCGTCCCGTGGTGGTAGGCCCGTGCCGGCCGCAGTGCATCGGGTGCCACCAACTCTGTGCACCGCAAGTCTTCATCCCGTGGTGGTAGGCCCGTGCCGGCCGCAGTGCATCGGGTGCCACTAACCCAGTGTGCCACAAGTCATGGCCCCTTTATGATTGAGTCTTGTGGTGCGGACGCCATCATGTCACCTCCGGCAGTGGGGAATGTGATGTGGTAGGCCCCTTTTATTGGCAGGGTCACATGTCCTGTGATGCCTGTGCTGGATGGGTGTGGTGTGGGTGTAAACCAGCCCTCAGGGAGTGGCTGTGGCATGCTGACAACTAGGCCAGTGATCAGCAGATCACTACAGGGAAGACCTGGGACATGTAGCTTTGTCGTCCCCTCCTGTAAGCGGAGTGGGCTGGGCTGTCATATGCCAGTTCAGCGTAGGGGTGTGAACAATGAGCCCGGGGCTCTGGGTGTGGTTCAGTTCTGGGCTGGACAAGAAAGTAACTAATGCGTGTGTCTCTGTTGTAGTGTCAGCGCCACCCGGACCGCAATCGGCAATGTTGCACCCTGTGACTCAAGTCCCACAACATGAGCAACCTTCACGTAAGGGGGAATCACTGACCCTACATTCATCCATACTTTCATACTTGAATGATCATAGAAATGACACATCTGTGTGAATTTGAATGTTTTATTCACATTCAGTGGAGTGTTGAAGCTGGAGCAGTACAGGGCCATGCAAACCCCACTTTACATTGTTGCCCCGTGGAGGGCCAGCCAGAGTCCTTTAGGGAATGACAAGTTCATCGGAAGAGGAAGAGTTCAGTAAGCAGTCTGATTGCTGTGTCATTGGTAACCAAACAGAATATGGCAGTCCATGTCGAGGTCCAAGGTGAGTGTCGCAGAGTGTATCGGGGGACAGTGGAAGGTGATGATGCAGAGGGCAGAACCAAGCAGAAACAGGCCATATGGGGGAGATGAATGCTACCGCTTCCTTCTAGCCACTAAGGCAGACTCATCCGCATCTTCATCCTCTGATGTTTCATGTGCCTCACATGTGGGTGGTGGTGTTTTGTCTGCATCACTGTGTGGCAGTGACAGATCAGTGGCCGGAGGTGGATTGTCTGCAGCACTGTGTGTCACTGACACATCAGGGGGCAGAGCTGTGGATGTAGAAGCAGCAGCAGCATTCATCCGCGCCAGGCCTTGTGGCGGCAATGCCATGATGTGGGTCTGCAGGGCATGAAAGATCCCAGCTACATCTCGCTGGTGTGCAGTCGTGGCAGCTATTCTTTCCGCCTGCATCCGCTCCATTTTCTCCATGACCCTCCGCATGTGTCCCAACTCCCGGCTGACATCGCTGGAGCCACTCTGACTAGACAGTTGTCCTTGTCTCAGAGTCAGGACTCCAGCGATGTCAGCCATGGATCGTTGGAGAGCATGGAGCGGACTGTAGGTGTCCGTTAGGGACTGTAAGTGGTCCCTGATGGGAGTTAGACATCCACGTATGGCATCTAGTTTGGCTGCCATGAGGTCGAACCCCACCCGCACCTGATCAGCCATCTTCTCCTGGCACCCTAACACACGGCGTTGGAAGGCCATGTGTTGTTCGTGGGGGTCCTGGGAGTCAGCCGTGGTGGTGGGTGCATCCTGCTGTGTGGTCTGTGCAGGGGGTGAGGTCTCCTCGATGCAGCTGGGCTGCCCTGTTCCTGGAGGTGAGGTGCCGAAGCTGTCCATGAGCTCTTGGAGGGCGTCGGTGTCGAAGGTGTGGAGGTCCTCTTCGTCATCAGTGAAGAGATGTTCGGTCTGCTCTGCAGGAGGTGTTGATTCTCCCTCTGCAATGTGAAGGGGAGATGCAGTTTAACATTGTGTTCACATGTATGTTGACGCATTGTACAAGTTTACATACAGACTGCATGACAATGTACATTGTGACTGTTTGGGGGGAGCTGCCTATTTGATGCGGGACAGTGGACATTTAGACAACATCACAGATTTGTGTTTGTACTTGTACATTATCATCTCACATTTCCCTGCTATGCCAAATGTGATTGGCCAGTTTCTACACAGAAGCGGCACCAGTTGTGTCCTCTGTTCTGTTGTGAACGTGTTGCAGTTTGCACCACATTGTTGTCAATGTTGATGTGCTCTGAATGTTATGTGTGTGTGCTGCATTTTGGGAGAGTCGCCCCTGCAGCTCTGATTTTGCTGCCCCTTATCCCTTTCAGGCGGTGTGCCTTTGACTTCTGTGCTTATACAGTGCTGAGATGTTGCATACTTGGGTAAATTGGCCTCTTGGTGGGAGTTGGGACTCTGGGGCATGGTTTGTCCGCAGATGTGTTGTTGACGTCAGGGGTTGTTTGTGCACGTGGATGTGTCAGAGTGTGACCTGCTCCTTTACGGATGTGGTCCACACTCAGCCACCTCAGTGTCGTGGCGTGCAACATGTCATGATATATTGACAGCAGCCATGCTATTTGTCATGCAGTGTCACTTGCATTGTCAGTGTGGCTCACTAACACGCCGCTTTACTGGGTTTGGCACATGTGCATGGGTTGGTTGTGAGATTGGTGATGTGTGGGAATGGCCCCCTCTGGGCACATAGTCGACGGGGGCCTACTTGCTGTTTCTAGGTGTGCTGCAGTGTGCCAAGGGGATCAGGGACATGATCCAGAGTCATTGTGGGTGTGCACTGTGCTATACTTAATTGTGCATGTGTGCCATTGTGCCCATCTCCCCCGTGCCCCCAGTCCCTGGTCGTTACTCACCCTGTTGCTGTTGTGTCAGGTCATGTTGAGCAGTGTCCGGTCCCCCAACTCCTGCCACCGTCTCCACACTGATGACGGTGGACACCATTTCCTCCATCTCATCCAGCTCCTCCTGTGGCGCTGGACTCCCACCTCCAGTCTGCATTGCTGCCTTCTGGTTGTTGCCGAGTTTCTGCTTGGTTTTGCGCTTCACGTCATTCCAGCGCCTCTTGAGCTCTTCCATTGTCCTCCTCAGCACTCCGACTGTCTTCACCTTGTCCACGATGGACTGCCATATTCCATTTTTTGTTGCCAATGACACAGTGGAGGTGACAAACAATTGTTGATGGTGTTTTATCACCTCCGTTATCAGAATCCTGTTTTCCTGCGGACTGAACCACGTCTTCCTCTTCTTCTTCTCCTTGCCCTTCCCTGACCCCGTGGTCCCAGGCTGGTCCTCCGTGGGGCTTGTGGGGTTCTGGTTGTCCTCTGTACTTGCTCCGGCTACCTCCATTGTGCTTCGCAGTTGTTTTGGTTTTGTTTGTGGTTTTTTTTTTCGGCTTTTATAGCGATTTTTCCCGCCTGACGTGTGTGAATTGCAGGCCTGGCGCAGCTTATCGCTGATTTTTTTATCGCGGTTGGGCCCATCACCACTTTTTTCACGTTCGGCTTTAGATTTTTATCGCCGTCCTGGTAATTTTATTGCAGACATTTGACTCGTTATCGGGAAACTATCGCATGTTACCGCCATGTTGAGAATAAGACATTACCACAGCGTTATTTTCACGCGATAGACGGCGATATGAAAAATTGCGTTAACCTATTTTGGCGATGATTACCCCACGTTCTTGAGAATATCCCCCTTACTTTTTTGTTGATTTTGCATGAGTGGAAACAGACATCTTAGCTCCTTGACTTTGAGGAAGAATAGCAAGCATGTCACAATACATTAATATAAATGTAAAATGAGTTTGCTTTGAGGAACCAAACAATTGTAAGTTGACTTCCATGAGGATGGACGTCTGTTCTTTCCATAGGTAATTTGTAGCTAGCTGCAGCCTGATGGGGATACCCTGGAGCAAACACTTCACAACTGAAACTGAGGGCAAAGGCACTGCATGAAAGTTTGATGTGTGTGGATGCCAGTGTTATTCCTTAATCACGTTACTAAAAAGTGTGGCCATTGTTTCAATTCCTTGAATCATAGAGTACTTTATTTGCAATGGTAAATTTTCACTTGAGAAACCTGCTAAGTATTCTTCAAATGTATGAGCTTGTTGGTAATTCACACCAGATATAAATTCTTGTTGAGTAGATGAAGTTACTTTGTTTCAGAGGAAGTGAAGCTAGTACCACAGTGTAACTATTTGCATGTATTACTATCAGGCAAAATCAGTTTGCATTGATGCAGGAATAAGAAGGTAGACTTGAGGCTGATGTCCATGGGCGCTGCTGTCTCCTTCTTAAAATGCATATATAATTACCTGCAACTTTAGTTGAAGCACTTGGGGGTGGGAGGGTGTTCCTCAGTAGAAGGTGTGTGTGAGAGAATCACAGGAAAGGACGGGGTTTTTGTCACTGCTGTAAAAGTCAGTGATGGTCCTTTCATTCTGTACTATAAGTTCAATGATTGTTGTTAATACTAATGGAAACAATAATATAATTATTGCAAATTATTATTATTATTATTGTTATTCAGAATTACAAAAATTGAGTTTAAAAATATTTACTTAAGAGGTCACTCAAAAAGAATTGCATCTTTTATTTTTAATAAAAGAGATCACTGATAACCAACTCAATAAAACTCATTATCAGCCTTGAATGATGAAATGATGAGTAGGCCATGTTGGGATGAAAACTGTGACTTGAGATTTTCACACATATACTGCACTGCTGTGACAGTTCCAACAGTGCCCGAACAAAAGGACAGAGACAGGATTGACTAATGGTAACTTAGGCCCAAGAAGCTCCCAGTTATGGATCCCACCCCTCCAACTCAAGTGAATTAATGACATGACTGGAAATTCACTTGGGTTTTGGATACAAACAGGTCATGTTTATTATCCCACAAAAAATACCATCAATACAAAACCTTGACATCAAGAATGTCACATCTATTAAAAATGGTAAGCAATTATCATTGCCTCCCAATCTTATAACATATCACAACAAATGACCCACGCACATAATTGTTTATTATCATTATTATTTATCTGTTTACAATTTCTGATTGCAGGATATGTTACACAATGCTCAGGCTAATTTTCAATCTCATTCTAGCTGGATCAAACAGGTGATGCCACCTGCATTTCTGAAGAGCAGTTCCCAATCTCTCACCAACCTACCACCATCAGTGACCCTGCTCCTGCCCATCACCAGGTAACAAGGGAGGACTCCATGCTTTGTGACTGGGAGCTACAGCCCAACACCTGTGAGAAAAATTGTGATTCTACACCTCCAACCCGATGTGAATGTCCTTTCAGAATGAAGCCTGGCTGACTACCCCAGTGCTGTCCTAAAGGTAATTCTGAAAAGATGGTTTGTCCTTCAAATTATCTATTGGATGGGCCTGCTATACCACCACAAGGGCGACCAGGGCCCATACACCCTTCAACTTCTCCCCAAACTACTGGAGATGTTGCAAAAGTCCAAGTAGTAAGGCTGTGCTCATGATTCATAAATGTACCCCATCCTTTTGGAACATTTTTTTCACCCCTCAGACGCTTATGAGGAATGTGTCTTAAGCAACCCCATCCTTCAAATAGCTTGGCCGTTTCTGGATTAAGATACCAAACAGAGGTGTTGTCTATCCTAGGCTTAATGCCTGAGCCCTGTACTCACCTCAGGATCATGTGTGCCCATGCTATGCAGGTCCCAGGGAAGGATCACCTTTCAAGAGAACTCTTTGTAAACACAATCCCTCATCTATTTTCAACCCTTTTTAGGTCGAGCCTAGCGCAGCACGCATGTGCTGCCCTATGGGGAGGCCTCTTGGAATCACTCCAGACTTCCCCGAAAATTTTCTGTGTGATATTTCAACTTCCACACATTCTATTGGCCTTTGCGTGTGGCTTTCAAAAATGAAAGCACGCAATTGGCCAAAGGTGGGCGCATGTCCCACCTTTTCTCTAAATATTCACTCCCACGGCCTCCAGCTGTCGGGAGCGAGCAGCGGCGCGCAGGCTGCCAGCTGCATTCCTCCCTTGTTGTGGATCATGTTACAAATTAAACATAGCGTGGTCGCTTTCATTTTCGCGGCCGCGCGTGCTTGTCTTCCACACTTGTCTGTGGTTCTTTTTCATGTTCACTCCTTTATTTGTTTCTCGCACTTTTTAATTTGACACGCTATCTCCCATTGGTTTATTTGATTGCAAGCACATTATTTAATTAAAAGTCGTCGTCTAAAAAGGCAGCGCACGCCTGCAAGGCAGGCATAGTCATGTCAGCTTAGCAGACCGCCGCACTTCCGGAGCATTACCGGTGTGTATACCATGGACACTATGCTTCCAATTCCAGAGCATTACCGGTGTGTATACCATGGCGCACTACGCTTCCACTTCCGGAGCATTACCGGTGCATTTAGCATGGCACACTAGGCTTTTACTGCCGGAGCATTACCCATGTGTATACCATGGACACGACGCTTCCACTTCCGGAGCATTACCGGTGTGTATACCATGGCGCACTACGCTTCCACTTCCAGAGCATTACCGGTGCGTATACCATGGTACACTAGGTTTTTACTGCCGGAGCATTACACGTGTGTATACCATGGACACGACGCTTCCACTTCCGGAGCATTACCGGTGTGTATACCATGGCACACTACGCTTCCACTTCCGGAGCATTACCAGTGTGTATACCATGGACACTATGCTTCCACTTCTGGAGCATTACCAGTGTGTATACCATGGCACACTAGGCTTCCACTTCCGGAGCATTACCCGTGTGTATACCATGGCACACTAGGCTTCCACTTTCGGAGCATTACCGGTGTCTATATCATGGCACCCTACGCTTCTACTTTTGGAGCATTACCGGTGTGTATACCATGGCCATTATGCTTCCACTTCCGTAACATTACCGGTGTGTTTACCATGGCACACTACATTTCCATTTTTGGAGCATTACCATTGTGTTTATCATGGCACATTACGTATCCACTTCCGGAGCATTACCGGTGTGTTTACCATGGCACACTATGCTTCTGAAGCATTACCGGTGTGCATACCATAGCACACTACGCTTCCACTTCCGATTACTGAAAATGCTCCACTTCCAGAGCATTACCGGTGTGTTTACCATGGCACACTACGCTTCCAGTTCCGGAGCATTACCGGTGTATACCATGGCATACTACGCTTCCACTTCCGGAGCATTACCGGTGTGTATACCATGGACACTATGCTTCCAATCCTGGAGCATTACCAGTGTATACCGTGGTACACTAGACTTTTAATTCCGGAGTACTACCGGTGTGTATACCATGGCACACTACACTTCCACTTCTGGAGCATTACCGGTGTGTATACCATGGCACACTACGCTTCAACTTTTGGAGCATTACCGGTGTGTTTACCATGGCACACTAGGCTTTTACTTCCGGAGTACTACCGGTGTGTTTACCATGGCACACTATGCTTCCTATTCCGGAGCATTACCGGTGTATACCACGGTACACTAGGCTTTTACTTCCAGAGTATTACCGGTGTGTTTACCATGCACACTACGCTTCCACTTCTGGAGCATTACCGGTGTGTATACCATGGCACACTATGCTTCTACTTTTGGAGCATTACCGGTGTGCTTACCATAGCACACTACGCTTCCACTTCCGATTACTAAAAATGCCTCACTTCTGGAGCATTACCTGTGTGTTTACCATGTCACACTACGCTTCCAGTTCCATAGCATTACCGGTGTGTATACCATGGACACTATGCTTCCAATTCCGGAGCATTACCGGTGTATACCATGGTACAATAGGCTTTTACTTCCTGAGTATTACCGGTGTGTATACCATGGCACACTACGCTTCCACTTCTGGAGCATTACCGGTGTGTATACCATGGACACTACGCTTCCACTTCCGGAGCATTACCGGTGTGTGTACCATGGCACACTAGGCATTTACTTCCGGAGCATTACCCGTGTGTATACCATGGCACATTATGCTTCCACTTCCGGAGCATTACCGGTGTGTATACCATGGCACACTACGCTTCCACTTCTGGAGCATTACCGGTGTGTATACCATGGACACTATGCTTCCAATTCCAGAGCATTACCGGTGTATACCATGGTACACTAGGCTTTTACTTCCGGAGTATTACCGGTGTGTATACCATGGCACACTATGCTTCCACTTCTGGAGCATTACCGGTGTGTATACCATGGCACACTACGCTTCTACTTTTGGAGCATTACCGGTGTGTATACCATGGACACTATGCTTCCAATTCCGGAGCATTACCGGTGTGTATACCATGGCACACTACGCTTCCACTTCCGGAACATTACCGGTGTGTATACCATGGACACTATGCTTCCAATTCCGGAGCATTACAAGTGTATACCATGGTACAATAGACTTTTACTTCCTGAGTATTACCGGTGTGTATACCATGGCACACTACGCTTCCACTTCTGGAGCATTACTGGTGTGTATACCATGGACACTACGCTTCCACTTCCGGAGCATTACCGGTGTGTATACCATGGCACACCAGGCATTAACTTCCGGAGCATTACCCATGTGTATACCATGGCACACTACGCTTCCAGTTCTAGAGCATTACCGGTGTGTATACCATGGCATACTATGCTTCCACTTCCGGAGCATTACCGGTGTGTATACCATGGACACTATGCTTCCAATTCCGGAGCATTACCATTGTATACCATGGTACACTAGACTTTTAATTCCGGAGTACTACCGGTGTGTATACCATGGCACACTACGCTTACATTTCTGTAGCATTACCGGTGTGTATACGATGGACACTACGCTTCCACTTCCGTAGCATTACCGGTGTGTATACCATGGCACACTAGGCATTTACTTCTGGAGCATTGCCCTTGTGTATACCATGGCACACTATGCTTCCACTTCCGGAGCATTACTGGTGTGTATACCATGGCACACTAGGCTTTCACTTCTGGAGCATTACCCGTGTGTATACCATGGACACTAGGCTTTTACTTTCAGAGCATTACCCATGTGTATACCATGGACACTACGCTTCCACTTCCGGAGCATTACCTTGTGTATACCATGGCACACTATGCTTCCACTTCCGGAGCATTACCAGTGTGTATACCATGGCCGGCGAGGTACGTGGAAGTTGGTAAAAAGCAGCAATCCGTACACTCCAAGGAGCTGTTCATGTAATTAATCAAACAGGAGCTCAAGCCACTGTCTCCGGTCTCTCCAGCAGTCTTAAGCAGCATCTTACACTTTCACCGTCAAAGTGCAAGATGCTGCTTAACGCTGCTGGAGGGAGCGGAGTCAGACAGTTTGACCACATACATATTCCACTCTAGTCTATTTGATGTCGCTAGCATTGCAGCAGTCTGCTATGAACAGCTTTTCTCTGTGGCCAGTATTGAAAAGACTAATTGCATAGCAGCAGCTGAATTATTGAATATGCATGTGATTGCACTTCTGCAGTACAGCCTGATTTTAAAAAAAACAGACCGACGTGAATAGGTTCCTACTGTGTGAGAGGGTAATAATCGGGGCCACCAGAATTATGTGGCAGGGGAGGGCAAAATATGCAGCAGGGTTGATTTAATTATGTGGCAAGAAAAAGCAAATTACCAGGCACAATGCCGCACATTTTGTGACGGTATTACTTCATTATTTTGCCAGTTTGTAAACATGCTAACACTGTCTGAGCTTTGGATTCACCTCATTAGTACCAGTGTAACACCCAAATATAGCAATAAGCAGCAGATAGGTGATCAGTCAGGCTTTGTAAAGGGCTTTCAGCTGCGCTGCAAGGAAATGCATGGGTACTCGGATTTCCACTTCCGGCAGTACGACATACTTCAGTCCGTGTTAAACTAGGATAGGCCCTCGTGATGTGACATTACATTAAACAAATCTGTGCCTGGGCCACGGGGTAAACAACGAGGAGGAAAGATTGCGGGCTTTCTCCCCTGGTCTGTTTCCTGTTGTGAATAGATTCCATTTTGT
This sequence comes from Calotriton arnoldi, assembly GCA_963921515.1. Classification (NCBI taxonomy): domain Eukaryota; kingdom Metazoa; phylum Chordata; class Amphibia; order Caudata; family Salamandridae; genus Calotriton; species Calotriton arnoldi. The sequence continues at coordinate 2,131,290 of CAWUFW010001141.1, forward strand.
GTGGGGCATCTTATTTTGGTGAATACCATTCCTGTGGATGAGTGCCTTCTCTGGGTTCTTAGGTCTTCACGATCTGGCTAGGGAGCAGGCTTATGCGTGGCCCTGTGGGACATTTTAAGTCATGACTATGGCCACTGCAAAATATTCTAAAGGAAAACATCACAAAGTTATTAAAACATACCTGTTAAGGAGCTTAAATAATCGTAGCACAATAAAAATAACTCAGCTCTTCAATAAACTCTGCAATAAAGCACTTTTAGTCTCCATTCAGTCTATGATGTGAAAGAAAGGTTGGACTATACCCCTGGCCCACCTGGGATGTGGCCTGGTAGGAATCTGCCTGGCTGCACTAAGGTTCTATGCTCCTGCTGGGGTTATCTTATCAACTAGCACAGCAGTGGAGACATGTGGAGACAATCATTTCATTCTCAGCCTATTTGTATGAAATAGCAGCAACAGCTCAGGCCTCAAGGGAAGTCCTCGTTTAGCGTCACAAGCAACCGAGTGGGATACTAGAGGTCCCCTGCCTGATCCTATTATGGCGTACGTCTCTCCCCGTGGCAGCTATAACGCAGAAATACTCTCCTCCTCGGGAGGCAAGCGGACACTGACTCTGGCCTCAAGCTGCTCCATTGCACAACAAACAACCCCTCCCCTCGAGTGAAAGACTAAAATGGGAACCGGCTGTTTCCAACTCCAAGGTCCGAATCCCTTGCCTGACCCCAAGATGGCTGCCACAGTGTTCCCTACCACGTCGTGCTACTCCTCTGAGAAAAAAACAGACTTCGACCAGACCTCGATCACATCCCCCATCCGGCCTACCCTTCAGGATACCGAATCTGTGAACCTATCTCTGACCGTTGAGACCTAGCTTTTTGGCCGATGCCCGGTGGAGCTACTTGATAGCTATAGAGGAGATGGGCTGTGGACTACCCCTTCGGCCGTCACCTACCCAGCCGGACATTGGGCAGACCTTACTTCGTCTCTCCGTCGTACTCTCCCTCCTACCCCTTTACTCCACCCACTTTCTCCTTTATGCTCCATTTATCCCTGCTCTTTGCTCTCTAATTGTTTTCTCATTGAGACCTAGCCGCTTGATGGATGCCCGGTGGAGCTACCTGATAGCTATAGAGGAGATGGGCTGTGTACTTCCCCCTCGGCCGTCACCTACCCAGCCGGACTTTGGGCAGACTCTCCTTCGTCTCTCCATCCATCCTATCTCCATCCTTTCTCCCTCCTACACCTTTACCCCACCCCCTTTCCCTTCTAAGCTCCATTTATTTAATCTTCCGACGCTCTTGAAATGTTTTCTTGTAACTGATGTAACTTGTAACTGATGTAATTTTGTGGAACCTTATGTAAAGCGCTCTGATACCTCCGGGTCTAGCCAGCGCTATATAAAGCTCAAATAAATAAAAATAAATAAAAATAAACATGCATTGAATGGAATCATGTAATGTGTTCTGGAGTATTAATGTTCTTTCCAAATTAGTTATGAGATTTAATTAAAAAAACATAATTTATGAATTTTAATTTTTTGTTATATAATGTTATAGCCTGCTTGCAGAGCGAACACATTCATATGAGTTATCATGCTACAAAATCACTACGGATAGTAGAAATATTTGCAGTGCGCAACACAAATGCTCAAATAATAATACAACATTTGGGGGAAAGATGGGTCCCTGAGACGTACAGTACCTTATAGGGTGCCCTACTGCCTTTTAATGTTTATTCCTTGCTATCTCGTGTCCAGCCTGACAAATCACAATAATTTTTATTTTCTCAGTAGATTTCATTTCTAAAGGTATATCATTAAATAAAGAAATATGTGAGGTACCCAGCATTGTAATCTCAAAGTCTGTTATGATATATACACACATACATCCCACCAACACACATCATATCACAACTCACCACTGCATTCCACACTATGCCAGTGCCCTTACATCACTACACTAAGCACATCTTGCACACAAACTTTACAGTACTAAACACAGCAGCTACATTGCTCTACAACATACCTTAATAACATTGCCAATATCTCTGGCTAAACACTTATAAGGTCCCAAAGGCGAGACCTATTGGCTATGCCAATGCTTGTTTACTAGGTCAGTGCCACCTATGTGCACGATGATAAGATCTGGAGACTGCAGTCCCTCACAACCCTTAAGGACTTCCATCAAATTGTGACGCTGTAGCAAATCAAGTCACCAGCACTACACCATCTGAAGAAGACATTGCTCAACTTCGCTGGATTAGGCCTATGGAGCTGTAACAACCTGGGTGTAGCTTGCTGAACAATGGAATAACCAATGCCCCACACGACCTTGACCACATCACTACTAAGGATGGGCGTAGTTCGCGAAGTAGTGCTTCGCGAAGCTACGCAAAGTGCAGTTCGCACTACGCGAGCTTCGCGTAGCACTACGCGAACTGCGTAGTGCACTGTTCGCAATGATTGCACAGTGCCGGATGCTTGTCCGCACTGTGCAATCATTGAAAACGGCAACTTGCACAGTGCGAGCTGTCTTTTACTGCCGCTCGAGTAGATTTTTACTCGAGCGGCAGCTTTCTCAACGCGGACTGGTAGTTTCTCATCGCGAGCGGTCGCGAGCATACGCGACCACTCGCAATGAGAAACCTGACCTCCCCGCGTTGAGAATCTCGCCGGGAGGTTTATTTTCCACGCTCGCGATCGGCAACTTGATGTTGCTGATCGCGAACGAGGAAAAAGTCTCGCCGGGATGTCATTTTGCTTGCTCGCGGTCGCCAACTTGACGTTGAGGACCGCGAGCAAGCAAAAAATGACTGCGGCACTACGCTACGCTACGCTACGCATGTTTGCACTGTGCTACGTGCAATTCGCGTTGTGCGAAGTAGCGCAAACTTCGCAAACTACGCGAGCGTAGCGTAGCACTTCGCCCAGGGTTAATCACTACTAAAAGAGAATGGAAAGAAGATAATATGTGCCACAAGGATAAAAAGTCTTTAACTATAATAGCTCAAGTCGGACATAGTGCTTAAAACAGTGAGAAGACTACCACCCTATGTTCGTGGCCTCTTTCTGTTTGAGCTCTGCTCCTTTAGCCAAGGTGGCTGCAACTGTCCTGAAGGAATTAGTAGTTTTCCTGGCATATGGCAGCTGCTTTTAGAGCAGGGACCTTCACAGCCAAAAATTGGTAATGTGACAAACACTCACTAATTTGATGAATGAACAATACAGGTACTCCCATGGCAGGGAGTAAGGCTAAATATACCTACATGTGTGAGTAAGGACAGATCAGAGGTAAGGAGGCAGCCAATAGTTGCTCCTTTTCTGAGCTAGTAAGTTTTGGACTATGCAAGATGCATAGTCAATTTTTATCATACATGCGCATGTCCTGCAGCTGTAGGCCACCTAAATGACCATGCTTAGATTGCATATTAGCTCACTAGCTCAGAAACCCCATAAAAGGGTACCACGCAGCAGCCGAAAACAGGGCTACCTCATTCGGTGTGCAGCACATGATGTGTAAGTGAGATAACATTGTAGCAAGTTTTGTTACATCAAGTGGTCTTCGTGCATCTTTTTCTTTATTGACAATGTTGCTCAAACTGCCAATGTATATTTGTTAACCAAAAAGCTACTCACTATATCGCAAACCCTGAACAACTTTGTGAAAAAAGCAATGGCTGTGATGTGAGCCCTGGCATGTGATACTGTCCGCCCTTGCACTTGCAATTCACTTAAAAACAGACACAAGGACTTCACTTAGAAAAAGCCATCGCTGTGATGTCCCTGTCAAAAATCAGGTACTTATGAAAAGCTTGTTCATACGCACACAGTGTGCAGTTTGTAAGAAAGACTCCCTCTAAATATTACAGTGCAGGACACCAATCCTTCATAGATCTTCAGGGCATATGGTCATCCTTTCTGCAGGCATTGCGGTGATACCAGTGAAAACCTCGTAGTTTGGACTGAGACAAGGTGTCAGCTGCATTATTAAACACTCCCGGAACATGTCTGGCGTTAAATACCACATCCACACTTAGCTTCAAGCATAGCAGCACCAACTGCTTCAATAACCTCAAAACATAACAACACGAGGAGCTCTGTCTATTGAAGTCCTCAAATATAGATATTTCACACGGAGAGATCACAGTCCTATTTTTGAAATCGCCCGCCCAAATAGACACTGTCATAGGCAATAGCTCCAAAAGGCAATTATTTTTGTTAAGACAGCCTCAGGATAAAACAGGCGCCAATCCCCCCTACGCCAATGATTCCCTAATATTGCCCAAATGCCCCAAACCCAACATTGCCTGCAGCTGCCTACAGGCCTAAGACCTGATTGGACAGCAGAAGTGAGATAAGATAAATATTACTGAGCCATTGAACGGAATCAGGAGACTATGGCAGACCTTTAAGTCACTACAGCAGTCGACTGTGTATGACAGTGTTTTTTTGTCAAACCTGCCATGAACCTGGCTATGGAATACAAAAAAAGACGAGCTGTGGAAATAATCTTCAAGGCAAGACTAAGCTGTCTGACTAACATTTGGAGCTGGTGTAACATGACCTTTTTGTGTGACAGGGAAAGCTTGATTGGCTTTAAGAAAGCAATAACTTTACAATGTGGCAATCTGTATTCGCCCAACAAGGATTCACTCTCAATCCCCAAGAATGTAATGCATGTGATTTGTCCATCTCTTTTTAGTTTGAGCATAGTGGCAGCGCGCATGCGCTGCTCGCTCTGAGAGACTGCTGTAGTAGAGTATGGGAGAGAAGCCGCGCCCACACTCCGCCCATATTTTTCATTGGCTTGTGTCACTGTCTTTTGTAAATGCTGCCTTCAGATTCGTTAATAGGCTTGTTAGTCCCTCCTTAGTACGGCCTTGTCTTCATTTGTAACCTCCCATGGCTACTGGCCCTTTTACTTTGGTTCTTACACGGGACCTGTTATTTAGTCTGTAAGCACTATTTACTTTATTGAGTTTCTCTTACTGCAGGCGGGGCATGCGCTGCTTCAGCTTCGTGTTTTTTTAAGCAGCCGCCCCCGTAACACGGGTGCCTGCTTTCAATCACTTTAACCCGACATTATCTCTGTTTCAACCCCCCCAAGTAAAATGGATTTAGAAATGATTAGAAAATTAAGTCATGTGAATTAGAGGTAGCACATAGTCCTGTTCTAATGGGTTGAAGCTGACAACAGCACATCTGTGTCACGTCATCTGCACTAAAGCCACCTGACGGGTTGTTTTCAAAAGCCTGTTTTATTAACAACAACACCACCACCACCTATACCACCACCTCCACCACTACCAATACCACCACCACCAATAACATCATTACCAATACCACCACTACCACCACCAATACATACCACCACCAATACCACCACCACCAACACCACTACCACCACCAATACCACCACCACCACCATCAATACCACACCACCACCAATACCACCACCACCAATACCACCATCACCACCAATACCTGTACCACCAATACAACCACCAATACCAATACCACCACCATCAATACCACACCACCACCAATACCACCACCAATACCAAAACCACCAATACCAATACCACCACCACCAATAACAATACCACCATTACCACCACCACCAATACCACTACCACTAATACCACCACAAAAACAATACCACCACCACAAATACCACCATCACCAATACCAATACTACCACCACCAATACTACCAATACCACCACCACCACCAATACCACAACCAATACCACCACCGCCACCAATACCACCACCAATACCACCACCACCACCAACAATACCACCACCAATACCACCACAACAAATACCACCACCACCAATACCAGCACAATACCAGCACCAATACTACCAATACCACCAGCACCACCAATTCCACCACCACCAATACCACCAATACCAATACCACCACCACCAATACTAATACCACCACCAATACCACCACCAATACCAACACCACCAATACCACCACCACCAATACCACCACCACCACCAATACCATCACAATCATCACCAATACCACCACCACCAATACCACCAATACCAATACCAATACCACCACCACTACCAATACCAACACCAATACCACCACCACCACCAATACCAACACCAATACCACCACTATCAATACCACCACCACCAATACCACCACCACCACCAAAACCACCACCAATTCCACCAATACCACCACCACCAATACCAATATCACCAATATCACCACCACCAATACCACCATCACCAATACCACCAAAACCACCACCAATACCACCACCACCACCAATACCACCACCACCAACACCACCACCAATACCACCAGAAATACAACCACAACCAATACCACCACCACCAATACCACCACCACCACCAATACCTCCACCACCAATACCACAAATACCACCACCAATACCACCACCAATACCAACACCACCAATACCATTACAAATACCACCAATACCCCCACCAATACCACAACCACCAATACCACCACCACCACCAATACGAATACCAACACCACCAATAACAATAACACCACCACTAATAACAACACCAATACTACCACCACCATGCATACCACCACCAATACCACCACTACCACCACTACCACCACTCCCACCAATACCACCACCACCAATATCACCACCAATACCTCCACAAGCAATACCACCACCACCAATACCACCACCACCAATACCCCCACCACCAATACCAATACCACTACCACCACCAATACCCCCACCACCAATACCACCACCAGCAATACCACCAACAATACCACCCTCACCGCCACTACTACTACCACCACCAATAGCACAACCATCACCACTAATACCACTACCAATACATGCCCTGTGCACACACATAAAGTTTAACAACACACAGTAGACATAGTTTGCGAATGATGACAGGAGAAACGTTCTTCCGATATTCGTTTAATGAAGTGTAGAATCATATGCCAGCCAACACGTGTTTCGTCAATGGGTGTGTAACCCTTGACTTCCTCAGGGCTGGAATTACATAAAAATGGCTGTTGTCACAATGGATTCACAAAAAGTGGCAAGGTCAAACTATCATACGTATAAGTACGTAGACATAGCTAATATTGTTAATCAGACTTACATTTAAGTGGGAATGAGTGCCATATCTCCAAGATGGAAGAGGGATGGAACAAGAATTACGTGACATCCAAAAGGTGTCATGCATGACAATCAAACGTGAGTTTTTGTCGTATTGCTAACAAGCAGACAAAATTGTGCAGTCAAGCGGCAAGTGTCCAAATGATGTATCAATAAGTTCTCGAACCTCGGTGTACTAATGTGAGCGGTATAGCGGTAGATCCTGTTAAAAACTAGTGTTGGTGACCAACAGAAGGAGGTGTGTAGTGAAAAAGAATAAAACGGATAAAATTTGTCCCAACGTACTTGCAGTGAACTGGTGACTCAAAACGTGTTGTGAAAACATGAATTATCATGGTAAACAGTTAATGCCTACCTCAAACACAATACGGTAGGACTTTAGACCTATGGGTAAAAATCGTAGCACTGTAAGGCTAAACTAGTCGCACCTATATTTCGTTCAATGCTACTTGTTGGTGGGTAAAGCAAGAATATCAATCATTAGTTCGCATCTCACCTTAGGACTGGTGATAATTCCGACCCAGCGGGTCCTATCTGTTAGTCCAAACCGGCGAGATCACTTCTTAATTAATAGAAAATCTGTATAAAAAGGTTTTATAAAAAACATTCAATCAGAAGTGTACCTATTCTACAAGTACACATAAATCTATATACCGGTTCCCATAGAATTAACATGGCTTACATTAAACATTCAAGTGTTTGTCGGCGTATATGTATTTTCCCTCGGTGTATTTTATTTTAATAGGAGTTCCTCTTTTGCTCAAATTTTGCAACACTAGTTGTTATTCCTTATTTTATCTTCTGATTCTACCAGTTCGAATCACCTTCACATGAATACGCGGTGTCAATTACCGCAAGCCAACTAAAAGCAAAATTGTAAATAAATAGAGAGGACGTCATTCAATTGACCTTATTCTATGCACAAGTAGCAAACCTAAACAAAAACCTACAGCAAATCGCTGTATTCCATTTCATACCGCTTACCTTAAGGCGAGTGCACCTGTGGCTAGTACTCCGGCACCGAGTAAACCGGAGGACAAGGAATCGAGAACCGGAAGCAGTTTTAAGCTTCCGGTTCACCGCCGTGACTAGACCGCTAACCCCCTGGTGCTTAGATAAAGTGCAGAGTGGGAAGATAATACGGCGCATGTGTATTCTCCGCCCTGCCCACCTATGTTTAAGGTGATAATCATTAGTAAAGCAAACAGCGAAGCTATAAAAATGATATGGGAATCAAAGGCACCTACATTTTGAATACTAGTTAGTTCATTAATCATCCGTGCTCCGCAATTAAAACAATAATAAACGTAAGCTTTATACACTGTACATTGATGCCAAATAAGTAAAGCAACAATGATTAAGTAGGAGGTTTACTCCAAAATTCAGGCAAAAGAGGCTGAGAGGTCTAAAACATGAATATATACATATTATTACAACAATAGACACCCAAATTCATACGTAATACATTTATGGGCGTATAAAAGAGAGCGTAATGGCATTAAATTAAATACCAACACCAATACCACCACCAATACCACCACCACCAATACCACCAATATCACCAATACCACCACCATACCACCACCAATACCACCAATACCACCACCAACACCACCACCACCAATACCACCACCACCAATAACAATAACACCAATTCCACCACCACCACCAATAACTCTACCACCAATACCACCACCACCAATACCCCCACCACCAATACCACCACCACCATCAATACTACCACCACCACCAATACCACCACCACTAATACCACCAATACCATCACCAATACCAGCACCAATACCACCACCACCACCAATACCACCACCGCCAACACCACCACCAATACCACCAATACCACCACATATACCAACACCAATACCACCACCAATACCACCACCAATACAACCACCACCAATACCACCACCACCAATACCACCACCACCACCAATACCACCACCAACAACACCACCAATACCACCACCAATACCACCAATACCATTATAAATACTACCAATACCCCCACCAATACAACAACCACCACCAATACCACCACCACCAATTCCACCACCACCACCAATATGAATACCAACACCACCAATAACAACACCACCAATACTACCACCACCACCCATACCACCACCAATACCACCAATACCACCACTACCACCAATACCATCAATACCACCACCAATACCACCACCACCAATACCACCACCACCAATACCCCCACCACCAATACCACTACCACCACCAATACCACCACCACCAATACCACCACCACCACCACCAATATCACTACCAGCAATACCACCACCAATACCTCCACCAGCAATACCACCACCAATACCAACACCACCCTCACCGCCAATACCACCACCAATAGCACTACCATCACCACCAATACCACCACCAATACCTCCACCACCTATACCACAACCAATACCACCACCATCAATACCACCACCACCAATACCACCTCTACCAATACCACCACCACCAATGCCACCACCATCAATACCACCACCAATACCACCAAAACCTATACCACCACCACCAATACCACCAGCACCAATACCAATACCACCACCAATAACAAGACCACCACCACCAATACCAATACCACCACCAATACCAATGCTACCACCACCAATACCAACACCAATACCACCACCAATATCACTATTAATACCACCATCACCAATACCAACATCATCAATACCACCACCACCAATACCACCACCAATACCACCACCACCAATACTACCAATACCAATACCACCACCACCACCAATACCACCAACACCACCACCAATACCACCACCAATACAACCACCACCAATACCACCACCACCACCAATACCACCACCACCACACCACCACCACCACCAATACCATCAATACCACCAATATCACCACCAACAACACCACCAATACCACCACCAATTCCAACACCACCAATACCAATACAAATACCACCAATACCCCCACCAATACCACAACCACCAATACCACCACCAATACCACCACCACCAATTCCACCACCACCACCAATATGAATACCAAAACCACCAATAACAATACCACCACCACCAATACCACCAGCAATAACAACACCACCAATACTACTACCACCCCATACCACCACCAATACCACCACTAGCACCAATACCACCACCTCCAATACCACCACCATCACAACTACCAATACCACCACAACCAATACCCCCACCACCAATACCACTACCACTACCACCACCACCACCAATACCACCACCAATATCACTACCACCAATACCACCACCAGCAGTACCACCACCAATACCAACCTCACCACCAATACCACCGCCACCACCAATAGCACTACCATCACCACCAATACCACCACCACCAATACCACCTCTACCAATACCACCACCACCAATACTACCACCATCAATACCACCACCAATACCACCAAAACCAATACCACCACCACCAATACCACCAGCCCCACCACCAATACTACCACCAATACCACCACCACCATCAATATGACCAGCAATGCCACCAATACCACCAATATCACCAATTCCACCACCACCATACAACTACCACCAATACTAATACCACCACCAATAACAAGACCACCACCACTAATACCAATACCATTACCAATGCCACCACCACCAATACCAACACCAATACCACCACCAATACCACAACCATACCACTATTAACAATACCACCACCACCACCAATACCATCATCATCAAGGCCACCACCACCAATACCACCACAGCCAATACCAGTACCAACACCAATACCACCACCAATACCACCACCACTAATACGACCAATATCACCAATACCACCACCATACCACCACCAATACCACCAATACCACCACCAACACCACCACCACCAATACCACCACCACCAATACCAATAACACCAATTCCACCACCACCACCAATAACTCTACCACCAATACCACCACCACCAATACCACCACCACCAATACCCCCACCACCAATACCACCACCACCATCAATACTACCACCACCAATACCACCACCACTAATACCACCAATACCATCACCAATACCAGCACCAATACCACCACCACCACCAATACCACCACCACCAATACCACCACCAATACCTCCATTAATACCCCCACCACCAATACCACCACCACCACCAATACCACCACTAATACCACCACCATTACAACCACCACTAATACCACTGCCATCACCACCACCAATACCACCACCACCAATACCACCACAACCAATACCACCACCAATACCTTCACCACCAATACCACCATCACCAACACCAATACCTCCACCACCACCAATACCCCCCCACCAATACCACCACCACCAATACCACCACCAATTCCACCACCAATACCACCACCACCAATAGCACCACCATCACTACCAATACCACCACAATACCACCAATACCACCACCACAAATACCACCACCAATACCAAAACCACCACCACCAATACCACCAATACTACCACCAACAATACCACCAGCACTAATACCAATACCACCACCACCAATACCATCACCACCACCAATACCACCACCAACAATAGCACTAACAATACCACCAAAACCAATACCACCACCACCACCAATACCACCAGTACCACCACCAATACCACCACCACCCATACCACCACCACCAACAATACCACCACCACCACCAATACTACCTCCACCACCAATTCCACCACGAATACCACCACCACCAATATCACGAATACCACCAATGTCACTAATACGTCAACAATACCACCACCACCAATACCACCACCAATGCCAATACCACCACCACCAATACCAATACCACCACCAATACCAATACTATCATCACCAATACTACCACCAATACCACCACCACCAATACCACCACCAATACCACTAATACCAATACCACCACCACCAATACCACCAATGTCACCAATATCATGCCCACAATACCACCACCACCAATACCAATACAACCAGCAATGCCAATACCACTATCACCAATACCAATACTACCACCAATACTCATACTATCATCACCAATACTACCACCTATACCACCACCACCAATACCACCACCGCCAATACCACAACCAATACCACTAATACCAATACCACCACCACCAATGCCAATACCACCAATACCACCACCACCACCATGACCTCCACTACCAATACCACCACCACCAATACCACCACCAATACCACTAATACCAATACCACCACCACCAATACCACCAATGTCACCAATATCATGCCCACAATACCACCACCACCAATACCAATACAACCAGCAATGCCAATACCACTATCACCAATACCAATACTACCACCAATACTCATACTATCATCACCAATACTACCACCTATACCACCACCACCAATACCACCACCGCCAATACCACAACCAATACCACTAATACCAATACCACCACCACCAATGCCAATACCACCAATACCACCACCACCACCATGACCTCCACTACCAATACCACCACCACCAATACCACTACCAATACCCCCACCGCCATCAATACTACCATCACCACCAATACCACCACCACCAATAACACTAATACCACCACTAATACCAATGCCACCACCACCACCAATACCACCACCAATACCACCACCAATACACCACCACCAATACCCCTACCACCATCAATACTACCACCACCACCAATACCACCAATACCACCACCACCAATAACACTAATACCACCACCAATACCAATGCCACCACCACCACCAATACCACCAATACCACCAATACCACCACCAATACTACCATCAATACCACCACCACCAATACCTCCACCACCAATACTAATACCACCACCAATACCATTAATACCAATACCACCACCACCGATCACCACCAATACCAACACCACCACCAACACCTCCACCACCAATACCACCACCATCAATACCACCACCAATACCCCCACCACAATCAATACTACCACCACCACCACCAATAACACCAATACCACCACCAATACTAATACCACCACCACCAATACCACCACCACCACACCACCTCCACCAATACCACCAATACCAATACCACCAATACCACCACCAACAACACCACCAATACCACTACCAACACCAATACCAACACCACCAATACCATTACAAATAAAACCAATACCCCCACCAATACTACTACCAATAACACAACCACCAATACCATCACCAATACCACCACCACCATTTCCACCACCACCACCAATACGAATACCAACACCACCAGGAACAATACAACCGCCACCAATACCACCACCAATAACAACACCACCAATACTTTTACCACCACCACCAATACCACCACGACCAACACCACTACCACTACCACCACCACCACCAATACCGCCAACACCACCACGAATATCAGTACCACCAATACCACTACCAATACCACCAACAGCAATACCACCACCAATACCACCACCAATACCACCCTCACTGCCAATACCATCACCACCACCAATAGCACTACCATCACCACCAACACCACCACCAATACCATCACTATCAATACCACAACCAACACCACCACCATCAATACCACCACCACCAATACCACCTCTACCTCTACCAATACCACCACCACCAATACCACTACCACCAACACCACCACCAATACCACCAAAACCAATACCACCACCAATACCACCAGCACCACCACCAATACTACCGCCAATACAACCACAACCACCAATACCACCATTAATACGACCAGCAATGCCACCAATACCACCAATATCACCAATACCACCACCACCATACCACCACTACCAATACCAATACCACCACAAATAACAAAACCACCACCACCAATACCAATACCACCACCAATACCAATGCCACCCCACCACCAATACCACCACCAATACCACCACCAATACCACTATTAACAATACCACCACCACCAATACCATCATCATCAATACCACCACCACCAATACCACCACTGCCAATATGAGAACCACCACCAATACCACCACCAATACCACCATCAATACCACCACCACCAATACCACCAATACCATACCACCACCACCACCAATACCACCACCAACACCATTACCACCAATACCACCACCACCAATACCACCACCAATACCACCACCATCAATACCAATAACACCAATTTCACCACCACCAATACCCCCACCAACAATACCACCAATACCACCACCACTAATACCACCAATACCATCGCCAATACCACCACAATACCTCCACCAATACCCCCACCACCAAAACCACCACCACCAGCAATACCTCCACCAATACCACCACTAATACCACCACCATTACCACCGCCACTAATACCACTGCCATCACCACCACCAATACCACCACCACCACCACCAATACAACCACCACCAATACCACCACCAATATCTCCACCACCAATACCACCACCACCACCATTACCACCACTACCAATACCACCACCAATACCACCACCCCCAATACCACAAATACCACCACCAATACCACCAATACTATGACCAATACCACCACCAATACGTCCCCCACCCATACCACCACCAATGCCACCAGCACCTCCAATACCACCACCACCAATACCACTACCAATACCACCACCACCAATATCACCACTGATACCAAAACCACCACCACCAATACTACCACCAATACCACCAGCACCAATACCACCAGCACCAATACCACCTCTACCAATACCACCACCACCACCACCAATACCACCACCACCAATACCACCAGTACCACCACCAATACCACCACCAATAACACCACCACCAATACCACAAATACCACCAATACCACACCCACAATACCACTACCACCAAAACCACCACCAATGCCAATACCACCACCACCAATACCAATGCCACCATCAATAAGAACACTATCATCACCAATACTACCACCAATACCACCACAACCAATACCACCACCGCCAATACCATCCCCAATACCACTAATAGCAATACCACCACCACTAATACCACCACCACCACCAATACCAATACCACTAATACCATCACCACCACCAATACCTCCACCAGCAATACCACCACCACCAATACCACCACCAATACCCCGCCACAATCAATACTACCACCACCACCAATACCACCACCACCAATAACACTAATACCACTACCAATGCCACCACCAATACCACCACCACCAATACCACCACCAATACCTCCACCAATACCCCCAACACCAATACCACCAATATCACCGTCATCACCACCACCACCAATACCAATACCACCACCAATACCACCAATACCACCACCATCAATGTTGCCACCAAACCTCCACTACCAATACCACTACCACCACCAATACCACCACCACCAATACCACAGTCACCAATACCACCACCACAAACACCACCAATACCACCACCAATACCACCAAAACCAATACCACCACCACCAATAGCACCACCATCACCGCCAATACCACCACCAGTACCACCAATACCACCACCAATACCACCAATACCAATACCACCACCACCAATACCACCACCACCACCAATACAGACAATACTACCACCACCAATACCATCACCACCAATGCCACCTCTACCAATACCACCACCACCATCACCAATACCACCACCACCAATACCACCACCAATACCACCAAAACCAATACCACCACCATCAATACCACCACCATCAATACCACCAGTATCACCACCAATACCACCACCAATACCACCACCAATACCACCATCACCACCGATACCACCACCAATACCACCACCACCACCAGCACCACCACCAATACCACCACCAATACCAACACCACCAATACCATTACAAATACCACCAATACCCCACCAATACCACAACCACCAATACCACCACCAATACCTCCAATACCACCATCACCAATTCCACCACCACCACCAATACGAATACCAACACCACCAATAACAATACCATCACCACCAATAAAAACAACTCCAATACTACCACCACCACCAATACCACCACCAATACCACCAATACCACCACCACCAATAACACCACCAATACCTCCACCACCAATACCACCACCACCACCACCAATACCACCACCACCAATACCCCCACCACCAATACCACTACCACCACCAATACCACCACCACCAATACCACCTCCACGTATATTACTACCACCAATACCAATACCACCACCCATACTACCACCACCAATTCCACAACCACCACCAACTCCACCACCATCAATTCTACCACCACCAATTCCACCTCTACCAATACCACCACCACCACTACCAATACCACCACCACCAATACCACCACCAATACCACCAGCACCAGCATCAATTCTACCACCAATACCACCACCACCACCAATACCACCATCAATATGACCAGCAATGCCACCAATATCACCAATACCACCAGCACCATACCAACACAACCAATACCAATACCACCACCTAGAATAAGACCACCACCACCAATACCGATACCACCACAAATACCACTGCCACCACCACCAATACCAATACCACCACCAATACCTTCACCAATGCCACTATTAACAATACCATCACCACCAATGCCATCATCATCAATACCACCACCACCAATACTACCACCGCCAATACCAGTACCACCACCAATATCACCACCAATCCCACCACCAATACCACCACCACCAATACCGCCAATATCACCAATACCACCACCACCACACCACCAATACCACCAATACCAATACCACCACCAACACCACCACCACCACCAATACCACCACCACCACCACCAATACCACCACCAATACCACCACCACCAATACCATCACCACGACCAATACCAATAACACCAATTCCACCACCAACACCAATACCACCACCACCAATACCACCACCAATACCCCCACCACCAATACCACCACCACCATCAATACTACCACCATCACCAATACCACCACCACTAATACCACCAATACCACCACCAATACCACCACCAATACCACCACCACCACCAATACCACCATCACCAATACCACCCCCAATACCTCCATTAATACCCCCACCACCAATACCACCACCAATACCACCACTAATACCACTACCATTACAACCACCACTAATGCCACTGCCATCACCACCACCAATACCACCAATGCCACCATCACCAACACCAATACCACCACCACTATCAGTACCCCCACCACCAATACCACCACAAATACCACCACCAATACCACCAATACTACCACCAATACCACCACCAATACCACCACCACCAATACCACCAATACCAACACCAATTCCACCACCAATACCACCACCACCAATAGCACCATCATCACCACCAATACCACCACCAATACCACTAATACCACCACCACGAATACCACCACCAATACCAAAACCACCACCACCAATACCACCAATACTACCACCAGCACTAATACCAAAACCACCACCACCAATACTACCTCTACCAATACCATCACCACCACCAATACCACCACCAACAATAGCACCAACAATAGCACCAAAACCAATACCACCACCACCAATACCACCAGTACCAATACCACCACCAATACCACCAACACCCATACCACCACCAGCAATACCACCATCACCAGCAATACTACCACCACCACCAATTCCACCACCAATACCACCACCACCAATATCACGAATACCACCAATGTCACTAATATGCCCACAAGACCACCACCACCAATACCAATACCACCACCAATACCACCACCACCAATACCAATACCACCACCAATATGAATACTATGATCACCAATACTACCACCAATACCACCACCACCAATACCACTAATACCAATACCACCACCACCAATACCTCGAACACCACCAATGTCACCAATACCACGCCCACAATACCACCACCAATACCAATACCACCACCAATGCCAATACCACTACCACCAATACCAATACTACCACCAATACTCATATTATCATCACCAATACTACCACCAATACCACCACCACCAATACCACCACCGCCAATTCCAATACCACCACCAATACCACTAATACCAATACCACCAATACCAATACCACCAATACCACCACAACCACCATTACCTACACCACCAATACCACCACCACCAATACCCGCACCAACATCAATACTACCATCACCACCAATACCACCAATACCATAACCATCAATAACATTAATACCACCACCAACACCAATGCCACTACCACCACCAATACCACCACCAATACCACCACCATTACCACCACCAATACTACCACCAATACCACCACCACCAATACATCACTACCATCAATACTACCACCACCACCAATACCACCAATACCACCACCACCAATAATATTAATACAACCACCAAAACCAATGCCACCACCACCACCAATACCACCAACACCAATACCACTGCCAATATCCCCACCACCATCAATACTACTACCACCACCATCAATACCACCAACACCAATACCACTGCCAATATCCCCACCACCATCAATACTACTACCACCACCACTACCACCACCACCAATAACACCAGTACCACCACCAATACTAATACCACCACCACCATCAATACCACCACCACCAATACCACTCCCACCACCAATACCACCACCAACATTATCAACAAGAACATCCACCAATACCACCACCATTACCACCTCCACCACCAATATCACCACCACCACACCACCACCACCAATACCACCAATGCCACCACCAACAACACCACCAATACCACCACCAATACCCCCACCAATACCAACACCACCAATACCACCAATACCATTACAAATACCACCAATACACTCACCAATACCACCACCAATACCACAACCACCAATACTACCACCAATACCACCACCACCACCAATACCACCACCGCCAATACCACCACCAATACCACTAATACCAATACCACCACCACCAATACCACCACCACCACCAATACCACCACCACCACCAATACCTCCACCACCAATACCACCAACACAAATACCACCGGCAATACCCCCACCACCATCAATACTACCACCACCACCAATACCACCACCACCAATAACACCAGTACCACCACCAATACTAATACCACCACCACCACCAATACCACCACCACCAATACCACTCCCACCACCAATACCACCACCAACATTATCAACAATAACACCACCAACACCACCACCAATACCACCACCACCGCCAATACCACCACCACACCACCACCACCAATACCACCACCAACACCACCAATACCACCACCACCACCAATACCGCCACCAATACCCCCACCAATACCACCAATACCATTACAAATACCACCAATACACTCACCAATACCACCACCAATACCACAACCACCAATACCACCACCAATACCACCACCAGCAATTCCACCACCACCACCAATACAAATACCAACAACACCAGCAACAATACAACCACCTCCAATAACAACACCACCAATACTACCACCACCACCACCACCACCAATACCAGCACCACCAACACCTCTACCACTACCACCACCAATACCACCACCACCACCACCACCACGAATATCACTACCACCAATACCACCACCAATACCACCACAAATACCACCACCAATACCACCCTCACTGCCAATACCACCACCACCACCAATAGCACAACCATCACCACCAATACCACCACCACCAATACCACAACCACCACCAATACCACCACATTCAATACCACCAAAACCAATACCACCACCACCAATACCACCATCACCACCACCAATACTACCACCAATACAACCACCACCACCAATAACACCATTAATATGACCTGCAATGCCACCAATTACCACCAATATCACCAATACCCCCACCACCATACTACCACTACCACTACCAATACCACCACCAATACCAAAACCACCACCACCAAAACCAAAACCACCACCAATACCAATACTACCACCACCACCAATACCACCAATACCACCACCACCAATAACAATAATACCACCACCAATACCAATGCCACCACCACCACCAATACCACCAATACCACCAATACCACCACCAATACTACCATCAATACCACCACCACCAATACCTCCACCACCAATACTAATACCACCACCAATACCACTAATACCAATACCACCACCACCAATCACCACCAATATCAACACCACCACCAATACCTCCACCACCAATACCACCACCATCAATACCACCACCAATACCCCCACCAAAATCCTAATACCACCACCACCACCAATACCACCACCACCACACCACCTCCACCAATACCACCAATACCAATACCACCACCAAGAACACCACCAATAACACAACCACCAATACCAACACCACCAATACCATTACAAATAAAACCAATACCCCCACCAATACCACCACCAATAACACAACCACCAATACCATCACCAATACCACCACCACCATTTCCACCACCACCACCAATACGAATACCAACACCACCAGGAACAATACAACCACCACCAATAACAACACCACCAATAGTTTCACCACCACCACCAATACCACCACGACCAACACCACTACCACTACCACCACCACCACCAATACCGCCACCACCACCATGAATATCAGTACCACCAATACCACCACCAATACCACCAACAGCAATACCACCACCAATACCACCACCAATACCACCCTCACTGCCAATACCATCACCACCACCAATAGCACTACCATCACCACCAACACAAGCACCAATACCATCACTACCAATACCACAACCAACACCACCACCATCAATACCACCACCACCAATACCACCTCTACCAATACCACCACCACCAATACCACTACCACCAACACCACCACCAATACCACCAAAACCAATACCACCACCAATACCACCAGCACCACCACCAATACTACCGCCAATACAACCACAACCACCAATACCACCATTAATATGACCAGCAATGCCACCAATACCACCAATATCACCAATACCACCACCACCATACCACCACTACCAATACCAATACCACCACAAATAACAAAACCACCACCACCAATACCAATACCACCACCAATACCAATGCCACCCCACCCCACCACCAATACCAATACCACCACCAATACCACCACCAATACCACTATTAACAATACCACCACCACCAATACCATCATCATCAATACCACCACCACCAATACCACCACTGCCAATATGAGAACCACCACCAAAACCACCACCAATACCACCACCACCAATACCACCAATATCACCAATACCATACCACCACCACCAATACCACCACCAACACCATTACCACCAATACCACCAATACCACCACCAATACCACCACCAATACCACCACCATCAATACCAATAACACCAATTTCACCACCACCAATACCACCACAATACCCCCACCAACAATACCACCAATACCACCACCACTAATACCACCAATACCATCGCCAGTACCACCACAATACCTCCACCAATACCCCACCACCAAAACCTCCCCCACCAGCAATACCTCCACCAATACCACCACTAATACCACCACCATTACCACCGCCACTAATACCACTGCCATCACCACCACCACCAATACCACCACCACCACCAATACCACCACCACCACCAAAACCACCACCACCAATACCCCCACCACCAATACCACCAACACCACCATTACCACCACTACCAATACCACCACCAATACCACCACCACCACCAATACCACAAATACCACCACCAATACCACCAATACTATGACCAATACCACCACCAATACGTCCCCCACCAATACCACCACCAATACCACCACCAATGCCACCACCATCAATACCACTACCAATACCACCACCACAAATACCACCACTGATACCAAAACCACCACCACCAATACTACCACCAATACCACCAGCACCAATACCACCAGCACCAATACCACCTCTACCAATACCACCACCACCACCAATACCACCACCAATAACACCACCACCAATACCACAAATACCACCAATACCACACCCACAATACCACCACCACCAATACCAATACCACCACCAATACCAACACCACCACCACCAATACCAATGCCACCATCAATAAGAATATTATCATCACCAATACTACCACCAATACCACCACAACCAATACCACCACCGCCAATACCACCCCCAATACCACTAATAGCAATACCACCACCACTAATACCACCACCACCACCAATACCAATACCACTAATACCATCACCACCACCAATACCTCCACCAGCAATACCACCACCACCAATACCACCACCAATACCCCGCCACAATCAATACTACCACCACCATCAATACCACCACCACCAATAACACTAATACCACTACCAATGCCACCACCAATACCACCGCCACCAATACCACCACCAATACCTCCACCAATACCCCCAACACCAATACCACCACCACCACCAATACCACCAATACCACCATCATCACCACCACCACCAATACCACCACCATCACCACCACCAATACCACCACCAATACCACCACCATCAATGTTGCCACCAAACCTCCACTACCAATACCACTACCACCACCAATACCACCACCACCACCAATACCACAGTCACCAATACCACCACCACAAACACCACCAATACCACCACCAATACCACCAAAACCAATACCACCACCACCAATAGCACCACCATCACCGCCAATACCACCACCATTACCACCAATACCACCACCAATACCACCAATACCAATACCACCACCACCAATACCACCACCACCACCAATACCGACAATACTACCACCACCAATACCATCACCACCAATGCCACCTCTACCAATACCACCATCACCACCAATACCACCACCAATACCACCAAAACCAATACCACCACCATCAATACCACCACCATCAATACCACCAGTATCACCACCAATACCACCACCAATACCACCACCAATACCACCATCACCACCAATACCACCACCAATACCACCACCAGCACCACCACCAATACCACCACCAATACCAACACCACCAATACCATTACAAATACCACCAATACCCCACCAATACCACAACCACCAATACCAATACCTCCAATACCACCATCACCAATTCCACCACCAATACGAATACCAACTCCACCAATAACAATACCACCACCACCAATAACATCAACACCAATACTACCACCACCACCAATACCACCACCAATACCACCACTACCACCAATACCACCACCACCAATAACACCACCAATACCTCCACCACCAATACCACCACCACCACCACCACCAATACCACCACCACCAATACCCCCACCACCAATACCACTACCACCACCAATACCACCACCACCAATACCACCTCCACGTATATTACTACCACCAACACCAATACCACCACCAATACTACCACCAGCAATACCACCACCAATACCACCCTCACCGCCAATACCACCTCCACCACCAATAACACTACCATCACCACCAATACCACCACCCATACTACCACCACCAATTCCACAACCACCACCAACTCCACCACCATCAATTCTACCACCACCAATTCCACCTCTACCAATACCACCACCACCACTACCAATACCACCACCACCAATACCACCACCAATACCACCAGCACCAGCATCAATACTACCACCAATACCACCACCACCACCAATACCACCATCAATATGACCAGCAATGCCACCAATATCGCCAATACCACCAGCACCATACCAACACAACCAATACCAATACCACCACCTAGAATAAGACCACCACCACCAATACCGATACCACCACAAATACCACTGCCACCACCACCAATACCAATACCACCACCAATACCTTCACCAATGCCACTATTAACAATACCATCACCACCAATGCCATCATCATCAATAACACCACCACCAATACTACCACCGCCAATACCAGTACCACCACCAATATCACCACCAATCCCACCACCAATCCCACCACCACCAATACCGCCAATATCACCAATACCACCACCACCATACCACCACCAATACCACCAATACCAATACCACCACCAACACCACCACCACCACCAAAACCACCACCACCACCACCAATACCACCACCAATACCACCACCACCAATACCATCACCACCACCACCACCAATACCAATAACACCAATTCCACCACCAATACCACCTCCACCAATACCACCACCAATACCCCCACCACCAATACCACCACCACCATCAATACTACCACCATCACCAATACCACCACCACTAATACCACCAATACCACCACCAATACCACCACCACCACCAATACCACCATCACCAATACCACCCCCAATACCTCCATTAATACCCCCACCACCAATACCACCACCAATACCACCACTAATACCACTACCATTACAACCACCACTAATGCCACTGCCATCACCACCACCAATACCACCACCACCACCAATACCACCACAACCAATATCACCACCAAAACCTCCACCACCAATGCCACCATCACCAACACCAATACCACCACCACTATCAGTACTCCCACCACCAATACCACCACAAATACCACCACCAATACCACCAATACCACCAATACTACCACCAATACCACCACCAATACCACCACCACCAATACCACCAATACTACCAATACCAACACCAATTCCACCACCAATACCACCACCACCAATAGCACCACCATCACCACCAATACCACCACCAATACCACTAATACCACCACCACGAATACCACCACCAGTACCAAAACCACCACCACCAATACCACCAATACTACCACCAGCACTAATACCAAAACCACCACCACCATTACTACCTCTACCAATACCATCACCACCACCAATACCACCACCAACAATAGCACCAACAATAGCACCAAAACCAATACCACCACCACCAATACCACCAGTACCAATACCACCACCAATACCACCACCACCCATACCACCACCAGCAATACCACCATCACCAGCAATACTACCACCACCACCAATTCCACCACCAATACCACCACCACCAATATCATGAATACCACCAATGTCACTAATATGCCCACAATACCACCACCACCAATACCAATACCACCACCAATACCACCACCACCAATACCAATACCACCACCAATATGAATACTATGATCACCAATACTACCACCAATACCACCACCACCAATACCACTAATACCAATACCCCCACCACCAATACCTCGAATACCACCAATGTCACCAATACCACGCCCACAATACCACCACCAATACCAATACCACCACCAATGCCAATACCACTACCACCAATACCAATACTACCACCAATACTCATACTATCATCACCAATACAACCACCAATACCACCACCACCAATACCACCACCGCCAATACCAATACCACCACTAATACCAATACCACCACCACCAATACCAATACCACCAATACCACCACCACCACCATTACCTACACCACCAATACCACCACCACCAATACCCGCACCAACATCAATACTACCATCACCACCAATACCACCAATACCATAACCATCAATAACACTAATACCACCACCAACACCAATGCCACTACCACCACCAATACCACCACCAATACCACCACCATTACCACCACCAATACTACCACCAATACCACCACCACCAATACATCACTACCATCAATACTACCACTACCACCAATACCACCAATACCACCACCACCAATAACACTAATACCACCACCAAAACCAATGCCACCACCACCACCAATACCACCAACACCAATACCACTGCCAATATCCCCACCACCAGCAATACTACCACCACTACCACCACCACCAATAACACCAGTACCACCACCAATACTAATACCACCACCACCATCAATACCACCACCACCAATACCACTCCCACCACCAATACCACCACCAACATTATCAACAAGAACACCACCAATACCACCACCATTACCACCTCCACCACCAATACCACCACCACCACACCACCACACCACCACCAATACCACCACCAACAACACCACCAATACCACCACCAATACCCCCACCAATACCAACACCACCAATACCACCAATACCATTACAAATACCACCAATACACTCACCAATACCACCGCCAATACCACAACCACCAATACTACCACCAATACCACCACCACCACGACCAATACCACCACCGCCAATACCAATACCACCACCAATACCACTAATACCAATACCACCACCACCAATACCACCACCACCACCAATACCTCCACCACCAACACCACCAACACAAATACCACCGCCAATACCCCCACCACCATCAATACTACCACCACCACCAATACCACCACCACCAATAACACCAGTACCACCACCAATACTAATACCACCACCACCACCAATACCACCACCACCAATACCACTCCCACCACCAATACCACCACCAACATTATCAACAATAACACCACCAACACCACCACCAATACCACCACCACCGCCAATACCACCACCACCACACCACCAATACCACCACCAACACCACCAATACCACCACCAATACCCCCACCAATACCACCAATACCATTACAAATACCACCAATACACTCACCAATACCACCACCAATACCACAACCACCAATACCACCACCAATACCACCACCAGCAATTCCACCACCACCACCAATACAAATACCAACAACACCAGCAACAATACAACCACCTCCAATAACAACACCACCAATACTACCACCACCACCACCACCACCAATACCACCACCACCACCACGAATATCACTACCACCAATACCACCACCAATACCACCACAAATACCACCACCAATACCACCTTCACTGCCAATACCACCACCACCACCAATAGCACTACCATCACCACCAATACCACCACCACCAATACCACAACCACCACCAATACCACCACATTCAATACCACCACCACCAATACCACCTCTACCAATACCACCACTACCATTACCACCACCACCAATACCACCAAAACCAATACCACCACCACCAATACCACCATCACCACCACCAATACTACCACCAATACAACCACCACCACCAATACCACCATTAATATGACCTGCAATGCCACCAATTACCACCAATATCACCAATACCACCACCACCATACTACCACTACCAATACCAATACCACCACCAATACCAAAACCACCACCACCAAAACCAATACCACCACCAATACCAATGCCACCACCACCCATACCAATACCACCACCAATACCACCACCAATAACACTATTAACAATACCACCACCACCAATACCATCATCATCAATACCATGACCACCAATACCACCAATGCCAATACCAGTACCACCACCAATACCAGCACCAATACCACCACCACCAATACCACCAATATCACCAATACCACCACCACCAATACCACCACCACCAATACCACCACCAATACCACCACCACCAATACCAATAACACCAATTTCACCACCACCAATACCACCACCAATACCCCCACCAACAATACCACCCTCACCACCAATACTACCACCACCAATACCACCAATACCACCTCCACTAATACCACCAATACCATTGCCAATACCACCACCAATACCACCACCACTACCAATACCACCAATACCACAGGCTATTCATGTCAGGCTTTGCGACATGAGAAGCCTATTGGAAAGTGAGTTTGGGGCCCAGTAAGACTCATTCATTATTATTTTCATTATGCCCACAGCCCTCCATGTCGTTTTCCAACACCGTCCTTATCCTTACTCCCCCATTTCCTCCACAGCGGTCCCCTCCTACCGATGTTTTCAGCGTGGCGCTACATCCAGCGCCTGCCTGCCTAGTTGCTCCCACTTCCCGCTCGCCCCATACCGGGTTGGAATTATCACCGGTTTCTGGGTGAGCCTTACCTGCTAGATTTCCACTCCCCCATTGCACCTTGTCCCATGGTTCTGTGCTCTTTACTTACCTACCTTCCTTCTGTTTCTCTCCCCCTCCAGGGTCCAGCACTCCTCCAGTTACTTTCGCATTTTAGGTAATTTAGTTTAGTCTCGGCCTCCGCTCCCCCTTCTCCTCCTCAGTCCAGGTCGTCCTTATCCTTTGTAGGACCTTCTTTCTATCACTTCATGCCCAGTATTCAGTTCACACCGTGTATCGGTCTTTACCTTCATCATTTTCATACAGTGGTTATCCTCAGACACCATCCACACACCTCTGCTCGCACTATTTACCTGTCACACCACACAATGTACCATGTTTTCCCGCGCTTTACCTCATGTTTCCTCCCCATGAGAGCGGCACAAGCACATCAGTCACACTGTGTTTTTAACATGTTTTCCCGCGTTGCCACCATGAGCCCTGAATCATGAGTAGCGGCACATTCACGAGTGTCACTTCACACCTTACGTGTCACAGTTTGCATTTCCTGTTCTTCTCTCCCCAGTAGTCACCTAGGGTGATCCCTTTTACCTATTAATTGTGTTTTCCATAGACTAGGTACTCTTTGTCTAACCCACATTGTTCCCCTCACCCATTATCTTTTGTATCCTCCCCAGCCCTGATGAGTCACGGGACCTCTTCCAGTGATGAAACACGTGTCGGCTGGTTCATTGTATTCGACATAGTTGTTGTTGAGATATAAAAAAACTTTTTTGAACCAATACTGATGTCGACCACTGCATTTATATAACGTATCGATACTGATTGTTATATTGCGAATACCCTCACCGCGTGTGCCCAGGACTGTGCTTACCACTACCAATGCCACCACCACCACCAATACCACCACAACCAATACCACCACCAATACCTCCACCAATACCCCCAACACCAATACCACCACCACCACCAATACCACCACCATTACCACCACCACCAATACCACCGCCATCACCACCACCAATACCACCACCAATACCACCAATACCACCACCACCAATATTGCCACCAAACCTCCATCACCAATACCACTACCACCACCAATACCACCACCACTAATACCACAATCACCAATACCACCACCACAAACACCACCAATACCACCACCAATGCCACCACCAATACTACCACCACCAGTAGCACCACCCTCACCACCAATTCCACGAATACCACCACCAATACCACCAATACCAATACCACCACCAATACCACCACTAATACCGCCAATACTACCACCACCAATAGCAATACCAATACCACCACTACCAATACCACCTCTACCAATACCACCACCACCACCAATACAACCACCACCAATACCACCACCAATACCACCAAAACCAATACCACCACCACCAATACCACCAGTACCACTACCAATACCACCACCACCACCAATACCACACCACCACCAATACCACCACCATCACCAAAACTACCACCACCACCAATACCACCAATATCACCAATACCACTGCCACCATACCACCACCACCAATAGTAATACCACCACCACCACCAATACCACCACCACCAATACCACCAACAATACCACCAAAACCAATACCACCACCACCAATACCACCAGTACCACCACCAATACCACCACCACCAACAATACCACCACCACCACTAATACTACCACCACCACCAATACCACCACAACCAATACCACGAATACCACCAATACCACACCACCAATACCACCACCACCACCAATACCACCACCAATGCCAATACCACCACCACCAATACCAATACCACCACCAATACAAATTCTATGATCACCAATACTACCACCAATACCACCACAACCAATACCACAACCGCCAATACCGATACCACCACCAATACCACTAATACCAATACCACGACCACCAATACCACCACCACCACCAATACCAATACCACCAATACCACCACCACCAATACCACCACCAATACCCCCACCACCATCAATACTACCAGCACCACCAATACCACCACCACCAATAACATTAATACCACTACCAATGCCACCACCATCACCAATACCACCACAACCAATACCACCACCAATACCTCCACCAATACCCCCAACACCAATACCACCACCACCACCAATACCACCACCATTACCACCACCACCAATACCACCACCAACACCACCACCAATACCACCACCAATACCACCAATACCACCACCACCAATATTTCCACCAATCCTCCATCACCAATACCACTACCACCACCAATACCACCACCACCAATACCACAATCACCAATACCACCACCACAAACACCACCAATACCACCACCAATGACACCACCAATACCACCACCACCAGTAGCACCACCCTCACCACCAATACCACCAATACCACCACCAATACCAATACCATCACCACCACCAATACCACCACCAATACCACCACTAATACCCCCAATACTACCACCACCAATACCAATACCAATACCACCAGTACCAATACCACCTCTACCAATACCACCACCAATACCACCAAAACCAATACCACCACCACCAATGCCACCAGTACCACCACCAATACCACCACCATCACCAATACCACACCACCACCAAAACTACCACCACCACCAATACCACCACCAATATCACCAATACCACTGCCACCATACTACCACCACCGATACTAATACCACCACCAATACCAATACCACCACCACCAATACCAATACCACCACCAATACCAATACTATCACCTCCAATAACAGCACCAATACCACCACCAATACCACCAATATCACAAATACCAATACCACCAATACCAATACCACCACCAATACCACCAATACAATACCCCCACCACCAAAACCACCAATACCAATACCTCCACCACCAATACCACCACCCACCAATACCACCTTACCCCCACCACCAATACCACCACTAATACCACCAATGCCACCTCCAATACCACCACCGCCAATACCACCAATGCCACCTCCAATACCACCACCAATACCACCACCACCACCACCACCACCAATACCACCACCACCAATACCACCACCAATACCACCACCAATACCACCAGCAATACCACCACCACCAACAATACCACCACCAATACCACCACCACCACCAATACTACCACCACCAATACCACCACCACCAATACCACCTCTACCAATATCACCACCACCAATAACACCACCTCCAATGCCACCACCACCACCAATTCCACCAAAACCAATATAACCACCACCAATACCTCCACCACCTCCAATACTACCACCAACACCACCAATACCACCACCACCAATACCACCACCAATACCACCAATATTACCAATACCACTACCACCATACCACCACCAATACCACAATACCAATACCACCACCAATACCAGCACCACCAATAACAATACCAATACCAATACCAATACCACCACCACCACCAATACCACTGCCGCCAATACCAGTACCACCACCACCAATACCACCACCACCAATACCAATACCACCACCACCAATACTACCACCACCAATACCACCAACACCACCAATACCACCACCACCACCACTAATACCACCACCACCACCAATACCTTCAATACCACCAGCAATACCACCACCACCAATACCACCAGCAATACCACCACCACCACCAATACCACTACCAATACCACCACCACCAATACCACCTCCACCAATACCACCTCAACCAATACCACCACCACCAATACCACCAATAACACCTCCACCAATACCAATTCTGCCAAATCCAATACCACCAACACCACTAATACCACCACCAATACTACCACCAATACCACCATCACCACCACCAATACCACCACCAATTTCACCACCACCAATACCACCAGCAAAACCACCACCACCACAATACAACCACCACCAATACCACCACCACCAATACGAATACGACCACCACCAATACCACTTCTACCAATACAACCACCACCACCAATACCACCAATAACACCACCACCAATACCACCACCAATTCTGCCAAAACCAATACCACCACCACCAATACCACTAATACCACCAACAATACCTCCACCACCACCAATACCACCACCACCACCAATACTATTACCAATACCACCACAAATACCACCACCAACAATACCACCACCAATACCACCAATGTCACCAATACCACCACCACCATACCACCACCACCAATACCACTAATACCACCACCACCACCACCATCAATACCTCCACCACCACCACCAACAATACCAGTACCACCATCACCAATACCACCACCACCAATACCAATACCGCCACCAATACCACCAATGCCACCACCACCAATACCACCACCAATACCACCACCACCAGTAGCACCACCCTCACCACCAATACCACCAATACCACCACCAATACCACCAATACCAATACCACCTCCACCAATATCACCTCCACCAATACCAACACCACCACCAATACCACCAATAACACCTTCACCAATACCACCACCAATTCTGCCAAAGCTGCAGCCGAGACCATCCCTCCCTCCCTCCGTGCCTGCCATAAGGCACAGCCCGCCCTGCACCAGGAGGTGAAGCCAGGGCCCTACTACAGCTGGAGTGTTTTTTATTAGACCAACGATAGCAATGACATTACGCAATGCCACACTGCACACTCAAATCACGGGAGGGCAGGAAATAGCTCCCCTCCCGCTCTTCCTCCTGAGCCACAACAGTGTAATCACAGAGCGAAAGGTGTTGGATCGCTTTGTTAGTGCTTATAGCTTGGATCATATGTAACTCTCACTTCACACTTTCTTCACGGCACTATTTATCACTACTTTGAAGACGTCGCAGGCCGGTCTCTTCCTCTGATATTTACAATCTAACAAGCGGTCGAGAAGGCCCATTATTGTAATGCAATAGGTCTCGCATTTGCGAGAGTTTATGCTATTAGTATTGTAAATGACAATGCCTTTTATTTTTGTTTTAAAACCCAAAACATAAATAAAAGGCATTGTCATTTACAATGCCAATAGCTCAAACTCGTGTGAATGCGAGACCTATTGCACTGCAAATGCATGTTTCCTTTGCTAAAGGAACCCTCAATTCTTGTGGTATGGTGACAGAGGCATTGAGCATTTGGCCACATTCTGTAGAACTAGCAGCACCCATGAAAGGAAAATCATCAAGATAATGTATCACGTTAGCATGGACACAAATCACCAAAATGCCAGGGGTAGTGGAAGGTACATCACACACGGTTTGACCTTAATAACATCACTGGAAGTAACATCATCATGACCTTTGCTCCTGGATCTTCCCAGGAAGTGATGCCCTATGAACCTGAGGGGGCTTATATAATATGTCACTGGAATCTTACTCTTTCACTTTGTATTACATGTAAAAAGTGTCCCTCTGAAGAGAATATAGTGCCACAGAACACTGAGCAGTACTAGGATCCTAAATTATTTATACCACAAATAGCCATGACTTAATAATTCTCCTACTGTATAGCACAGTACGAAATGCATTAATAAATCACAGTAAAGGGAAAAAATATATTTTATAATAAATAATAGTATTTTAAGTTGGCATGTATTAATTGATAAACACCATATAATAAATATGAACTATGTTATTAGCTTTAATTGTTCCTTATTGTCAATACAGTTTGATTCATAATAATTTGCACAAAAGTATCACTTGTGCAAAGCACATGGGTGAACCTTTTATTCGCACACATTTTCATACCTTAACAATAATAAAACAATCAACAGCTTGTTCAAAAATGTGTTTGCTTTTTAGTTTTTTTTCATGGAATTAGGAGTGTGTATTGCACAGCTGAAATTATTTATTTTACAAAATCTAAATGTAATGTCCTGGTCCCAATGACGACTGCAGAAGGTAGGCAGTACTCATCAATACTCTGTTTACCTTCTGTTCTTGCGGTGATATAATACTTGCCCTGAATTGTAGTAAGGGAGTAAAGTGAGTGAGTCTGACCCCTTCTATGAGGCTTCAGGACGTTTTTGAAGAATAATAGGGTCAAATAATGCATTTTATAGCAGATTTTATGACTTAAAAATGCGTATGCTCTAAAAGGGCACTCATTAAATATTCAAGTTCTTCATGGCGTGCAAGGCTAAAGAAAGCAGACACTCTCCAGGAGTTGGCTCAATTTTTTCAGAAAGTGCTATATGTGCCTCCATATGTCAAACATTAACTTCATTATGCCAGGTCCTGCATATTGGCATGGATGCCCTTCCCTATATATGCCATGGATGCCTCTTAGGCCAAAACAACATACAATTGCCAGTGCCACAATTTTGCCATTATTGCTGTCCGTATAAACTGGGTGACCCTTATATCAAAAATCACTTCTTGTATGATATAGTGACAATTTTGTCATGGTTAACGTCCTCCAGAATGCCACAGTTGTCATCACTTATGCCACGAATTACCATTGACCAGTGCCAGCATTTTGCCATGGGTACCCCCCTATACCAAGAATTTCCTCCGGTATGCCAGCAACCACATTTTTTTATGGTTGTCGCCATATGCCAAGTATTACTCTAGTATGCCAGTGCCAGTATTTTGACATGCTAAGAATTGTATCCAATATGTTAGTGCAAGCAGTTTGCTATGGCTGCCTCTATAGCCCAAGAATTATTTTAGTACGTCATGGCCAAGCACAGACT
Source organism: Calotriton arnoldi (assembly GCA_963921515.1). NCBI lineage: Eukaryota > Metazoa > Chordata > Amphibia > Caudata > Salamandridae > Calotriton > Calotriton arnoldi. Next base: position 2,166,123 of record CAWUFW010001141.1, read on the forward strand.
TGCAAGCATAGCGCCACATTCTCTCTCATACTCACTTACATTCACTCACTCATTCTCCCTTTCACTCAGACTCACTAATACATTATCACACACTAACTTGCATTCACTCATTCTTTCTGACTCAGTCTCACTTATTCTTATTCTGACTCACTCATTCTAACTCTTGCATGCACTTTCCCTGACATTCACTCTTACTCATACTTACTCAATCACACTCACTTGCAATCAGTCTCACATTCCTTCATTCATTCTCACTTATTCTCATTCACTCTGATGCATTCATTGTCAGTTACGCCCACTCCCTGTCACTCACTCATTCTCACTCACATTCATTCTCAATAACGGTCCCTCACACTCTATCAGTCTGCATACTCATTTTTATTCTTTCACACTAACTGTCTTTTACAGTAATTCACTCACTCACTCCATTTATCTCAAAGTCATGTAATGACACTAAGGGCCTTATTAAGATGTCGGGCAGAACACTGTTTTGGTGTTCAAAAGTCAGCGGTTCCGACCACCCAATTACAATGCGACCGCACATGGTGTGGTCACAAACTCCCATTTCTCTATGGGAGCTTGTGCTGTGGGCGGTTTCTGCCCGCAGCACAAGATGCCATAGAGAAATGGGAGTTTGTGTAAATTCCTGCACTGTGTGGCAGGCACCTCATGGTGCCTGCCACACGGTGCAGGGATTTACAGGGGGGCACCTCAGGCCCCCAACCGGAGGCCGCAGAGGCATGGGGCCGTGCTAGGGGCCCCAAACTCACTTTCCAATAGGCTTCTCATGTCGCAAAGCCTGACATGAATAGCCTGTGGGAAACCGACATCGTAATCCCGAGGGTGTAATCGCCATCCTTAAGGGATTACGTGCCGGTTCTGACTGGCCAACGGGCTCCTTGAGCCTGTCGGAAGCCAGCTGGAATCACCGACCGGTTTGACTTCTGACCACCTTCATTGTTATTAGGTGGTCGGAAGTCAAACCTTGGATGTCGGTCAGAAAGCTGTGGTCGGAGACTTTCCGACCAACATCCAAATGAGGCCGGGAGTCTCACTCATTCTCACTCATTATCAGTCACTCTTCCTCTTTCACTCACTTTCACTCAAACACACACAGATGCTCACACATACACATACTCTATCTCACACAAATGTACTCTCACTCCCATACACGGACACAACATATATTTAAAAGCATTTAACTTACTTCTGCTGTCACTGAATGTCTCCTTTCCATTTCTTGCTACTCCATTTTTTATGACACACATATTGGATAATAGACTCATTATTATTAGTATACTAAAATTGGCAGAACATGAGGTGGAGCCCTGAAGCCCCTTAAGTGCAATTGGCCAGGTGTTCTTGATACTGATTTTACCATTTCAGAGGCCAGGGTATCAAAGAAGCAGTGCAAGGGGTTGCAATGGGTATGCCAGGGTCACAACTAGGCCTGGGCAGAGTTCACAGACTTTCACTTTGCAGAATTCCCCAGAGTTACCAAAATACTCAACAAGATTCCGTTGGGTTCCACCAACGGGCAGAATAAAAATGTATTGCTTGCTTTAGGAGTGAAATTAACCAACCTATCAAGTTCCGTTCTATGAGTACTCCCTCCGTAACTTATGATGGTGACTATTTTAGTGATTTTATGGCTTTGTTTTGCAGAATATGATTTTGGTGTGACCATTGCTGTGCCCATTTGATGGAGATTGAACATGGCTGCAATAAGGCACCTTTGTTCGCATGGTTCCAGATTTTAGAAGTGGTTGTGTGCGCTCACTGGGTTACAGCACAGTCTAGCGCTGGCTTCCAGATGGCTTTGGATGACTCGCGCCTTGCTTCTTCACTTCCACGCACACTTGTACAATTGCAGGCACACGTGTCCCGACTGGCACTTCTTTCAAGAATGGATATTTTTTAGTAGAAACAAGTGTTAAAGGGCACCAATAATCTGGAAAATATCACATCATTCCATCACTGTTGAGGTAAATATGGTTGAGCGCAGTGCTTGGTGCATGGACTTTCTTACATAGCAGGCATAAATTGCCCTGTGAAGTCTTTGATTTCTCATGTGCTCTGCAGTAGAAAACACTTTTGAAGCCCTGGCTTGCTTGAGGTTTATGGCGAGAATGGCCATACACCACTGGTAAATGTGTGTGGAGAAGGTGTTAGTGTCACTCTATTAACAAACAAAGCATTAATCATCCCTGCAAGAAGAGGTGCAGAAGCGTTTGGCTTTTCGATGGCTAACACGAAGCAGCATGAGCATCAACCACATGTTGCACATACCTGTGCACATTAATAACTCAAAAATCGCAGTACCGTAAATGGAGGTGTTTCCTGTACTTTGAGTTAGTTTGGGCTGTGCCATCTAAACAATCAATCAGAAAGTCTTGTATAGCGCAGCTTGTCACCCCAGGGGTCTCCAGGCGCTGGTAGGCTGTATGAGCCAGGTCTTGAGCTGCCCCCTGAAGACCTTCAGAGAAGGTGCAACGCGAATATGGAGGAGGAGGTAATTCCAGGACCTGGCGGCGAGGTAGAAGGAGCGTCCTCCACATCGGCTGTGGCGAATGCGTGGGATGAGGGCCAATTTGAGGGTGGAAAATCAGAGATTCCTAGTCGGTCGGTGGAATGCTAGGCTGTCATTGATGTAGGCAGGTTAGGACCTGTGGAGGGCTTTGTAGGCATGAGTGAGGAGCTTGAAGAGTCATCTTTCCTGGACAGACAGCCAGTGGAGAGCTCTGAGTCTGGGGGTGATACTGGTCCTTCTAGGGAGGTCGAGGATGAGTCGTGCCACTTAGTTCTGGAGGCGGTTCAGGAGTATTTTTGGTGCTTCCGTTGTAAAGAGTGTTACCGTAGTCGAGTCGGCTGGTGATGAGGGCTTGGGTGACTGTCTTCTTGGAAGAGACGGGGATCCATCGGAATATCTTGAGGAGCATGCGGAGGGTGAGGAAGCAGGAGGAGGAGACAATGTTAATCTGTTGCTTCATGGTCAGGTGGGAGTCCAGGATGATTCGGATGTTGCATGCTTGGCTGATGGAGGTGGGTGAGGGGACAAGTGTGGTGGGCCACCATGTGTCATTCCGTGGGGAGGGCTTCTTTCCAAAGATGATGACCTCTGTCTTATCCGAGTTGAGCTTGAGACAGTTGGTCTTCATCCAGGTGGCGATGTTTGTCATTGTGTGTTCGTAGTTGGCCATTGTGGAGCCAGCGTCTTCTGTGAGGGATAGGACGCGCTGGGTGTCGTTGGTGTAGGAGATGATGTTGAGTCCGTGGGTGCGGGCGATGTGGTTTGGTTGGTAGCTGGATTAAGAAGGGTCGAGCAGGTTGTTGGTCTTGAGGTAGTCCGTGAGCTGGTGGTTGATGGCTTTTTCCAAGACTTTGGTGGAGAAATGGAGGACAGAGTTCCGGTGGTAGTTTTTGAGTTCATTGGGGTTGGCAGAGAGTTTCTTCAGGAGGGGTTTGACCTCTGCGTGCTTCCAGGTGTTTGGTACGATAGCTGTGGTGATGAAAGTGTTGAGGAATTCGGTGAGGGATCGCGTGATGACTTCTCTTCCTGGTGGGTCAGTTTCTCATTTTAGGTAGACAATACAATCTGCTCCACTCTCTCAATGACCCCCTCACAAGCCTCTCCATGGAAAGTCCTGCAAGTTTCAGACAAGAGCAGTTGAAACAGATGAAAGACTAGGCACTCCAGCTCAAAACATAGGGTATACTACCGCATTGGTGGTGTAACCCAAGCACCGACGGGGTGCTTTGTGTGTCAGCAATATCTCAGATAGTCAAGGACTACCATTCAAATATGGAGTTGTTCTGTTTAAGGAAAAGCCTCCACTCTGAAAAGGTTCTCCGTGGTGATGTTACAACTGCCCATGCACCGGAGAGCGAGTCGTTTCTCCGTGCAGGTGCAGTGCCTCCCGACCTGCCATCGCACAATCCAGTAAAGAGCCAGTTAGATCAGGTGGGATCACCAGAGATCCAGAACTGGTCATGTCTGTTATCCTTGTCACCACCGAGATGCCTGCAGCACCTGTAGCCATGGGGTGACAACAGCCAGCACCGGTGAGTACAAGCCACCTCCTGATAACCAACTTGTGGTGGGTGGTTTAGTCCTCAATGCAGCGTTTGGCAGAGTTTTTGCCGAACTCTGCACTCCAAGCTGAGCGCGAAGTGGCAAAACTCCACGAACTCCACCAGTGAGCCGAGTTTACCACCCACCCTTAGTCACAAATGTGAACATTGACAACCCCTAATCGATGTAAATTCCCCCATTGCCTCAAATCTCAGCTCTTCAATCCATCCCATTTGCCTCATTACCGTCTCTCTCTCACATGTATCCCTCTCGCTCTCTGTCTCTTTCCGAGTTGTCTCACACCAGTCTCTCATAATTATTTCTCTTACTTCTGTCCCCTACTCTCCTGCTCTCTCTTTGAACTGTCAGTCTGTCTCTCACCTATCACCCTTTTCTCTCTGGTGTCTCTTTCTCACCTGTTCATCCTCTCTGCTGTCTCTTTCTAGACTGTTTCTTTGTCACCTTTGTCACCTTTGTCACACCTGTCTCTCCCTCTATGTCTTTATATCTTAGATGCCTCTTTCTTATTTTTCTGCCTGTCTCATCTCTAACCTGTCTTTTCCTCTCACTGCCTCTGTAGTCTCTTTTTTGCCTCTCTCTGTTATTTCTCACCTGTCTGTCTGGTATGTTCTCTTTCTCTCTTCTAGTCTCTCAGCTGCTCCTGGTCCTTTATTAACTATTCATTTGTCCTTCTCTCTTCCTTATTTCACGGTCACCTGGCAATGCGTGGGAGAGACATTTAGACCCTGTTTTTGCCAGGTCCTCTCAACTAGCAACAATACATTAATTATGTTGCAATTGTTACTTTTGGTTTGAGCACACTGCCTTCACAAAAGACTGCAAAGGCAGCTCATGACAGGACCCCCATTCATAAAGGGTTGCACCATTTTGCTTTATTGCAGTGTAGGTTTCACTGCTGTGCTGTGTTTATTTCTGTCAAACCTCCCCATTTGCTGCTGCGGGATAGGAAAGTGTAACAAGAGCTCTGTTTAACTTTTATTCCTGGATCTGCTTTAACGAACTATTAGAGTTGCAATGCTTGTGCCAGGGGTCACAAGGGGGAGGACGGGGTCACAATTGCGACCCCTGGCGTCCCCTAAATGACATCCATGCACATTAGTAGATCCCAGCCTCACTGAAAAGATCTACTCCAATCACAAACTAAACTACTTGTCAATTTAGTTAGAGCCTGGTTAGTTGAAGAGTACTTGATAGTGCAAAGATTGTGGACAGTGGCATCCTAATGGAAAACCCTTTTGGGGGGTTGACAGATTGGGAATTAGTCTGAACTGACCAGGCTCTCTTTTGGTGCAATTCCCAGTGGTGAACACACATATTCTTGGTGCGAGGGATGCAAAAGGGTCTGCAATCCTCACAAGCTCTAGAGTCAGAGTGGATGGGCGGGGAGAATAGAACGAACCAGAAGGATTGGGACGCGGCTTGGTGTGTAGGACTGGGGGCGGGGTTTTAGGGTTCAGGGCGGGGGGTTTTGGGTAGTTTTTATGGCTGATGGGACAGTTTTAGGGCTCAGGGCGGGGGCTAGGGTATTTTTAGGGCTGCAGTGGGAATAGTTTTTAGGGCTGGAGCCGGGTTTTAGGACTCAGGGCGGGGGTTGGGGTAGTGTGGGTGGTTTTAGGGGTCAGAGCGGAGGGCTGGGGTGTTTTTAGGGGTGAAGTCAGGTCGTTTCTCAGGCTAGGGGCCAGTTTCAGGGCTCAGGGCGGGGGGCTGGATGTTTGTAGGGCTGGGGGTAAGGTTGTTTTCAGGGCTGGGGGCTGGATTTCAGGGCTCAGGGAAGGAGCCTGGGGTGTAATCTTTACCACACATATGCCTTTACCAATCATGCCTTTACAACCATTTTTTTTATAAAGGCATGCATGTTAAAGGCTTGCGTGGTAAGGACGCGGTTGTGGTAAAGACTGCATTGTTAATGCATGCAATATAATCACATGCGTGGTTCCGTCAGACGACCCTCCCTGCAATGTTCTCATGAATGGATCAGAAGACCGCTGCACACTCTGATAATGACATACGTGCCCAGCTGAGTCACTTAAATAAATATTCTGTATCTGCAAGGCTTCGAGGTGCAACCCTTCCCAGGAAAAAGAGATGAGGGCCAGAGCCAGCACAGGCAGTGTGTCCCCACAGGCAGGCTCAACAAATGTCCCGGCAAGGCTGCAGATGTGGCGTTGCTCTGAAAATAACAGCTAACGGGATGGATGAACTCACAAGAGACGTCAGTCCTAGCTGCCTGTGTGTCATGGGGCAACAAAGAAAAAGTCAGTGTGAAAATATGGAGGCACAATATTTATTGTTAGTCAAATGCAAGATCAGAAAAAACTCGGGAATGGCCAACACCCGATGTAGAAGTCCGAGGAAGATCTAGGACTCTAGGCAGGCCAACCGATGCGTGTACCCAGCTGGCTTAGTTGAGTGTGTGGGGTTAATGAATGATTTTACCTTCTGATATTGAAGATATTTCAGAGTCCCACTGTGTTAATGTAGCTGTTACTGAATCTTCATATTGGTGATTCAAAGACGCTAGGTGAGTCTGCATCCAAAAGATATGTGCTCAAGCTGACAAAGTGCCTGATAAGGCCTGAGTTTGAAATTAAATCCCCCCATGTGGGTCGTGCCTCCCCGCAGTTGGTTATCCAGGCTTGAAGTTACAGAAATCTCTAGATCTTCAGTTGGCCAAACCAGATGCTGTGTTTATTGAGGAAATCTCAAACTCCGATGTGTCTGATTTAAACAATCAAGAACCAGTGGCTCAAAGCAGTTTTGGTGGATGATTTTTTAATCTCCTCCAATTCAGAGCTGGAGATATTGCAGGTTTAATTATACGATTGGGAAGAAACAGTTTTATCAAAATCCAAGAACTTCAGGACTTGTACCAAGGAGGACAGATAATGTGGAGAACTCTATTACTGGTCAGTAGATTCCTCAGTTTCGAGAATCTTCGCAGCATGACTACTTGCAGACTTGGGAGGTAGGTTACGCAGCAGGCGGTAGCTGTGCCCAAATGACAAAGACCTATCTGGCCCTAGAGACTAATTCTCAGATCAGCCGTCCATAAATTTGGGAGCTAATCCTTGGGGTTAAGGAGTTCAATCCTCCCTTCTTTCCCTGGTGCAGTCCTCTGCCGCGAGCCACCTGAACTTTACTGCCCCTCCGGTAAGCAGTGAGGCAGTCCTAGCAGAAATTGCTTTGCACGGCTGGTCGCTAATGCCCCTGTCGCCGAAACCACCACCGACAGCCACGCCAGGACCCCAGACTGAGTCCATGACCGCAGGTAGGGCATTTGTTCCTCTCTGTTGTTGGCACCGTCTGCGCCAATACCCCCTATTTTTCCTTAAATAGGGCTCTGAGCAGCGGGGGAGTGGCCGACAGGACCGCTTACACAGACGCCATCTTGCCTCATGGTTTAGCTCACATTCAGCGTTCCATAGATTTGGGAGCTAATCCTTTGGGTTAAGGAGTGAGCCGGAGGCTGGATCAGCTTGTCTAGCTGTTCTTCAACAAGCAGCAAAGATTCTTCTCAGCAGTAACAGCCTTCTTCGTAGTTCCTGGTTATGAAGCAGTAAAATTAGTGTGGGTAGTCCTTAGTTTCCCTAAAACAATCCCTAATTAATCTCTACAACTCACACTGCCAAGTCCACTTTCCAATACGAATTATGTATGTGAAGACCTGTGAGATTTGCTTTTTGTGCATCTGAGGATTGCTCTCTTTTCAGGTGACAGCGAATTCGGGTTGTAAAGCAAGGTGGAGAGACTGAAAGAGGCAAGAGATATGGGAAGAATTACTTTTCGTTTGTTTTAATTATTTTTATGCAATAATAGTTCTACAGCCCATTATAGCTTATTATGAACTATTTCCCATGTATACATAAATATAAAAAGCTATATTCACAGGTCACTAAATATAATTTATTACACTTCACCTTTTCCCATAGTACCTAGTCTAGAATACCTTCTGCATTACTAGGTCGAAGGTTACCTTTGATTATGCGTTTTTGTCACCATATCCGTTAGTAGTTATCTCTTCCAATGGATTCTCACTCAAATACTCGCCAGTAATTGAGCTTCATAATAATCAGAACACATTTAATTCAATTTGCCTATTATGTCCATGGTCATGTAGGAACCTGGAATGGGGTTCAAAAAATGATTCCTAAAAGTGCTGATGATTTGAAAACTATGTAAACACTGTAGAAGATGGTTATTTGGAGCACATTGATCCTCAGTTGTAAATTTTACAAGGTTGGATTTTGGCACAGCAGTTGTGCGATTTGGATCTGGTCATACTTCTATCAAAGGATTAATATGATATCAAAAGTCATTACATAAAAAATAAAATTGGCATCCGAAGGCGATTCTACAATGCATCATTCTTACACAAGAGGAAGATCAAGAGATTTTGGAAAGTTCTAAAAGTTCATACATTAAATTGTTTTCAGTGTTCCCAAGCTGGACATACTTGGAGAAAATAGGGAGAGAGATTTACATGCTCAAATGGTTTTATTAGGGATACAATCACCTACATTTTTGAAGCATTATGCAGACGTCATAAAACAGGCATCTTAGAGCGAGTATTTTTGGAGAATTATTCTCATAGTGAGCTTAAGAGACAGACTGGCTCTGAGAAAAATAGCTATGCTGGACGAACACATTATTGAACAGATGTTTGCTCGGGATGTATTTTTAATAGCTGCAATGAGACCAGAGTGACAGAAACGTTTGAGGAGGTGAGATGGTTTCATAAGTCTGAAGTTCAGGCTTTCACGTGAAGAAGTTATAACAAATCAGCGATTATAAGAGATGACTACCTCCTGTGTAAATATTGTGCAACGTTTGTTCCACCAATAGGAGAATGTACCTATGAAGTAAGCCTGGGCAGAGTTTGTTGAGTTCCGCTATGCGGAACTCCACGAAGTGACCCAAAAACTTGGCAAGCTACGCGAAGGTCCACAAGCGGTAGAGTGCTCTTGGTCACGCCTGTTTGTGTTGATTTTCAGTGCCAGGTGTTTGTCTTGCTCTGGAACTGCACCGTGTGCAGTGCAAGAGGGTGCTGCTTCTTTCTGCTGCTCGAGTAGATTTTCTCAACCCGAACGGATGGTTTCTCAACGCGAGCGGTCGCAACTGCCCGCGTTGCGAAATCTCGCTGGAAGGTGGGTTTTTCTTGCTCGCACCCACCAACTTGACATTGGGGAGCACAAGTCTGGAAAAATCTCGCCGGGAGGTGGATTTTCCTCACTCGTGTTTACCAACTTGACATTGGGGAGCTCCAGCCAGGAAAAAACTCCACTCTGCTATGTGGAGCCGAGTTTTTCAGAACGGGGTGTGGAAAACTCCGCAAACTCTGTGAACGGAGTGGAGTTCACTGCCCTGGCTTACTATGTAGTTGACTGTTGCAAGTCAAACTACACAAGTGGCTTATTAATGGGGCTCTGAAAATAAGTGTTTCCTTGTGGACCATTTAAGTGATATAGACCCTCTTATCAACAGTCAACACTCCCCTACATCTTGCTAGTTTCCAGGGTGTCCGGACAGTGGTAAAATACTAATTTGAAGTGGTTTAGTACTAGATCTTAAAATGGCAAGCAAACCCTGCACATAAACGCTATAAGAAAGTATTCACTCATGGCAAAACTGACCGTTAAAGGCAGAGCCTAAACCTTGTTAGGGTCACAGGGCGAACTGGGATCTATGACAGAGCAGCAGGGGAGTCCAAGAAAAAATGTCCTGGAAAATCAGAGACCAGAAGCAGAGCCCCCTACAAATAGTTTCAGTCAGCACAGAGAGAACAATTAATGTGTGCTTACATTTCAATCCACAGTCACTCCAAAGAGGACATTGCTATACTTTTATAATTATTGTTATTGCTTTTTTGGCCACACATTTTTGAAGTATACGACTCATCCAAGAAGTTTTACTGTGATTGTGGAAACGGAGTGGCAAAATACCTTAAGATTATCAGCTGCTCATGGACATTGTAGCATTCGGGATCGAGTCGCTTTCATTTTGAAGGGTGCTACGGTTCTGGATTACTTGAGTCAGAACTCACCCAGAGCTGATTTGTGGTTGCGATGGGCAGTTCTTATGGGTTGTATGATGAAAACACGCATGCCTTTACCATGCATACTTTTACAACGTGGGTAACACAACAAATGCGCTGTTACCACGCGTTCCTTTAGCATGTAAGTTGTTACAACAACTTGCCTCAGGGAAGCCCTGGACTTTGGAATACTATAATTTACTATTCCAACTCCAGTCTGTGTAACAGTAGGGAAGGTGTTGAACTTAAAATCCAACACCAGAACAATAATGCATTCCCTAAAACAAGTTGTTGTAATGACTTGCGTATTAAAGGAACGGGTGGTAACAACGTGTTCATTGTAGTGCCTGCGTTGTAAAGGCCCTGCTTGGTAAAGGCATGTGTGGATATATCATACAATCCATAAGAACTGCCCATTGCAACCACAAATCAGCTGTGGTTGAGATCTGACAGCACTGCTTGGTTATGACTGTGTGGTAAAGGCTGTTTCCTGTTCTGATGTCATTATCTTCCAAGCATTTGTGACTGCCTTCAGCATTCAAATCGCTCTTCTTTCTTCTTTCTTCCAGATGAGGCTATCTTTTGGTGGACATGACTCTACAAGTGGCAAGTTTCAGCATTCGTACTCTTGTCTAAAACTTCAAGTGGCTCATTCACATCAGCATAGAAATAAGGGGCATATTAGCAAGACCGGCGACAAAATTATCGCCGTTTTAGCGGCAGGAAACTGTTGCTAAAACGGCGATAATGGGCTTGCTAATATGCGTTATAGAATTCCAATAGAAGCCCAGGTTAGATGTGCAGGACATGTGTGTGTAGTTTGTGCATGCTTGGTACACATGAGGCTCGTGTGTAAGGCACTTACATGTGTAAGCATTATTTATTTTACTTTACTTGGAGTATTTATGAAGTGTGGACCTAGCTCTAAATGGCAGCGGAGTTTTGTACATTGCGATGGGTTACATGCCCAACATGCAAGGATCCAGAGAGATGCTGTTACTTAGTCAATCATGCAGAAGTTATGCACATGTATTTTTTCCTTATCTATAGTCAGTCAAATTTTTCGGAGTTATAACAAGAATTAGTAATTGATTTGCCACTCCTCGAAATCATGAATATAATGCACATTTCTCGTTAAATGGGGACTATCTTGGAAGAACAGAGGGACATATTTACAAGGGAAATGCGCCCCCAGAACGTCACTTTTCATGACTTTCCTGTGGCGCAATGCCCTGCACCATATTTACAAAGGTGTTAAACCACTTTGCATGGCTTAACACTGCTTTGTAAATATGGTAGCCTTTCACACAGTTTTCTGCAGGAAAAGGACATGCAATGGGTGTTGCTCTGGGCGTTCCACCGCAACACCCATTGCTTTTTGAAGCTGCCTCAGATTTACAAGGATTTGTAAATCTGAGGCAGCTCCAAAAACTGGTGTTAGATTGGCGCAACAAAGAGAAATGCATTTATTTCTCCTTGTTTTTTCTTTTTCTATATGTGCTGCATTCTGCATAGAAAGAGCAAAACACCTTTATTAATTATGTGCAGGAAGGTATCCCTTCCTGCACATAAACAATCATTAAATAATAATTGCGATTTACTACTTCTATGTGTGCTGCAGAATGTAAGTCTAGAAGCAGCAAGACACCTTCGTGCACATAAATAATCATTCCCTGCATTGCAGGCAACCTTGCGCTATGGCATAAGGCTGTCTGTTTTGGCGCTAGGCGCTATTTTTAGCACCAGCGCAAGGAAAAACACAGGGGTGCGTGGTATTGTTGTAAGTACGGTGCGTCCCTGTGTTTTTTAAATGTTGCAGAGCTGCGCCATTTCCTTGTAAATATGCCCCAGAGTTTCTGTGTGTTTTCCTGCATTTAAATCAATGATGTTTGCACAAGTATTTTGCGTGTATTAATGGGTTTGGCTACCCCTTGTTTTATAGCGGTCCTATTGTATTTGTGACGCAACAATAGCTCTTTCTCTTAAAAGAAAATACTTTTTAGTTCCCTGTGAATTAGGGTGTGCAAAGTTGCAAAGACGCCTGACTTGTAACTTTGCATATTATTTTTAAATCCTCACATATTTCACAGATTGGAAGGGTGCAAAGTTTTCAAAAAATTACAGCTTCAGTGATCGCTTATGACACTGGGAAAAGTTGCCAAAGCTTAATTTTAGGAAGAGTGTAAAAAGCAGGAGTAACAGAATCATTAGCTGATAGGAAATCTGCTTCTCTGTTTGAGATCCAACTGTTGATTTCAGCCTCTTCAATCATATTGGCAATCTTCCTTTTCAAGGTTTCAGTTGCATTTCTTTTAGATTTTTGACGTTTCGTTGATCCCTTAAAAGGCAGAGACATTCTCTTCTATAGTCTTTCCTATTCTGTGTGACTATACCTCCGCCTTTATCTACTCATTTAATAGCAATTTCCTCATCTGTTTGTAGAGGTGTCAGGTCCTCTTTCCAGTAGCGTCTGCTACCGGATGGTGGAGTGAGGATGGTGGTGGGGGTGGTGGGAGAATGAAAAAAACAAAAAAAAAACACTTACCTGGCTACAGTTGGCTGCCACCTCTCCTCTGTCCTCTTCGTCTTCTTCCTGTCTCGAGTCCCGGCAGCAGGAAGCACCCGGGTTCCCAGGCTCCCCTAAGCCAATCATGACGCTGCTGTCACCATGACAGCAGTGTTGTGATTTATTTATTTATGTATTTGAAGTTTTATATAGCGCTGGCCAGACCCGAGGGTATCGGAGCGCTTTACAACAGTCGCATTGCCAAAGACCACAAATACAAATAACAAAACACAAAGAAAGTATCAAGCATGGACAATGAGTTTCAGCAGGTTAAATAACCAAGGGGCAATGAAGACTTGAGGTGCCTTCGCCGGGTGACATAGTCTAGGGTCGCGCTCCCATCCAGGGAGTAGTCATCAGTGCTTCTGCGGCTCAAGTCCATTCGCTTTGGAACGTTCTAGGAAAAGATTTTTGAGCTGTCCTTTGAATTTTGCGAAGGAGGGGATTGTTCTGATGTGGGGGGGAATAGCGTTCCAGATTTTGGGCGCGTTGCCCGCAAAGGACCGGGCCGCGGTTTTTGTTTGCCTGCTTTCAGCGGTATGAGTAGTAGAGTGTTCGAGCTCCGGAGGTTCCTGGTCTGACCGGCTTTTTTGAGTTTGGAGGCCAGGTATTCAGGTTTGCCTGTGTGAAGGGCTTTGTGGGTGAGGCAAGCTGTTCTGAAGCTGGCCCGCAGTTCAACTGGGAGCCATTTTAGTTCTCTGAGTGCAGGTGAGATATGGTCGAATTTCTTCACTCCTGTGACCATTCTAGCTGCTGCATTTAGCGTTGTTTTGAGGGGAGCAAGGTGTGCTTTTGCTGTGCCTGAGAGGGCTGCGATCCCGTAGTCTAATCTAGATAAAACCATTGATTGGGTGGCTTGTTTAAGGTTCTTGGGGGGGATGAAAGGCTTTATTTTGTTTAGTAGCTTCAGGTTGAGGAAGGCGCTCTTGGCGGAGATCTTAATGTGTTTGGTCATGTTCAGTTTCGGGTCTAGAGTGAAGCCTAGTGATTTTACAGAGTCCGCCAGGGTGATGTTTCCGTTGAGTGCATCAATCGCGTTTAGCCATTCCGCAATTTGGGGATTCTCTTCTTTGTTTGAGATGAGGAGTATTTCAGTCTTGTCTTGATTAAGTTTTAGGTGGTTCCTTGACAGCCAGTGTTGGACTTCTCTAAGCGTGTCGTTAAGTCTCTGAATGTCATCACTGGAGGTGGTTTCCAGGTAGATCTGTGTGTCGTCCGCATACAGGTGGAAGGGGATATTGGCTTTTCTGAGTAGGGTTGTGAGTGGTTCCATGTAAATGTTGAAAAGTTGCGGGGAGAGCACAGAACCTTGGGGGACTCCCCTGCTGACAGGGTGTAGGTCGGATGCAAAATTTTTGATTTTTATTCTTTGGGTGCGATTGTGGAGGAAGGAGGAGAACCATTGTAGGACCACCTCATCTAGACCTGCACTTTCTTGAAGCACCTTAATGAGGAGTTTGTGGTCGACTGTATCGAGAATGAGCAGGCAGCATTTGTCCGCATCCAGTGATTTGTGGATGTCATCAATGACGTTGAGGATCGCGGTTTCCGTGCTGCAGCCCTTTCTGAAACCCGATTGGTGGGCGTCGAGGAGGTTGATGTTATCCAGGTGTTGAGTTCGTTGCAGGAGCACGCATCTTTCTAGGGTTTTGGATCGGAGCGGTAAGTTAGAAACTGGTCTGAAATTATTCAGATCTTTGTGTCTAGGCTTGTTTTTTTTAGCAGTGGCGTGACTTGCCCGACTTTGAGACAGTCAGGGATGACTCCGGATCTCAGGGAGCTGTTATGATCTTGCACCAGAGCGGGACAAGGGAGAATTTAAGCTTTTTGGTCAGTTGTGGAGGAAGAGGATCTAGAGCGTGTGAGGAGGGCTTGGATGTGGAGATCAGGTTGACTATCTCAGCTTCCTGTATAGGGATGAAAGATTTCCAGGCTTTTGAAGGGGGCTTGGCTGTGATGTTCTTGGTCCCAGGCGAGATGATCTTGCTGAGGGGAGTGATGTTGATGTCCAGTGAGAGCTCAATCTTGTTGATCTTGTCCTCAAAGAAATTTGCGAAGTTCTCGCAGAGCTCTTTGGAAGCTTGTACTGAGGGGGTAGCGGCTTTGGAGGTTTGTTGTCTAATGATGTTAAATATCTCCCTGGGCCTGTTTTTAGCGTTATCCAGCGCGTTACAGAAAAATGAGGTTTTTTCGTTCAGGATGTGTTTTTTATACTTCCAGCGAGCTGCTTTGAGTTGCTCGCGGAGGATGTCAGAAGGATTGCTTCTCCATAGTCTCTCTGTGGCTCTTAGTTGTCTCCTTTCGGAGTTGATGTCAGTGTTAAACCATGATCTTGATGGAGTGCTCCTGTTTTTTTTAAATTTCAGGGGGGCTAATTGATACAGAATGGAGGTCATATTTGAGATGTAATGCGAGGTGAGATCAGTTGCGGAGAGGTGATCAGAGGAGCTGGGGGGAGCGAGCGTATCCGTTCCTCTAGGTCCACTAGGGGAATCTGCGATAGATTTCTGGACCATTTGGGGGGGTCTTGTGGGGTGGGCTGGAGCAGAGTCTTTTGGTTGATATGGAATAGGATGTTGTGGTGGTTGGACGAGTCCACGGGGAGTACGTGGTCGATCGTCACTGTGTCATTTTGAGCGATAATGGCATCTAAGGTTGCTCCTTTCTTGATTGTTGTCCTGAAGAAGATTGTTTAGGGTTAGAATTAGCAAATTGTTAGCCTCATTCCAACGTAGGTTGAGGTCACCGAGAATTAGGTTGTTTGATTCACCGAGTGAGCAATGAGCAATCAGGTCAGCCAAGTGTTCCCCGAATGTGGAGGTGTTGCCTGGGGGATGATATAGAAGATGGCAGAGAATTGCTCTATTGTCATCTGTCTTGATGTTGGCAGTACTTTCGCGCCGAGTCTGGCATGTTTGTACATGGCAGCGTTTGAGGAGAGGGAGATCTATCATCACAACAATCCATACTCAGCGAATATTCGTGTCTGGAAAAGGTTCATTGATGATATATTGGTCCTGTGGAAAGGGGACCGTAGAACATGCGATGAATTTTGCAACTGGATCAATACTCTGAACCCCTTCTTGAAATTTACGAGTACCATTTCGGAGACTAGTGTACCCTTCCTCGACCTGCTGGTGAGGCTGGGGGATGGTTGCATCACTACTACTCTCTATCGCAAACCAACTGATAAAAACAGTTTGCTTCTATTCAGTAGCCACCACCCCAGAGCACTCAAACAAAATCTCCCATTTGGTCAATTCCTTCGGATAAGAAGGAATTGTAGTTCACTGATGGACTACCTCACTGAATCAGATACTTTGGCTCGAGACTTGCAACAGAGGGATTATCCACAACACACTGTGTCACTCTCTCGCAAAAGAGCCAGAAATAACAACCGGGAAAGTTTGCTCGAAAGCGTACAAAAGGATCCTGACACCACGATCACCTGTGTGACCACTTTCACACCTGACTCAAATCGAGTGAGGAGTATCATTAAGAAGCACTGGGGTATTCTGAACACAGGAGCATTAGATCTTCCCATTCCCAGATTTGCGTTCAAACGCACAAGTAACTTAAAAGACATGCTCATACACACACGACCAAGTGCCCTGAAAACCAATGTACAAAGGGGACTATGGGATTTACCCCCCGTAGTTGGTCACTACCCATGTGGGGCTTGTTCGGGTCTGCCCGCTTACTAAGACCACAAAAGAAATAACATTCACGAATGGGGTAAAATGGGTCCTTAAGAGACACACCAACTGTAACACTAACAACTGTATTTATGTATTGACCTGTCCGTGCGGACTCCTTTATGTAGGGATGACGACCAGACCGGTGAAAATCCGGATGACAGAACACAGGAGCAACTTTAGGTGTCATAGAACCAACACCAAGATGACGACCCACTTTGAACATCTTAAACACCCTCCTGACTCTTTCGGTGGGTGATTTTGGAAGCTCACCCCGGGATGCACCGTGACATTCTGTTCCGCATAGAACAGAGTTGGGTGCTGAGGTTGTCCTCTGATAGGGAGGGACTCAATGAGGACATACCTTGGAGTTTGCTGACGTGATACATCTAATGATGTACTGGCTCCACTTTTACCTTCCTTATTTCTGTGACTCGAGACTAGTACTGGCACTACTATTCTCTAGATACTACCACTAACATACGCTACACTGATACTAGTCAATAGTAGTTTATAGGAATTAGTATCACTAGGGGTTCTACCCTTGGTTGTGGCCACTATTACACAGGGTTTATCCCCGTCTGTATCCTTTATCTAATCCTGCCCCCGACACCCAGTGTTTACTATATTGGCAGGTTTTGTACTTTACAGCAACCACATCGACCACTGGGTGGTTATGACAATCCTCCTTTTTATTTTATAAACTAGGATTTGACATTCTCTAGGCTATCGAGTTGGTTATTGATTAGACACCACTGCACGACCAGCTGGTGGTTTATGAGGCACATTCTTGAAGTTACGTGTTCCCCGCTTTATAATTTTAGCTATACATTTCTAGCTATATAATCGGTAGACTATCGCTCCATAGTGGCCCATAATGTTTCAATTGGGGCAACCTCCACTGACGCATACACAAAGAGTGTTCCAACATGGCACCCGGAAGTGGAGTTTGACGCTCTAGTCATTGCCCCTATCATGCTACCGGAAGTCCCGCCTACATCTCTGACCGACCGGGGAATATCATTCGCACACGAGTGCGTAGAGACATCCACCCGGGTCCGGCAGAGTGAGGGGTAGGTTGCCCATGAACAGACGGAGCTGACAACGTGAGTACTGGGTGTTGGGATAAGTCTAAGAGTGTGGGGACCTGTTTGCCTTTGCTTGGACCTCTAACAGGGGGTTTTGTGGCATTTGATCTGAGTGTCAGTGTGGCGGGACCTGCCTTGCTGTGTCCCGCACCCTCCTTCCTCTCAGGGCGGGTACTGTAGTTGAAGTTATCGCCCGAGTGAGTTTTCCCACTGTGTAATACTTAGGAGGGAATGGCGACGCTGCGTGGTTATGGTTCCTGTCCATTGCGCTCACTCTTCTTGCGCTAATCTTCCATTGTGTTCGTTGCACCACTTGGTTGCCAGCAATATCGGGGTGCCAGTGGCACTCTTCAGTGTATCGCCCTTGACCATCTGGCCGTGGTGATTAGCAGGAGCATGCAGTATATAACACCCCGGTTTACCGCCGACTACCAATGTGCAGACGACACTGTGTTTTCTAAGCGATAGCCATCGGGATCTCAATGGGCTATATCCCTCTCGGGCCCCTTGTTGGTAACATCCAGCCTAGGTGCGTTTCTTGCAGTGTTCACGTGTATTTTGGTAGTATCATGAGGTGAGCGTCTACCCATTTTCCAATGCCTTAATTCCCCCACCCTCCCTTGTCAATTGTTACTATTCATAGGACACTGAACCTTGCAGTGTTTTCACCTGCCGTGACATCTTGATGCTTTGAGCTGACCCAAGTTTGGGTGAGTGTGCTAGTATACTGTATATATTTACATATTCTTGGCTACTTCTGTTTTTATCCCTTTTCAAATTCGCCATGTGCACTAGCACATATATTTTGATATGAAGCATGCTCATATTTCACGTGTGGTTTGCAATGTCACAATAGCATGGTCATAATTTGCACTTTTGCAATAAGGTTGAACTGCAGACTACAGTAGAACTATGTACTAATCGCTATGATTCTTTTTTCCTACAGGCAGTGTTATTGATCGACAGGTACCACTTTATAGGGTGCTTTATGGGTGGTCACTTAACTGTGTATTTATAGACCACCAACCATAAAGTGTAGAATGTCGACATTAGGTCCTGAAGAATTGCCGTTAAATTAACATTAGGCAAGAAACATGTTGGCCTGAGCTTCAGCACACAATCCTGCAATCCTAGGGCAGGCGTGTGCGCCTTTTTCTGTTTTTAATCAGGTTAGTGACCACAGTCATTAAAATAGTTTTGGGTGGATCACTAACTCCTGTTTTAGATTACACACATTCCACATCTACACTCACTAGGGCCCTCACACGCACTACACCCAACGGCTAAGAAAAAGATCTCCGCCAAGAAGGCCCCACCACGGGTGCCGATCGGGTATTGCAGCGCCGACCCGATAAGGAGCAGACCCAGTGATGAAGCAAGACACCTAGCTGGCTGGGTGTGTGAGGGTCTTTTTCTGAAAGGAGATAAGTATTTCTCCGAACTTCACGAGCACTCACATGCCTCTTGCATAACCTTGACCTGTAGGATCCTCTAGGAACAGCATACTCTTTCTTGTTGTGCTTACGTGGGCCTGTATGCTGGACCTATTCTATTGGCCCTTAGTCCCTCCTTGTTGTCTTATGATATAGAAGATGGCAGAGAATTGCTCTATTGTCATCTGTCTTGATGTTGGCGGTAAGACATTCGATGGTGCTGTAATTGAAGGTGTCCATTTCTACACTGGCAATGTTGTTCTTATGTATGATTGCTATGCCTCCACCTCTTTGGTCTTTTCTGTCCTTGTTGATGATAGAGAAGCCTGGGGGCACCAACATATCTAGGCTTGGTGCAGAGAACTCGTTTAGCCATGTCTCGGTGATGAACGCGATGTCTATGTCATGGGAGAGGATGGTTTCTGCTAATTCTGTTGCGTGTTTGGAGGCTGATCTACAGTTTATGAGCATGCAGTTATTAGTGTACTCCTCTTTGGTGAGTTTCTTTACAGGGGAGGCTTTGGGTATGGCAGTAAGGAGGGCCGGGGGTCTTGGTGAATTCAGGGTGCGGTGGTCCCTTCCAAAACCGGTAATCACTTGGATCTTGGCTTTAGGGGAGGCTTTATGGGGAGAGTCGTAGGATAAAGATAGCTCCGCCGCCTCCTTAGAGGACATGGCTGCTTTGGTTCTTCTAGGTCTTCTAGGTCTCTGGGTTCGGTACTCTGTATTGGTTTCTCTGGGTCTCTGTGTTACGGTCTCAGGGGTGGTTGGGAGCTCACTCAGGCGTGGCACGTTGTTCGGTTTTAGATGGGTGGAGCTGGTCAGAGTGGGAGTCTGTTGCGGAGTGAGCCTAGTCTTTCGGGCCAGGTCGCGGTTGTTTAAGATTTCGCTCAGGCCCAGGGTTAACAGTTCTAGCTGTCTTTCTAGGAGGGCTAGACGCTGCTCCATGTTTCCCGTGGCGGGGGTAGGGGCGGCTTGAGCAGCGGCGTCTTGGGAGGAGGTGGGGATGTCAGTGTTGTAGGGCCTGTTGGTGTAGGAGCTGACCGTATTAGGGACCGTGTGCAGGGTGCACAGTGGGTCGTGATGCGCTATCGCCGACCAATTGTCCGCGGCAGGGGTGAGGTGTCTAGAGGTCTGTGATTGCAGGTGAGGATCGTTCCTAGCTTGAGGGTTGGAGTGATCAGGGGGAGGAGGATGAGGGTGGCATTGGGCGGGAGGTTGTAGCTCTTGATTCGGGGGGGCGGGGGTGCAGGAGGTGACTTGTGTAGGCAGGATGGTTGTTCTGGTAACAGGCGTGGGGGTGGTTGATCGTCTCTCCTGGCAGGGAGGACTGGCCAGGGGTACGGAGTAGGGCAGGGAGGGAAGGGGCTTGTGCAAGGGGGTGATTCGCATCGAGGGGAAGAGAGAGTCAAAGGCCTCTAGATTCTCATTGTTGGATTGAATCAGAACTGTGCCATTCATGTAAATGGTCACAGAAGTGTTGCCGTTCCGTGTCAAGCGGTTAGTGAGTGAGGTCATCAGTTTGCAGCTTTGCGAGGTGGTCGTGGTTTTGGAGATGGGTAGCTGTGTTCTGAACGTGGCGGTCCAGTCATCTGGTCTATCTGTGTGGAAGATTAGATCCATTTTTATCTGCCCTCTGGAGGAGCAATGGTAGATGTCTGCGAAAAGTGTTTCAGGGTGCTGTCTGATCAGTCTGTGTTTAAGGTTTCTTTTCGCTTTGAGTGAGAGGTTGGGGGAAACTGATCGCGAAGGAGTTCGGGCCGTGAGGTTTCAAGTAGGTCGGTACGGGAGGGCTCGTGAAAGTTGACTTGTCGGGTGCCATTATCTCTCTGTTTCTTGAATTGATGAGAGGTGCGGGGGACCTTGATCAGCTAGTGGACTAGTAGGTGGGGGGATGCGGACCACTCTTGAGGGATCGGCTCTAGTTAGCAGGTCAGGCTAGATCAATTAGTGCATTAGTCTGCTTCCAGACTGGTTGTAGTGGGATGAGGACAGCTCTTCAGAGGTCAGAGCTTGAATGAGGATCAGGCTTGGTCTATTGCGGGCAGTGCTTCAATGGCTGATGTGGCTTCGGGGAACCTCGGCCGGGGGAGGTCTAGTTAGGCCACTCTCATTGGAGCAGGGAGGTGGGGGATTTCTGCCCTACTAAGCATTCCCTTACCTTCCATTCACGCTGAGGACTTCCAGTTCCGGGCGATGCTTGGTTAGAAGGACAACAGCCTGGACCGTTGGTTTGGAGAATTGTTGTGCGGTCTAGTCGTGGCGTATAGATGCTCCTCCCGATTGTCATAAGATGCTCCTAGGGGGGTGGTTAGGACCACGAGGCCGCCATTTTAGGGTCAGGCGTCCGGTTATGATACGCAGCGCGTCTGCTTGTGTCTGAGATTCCTTGAGGGCAAGGTAGCTTATTGGGGGCAGACTGAAGCGCAGGGCTCCTGATGCGCACCCTTTCTATGTCTGCTAGGGTCACATCGGTGGGGTTGTGCTGGTGCTTGGCGATACTAAATCTGGGCTATGGCTGGCCATTTTGGAATCAGGTAACAGAGTTATGAGCTTGCCTGTGGTGCCTGGATGCTGGGACAGGCAGCCGAATTCTGAATTAGCTGGCCTGTTGTTGCTTGATGCTGGGGCAGCCGAGGCAGTCAGCAGAGGGAAAGATACTTGGAAACTTTGTGCACTGCCGATATCTGATCTAGCTCCATGAGTGCGTCAGGGGCGGCCATCTTGTGGTTGGCAGAGACAATATAGTGTTGCTTCCTGCGTCCCTGGGTGCACCATGGCGGTCAGCAAGGGGCACGCATTCTCACGTGTGAAGCGGAGCCTAGCGGCTCTATCCCAGTTACCGGTCTTGGAGGGTGGAGTGTGAGAGCCGTGATCTGCTGATTAGCGAGACCTAGTAATCATCATGGTGGGACCTACGGGTGCGTCCATCTTGGGGTCAGGCAGTCTCCACTTGCGCTTGGGGAGAGTCCGGTGGCAGCTCCGTCTTGGACCGTGATCGGGGGGAAGGAAGCTGAGCCTCGCTGCGATGGCTGGCGATGAGAGGTCCAATTTTTTCAGCAGTGCCTAGTGCTCGTACAGGAGAGATCCATGGGATTGCCGTGCGCAGCCATCATGGAGTCAGGCAGTCTCCCTTAAAGGGCTGAGCTCTGTGCCGGCCCGGTGATGGTTTCTTCTCGACTCCAGTATCTTTTTGAAAAGCCCCGCCTGGTTGTGGTCGTTCGTCAGAATTCGGGACTAATGCGGGCCCAACTCAGGCTGTCCAGGAGTCGCTTGAAGATCTTTTCCGCTGCGGTCACCTCCGCGGGGACATTAGCCGTCCTGGAGGTACCAGGGCGTGGATCTTCGTTTCCTAGGCGGATGCGGCTCGATTCTGGCTCACTGTCATTTGATTCTGATCCGGTAAGTCCTGACTTCCTTGGGGTGGGCGGTGGGGAGAGGAAGGCCGGGGTAATCACAGAGTTTGTGATCCTGCTCCCAGGAGGTCGGTATCAGGGCTCCTGCCCTGCGGCCATCTTGCCTCGACAGCTTTATGCAGATGATCTCAGCACCATAGTTCGGTGCTCAGACAGGGACTGTGAGCCTGTGCATGTTCCCCATCAGTCTGTGCATTACAGCCTGGTGGGGAACATGCAAAGTGTGCATGACTGTTTGGCTGACCCAAGACAGCAGGCCAAACCGTCATGCGCACTTAGAGATTGGCACCATTCATCCCCCTGCTCTGGCCAGCCCCGCCCGCTCTGCATGAAGCTAAGCCACTGCAGTAGGGAAAATAAAATGATAATAACATTGTGTTATTATCATTTCATTTTTCCTATTGAACAGTGGGGTGATGCTCCTTCGCCTTAGCGGAGGAGCCGCCACTGCCTCTTTCTCTTCCTGGCCTTCTACTGTACAGGGTGAGGACTCGATGACGAAGCATGCCACACAGAAATAGGTCGATGAGAGCACACTGAAACACAGGAGTCCATCATCCTGATATAGTGCTTGCCTCAGGCTAAGTATAATGTATGCAGCCTCAGTCGGGCTTGTGGGAGGTCAGGCCCACTGTTTTACCTAGAACTCTGAAGAAGGACCACAAATGTGAGGTCTTGACCATTGCATTCAAGTGTGCACCTAGCTCCTTTTCTCTAAGTAGTGGATTGCTCCAGAGAGGCCAAGGTAGGAGAGAGGAGTGATTGCAGTCAATAGTGCAGTTCAAGTCAAAAGCAGAACTGGCATTCAAACAGAGGCATATATCAAGCCTACCCACCAGAGTCAGAAAGGCCTGGCAGGCGCTCTGTGAGTCTGGAACTGCCAGGTGGGTCAGCTTGAAATGGCCTGCATGTGGGCCATGTTTTCTGGTCTTGTGGGCCATAAAGTGGCCAAACAAATGGCCCACACACTGGTCTTTTCAAGTCTGGCCATCTAGTAGTTCAAGTTCAACACTGCTACCACAGAACTCCAGGCATTTTCACAGGACTGCGTAGGGAGAATTAGCATTGGCCCCAGGTGTCTTTACTCTGGGATACCTGGCACACAGTGAGACAGAGGGTTTAAGGTCTCTTAACAGGTCAGGCTGACTCCTTTATCAACGCTGATCCACAGCTTCTTCCAGTAGATAGTTGCAGATTGCGTCAGATGATGTCCCCTCACCCTTGAGAGGCTGGCTGTCATAGACAACAGTGCTAGATCGCAGAAGGTTCCCCAACACTTCTCAGCGTGACACCTACATCAGCCAGAGAGAAGTGCTGGAACAATGACCAGCAGTTTCAGTCCTTCTCTCATGTTCCTGTCTCAGACATGGCAGGTGTATTCCACATGTGCCATTCTAGAGCAGATCTGGGGCAGTTCCCTGTCTTTGGATATTCCTCTTCATCCAGAGCAAACACGCCTCTTTGTCTCCAGGGGATGAGTAGCAGGAGGTAATGATGGGAGTCCTCCCTTCAAAGGATGCCACACTCTCTAAACACTGCACAACCTTCATGTCATCAATTGAGTGTTCTGAGAATTAAAAAATAGCAGGACATCAAATGACCACGTCTGCACAACTAAAAGAAAGTTTGTCTCTGGTAGGCGAGGCTTAAAAATACATATTTTACAACATTAAAATGAAATTTGTTAGAACTAATTTTCTTCATAATGGTTATTTCATAACAGTGCTTCTTAATAGTAATATGTTTCAATTACTCCCCTTACTGCTTCTGAATAATAACATGCAGGTTTTTGAAGAATAAGAGGTTGCACCTGCATGCTTGTAGTTGAAATTCTGACTCCTGAGGTTACAGACAGATTTTTGCAGTGAGTGCATAGGAATGCTGACTGTGCTAGAAGCATGCACAATGAAAATTCCTTCATGAGTACTAGTGAAGACCCCTGACTAGAGCATTGTATTCTGCATGTGGTACAGCGTCGTATGCTACAAAGGTCAATTATCCTGCTGTGAAGGACTGTCACATTTAAGTGCAGAAAGCCCAGCAGGCCTCCTATTATGAACTAGATATGTGTGCCATAAGCGCTCCTAAACTGCTTTCCAATTAAAACAATGTTTTTAAAGGCGTTCTCTAAATTGGAAAAGAACAGCAGGGGTTGACACTTTATTCATAATGACCTCCAGCTCTCTAGCTCTCTGAACAGGGACCACGAGAAGGCAGAGTCTGCATAACGTCGTCAAGATTCACTCCGGTGACTGTGAGGCAAGTATACAGTGCTTAAACCACCAGATCCTGAGTCTACGCCGTGTCATATTTATTTCCTTGTCTATCCATCCATTTTAGGAAAATGAACTCTGCTCTGCCTCGGTTCTTCTTCAAACAGGGTCCTGCATTGTACTTTCAAAGAAAAGTTACGAGGGGCCTATGAAGAAAGTCATGGAACAATTGGGCAGTGGCGGCTCATCCGCTAAGGCAGAGGAGCATCGCCTCACTGCTCTGTGAGCAGTTAAAAAGGCAAAAATAAAATGATACAGTATAGCTCTGTTTCCACCCTTATCTCCTTCGCTAACCCCGGGTCTTTAAGATCCCAAGCGTTTAGCCTCCAACCCCCTGCACCACCACGGGTCGCCCGACCTATCCTGAGCCATAGGGGGGAGTGATCCGACAACCCTCTCGCCAGGTAGTCCACCCCTGTCACCATGCCTAATTCCCCTGCTGGGGCAAAGAAATAATCTATTCTAGAGAACACTCTGTGTGCTCCGGGGGAAAATTTGAGTATGCCCTATCTGTGGGGTGATGTCGGCGCCAAAGATCCTGCAGTCCCAGGGTGAGGGCAAATTCAGCCAGGCTTGTGCTTCCCCTCCCACTGCCTGTCTGTGCGGACCTATCTACGACAGGATCTACTACTTCATTAAAGTCCCCACCCACCAAGTGTTGGGGGAGTCTGCCGCCAGTAGGACCTCCGCTTCCTTCTCAAGTGTATGTCACTGTAGTCGCGGGGGCGCATAAACACTAACTAGTGTAATCTCTCTGTGCCCCCATGTTCCCTGTACCGCCACATATATGCTGCTGGGGTCGGACCAAGTGTTGGAGACATGGAAGGGTATAGTCTTCCTGACAAGTATCGCTACCCCCAGGGAGCCGGAGGTAAATCCCACGTGGGCTAGGGTGGTGTACATGCCTCTACCCAGAAAATTACAGCGCGTCCCTCTAAGATGTGTCTCCTGGAGGAGCACTATGTCGGGCTTCAGTCTTTTTAGATATTTGGTTACAAGACCCCTTTTAATCTGGTGTCCCAGCCCCTTTACATTCCAAGTCATTGCCGTATAGCCCTTTTCAGCCATGTCCCTTGGAGTTGTCTATGTCATGTCTACCCAGGATGCAGAGTCTTAATGTGCTGCCTGTGACTTGATGTGTAAGCATGTGTTCGCTGGAGCCATTAAAATAATTCTGAATACCCCCATTTGTGCCCCCCTCTGAATCTTCCTGCCCCAACTCCCCCACCCCACACTCTCCCACTTCCCCCACACTTGCCCCAACGTGTCAACATGACAACTGTGTAGTAGGTACAGTCTGAGAGGTCTGTGGCCCCCCCTTCCTAACCCAACAGTGAAACTAGCTAACTAATGAGAGCAGGAAACCCGTAGTGGCCAAGCCCGGGTTCCAATTACACCCAGCCTAGGCTAGTTTGGCCTCTATTAGCACCTAGTGCTCTGTTACTGTCCTTTCGGCATCCGTCATGCCCTGGATCGTCAACCTTCCTCGCTTCCATCTGGTGTCGCTGGTCGCGGCGTCCCACCTGGTTCCCCCTCCACCGCCGTCTCTTCTAGTCTGTTAATTATCTGCAGTAACGGGTGGTCGCTGTCTGATCCCTCCGAGTGTTCCGTTTCTGGAGGATCTGGTGTGGCTTATCTCCTGGACCTGCCTCTGGGGTGTGACCGGTCCCTCGACCTTCGATTTGAGTCCTCCTCCGAGTCTTGGTCTTGCTTTGCTCTCTCTGCACTGTCACCTTACGTCTTCTCGGTGTGCTGCCATGGGACTCTGACCCTTGCCTCAGGCATCGTTTGGTCTTGGCTCTCATAGTTTTAGGTCTTACCACTGTCTCTGGTGTCCAGTACTGTGAGTCTCTTTGTTCTGTATTCCGCACCCTGATGGACCTCTCCTCTACCCACGACCAAGCCTCCTCGGGTGTCTGGAAGAAAAAGGTCCTGTCTTGAAATATGACTTTTAGCTTGGCTGGGAAGAGTAGCATGTACTGTATACGGAGGTTTCTCAATTTTTCCTTTACAGAGTCGAAGGTTCTCCTTTGCTTCTGGACCTCCATGGAGTAGTCCGGGAATACCATTATTTTCGTGTTTTGCATCTGGACCTCTCCCAGCCATCTCATCTCGCGAAGTATTAAGTCTCTATCTTGATAGTTTAGGAACCGGGCTATGACTAGCCTAGGGGGCGACCCCACCGGCGGCCTGGAGGTAGGCATTCTGTGCGCCCGTTGAATCACAAAGCAGGTGGAAAATGAGGCAATAGTGAGAGTGTCTTTAAGCCATTGGAGGAGGTACCCTCCCATATCTGATCCCTCGATTCCCTCCTGGAAACCTATGAATCGCAGGTTATTCCTTCCCACCCGGTTTTCTGCATCATCTACTTTCCACATTGTCTCCTTGTCAACTTGATAACTTCCCCTTGCAGGATATGGGTTACGTTTTCCGTATCCAAGATTAGCGGCTCTGCCTGTGACACTCTTTCAGCTACATTGCTGAGGTCTTGCCTTAGTAGGGTCACGTCCGTACGTACTTCAGCTACACTGCCCTCCAATGCTTCTCTTGAAGCTTGTATTGCTCGCAAGAGCATTGCATTGTCTGGCGCGGAGGCAGTATCTCCCAGCGCTTCGGGGGCGGAATCACCACTTTCGTGTACTTGTCCATTTTCCCCTGTCGTTGAGGCTTGGGGTCTTTATCTTTAGCCATGGTTTGCCCCTATTGGTTTGTGCCTTGTACACCTCAGAGCTTCGGGCGACCCCCCCGCTTCACCACTGGGTTGTGTAGAGAATCTCCTACAGGACGCCACCACTGTACTCTTTGTTTCGTTTCAATTCCCCTCTTTCCTGTTTGCACTGAGTCTTTTGTGAGAATATTTGCTTAGTTGGTATTCCTCTGAGCTGCGTCAACGAGTGTGCTTGCTGGCACCACAGGACTTCCCACACTATCCGCCTTCATCTCCAGCCCTTCGCCTCAGGCTGTAAAGCGCCAAGAGGAAAAGGAGGCCTCCAAGGCTTCTCCTATGCATAGCTGGGCCAACAGTAACCTCCAGTTGGTCTGTATTGCCTCCGTTCCCCACCGGTGAGTATTAAGCTTCTCCTCTGGCTGGGGGGGAGGGAAACACCCCGCCTCCCTTGCTTTGCACAGACTACTCTTCTCACTTGATCCAGGGGGGAAAAGGATCCCTACCCCCGTGCTCCTTGCCGGAGTTGCAATCTTTAAGTCCCGGTGGTGCTCCCCTGGGGGCCTCTCTGCCTCTCTTCCCCGGTGTCCTCAATAAGGCCTTAGGCGGGGTCCCAACATGGATAATTTCCCCTTCCTCTCCTCCCGGCACTCAGGGAACCCCTGGGATTCTCTCAGCCTGTGTCCCCAGTCTCACACTCTGCCTGTGGGCTCTCCTCACAGGGGTCCGTTTCCCTGGGAGCGGATGTCATCCCCATGGTTTCCCAGTTCTGCTGCCGGGGACTTGGCCCGCCTGTCTCCGCCCGCTCTCGGCCTCTCGCGGGCCGGCTCACTAGGGAGCTGCACAGTTCAGCCTCGCCCGAGCGCGTATGGCTGCTTCCTGCCAACTCTCGTCCGCCTGCAAAACACACAAGATGATGGACGGAACGCTGCACATTGGCAAACATTCACCCTCAGTCACAGATCTGGGTTTAATCCATCGTTATTTTGCTTCACCACACCACCCCAGTTCAGACATAGCCATATGCAAATCAGTCTTGACCCTGTGCCTCATGGGAACAGTCCAGACCGAACTGCCAAGCTATGTCTTCCCTGGACCGGAATCAAGCATCCTAGGACCGGTTTCAGGCTATCAGCCTCCATCAGCCAGGATAGCTTGACTCCAGTGGCGTAGTGAGCACGGGACCCACGTCTGGGCATACCCTTCCCACTTAGGGCGAAATGCAAAACACACAAGATGATGGACGGAATGCTGCACATTGGCAAACATTGGCAAACATTCACCCCCAGTCACAGATCTGGGTTTAATCCATCGTTATTTTGCTTCACCACGCCACCCCAATTCAGACATAGCCATATGCAAATCAGTCTTGACCCTGTGCCTCATGGGA
This sequence comes from Calotriton arnoldi, assembly GCA_963921515.1. Classification (NCBI taxonomy): domain Eukaryota; kingdom Metazoa; phylum Chordata; class Amphibia; order Caudata; family Salamandridae; genus Calotriton; species Calotriton arnoldi. The sequence goes on from CAWUFW010001141.1 coordinate 2,194,773, forward strand.
ACAGTCCAGACCGAACTGCCAAGCTATGTCTTCCCTGGACCGGAATCAAGCATCCTAGGACCGGTTTCAGGCTATCAGCCTTCATCAGCCAGGATAGCTTGACTCCAGTGGCGTAGTGAGCACGGGACCCACGTCTGGGCATACCCTTCCCACTTAGGGCAAAATGCAAAACACACAAGATGATGGACAGAATGCTGCACATTGGCAAACATTCACCCCCAGTCACAGATCTGGGTTTAATCCATCGTTATTTTGCTTCACCACGCCACCCCAGTTCAGACATAGCCATATGCAAATCAGTCTTGACCCTGTGCCTCATGGGAACAGTCCAGACCGAACTGCCAAGCTATGTCTTCCCTGGACCGGAATCAAGCATCCTAGGACCGGTTTCAGGCTATCAGCCTTCATCAGCCAGGATAGCTTGACTCCAGTGGCGTAGTGAGCACGGGACCCACGTCTGGGCATACCCTTCCCACTTAGGGCGAAATGCAAAACACACAAGATGAAGGACGGAATGCTGCACATTGGCAAACATTCACCCCCAGTCACAGATCTGGGTTTAATCCATCGTTATTTTGCTTCACCACGCCACCCCAGTTCAGACATAGCCATATGCAAATCAGTCTTGACCCTGTGCCTCATGGGAACAGTCCAGACCGAACTGCCAAGCTATGTCTTCCCTGGACCGGAATCAAGCATCCTAGGACCGGTTTCAGGCTATCAGCCTTCATCAGCCAGGATAGCTTGACTCCAGTGGCGTAGTGAGCACGCCTGGCTCAGCTCCACGTCCCACAACCTGCCAAGCCGCTACGGTGGCTGCTGCACACATGCACTCGCCTCCCAAGCAGTTTGCACAGGGCGCCATCCACTCAGGCCCTGTGCGGTGTCTCCACCGCTCTGCTGCTGCCCTGGTCCTCCTCCGCTGTTCACACTATGCGGGAGCCTCCTCTTCTCCACCTCTCACACCCTCACCGCAGAGCGACTCTCCTCTCAGGATCGCCGAAGTCGCTTCATTCCTCAGGGTCGGGCTCCATCTTTGTCCGCGTCCCCTCTCAGCCGGGAGTCCGTCGGAGCCTTCTCCCCACCGACTCAGGTCTCGGATGCTTCCCACGACCACGACACCAGGTAGTGTGAACTATTAAATCTTCTTTTAGTGCTTATAGAATGTGAGGGGGGCAGGATTATAGCACGGATTTATGTGGGGCAGCCGGAGCCCCGGCGATTGCGACTAGTCAGCCATGCTGCTGGCCACGCCCTTGCATCTTTCATTTTTTTAAGTCAATCAAATACTTAGGAAGTCTGGTAACCCTATTACTTTTTCTCAGAGCTACTTCACTTACTTTAACATCCTTACCACATTCACTAATGTACTCCGTTCTACCCTCTTCCTGCTCATCCAAAACATCACGTTTAAACACCACTGCTCTATGTAAATCCAAATATGTAAATTCTGAATCTTTACCCCATTCATAAACAAATTAATCCCCCTGGTGGGTTAAAAAAAACCTGGAAGCTTGGTTGTTGTATACTGGCCTTTTGATCTTTACCCAATTATCAATGTTTTCTTCCATTCTTTTTACTTCTTTCTTTCTATAAAATCACTCCTTTCTCTACTTCTCCATAAAACGTTTTCCAGTTTCCTCTCAGACCAGCAAATTGTCAAGGCATCCCTTTTAGTAACTGAAACAAACATGATTTCCCTCTCCGAATCTCCTTCTACATGTATTAAAACTGCTCCTAATCCCTTAAGGCTAGCATCTTTTACGAGTGTTGAATTTGCCATTGGATGAAAACTCTGCAGATTAGAAGCAGAAGAAAGTTGCCTCTTCTCGTCATTAAACTCTTGTTCACATACACTATCCCATTTAAATTTGCCCCTTAACCACATGCACTCTGTCAATCTTAACACTGTCTTTCTTTGTCACCACTACATATTTGTTTGAGTGTTCTTTTTCTCACAATCACTGAAACTTCATCCAAAGTGGGATCATCCTTATGCCACAGATCATCCTTAAATGTTTCAATATTGAATGCTAGCAAGAAGAAACCATTATGGATTCTCTCCTCAAGTGTTCAGGAGAGCTTACATGAAGATGCTAGTTTTCTCAAGTCAGTGATGTAAAGTTCCACCGTTTCACCTTCTCTCTGCACTCTTCTACCAAAATGGTATCTTGTTAAGATTGTACTAATCTTTTGCATGTAGTGTATATGTAGTTTTCATAAACAAATTTCATATTCATATAAACCCACAGCCACCATGTCAGACAACTCAGGAAGATGGTCAAAGACCTCTTGTCCTTCTGATCCCACACACTACACTGGTAATGTAATTTTTCTTTCAGAACTGAAAGAGGACCTATACACTCTGGCATAATCGCCCAAATACCTTCTGAAATGTTTATGTTATGCTTGCATGGTGAGTTTAAAAGAAATGGTGAGGTTGTCACATTCTGCATGCCTGAATTCTGTAACTCACTTAACATACTGAAAACAGTCAACTGTGCTAGAAAGTAAACACTCAAAGTATTCTGTCTTTTTTTAACACCGCCCTGGCACTAAATGTAATGCCTGAGTGTCCACCATAATAAAAACAGGTTAACATTCATCTCTAGTCTATGAGCTTGTGCTTGTCTTGAATCCGCAGGTGTAAAGAACCTTTTAGTTAATCCAAAGATGCACACCCAGGGGCATATTTACAAGCTCCTAGCGCCACTTTTGCGTCACTTTTCCCATGTTAAAAATGATGCAAAAGTGGCGCAAGGGCCTTGTAAATATGCCCCCCAGAGTCAAGCTTCTAGTCCCATTATCCGTTGTCTAAAATCCCAAGCACAAACACATATTGCCCTCAGCGTACTCCAACTTGATGTCTGTCCAATGAATCAGTGGAATCGCTTTTTATGTTTTCCAAAAGTTCTTCTCACAGGAGCAGTTTTGTGTGCACAGAAGATTTGCATGCAACACAACTACGATGTTTATGTACCCCAACTGCACCATACACGTACATAGGCACGGATGTGCTTTCACTCCCAATGATCATGTGACCAACACAGCTCTCGCGTTGACATCAGCTGAGCACACAATAAAGAGCGGAGACCTCTCAACGAATTCTTGAAAGGTTCTGTGAAATGTGCATGTCCTCAGCAGGGCGCATGCCAATATTAGAATAAAATAATAGGCTGGAGCAATACAGGTAAACTGAATTCTGCAACCACTGGAATCTCTAATCAGCCTTGTACCCTCGTACTACACAAGTTGATCCGCTGCATCAAAAGTCACCAACTCTCCCTTTGACTGCCTGTCCTGCACACTACCAGACTGCATCATATTTTGTACCTGATCGTAATCTCACAAGATTGTTTGACTTGAGTACTACAATGCTGCATGAACCAGGTTATTTGCCTCTCAGAGTCGAATTACAGCACAAACCAAACACATATTTATAACCTCCAGTTCATAAATATATAATTGTCCTAACGGATCGGAACACCTGTATGGATATTCAATTGTGGGGGCCTCCACTGCACTAATTTCTTTCCCTGGGCCACTTTTGGCCCCGGGGACCCCATCCCCCGGGGCCCGGCCTCTATTTTTTTTTAAATATATTTTTGGACGGCCCCCCTCCTGAGGCCGATATAGCCCCGGGGACCCCATCCCCCGGGGTCCACCCTCTATTTTTTTTAAAAATATATTTTTGGACTGCCCTCCTCCTGAGGCTGATATAGCCCCAGGGACCCCATCCACCGGGGCATGGGCACATCCTTTCTTTTCTAAAACAAATTAAAATGGGTAGGGGGCCTGCGTGGTCCCCTTACCCAGGCCATTTTTGGCCCGGGGACCCTATCCCCCGTGGCATGGCCACGTCCTTGGGGACCGCAGGGGGAGCCTCAAGCCCCCCGAGGTCCATGCCAGCTCCCAGCCTCCTGCGGGAGCCGGCATTGCTTTTGGGCAGAAGGAGCTGCAAACATGCAGCTCCCTCTGCCTAAAAGCAATTCTGCTTTGCTTCATGGAAGCGAGAGCATTTTCAATGCTCTCGCTTCCATGAAGCAAAGCAGAGTTTGCTATGGCAAAGCGGGAGTGCTCCGCTTAGCCATAGCAAACTGCAATGTCCCGGGTGTGGGCACCCTGGGACATTGCTGAAGCCGGCCCTGGGGGCTGGCGGTCCCCAGGGCCATGGAGGGACTCCTGGAGGGGGGCCATGTGGCCCCCTCCCATCTACATTGTAGCCCCAGGAAGGTGGTGGTCCTCGGGGATGAGAGTCTGCGAAGGACCCCCGCCTTTTCTTAATTTGTGCCCCGGGGAGGGGGCAGTCCCTGGGGCAGTGGGGGGGCCGCGTGACCCCCGCATTACATTAAATTAGCCCCGGGGAGGCTGCGTGCCCCCGACATTTAATATAATTAGCCCCAAGGAGGTGGCGGTCCCCGGGGCTTCGTGGGGGAGGCAGGAGCCCCCCCATGCATTCATTTTAAAAACAAAGCCCCGTGGAAGTGGCGGCCCCCAGGGCTGCGGTGGGCACGCGTGGCCCCCGCATTTAATAAACATAGCCCTGGGGAGGTAGTGGTCCCCAGGGCTGTGGGGGCCCGTGCCGGCCCACATATATTTTAATGATTGCCCCCAGGACCTGGCCCACCCGGGGGCTTAAAAAAAGCAAAGCACGGGATCCAACGCAAATCCCACCGAAAATTAAAAAAAATTATGCTTTTTTGGCTTAGGGGGTCAGGGAGTTTCTACCCTGACCCCTTTTCTTAAGTTTTACTTTTTTTTAACCTTTTTTCTTGTGACTCGGTTCAACGGAGTCACAAGATAACTGCCAACACTTCCGGGTTTGAAGTGTTGGCAGCCAATCAGATGGCAGGCTCGAGATCGGGAGGGTTCGCGTATCCTCTGGGGCCATATTTGTATATCTGAGAAATCTTTACATTTCTCAGGAACTACTGAATGGATTTACACCATTTAACAAAAAGAATGCACTCTGGACCAAGAGCTATCTTTCTGCCACATTTGGTGTAATTCCGTTCAGCAGGTTGGGTTGTAGCTGCGTCAACAGTTTCCTTATGGAAATTAACATGGAGGGAAGGCGTTTTGGGACCCCCTTTTTTTTGCCCCACTTGACGAATCACCCCGAAACTTTTAACACAGCAGCTGACCTGACCACCCCATTCGTTTTGAAAATTTAGCGAAGATTTGTCAAATGACGCCAAAGATATTGGCAAATCAAATAACGCTTTTCCTGTGGAAAATAGGTCCTAACTATAAGTACCTACTGGCGATGTGTTATCCATCTGAAGATGCTACATGTTTAAAACACAAGTATAGATCTATTTGTCGCAGAATGGTGAAGCTGCAGCACAAAAGTGAGGTTAAAGACATGTTGGCAGATGGTTTAGTGATTAGGGTACTTTGTATGAGTCTGTGAAGAAACACATGTATAGAACTATTTGTTTATTTGTTTTATACATGGTGTCACTAGCAAAAGGTACAGACACATGTATGGATGCTTTCAGGAATATGGTGAGACTTACAACAGAGACATGTGAAGGGTAGCTGCTTTATATTTGGGTAAGCTCAACACTTTAGGTGTTATTATGAAATAGGAACGCCAGTCTGTGAAGTTTAAGGGACTTTATGGTGTTGTGAATGACGTATGTGCCTACTTATACATCTATTGTCTGATGTATTATACATGTGAACCTGATTGGTTTGGGTAGTAGTAGAAAAATCCTTTAGTTCTGCTCTGTCATTCTGTTGCAGAGGTTTTGATGTCTTCTAAATGAAGGAATTGTTCAGTGTCTGACATAGCTTTGCAATGCAATTGAAAGTATTTGTTTAATTATAGATGAGAATATTTGTATATAATTATTTTAATAATATAAAATTATTTTTACAAACTTTTTAAACTTTTCTTTTTTTCTGATTCTCACCATTATTAGTAAGAAAGATTGAGTATGACAAGAAAAGATCAAAAGAAAAGACAAGAAAAAAACAGTACTATTTAAAGGGAAGAGAAAAGCAGAAATTAGATGAAGTTCAAAATGTGACATTGAAGAAAAAGACTTCTGTTAAGAGAACTAAAGAATTTGTTAAAAGACTTTTAAAGAATGTAATGAATTTTCAAAATGTGGAAAAGAGAAAGGAAAGTTCTACAACCAATCGGAAGGAAACGACAAAAAGACATATTAATGGAAAATCATGTTATGGGAAAACAATCCATGTTGAAAGAAGGATGAAATAATATAAATACATTAGGAAGAGAGGGGCATATGTATGAAGCCTATTTCCCATTCGCAAACGGGCCGATTCTCAGAATCGGCCCGTTCTGCGAACGAGAAAAGCCTTTTGGGATGTATCATCCCAAAGGCCCTCGCACAATAGGGAATCGCAAAATTTGTGATTCCCTATTCTGCGAATGCATTTAAGGAATCGCAAATTGCGATTCCTTAAATGCAATTCTTGAAGCACCCAAGTTGTGCGATTTTGCCTTTGCAAATCGCAAATTACCACCACCTTCAAGTTGGTGGTAATTTGCAATTTCTTTGAAAAATGCACTTTTTGGCATTTTTTCAAAGTGCCATGTGGCGCACATACTTGCCTTTAGGGCATGTATGTGCGCCACATGTGCACACATGCTCTTTTCAGGGGGGCCTTTAGGCCCATAGGAATGAATGGGAAGGTATTCCTTAATTGCGAATCGCAATTTGCGATTCGCAATTAAGGAATACGTAGGAATCGCAATTAATATTGCGAATCCTACATACATTGCCTTTTGCGAGTCCTTAATAGGTATTGGCTAAAAATCGCTATTACGGACTCACAAAACGGATTTTTCATACATATGCCCCAGAATGTATAAAAGTAGAGTACTACAAAATGTATTGAAAGATTGTAAATAATATAAAAGAAGATCAGCAGCTTTTAAGAAAAAGCAACAGATTGAAAGTGTAGTAGAAAAAGCTTTTGAATTGAAACAAAAATTATTTATATTGGTATTGAAGAGAATGAAAACATTGAATAAAACAATGCAGTTTATGAAGGAGAAAAGCAAAAGAAAAAGACTGGTTAATAGAAGTAACTTTTGCAAAAATTTTACTGGTGAATGGAAGCACACTTCTAGTACTGAGCCTTTCTTCAATGAAGAAAGCTATTTTCAACAAAATACATTTGTTCATGCAGTTGATGCTAGTGGTCGATGCTATGAGATGAAAGATGGTTGTCCCATTCCAAAAGAAAAGATGGTTCCTAGGAATGTGGTAGAAGTAATAGTTGAAGAAGTTCAAGGGAGGTGTACACAAGCTCCGGTATATGAGTGGGATTGTAGCAGTATTTGTAGTATTCAACAGGAATCTATTGGCATATTATGAGTTTTTATATGAGGATTTGTCCAAAAAAGTCTTAAACAGAAGATTAAGATGTTACAAGGACTAGATCCATGTAAAGTAAGAAAATATACTACATTGCAGGGTCATTCTTTGGCTTGTCTTTCAAGAAAGATGTGTCAAAGTACTTTCCATCATTTAAGAATGTTAGCAGTTCACGACTCAGAAATGCGGACGTTAGTAAGGAGACTCTACTATGTAAAAAGTCCTGCATTATGTTTAAGTGAACTGAACACAGCTCTTTTGCATGGTTCAGTATCAGATGTAAAAAAGTTTGTGATGATATACAGTTTCGTTTCTTTGGTTCACAAGAGGAGTGTAGAGAAAGTGAGAGCTTGATAAGTGTAGGTGTTGAAGAACAGGCGGAAAATATTAGTACTGACGTTTGCAGAAGAAATTACAAAGTTTAAGATAGTTTATCTGAAAAACCAAACTATGTTTGTATTTGTTGTCGACGTACTCACTATAGAAGTCAAACTAGTAATGTTGAGCTATATTTAAATAGTGAAAAGGAAAACAATGATAAGTGGGAGCGATTTGGTGCTTATTTGTTGGTGGGAGGTCGTTTTGAGTTGGCTACTGATCAACGCATTTGTAAATATTGATACAGCAATTTAGAAGAGAACAAAATGCCAGCTAGAGGTGTACATAACAACTTAGAGTTGGTAGCTATTCCTCTGGAACTGGCAGATTTAAATACATATGAGTCCATTCTTATTCAATCGGTGCACCCGTTTCAGGCTATAGTTCGTATGGAGCCTAAAACAGGTAAGCTGCCTCCAACAGATTTACAAAGAGGTCTAAAAGGAAGAGTTGTGTACTTACCTTTAGATTTTAAGAAAAATATTGAAACTGTTGGTATAGACAGGGATGACAGGGAGCCTGTAGTTATTCTAGTTAATGGTGTACCAACAAAGAGTCGAAAAATATGGCAAGAGTTTGTTATGTTAACAAACTTCAGAAGGCTACATTGTATCTGGTGCAGAATAATATTTATTATAAATATGTAAGCATTGATGAACAGGAAATATGTTTAGAAGGTGAAACAGAAATTTCAGGTGGCCAAATAGAAAATGTGGACAAGTCTAGGAGTGAAGAGATTTATGAACATTACAGTATACATCCTCTACATTCAAAAGAAGTGATAGGAAACAAAATTGAATTATTTCAAATGAAGAAAGCGAAGGGAACTCCCATGAGCGTATGGGAAAAAAGTTAAGAAGCACGTTGTTTTCCACAGATGTTCCCCACTGGAGAAGGTGAACGATATGATGAACGAGCAGTACAGATTCCAGCTTCAGAATACCGTTCGACAAGATTGTACTCAGAAGATCCAAGATTTTGACAGTGTATTCCATATATATTTCATCTTCTCTTTGAAAGTGATTTGTCTGCACTTTCATATGCAGTAAACCATATGTTAGAAACAGGAGTTCATCTTCCACATGTTTCTGCAAAGGAATTCATGGATAAAGTTCAATAAAGAGATGAACAGTTAGAATCTCAGTTAATAAATTTGATGGAGTGTCAACGTGGTACCAATGAGTATTGGTATTGCCGTCACGGAGAACTTAAATGTATGTTAAGAAACTTATGTACCCCTACATGGTTTGTGACCCTTAGCTGTGCTGAATATGCGTGGGATGATTTACTTGAATTTCTACGAGAAGCAAATTCAAATGTAAAAAATATTGAATTGAAGACACCTGGAGAACTATGTTCCTTGGATCCTGTAAATGTCTGCATATATTTTAATCATAGGTTTCAAGCTATGATGTCTTTTATCTGCAATAAAAAAAATCCACCTCTTGGAGAAGTAACTGATTTCTTTTGGCGAAAAGAGTACCAAGCCAGAGGTGCTCCTCATATACACATGCTGTTATGGATTAAGACTGCTCCAAAATTTGGAACTGATACGGATGAAAGTGTTTTGTCTTTCATTGAAGAGTATGTTACCTGTGACATTCCAAGAGAAGGAGGAGAAAACACCATGAGACAGCAAGTTTTACGGTTTCAAAGTCATCGATGTGGCAAATACTGTCGACGAAAATGCAAGTCTAAGAGAACATTTTATACAAAGTGTCATTTTGGATTCCCACATCCAATAATTTCAAAATGAAGAGTAGATAGTTTTATGTCAGCAGTAAGGCATACAACAACTCGGAAATCTCCAAAGAATACATACAACTTAAAAAAAACTGAAGATTCAAAGTATATTAATGACTACAATCCAGTGATTTTGACAATGTGGAATGCAAACATGGATATTCAATATGTTGCAGATAATTCAATTGCTGTTGCTCGCTATGTTACATCATATATAACTAAATCTGAAAAGACAGAGATGAAAGAAATGTGGGAAGAAATTTCACAGAAAAAGAGTCTTAGCAAGAAATTGTACAGCTTTAGCTTGAAAATGCTTTCCCACCGAGAGATTGGATCCTATGAATGTTCGGATCGGTTGAGCTCTGCCAGTTTATATTCAAAGTCAAGAGGAATCATTTGGGTAAGTTTAGGTCTTGCCTGCACACGAAATAGAGTATTGAAAACAGTACAAGAAATCGAATACTTAGCACTGAATGAACCAGAAAGTACAGATATTGTTAAAACTAATATGTTGGATACATACTATCCCAAAAGGAGTCTGTATCTGGAAAACGTATGTCTCTATGAAATACTTCAACATTATACCTTTAAAAGAAACAGTACAGAAAATATAAATTAAGAAAAATATGCAGTAATTGGTTGTGATGGATGTTTGGTAAAACTTGCCAAATCAAATCTTATTAACCACCGAAAACTCAGTTGTGAAAGTCCAGATAAGAGGGAATTTCTCTATTTAGCACTTCTGCAACTGTTCAAGCCTTGGCGTAGTGAAGCGGAATTACTTGGAGATTTTGACTGCTATGAAGATTCTTTTAATGCATGTAAATATAGCATTCAATGCACAATCTTCCCAACTTATCTACAAATGTTAAATGATAAGATTGAACAAGAAACTACTATTGCAGCTGAAATAGCTGGAGACAGTTCTCAAGATAGTCAAAGTTCGGGAAGCTAGTCAAAGTTCGGAGACAGTTCTCAAGATAGTCAATGTTCGGGTCCACTAAGTCAAGATCCACTAGGACAAACAATTATTGAAAATGAAGCAGCAATAGCCATGAATGAAGTAGAAACTGCAATGCAACAAGCACAACAGGATATTATTCAGTTGGAAGAGTTAGAAGAACAACTAAACATTGAACAAAAAGAAATATATCTACAAGTGACAGAACAGATACAAAATGGTTTGCAACATGAAAAAAAAGAATGCCAATGCTCATTGTTTAAACCTATTCTAATGTACATCAGTGGTCAAGCTGGAACAGGAATTTTTTTTTGACCAGTTATCTATACAAAACTACAGAATCACATTTATCTTGTGTTGTAACAGCTCCAACTGTATTAGCAGCACACAACATTAAAGGGATTACTTAACATCGATTACTCATGCTACCAGTTGAACATGAAAATACATCGAAATGTCACAAGCTATCTGGAGAAGCTTGTTATAAAGTCTCAAGAGTACTGAAGAAAATGAAACTTCTAATCATTGATGAGGTGAGCATGGTCTCAAACATAATGCTTGCCTTTGTACACTTGAGAATGCAACAGATTTTAAAAACAGATTACGATGTTTTGTTTGGAGGAAAACATGAAATTTTATTCGGCTATCTACTACAACATACTCCTGTAAAAGGGCAACCTGTTTTTAAAACACTTATGCATTAAGATACTAGAAAATCTTTGGGAAGTATTGGAAATGTGAACACTTGTTCTAATTTTGAATATAAAGAACCTATTAAGAATATGCAGCAAGCAAGTGATGAACATTATGGAAATATTCTTCAAGATATAAGAATTGGTGTCTTGACGAAACATGCTAAACAAGCTTTAGAAAGTCGGCTACTGAGGAACTTGTTTACAACTGGAAACACAGTGGCGGAAATAATGTACAATAAGCTTGGAGAAAAGAAGTCTATAGTTTGCCTAATGTCTACACTGCAAGAGTGTTCTACATTTAATCAAGAACTTTTAAAACTGGAAAAACAACAAATAGTGTAAGTTGAAGCTATTGTTAAAATTGAACATCAAGGACTGACTATTCTTCTCACAGAGAAACTACAGTCAAAATTAGATTCTTTGGAAAAGTCTGTATCTAAGACTGCAGGCTTAGAAAAGACTTTACATGTATGTATAAACTGTCGGGTAATTTTACAGCATAATTTTAATGTAGAAGAAGGTTTAGTAAATCGAGCAATGGGAAAAGTTGTTGATTTTGTAAATTTTCAGAACAGAGATGAAATAGAATTTTTGAAGATAAAATTTGATCAGATTAAAGAGGTAAGACAGATTGGGCGTTGTGTTTTACATTTTTTGCTTGCAAAAGACTTGTATGTTCGAAGAAAACAGTTTCCTTTGTCTTTAGCATATGCAGTAACTATTCATAAATCTCAAAGTTTAAGTATAGACAGTGCTTTTGTAAATATTGGAAGTACAGTGTTCAAAGAGGGAATGGCATACGTTGCATTGTCTCAAATAAGAACATTATCTGGTTTGTATTTGATTGATTTTGATGAGAAAAAGGTTAGTGCTGATGCAAATTGTGTAAGAGAGTGCAATCGTTTAAGAAGACTTTATATTCCTCATTTACGTGAATATCCCATATATGAGAAACGTGTAGTGTGTCCAAAACGGAAATATGTCAAACATTCAATTGAGGTTCAAAAAAAGAAAACCATTGAAGAGAATCATGAAGGTGTAAAATAAATGAAAATGGAAACTGTTGATAAGATTGTAAGATACCAGTTGGAAAACAGTTCAGGTATCAACTGCTAGGCTAATGTGATTTTGAATGTTGTGTTTTATCTAGAAGAGCTTCATTGGGAAATTATGGGAAATCATGAAAAAGATTTTGTTCTTTATTACGTCATGTATTTAAACAATTGGTAACTGACAGGAGTAAAATCCATACTGCTTCTGGTGTACAACATCTCTTGGATATATGTACTGGTTCTTTGACATTTACTCTTAATGTTCAACAAGATGCACAAGAATTTCTAATGTGTATGCTTGGAGTATTAGAACATGAAGGAATACAGATTGAAAATGTTTTTGGAGTAAGTTACAGATGGGATCATAAATGTGAAGAGTGTTCATTTACTTCCAGCACTGAAATAGACACAGAACGATTCATATACTTGACAATACCAGATTGCAAATCAGTACCTTTTAACAAATTAGTAAATACAGCCAATCAGGATATGAAATGTTTGTATTGTAAATCAGAGATGTTGTCTACATTGCATATAGAAAGATCTGGAAAATATCTCATTTTAATGTTTCAACGTTGTAGAGCAAATGAATGTAAATTGGAGACCAAAATCATTTTTTGGGTTGCAAATCAAATATCTATTTCAGGAAGAACTTTTATAGCAGGGGCCATTATTTTCCATGATGGACCTACTACAACATCTGGACACTATACTGTGTATTTAAAGTGTAATAAAGGATGGACACATTGCAATGATGCCCACTTGGAATTTAAACCTAGATTACCTTATGAATTACCAAATTCATATTTGTTATTTTTGAAGCCAAAGTGTTGAATACATTATTCGGCCTATTGGGAAGATGTCAACACAAATTAACAAATTTATATTGGATTTTTTTGAAGCAAAAGTTTTTAATACATTTTTTGGCCTATTGGGAAGATGTGAACACGAATTAACAAATTTATATTGGATTTTTACCAAGCGAAAGTTTTTAATACATTATGCGGCCTATTGGGAAGATGTGAACAGAAAGTGGACAGGATTGAAACAATTACTATTTATAATTAGTGTTTGGGTTATTATTTGTGCTAATTGATATTGGATTTGGAAAATTGTGTTTAAAAGCAATAGTTTATATATTTGTTGTGTATATTGTACCAGATGTAAATGAGAGTATACATTTTAGCAAATGTACTTGAGAGTAAGAAAAGACTTAATGTACAAGTTGGACGTAATTTAGAAACTGTAGATAGGTAAACATATAGGTACACATATTGGAAATAATGCTTTGCAGTAATTTGGTTTTTTTTCACAATCTCGTTGATTGTTTTTTTCCCCGCTGTTGTATGATGATACTATGTTGAAATCACTGTGCATGGTGAAGTTCAGTAGAATCTAGAACAGCAAAAAGGGAAACTGAAAATGTTATGTAATTCTAAAATTATGTTGTGCTCTTAAAAGTGTAATATTTTAATTTTTGTAATACATTACATTCTATAACATTTTTCTTATTCTTTACAGTAGGTTATGGTGAAGTTTGAATAGTGTTTTATTTCAGTTTACGACAATACTTTTCTAAAATAGTTCAACAGAGTTATGTATCGAGATTAGTAAAAAAGGTAAGAACACATAACATAATATGCATGATAACATTCATTTATGTGTTATTTATTTCCCATACAAATAATGTTGAACCTTTACACTATTTAAAAACATTCAGATATCATCAGACAGGTACTATCCCTGCACTCATGCAATCAGCCAGGCACTACACATGCACTCATCCAATCATTCAGGCACTACTATTGCACTCATCCTTTCTCTCAAACACTATCTATGCACTGATCCATGCACTCAGTCACTACCCATGCACTCATCCAAGCACTCAGACACTACTATTGCACTCATCCATTCCCTCAAACACTATCCATGCACTCATCCGTGCACTCAGGCACTACCCGTGCACTCCTCCATTCACCTTGGCAGTACCCATGCACTCATTCATGCACTCAGACTCTATCCATGCACTCATTTAATCACTCGGCCACTACTATTGCACTCATCCATTCCCTCAAACACTACCCATGTACTTATCCATGCACTCAGGCACTCCCCATGCACTCCTGTAATCACCCAGGCACTACCCATGCACTCATCCATGCGCTCTACCTGTAGATTGCTCCATGTACTTAGGTAGTACCCATGCACTGCTCCAATCATCCATGCACTCATTCATGCACTCAGGCACTACCCATGCACCCCTGCAATCACCCAGGCAGTACTTCTGTACTCATGCAATTACCCAGACACTACCCACACACTCATACATGTACTCAGGGACTACCCATACACTCCTACAATCATCCAGGCACTACCCCTGCACTCATACAATAAACCAGGCACTACCCATGCACTGATGTAATCACTTAGACACTACTGTTGCACTCATCGATTCCCTCAAACACTACCCATGCACTCATCCATACACTCAGGCACTAACCATGCACTGATGCAGGTACCCAGGCACTACCCATGCAGTCATGCAATCATTCAAACACTACTGCTGCACTCATCCATTCCCTCAAACACTACCCATGCACTCATCTATACACTCAGGCACTACCCATGGACTGCTCCAACCATTCAGGCACTACCCCTGTACTCATGCAATCAGGCAGACACTACCCATGCACTCATGTTATCATTCACACACTACTGTTGCACTCATCCATTCCTTCAAAGACTACCCATGCATGCAATCACTCAGGCACTACCTATGCACTCCTCTAATCACCCAGTCACTACACTTGCACTCATGCAATCACTCAGGCACTACCTATACACTCCTCCAATCACCCATGCACTACCCCTTCAGTCATGCAATCACCCATGCACTACCCATGCACACCTTCAATCACCCAGGCACTAATCCATGCTCTCCAGCACTACCCATGTACTGCTCCATGCACTCAGGCTCTACCCCTGCACTCATGCAATCACTCAGGTACTTCTGTTGCACATATCCATTCTCTGAAACACTAGTCCTGCACTATTCATGCACTCATCTATTCCCTGAAACACTACCCATACACTCATACATGCACTCAGGCACTACACAAGCACTCTTCCAATCACCCAAGCACTACCCCTGCCCTCATGCAATCAGCCAAGCACTACTCATGCACTCCTCCAATCACTCAGGCACTTCTATTGCACTCATCCATTCCCTCAAACACTACCCATGTACTCATCCATGCACTCAGGCTCTACCCAAGCACTGTTCCATGCACCCAGGCACTACCCACTTAGACAAAGCTGTTGCACTCATCCATTCCCTCAAACAGTACCAATGCACTCATCCATGCACTCTGGCTGTACCCATGGACTGCTCAATGCACCCAGGCACTACCCATGCACTCATGCAATCACTCAGGCACTACTGCTGCACTCATGCATTCCCTCAAACACTACCTATGCACTCATTGATACACTCAGGCACTACCCATTCACTGCTCCAATCACACAGGCACTGCCCCTGTACTCATACAATCATCCAAGCACTACTCATGCACTCTTCCAATCATTCAGGCACTTGTATTGCACTCATCCATTCCCTCAAACACTATGCATGCACTCATCCATGTACTCAGGCACTCCCCCTGCACTCATGCAATCACTCAGGCACTACCTATGCACTCCTCTAATCACCCAGTCACTACACTTGCACTCATTCAATCACTCAGACACTACCTATACACTCCTCGAATCACCCAGGCACTACCCATGCACTCATGCAATCACTCAGGCACTACTGCTGCACTCATGCATTCCCTCAAACACTACCTATGCACTCATTGATACACTCAGGCACTACCCATTCACTGCTCCAATCACACAGGCACTGCCCCTGTACTCATACAATCATCCAAGCACTACTCATGCACTCTTCCAATCATTCAGGCACTTGTATTGCACTCATCCATTCCCTCAAACACTATGCATGCACTCATCCATGTACTCAGGCACTCCCCCTGCACTCATGCAATCACTCAGGCACTACCTATGCACTCCTCTAATCACCCAGTCACTACACTTGCACTCATACAATCACTCAGACACTACCTATACACTCCTCGAATCACCCAGGCACTACCCATGCACTCATGCAATCAGCCAGGCACTACTGCTGCACTCATGCATTCCCTCAAACACTACCTATGCACTCATTGATACACTCAGGCACTACCCATTCACTGCTCCAATCACCCAGGCACTACCCCTGTACTCATACAATCATCCAGGCACTACTCATGCACTCCTCCAATCACTCAGGCACTTGCATTGCACTCATCCATTCCCACAAACAGTATGCATGCACTCATCCATGTACTCCGACACTACCCCAGCACTCATGCAATCACTCAGGCACTACCTATGCACTCCTCTAATCACGCAATCACTACCCTTGCACTCCTTCAATCACTTAAGCACTTCTATTGCACTCATCCATTCCCTCAAATACTACCCATGCACTCATCCATGCACTCAGGGTCTACCCCTGCACTCATGCAATCACTCAGGCACTACCCATGCACTCCTTCAATTACCCAGGCACTCCCCATGCACTCAGGCACTACCCAAGCACTCCTCCAATCATCCAGGCACTACCCTTTCACTCATGCAATCGCTCAGGCACTCCTGCTGCACTCATGAATTCCCTCAAACACTACCTATGTACTCATCCATACACTCAGGCACTACCCATGCACTGCTCCAATCATATAGGCACTACCTCTGTACTCCTGCAATCAGGCAGACACTACCCGTGCACACATGCTATCATTTAGACACTACTGTTCCACTCATCCCTTCCTTCAAACACTACCCATGGACTCATCCATGCACTCAGGCACTACCTATACACTTCTTCAATCTCCGAGGCACTACCCCTACACTCATCCAATGAGCCAGGCACTATCCATACACTGATACAATCACTTAGACACTACTGTTGCACTCATCCATTCCCTTAAATACTATCCATGCATTTATTCAGTTACTAAGACACTACTTATACACAAGTCTAACATTAATCCTACACACATTCATACAGTCATTCAGTTTTTTCTATTTTTTACCAGTTTAGGTGGTTCCATTAGAACCTTTTTTTTTTTAGAACAATTTTATATTTTTTTTGTATTTTCAGATTTTTTTTGGGGGGGGCGCTTTTCATTTTTTTTAAAAGAAAAAAGAAAAGTTAAACAGTCCAACTCTGCTGTTTCTGTATAACTAGAAACATAAGCAAGAACAAAAAACAAATGAACACTTGTGATTCTTGATGAGTGTCTTCACGGCATCAATGGATAGCTCTCCCACGCACAGTGTCGTAAGGCAGTGGCAACAGATGATTGAAGCATCGGTCAACTCCGGAACTATCAGGGGTTGTGGAGTGGTCAAAACAACCCCTGCAGATGTTGATGGTTGTTGTCCATCATCGTTGGCTGCTTCTTCTTGTCTTCTACGCTCCACCAGGCGAATTGGATGCATAATTTCCAAATGCTTTTTCATAGAAGAAGTACCACAAGAGTACTTTTTCTTAGAGCCTCTCCATAATATTTTGTGACAATGTTACATGTCACTTTACGGGCATTACCTTTTTTTCGCCTTCTGGCACAGTGAAGAAGGGCCACACGATGCTTTCCTTTCTCTTCTTCACTGGCTCTTCCACATCCTCCATCTCCTCCTCATGCTCCTCTGGGAAAGCTGCTGCCATTTTTCAAGATGGAAAGTGAAAAACACCACAAAAAATTGAAAAATTACAGAGCCTACAAAACAGGTTATCTTCAATGCAGACACACTCAAAAAGAAAGGACTGTAACAGGTGTTGGTTCCACCCATGAACAGAACGAAAAGCTGTTCAATCAATAAGAAGCTTTCTTTTTATGTCACATGGGGTCGGGTAGGGGTCGCGCACCCTACGCGTTTACGTTGCGCACCCGTAAAATGTACTAAATGTTATATATAACGGTAATTTGCTATCAGGACATTATGTTCCAAAGTATTTCAATGAAAACTCTTTATGCAAAACGATATTTAAATAGAAACAGTCATATTTTAGAGTTTTGAAATTACACCGAAGTCACGTCTCCTATGTGATCCCAGAAATACGTGACGACAGGGTTCGCACACCCACCGCGTAGAACCGCTTCCCTTACGCACTTGTATTACTATTTTTATATAGTCAGTAATAAATCTCTACATCTGAAACATAAATTAATTTGTTCTATATGTGTCTTTGAGCATGACATTCGTATACTGGATTCATGCACCCATCACATGGGATCGTGTAGGGTGTGCGACCCTGTTTTGTAAATTTAAAAAAATAGGTAAAAACGATAGTTATCATAAAATTACAACAAAACAGCTTTCATAGTATTAAAAGCAATCTCACAAAATTTAACTTAAGCATTTAAAAAACCTTAGAAATTCACTGAAAAAACCACAGGTTTCAAGGACGTTATAGTTAGGCTGACATTTCACTTGTACAAAACCAGAGAAATTCGGCCGTAATAGTCAGCTGAGCTAACTATAACTCACGCCCCCGCGATGCACTGCTGATGACATCACATATTACATCACTCATGACATGGTCAGTGACATCACTGATGACATCACTGATGACATCTCAAATGACTTCACTGATGACATCACTGATGGCATCATCCACGTAATCATCTGATGCACCTCCTCACACCCTAATATAACCTTTGATACACCCACTCTAAAATACAGACTACCAATCTCGAAACCATAGACACACCAATACTAGTTAGTACATACCCGCTCACTGATTCATAGGTCTACACACACATCCACTCACTAACCCATTCAGCCACTCATACACACAGTCACTCATCAATACAGCCACTGATATATGCACTCATACATCCATACAGACACTCACACACAACCACTCACCCTTAGAGTTACTCAAACACCTAGTCAGTCACCCAAAGAATCAATCACACTGCCATTTACTCACCTATACAGTTATACACACACACCACCTCACTTATTCATACCATATACTTACTCTCATCTACAATCACTGACACAAGCACACACTCATCCATGCAGCCACTGTCACAATCACTCACTCTCACATTTAGTCACTTATATACTCCAACACTCACATATACTGCCTTTCACATATGTAGTTACTTATACATATACCACTGAGACATCCATTCACTCACTAACACAGCCATACACACACTCACTGACACACACAGCCCCTTGCAGATGCACTCATGAACCCATACACCCACTGAATCACCAACTCACACATCCATGCAGGGAGTCACACACCACACAGACACTCAGGCACCCATACAGGTAATCAGACAACCAATCATTAACCCACATAGACACTCATGTAGCTAATCACCAACCCATGCAGCCACTTACACACCAACTGACAGACTGATACAGATATTCACACAGATTAGTCATTCACCCATGAATTCACTAAGACACGTTTAATCACTCACTTATACAGTCAGTCACGCACCCACTAAATCATCTATTCAGACACTCATACACCCACTCATTCTTCAATAAACTTTGGTGTGTATATATATAGCATTCTTAAACTTTTTAGAAACACTCAGTCACTGGATGATGTCATCAGTGATGTCATCAGTGATGTCATTTGAGATGTCATCAGTGATGTCATCAGTGATGTCACTGACTATGTAATGAGTGATGTAATATGTGACATCATCAGCTGTGCATTGTGGGGGCAGGAGTTATAGTTAGCTCAGCTAACTATAACGGCTGAATTTCTCTGGTTTTGTACGAGTGAAATGTCAGCCTAACTATAACGTCCTTGAAACCAGTTGTTTTTTCAGTGAATTTCTAAGGTTTTTTAAATGCTAATTCCTCACTATAACGTTCCTGAAACCTGTGGTTTTTTCAGTGAATTTCTAAGTTTTTTTTTAATGCTAATGCCTAACTATAACGTCCCTGAAACCTGTGTTTATTTCAGTGAACATATATATATATATATATATATATATATATATATATATTCCACACAAATTCCTCCGAGCAGGGAGCCCCCGACCCTTCAGGGCGGCCTCAAAACAATGGGCACGGAGAAGCCCATCCACCACCATAACGTGAACACAAATACTGAGGCCCAGTTCCGGATACGTGGCATTTAATTTGAAAGAACACAGCAGCACATCATGCTCCATTTTCCCTACGCGTTTCGGGTTCTTACGCCTTGATCACAGGTGGAGGTCATATGCAAAGTGCTTACGTGCGTGCTTTAAACAATCATTTCATCACGTGACTTGTAAATAAACTACATCTCCCAAAGTGCATTTAAAAGTCATTAAAAACTTAGTAAATTGGAAGTCCATATTTCCGGCATAGTGCTTACTTTCTCGTTTTCTTAATGCACTGGCGTTGGTATACTAACCAGATGGAAAATCATCACGTGAGTACTCCTCTTGGCATAATGCTGGCGTAGTGCTTTCATTTCTACGAATATCCTTCAAACATGCCACTTCTCCGGACCGATCTGCACAGGATGTGACCCTGGCTGAATCCCTTCCATGCACACACAGATTCGCTTTAGTTAGACATCCTTTGTAGGTATGCGTGTGCGAGTGGGTCATGCTCCCAATTAAAGTTCCACACAAAGTCCTCCGAGCAGGGAGCCCCCGACCCTTCAGGGCGGCCTCAAAACAATGGGCACGGAGAAGCCCATCCACCACCATAACGTGAACACAAATACTGAGGCCCAGTTCCGGATACGTGGCATTTAATTTGAAAGAACACAGCAGCACATCATGCTCCATTTTCCCTACGCGTTTCGGCGTTCTTACGCCTTGATCACAGGTGGAGGTCATATGCAAAGTGCTTACGTGCGTGCTTTAAACAATCATTTCATCACGTGACTTGTAAATAAACTACATCTCCCAAAGTGCATTTAAAAGTCATTAAAAACTTAGTAAATTGGAAGTCCATATTTCCGGCATAGTGCTTACTTTCTCGTTTTCTTAATGCACTGGCGTTGGTATACTATCCAGATGGAAAATCTTCACGTGAGTACTCCTCTTGGCATAATGCTGGCGTAGTGCTTTCATTTCTACGAATATCCTTCAAACATGCCACTTCTCCGGACCGATCTGCACAGGATGTGACCCTGGCTGAATCCCTTCCATGCACACACAGATTTGCTTTAGTTAGACATCCTTTGTAGGTATGCGTGTGCGAGTGGGTCATGCTCCCAATTAAAGTTCCACACAAAGTCCTCCGAGCAGGGAGCCCCCGACCCTTCAGGGCGGCCTCAAAACAATGGGCACGGAGAAGCCCATCCACCACCATAACGTGAACACAAATACTGAGGCCCAGTTCCGGATACGTGGCATTTAATTTGAAAGAACACAGCAGCACATCATGCTCCATTTTCCCTACGCGTTTCGGCGTTCTTACGCCTTGATCACAGGTGGAGGTCATATGCAAAGTGCTTACGTGCGTGCTTTAAACAATCATTTCATCACGTGACTTGTAAATAAACTACATCTCCCAAAGTGCATTTAAAAATCATTAAAAACTTAGTAAATTGGAAGTCCATATTTCCGGCATAGTGCTTACTTTCTCGTTTTCTTAATGCACTGGCGTTGGTATACTATCCAGATGGAAAATCATCACGTGAGTACTCCTCTTGGCATAATGCTGGCGTAGTGCTTTCATTTCTACGAATATCCTTCAAACATGCCACTTCTCCGGACCGATCTGCACAGGATGTGACCCTGGCTGAATCCCTTCCATGCACACACAGATTCGCTTTAGTTAGACATCATTTGTAGGTATGCGTGTGCGAGTGGGTCATGCTCCCAATTAAAGTTCCACACAAAGTCCTCCGAGCAGGGAGCCCCCGACCCTTCAGGGCGGCCTCAAAACAATGGGCACGGAGAAGCCCATCCACCACCATAACGTGAACACAAATACTGAGGCCCAGTTCCGGATACGTGGCATTTAATTTGAAAGAACACAGCAGCACATCATGCTCCATTTTCCCTACGCGTTTCGGCGTTCTTACGCCTTGATCACAGGTGGAGGTCATATGCAAAGTGCTTACGTGCGTGCTTTAAACAATCATTTCATCACGTGACTTGTAAATAAACTACATCTCCCAAAGTGCATTTAAAAGTCATTAAAAACTTAGTAAATTGGAAGTCCATATTTCCGGCAAAGTGCTTACTTTCTCGTTTTCTTAATGCACTGGCGTTGGTATACTATCCAGATGGAAAATCATCACGTGAGTACTCCTCTTGGCATAATGCTGGCGTAGTGCTTTCATTTCTACGAATATCCTTCAAACATGCCACTTCTCCGGACCGATCTGCACAGGATGTGACCCTGGCTGAATCCCTTCCATGCACACACAGATTCGCTTTAGTTAGACATCCTTTGTAGGTATGCGTGTGCGAGTGGGTCATGCTCCCAATTAAAGTTCCACACAAAGTCCTCCGAGCAGGGAGCCCCCGACCCTTCAGGGCGGCCTCAAAACAATGGGCACGGAGAAGCCCATCCACCACCATAACGTGAACACAAATACTGAGGCCCAGTTCCGGATACGTGGCATTTAATTTGAAAGAACACAGCAGCACATCATGCTCCATTTTCCCTACGCGTTTCGGCGTTCTTACGCCTTGATCACAGGTGGAGGTCATATGCAAAGTGCTTACGTGCGTGCTTTAAACAATCATTTCATCACGTGACTTGTAAATAAACTACATCTCCCAAAGTGCATTTAAAAGTCATTAAAAACTTAGTAAATTGGAAGTCCATATTTCCGGCATAGTGCTTACTTTCTCGTTTTCTTAATGCACTGGCGTTGGTATACTATCCAGATGGAAAATCATCACGTGAGTACTCCTCTTGGCATAATGCTGGCGTAGTGCTTTCATTTCTACGAATATCCTTCAAACATGCCACTTCTCCGGACCGATCTGCACAGGATGTGACCCTGGCTGAATCCCTTCCATGCACACACAGATTCGCTTTAGTTAGACATCCTTTGTAGGTATGCGTATGCGAGTGGGTCATGCTCCCAATTAAAGTTCCACACAAAGTCCTCTGAGCAGGGAGCCCCCGACCCTTCAGGGCGGCCTCAAAACAATGGGCACGGAGAAGCCCATCCACCACCATAACGTGAACACAAATACTGAGGCCCAGTTCCGGATACGTGGCATTTAATTTGAAAGAACACAGCAGCACATCATGCTCCATTTTCCCTACGCGTTTCGGCGTTCTTACGCCTTGATCACAGGTGGAGGTCATATGCAAAGTGCTTACGTGCGTGCTTTAAACAATCATTTCATCACGTGACTTGTAAATAAACTACATCTCCCAAAGTGCATTTAAAAGTCATTAAAAACTTAGTAAATTGGAAGTCCATATTTCCGGCATAGTGCTTACTTTCTCGTTTTCTTAATGCACTGGCGTTGGTATACTATCCAGATGGAAAATCATCACGTGAGTACTCCTCTTGGCATAATGCTGGCGTAGTGCTTTCATTTCTACGAATATCCTTCAAACATGCCACTTCTCCGGACCGATCTGCACAGGATGTGACCCTGGCTGAATCCCTTCCATGCACACACAGATTCGCTTTAGTTAGACATCCTTTGTAGGTATGCGTGTGCGAGTGGGTCATGCTCCCAATTAAAGTTCCACACAAAGCCCTCCGAGCAGGGAGCCCCCGACCCTTCAGGGCGGCCTCAAAACAATGGGCACGGAGAAGCCCATCCACCACCATAACGTGAACACAAATACTGAGGCCCAGTTCCGGATACGTGGCATTTAATTTGAAAGAACACAGCAGCACATCATGCTCCATTTTCCCTACGCGTTTCGGCGTTCTTACGCCTTGATCACAGGTGGAGGTCATATGCAAAGTGCTTACGTGCGTGCTTTAAACAATCATTTCATCACGTGACTTGTAAATAAACTACATCTCCCAAAGTGCATTTAAAAGTCATTAAAAACTTAGTAAATTGGAAGTCCATATTTCCGGCATAGTGCTTACTTTCTCGTTTTCTTAATGCACTGGCGTTGGTATACTATCCAGATGGAAAATCATCACGTGAGTACTCCTCTTGGCATAATGCTGGCGTAGTGCTTTCATTTCTACGAATATCCTTCAAACATGCCACTTCTCCGGACCGATCTGCACAGGATGTGACCCTGGTTGAATCCCTTCCATGCACACACAGATTCGCTTTAGTTAGACATCCTTTGTAGGTATGCGTGTGCGAGTGGGTCATGCTCCCAATTAAAGTTCCACACAAAGTCCTCCGAGCAGGGAGCCCCCGACCCTTCAGGGCGGCCTCAAAACAATGGGCATGGAGAAGCCCATCCACCACCATAACGTGAACACAAATACTGAGGCCCAGTTCCGGATACGTGGCATTTAATTTGAAAGAACACAGCAGCACATCATGCTCCATTTTCCCTACGCGTTTCGGCGTTCTTACGCCTTGATCACAGGTGGAGGTCATATGCAAAGTGCTTACGTGCGTGCTTTAAACAATCATTTCATCACGTGACTTGTAAATAAACTACATCTCCCAAAGTGCATTTAAAAGTCATTAAAAACTTAGTAAATTGGAAGTCCATATTTCCGGCATAGTGCTTACTTTCTCGTTTTCTTAATGCACTGGCGTTGGTATACTATCCAGATGGAAAATCATCACGTGAGTACTCCTCTTGGCATAATGCTGGCGTAGTGCTTTCATTTCTACGAATATCCTTCAAACATGCCACTTCTCCGGACCGATCTGCACAGGATGTGACCCTGGCTGAATCCCTTCCATGCACACACAGATTCTCTTTAGTTAGACATCATTTGTAGGTATGCGTGTGCGAGTGGGTCATGCTCCCAATTAAAGTTCCACACAAAGTCCTCCGAGCAGGGAGCCCCCGACCCTTCAGGGCGGGCTCAAAACAATGGGCACGGAGAAGCCCATCCACCACCATAACGTGAACACAAATACTGAGGCCCAGTTCCGGATACGTGGCATTTAATTTGAAAGAACACAGCAGCACATCATGCTCCATTTTCCCTACGCGTTTCGGCGTTCTTACGCCTTGATCACAGGTGGAGGTCATATGCAAAGTGCTTACGTGCGTGCTTTAAACAATCATTTCATCACGTGACTTGTAAATAAACTACATCTCCCAAAGTGCATTTAAAAGTCATTAAAAACTTAGTAAATTGGAAGTCCATATTTCCGGCATAGTGCTTACTTTCTCGTTTTCTTAATGCACTGGCGTTGGTATACTATCCAGATGGAAAATCATCACGTGAGTACTCCTCTTGGCATAATGCTGGCGTAGTGCTTTCATTTCTACGAATATCCTTCAAACATGCCACTTCTCCGGACCGATCTGCACAGGATGTGACCCTGGCTGAATCCCTTCCATGCACACACAGATTCGCTTTAGTTAGACATCCTTTGTAGGTATGCGTGTGCGAGTGGGTCATGCTCCCAATTAAAGTTCCACACAAAGTCCTCCGAGCAGGGAGCCCCCGACCCTTCAGGGCGGCCTCAAAACAATGGGCACGGAGAAGCCCATCCACCACCATAACGTGAACACAAATACTGAGGCCCAGTTCCGGATACGTGGCATTTAATTTGAAAGAACACAGCAGCACATCATGCTCCATTTTCCCTACGCGTTTCGGCGTTCTTACGCCTTGATCACAGGTGGAGGTCATATGCAAAGTGCTTACGTGCGTGCTTTAAACAATCATTTCATCACGTGACTTGTAAATAAACTACATCTCCCAAAGTGCATTTAAAAGTCATTAAAAACTTAGTAAATTGGAAGTCCATATTTCCGGCATAGTGCTTACTTTCTCGTTTTCTTAATGCACTGGCGTTGGTATACTATCCAGATGGAAAATCATCACGTGAGTACTCCTCTTGGCATAATGCTGGCGTAGTGCTTTCATTTCTACGAATATCCTTCAAA
The DNA here is from genome assembly GCA_963921515.1 of Calotriton arnoldi. Lineage (NCBI taxonomy): Eukaryota > Metazoa > Chordata > Amphibia > Caudata > Salamandridae > Calotriton > Calotriton arnoldi. Next base: position 2,221,012 of record CAWUFW010001141.1, read on the forward strand.
CATGCCACTTCTCCGGACCGATCTGCACAGGATGTGACCCTGGCTGAATCCCTTCCATGCACACACAGATTCGCTTTAGTTAGACATCCTTTGTATATATATATTTTTTTAAACTTTTTTTTCTCACTGAAACAAAACAGAGGTTACAGGGACATTATAGGTACGCTCAGATTTCATTCGTACAAAACCAAACTATAACTTACGCCCCGGCAATTCACTGCTTATGACCTCACATATTACATCACTCATGACATGGCCAGTGACATCACTGATGACATCTCAAATGGCATCACGGATGACATCATCCAGTGAGTGTAAGGGTTTTCTAAGAATTTATCAGTGTTAAACATATACACTAAGCTATACAAAAGTTTAATCAATATACTAGGTGTACTACTGAGTGATACTACTTTTAACATATAATATGTGAGTGAATGTGTGTATCCGTGTGTGAGTGGGTGTTTGTTTTTCTATATGGGTGTGTGAGTGGGTGTATGAGTGTATAAGTGAGTGTGGGTTACTGTGTGGTGAGTGAGTGTTTGGTGCTGAATGACATACACTGTACTGAGCGTCACTCATTATTTATAATTGGGCTAAGTAGTGCAAGGATGGTGTCTTGAACCCCAATTAGTTGTTGCTAATTTGCACTGACACATTTCATTGCACCTAATTATTTTCAAAAGTAGACTCATTTCGAAACCTTCAACTTTCTTACATGCAAAAATCATGTAAAATATTGAGAGAGTCATCTTTAGTAAATGTCCTTAATAAAAATTGGTATCAAGGGTCTGTAAAATAAATGATGCTACTTGGCAGCATCACTTTTTGTACAACCCACTAAAATAGTGCTGTAAAACATGTCACCAGCCTGCCACTGCAGTCTGTAGTCCAGTATTAATAATTAAAAAACCTTTTGATAGGTCTAAACCTTCCTTTTTAATAATTATGTCACCCATAAGGTAGACCCTAAAGGCTCAAAGGGCAGGGTGCATGGTATCTAAAAAGTAGGACATGTGTGTTTAAGTTTTACATCTCCTGGTGGTGAAAAACTCCTAAAGTTATTTATCACTGTTGTAAGCCTATCTCTCCCATAGACTAACGCTGGGTTACCTTGTTACATTTAATACATTTTACCTTTAGTATGAGAGCAGGTAGAGAAATGAAGTGTACATTCGAATGAATTGAAATTTAAAATCTTCTTTGATGGTGAAGTCATATTTTAACTTACAATTTTGAAAATGCCACTTATAGAAAGCTAACATTTTCTTGCCCAAACCAGCTGTGCCTTTCTGAAGTTTAATTCTCTGCTGTTGGGGTTTCTGTATTTCTTCCAGACAGTAAGACAAAGGAAGCCTAGGAGTGAGGGGAGAGGGTCTTCCTGACAGGACTAGGGAGGAGCTGTACCCTGTCCTGTTTACATTTCTAAGGGCACTGCCTGCAGTACACACAAAGGAACCTGACACCAGGACTGCTCTTTGCCTTTGTCACCCTAGACAGATTGGAGCCTGGACCAGGGGAAGGAGAAGATCTGTCCAAAACCAGTTTTGGGGTAGAGAAGCGAATTCTCCCCAAAAAGGATGGCACCAGGTATAAAAACAGGACCTTCTGAACCACTCAGAAGCACACTCCTGGACCTGTGGAAGAATCAGAAAAAGGACTGCCCTGCTACTAGAAGGACTTCCATGCTGCGGGAAGGATGGCCTGGATGTCTGAAGAAGAAACATTGGACCTGCTTGGCTTAATTCCAGGCTACCAAGAATGACTTCAAGCATCAGTTAGCTGCCCTCCAGTGTGAGCTACAGGGACACAACAAGCTTCCAGAGGCATTCCAGTAACTGCCCAGAAGACCAGCACCAACTGAACCTGCCTGGACCTGCCTGATGCCTACTGCTGACTTCTGCTGGAGTGAGTCCAGATCCCCAAGATGTGCACCCTCTGCCCTGGACCCATGGCTGGCCTCAGTGAGATCTATTCCTCAAGAAAAAGGGAAAATCCTGAAGTTTGGGCTCTTTGTAACAGCAAAGTGACCTCTTCAAGCCAAGAATCAACCACTCGCAATGAACACCAACACAAAGCTCCAGCAGAACCTGCTCTTCACATTGACAGTGACCCTCCACGATGATTGGCAACTTTTGACCTTCACTTCGCTTTGACAGCTACTGTCCACAATGATCAACCAATGTGAAGCTCCCGCGATGACTTTTCGCACCACAGCAACGACCGCCTGTAATGCTCAACCTGCTCTTCACTCTGAAAGCCTCCTCCTTGTGGCCCTTCCAATGAGACTGGAACTCTTCCCTCTGGACTTTAGAAGATAGCTCTTCAGCAGAACTAGCCTGGTCCCAGTATCAGGCCTGTGCTCCATCAGGGTGTATCTGAACTTGTGACTTTCCCTGATCTAGCATGGCCAGATAACTACGAGTGTCACTTTCTTCTTTTTGGTGTTATTTTCAATAAAAACTTTAAAAATTAATATCTTCATTTCTACTGATCGGATTTTTGTCATTCTGGTATAATTGTTTTAATTAAAATTTTCTCACTCTATTTCTCTAAAATGGTTTGAGATTTTTCTTATGCTGTGTTTAACTTTACTACTGTTTGTGCTGCATAAGTACTTTGCACATTGCCTTACAGTTAAGCCTGATTGCTTGGTGAAAAATCTACCAAAGGGTTAAGCACAAGTTAATTTGATGACTTTTGTGGTTCACCCTGTCAAGGGCTGTGTTTTTTATTTGAGTGGGGCTTCCATCCCTCTCAACTAATGAGCCAATTTCTTACATCGCTCATACTTGCATCAGTAGATAGAAGGATCTTCTTACTCACTCAAAATTCACCTAAAGTGGGCAATGCTCCAATACCCTTGTTGATAAGCTTGCATGCTGACTAACACTCACTGGTTCACTCAAACTTCAAATTTTTTTCAGCAATGCCCATAGTGGCATTGGCAATCTAGCAAAACTAGCACAAATGTGGAAATAAATTCAGCCAGCCCAAAGAAAAATGTCCTTGGTCAGTATTCCCAGGTGATGGCACCTCCACAATACTTTTTTGCAGGATTTATTTTAGCATTCAGCCTTTCATTGGAAATACTGTGACCTAGGCATGTGACAGATGTTACTCTTAATTAACATTTTTCTATTTTGAGGGTGAGACCACCCCTCTGTAATCTATATAGAACGATTGTGAGAGTATTATCATGATCGTCTCAGTCTTTCCCGTGGACTAACATTTCATCCTGAGAAAACAAAACTCTGGAAAGACCTAACACAATTTTCATCACTCTCTGGAAACAATCAGCAGTGGATGCCAAGCAAAATAGCATGCACACAAATCTATATGCTCCCAATAGCGTAACAAGCGACATGAGATGTTTTGACTCTGGATACAGTGGAACTTGAAAATATGCTGATCATAAACCCATTACGGTAAGGAGTTTTGCACCTTTGATCAATGCCAGTGTCTCAGAAATATTAAGTAAAGGTTGATGATCTATCCAAATATGTATATTCAATCCAGGAAGATCAACACATATTCTTATCTTCTTGTCCCCGTCCTTTGGTGCCAGAACCACTGGGGCAAGCCATTCTGAAGACTCTATTTCTTCAATCAAACCAAGTTTCATCAACCGCTTCAGTTTCTGTCTTTAATGCTGGGGCAGCTGTGCGCTATATAAACTCAGATAACATAACATAATTGAATCTAACATCATGTCGGGAACCTTCCCATGTAGTACATACAAGGGACTGCATTACGTTTTAAAATTATTTCATGCTCAAAGTTCTTTATCAGTCCTAACTCATCACAGAACCTTTAGGAAACTCAGACAAAATATCACTCATTATATCACCATTTGACAATAATAACACAAGTTCAGCTGAATTGGGATTGGGTATTACCCCCATATCAACGTGGTGTCGTCACCCCAACAAGTTATCACGACACTTAGCAAAATATATTTTACTCACAGTTTCTCTATCTCTGAATTGAATTTTTGTCACATCGTCACAGAAAATTCAAGACCTTTGATTTTTGCATGCCCATAACCTACACAATTAATGCCAGGAGGTGACAGATCAATGATAATATCTCCTAAAATGTTACTCCAATTCTTTGAACCAATCATGGTGTATGGCAATCCAGAATCTGCCAGAAACATTACAATGTTGCCACCCATTCTTACTTCACATTTAGGGATTTTTAAAGGCTCACAATCAACCCTTCCATCATCTGTCATGCTGGAAACCACTCTTTTACTTCTATCAAAAGAATTCACTGTTGATATTATTACATTACTTCCATGACACACACAAGTATAATGACATTTCTTTCTGCACTTCTTATAAGTCACAAATCTCACAAAGAATTCCTGGCTATTAGAGAGATGCCCTTCACTATCACATCGATAACACGTAATGTGTTATTCGTTGGTATCTTTATTTTAGTGGCCTTTTTATCTTCTTTAACATCTGAACACACTCAGTATCATTACTGGCATTTGCAACTTCCTTCACAGAATCATTTGTTTCACTTTCATATTTGATCGTGCGCTGTCTCATCTCACAAGTCACAAATTGGTATTCTCCATGCCTTCAATAATGGTTATAGGGCCAGATGTATCAAGCCTTTTACCGGTCGCAAACGGGCCAATTCACAGAATCGGCCCGTTTGCGAACGGTAAAAAGCCTTTTGGGATGTATCATCCCAAAAGGTATTTGCAAAATAGGGAATCACAATTTTTTGCGTTTACCTATTTTACAAATGCATTCAGGGAATCACAATTTGCGATTCCCTAACTGCAATGCAGGAAGCAGGTAAAAATTGTGACCTTGCTGTAAGGAATCACAAATTACCACCAACTTCAAGTTGCCATTAGGGCATGTATGTGCACCACATGTGCACACTTACCTTTTTTGGGGGTGCATCAGGGTGTCCTTTTGGCCCCCTATCACCCTTGTAATTGCATTCGCAATTTGCGCTCACCAATTTGGTAATTGCAAATTAAGAATGTCTTCCCATTCATTCCTATAGGCCCATGGGAATGAATGGGAAGGTATTCTTTAAAAGCGAATCGCAATTTGCGATTCGCTATTAAGGAATATGTAGGAATCGCAATTTTGTTTGCGAAACCTACATACATTGCATTTTGCGATTCCATAATAGCGAATCGGTAAAATTTGTTATTATGGACTCGCAAATTTCAATGTTGATACATCTGGCCCATAGTTTCCTTGAGATCAGGGTTCTTTGTGAGAAGTTTTTCCTGCTCTTTCTGGCTATTTGTACATCTCACAAGCACAATAAGATAATGGACGGAGCGCTGATTTTTCAAATTTGCATATGGCTGGGTCTGAACTGAGGTGGCGAAGTGAGCTAAATAACGATGATGGCTTTAACCCAGGTCTAATAGTGACTGGGGGTGAGTGTCTGTAAAGTTTCCGCGCTCTTTCCATCATCTTATTGTGTTTGCATTGTTTGCCCTAAGTTTGCAGGGTATGCCCAGACATAGGTCCCTTGCTCACTCTGCCACTGGATTTAAATTAACCTGGCTGATGAGGGGTGTTACTCCTAAACCAGTCCCAGGATGCTTGTTTCCGGTCCAGGGAAGACCTGGCTTGGCAGTTCGAGCTGGACTGTTCCCATGAGGAGCAGGGTCAAGACTGATTTGCATATAGCTGGGTCTGAACTTGGGTGGTGAAGTGAGTTAAATAACGATGATGGATTTAGCCCAGATCTAATAGTAACCGGGGGTGGGTGTCTGAAAAGTTTGGCGCTCCAACCATCATCTTATTGTGTTTACATTATTTGTGCATCTCACCAGCCAATCCCTAATCAGAGAGTCTGTGAGATTCTCAAAGGCACACATGCATGCTAAAGTTTTTAGGGAAGCCACATAACTTCCAACTTTTTCAGTCTTCCCTAGAACTCTTGTGAAAATGTTGTGATGTTCCAGAACCACATCAGTCTGAGAAACAAAAAGACATTCCAACATTAAGACAAATATTTCATAATCATTAATAGGTTCTCCCTCAGCAGTCCTCATAGGGACTACATCCAAGCTTTCATAGATATTCCTGCCTTCCACACCTAAATTATGAAGTGAAACAGCCTACTTCCTGACAGCAGACCATTTCTCACTACTAATAGCAAGTAGATATCAGTCAAATAGCTGTTTCCAACTCTTCCAAGATAACACCAGTTCACCTTGGACATGCTTGTAGCTACATTGTCAAATGTTGTGACAGGTGACGCAAGCCCATTCAATGAAGAATGAAAACTGCAGAAGCTAAAGATGAATCAATGCATATGTTTTTTTATTTACCTTAATATAACTATGATAGCCACATGTTTTCTATACAGCTCTTGAATCCTCCCATGTGGGCCTCATGGGCACATGATAAGGCTATGAATTCCGCAGCTAAGAGCCACATTAGCATATGTAGTTCGCATGCACTACACTTAATTAGTTGCAACTGCGTGAATATTTGTGAGGAAGCACACTACGCCAGGATGAATTTTGGTTACCAAATCGAAAATGGTCGCCATATTAACTGATTTAACTTGTGTACAGCGTCACCACAAAGATATATTGATCCAAAGATTTCCCATAATAAACTTGCCGCCACGATGTCCAACATGTGATCTCACTGTACATACTAACGCTGATGGTTGGTGTGGCTCAATCTCCAGTCAAACCAAAATGGTTCCCTACTACCGCTGTGACGTAAGCAGCAATCATGGCCCCAGACAGGACAGGCAACACTCCAAGGAAGCACACTCGGGTCAGGTGGTACTCCAAGGCAAGCGCACTCACTCTCACAGGAAAATGAACCACAAAATAGTCAGTCAGTGCAATCGCTGTAATCTACTTTCTGGGCAATCCGCAGGTTAGTAGAAATGGTGGTGGTTAAAAGCTCATCACAAGTGTTAAATCCTTTTCACAGAATAATAAAACGTAGGTGAGTGGATTTCGGTAACTTTATTCTCAAAAAGTACAGACTGTTAAACAACCAGCTGTACAGCTCGAAGTCTTAACAGTAGCTCCAGTTTCCTCCACCAACAATCTAGAGTGCTGTGACTTTTAATATTTGACCACAGCCCTGACAGCACTAATGACATCAAAAACCAAAAAGGGTATGCAGTTCCTATGTAGGTAAGTGAGAGGAAAAAGGGAGAGAAAGACTCAAAAAGATGACAGGCTGTCCTATTTAAGAAGGGAGGGAAAGGGGAATCCTTCCTTTCGGAATTAGGGCCCTCACACACCCAGCCAGCTGGGTGTCATGCTTCATCTTAGGGCATGCCCCTCGTCAAGTCGGCACTGCAATACCTGATGGGCACCCTATGAGGGGCTCTTTGGCAGAGATCTTTTATTCCTTGCCGTTTGGTGCCGTGGGTGTGAGGGACCTACTAAGTGTAGATGTGCTAAAGTGGGGGTCAGTAGACCATGCAGGATTAAAACAGGGGAGGAAGTCCAGACAAAATAGTTTTAATGAAACTGGCTTCCTGCCTGGTTAAAAAATTAGAGTGGCGACTACCTGATGTAAAGTGTCAGGATGTTGTGCTCAGCTTCATGTGGTCAATATGTTTCTTGCCTGGATGTCAGGGTGATCTAGCGGCAATTCTTCAGGACCTAAGAGAGATTTGTAAATGTACAATAAAAGTGGTGTTCTGGTTCTCCTAACCTTGATCTACCTAAAGGTGAAGTACCTGTAGATGTGATGGACAACCTATTTGGATACAAACAACAAAGTTAAACAGTAGTCATAGTCTGTATTCCTTTCAAAAAATCACTCTCCCTTGTGGAAAACACCATGTAAATGCTCGTAATTTGTTATCTGCCCCACATGGTGAATTATAGTGAATAGAAACTAGCGCCATATTGGGTATGACCATAATACAGCTATTCAATTTTGCTGTATTTGCAGCCTTCATGATACCCAAAAGTCCAAAAATGTAAAAAAATTGGAAAGATGTGAGTAGCCTGGCATTTTAATTGTATGCACCTATAGTGAACAAGTTTCAGACCAGGGGGCTGATTTCGGTGTCGGGTGGAATTGCTTCTGCCCAACACCGACTCGGTCCTGGGACCGACCGACACCCGGTCGGTGGTCCCAACCGGGCCATTACAATGCATCCATTTTCTCAATGGGAGTTCATGTAAGTTCTCATTGAGAAAAGGGAGATGCAGTTCATCCCTGCACCCCATGGCTGGCACCTCAAGGAGCCTGCCACAAGGCGCAGGGATCAACAAGGGGCACGGCCTCCAACCGGAGGCCATGCACCAAAGGGGGCCCCCAAAACATGCTTTCCATGGAAACCATGTCGCAAACCGTGCATCGTAAACTCAAGGGTGAAAAGTCCCGCCCTTGAGATTACTGGCCAGCTTCTGACTGGCCGATGGGCCGACGGGCTCTCCGAGCCTGTCGGAAGCCAGCCGTAATGACAGGACGATTTACTTTCTGACCGCCTCCATCATAATGAGGCAATAGGAAAGTAAACTGCGTGGCCCATTACAATGCGTCCCTTTATGGGCTGCATCATAATCGGCCCCCTAATGTTGTTTTAATAAGGGCTTGCATCACGGTAAACATTTGTTTCAAATGATAGACAATGGGATTGAAAAAATAAAAAAGTAAAAAATGGGGCTGTTGTCAGCAAATACAGCACAACATGAGAGATAGAATCATATTGTTGAACACAGTCTGAGATTTATTTTTAAGAAAACAAAACCATAATGGGGTGCTCAAAGAAAAAATAATAGGGTGTGACAAAGCACAAAAAAATCGAGGGAAATGAAACAGATTAAATGTAAAGAGACTGGCTGGAAAGGTGAAGTGAAGATGGAGGAGGGGTAGAGGGGGAAGAGGAAGTTATGTGAAAAGGTAGCAGGGGTAAAGACGGAAAAAAAGAAAAATGGAAAAAACAATAGAAAAACAATTCTATCAATTCATTTTGGACTGTGTAAGCTAGTGACAGATTTGTTGAATGTTATTGATAAAATCAAAAATTAATTGCCTGAAATTCACAATAACAGATATTACAGGACACCAGTAATGCCAAAGAGCTGCCCTCCCAGGCCCACTTGTATTTATATGGACTTTAACCTATATTTTTTATTTTGCAGCCTACTAGAGAGTGTTTAAACAGCTTGAAGTATCTTAAATGAAGTGATGTTGCTTCTCAAGTGGTTGGTACGTCGACAGAGATGGTTGGCATTGAATATCTATTCTTGTGAACTGTAATTTTTAGAATATTTGATTCTAATGGGGGAGGAGACAAATGCAACAGGTGTGTGTGCATTAGGAGGAACGAGGTCAAATAGATATAACTACAAATGTAGCGTTAAAAAAAGTATTAACTCTCACAATTCAAAACAGCGTTCCTCTTTTTTTCATTCTATCTTTCCTTTTTCCCTGTTTACTCTTCTCCTTTCATAAATTTCCTTCTTTCTTATCCTTTCCCCCCCACCACTGGTGGTCTGCTGCCTTTTCTAGCTCCATATGTTACTCATATGCAGCATATGGCCATGTCAGGAAAAGACTCTTATTACGAGTGGGCCATAAATTCCAAAACATTTGCAAATCCCTGTTTGCACTGGGTTCGGAAATATAAATTGAGGGAACTTTATTACCCCCGCTACTTAATGAGTGTGATACAGTTCCACCCATGAGTTAAATATCAACATGTCAAACCTGCCAGAATTTAACATCATATGACATGGAGACCTTGTCACATGTATTCTGGGGGAATATTAGTAAGCAACTAGCACAAGATCAAGGAATTCCATAGACATTTCCAGTCTGAGCAGCAAGAGTTGTCAGAACTGTCATCAGTGATGTCACTGACCATGTCATGAGTGATGTAATATGTGACGTCAACAGCAGTGCATTACGGGGCGCGAGTTATAGTTAGCTCAGCTAACTATAACGGCCGAATTTCTCTGGTTTTGTACAAGTGAAATGTCTGACTGACTATAACGTCCCTGAAACCTATGGTTTTTTCAATGAATTTCTAAGGTTTTTTAAATGCTAATCCCTAACTATAACGTCCCTGAAACCTGTGGTTTTTTCAGTGAATTTCTAAGGCTTTTAAATGTTAATCCCTAACTATAACGTCCCTGAAACCTCTGTTTTTTTCAGTGAATTTCTAAGGTTTTTTAATGCTAATTTCTAACTATGCCTACATAGGTAGGACATGTGCAGAAAGAGGAATAAAGGCTCAGAAAGAAGCAAGAGAAATGCAGAAAGAGGCAACAGAAATCCAGAGAGAAGAAGAAAGGTGCAGAAAGAAGCAAGAGATGTGCAGAAAGAACCAACAGAGGTGCAGAAAGAGGCCTACTTTGACTGTACCTTACAACAGACTCATACAAAGTACCCTAATCACTAATCCTTCTCCAAAGATGTCTTAAACCTCACTTTTCTCTTGAAGGTTCACTATTAATCGACTTCTCAGAATGTTAGGCCTACCAAATATAAAACAGCAATCCTAAGCATATCACTGTTGTACGTCTGACCAAGTTTGTAACGGTATGTATGCGTGTCTATGCTTTTACCTAGTGACATGTAAAATGAAAATAAACATACAAACACCTGAATACCTGTGTTTCAAACAGCATATTCTGTACATTTGTGTAAAAAAAGGTGTATGCATTTCTTTCTGCTCACAATACAGGGCACATGGGTATTCAATAGTATATTTGAGGGGCTCTATAACACATATATACATAAGACATGTCTGCCTGTGCAACCGAATGACAGAGCAGAACTGAGAAGATTTGACCACCTATATGAGAAGTTACCCGCTTTTTAAGCTACCAACTTCAGATGCATAACACATGTAAGAATACATATACAAGTAGACATATACCTCAGTCACGAGAGCACGCAGACCTTTAAACTTGACAGCTTGCACTTCCCATTTGAGTACAGAAAGAGGCGAGAGAAGTTCAGAAAGATGCAAGAGAGTTGCAGAAACAGGCAAAAGAGGTGCAGAAAGAGGGAACAGGGGTGCAGACAGAGGCAAGAGAGGTGCAGAAACGGAAGAGGGGTGCAGAAAGAGGCAAGAGAGGTGTAGAAAGAGGCAAGAGAGGTGCAGAAAGAAGCAAGAGCAGTGCAGAAAGAACCATCAGAGGTGCAGAAGGACGCAAGAGGGGGGCAGAATGAGGCAAGAGTAGTGCAGAAAGAAGCAACAGAGGTGCAAAAGGAGACAAGAAAACTGCAGAAAGAGGCAAGAGAGTTGCAGAAACAAGCAGGAGAGGTACAGAAAGAGGGAACAGGGGTGCAGAAAGAGGCAAGAGGGGTGCAGAAAGAGGGAAGAAGGGTGCAGAAAGAGGAGTGCAGAAAGAAGCAACAGAAGTGCAGAAAGAAGCAAGAGAAGTACAGAAAGAGGCAAGAGGGGTGCAGAAAGAGGCAAGAGAAGTGCATAAAGAAGCAACAGATGTGCAGAAAGAGGCAAGAGAGGTGCAGAAAGAGGGAAGAGGGGTACAGAAAGAGGGAAGAGGGGTGCAGAAAGAAGCAAGAGAGGTGCAGAAAGAAGCAAGATAAGTGCAGAAAGAAGCAACAGAATTGCAGAAAGAGGCAAGAGGGGTACAGAAAAAAGCAAGAGAAGTGCAGAAAGAAGCAACAGAGGTGTAGAAGGAGGCAAGAGAAGTGCAGAAAGATGCAAGAGAGGTGCAGAAAGAGGCAAGAGGAGTGCAGAAAGAAGCAAGAGAGGTGCAGAAAGAAGCTAGAGAAGTGCAGAAAGAAGCAACAGAGGTGCAGAAAGAGGCAAGAGGGGTGCAGCAAGAGGCAAGAGAAGTGCAGACAGAAGCAACAGAGGTGCAGAAGGAGGCAAGAGAAGTGCAGAAACAGCAAAAAAAGGTGCAGAAAAAGCAACAGGGGTGCAGAAAGAGGCAAGAGAGGTGCAGAAAGAGGGAAGAGGGTTTCAGAAAGAGGCAAGAGGGGTGCAGAAAGAAGCAAGAGAGGTGCACAAAGAAGCAAGAAAAGTGCAGAAAGAAGCAACAGAGGCGCAGAAAGAGGAATGAGGGGTGCAGACAAAGGCAAGAGAAGTGCAGAAAGAAGCAACAGAGGAGCAGAAGGATGCAAGACCACTGCAGAAAGAACAAACAGAGGTGCAGAAGGATGCAAGAGGGGAGCAGAAAGAGGCAAGAGGGTTGCAGAAACAGGCAAGAGAGGTGCAGAAAAAGGGAACAGGGGTGCAGAAAGAGGCAAGAGAGGTGCAGAAAGAGGGAAGAAGGGTGCAGAAAGAGGCAAGCAGGGTGCAGAAAGGAGAAACAGAAGTGCAGAAAGAAGCAAGAGAGGTGTAGGAAGAAGCAACAGAGGTGCAGAAAGAGGCAAGAGGGGTACAGCAAGAGGCAAGAAAAGTGCAGAAAGAGCAACAGAGGTGCAGAAAGAGGCAAGAGAGGTACAGAAAGAGGGAAGAGAAGTGCAGACAGAAGCAACAGAGGTGCAGAAAGAGGCAAGAGGGATACAGAAAGAGGAAAGAGAAGTGCAGAAAGAAGCAACAGAGGTGCAGAAAGAGGCAAGAGAGGTACAGAAAGAGGGAAGAGGGGTTTAGAAAGAGGTAAGAGGGGTGCAGAAAGAAGCAAGAGAGATGCAGAAAGAAGCAACAGAAGTACAGAAAGAAGCAACAGAGGTGCAGAAAGAGGAATGAAGGTGCAGAAAAAGGCAAGACAAGAGCAGAAAGAAGCAACAGAGGTGCAGAAGGAGGCAAGAGAAGTACATAAAGAGGCAAGAGAGGTGCAGAACAAGGCCAGAGGAGTGCAGAAAGAAGCAAGAGAGGTGCAGAAAGAAGCTAGAGAAGTGCAGAAAGGAACAACAGAGGTGCCGAAAGAGGCAAGAGGGGTGCAGCAAGAGTCAAGAGAAGTGCAGACAGAAGCAACAGAGGTGCAGAAGGACACAAGAGAAGTGCAGAAACAGGCAAAAGAGGTGCAGAAAGAAGCAAGAGCAGTGCAAAAAGAACCAACAGAGGTGCAGAAGGAGACAAGATAGGTGCAGAAAGAGGCAAGAGGGGTGCAGAAATTTGCATGAGAGGTGCAGAAAGAAGCAACAGAGGTGCAGAAGGAGACAAGAGAACTGCAGAAAGAGGCAAGAGAGTTGCATAAACAGGCAAGAGAGGTGCAGAAAAGGGGAACAGGGGTGCAGAAAGAGGCAAGAGAGTTGCAGAAAGAGGGAAGAAGGGTGCAGTAAGAGGGTTGCAGAAAGAAGCAACTGAAGTGCAGAAAGAAGCAAGAGAAGTGCAGAAAGAAGCAAGAGGGGTACAGAAAGAGGCAAGAGAAGTGCAGAAAGAAGCAACAGAGGTGCAGAAAGAGGCAAGAGAGGTACAGAAAGAGGGAAGAGGGGTGCAGAAAGAGGCAAGAGGAGTGCATAAAGAAGCAAGAGCAGTGTAGAAAGAACCAACAGAGATGCAGAAGGAGGCAAGAGGGGTGCCAAAATCTGCAAGAGAGGTGCAGAAAGAAGCAAGAGCAGTGCAGAAAGAACCAACAGAAGTGCAGAAACAGACAAGAGGGGTGCAGAAAGAGGCAAGAGAAGTTCAGAAAGAAGCAACAGAGGTGCAGAAGGAGGCAAGAAAACTGTTGAAAGAGGCGAGAGTTGCAGAAACAGGCAAGAGAGGTCCAGAAAGAAACAAGAGCAGTGCAGAAAGAGCCAACTGAGGTGCAGAAACAGACAAGAGGGGTGCAGGAACAGGCAAGAGAAGTACAGAAAGAAGCAACAGAGGTGCAGAAAGAGTAAGAATGAGTAGAAAGAGGCAAACGAATTACAGAAAGAGGCAAGAGAAGTGTAGAAAGAGGTAAAAAAAGTGCAGAAAGAGGCAAGAGGGGAGCAGAAAGAGGCAAGAGAGGTAAAGAAAGAGGGAAGAGGGGTGCTGAAAGAGGGGTACAGAAAGAAGCAAGAGAAGTGCAGAAATAAGCAAGAGGGATGAAAAAAAGCAGGAGAAGTGCAGAAAGAAGTAGGAAAAGTGCACAAAGAGGCAAGAGAGTTGCAGAAACATCAAAAAAGGTGCAGAAAGAAGCAACAGAGGTGCAGAAAGAGGCAAGAGAGGTACAGAAATAGGGAAGAGGGTGCAGAAAGAGGCAAGGGGGTGCAGAAAGAAGCAAGAACAGTGTAGAAAGAACCAACAGAGGTGCAGAAGGAAGCAAGAGGGGCGCTGAAAGAGGCAAGAGGGGTGCCAAATTTTGCAAGAGAGGTGCAGAAAGAAGCAAGAGCAGTGCAGAAAGAACCAACAGATGTGCAGAAACAGACAAGAGGGGAGCAGAAAGGGGCAAGAGAAGTTCAGAAAGAAGCAACAGAGGTGCAGAAGGAGGCAAGAGAACTGTAGGAAGAGGCAAGAGAGTTGCAGAAACAGGCAAGAGAGGTCCAGAAAGAAGCAAGAGCAGTGCAGAAAGAACCAACGGAGGTGCAGAAAGAGACAAGAGGGGTGCAGAAAGAGGCAAGAGAAGTGCAGAAAGAAGCAATAGAGGTGCAGAAAGAGTAAAAATATGCAGAAAGAGGCAAGAGAATTACAGAAAGAGGCAAGAGAAGTGCAGAAGGAGGCAAGAGGGGTGCTGAAAGAGGCAAGAGTGGTGCCAAAATTTGCAAGAGAGTTGCAGAAAGAAGCAAGAGAAGTGCAGAAAGAACCAACAGAGGTGCAGAAAGCGTCAAGAGGGGTGCAGAAAGAGGCAAGAGAAGGACAGAAAGAGGCAAGAGAGTTGCAGAAACAGACAAAAGAGGTGCAGAAACACACAGGAGGGGTGCAGAAAGAGGCAACAGAAGTGCAGAAGGAAGCAACAGAGGTGCAGAAGGAGGCAAGAGAACTGCAGAAAGAGAAAAGAGAGTTGCAGAAACAGCAGTGCAGAATGAGGGAAGAGAGGTGCAGAAAGAGGGAAGAAGGGTGCAGAAAGAGGCAAGAGGAGTGCAGAAAGAAGCAACAGAGGTGCAGAAAGAAGCAAGAGAAGTGCAGAAAGAGGCAAGAGAAGGGCACAAAGAAGCAACAGAGGTGCAGAAAGAGGCAAGAGAGGCGCAGAAAGAGGGAAGAGGGGTGCATAAAGAGATAAGAGGGGTGCAGAAAGAAGCAAGAGAGGTGCAGAAAGAAGCAAGAGAGGTGCAGAAAGAGGCAATAGAAGTGCAGAAAGTAGCAAGAGAAGTGTAGAAAGAAGCAACAGAGGTGCAGAAAGAGGCAACAGGGGTGCAGAATGAGGCAAGAGAGTTGCAGAAACAGGCAAAAGAGGTGCAGAAAGAGGCAAGAGAGTTGCAGAAACAGGCAAGAGAAGTGCAGACAAATGGAGCAGGGGTGCAGAAAGAGGCAAGAGAGGTGCAGAAAGAGCAACAGAAGTACAGAAAGAAGAAAGAGGGATGCAGAAAAAGGTAAGAGAAGTGCAGAAAAAGGCAAGAGAAGTGCAGAAAGAAGCAACAGAGGTGCAGAAGTAGGCAGGAGAAGTGAAGAAAGAGGCAAGAGAGGTGCAGAAAGAGGCAAGAGGAGTGCAGAAAGAAGCAACAGAGGTGCAGAAAGAAGCAAGAGAAGTACAGAAAGAAGCAACAGAGGCGCAGAAAGAGGCAAGAGGGGTGCAGAAAGAGGCAAGAGAGTTGCAGAAACAGGCAAGAGATGTGCAGAAAAAGGGAACAGGGGTGCAGAAAGAGGCAAGAGAGGTGGAGAAAGAGGGAAGAAGGGTGCAGTAAGAGGCAAGAGGAGTGCAGAAAGAAGCAAGAGAAGTGCAGAAAGAAGCAACAGAGGTACAGAAAGAAGCAAGAGGAGTGCAGAAAACGGCAAGAGAAGTGCAGAAAGAAGCAATAGAGGTGCAGAAAGAGGCAAGATAGGTGCAGAATGGGGAAGAAGGGTACAGAAAGGGGCAAGAGGGGTGCAAAAAGATGGAAGAGAGGTGCAGAAAGAAACAACAGAGGTGCAGGAAGAGCCCAGAGGGGTGCAGAAAGAGGCAATAGAAGTGCAGAAAGAAGCAAGAGAAGTGTAGAAAGAAGCAACAGAGGTGGAAAAAGAGGCAGGAAGGGTGTGGAAAGAGGCAAGAGAAGTGCAGAAAAAAGCAACAAAGGTGCAGAAAGAGGCAAGAGGGGTGCAGAATGAGGCAAGAGAGTTGCAGAAACAGCCAAAAGAGGTGCAGAAAGAGGCAAGAGAGTTGCAGAAACAGGCAAGAGATGTGCAGAAAAATGGAACAGGGGTGCAGAAAGAGGCAAGAGAGGTGCAGAAAGAGGGAAGAAGGGTGCAGAAAGAGGCCAGAGGAGTGCAGAAAGAAGCAAGAGAAGTGCAGAAAGAAGCAACAGAGGTGAAGAAAGAGGCAAGAGGGGTACAGAAAGAGGCAAGAGAGGTGCAGAAAGAAGCAAGAAAAGTGCAGAAAGAAGCAACAGAGGTGCCGAAAGAGGCAGGAGGGGTCTAGAAAGAGGCAAGAGAAGTGCAGAAAGAAGCAACAGAGATGCAAAAAGAGGCAAGAGAGTTGCAGAAACAGGCAAAAGAGGTACATAAAAACGGAAGAGCAGTGCAGAAAGAACCAACAGAGGTGCATAAGTAGGCAAGAGGGGTGCAGAAAGAGGCAAGGGAAGTGCAGAAAGAAGCAACAGAGGTACAGAAAGAGGCAAGAGAAGTGCAGAAAGAGGCAAGAGAGTTGCAGAACCAGGCAAGAGAGGTGCAGAAAGAAGGAACAGGGGTGCAGAAAGAAGCAAGAGAGGTGCAGAAAGAAGCAAGTGAGGTGCAGAAAAAGGCAAGCGAAGTGCATAAAGACGAAAGAGCAGTGCAGAAAGAACCAACAGAGGTGCAGAAGTAGGCAAGAGGGGTGCAGAAAGAGGCAAGGGAAGTTCAGAAAGAAGCAACAGAGGTACAGAAAGAGGCAAGAGAAGTGCAGAAAGAGGCAAGAGAGTTGCAGAAGGAGGCAAGAGGGGTGCTGAAAGAGGCAAGAGTGGTGCCAAAATTTGCAAGAGAGTTGCAGAAAGAAGCAAGAGAAGTGCAGAAAGAACCAACAGAGGTGCAGAAAGAGTCAAGAGGGGTGCAGAAAGAGGCAAGAGAAGGACAGAAAGAGGCAAGAGAGTTGCAGAAACAGACAAAAGAGGTGCAGAAACACACAAGAGGGTGCAGAAAGAGGCAACAGAAGTGCAGAAGGAAGCAACAGAGGTGCAGAAGGAGGCAAGAGAACTGCAGAAAGAGACAAGAGAGTTGCAGAAACAGTAGTGCAGAATGAGGGAAGAGAGGTGCAGAAAGAGGGAAGAAGGGTGCAGAAAGAGGCAAGAGGAGTGCAGAAAGAAGCAACAGAGGTGCAGAAAGAAGCAAGAGAAGTGCAGAAAGAGGCAAGAGAAGGGCACAAAGAAGCAACAGAGGTGCAGAAAGAGGCAAGAGAGGCGCAGAAAGAGGGAAGAGGGGTGCATAAAGAGATAAGAGGGTGCAGAAAGAAGCAAGAGAGGTGCAGAAAGAAGCAAGAGAGGTGCAGAAAAAGGCAAGAGGGGTGCAGAAAGAGGCAATAGAAGTGCAGAAAGTAGCAAGAGAAGTGTAGAAAGAAGCAACAGAGGTGCAGAAAGAGGCAGGAGGGATGTGGAAAGAGGCAAGAGATGTGCAGAAAAAAGCAACAGAGGTGCAGAAAGAGGCAACAGGGGTGCAGAATGAGGCAAGAGAGTTGCAGAAACAGGCAAAAGAGGTGCAGAAAGAGGCAAGAGAGTTGCAGAAACAGGCAAGAGAAGTGCAGACAAATGGAGCAGGGGTGCAGAAAGAGGCAAGAGAGGTGCAGAAAGAGCAACAGAAGTACAGAAAGAGGAAAGAGGGATGCAGAAAAAGGTAAGAGAAGTGCAGAAAAAGGCAAGAGAAGTGCAGAAAGAAGCAACAGAGGTGCAGAAGTAGGCAGGAGAAGTGAAGAAAGAGGCAAGAGAGGTGCAGAAAGAGGCAAGAGGAGTGCAGAAAGAAGCAAGAGAGGTGCAGAAATAAGCTAGAGAAGTACAGAAAGAAGCAACAGAGGTGCAGAAAGAGGCAAGAGGGGTACAGAAAGAGGCAAGAGAGTTGCAGAAACAGGCAAGAGAGGTGCAGAAAAAGGGAACAGGGTTGTAGAAAGAGGCAAGAGAGGTGGAGAAAGAGGGAAGAAGGGTGCAGTAAGAGGCAAGAGGAGTGCAGAAAGAAGCAAGAGAAGTGCAGAAAGAAGCAACAGAGGTACAGAAAGAAGCAAGAGGAGTGCAGAAAACGGCAAGAGAAGTGCAGAAAGAAGCAATAGAGGTGCAGAAAGAGGCAAGATAGGTGCAGAATGGGGAAGAAGGGTACAGAAAGGGGCAAGAGGGGTGCAAAAAGATGGAAGAGAGGTGCAGAAAGAAACAACAGAGGTGCAGGAAGAGCCCAGAGGGGTGCAGAAAGAGGCAATAGAAGTGCAGAAAGAAGCAAGAGAAGTGTAGAAAGAAGCAACAGAGGTGGAAAAAGAGGCAGGAAGGGTGTGGAAAGAGGCAAGAGAAGTGCAGAAAAAAGCAACAAAGGTGCAGAAAGAGGCAAGAGGGGTGCAGAATGAGGCAAGAGAGTTGCAGAAACAGCCAAAAGAGGTGCAGAAAGAGGCAAGAGAGTTGCAGAAACAGGCAAGACATGTGCAGAAAAATGGAACAGGGGTGCAGAAAGAGGCAAGAGAGGTGCAGAAAGAGGGAAGAAGGGTGCAGAAAGAGGCCAGAGGAGTGCAGAAAGAAGCAAGAGAAGTGCAGAAAGAAGCAACAGAGGTGCAGAAAGAGGCAAGAGGGGTACAGAAAGAGGCAAGAGAGGTGCAGAAAGAAGCAAGAAAAGTGCAGAAAGAAGTAACAGAGGTGCCGAAAGAGGCAGGAGGGGTCTAGAAAGAGGCAAGAGAAGTGCAGAAAGAAGCAACAGAGATGCAAAAAGAGGCAAGAGAGTTGCAGAAACAGGCAAAAGAGGTACATAAAAACGCAAGAGCAGTGCAGAAAGAACCAACAGAGGTGCAGAAGTAGGCAAGAGGGTGCAGAAAGAGGCAAGGGAAGTGCAGAAAGAAGCAACAGAGGTACAGAAAGAGGCAAGAGAAGTGCAGAAAGAGGCAAGAGAGTTGCAGAACCAGGCAAGAGAGGTGCAGAAAGAAGGAACAGGGGTGCAGAAAGAAGCAAGAGAGGTGCAGAAAGAAGCAAGAGAAGTGCAGAAAGAAGCAACAGAGGTGCAGAAAGAGGCAAGAGGGGTACAGAAAGAGGCAAGAGAGGTGCAGAAAGAAGCAAGAAAAGTGCAGAAAGAAGCAACAGAGGTGCCGAAAGAGGCAGGAGGGGTCTAGAAAGAGGCAAGAGAAGTGCAGAAAGAAGCAACAGAGATGCAAAAAGAGGCAAGAGAGTTGCAGAAACAGGCAAAAGAGGTACATAAAAACGCAAGAGCAGTGCAGAAAGAACCAACAGAGGTGCAGAAAGAGGCAACAGGGGTGCAGAATGAGGCAAGAGAGTTGCAGAAACAGGCAAAAGAGGTGCAGAAAGAGGCAAGAGAGTTGCAGAAACAGGCAAGAGAAGTGCAGACAAATGGAGCAGGGGTGCAGAAAGAGGCAAGAGAGGTGCAGAAAGAGCAACAGAAGTACAGAAAGAGGAAAGAGGGATGCAGAAAAGGTAAGAGAAGTGCAGAAAAAGGCAAGAGAAGTGCAGAAAGAACCAACAGAGGTGCAGAAGTAGGCAGGAGAAGTGAAGAAAGAGGCAAGAGAGGTGCAGAAAGAGGCAAAGAGGAGTGCAGAAAGAAGCAAGAGAGGTGCAGAAATAAGCTAGAGAAGTACAGAAAGAAGCAACAGAGGTGCAGAAAGAGGCAAGAGGGGTGCAGAAAGAGGCAAGAGAGTTGCAGAAACAGGCAAGAGAGGTGCAGAAAAGGGAACAGGGTTGTAGAAAGAGGCAAGAGAGGTGGAGAAAGAGGGAAGAAGGGTGCAGTAAGAGGCAAGAGGAGTGCAGAAAGAAGCAAGAGAAGTGCAGAAAGAAGCAACAGAGGTACAGAAAGAAGCAAGAGGAGTGCAGAAAACGGCAAGAGAAGTGCAGAAAGAAGCAATAGAGGTGCAGAAAGAGGCAAGATAGGTGCAGAATGGGGAAGAAGGGTACAGAAAGGGGCAAGAGGGGTAGAAAAAGATGGAAGAGAGGTGCAGAAAGAAACAACAGAGGTGCAGGAAGAGCCCAGAGGGGTGCAGAAAGAGGCAATAGAAGTGCAGAAAGAAGCAAGAGAAGTGTAGAAAGAAGCAACAGAGGTGGAAAAAGAGGCAGGAAGGGTGTGGAAAGAGGCAAGAGAAGTGCAGAAAAAAGCAACAAAGGTGCAGAAAGAGGCAAGAGGGGTGCAGAATGAGGCAAGAGAGTTGCAGAAACAGCCAAAAGAGGTGCAGAAAGAGGCAAGAGAGTTGCAGAAACAG
This sequence comes from Calotriton arnoldi, assembly GCA_963921515.1. Lineage (NCBI taxonomy): Eukaryota > Metazoa > Chordata > Amphibia > Caudata > Salamandridae > Calotriton > Calotriton arnoldi. The sequence goes on from CAWUFW010001141.1 coordinate 2,241,311, forward strand.
GCAAGACATGTGCAGAAAAATGGAACAGGGGTGCAGAAAGAGGCAAGAGAGGTGCAGAAAGAGAGAAGAAGGGTGCAGAAAGAGGCCAGAGGAGTGCAGAAAGAAGCAAGAGAAGTGCAGAAAGAAGCAAAAGAGGTGCAGAAAGAGGCAAGAGGGGTACAGAAAGAGGCAAGAGAGGTGCAGAAAGAACCAAGAAAAGTGCAGAAAGAAGCAACAGAGGTGCCGAAAGAGGCAGGAGGGGTCTAGAAAGAGGCAAGAGAAGTGCAGAAAGAAGCAACAGAGATGCAAAAAGAGGCAAGAGAGTTGCAGAAACAGGCAAAAGAGGTACATAAAAACGCAAGAGCAGTGCAGAAAGAACCAACAGAGGTGCAGAAGTAGGCAAGAGGGGTGCAGAAAGAGGCAAGGGAAGTGCAGAAAGAAGCAACAGAGGTACAGAAAGAGGCAAGAGAAGTGCAGAAAGAGGCAAGAGAGTTGCAGAACCAGGCAAGAGAGGTGCAGAAAGAAGGAACAGGGGTGCAGAAAGAAGCAAGAGAGGTGCAGAAAGAAGCAAGAGAAGTGCAGAAAGAAGCAACAGAGGTGCAGAAAGAGGCAAGAGGGGTACAGAAAGAGGCAAGAGAGGTGCAGAAAGAAGCAAGAAAAGTGCAGAAAGAAGCAACAGAGGTGCCGAAAGAGGCAGGAGGGGTCTAGAAAGAGGCAAGAGAAGTGCAGAAAGAAGCAACAGAGATGCAAAAAGAGGTAAGAGAGTTGCAGAAACAGGCAAAGAGGTACATAAAAACGCAAGAGCAGTGCAGAAAGAACCAACAGAGGTGCAGAAGTAGGCAAGAGGGTGCAGAAAGAGGCAAGGGAAGTGCAGAAAGAAGCAACAGAGGTACAGAAAGAGGCAAGAGAAGTGCAGAAAGAGGCAAGAGAGTTGCAGAACCAGGCAAGAGAGGTGCAGAAAGAAGGAACAGGGGTGCAGAAAGAAGCAAGAGAGGTGCAGAAAGAAGCAAGTGAGGTGCAGAAAAAGGCAAGCGAAGTGCATAAAGACACAAGAGCAGTGCAGAAAGAACTAACAGAGGTGCAGAAGTAGGCAAGAGGGGTGCAGAAAGAGGCAAGGGAAGTTCAGAAAGAAGCAACAGAGGTACAGAAAGAGGCAAGAGAAGTGCAGAAAGAGGCAAGAGAGTTGCAGAACCAGGCAAAAGAGGTGCAGAAAGAAGGAACAGGGGTGCAGAAAGAAGCAAGAGAGGTGCAGAAAGAAGCAAGCGAGGTGCAGAAAAAGGCAAGCGAAGTGCACAAAGAGGCAAGAGAGGTGCAGATAGAGGCAAGAGAGGTGCAGAAAGAGGAAAGAGGGTACAGAAAGTGGCAAGAGAGTTGCAGAAAGAAGGGAGGCGCAGAAAGCAGAAGAGATGTACAGAAAGAGGCAAAAGAAGTACAGAAAAAGGAAGAAAGGTGCACAAAGAAGCAAGAGAAGTGCAGAAAGAAGCAAGAGAAGTATAGAAAGAAGCAACAGAGGTGCAGAAAGAGGCAGGAGGGGTGTGGAAAGAGGCAAGAGATGTGCAGAAAAAAGCAACAGAGGTGCAGAAAGAGGCAACAGGGGTGCAGAATGAGGCAAGAGAGTTGTAGAAACAGGCAAAAGAGGTGCAGAAAGAGGCAAGAGAGTTGCAGAAACAGGCAAGAGAAGTGCAGACAAATGGAGCAGGGGTGCAGAAAGAGGCAAGAGAGGTGCAGAAAGAGCAACAGAAGTGCAGAAAGAGGAAAGAGGGGTGCAGAAAAAGGTAAGAGAAGTGCAGAAAAAGGCAAGAGAAGTACAGAAAGAAGCAACAGAGGTGCAGAAGTAGGCAGGAGAAGTGAAGAAAGAGGCAAGAGAGGTGCAGAAAGAGGCAAGAGGAGTGTAGAAAGAAGCAAGAGAGGTGCAGAAATAAGCTAGAGAAATACAGAAAGAAGCAACAGAGGTGCAGAAAGAGGCAAGAGGGGTGCAGAAAGAGGCAAGAGAGTTGCAGAAACAGGCAAGAGAGGTGCAGAAAAAGTGAACAGCGTTTTAGAAAGAGGCAAGAGAGGAGGAGAAAGAGGGAAGATGGGTGCAGTAAGAGGCAAGAGGAGTGCAGAAAGAAGCAAGAGAAGTGCAGAAAGAAGCAACAGAGGTACAGAAAGAAGCAAGAGGGGTACAGAAAACGGCAAGAGAAGTGCAGAAAGAAGCAACAGAGGTGCAGAAAGAGGCCAGAGGGGTGCAGAAAGAGGCAATAGAAGTACAGAAAGAAGCAAGAGAAGTGTAGAAAGAAGCAACAGAGGTAGAAAAAGAGGCAGGAGGGGTGTGGAAAGAGGCAAGAGAAGTGCAGAAAAAAGCAACAAAGGTGCAGAAAGAGGCAAGAGGGGTGCAGAATGAGGCAAGAGAGTTGCAGAAACAGCCAAAAGAGGTGCAGAAAGAGGCAAGAGAGTTGCAGAAACAGGCAAGACAAGTGCAGAAAAATGGAACAGGGGTGCAGAAAGAGGCAAGAGAAGTGCAGAAAGAGGGAAGAAGAGTGCAGAAAGAGGCAAGAGGAGTGCAGAAAGAAGCAACAGAAGTGCAGAAAGAAGCAACAGAAGTGCAGAAAGAAGCAAGAGAAGTGCAGAAAGAAGCAACAGAGGTGCAGAAAGAGGCAAGAGGGGTACAGAAAGAGGCAAGAGAGGTGCAGAGAGAAGCAAGAAAAGTGCAGAAAGAAGTAACAGAGGTGCCGAAAGAGGCAGGAGGGGTCTAGAAAGAGGCAAGAGAAGTGCAGAAAGAAGCAACAGAGATGCAAAAAGAGGCAAGAGAGTTGCAGAAACAGGCAAAAGAGGTGCATAAAGACACAAGAGCAGTGCAGAAAGAACCAACAGAGGTGCAGAAGTAGGCAAGAGGGGTGCAGAAAGAGGCAAGGGAAGTGCAGAAAGAAGCAACAGAGGTACAGAAAGAGGCAAGAGAAGTGCAGAAAGAGGCAAGAGAGTTGCAGAACCAGGCAAAAGAGGTGCAGAAAGAAGGAAAGGGGTGCAGAAAGAAGCCAGAGAGGTGCAGAAAGAAGCAAGCGAGGTGCAGAAAAAGGCAAGCAAAGTGCACAAAGAGGCAAGAGCGCTGCAGATAGAGGCAAGAGAGGTGCAGAAAGAGGAAAGATAGTGCAGAAAGTGGCAAGAGAGTTGCAGAAAAAAGGGAGGTGCAGAAAGCAGAAGAGATGTGCAGAAAGAGGCAAAAGAAGTGCAGAAAAAGGAAGAAAGGTGCACAAAGAAGCAAGAGAAATGCAGAAAGAGGCAAGAGAGGCACATAAAGAAGCAAGAATGGTTTGGGCACCATTAGCACTAATTTAACACCCACATTTAGCAAGAAGTAACAGGTGGCATTCTAGGTTTGCAAAGGGCCTTCCACCACGCTGCAACACTTGTCGCTCCATTTTTGGTAACGTTTGAGCCAGAAACAATGTTGTTTTTGTTCAAATCTGCAGATTATGCAGCAAATGATGGATTATGTGGCAAATGCGGAAAATGTCTAATTATGCGAGAATCGGTGCAGCCGAACAGTCGCATGATTCCAGTGGCCCTGCTCATACCTCCAACTAGGTCCAGAAGTGCTCCTCAGTGGGTCCTTTTTTTTTGTCTCATTGAGTTTATAGTTTAGCTTCTATGGAAACGAGGAAGATTAAACCTGAGGTTACCACTCCACAACACAGACTACCATACCACATAATTACTCTCCATAACACATAATCCCACTCTACATAATTCCTATACACTAAATACCACATACTTTCTATCCACATAATTTCACTGCACAACATACCACATAATTCCACTACACACAACATACATCCACTCCACTCCAAAAAACATAAGTAAAAAACGTTTACATTTACAACACCAATAGCTCTAACTCTCGCAAATGGGAGACCTATTACATTGCGAATTCTTCTTTAACTAGTAGTCGCATTTGCAGAGTGGTGGAGAAAGGGGGCTGGGCCTCCAACCAGCGCTCAGGAATTCCGCTGCGTAGGACTTACAGGAGGTACCAGGAGGGCTTCTTGGCCTTCAAAGTCCCTCAGGAGTAAAGTGGACTTCATCCCCCAACCAATACTGTGCCACGAGGTGCATTTACAGAGTGGTGGAGAAAGGTGAGTGTGGCCTCCAAAGACCTCTTAGCAATCCCACTGTGTGGGACTTACTGGAGGTAACAGTAGGGGTAGTTGGCCCCCAAGGTCAACCTTGGGGGCCAACTACCCCTCCTATTACCTCAAGTAAGTCAAAGACAGTAGGATTGCTAAGTTCTCATAGCAGGCCACGCCCCCTTTTCCCACCACTCTGCAAACGCACTTTCTGGCATGCTATTGGATGGGTATTAAAATCCCCTTTGCTGCTGGGGGTCCGTAGGGGCCAACTAGCCTACCTGATACTTCCAGTATGCCGCAGATAGTGGGATTGCTGACAGGTGGACACAGGCCACGTCCCCTTTCTCCAACACTCTGAAAACGCGCCTCCTGCCGCGTTCTGGGTTGGGGGTTTAAGTCCCCTTGACTCCTGAGGGTCCCTGGGGGCCAACTAGCCCACCAGGAACCTCCAGTAAGCCGCACACAGCTGGATTGCTGAGAGTGGTCCAAGGTCATGCCCCCTTTTTACACCACTCTGCAAATGCACCTCCTGGTGCACTGCTGGTGGGGCAATGAGGTCCTCTTGTGTCCTGAGGACCTTAGGACTAAAGTGGACTTTATCCACATTCTCTTTATTATACTAGGTATACATAATAATATGGATCAGAAACGATGCAGTTTAGCCTATTTAATTAATTTTGAAGAAATATATTTAGTAATTGGAGAAATCAGTGATGTGTATGCCGCTTCAACTGTTCTATGAACCAAATAAGATTGCCCATTCAGGGCGTAATAATGGACTGGATGCCTTTAAATTGCAATTCCGCATATGATACATGGAAACAGTGAATATTTGTAATGAATTTGTATCAATGATTAGATTCACTGAATTGCCAGCATTTAACTGCCCATTCAGGGCGCAATTGTGAGAAATTGCTGTAAGTTATATGGCACAAGGGAGATATGTGATTGAAACATATCTGTAAGGGATTGATACCATGATAATGATACCCTTTGTGCGATTTTACAGGAGTATGCATAATGGAATATGCGGAACTTACTGCTATAATATTGTTTGCACTTTTATTATACACAATATTGTTTTGAGCACGTTCTAAGATGGCCGCTGTGATTCTGGCAATTGAGTGAGACCAGAGGACCATCTTTGTTGTCTATGATTATCACGTGACATACTGGGTTTGATTGAAATGACCCCGTGACAACATTGTAACTGACATCAATAAAGGCTTAACACCGAAACGCGTCTGATGGTGCAGGAGGCTTGCACGTTAAAGAGTATTTTACTTTTAAACAAATTGCGTGAGTGTGCCCATTCTTTGGCTACTTCTGGACATTTTGAGAGTGTGGTTGTATGTTTTGCGGCTCACCACCGATGGGGCGGCACCCTGGACAAGTGGAGCGGTGGCGGTGACTTGTGCTTTCCGATATATCTATATATATCTATATATATATAGATATATATAGATATTATCTACTGGCGGTCGCCAGTAGATAGTTATAGTTAGGACCTATTTTCCATAGGAAATCCGCAACATTCTTTTTGAAATAACTTTGGCGTTGGTTGACGAATCTTCGCGCAATTTTCAAAACTCGTGGCCCGCTCCGGTCCGCTCCTATCCTGAAAGTCTCGGGGTGATTCGTCAAGTGGGGGCCGAGAAAAAAGGGGGGTCCCAAAAAGTGTTTTCCCTATGCAATTTTCCATAGGAACCTTTCATCGCAGCTACAGCCCGAACTGCTGAACGGAATTACACCAAATTTGGCAAAAAGGTAGCCCTTGGTTCAGAGTCGTGCCTTTTCATTAAATGGTGTAAATCCGTTCAGTAGTTCCTGAGAAATTTGAAAAGAAAACACATATATATCTGGGCAGAGCCTAACCACACATGTCATCGTGAGATCTGATTGGCTGTCAGCACTTCATCCTGGAATTGCTGGCAGCCATCTTGGGACCAATATAAATGATAGTACCCCATTGAAATGCATTGTAGTGAATCGAAGATTTTGAGGGTTACCAAAAGGAGAACTATAAAGGGTGATAACAGACTTTAGTTACATTAGAATTCATTTGTTGATGGTACCATACTAATTTCAGGAATTGTGGTGTGTTCTAAGGTGATTTTACCCTGTGAAAAACCTTCTGCTGGGATATCATGAATCATGTTTGAGAGAAAACTATTTTCACATGCTTGTCCCATACAGTTTTGGAAGGTGCTCCAAAAGCTAAAATGAGAGCATATTTTCTGTAAATTCACATTATCTTTCTCAGTCATGTGAGAATGAAGTCTGACATTCTCAGTAAAACATGTACATCCAACAAGGGCAGAGACTGTCAGTTGATTCCTTTGTGTTCTACTGCAGCTTCCCAGAGTGTTCTAAAGAACAACTAGAGTGCTAACAGCCTTACTTATGACAAAAGTATGGCACACCTGAAGCCATCTTGATTGGAATAAACTGGTAACACTTAAAACATTTAATTTAAAAAGGAACAAAATGATGGGGTACATTTTGTCATAGAAATTATGGTTAATGCTGTAGAAAGAAAAATTAGGACATGTTTCAAGTGTGATCTCAAATATCTTCCTGTTATATTTCAACAGGAGCAGCCTGTCAGTTGATGCCTTTGTGTTCTACTGCAGCTTCTCAGAGTGTTCTAAAGAACAACTAGAGCGCTAACAGTCTTACTTATGACAAAATTATGGCACACCTGAAGCCATCTTGATTGGAATAAACTGGTAACTCTTAAAACATTTAATTTAAAAAGGAACAAAATGAGGGGGTTCATTTTGTCATAGAAATTATGGTTAGTGCTGTAGAAAGAAAAATTAGGACATGTTTTAAGTGAGATCTCAAATATCTTCCTGTTATATTTCAACAGGAGCAGCCTGTCAGTTGATGCCTTTGTGTTCTACTGCAGCTTCCCAGAGTGTTCTAAAGAACAACTAGAGAGCTAACAGTCTTACTTATGACAAAAGTATGGCACACCTGAAGCCATCTTGATTGGAATAAACTGGTAACACTTAAAACATTTAATTTAAAAAGGAACAAAATGAGGGGGTTCATTTTGCTATAGAAATTATGGTTAGTGCTGTAGAAAGAAAAATTAGGACATGTTTTAAGTGAGATCTCAATTATCTTCCTGTTATATTTCAACAGGAGCAGCCTGTCAGTTGATGCCTTTGTGTTCTACTGCAGCTTCCCAGAGTGTTCTAAAGAACAACTAGAGTGCTAACAGCCTTACTTATGACAAAAGTATGGCACACCTGAAGCCATCTTGATTGGAATAAACTGGTAACACTTAAAACATTTAATTTAAAAAGGAACAAAATGATGGGGTTCATTTTGTCATAGAAATTATGGTTAGTGCTGTAGAAAGAAAAATTAGGACATGTTTCAAGTGTGATCTCAAATATCTTCCTGTTATATTTCAACAGGAGCAGCCTGTCAGTTGATGCCTTTGTGTTCTACTGCAGCTTCCCAGAGTGTTCTAAAGAACAACTAGAGCGCTAACAGTCTTACTTATGACAAAATTATGGCACACCTGAAGCCATCTTGATTGGAATAAACTGGTAACTCTTAAAACATTTAATTTAAAAAGGAACAAAATGAGGGGGTTCATTTTGTCATAGAAATTATGGTTAGTGCTGTAGAAAGAAAAATTAGGACATGTTTTAAGTGAGATCTCAAATATCTTCCTGTTATATTTCAACAGGAGCAGCCTGTCAGTTGATGCCTTTGTGTTCTACTGCAGCTTCCCAGAGTGTTCTAAAGAACAACTAGAGAGCTAACAGTCTTACTTATGACAAAAGTATGGCACACCTGAAGCCATCTTGATTGGAATAAACTGGTAACACTTAAAACATTTAATTTAAAAAGGAACAAAATGAGGGGTTCATTTTGCTATAGAAATTATGGTTAGTGCTGTATAAAGAAAAATTAGGACATGTTTTAAGTGAGATCTCAAATATCTTCCTGTTATATTTCAACAGGAGCAGCCTGTCAGTTGATGCCTTTGTGTTCTACTGCAGCTTCCCAGAGTGTTCTAAAGAACAACTAGAGTGCTAACAGTCTTACTTATGACAAAATTATGGCACACCTGAAGCCATCTTGATTGGAATAAACTGGTAACTCTTAAAACATTTCATTTAAAAAGGAACAAAATGAGGGGGTTCATTTTGCCATAGAAATTATGGTTAGTGCTGCAGAAAGAAAATTTAGGGCATGTTTTAAGTGAGATCTCAAATCCTCTTCTATTTCATTAGAAAATTCTGACATGCAGACTGAAACAATCACTTTCAATACCAGCAGTAGACTTCCAGTTAACTCCCTGGTGAGCAGTAGCTTTACTACAGTGATCTAATGAACAACTAGAGTGCTAACATTCTGAATTTATGGCAAATGTGTGACACATCTGAATGCCTTCTTGATGGAATGAAAGTAAAAAACTGAAAGCATTTCCTACTGAGGAGACTGCAGTATATGACGAAATTAGGAAACTTCATAACAAATAAGTCTCCCAAGATGGCCACCAGAGAAAAAAGAGCCCAAATGTACCACAAATATCACCCAGATGTAGCCCACATATAGCCCAATGACAGAAGTGTGCAAAACACTTTTTTATTTTTATTTTTTCTGCATTTTTATATAGTGCAAACTGGTCAGGTATTGGAGCGTTACAACTTACTTGGACCCCTTATTGCGTATTTTGCACGAAGTACATGAGATTGATCTTGCGAAACATTGAACTTTACGATTCTGTTAACCTGAAGTTGCTCTGAACCGGGCTTTGTAACACCCGTTTTTACCTACTGGTTTTAATTAATTCGCACTGTATTGTATTAGGAAAGAGGATTTACTGTTTTTATGTACACTTTTATGATCTATGTTTCTAAATCAGATCAAATAAAGTTTAATGAATTCTATGGCAGGACGGAGGTGAGGATTATGCATATCTTTCCTCACTTTATTTGCATAGCAGTTCAAAGAAAACGTAACACAACAATCATTAAACAAAAGACTACACAACCCATGAACCATTAGGGGTAGTCTCCAAGGCAACTATAGTCCAATCATATCACAGTTCATCGTATATAATATCGTGACGTCCCTTCCGCTTCCTCTTTCTTCACTGCTCGTCAGTTAAGTGCATTCCTTACATTCTTGGCTTAATCTGACGTTGTTGCTGTTTGTATAGCGGTTTCTTGTGCACGTTATTAGCATTATTGCCTTGGTATTGTTTCATATTCCCTGCGCAGCAGGCTCTTGCCCGAGCGCGTTCTCCCCCTCGCAGTTTCTCCCGCTGTGTGCTCTGCGCGTGGTGAGATCCTGTCAGGCGCGTCTGGTCCGAGCGGAGCAGCTTCGTCGAGCGCTCCCGCTGGTCTTTACGCGCGTTTGGGAATCCGGTCACTCCTTTAGTGTCCGCTTGATTCCCGACCAACCCTCGCCTAATTTTGACACCGCTACGCGGTGATTTCCCCACACGGCCACGTTAGTGACCAGCACCACCTGGTGGTGGTAATTGGTATTGCGCCTCAGTCTATTCTTATAACAGCTTCGGGGAAAGCCCAGCTGTTGGAGCACCGTCGAGGGGCTGTCTTAAGGATTTTAAGGGCATTTGTTCTGTGCTCACACCCTCTGCTATCATGTCTTCTCCAGAAGACCATTTTTACTCCTCCTACCAGGAAGTGGAGGAGGAATGGCCCCCAACTTCTCCCTCCAGCAGTGGACCAAGCCCTCTCTCTGGCTATTTCTAGGGCGCTGGCTCCTCTTAGGGATCAGGTTGATAAGCTGGCGAAAAGCATCCCTGGGGTGTTCAGTGACCCAGATCTGGTGGTGGCGGGTCCAAGTAGCTCCCAGATGGGGAATAAAAGGGCCGTTAAGCATAACACGGGGCACTTGGAAGGATTTGATAAACTTACGGAGACCTTCCTCAAGAGTGCGCGAACGCTAAAACATGCACCCTGCCAGGAGGAGGAGGGCCCGGAGAAAATTGCGACACTGTCACCACTATTGTAGACCCCGACGGCGGGTTTCCCTTAGAGGGAGAGGGTGTATCGGAGGACGATTTCTCCTCCGATGAGGATAAGGACTCGGGCGTCCCTGGCGTCCAGAGTCCCACTCCTCTCAGTCCCTGGTTGGGGATGGGGTCCACTCGGACATGTTCGAGCCTACCCAAATTTACCATCCTAGGTCGGCAGAGTGGACACCTGACGCCAAAGTGGCAGAGTATGTGGTGGGGAAAATCCATCAACCCCTTGAAAGGGAGGTCTGGAATAGGATGAGGGGAGAATGCCCCAGGCCCTCACTGAAGGGGAAGGTGGCACACACGCCTGAAATTGATGAGAAACTATGTACCTTTTTCTCCAAGTATATGAGGGATCCCAAGAAAGGAATTGATAGGTCTTGGACGTGGTAGGGCCCTTGACCCAAATTATTCAATTGACGGAGCGTTCCAAAGAGTCAGGATCCCTTTGTCCACGGATATTGTGGCTGGTTGGGCGCACTACCCTAAACCCTAAAACACTACCCCTCCACTACCCAAACACCACTGCACTACCCTAAACCCTAAAACACTACCCCAGCACGACACCCTACACTACCCAAACATAACTGCACTACCCTAAACACTAAAACACTACCACCAGCACGACTCCCTACACTACCCAAACACCACTGCACTACCCTAAACCCTAAAACACTACCCCCAGCACGACTCCCTACACTACCCAAACACCACTGCACTACACTAAACCCTAAATATACCCCCAGCATGACCTCCCACACTACACAAACACCACTGCACTACCCTAAACCCTAAAACACTACCCCCAGCAAGACCCCCTACACTACCCAAACACCACTGCACTACCCTATACCCTAAAACACGACCCCTACACTACACAAACACGACTGCACTACCCTAAACCCTAAAACACTACCCAGAGCATGACCCCCTTCACTACACAAACACCACTGCACTGCCCTAAACCCTAAAACACTACCCCAGCACTACCCCCTACACTACCCAAACACCACTGCACTAACATAAACCCAAAAACACTACTCCCAGCACGACCCCCTACCCTACACAAACACCACTGCACTACCCTAAACCCTAAAACACTACCCCCAGCACGACTCCCTACACTACCCAAACACCACTGCACTACACTAAACCCTAAATCTACCCCCAGCATGACCCCTACACTACCCAAACACCACTGCACTACCCTAAACCATAAAACACTACCCCCAGCATGACCCCTACACTACACAAACACCACTGCACTACCCTAAACCCTAAAACACTACCACCAGCATGACCCCCTACACTACTCAAACACCACTGCACTACCCTAAACCCTAAAACACTACCCCAGCACGACCCCTACACTACCCATACACCACTGCACTACCCTAAACCCTAAAACACTACCCCCGCATGACCCCTACACTACTGCACTACCCTAAACCCTAAAACACTACCCCCAGCACGACCCCTACACTACCCAAACACCACTGCACTACCCTAAACCCTAAAACACTACCCCCAGCACGACCCCCTACACCACCCAAACACCACTGCACTACCCTAAACCCTAGAAAAGAAACCCCCACCCCATGCCCAATCCCCCTTACCTCTCGCTCCTCATGGTTCCTCTCTCCTCGTGGTTCCTGCTTCACGTCATCTCTGAGGGGCGGTGCACGTCGTTGTGAGGAAACGGAACAGCCTCTGTTTCCTTACAACGACATGGATCGTCTACATGTTTTTAGAATGCATGGTCATATACCATACATACCTTTACAACAAAATTCGTTGTAAAGGCATGTGTGGTAAATGACCATGCGTTCTAAAAAATGCATAGTAATGACTTTGTGATGTACAACGCATGCGTGGTAATGCATGCGTTGTAATGGTATCATAAAGTAAAAAGTTGTTGTAATGGCTGTTTACCGATCGAAGCTGGCCCCTGTTCTTCAGTGAGACGTTTATTTGATTAATTAGGAGGAAGGAATGTGTTTTTTACCGAAAAGTGCATTCCCGGCTGTTGTATTGTGAAAGTGTCCGCGTGGCCTGGTTTCACTTCCGGTGAGAGAGTGGAAGAGTCTGTTTGGATCTAAAGGAGTCCTGTTGTTGGACGGGGCCGGCGCGACATGTCATCAGAAAACATAGCTAATGGAAAGCGTCCTCCCTGAAGTGTGGAGCAGTGCCATGAGAGGTCAACGAGTGTGCGTCCCACCGCAGTATGACCGTACCGCTTGACCCATGTGCCGCCTCCAGGGTACGGGAGGCAGAAGCGGCATCACAGGTCCTCTTGAAGACCATTGTAGCACTAATTCTACATTTTGGTACTAGGGCATTTTAACTTCGTTGTTCCTGCCAGATACAAAGAGAAGATCCTGTGTTATTCAGTGCCCTCGTTACCTTTTTTGTGGGTTGTGGTGCTTGTCACTCGCTGCCCCGCCGGTGCACACGACTGGGCACCCCACCTCATGTGCCATCTGCAGGGCCTCTGCCCTCGGATCACTGGTTTCGGTTTCTGGAGTGGCAACATAAACAGTTGCTTCCAAAGGACTAGCCTGAACACTTAGGTGAATATCCCCTGCACCAGCATTCCACGGAAATTCTTTCCTAGCTCTCCCACGTCAACGAGCACGGCTCCGCTCGCGACACCGTATGACGTCATCGGAGCCATAAGAGGACCTCATCGGCGTGCTGACGTCAGTTCCACCCAATTTTTCCGTGCCACTGAGGCAAAGAGGGGACCGAGACATTGTCACATGTATACATAGTATAATAAATTTATCTTAATTTATTGAAGCCACACACAAACAAACACACCAGACAGACGCGTTTCGGCTACACGCCTTCGTCAATGTCAATGACGAAGGCGTGTAGCCGAAACGCGTCTGTCGGGTGTGTTTGTTTGTGTGTGGCTTCAATAAATTAAGATAAATAACCCATCAGTGTGCGCCTCGTGTACGGCCCTCGAAGGGGCCATTAAGGAGGAATTGAGTTCGCGTCTCACCAACGCGGAGGATTGCACCCGTGTCGTGAGAGAAGCAGCGGGTGGACGTATGGCAAAAATAGTATAATAAATATATATATATTCACTGAAAAAACCATAGGTTTCAGGCACGTTATAGTTAGAAATTAGCATTTAAAAAACCTTAGAAATTCACTGAAAAAACCATAGGTTTCAGGCACGTTATAGTTAGAAATTAGCATTTAAAAAACCTTAGAAATTCACTGAAAAACCATAGGTTTCAGGGGCATTATAGTTAGTTGGATATTTCACTCGTACAAAACCATAGAAATTCCCCCGTTATAGTTAGTTCAGCTAACTATAACTCGCGCGCCCGCAATGCACTGCTGATGACGTCACATTTTACATCACTCATGACATGGTCAGTGACATCACTCATGACATCACTGATGACATCTCAAATGACATCACTGATGACATCACTGATGACATCATCCAGTGAATGTGTGTTTTTCTGAAAATTAAATATGTTTTATATATGTATATCTCAAGGTCGATGGAAGAATAAATGGGTATATAAGTGTCTAAATGGATGATTTTTTTTGTAAAATTGATTGTATAACTGACTAAGTGTATCTTAGTGAATACATGGGTTAGTGAGTAATGTTTAAATATGAAAATATCTGTATCAGTCTCTCACTTTGTGTATAAGTGGCTGCATGGGTTGGTGAGTAGCTACATGAGTGTCTACATGGGTTATTAGTTGGTTTTTGAGTATCAGTATGAGTGAGTGTCTGTATGGTTCGGTGGGGGGTATTACTTAGTGCATAGATGCATGAATGAGTGACTCACTGTTTATATGTGTTGAAGACAGCATGTGTGCAGGACTGTATACGTGGATGAGTATGTGTATGGGTGTGTTAGTGAGTGAATGACTGTCTCAATAGTGTATTTATGAGTAACTACATATGTTTTAAACTAGTATATGTGAGTATTGGTGTATATAAGTGAGTATATGTGAGAGTGAGAGATTGGAAGAGTTCCTGTACAAATAAGTAGGTGTTTCTATAAGTGATTGTTTACGAGAGTAAGTATGTGTAAGTTTCTGTAGAAGTAAGTGTGGTAGTGTGTGTATAACTGTATATGCAAGTAAATGGATGTTTGATACTTTGTTTGCATGTGTGACTATGTGTGTGAGTAACTCTATGGATGAGTGGCGGTGTGTAACAGGATGTATAGGTGCATGAGTACATATGATGAGTGAGTACATGTATGAGTGACTGTATAGGGACTGTTGGGGAATGAGTGGATGTGTGTGTAGATCTTGGAATTACTGAATAGGTGTGTTGTAACTGGTATTGGTATGTCCATTGTTTTGAAAATGTTAGTTTGTATTTTTGAGTGTGTGTATCAAAGGTTATATTAGGGTGAGAGGAGGTCTGCCACTCTATCACAAGGATGATGTCATCAGTGATGTCATCAGTGATGTCATTTGAGATGTCATCAGTGATGTCATGAGTGATGTCACTGACCATGTCATGAGTGATGTAATATGTGACGTCATCAGCAGTGCATTGCGGGCGCGCGAGTTATAGTTAGCTGAACTAACTATAACGGGGGAATTTCTATGGTTTTGTACGAGTGAAATGTCCAACTAACTATAACGCCCCTGAAACCTATGGTTTTTTCAGTGAATATATATATATATATATATGCATATATATATATATATATATATATATATATATATATATGACTTCAAAGAAGAAGCCACGCACACCCCCGCAACAGAAGCGTGATACTTGACAAGGCTGCGGGTGTAGGAGCGAGTCAGAGGACCCAGTCCGCTCTAGCTGCAGTCGCGGTAAGTGCAAGGGAAGAGCGGGTAGATGATACGCAGTGGCCGCAGAGAAACGTGTGGCCTGAATTGTTGGTGTATCGAAAATGTCTGATGATGCGCTGTGAGAGAGGGAAGCAGCAGCGGAGAACCTCTATGACAATGTGGCTAGCCATTAAGTCACAGGCACCCACTAGTACAGGGATTAGCACAGATATCAAAACTAAAATGCAACAATTGGAAAAGTTCATGAAAAACGAGCAAGCAAAGTGGTGGGAGATAAAATCAATTTCCAAATATCTGGAGGTGGGTCGTATTCCTCAAGGTTTGAAGGCCCTCGTAGCGCCCAGTTATGAGAACCCAAATGTCGACGGGGCATATCATCAAGGCGGCGCAATAAAATTATCGCCGCTTTTGCGTCCGTTTTCGGCCGAAAAGCGGCGATAATTTTATCGCCTTATCAGCAAGGTCACGCTATCGCGTGAATCCTTGCCGTAGCGCCCTTTCCCTTAACACCCAGCTTTGCATCTCTAATGAGATGCAAAGTGGGCATCACTGGGCGTACCCCTGATGGACTACCTTGCAAATATCGCTGATGTTCACATCGCGATATTTACAAGGCAGCCCACAGGATTTTAGCATACGTTAGATTTTGGCGAAAACGCCGTTTCGCCAAAATCTAACGTCTGCTAAAATCCTGACTTACCTATGTGTGACATAGGGGTGGATTATGCTGATACGACCACAGGGTCGTATCAGCAGAGTTATCGCCGTTTTGCAGGGAACATCGCTGGAAAACCAGCGATGTTCCCTGCAAAACGGCGATAACCTCGCTATCTCTGGAATTTTTATCGCCCTGGAGAAACGCGTTGTTAATAACGCGCTACCAGGGCGATAAATTCCATAGATAGCCTGCGATAGGAAATCTATCGCTAAGCAGGGCCAGCGATAATTATCGCTGGCCGTTGATAATATGCCCCGACATGTTGAAGGAATGGGCTGAGAGCAACATAGAAGCGTCAATGCGCTTAATGAAGATCATAGTGAAATATGCTAAAATTGATAGGAACCTGCTGCAAACCAACACTGATCAGCTTAATGAGGAGTTAAAAGCATGTTCACAGCAGGAAACAGTGTCTAAATTACGGGATGAAATGATGATGCATTTGAAAAAGCAGGAAAATGTCGTAAAGGAGAGGAAAGCACACAAAGTTTAGTGAGGTAAAGCTGATTATGAGCGAGGGCAAATATTCACTTTTTCAAGGCGATTCGATAATATGAAAAAACAAAGATTGGACGAGGGAAACAGAGCAGTGCAGATCAACAAGGTGAGCCAAACAGGCTCTGAATACAGTTCGGAGGTTGAAATAGACTCTGAGGAAGGAAGGGGTGCAACTAATGGTGCACAGATATCCAGTAAACTGTCCCTGACAGATGAACTGTATTTTTGGCACATGGACAGACGCCAAACCCCGAGGCCAAGAGGGCAGCAATACAAAGTAGACGAAGGAGGAACGGAAAACAGTATGAACGAAGGAAATGTAACAGAAGGCACAAAACCAAAATCAACAAAGATGGAGGAGAAAATAAGTGAGGCTTCCACAATGACTGCAATTATTTTATCTAACATAGTTCTAACACAAAAGGAACAGCAGATTTCGTTTCTGGGTCGATCATACTGTCCTACAAGTAACATGATTTACGCTCAAACAAGAGTGGATATATACAGATCTGTCAGGAAATGAAAACTGGTCAAATATCTCTTAAAAAAGAGGCAATATTTCAAAAGAGTGGAAAGTCAAACGGATGAGACAAATTTGAAGGTTTCTGATGTGAGGCTTTTATGAGAGCTCCACGAAATGGAGAACTAAACGCTTGGCATACCTCAGCACACAGATGATCAACATGTGATTAAAGCAATTAATTTAGATGTCTATGGTGACATCGATATGCCATTTAAGCCTGCTTCTACATTCATACAGGCGTAACCTGAAGATTCCATATATGTATTTATTGATTGCACTGTGGAAGAGGTAAAGCTTCTACATGGGCTAACTATGAAAAGGTAGGATAAACTGAATTACCAGCAACAGCAACGGGTGTACCACAAATTCATCAAAATATTGAATGCATGTAAACAGGTGGTGATTCGGAACTCCGAGAAGGAGGGAACATTGTGCTTTGGCCTATAAAAATGTATACTGCTGAAGCCTACAAGCAGGTAAACGATTCAAATTGTTACCAGGAGTGATTTTGAGAGTGTGCAAAAAGTGAAAATGTAGTACCATTCTGACTTGGTGGAGTGCAGAAACCTAGGTTTAATAAACCAGGATGAATATCTATTTTTGCGTAATGACTTGACTGTCATGTACCATATCCCAAAGAGCCATAAACACTCTAGGGAGCCAGCAGGGCGACCTATCATTTCCACCAGAGGAAGTTTGTTCGAGAACACTTCTAGATATATAGAGCATTTCCTGCATGGCTATGTTCAGAACCTACTTTCGTACATCAAGGACTCTGGTGATGTTTTAAAACACATATACGATATACTAGCTGTGAGAACTATCTATTAATAACTTTTGATGTGTCGTCACTGTACACCAGTATAAATCATGAGGATGGGATTCTGTGGTTGAGCATTTTGTGCAAACTAGATCAATCAGGTTATACAAACATACTTTGATGTTGTTATCTATGATAAGATGATGCTTCAACAATAACTATTTCCTTTTTAACAGCCAGGTATTCAAACAGGTATGTGGTACAGCGGTGGGTAATTGCTTAGCCCCCAGCTATGCTTGTTTGAATATGGGCTGGTGGGAGGAGCAGGCACTCGTCAACTACTATGGAAAGGTGTAGGAAGAGCATGTTATCAGCTGGCTACTTT
Source organism: Calotriton arnoldi (assembly GCA_963921515.1). NCBI lineage: Eukaryota > Metazoa > Chordata > Amphibia > Caudata > Salamandridae > Calotriton > Calotriton arnoldi. Next base: position 2,259,104 of record CAWUFW010001141.1, read on the forward strand.
TCATAGATGACCTCTTTGTCATCTGGAGTGGATCATACCAGACAGCCACAAATTTCATCGAACTAATTAATCAGAATGACTTGAATCTGGATTTCATGGTTGGTATCAGTTCAACCCAGGCAGAATTTCTTGACTTACAAGTGTTTGTAAGCGAAGGTAAAGTGCAAACCGGGCTATTTAGAAAAAAGACTGTGGGCAATTCAACCTGGTATGCCAACAGTTTCCATCCGGTCCACTTGAAGGCTAGCATCCCTTCTAAGATTGAAAAGGAATTGCAGTCCTATTGATGATTGGAATGTGGGCAAGGATGAGATGGTTGGGAGATTTAGGCAGCGTGGCTACTCTGATGAATCTCTATCCACAGCAATACCCAAGGTACATTCCCAAAGTAGGGAATCGTTACTCTTCCCTAGCAGACAACAGAAGGATAATAAACAGACCACAGACAAATAACTACGTTCGGCAAACAGGAAGGACAATTCAGAAAGATAATTCAAAAGCATTGCATTTGATTAAAAGGGATCCAATCTTGGGATGTGCTATTCACAAATTCCCACAGATAACACATAGAAGAGCATTCTCCATGAGGTGATGCATTGGTGTGTAGTAGCCCAGAGGTGATCAAACAAGAGACGTGGTTGTAGCAGACCAGTGGCTTCCGTAGATGTCATGGGTGTAAAGCCTGTGCCTATGGAGTGAATACTAGTGAGTACACAACACCATTCAGTCCAACACCCTATAAGATAAAGGGATATTTTCACTGCAAGACCAGTTTTGCAGTATATGTTTTGTCTTGCAAGTGTGGCGTGCTATATATATGCAGTACCATTTTACACATCCACTGCAGGATTTTACAACATTTAAGAGCAGCAAAGAATAAGCACTGGGTGTATCCGGTGGCAGACACATTCACGACTTGCACAACAATGACCCTGGGCATCTAACCTTTTCTGTGATTGATGCTGTGCCATGATCTGTGATGGCTGCAACCGGGTTAGGTTATTGAGACAATTGCAATGTAGATGCATTGTCAATATGCATACTAAATTCCCAAATGGGCTAAATGCCGAAGAAGAATGATATTTGTTTTTGTAATATAGTTTATTGGGTAGCCTCCTTGATTAAGCTATATTTTTATACAGTTCACATACAAAGCTAAAAATGATAATGAAATCTCATGATGCACCAATTGATGGAGAGCAAAGTATTTTAATTATCTTGGTGACTAAAACATTGAGTATTAATTGTAGTAACATAGAGTATAGTTCAATATATTAAAATATATATATATTTAAAACCTAAGAATCATGCAGGAATCAATTACAATATGACTTTGCCAACACAGGCCTAATATGTAGACATGAATGATGATAGATGTTATAGCATGGCAATATTTGATTCTGTGGTTTACACAAGTTTTATTTGGATTTTTGTGCTTTATGTTCAAAAGAATATTATCATCTGACAATATGCAGAAAATATAGAGTTAATTAGATGAATCCTGTAAACTAAGATGGTGCAATATTAATTACTCAATGGGGCTGAACTCTGACCGCTCCCAAATGCCAGCAATATGATATAATACCAATATGGGTAAAATGATGCTTGATTAATGGTGGAGAGCAATTACAGGTTTTAACTACATGAAAGAGCTCAGATAAACAGCGGGGAAATGAAAATATGTCACCATACTTTGACACAGCTCCAGTTATTGGGTTATGAGTAATGAACAATGAATGAAACATTTTCATATATTTTATTTTTAAGTATGGTGAATAGAGTGCATCAATAAAACAGATTTGGCTGCATTTAAGAAAATATGAACTAGATTTCAAATTTATTTCTGAAATGTATTCCTTAAATGTATTTTATCATAGTATTTCACTCACAAGTAATCAAAGTATAAATTCTATTATTTACGATCTGCTGCCTATGACATCTAGGGCAGCAGTCCGACCGCCGGATTATTATGTCGGTAGTCAGAGCGCAGAGGGCCAGGGAAAGACCGTCACCTCCAACAGGTTCAAAGAGCCAATGGGGGCAGTGCCTGCTCAGGCACCACCGTAGGGATTACGATGTCCATTTTTCATAGCCTTTCCATGGCGATCCCACCACCAGAGAAAGGCTGTTGGAAAGGGACTTTGGAGGCGTCTAGCAGGGCCCCCGTCCCCAAGGGTCTTCGCTATGTGGTCAGGGGGTCACATGTGCTGCCACCCATAAACAGCCATGCACCACATGCTATGCACCACATGCCTGGCACAAGGTACATGGATGTTTAAAAACATCCCTTTTTCTATTGTAGCTTGTTCTGCTGCCCTTTTCCTTTCCAGGCCGCAGCACAAGCCCCAATAGAAAAAGGGATGTTTCCGACAGCCTACATGGTAGTCTCATCATAATTAGGCGGGTGTGATGGCAGACTACTTGTCAGGCGGTCCCAATCCCGCTGTGATGGCGATCAGACGTTAGTCCGGCCACCATCATAATATGGCCCATAGAGTCATAGTCTTTCGTTGTTGTAACTAGCACGTAAACTGTATTTGAAGGCATTCATGATGGCGCTGCGGGTATATAAGCAAGGTGTGACTGAATCACGTACTGGCGGATGTTTTGTGGTGCATAAAGAGCGAGGTTTAATCGCCTGGTCCTTCGTTAATTATTAGATAACGGACGGTGGTATATATGCAGGAGATGTAGGTAATTTATTGCCTACATCTCCTATACATATAGTTAGTTAGTTAGTTCAGCTAACTATAACTCGCGCCCCCGCAATGCACTGCTGATGACGGCACATATTACATCACTCATGACATGGTCAGTGACATCACTGATGACATCACTGATGACATCTCAAATGACATCACTGATGACATCACTGATGACATCATCCAGTGACTGTGTGTTTCTGTAAAGTTTAAATATGTTTAATATATATAGGTAAAGGCGTATTGAAGAATGAGTGGGTGTATAAGTGTCTGAATGGATGTTTTACTAGGTGCGTGACTGACTCTATAAGTGAGTGGTTAAACATATGTTACTTAATGCATGGGTTAGTGACTAAACTGTGTGAATCTCTGTATCCGTCTGTCTGTTGGTGTGTAAGTGACTGCATGGGTTTGTGAATAACTACATAAGTGTCTATATGAGTTATTGATTGGTTGTCTGAGTATCTGTATGGGTGCCTGAGTGTTTGTGTGGGTGGGGTGTGTGTGACTCTGAGCATAGATGTGTGAGTGGGTGATTCACTGGGTGCATAGTTTGAAGTGTGCATCTGTGATGGACTGTATGGGTGGGTGAGTGTGTGTATGGGTGTGGTAGTGACTGAATGTATATCTCATTTGTACATGTGTAAGTAACTACATATATAAAAGGCAGTATATATGTGTGTTAGAGTATATAAATGTCTATAAGTGAGAGTGTGTGATTGTGAGAGTGGCTGCATGGATGAGTGTTTGCTTGTATCAGTGATTGTATAAGAACGTAAGAATGTGCTAGTATTTGTATGACTAAGTGAGCTGGTGTGTGTATAACTGTATAGGTGAGTAAAGGGTAGTGTGAATAATTATTTGTATGACTGACTAGGTGTGTGAGTACCTCTATGGATGAGTGGCGGTGTGTGAGTGTCTATATAGGTGTATAAGTGCATATGATAGTCCTGTACTGAGTGACCATAAGTATGAGTGACTGTACGGGTGAGTGAGTGGATGTGTGTGTAGACCTAAGAATCAGTGAGTGGGTATGTAGTTATTGGTGTTGGAGTGTCTATGGTTTTGAGAATGGCAGTCTGTAATTTAGAGTGGGTGTATCTAAAGTTATGTTAGGGTGTGAGAAGATGCATGAAATTATCACATGGATGATGTCATCGGTGATGTCATCAGTGATGTCATTTGAGATGTCATCAGTGATGTCATCAGTGATGTCACTGACCATGTCATGAGTGATGTAATATGTGACGTCATCAGCAATGCATTGCGGGAGCACGAGTTATAGTTAGCTGAACTAACTATAACGGGGGACTTTCACGGGTTTTGTACGAGTGCAATGTCCAACTAACTATAACTTTCCCTAAAACCTATAGTTTTTTCAGTGAATTTCTAAGGTTTTTAAATGCTAATTTCTAACTATAACGTGCCTGAAACCTATGGTTTTTTCAGTGAATTTCAAAGGTTTTTAAATGCTAATTTCTAACTATAACGTGCCTGAAACCTATGGTTTTTTCAGTGAATTTCAAAGATTTTTCAAATGCTAGTTTCTAACTATGCCTACAGAAGTAGGACATGTGAAGAAAGAAGAAAAAACACACAGAAAGAAGCAAAAGAAATGTAGAAAGAAACAGAAGTCCACCAAGACGAAGAAAAATGCAGGAAGAAGCAAGACATGTGCAGAAAGAACCAACAGAGGAGCAGAAAGAGGCCTTGTTGCAAAATCATCCTGTGCCCACAACTTTTTCAGACGGGTACTGGTGGTAACTGACTCTGACTAACCAGGCCTAGAGCCAGTGCTATGCTAAAAGACACTTAGAATACAGTGAAAACACCTACATACACTAGGGAACACTATACGTTGGGGTACCCCTGTGATTAGCATGACCTCCTCTGTAAGTCCCTAGTACATAATAGGGCAGGGGGATTAAAACTACCTCTTAAAACGCGCCATGGGGCGCGTTTGCACACTGGTGTAGGGAGGGGGGCCTGAGGTTACATGTGTGCAAACACGCCCTGTGGCCGTTTTAAGTTGGGGGATAAAGTCCCCTTGAATCCTAATGGTCCCTGGGGTCCAACTAGCCCACCAGGTACCTCCAGTAAGCGCCACAGAGTTGCGTTGCAGAGAGGTGTAAAAAGGGGAATGGCCTGGACCACCTCTCTGCAACGCAGCGCAGTGGCGCTTACTGGAAGCACCTGGTGGGCTAGTTGGCCCCCAGGGGCCCTCAGGATTGAAGGGGAATTAATTCCCCAACTTAAAACGCGCCACAGGGCGTGTTTGCACACGTCACCTCAGGCCCCGTCCCCTCCCTTCACCACTGTGTAAACACGCCCTGTGGCCGTTTTAAGTTGGGAAATTAAGTCCCTTGAATCCTGAGGGTCCCTGGGGTCCAACTAGCCCATTAAGTACCTCCAGTAAGCGCCACAGAGCTGCGTTGCACAGAGGTGTAAAAAGGGGCATGGCCTGGACCACCTCTCTGCAACGCAGGCCTGTGGCGCTTACTGGAGGTACCTAGTGGCCTAGTTGGCCCCCAGGGGCCCTCAGGATTAAAGGGGACTTATTTCCCCAACTTAAAACGCGCCACAGGGCGTGTTTGCACACATGTCACCTCAGGCCCTGCCCCCTCCCTTCACCACTGTGCAAAGGCACCCCGTGGCACGTTTTAAGTTGGGGGATTAAGTCCCCTTGAATCCTGAAAGTCCCTGGGTCCAACTAGCCCACCATGTACCTCCAGTAAGCACCACAGAGCTGTGTTGCAGAGAGGTGGTCCGAGGCCATGCCCCATTTTACACCTCTCTGCAATGCAACTCTGTGGCACTTACTGGACATACCTGGTGGGATAGTTGGCCCCCAGGGACCCTCAGGATTGAAGAGGAATTCATTCCCTAACTTAAAACGCGCCACAGGGCGTGTTTGCACACATGTCACCTCAGGCCCCGCCCCCTCCCTTCACCACTGTGCAAACGTGCCCCGTGGCGCGTTTTAAGTTGGGGAATTAATTCCTCTTCAATCCGGAGGGTCCCTGGGGGCCAACTAGCCCACCACTTACCTCCAGTAAGCTCCACTGTGCTGCGTTGCAGAGAGGTGGCCCAGGCCATGCCCCTTTTTACACCACTCTGCAACGCAGCTCCCTGGCGCATACTGGAGGTTCCTGGTGGGCTAGTTGGCCCCCAGGGACCCCCAGTATTCAATGGGAATTAGTTCCCCATCTTACAACGCACCAGAAGGCGCGTTTGCAGAGTGCTGCAAGGAGGGGGCGGGCCTCCGGCGCGATGCCGGTCTTTTTTTTTAAATTAATTTTTTTAAGAAGGGAGGCTGTGTGGCCCCCCTTCCTTTCCTATTTTATTGGCCCTGGGGACCCCATCCCCCAGGGCCTTACCCCATTTAAAAAAAAAAAAAATTAAATTGGAAGGGGGCCGCATTGCCCCCCTCCCGAGGCCATATTCGGCCCCGGGGACCCCATCCCCCAGGGCATGGCCATGTTTTTTTTTTTAATTTAAATTATTGGAGGGAGGCTGCGTGGCCCTCCTCCTCAGGCCATTTATGGCCCCGGGGACCCCATCCCCCGGGGCCGGCCTTTCCATCTTCTTTTTTTTTTTTTATAATGGTGGAGGGGGGGCCGCGTGGCCCCCCTCCCGGGCTACTAATGGCCCCGGGGACCCCATCCCCCGGGGCCTGGCCTCTTGTTGGGGACCGTGGGGGGGTCCCCAATTCCCCCACGGTCCCGCCGGCTCCCCGCCTCCTGCGGGAGCCGGCATTGCTTTGCATTGCTAAGATGCAGCTCCCCGTGTGGAAAAGCAATGTGGTTTGGATTTTGAAAGCGAGAGCAGGTTTCCTGTCATTGCAAAAAGCAGTGTTCCGGGGGTGGGCACCCCGGGACACTGCAGGAGCCGGCCCTGGGGGGTGGCGGTCCCCAGGGCCATCACTGGCTCCAGGAGGGGAGCCGCGCGGCCCCCCTCCCAACATCTGCACAGCCCCGGGGAGGTTGTGGTCCCCGGGGCTCGGGGGTCCGTAACGGACCCCCAAATTTGCATTCTTAGTGCCCCGGGGAGGTGGCGGTCCCCGGGTCTTGTGGGGGGGCTCGAGCCCCCCCACACAGGTAGTTTAGTTTAAAAAAAAACAAGCCCCGGGGGGTGGTGGTCCCCGGGGCTGCGGGGGGGCCATGAGCCCCCCGCAAATATGTAAATAAAGCCCCGGGGGGTGGCGGTCCCCGGGGCTTGGGGGGCCTTGGAGGCCCCCCACCTATTTAAAATAAAAGCCCCGGAAGATGGCGGTCCCCGGGGCTGCGGGGGGCCTGTGTGCCCCCCACAAATATTTATAGAAAGCCCCAGGGACCGTCCCCGGGGCTGCGGGGGTCCCCCTGGGCCCCCACAAATACATTTTACAAATGCCCCCGGGACTTGGCTCACCCGGGGGCTAATTAATAACGAAGCACGGGAGCCCGCACTTCGTTTTTTTTTTGTTTCGCGGCCGGCGCGCATTTTGCCGATTTAAAAAAAAAAAAATGCTTTTTTGGGCCCTGGGGGTCCTTGTGGGACCCCCTAAGCAGGCCTAGGGGGTCAGGGTGTTTCTACCCTGCCCCCTTTTCTTGTTTTTCGTGTTTTTTTTCCTGTTTTCTTGTGCCTCGGTTCTACCGAGGCACAAGATGGCTGCCAACACTTCCAGGTTTGGAGTGTTGACAGCCAATTAGCATGAAGCTCGTGGTCAGGAGGGTCCGCGGATCCTCCGTGCCTCTAAATATCGAAACTTTTATTTTTGATTTTCTCAGCAACTACTGAACGGATTTACACCATTTTTAAAAAGGGTGCTTTCTGAACCAAGCAGTACCTTTTTGCCAAATTTGGTGGAATTCCGTTCAGCAGTTTTGGCTGTGGCCTTGCATAAAGTTTCCTATGGGAAATTGATTTTTTGACTCTTATTTTTTGAATTTCTCCGCAACTACTGAACAGATTTACACCATTTTAAAAAAGGGCGCTTTCTGAACCAAGCACTACCTTTTTGCCAAATTTGGTGTAATTCCGTTCAGCAGTTCGAGCTGTAGCCGTGGCTAAAGTTTCCTATGGGAATTAACATGGAGAAAACACGTTTTGGGACCCCCCTTTTTTCTCGGCCCCCGCTTGCCGAATCACCCCGAAACTTTCAAGACAGGAGCTGACCGGAGCGGGCCATAAGTTTTGAAAATTTAGCGAAGATTCGTCAACCGGCGCCAAAGTTATTGGGAAAAGAATGTTACGAATTTCCTATGGATAATAGGTCCTAACTATAACTACCTACTGGCGACCGCCAGTAGGTAATATATATATATACCAACCAATGGGTTAACAGCATAATTATTTAAAAGGAGCGTTTGGAGCCAAAACCGATGTGAAGGCATTTGATAAAGACAATTACTGTCGAAACGCGTCATGCCACATTTCCTGCAATAAAGAGTCTTCTTGATGCCCCCGCTGTGTCCTTCCGATTGCTTCCCAGTGAAGAGGTCGAATATTGGATATGTTTGCGCGCTAGCCCCTGGCGCGCTTAAGTGACCCGTCCAACAAGTGTCCGGAGATTCAAGGGCAACGAAGAAAGGTGACTCCAAGGTATTGGATTTCTCCGTGACCGCCGCATCCAGGGATTGCTATAGGCTGCTGTAAATGTACAGTTTGTGATTTCACGGAGAGATGGAATCATGGTATTACTATCTCCAGCTAAGCAAGACTTGGACTGATGTGGCTGGACGTCCGGGGGCTAAGGAGGATGAATTTTGCAGTGACATCGGATTTGCATCTACATGCGCACAGGCAATGCTTTTAATTTTCTAATATTCAGAACTCATTACGAGAACATTGGGACCGAAATGAGACACTTACCTGGCAGGCCTTTATGGTGCTTGCTGGGATTTGAAGTTCACCGATGTGGGCTTCAATAATGCTCTAATCAGAAGTCGGCCCAGCTGAGCCACAACCAATGGGTTAACAGCATAATTATTTAAAAGCAGCGTTTGGAGCCAAAACCGATGTGAAGGCATTTGATAAAGACAATTACTGTCGAAATGCGTCATGCCACATTTCCTGCAATAAAGAGTCTTCTTGATGCCCCCGCTGTGTCCTTCCGATTGTTTCCCAGTGAAGAGGTCGAATATTGGATATGTTTGCGCGCTAGCTCCTGGCGCGCGAAGTGACCCGTCCAGCAAGTGTCCGGAGATTCAAGGGCAACGAAGGAAGGTGACTCCAAGGTATTGGATTTCTTTGTGACCGCCGCATCCAGGGATTGCTATAGGCTGCTGTAAATGTACAGTTTGTGATTTCACGGAGAGATGGAATCATGGTATTACTATCTCCGGCTAAGCAAGACTTGGACTGATGTGGCTGGACGTCTGGGGGCAAAGGAGGAGGAATTTTGCAGTGACATCGGATTTGCATCTACATGCGCACAGGCAATGCTTTTAATTTTCTAATATTCAGCACTCATTACGAGAACATTGGGACCGAAATGAGACACTTACCTGGCAGGCCGTTATGGTGCTTGCTGGGATTTGAAGTTCACCGATGTGGGCTTCAATAATGCTCTAATCAGAAGTCGGCCCAGCTGAGCCACAACCAATGGGTTAACAGCATAATTATTTCAAATCAGCGTTTGGAGCCAAAACCGATGTGAAGGCATTTGATAAAGACAATTACTGTCGAAACGCGTCATGCCACATTTCCTGCAATAAAGAGTCTTCTTGATGCCCCCGCTGTGTCCTTCCGATTGCTTCCCAGTGAAGAGGTCGAATATTGGATATATATATATATATATATATATATATAAAACCAAAATCCCAACTCCTCCGAAGAAAAAGGAGCACGCACACGAGGATCCCAGTCATGGCAGATTTAATGTAGTGTGGTCACTCCGGACCCAGCCAGCAGGAGAACACTGAGACGTGTTTCGGCTGTGCACAGCTCTTCTCAATCAGTAAATCACCTGGTTACAAACAGCATTTTAAAACCCCCCTAGTCATAGAAATCGAAGTAATACTAACCCCAATTATTCAAAGGTTTAAAAGCAAGGCTAAATAAATGAATAAATAAACATACACATTTCAACCGTGCGCGCAGTATCTGTTTGAAATTGTACACACATTTATGCACAATATGGGACAAAGTGACCCTTAAGCATAGTATGTGCACTAATTGTTTACCATGGCTCCCAATGTGGGCTGCTCAAAAAACCATCTGTTGATAGCAAACCCAATGTCAACATTCCGATATTGATGTCTTTGTTCATAGTGAAATGTTCAAGACTCGGGAAATTGCAATGTGGTAATCTAAAATAAACAGACCTTATCGTGTAGCATGCAGTCAGCCGGAAAGAGGCACTTTTAAACATCCTTTCATATGCTGGGCATGGAGACTTTCACACTCCGAAAAATGAAGCCACAGATCCTCACCGTAGTGCAACAACTGTTGCGCGGTGCCCAGCACCAGGTCAAACTAGGCATTATGAGTGAGGCAGATAGCTCATGACAAAGACAGAAACCCCACGCTGAAAATCTCTCAGATTTCCTCGCGCTCGTTCGTGACCTCCACACAGGATATATATATATATATATATATATATATATATATATATATATATATATATTGTTCACCAAACTTCCCCAAAAGGGAGAATGGAGCACTCACGGGTCAGTAAAAAAATCCAATTTATTGACCAACAGACGCGTTTCGGCGTCATCACCTTTCTCAATGTTGGTATTGCATTTTCATGCTAGCATCTTTTAAAAAGGTCTAGGGCCACTCCCATTGGTTGATTTCAAATCCCTCTGGGTTGCATCTGATATGCTATCGTCAATTGCACATAGACTTTTTGGTATTTACAACCCCAGTATTCATTGGGAGTGGTTTTGCTTACAGTCCCTCGTTGCCGTATTCCCCAGTATTTCAGGAGATCTGAAGGCATAGATTATGATAATCCCGTCCAGTCACTATAGTAATGTCCCTTCTCACGGCAGGTATCTCCTCAATTCGGAATGTGGCAGTTCTGGCAGTGTCATACTTGTTTTTCACCAAATTCCACTTGTAACTGCCGAACAACTTGAAACGGTTGCTTCCGATTTGCCAGTGGCTGCATATAAAATATTATTCACCAAACTTCCCCAAAAGGGAGAACGGAGCACTCATGGGTCAGTAAAAAAATCCAATTTATTGCCCAACTGACGCGTTTCGGCATCATCGCCTTTCTCAATGTTGGTATTGCAAACAGATTTTCATGCTAGCATCTTTTAAAAAGGTCTAGGACCACTCCCATTGGTTGATTTCAAATCCCTCTGGGTTGCATCTGTTATGCTATCGTGCGTGGCAGCCATTACAGAGTGTGTTCTCCATGCATGTTGTTCCTTTTTAGTGTCGCTATTGCAGATAATCTTGCTCAAGTGGCACTATTAATGTAGTACACGCTGCACATTCAGTTGTCAATTGCACATAGACTTTCTGGTATTTAAAACCCCAGTATTTATTGGGAGTGGTTTTGCTTACAGTCCCTCGTTGTCATATTCCCCAGTATTTCAGCAGATCTGAAGGCGTAGATTATGGTAATCCTATCTAGGCACTATAGTAATGTCCCTCCTCATGGCAGGTATCTCCTCAATTCAGAATGCAGCGGTTCTGGCAGTGTCGTACTTGTTTTTCACCAATTTCCACTTGTAACTGCCGAACAACTTGAAACGGGTGCTTCCAATATGCTAGTGGCTGCATATAAAATATTGTTCACCAAACTTCCCCAAAAGGGAGAACGGAGTACTCACGGGTCAGTAAAAAAATCCAATTTATTGCCCAACAGACGCGTTTCGGCGTCATTGCCTTTCTCAATCTTGGTATACAGGAGCACCGAACTGCTTAATGCCTCGCAGCGGAAACGGCAAATGCTAATTTTAAACTGTGCAAACATTTTCGGCGGCCCACAGGAGGGCTAAGAATGTATATTAAAATATTGGGAAACGAAGCGCACCTGCTGAAGTGCAAGAATTGCACCAAGGTACTACAAGATCCATAATGCACGCGGAAAAGTCAACTCACCTGTGAGACGACATTGGAGGGAAAAACTAAGTATTTAGTGTGTGAAGGGAAGTGCCTTGGTTTGTTGGTGCTTCGTGTTGCCTAAGCCTGTTAACAAGGGCCAGGAGGCCCGAAACGCGTCAGGCAAGAATCAAATGCCGGTTTGTTTTGGAATAAAGAACTCGGAAGAGTTCGCCGTGGAGTGCGCCTTCTTTTGTGGACAAAGTTGAGGAATTATATATATATATATATATATATATATATATATATATATATATATATATCCACACAACAAGGTTGCCCTTAATGAAGACGCCGCTCCCAGGGAGTTTTCTCCTCCTTTATTGAAGGCAACAGCCAGTGAGTTACATATCACCTTCTACATGTAACAAGCCTGACGCGTTTCAGACGTACTTCATCCTTGTTCACAGGCTAATGAAACTCCCTGGGAGCGGCGTCTTCATTAAGGGCAACCTTGTTGTGTGGATATATATATATATATATATTATCTACTGGCGGTCGCCAGTAGATAGTTATAGTTAGGACCTAGTTTCCATAGGAAAAGCGTTTTTTGTTTTCCCAATAACTTTGGCGCCGGATGACGAATCATCGTGACATTTTCAAAACTAGTGGGGCGCTCCGGTCAGCTCCTGTCTTGAAAGTTTCGGGGTGATTCAGCAAGCGGGGGCCGAGAAAAAAGGGGGGTCCCAAAACGTGTTTTCTCCATGTTAATTCCCATAGGAAACTTTAGACACGGCTACAGCCCGAACTGCTGAACGTAATTACACCAAATTTAGCAAAAAGGTAGTGCTTGGTTCAGAAAGCGCCCTTTTTTTTAAATGGTGTAAATCCGTTCATTAGTTGTGGAGAAAATAAAAAAATAGAGGTCTAAAAATCAATTTCCCATAGAAAACTTTAGACACGGTTACAGCCAAAACTGCTGAACGGAATTACACCAAATTTGGCAAAAAGGTAATGCTTGGTTCAGAAAGCGCCCTTTTTAGGTCTCGCCTATGCAGCGCGCATGCGCTGCATAGGAAAAAAGACCTTTTGCGATCGATTCGGCTTTTCAGCCAAAAACGTGCACGCGTTCCATTGCCTTCAATGGCAACGCGTGCACGTTTGGCGATTCACTTGCGGGAGCGAGCAGCTGGCGCCATATGGTAGCAATTATCGCTCCTGGCGCCGCTCGCTCCCGCAAGTGAATCGCGCAGGCTCCCTCCTCTCCCCCCTCCCCCTGCTGCCGTGCGAGGCGCGCGCGCTTGGTTTTATAGCGCTAACTCGACCAGAAGAAGGTATTGAAGCGCTTTACATACACCAAGGACACATTCAATATTTTTTTTAGGCACGGGGAGATGAAGTGATTTTTTCTCCTGCACTCGACACAGTAAATTTGTAGGCATTATGAGAGTGAGAAACTAGCTGCAGCGTTATAGTGGACAGCCTGAAACCCGTGAGATTGTGAGTGCTCACCAACTTCTGCTGATGTAGCCACCCAAGACTCTGGAACTCCACAACTTGAATCCTCCAAATTAATTTGCGCTCACCCACATTCCAGAAATGCGAATTTTGTGATGATGCAGTAGAAGGCCTGTACCACCCTTCCTTTGTCTTCTGCTCGTTGTCGGGAGTGGAGCTGCCAGCATCCAGTGATCCACTCGTTTTATACCACGCCATTTGCGGATGCTTCTATTTGGGGGTTCTCTCTATTGTTGTCTGTGATGAAAAGATGGCATGGCCTTTAGTGCTTTGAGTTGGCATTGCTCAGTTGGTGAATTTGATCCTTTCCCCCTGGCTTTGCTCCTTTGGTTTTGCCGTTTCTCTAATCCTGTTTGTTTTCCTGATAGGACTGCTTGGTACCAAAACGGGATCATAAAACAGAATGCGAATGGAATGATGGAAAAGGTCCCCTGCGTTAATTATCCGCAAGTTAACGCCAGCGTTTTCTGCTATAATGCGAACCGTAAGTCCGGGGTTCTATACTCGTCTTTATTTGCTTTCGGTGTTATTTCTTTGTACTGATTTGCTTCCTTTACCTGACTTTATTGCTATCACTCTCCTCCACTCAGAATCTTTTGTTCACACAATCTCATGTTATTTTTTCGTGCTTATCTCTCCTTTATTTTTTTTCACCTTTGCCTTTCTTACTCTCTCTTTCTTTGTCCTATTTTAATGTGTCTAGTCCCTTTATTTCTTGGTTTCACTATGTCTTTATTTCTCATGTCTTCTTCGTCTCTCTATTTTGCGATCTTTTCTATTTCTTCATACTCGTGTTCCTAACGCGTTCTCTTTTTTCTTTGCTGTCAAAGATTATTTAGTTTGCCTCATTTATTACTCTCCATCTTCTTACATCTATGCTCTTATTCTTGTTTTTCTCTTTTCTTTGTGTCTTTCTCATAATCATTCTTTTCTGTTGCATTTTGTTTTCCTATGATTTTTTGTTTGTTTAATTACTACTTAAATTGTTTCTTTTTTATTTTCCCCTTTATTTTTCTTTCAAACTCTCTACACAGGCAGGTGTGAACGCACAATAGCTTATTAGGATAGGAATTTTGAAAAACAGTCTGGAACTATAATTCTATTTTTAGCAATAAACTCTCTTCTGCAGTTAGAGAAGCGTATCATTTGACTATGAGTGCGAATGGTGCCACCTTGTGGTCGTTTTTGGAAAATATGCTGTAATCAACCAGTAGGATTGGCTTTAAACAGTATTAGCGCTGTGGGCGTGGAGGTTATGTCATTATTAAGTAAGCACTACAAAAGCAGTGCCAGTGCTTACTACACGGGCGAGAAAACGCTTGGTTCACATTCATGAAACCAGGACACTCCATTCTCTACATGCGGAAAAACTCTATAGCAGGAAGCGAGGAGCAGTTTAGGCTAAAATGGAGTCGGGCAAAACAGATTGTAGTGCTCCCTTTATGACATTAAAGAAAACAAAACAGTGATGGGTGGTTTACTGGTAATTTCTCTGAACCACGATCCAGAGCATCGTTTTTCCCCAGCATGTCACCAAAGGCAGGAAGCAGCCATATGCAAATAGCCCTGGTCCTCCTCCAATAGGAATAGTCCTGCCAGCCAGTTGACCTCTGAATAGGAACATAAGCTACCCCAGCCTGGTTTCATCCAATTTGGACCTCAACAGTAGGGTGCAGCTTGAGTCCTACGGCAGAGTCAGTACAGGACCCGCGTCTGGGTAGCTTGAGTCCTATAGCTCAGTGAGCATGTGACCCAAGTCCAGGCAGATGGTGGTGCAATTAGGGAAACAAAAGTGTCATGGATGGATTGATGTAGTCAACTCAGCCACTGGTAGTTGCTTTGGGCCACAATCTAGTCCATCGTTTTTTACCACCATGACACCTCAGACTGAAACTTCCCATATGCAAATCAGCTTTGGTTCTGTACCAATAGGAACAGTCCAACCCGGACGTCTAGCTTAGGTCCCCCTGAATGGAGGCACCAGCCCAGGTCCCCTCTGAATGGAAACACAAGTAACTCCTGGCCTGTTTCGGCCTAGTAGAGCATTGTCAGCAGGTTCGGGTCGAGTCCTGTGGCACAGTGGGCACGGGACCTACACCTGGACATCCCTGTCGCACTCAAAGCATCACACTGAGGAAAACAAATGGATGGGCGGATTGCTTGAATTCATCTCAGCCACTGGTAATAAGTATGAGCTGCAACTCTGTTCAATCGGCCATCAACCGCCAACCCAGCACCCCTCTGAATGGGACAATGAGCAACCAATAAGCAACCCCGGCCTGGTGCCAGATCCGCAGTAAGCTATTTAAAGGCAATGCTGATATTTTGAGTCGGTGACCACCTGGACTGATGCATGAAAATCCATCTGAGGATGCAACACCCAAACCTTGTGAGGTACACAAGACCCTCTCTGAGGGTATAACACATGACCCTCATCCAGAGTTCATCTGAGGCTTGGATGCCCCACCCCACCCTTGTGATGTACATGAGATGATGTGCATGAGGCTCAGTTTAAGCCTACTCCACCCTACCTTCATGACACATATAAAACTCCATCTGAGACCACATTGCCCAGTCCTCATGATGTGTGATGCGCACAGCACCCCACCCGTACATATGGCATTCCACCCCACGGTTCACGTCTACCTCAAGCCGAGGACGCAACAGCTCGCTGTAATCGTAAGATCTTATGTTATATTAAATGTTCTTATTGAGCGCTCGATTACCAAAAGGCGTCTTGGTGCTAGCTGCGATAGCAAGGGAAGCAAACCCAAAGACAGAAATCTAACCTGCTGAGAACAGCCATGTTTTCAGTGCTTTCCTGAAAGCCAGGAGCTTGGGCATGTGAAGGGAATTCCAAACTTTAGATGCTCCAAGCACCTAACCTCTACCACCCCAGTTTGCATATCTGAATCTTGGCACCACCAGCAGTTTGGCCGAGGTTGAACGTAACGACCTGCCTGATATATACCAGGAAAAGCTCTTCCTAAAATAAATCAGGTCCGATCCCATGCAGTGCTTTGAACACAATACAAAAAGCTTTAAAAGGGACCCTCTGTCTAGTAGGGAGCCAGTGGAGTTTCTTGATGCAATTCGTGACCGACTGATATTTAGGAATTTTAAGCAGCACACGGGCTACAGCATTCTGCAAAGGGACATCCAGATCAGATTAAATAACAAACATTGAATCTAAATGGAAATAATTGGTGTAGTTTCCGAGTTATCTCGAAAATGTGCACGGATGCAGCCCCGGTCCAGGGTTTTTAGTTTCTTCACCTTTGGGGTGTTGAGATGGAAGAGACGTGTTTTATGATTGTTTGGCACCACCTGTCAAGGGCATTTTGTCAGAATGGTAAGAAAGCTGATTGGTTGAGTGTAAGAATGAGTGAATGAATGAGAATATGGACTTGCATTACCATGGTATCTATGTTTGTATTGTTCTATATGTGGTTTGGTATACGCTTTTAAATAACATTTCAACAGATGACTAAAGCCACATATGATTTCAAATTGGCTTCAGTAGAAATCATTTGTAACTGGTTAAATGGATTTTTCTCCATGAGTTTCTGATATGTCTTTATTCAATGCAAAATATTGCAAATCGTGCAGATATCCAAGTTGGCAAGGTGTTTGGACAGGGGAATTTAAGAGGGTCGAGGTGAGATGAAAGTAGAACATCTATAAATTCCCTCTTCATGGTACAATGATTATTAAAAGGATGCCACAAGGCTGACTCGACAGCACTACTAACTCAATGTTTTATTGTCCTTTTTCATTTCCACAGTTAAAGATGCAGTTTGTGTGGACAACAATAAGTCCTGTTTCATACTACACATTATTGCACACTTTAATTCCCGCACAAATTTCAAGTTGCATTAATCATATTTTTTCGTTTGTTCTCAGCTTGGAAAAATATTCTAATGGGATGTATTTTAGCATCCATATTTGCCATATTGCTGATAGCGGCGGCCTGTATGCGAGGGTAAGTGATCAGTATAATTATAAGATGCCTTTTTCGCTCATCAAAAGAGCTTTGCTAAATTTTCTATCAACCCTTTCTTTCGCCTGTATCTATGTCTTTTGTAGGTGAAGCTTCATTTACCACACGACGAACAACAAAATCTAACCACAAATCGTTACTAAACGTCACAGTGAATAAACTTACCCTGTTGAACACATATTTCCCTACCGCTCCTTACATCTGACTTTCTATTCTTCATATATGTTTTCTTTCTATATTCTTTTATCTCTTTTTAATGTTCAGTTTTTTTTGTACTTCATGCTGTAATTTGCAATCTCCTATACGCTGGTTCCATAAATAAACCCACGTGCTATTTTATGCCTGCCATGGCTGTCTATTGTTTGCACGCACGAGCACTTTCATTGCTATCTTTCTGATTGATCCGTAATGCATTGGGAGGCTGTTGTAGGCTGTTATCCCATTGCTGGGTTTCTGATTGGTCCATAATGCATTGGGGCTATTTGTAGGCAGTTATCCTATTGCTGTGTTTCTGATTGGTCCATAATGCATTGGGTGCAGTGGTGGATGGTATTTAAGGGCGGTGGAGAGGCAGATCGTGGGGGGGAGGGGTAGGGAATGAAAAAAAAAGTCAAAACACTTACCTGTTGCCGCCGCTGCCTCTCGTCGCTCTTCTCCTACTTCCAAGGCAGGAAGCACCCGTCTCCCAGGCTCCCCATAGCCAATCACAACGCTGCAATGCAACGTTTTGATTGGTCTGAGCGCTGTGGTTCGGTACTCAGCCAGGGAATGGGAGGCTGGGCAGGTTCTGCACCCAGGTTATAGTGCAGCCTGGTGCAGAACTTGCAAAGTGCACATGACGGTTTGGCCGGCTTGAGACGGCCTGACAAAGCGTCTTGCGCACTTGGGAGTGGGCAAACCACTCCTGTCCTGCTCTGTGAGCAGAGCAGCCCCGTCTCTACCCAGCTTATCATTTTATTTTTTCCTTGTTGGCCTGCTCAGTGGGGCGGCGCTCCTCCGCCTTAGCGGAGGAGCCTCCACTGATTGGGTGGCTATTTGTAGGCGGTTATCCCATAGCTGTGTTTCTGATTGGTCCATAATGCATTGTGTGGCTGTTTGTAGGCGATTGTCCCAGCTGCCTTGTCTCAAGAGCAGTCAAGAGAGCATGGTACTGCTCTCACGAATTACCTCACAGAAAAGGTATACCAAGCATTGGCATAGCCAATAGGTCTCACCTTTGGGACCTTATAAGTGTTTAATCATGCAACAGTTAATGTTGTTGCACCAAGGATATTGTGCTGCATAACTAAATACTTATAAGGTCC
Organism: Calotriton arnoldi; assembly: GCA_963921515.1. Taxonomy (NCBI): domain Eukaryota; kingdom Metazoa; phylum Chordata; class Amphibia; order Caudata; family Salamandridae; genus Calotriton; species Calotriton arnoldi. Next base: position 2,277,607 of record CAWUFW010001141.1, read on the forward strand.
CAAAAGCGAGACCTATTGGCTATGCCAATGCTTGTTTTAAATGGTGTAAATCCGTTCAGTAGTTCCTGAGAAATTCAAAAAATAAAAGTTTTGATATCTATGGCCGCGGTGGATCCGTGCACCCTCCCGATCACGAGCTTCATGCTAATTGGCTGTCAAAACTCCAAACCAGGAAGTTTTGGCAGCCATCTTGTGCCTCAGTAACCGAGGCACAAGAAAACAGAAAAACTAAGGCGCAAAACAAGAAAAGGGGGCAGGGTAGAAACACCCTGACCCCCTAGGCCTGCTCAGGGGGTCCCACAAGGACCCCCAGGGCCCAAAAAAGCATTTTTTTTAAAAACAAATCGGCCGAATTCGCGCTGGGTGCGCGAATCCGGCCGTGAAAACAAAAAAACGGAAGCGCGGGCTCCCGTGCGCCCGTTTAATTGAAGCCCCTGGGTGGGCCAGGTCCCGGGGGCAGTAAAAAATGTGTGGGGGGCCCCAATCCCCCCACACTGCCCCAGGGACCGCCACCCCCGGGGCTTTGCAACAATATTTGCGGGGGCACAAGGCCCCCGCAGCCCCGGGGACCGCCACCCCCGGGGCTTGTTTTTTAGGAGTTTGGGGGCCTCTAAGGCCCCCAGCCCCGGGGACCTCCACCCCCCCAGGGCTTTCATCAATTATAATCGCGGGGGCACACTTCCCCCCCCCGCAGCCCCGGGAACCGCCACCCCCCGGGGCTTCTTTTTAAAAAAAAAATATACCTGTGTGGGGGGGCTCGAGCCCCCCACACGCCCCGGAGACCGCCACTTCCCCGGGGCTGTGCAAGTGAAGGGAGGGGGCCACGCGGCCCCCCTCCTGGAGCCTGTGATGGCCCTGGGGACCGCCACCCCCCAGGGCCGGCTCCTGCAGTGTCCCGGGGTGCCCACCCCGGGACACTGCTGTTTGCTATGGCAGGACGGGAGCCTCGTGGCTCTCGTCCTGCCACAGCAAACTTGCTTTGGATTTTGGATGAGAGAGCAGGAAACCTGCTCTCTCTTCAAAATCTAAAGCAGATTGCTTTCCACAAGGGGAGCTGCATGTTAGCAGCTCCCGTGCTGGAAAAGCAATGCCGGCTCCTGCAGGACGCGGGGAGCCGGCGGGACCGTGGAGGCATTGGGGCTCCTCCACGGTCCCCAATGGATAGGGCCTGCCCTGGGGGATGGGGTCCCCGGGGCTAGGAGTGGCCCTGGAGGGGGGCCACGCGGCCCCCTCCCCAAATAAAAATTTTTTTTTAAAAAAAGGCCGGCCCCGGGGGATGGGGTCCCCGGGGCCAATAGAGGCCTCAGGAGGGGGGCCACGCAGCCCCCCTCTTTAAATTTTTTTTAAAATGTGGCCATGCTCCGGGGGATGGGGTCCCCGGGGCCGGAATTGGCCACGGGAGGGGGGCCAACGCGGCCCCCTTCCTGTTCAGTTTTTTTTTTTTTTAATAAAAAAAGGGGTCAGGCCCTGGGGGATGGGGTCCCCAGGGCCCAAAAAAGGAAAAAAGAAGGGGGGACACACAGCCCCCCTTCTAAAAAATCCCCCCCAAAAAAAGACGCGATTGTGCCTTAGGCCCCGCCCCCTCCCTTCACCACTCTGCAAACGCGCCCTGTGGCACGTTTTAAATTGGGGCATTAATTCCCCTTGAATACTGGGGGTCCCTGGGGGCCAACTAGCCCACCAGGTACCTCCAGTGCGCGCCACAGGGCTGCGTTGCAGAGAGGTGGTGCAGGCCACGCACCTTTTTACACCTCTCTGCAACGCAGGCCTGTGGCGCTTACTGGAGGTACCTGGTGGGCTAGTTGGGCCCCAGGGACCCTCAGATTTCAAGGTGACCTAATACCCCAACTTAAAACGCTGCCACGGGCGCGTTTGCACAGTGGTGAAGGGAGAGGCGGGGCCTCAGGTGACATGTGTGCAAACACGCCCTGTGGCCCGTTTTAAGTTGGGGAATTAATTCCCCTTGAATCGTGAGGGACCCTGGGGGCCAACTAGCCCACCAGGTACCTCCAGTGCGCACCACAGGGCTGCGTTGCAGAGAGGTGGTCCAGGCCACGCCCCTTTTTACACCTCTGTGCAACGCAGCACTGTGGCGCTTACTGGAGGTACCTAGTGGGCTAGTTGGACCCCAGGGACCCTCAGAATTCAAAGGGACTTAATCTCCCAACTTAAAACGGCCACAGGGCTTGTTTGCACACATGTCACCTCAGGCCCCTCCTCCCTTCACCACTGTGCAAACGCGCCCCGGGCGCTTTTTAAGAGGAAGTTTTAATCCCCCTGCCCTATTATTGTACTAGGGCCTTACAGAGGAGGTCATGCTAATCACAGGGGTACCCCAACGCATAGTGTTCCCTAGTGTATGTAGGTGTTTTCACTGTATTCTAAGTGTCTTTTAGCATAGCACTGGCTCTAGGCCTGGTTAGTCCAAGTTAGTTACCACCAGTACCCATCTGAAAAAGTTGTGGGTACAGGATGATTTTGCAACAAGGCCTCTTTCTGTTCCTCTGTTGGTTCTTTCTGCACATGTCTTGCTTCTTCCTGCTCCTTTCTTCGTCTTTGTGGACTTCTGTTGCTTCTTTCTGCATTTCTTTTGCTTCTTTCTGTGCGTTTTTTCTTCTTTCTTCACATGTCCTACCTCTGTAGGCATAGTAAATGTAAATCCAGTATTTGTAAAGCGCGAACAGCTACCCGAAGGCATCCCGGCGCTGGGGGCCATCGGGAAGATTAAGCAAGCTATTGCCCAGAGTCACATGGTGCTGGGCTGACCTGCCGCCGGTGCCGGGGATCGAACTGCGAGCCCCAGATTCCAGCGTCAGTCGCCCTGGCCGTGGCGCCACACCTCTTCCCTGTTAGAAACTAGCATTTAAAAAACCTTTGAAATTCACTTAAAAAACCATAGGTTTCAGACATGTTATAGTTAGAAATTAGCATTTAAAAAACCTTTGAAATTCACTGAAAAAACCATAGGTTTCAGGCACGTTATAGTTAGAAATTAGCATTTAAAAAACCTTAGAAATTCACTGAAAAAACCATAGGTTTTAGGGACAGTTATAGTTAGTTGGACATTTCACTCGTACAAAACCATAGAAATTCCCCCGTTATAGTTAGTTCAGCTAACTATAACTCGCGCCCCGCAATGCACTGCTGATGACGTCACATATTACATCACTCATGACATGGTCAGTTACATCACTGATGACATCACTGATGACATCTCAAATGAAATCACTGATGACATCACTGATGACATCATCCATGTGATAATTTGATGCATCTTCTCACACCCTAATATAACCTTTGATACACCCACTATAAATTACAGACTGCCATTCTCAAAACCATAGACACTCCAACACCAATAACTACATACCCACTCACTGATTCTTAGGTCTACACACACATCCACTCACTCACCCGTACAGTCACTCATACTTACAGTCACTCAGTACAGTACTATCATATGCACTCATACACCTACCTAGACACTCACACACCGCCACTCATCCATAGAGGTACTCACACACCTAGTCAGTCATGCAAATAATTAATCACACTGCCATTTACTCACCTATACAGTTATACACACACCAGCTCACTTACTCATACAAATACTAGCACATTCTTACGCTCTTATACAATCACTGATACAAGTACACACTCATCCATTCAGCCACTCTCACAATCACACACTCTCACTTATAGCCATTTATATACTCTAACACACATATATACTGCCTTTCACATATGTAGTTACTCACACATGTACCACTGAGATATACATTCACTCACTAACACACCCATACGCACACTCATCCACCCATACAGTCCATCACAGATGCACTCTTGAAACCATGCACCCAGTGAATCACCCACTCACACATCTATGCACAGAGTCACACACACTCCACCCACACAAACACTCAGGCACCCATACAGATACTCAGACAACCAATCAATAACCCATGTAGACACTCATGTAGCTATTCACAAACCCATGCAGCCGCTTACACACCAACAGACAGACGGATACAGACATTCACACAGTTTAGTCACTAACCCATGCATTCAGTAAAATACGTTTAATCACTCACTTATAGAGTCAGTCATGCACCTACTAAATCATCCATTCAGACACTTATACACCCACTCATTCTTCATTACGCCTTTCCCTATATATATTAAACATATTTAAACTTTACAGAAACACACAGTCACTGGATGATGTCATCAGTGATGTCATTTGAGATGTCATCAGTGATGTCATCAGTGATGTCACTGACCATGTCATGAGTGATGTAATATGTGACGTCATCAGCAGTGCATTGCGGGGCGCGAGTTATAGTTAGCTGAACTAACTATAACGGGGGAATTTCTATGGTTTTGTATGAGTGAAATGTCCAACTAGCTATAACTGTCCCTAAAACCTATGGTTTTTTCAGTGAATTTCTAAGGTTTTTTAAATGCTAATTTCTTACTATAACGTGCCTGAAACCTATGGTTTTTTCAGTGAATATATATATATATATATATATATATATATATATATATATATCCGCACAAAATCCAATGCGTAACTCTTGGATAGAAGTAGAAAACAACACTGGAGCCGTGGCTACAAGTAAAGAGCGTGTTTATTGACAACACTAGGTCCGACGCGTTTCGGAGTTTCCTCACTCCTTTGTCACGGGCAAGAGTAAGTGAATCGTCAGTTTCATTTAAAGCAACAGTGCTACTAACGTGCAATGAATATAGAAAACATACTAGTGATCATCATCTTGACTAATAAAGTTTCAACAACATTCATCAAATATTTCAACAATTGGAAAATAACGGAAGCATGATGGTAAATAAATGTATAACCGCTAAAATTACTGGTCAAATAAATCGGCTCTAAAAGCTCAGTGTTAACGCAAATGCAGTGTAATTCATTTGTCTCATTGTACATAGTGGATTGCTGACACCCAAATATAATTTCATAATAATTGAATAAGATAAGACATGATAATTCACATAGTGCATAAATAACTCAATGTATCCTTCATTAAGGGCATAATAATCCTACTGAATATCGGAGATCAACTCCTATATCAATACCGCCAAAAGGCCTATCATCATTTCAACAGTGTGATTACACAAAACTCATCATGTTGCACTTCATATTGAATTAATGAAACAATACATATTGGATAGGTGAAAAAATCAGATCAATCATTAGGTAAACGCTCACAATTAAGCCCAAGTGGGCATATCATTTTTATAACCCTTGAATTCAGTCAATGATCGGAGTTATTTGAAACCACGATAACCTCAACAGCAACCCCCATGGGTTCAACGTTATGTTAATGTCCCAAAACAGTCATGCTCAAGTGAGCCTAGATATCACGTTGCATAAATTACGCTGTACAAGACATTTCAAATTCATGCTTCTCATCATTCCCATTCGTCATCTGTAAAAAATCAGACAAAGATGATGATATATTAAAAACAATCAAATATAAAAGTGCATGTATTGTGAGTGTAACTGAACACTAAATCTTTAAGACAGAACAGGAGACCATATAAACATTAAAACTTTAAAAATGAAAACATCATAAGTGTACGGACATCTCTTCATCAAGGTTCAGCCCTTTGGGAGCCAGAGTATTATACCTAATAATCATTTTAGATTCAAGCCTCCTAAGTTCCATAGTCCTATTGCCCCTCTTGACCTTGGTGGAATACAGTCAAGGACACAGAATCTAAGAAGGTTGGAATTTTGATTGTGCAGCTCACTAAAGTGTCGGGCAACTGGATACACTTTGTCATTTTTCTTAATTGCCCTGAGATGTTCTAACACTCTCTTTTTGCCTTTATGAATGGTGCTACCTATATAGAATTTGTTGCAAGGGCACCTTAATGCGTAAACAGCGTACTCAGTGTTACAATTCACATGTTTATTGATCACAAAGGGAGCCTTATCATTGCAGAGTTTAATGGATTTGCAACTTGTACTAAACTTGCAAGCTTTACATTGATTACACGTAAAAAACCCTTAATGTCCATACGCTTAGTATTGCCCGGCAGCATATTTCTACTCAAACTATCACGTAATGAACGGGGTTTTCTGAATGTGAGGGACGGATATTCACCCACATATTCTCTTAAATCATCATCATTCCTTAAGACCTGCCAAAACTTGTTGAGACTTTTCTTAACCTCCCAGGCTTGATTAGTGTACTTAGTGATGAACCTTATCGGCTCTTTTTTCTCCACTGTATTCATGCCAGATTCGGGAAACAATAAATCATCCCTATTGATTTTCTCCACTTTTTCAGTTGCTTCCTTGATCAGATTTTTATTGTATCCCCGTGCCAAGAATCTGTTGGTCATAATCAGTTTTTCGGTTTGATAGCTCTCTTCTGTACTGCAATTCCTCTTGGCTCTCAATAATTCGCCAAAAGGAATGCTGCGAATAAGGTTTCTGGGGTGGCAACTGTTGGCGTGCAGCAAACTGTTTCCTGCCGTGGCCTTTCTGAATAACCTACTGCTGATTTTGTGGTCATTGATCTCAAGTTTAAGATCAAGGAATTCGATGGTGCTTTTGCTAGTTTCGCTGGTAAATTGCAAGTTCAGATCATTCTGATTGAGGACATCCACGAACTCCCGTGCCTGGACCTGAGTGCCATTCCAGACACAGAAGATATCGTCAATGTACCTCAACCAGAGGACGACGTGGTCAGAAAAATTGTCTGGTCTTACTGACAACCTGCTCCTCCCACCAGCCGAGGTACAGTCCTGCAAAACTGGGGGCGAAGCAAGTTCCCATCGCCGTCCCCTGGATTTGTCTATACATCTTATTATTAAATAAGAAGAAATTATTTCTCAGACATAACTGGATCATATCCAGGATCATTTCAGTATGAAAGAGGAACGATAACGATCTATTTTTCAGAAAAAACCTACAGGCTTGGATACCCTGTTCTTGGGGAATGCATGTGTACAGACTACTTACGTCCATACTCATTAATAAATAATTATCATCCCAGCTGATATTATTGATAAATCTTAAAAATCACTAGTATCTTTCACAAACGAAGGTAATGCTTGGACCAGCGGCTGCAAAAAATGATCCACATACTTAGATGTGTTCTCGAGCACGCTGTCCCGTGATGACACTATGGGTCTCCCTGGTGGCTTCATGGCATTTTTATGAATTTTGGGGAGGAGATAAAGCACTGGAATTTTAGGGTTCTTACACTCCAGAAAAGCAAATTCATCTTTATTCAACAAACCACTGTCCCTCCACCCCATAAGTTTAATGGACACATCTTTCACGGCCTTATCATACTCTCCTTTGGAGGAAATACAGTATCTATTATTATCGGACAATTGATTATTGCCTTCTTCAAGATACATGTGCAGAGGCCAAATTACGACGTTACCGCCTTTATCTGATTTCTTAATGACTACGTTGGTGTTAGTCTCTAATTCTTTCAGTGCAACTCTATGAGATTTTTTCAAATTAGATCTCACATAAGATTTATGTCTTTCGAGTTTAGATAGCTCATTCATCATACCCTTCTCAAAACAATTGATAGCGTCGTTGCTGATCTGAGGTATAAAAACTGATTTGGGTTTAAAACCTGTGTCAGCTCCCATTTCTAAATCAATGTTAATATCCACAAGATTAACATACGGGTCATCACTACATCCCTCAACCCCAGCCAACTCGTGAACCAAATGCAATGTTTCAATATCATCTATGGTAAGGGCTGATGGGTTGCTGGGAACTGATCTAAGTTTATTAGATTTGTTAATAGCAAACCATTTCTTAAGTTTCAGTTTCCTAACAAAACTAAATAAATCAATACGAGTTTCAGTGTAATCAAACTCAGACGTAGGGCAGAATGATAATCCTAGAGATAAAACTTCCAGTTGGTCTTTAGTCAATACATAATCAGAAAGATTTACCACTGTCATGTTGGCCATTATTTCTTCACAAATCTGCCCCTCGTACGTGTTCCCACAGGGCTGTCTATTGGGTTGTTGCTTGTGAATTTTGGTCTGTTTCCTCCTCGTCCGCATCGACCACGACCTCTTCCCGGACTTTCGCTGTGTACCTGTGTATTCTTTCTTTCTTTGGCCATCAGCGTGAACTCCTTTAAAATGCGGGCTTTTGATGCCGTGGGTTCTTTGATTAACGAGCCTTCATTTTCACTGTTGTCACTGTCAAGTGTCTCCACCGTGTTTCCTGCCGTTTCACTAAGTCCTGTAGGGTAGAGCCCCCTAATGTAGATGGTTGTATTTGATCTTTACTAGGCTCTCCATGTTCCTTGGCCTCTTTTCGTAATATATCAAACTTTTACCAAATGTCAAAATTTGGCCTTTATTATAGTCTACCTCATCACGATGAAATTTGCTCAATTTCTTGGCTTTAATGTCTTCCTCGATTTTTTCCAATTTTTTATCCATTTTTGCCATTTCTGATTCAAACTCCTCTTTAGTGTATAATTCCTTTAATTTGTTAATGATTTCCTCACTTTCATCTGTCAATTTAAGGCTTTCCTTTTCAGCGTGTTTGATTAAAATTTTAAGCATGTTAAGTGAGCAGGCATGATTGTTGGTCATCCACTCCTCTATCATATCTGGATCAGGCTTCTGTAGTGTTGGAGTAATAAAAATTCTAAGCCCGCGTGGTATCCTATCACATTCCACATATTGTTGCAAGGCTGTTGCCTCCCACCACTTTGATTGTTCTTTTTTTAAAGTTTTCCAAAGATTATCCCACAGTTTCTTTTTGTCCGTAAACGTGTTAACACTACGTTGCTGTACAGTATTATCGCCCAGTGGCTCTGATGTTCTCGTAAACAGCTTGGTAGCTGCATCCCGTCTCCTGCTGTCTCTAGTAGTTGTCATCGTTTGTGTGCCTGCTCAATCAGAACAGGAACTCACAGCAAAGCCTCACTGTGACACGTACTTGATACCTCAGTTGGGAAACAGATAAATAGCAACTGTTCCCACTCTCTCCGTATCGCTCCCCTTCACATATACCAAGACCTCAGGCAAGCTCTCACAAGTCCCGGCTTACCCGTTCCAAGTCGAAGTACGGATCGGAAGCGCCGTCCTCCGACCGCCCCTCCTTCTCCTTCCTCGAAGCGAAACAGGCAGTCCATATATATATATATATACCACCGTCCGTTATCTAATAATTAACGAAGGACCAGGCTCAGACACCATAGAATATCCAACTCTTTATATATATATTACCCACATCATATATATATAAATATATATATATATATGTGTGTGTGTGTATATATTTATATATATCTATCTCTCTCTCTATATATATATATATATATATATATATATATACACATATACATATACAGCAAAAAAGAAGAAAAAGGAAGAGAAAACAAGTAGAAAAAAGGATGGAAGAGAAAAAAAGAAAGACCAAAAAAAAAAAGAGAAGAAAGGGGGAAAGAGAAAAAAAAAGAAAGGAAAGGCAAAGAGAAGAAAAGAAAAAAAGAAAAGAAAGGAAAGGAATGGGGCCAAATGGGAAGTAACGTGAGGAAAGAAGAGAGGAAAGGGGGGGAAATGGCAAAGGAGGGGGAAAGAAAGAAGAGAAAATAGAAAAAAAGGAGAAAAGAAAAAAGGAAGAAAAGAAAAAAAGGGGGAGAGAAGGGAAAATGAGGGAGGACAGCCAAGAGGAATATATGAGAGGAGAGGGAGAAAAAGGGGGTACATTTAGAATATATTGTACCTCAATGTCATTCCCCTAGATGTGTCAACATCTCTTCATCAGAGTTAGGGCCCGTTGGCACCTTTGTGTCATGTTCCAGTATGTACCTTCATTCAAGTTCATGTAATTTCCTTACCCTATCACTCCCTCTACTGGGTTTAGGTTATACGATCAATAGCAAAAAACTGTTACAGGTTCCTATTGCTATCATGTTTGTCTTCAAAATGGCGTGCTACCATGTATTGTTTGTCTTTATTTTCTATAGCTCTTTTATGTTCCAGTACTGTCTTTTTGACGAGAAACATGGTACTGCCTACATAAGATTTTTCACCTGGGCATGTCAGCACATATACACAATAATCCAACATAAATGACAGATGTTTGTCAATAGTTCTCTATGTCTTAGTTATAGGGGAAAAACCTTCTTCACATTGGTACTGTATTTACACGCTTTAAAAGTTTTACATGTATAGAAACCATTCACACTAGTCTGAGGGTTGGAGTCAGTAACCTCACTTCTACAAAGTTTATCTCTTAAGGAAGAGCCCTTCCTATAGGTAATCCTGGGACAATCTTCTATAACATCATTCAATTTATTTTCTGTCTTGAGGATTTCCCAGTTCTTACTCATACTCCTTTTTAGGTCCGGAGCTCTGCTGTTGCATGTAGTATTGAATCTCATAATAGGTGTGTTTGTTATCTCTTGCTAAACATTTGGTGCTAGCTCTGCCTCTCTACTAACTTCTTAAGCTTTTTAGCCAGAGCACTTTTGAGGATAGAATCCTTGTATCTTCTTTCCTTGAACCTAGCTGTCATCAACCTGCATTCATCCTGAAAACTCATTTCCGAGCTGCAGTTCCTACAAGCCCATATGACATCGCCATAGGGGATGCTATTTATAAGAGTTTTGGGGTGGCTACTCTGAGCGTGTAAAGGGCTGTTACCTGCAGTGTATTTCCTATGTAACTTAGATGTAAGTCTGTTGTCAACCACTGATATCCGAGTGTCAGAAACTCAACCTGAGAATTGCTATTGTGACCTTCAAATTTAAAATTATAAGCATTTGCATTCAAATCAGAAATGAATCTGACTGTCTGATCATGGTCCCCTCTCCAGATGATGAATAAGTAATTGATATAACTTCACCAAAGTACCATGTGCGTACTGTAGTCCTCTAGGCTCCTGGAGACCTGCTGATCCCACCACCCCATCATATAAGGTTGGTGTAGCTGGCAGCAAAGCAGGTGCCCATCACAGTGTCCTGTATCTGTCTGAAGGTAGAGTTGTTAAACAAAAACAAATTGTTTACAAGGCAAAATTTGTTCATGGAGATCAGCATCTCATTGTGATGAAGATAGGTAATAGGAGCAAGACTTCAAAGACTGTCTGCAAGCCTGTACACCATCACCATGTCTGATGCTAGTGTACAAGCTGCTCACATTCAATGTAATTACAAGAAAATCCTCTTCCCACATAATGTCATGTATTTTACACAAAAAATCCATGTCTTCTTGTATATAGGATGGCAGGGGCAACACATATGGACTCAAAAAGAAGTCACTATATTTTGATGTGTGTTCTAGTTGGGACACGAAAGAGGACACTATAGGTCTCCCAGGTGGTCTGTCACTGTTCTTATGTAATTTGGGTAATAGATAAAGTACCGCTATTTTGGGAAATCTGTTAAGTAAAAAAGTATATTCATCCCACTCAATGAGTCCCTGCTTGTGCCATTCAGCCAACATTTTACGATAACAAGTACTAGACTTTTCAATTGTTTCTTTAGAAACCCTTTCATAGCATTCTTCATTATTTAATTGTCTCATGCCCTATTAAAGATAGTACTATACATCTTGGACCACAGCATTGCCACCCTTATCGGACTGTCGGATGACAATGCTATGGTCTTCCTGTAGGCTCCTAAGGACCAATCTCAATTTTTTAGACGGATCATCAGGTCCCCATCTGGTTTTCTTCACCATGCATTTTAAATCCTGAGTGACCAGAGTTTCAAAAGTATCAATTGCACATGGGGGAAGGGTGGGAATGAAAGTTAAGATGATTTGGGTTTTAAATCATTCAGGCAGTTCTCAACTATATCAAACCTTAATGATTCCAGATCCACTGTTTCCTCACTGGATTCGTCTGTTTCTATTTTCAATTCCGTAAGAGTGATTGAGGTATCAATATCACCAACTGTTGGATTACTAGTTCTGGGTTTTCTTCTGACGGGGACGGGGCACCTTTAAACTTTATTTTATGCCATTTGTGTAATTTCAATTTCCTTATAAACTGAAAAAGGTCCATTCTACTTTGTACATAATTGAAAGAGTTGACAGGAGTAACCCGAATTTCAAAACCTTAGTCTCTATGGAGGTAAGGGGACAGGTAGAGAGATTTACCACATTATTCGATGTCGTCACTCCCCTTCTTCTGTCTCCTTGTTTCCATTCCCATGGGGTTTCCCTTTGTTCTTGCTCTATTGGATATTGAGGAGTTCAGATTTTCTATTCCCACTCCAGCCTAAGTTACATTGGAGAAAATGATGGACACTGAATGATTTATGTTTATATTTATTTATTTATTATTCCCACTGCAGCATAAGCAAAGTTGAGGAAAGTGTTGGACATAGAGGAGTTTGGATTTACAATTCCCACTCTAAACCAAAGCTATGTTGGGGAACGTGTTGTGCATTGGAATAGTTTAGATTACTATTCCCACTCCAAAATAAGCAAAGTTAGGGAAAGTGTTGGACATTTAGATGTTTTTAAAAATATATACATTATAACTTGATATAAATTATACTAAATTTAAAATAAAAAATTGTTCTTAAGACAGCACACACTTAATAATAAAAAATAAAACAACATTTATTTTAAAAACTAAATTTGCTGAGAAAAATTATTATCCTAAAAACATACACATTAATGAAGTTTATAACTACTTAAACAATAATACAAATGTTATTCTTTTATTCAAATTATAAAAAAATATATTAAATTAATATTACATAAGCAATACAACATTTGAAAAGCAAACAATCATTTTTTAAATTAATTACATTTTTTACAATTCTTACATTGAAGATATTATTTTATTTAAAAAATAACGATCAAAATAAATCAATTATCATAGAAACTTACATTAAATTTTTTCAAATCAATTTACCAAAAAACTAACATTTTAAATGTTTTTAATTGAACAATATTACTCAGAATTTAAATAATCATATACATTAAATAAGTATTTCTAAATATTTTAAAATTACAAATAGGAATTGCATGAATCATTTTTAATATTTAAAGAACTAATCAAACGAATATTTTTTTAAAAATTGCAATAAAATCTCAAAATACATATAAATTAATGAAACAACAAGTTATTTCCAAATTTATATTAACGTTTCAATAATATGTAATGGGGGATAGCCAAGATGGTGGATGGGTGAGGCGTGTTTACAGATCTCTCCATCCTCAATGGCAACCCATCCTGCATGCCTGGCTGCACACCAGAGTAATCCACCATGATTGGTGCGCTCCGGCCGGGGAAAGCTATGGAGCACTGGTGGAGCGAGTACGGAGGCCAGCCGGACTATGCTGCTGCGTCCAATGGGTGCGTGGCGCACAGCAAGATGGTGGTGCTGTGGCCTGGAGTCATCTGTGGCGGACCTTGCTTCACCCTCAAGTAATATAGTTGAAGCGATAGATGTTGGCCCACATGCGCTCCTGGCCCCCGGAGGCGGTCAGTCCTGAGTGCACTTAACTGCTCCTGATCAGCCCAGCGTGCCCCAGATCTATCCAAGATTTTCCCCATTCGCGTGGTGGGATGTGGACTGCCGGTGCATACACCAGAAGGCCCTGCGATAAAGGGCATATTGGCCTGCGCCTGAACCGCTGTAACGCATACTGCCTTCCACAACCGACCTGGGCTCGGCGACGGCCTAGCTTGCCCAAGGAGCCAGTGGGCCACTGTCCCGCCTTGCCGAGGGTCATCTGGTGGTCCCCCCTTAGGGAGATGGACTGCCACCGGGACTGAGACAGCCCCCTCTCATGCTGGGCAGCCGCAGGGCTAGCCAGATCCCTGGGCCCTCCCTGCTCTGCAGTGTTGACGTGCAGCATTTGTCGGACCTGGACCCTACCCCATCAGTGGTCTCCCAGACACTGGTAAGGGAGCTTGGACTCACTGCCTGCCTTGCCTCACATTACTTCGTTCCCGGAAGCCCCAGAGGACGGACTCAGGAACCAGGAGCAGCTCACGTCATATCCACCATGCTGTGTTGTGCCTGCAAGTGGACTGGGGTGCGGGGACTGGGCTTTGACCATCCCATCCAGACCAGACTTCACCGTTTCCGTTCTCAACTTGGGGCACCTCCCCGGCCTTGCACCCTGCTTACCTCACAAGAACGGCCCGCACTCAGAAGAAGAAAGGATGCAGGATGCCGGATGCCATAGAGACTACTTCTCCCTTCTGACACTCCCTCCAACGGACAGAGCCCATGAGTCATTGCAAGGCAACTAGTCCGACATGTTCAAAGATGACCCTCCACAGCCTGGCAGCCTGCAGACCTTACGAGCTTGTGACTCCACAATGTAGCAACTTTGCCACTGAGCACATCATTGTCTATGCCAGGCACCCTTGTCGGGGTGGCCCCCTTGAGATTGGAAGTGCTAGTGGAAGATTGGGAGTGCTAGTGGACCTCTCCCTCACCTTCTGCAGTGGGTGCCTCATTGGCAATAGGAGCTATGGCCACTGGACGGGGATGAAGGATTGCACACTGAAGGACATGCACACTAAACCCACCGGATTGCAGACCAGAGATACTTTACCACCTCTAACCTCAGAAACCACCCCAGATAGCGGGGAGGCGGACACCCCGGTCTACCGCACCTTCTTGGAGTCCCTTTTAGCTACCCTTCAGTATGATCTCCAGATCCTCAAGAAAGATCTCTCAAACAACCTTAAGGAGGTCCGCAGGGACCTCAACAGCCTGGGTGACAGAGTATCCTTCCTGGAGGACCACGGAACATGGTGCGATGAGATTGAGCAATTTCAGCAGGAAGTCATTCAACTCAGGAACCAACAGTTTGACCTGTAAGCTCATGTCAAATATTTAGAAACCGATTGTGGCTCAACAATATCTGTATAAAAGGCATGCCCAATGGGGCCGAAGGAAATAGTATATAACCCTGTTCGTTACAGAGCTCTTCCGTTCACTCCTGGAGGTTTCATCAGAGATGGACATCAAGCTTGTTAGAGAACACAGAGTTGGCCCCAAGAGATCGGACTCTGCGCCACCAGTGGACACATTGGTGTGTGTCCAGGATTTTCCACTAAAGGAACGCATCCTTCATGCAGCTACAGACCAACTCCTAATACAGCTCAAAGGTTCTAAGCTGATACTTTATCAGGATTTAGCTGCTTCTACCCTTCAGAAATGAAGAGAATTTCCCCCATCACTGCTCACCTTAGAAATGCAGGCATATCATACTGATGGGGGCACTCCTTCGGGCTCGTCTTCCAACTGAATGGCTACCTCCACCAACTTCGATCCTTTGAGGATGCCTGTCAGCTGCTGGGCATTGATGACGTCCCACCTGGTCTGTCCCAGACTAGCCGGCGTGAGCTAATAGCTCCCCCAATGTCAACGATGGAGAAGCGCCAGGGCCCCGTCCACGGGGCTCCATCCTGACCCGGTGACTATGGCTAGAGAGCGGCAGCCGACACTAGAGACATGAACCTTGCCATGAAGTTTCTGTTTTACCATTTAAGGTGGGTGGTTCGGGCTGGGGGACAGGAGGAGGGGGACTTCAGGCCACTACACACTCCCCAACATCTTCTTCCAGTTGGGTCCCTGACCCTGGACACTGACTCCATTCGGCAATGTTTCCTTCATTGATTACTCTGTTTCTATATTGCTTTAGTTTATTTTGGGGGGAACCTGCAGATGGCAGTCTCACTTTACTATCTCAACGAGTCCTTCGCTTGCTTTTCCCCGCTTGATACCACAGAATACATATGATGACCAATCCCTTATCTCGAGGCAACCTCATAGAGAGTTTCTCACTCGAGTACTATACAATATAACCTACAGATTCTTATCCTTAATTCAATAATCCTGTTAAGCGACAGGCCATACTCTCCTATCTTGAACACTCGGGCACACAACTGCCTTCTCGTAGAAACTCAGTGACTGGCATAGAATGCACTCAATTCTTCTCCTCCAACTTCTCTACAAACGCGGGGTTAGCGATCCTGGTATCCAGTTCCTTCCAAGGCAAGATAGGCTCCAAACAGGCTGAAATTAGGGGTAGAGTACTAGCTTACTCAGTGCCTGTGAGAACTTAGACTTTTACCCTGGGGACTATCTACACTCAGAGATAGAACCCCGTTCCTTGTAGGACCATGCAGCGGTGTCCCTCCCCCTGACTTTTCTGCCACTGCAGCCTTCACCCAGAACCTGGTGAGAAACCCTCTTGCATTGACCTGCAGTCATTAAGCAAATAAACAAAGCCCTAATGGATTTCCTTGAAATCAATGACACTGCGGTTGTCTCTATATCTACATTATGGGGAACTCTGAAAGCAGTAGTTAGAGGCAAACTAATAGTGATTTCCATGGCAGATAACAAGCTCCGCCGGGACAAGAGAGAGCACTTGTCCTGTCGGGTCCAGGAACTTGAGCGTATTCATAAACGCATCGGCGCACCCCGAGTTTGGCATCATTTGGAAGCTACTCGGAAACAACTTGCAAGTATTGATCTTGACAGAACGGAATATGCTGCTCTTCGACGTCACCACTCTTTTTATGTTGGCGGAGATAGGTGTGCATGTCTTCTGGCCAATAGACTATGGGGGATATTCACAAGGACTTATCTCTGATTTATCTCCACCTTAACTCATCAAAAGTGGAGATAGATTTAACACCCCATTCACAAGCGGGTGCAAACTGCAGACATCGCCAGTATTCCCAAGATAACTGCCCCAAAATTTATCTCCACGGTGGACACCACCAACTAACCCTAATGAGATGCAGAGTAGGCGTTCCCGTGCAAAAACACATGAAAAAACCACAACACCACTTTCACAACGAACTGCCAGATCCGCGATGCAAACCAAAACCAGGCGATAACCCACGGTAGCACCAGGGATTTAACACCTGCCTTTTGCTGGTGCTAAGCAGGACGACTACCCGCAGCATGAAAGGGAGCCCAGCCAAGAGCTACACCTGAAGACCCACAGATGCCATGGAGACAATGATCATGCAGCTCCGATACCCATGAGGGCCACAACACCAACCGCCACCACCCCCAGGCCCGCCACCACCCCCAGGACCCGTCCCGCCCCTCCCCCCCCGGGAACACCACAGAGGCAGCGTACACAAAGACAGCGGACCCACCTGAAACGCATCTGCTGCCCAGACCCAAAGCCAGAGGAGGACATTGCCCACTACAGGCCCAAAAGGACAACCAACCCCAGCATCCTGACCCACATCCCCCACCTGTTGACGGTACCAACCCAGCGGACAACCAACATCCCTCCGCACACAAAGCTGCCGGCTGCGCAGCACATGTCGGCTTCTGGTACCATCCAACCCACAACTGCCAGAGTCGGAGGAGTCACACAGCCAGCCCCATCCAAGGTCATCACACCTGTCCTGGATGCCAACATCAGCCTGGTACCCCAGCCCCTCCACTTCACCCACACTGCGCAGGAGCAGCTGGAGACCAAGCAAGGCCCCTACGCCATAGCTGGACTCCCTCACGTGTCAGGGCCAACTGCACACATGTACCCCTGATGCGCCTTTCCGACACTGCACAAAACTACCAAAACAGAAAGCAAATGCATCACATGAATGTGCAGGCAATAGTGGACCGCCCGGGACCCCTCAACAATGTCGGGCCAACTCCCCAGGCAGAGTGCCTGTTTCCGACATCTCCCGACAGTCCATAATCACCCAGCGCTCCCAGGATGGCACCCATGGCAATGCAGTGCTCGTTGGTAAGTACCAAATGAACACACCACACACCTCCAGCCCACAGTCATGCAACTCACTACACTGGCAATGGGCACGCATCACAACTACATTCAACATGCCACACAACATGCCAACCGACCAGACACGACAACACGACTCCATTAGGAATTTGTCCTTGCCATGCCCACAACCCAGCCACGGCATGGCACCACAGACACACAATAGCAGGATGAGAGGAGAGGCATGGAGCAGGCATGTGCGAGAGCGGCAAGTGACTAAGGAATGTGAACCTACCCAATGCCAGATGTGGCATGGAGGTGCCTGACATACCACAGCGTGCAAATCACGGAAATGGCCATGTGGAGATCAACTGCTGGTGCATGGAGTGTAGTGGCCAGTGGACGCTACCATGTCCCCACAGGCTGTGGGGCAGAACGCGGAAATGTCACACGTTACGTCCCCCCCTGCATGCACGGGCGGAGTGGGTTGGACCTGCGTACGCCAGGCCTGCGTAGGGGTGTAAACAAAAAGCCCGTTGCACTGGGCGTGGTTCTCATTCGGAATGGACAACGGGTCTGCCAGGGCGGCGCCTCTCAGCCCGCCACGAGTCCTGCGCCTGCGTCAAAGAGGGCCCACCACGTGCTGGTGCAAGCTCCAGGCCCCAGGCCCACGACCTTTGCAGCCTCCGCAGACCATCGCTGGCCTCCACGGCGCAGGCCCACAGTACTCCTTTTACATTTACATACTCCACCGGCATCCTCCTCGGCCCAGTGGGTCCCACATGTGGAACTGTGTCCTGAGTCATGAATGGCAGTGACCACAAGTCCGTGGCAGCAGCCACAGCACCAGACTCCCTTCGATCAGTGAGGCATTATTCCATATCACAGGCCGGCGACACGTGGTGCCACTAACCCTGTTCAACGCAAGCCGGCGCCACGTGGTGCCACTAACCCTGTTCAACGCAAGCCAGCACCACGTGGTGCCACTAACCCTGTTCAATGCAAGCCGGTGCCATGTGGTCCCACTAACCCTGTTCAACGCAAGCCGGCGACACGTGGTGCCACTAACCCTGTTCAACGCAAGCCGGCGACACGTGGTGCCACTAACCCTGCTCAACGCAAGCCGGCGACACGTGGTGCCACTAACCCTGTTCAACGCATGCCGGCGCCACGTGGATGAGGGCACAGGCCTACACAGCGGCCCAGTGGGTCCCACATGTGGAACTGTGTCCTGAGTCATGAATGGCAGTGACAAGATGTCTACTGCAGGGGTGATATCACTAAACTCCCTGCTATCAGTGAAGCAAACGAATGCATCACAAGCACATGACACGTGTCTGTGGGCCCATGCTGACCGCTGCCCCCGGCCTACACTGCGGTCCAGTAGGCCCCACATCCAGCACCCAGTCGTGATTCATGAATGGCAGAGTCCATACTAGTGAACGCATGGAGAGGAGTAAGAGGAAGATGCGGTTCAGCCCGGATGAAAGCCGGATCCTCGTTACGGAGGTGACCGAACACTAGCAACAACTGACCTGGTGCCACTAACCCTGTGCAACGCAAGTCCGCGTCTCGTGGTGCCACTGAACCTGAACTACGCAGGCCGGTGGGACCATCCAACATAAGCCGGCGACACTGGGTGAATGGCCCCTGCTGGCCGCTGCCTCAGGCCTACACTGCGGTCCAGTAGGCCACACATGTGGAACTGTGTCCTGGGTAAGATATGGAGGAGTCCACACCATTGGACACGCCTCATCGCAGGCGGCATCCCCTATCAGCACTGGTGCTACTAACTCTGTGTGCAATGACTCATGGGCACTCTCTGGTTGAACTTTGGTGGCGTCTGAGTCCATGGCCTGGGGGCTGTCTGCATCATCATCTGGCTGGGATGGACTTGGTGTCCGACATGAGTTTGCTCCACTCATCTCAACCATGGTGACTGTTTCAGCGTGGTTCTACCCTCGGCATCATGCCCTGGGGGTACACCTTCCACTGTCCACCGAGACACTCCGCGACAACCCCCCTAGTCATCTGCGGGAACCTGCTCTGCTCTCGTGACCCTGCCCCAGTGCACCGCAAGTCAGCGGCCCGTGGCGGTAGGCCCGTGCAGGACGCTGTGCATCCGGGGCCACTAACTCTGTGCAGCTCAGGTCATGGGTCCTTTACGGTTGAATGGTTGTGTCCTTTACGATGTACACTGTTGTCGTTTTTTGACTGCACCAGGCACTCCATGACGGCTGGTGTACACACACCCCACACACATCCAACACAGGTGTCACTCGACATGTGAGCCTGCTAATAAAAGTGGCCGGGCGCATGTGCCCGTGACAATTCCCAACATCTAAGCAAGTGTGTCCATGTGGTCATTATGTCAGCATGATGGGCCGGAGCCCTGCAACATCAGTGTGCTGTCTTCAGCAGAGGATACCATGTCACCTCAGCAGTGGCTGAGACCTTGGACATGTAGCTTCGCCCGCCCCCCCCTGCATTCAGAAGCGGCGTGTGCTGGTCAGGTCAGCGCAGGGGTGTGCTGATTCGGCAGGGGGATCAGGGCGTGGCTCTGGTCTGGCCTTGAACAGGAAGTGAGGTAAGTGTGTCCTTGTGTTGGGGTGTTGTCGCCACCAGGGCCACAGTAGTCGATGTTGCAATGTAGCATGCACCCGGAGGGTGGGCCCGCACGTGCGGGGAAATGTAGGAGCGCAAGCTCGCTCGGGGTCTTGGCACATGCATGCCAAGTGTTATGTGTATCAGTCCTGCGGCTGCATGAGTCAGGTGTCTGGCCCCAATAGTGGTGCTGTCACAGCCAGCCATGGACTGTACACCTGTGTCTGCCCTGTCCAGACCATTGTCCTACACTGACGTGGCCGCACACCCTAACCGGCCAGCTTACAGGTGTTGTTGGCATGCCGCTGGACATGCGCGGACAGGCATGACAATGGTGTGCCGTAGGAGTGCACGTGATACAACCACGCAGCGCACACATGTGTGGAGGCTCGTGGGAGGGAGGAGCAGCTGTGAGGCAACGTGACACACAGTGATGCCGCTCATGTGCCACGTGCTAGGCATGTCATCCATGATTCCCTGGGTCGCAGACATCCCACCCCACCCACGATAGGCCTCTGTGCATCTCCTGTATGCATGCAGATGGTGAAGTTACTGTAGGGATGAATTGTCCTTTGTCTGCACTATCGGGCGGTAGCATATCTGCAGCTCCTAGATGTGGCTTGCATGTGCCCAGCACCCCCGGACAGATAGAATGGCATTTCCAGGCGACTCCCACACTACGCACTGCCAGACATGAGGCCAATGTGTACACATCCCACACGCAGAAGTCCTTGGTCATAGTTTGCGTGCGTGAAATGGCCTTCACTCGTACTCCCACCGTACCCCAGGCCTGCACCCGTTGCACACAGACACTGCTCATTGCTCCGAGCTGTGGCGTTTCATCCACAGGACTGGCGCAGGTCCTCACAGTGCCGCTTTAAGCAGAGCCACTGACACAATGGCAGACCATCCCGGACACATGCTCTACTCCAGTCACGTGGACCTGTACTGTACATGTCTGCTGCATGTACTGGGGGCACTGCCATTGGCAGTGCTGCGGATCAGTTACAGGCTGAGCTTCCGCATTGCCAACGTCACCTGCGTTCAGCCTGTGTTGCACTGTCGCTCATGCATATTCGAGTGGTCCATGGATGTCTGCCTCTCCAACGTTACGGTAGCTGACCTGGATTTCGATGTGTGTATGCGCCCCCTGTTGGACCACGACCAGGAGTGTCACCGTGATGCCCGTTTATGGCATGCCTGGATGTTTGGCATGCATGCTGGGAACTGGACCTGGGAAATTGCATGAGTCGTCGTGTGCAGTGACCACATTGAGCCGCTCCTTGATTGGGCTTTCGTGCATATTGGGGCCAGGGGTTGGAGTGAGCACATCTGTCCGGGACAGCTGATCGGTTACGTCGCCGACATGTCAGATGTGGTGGACAAAGATCTCGCATTGGAAATGTTGGCCTACGCTGCTGCACTCGCGTTCATGGACGAGTGACAAGGTACCTGCAGCCAGGACTGCATGTGACCCATTGCACGTGTCCCGACGCCTGGTTGCATGTTGGGGATCTGGTCACATGTCCCTAGGAGACAGTGGACATGGCTGCATTGGCCTGGACTCCTGATCCATGCGTGGACAACATACGCGGGTTGGCAATGACTTGTGTTGGTGATGGACTCCCCCAGGGTGGACATGGGCGCTTTCCAACGTTCCTCATTCAGACATGCTGCTGCATTGGTCTGCATGTCGTGGCACTTCCCTTGGCCGTACTGACACGCAATTGTTGATAAAGTTTCCGCACGTTCACTTGTCTCCAACTGTGTTGAGTGTTTATTTGTATGCCAATGTGTGTGTCACGGCCTATCTGGGTCCCTGCCTTACATGCATTGCTGCCCCATCAGGGCTGCGGGTTGGTACTTGTGCATTATCATGTCCCTGTTTCGTGCTTTGCCAGATGCGTATGGCCATTTACCGGCCACAAGCGGCTGCACTTGTGTCCTGTGTTCGGTTGTGCAGATGTTGGTGTTTGTACCACATTGTGTTGGATGTTGGGGTGCTCTGCTTCCTATGTGTGTGTGCTGCATTGTGTATGAGATGTCCCTTCAGCTCTGATTTGGCTCACCCTTCTCCCTTTCAGGCAGTGTGGTTTTCACTTCTGTGCTTGTTCAGTGGTGTGATATTGCCGACTTGTGTGACTTGTGCTCTTGGTTGGTGTGGTTCCTCTTGGGCATGGTTTGTCTGCAGTTGTGCTGTGCTTAATTGTGCATGTGTGCCATTGTGCCCATCTCCCCCGTCCCCACAGTACCTGGTCGTTCCTCTCCCTGTTGCTGTTGTGTCTGTTGATTTTGAGCAGTTTCCGGTCCCCGACTCCTGCCACCGTCTCCAGACTGATGTGGTGGACAGCATTTCCTCCATGTCATCCAGCTCCTGGTGTGGCGCTGGACTCCCACCTCCGGTGTGCATTGCTGCCTTCTGGTTGTTGGCGTGTTTGTGCGTTTCGCATCATTCCAGCTGTTCTGGTTTTCTGCCATTGTCCTCCTCCGCTCTCCGGCTGCATTCACCTTGTCCACGATGGCCTGCCACGTCTAATGTTTTGTTGCCAATGGTGCTTGTGGGGTTGTGTGCTAGCTCTGACTGCTTCCATTGTGCTTCGCTGTTTTCTGTTTGGTTTGTCTTTCTTTTTCCTGCTTTTGTTGTGCTTATTCCCGCATGCCGTATATGTGTCGCGGGCCTTGCGCTGCTTATCGCTGCTTTCCTCCTCGCGAATGGGCTCATCTCATGTTTTTTGGTGTTGTGGTCTGTGTTTTTATCTCCGTCGAGGTGGTTGTATCGTGGACATTGGCCGCGGTTTCGGGAGACTATCGCATGGTACCGCCATGTTGTGAATTCCACGTTAACACGGGGTTATTTTCCCGCGATGGCCTGCGATGTGTAAAGTTGCGTTAACATTTTTTGGAGATGTTTAGCACACGTTCTTGTGAATATACCCCTATGTGCTCAGCAACAGACCACCGAAGTTCAGGATATACTAGACGCAGATTGCTCGGAATGTACCGGCGATGCCCACATCGCCTCTGCCTTTCGATACTTCTAAAAGGAGCTATACGCAGGGCAGGACGTACCTAAAGACAGTTTGGGTCTGTATCTCCAAGGCACCCACACCCCGAAACTAATGCCAGCACAGGCATCCGATCTAGATCGCCCAATTTGGGTTGAGGGGGTTATCTCTATCATTGCTAGGCAGAAGCTTCTTAAATCGCCTGGCCCTGACAGATTTCCTTCACTCTTTTGCAAAACCTTCACAACAACCTTGGTTCTGCCCTTAACCCGACTGTTCAATTCCATTAAGGACCCAGACTCAATCCTGTGCTCTATGCTAGAGGCTTCTATTGTTGTCATCCCAAAACCAGGCAAGGATAAGCGCCACTGCGCATTTTACCAGCCGATATTGCTTCTAAACATCAATATCAAGCTATTCACTGGCATTCTTGCAGCACGCCTAGGCCCCCTTCTACCAAACCTCTTTGTCTCAGACCAGGTAGGCTTTGTGCCCCATCGCCAACATAGCGATAATATGAAACAGATCCTACATTTAACTGGTAAGGCCCAGCGTTTGAACCGAGATTGAATGCTCTTGGTGATAGACACAGAGAATGCATTTGATCGGGTCCATTGGCCATATCTAGCAGCTACACTTAAACATTATGGACTCTGCAAACGCCTCTGTTCGTGGGCTCTCAGTAACTACGGCTACCCAGTCACAACTGTTAGGGTGAATGGACAGACATCAGCTCCAGTCCCTACTTGCAGAGGCACGCGCCACGCCCCTGCTCTTTACACTCTATATGGAGCCTCTTGCCCAGCGAGTAGTTTGGGATAATCCTAGCAGTAAAGGGATCCCTTTTGGAGGGGAAGAGCACACCATCAGTTTGTATGCCGATGATGTCCTGATGGCCCTGGAAGAGCCATCCACTTCACTCCCGGCCTTTTTGAATGAACTAGAGGCTTTTGGACAGGTGGTGGAATTCTGAGTGAATGTGCACAATTCACAAGCTCTCAATCTTTCTCTCACGCCGGCAACACAGATTGCCATTTCCCACAGTTATCCGATACAATGGGCAACAACATCCATCCCCTACTAATGTATACAATTTGCCCCTACAGCCTAGACAACTGCATCCCTCAATTATAAGATTCTGTACCAACAGATCGAAACAGACTTAACTAGATGGAAGCCATACCTCCTCTTCTGGCTTGGTCGAGTGGCTGCCCTGAAAATGTCGATCCTGCCTATGATCTTATTCCTCTTTCAGGCTTTGCTGGTTGAACCCCCTCACCGGTACCATCCAACTCTGCAACGTGACCTGAATTGCTTTGTGTGGCAGCATGCGGAAGGCGCTGAGTTGCAGACCCCCAAATGAGGGTAGCCTGGGCATCTCAAATCTTTTATGCTGCTAACAGGTGCCAAAACTTCGGTTCCTACTTGAATGTCCTCTGGAGGAATCTGAAAAGCATTGGCTTTTCATGGAGAGGTCGGTGGCGGGGCAGCACCTTTGGAAGATCCACTTCTTGCACAAGAATGCCCGACTGAGAAGCCTTTCTTTCCCTCCCATTACCAAAACCTCTCTAGATGTCTGGTATTGAGTGGCCGAGCGAGGTGGCCTGATTTTGTTCCCTTCCTCATTGACACCAATTGGTAATGTGGATTTCACCCTAGGACTAAATTCAATAGCATTCCAGCATTTGCAATGAGCTGGATGCCGGTCCATAGACCACTTGTTCGATGCCCTTTGAACAACTCTGATCTGACTACACAATACCTAAAACTGAGCGGCTGCCTTACCTTCAGATTCGGCAATGGTTGATGCATCCTACAGTTCGTCCTGGGGCGCAATGCTCTCTTACCACTTTTAAAAAGTGGTTGGGTGACTAAGGCATCGGACAGACGCCTCATCACTGTGAAATCTATGGCCTCTTGTGCCCACGCACCGCACAGGTCAAGTTGAAAAGCCAGCAATGTTGGGAATTAGAGCTTGGCCGCTCACTGACCCAGAAGGAATAAGAATAAATATACAATTGCGTGCGACACACAGCCCGGAACACGGCCAGTATCGAAATGGCTATCAAGATTGCCACATTCTGGTACCTCATGCCGGTCTGCCTACATCGTGGTAATCCCATGAGCAAACCTTATTGCTGGCTTAGCTGCGGTTCTCCTGGCACCTTACTGCATTTATTATGGGAATCTCTGAAACTCACCTCTTACTGGACACAATTACTAGACGATGTAGACACTCACCTTAACACCCAACTGCCTCAATTTCTTGCCTATACCATTTTGGGGTTGCGCAACGCACTCATCTTCCTGCTCAAATCCCGTAGGGGACGTCAGATTGGATTAACTTTGGGGGCAGGTCTACAGAATTTCCTGACACATTGGGGCACAAGACAGATTTCTAGTTAACAGAGTTGGCTCCAATATTTCCAAACACTCCAAATTAAAAATATTGAAAAACTATTTTTAAAAACACAAAATAATATATTTTAAATACAAAATACATTTACAAATGTATAAAAAATTACTTAACAAACCAAAATTAATAACAAAATAAAATCACAAATTTAGTCCACTATTTGCAAGACCATTACAAAAAATATAGAAAACATTATATTAACAACTATCATATTCCAAACTATGATAAATTAGACTTTGATATTACCATCCTTTGATCAAAAAATATATATCTAACAACAATATAGCTTAACTTGATATTATGATAGTGTTGATATTCTATCAGCGATATTAAGTACCGTTGTTATTGTGACTTCAATATTCAGGACGCACACCTTAAGCATAAATATGCTCCGTTAGCAAGGTCAGTATGCCACCACTCACAGTGAAGTTAGCCAATGGCTGATGTGGGCTGACTGATGTATACTGTAGTGGGCAGAATTAAAATGTGAACAACACATTAATAGAACAATGGAGGATGAGGTTTGTCTGAAAGTCCCTAACAGTAAGCATATTATACATAGAATGTTTTAAAAAAAATCAAAAGGTCTTGTCTAACATCAGACCTAGAAATATGAAATGAAAGCACCTATCAGCCCTGGTACTGACGTGAACTACTTTATAGGCAGATGTGCATATGTGGACAAGTAAAATCCTGTCACTCACAGTTAAGAGAGGCAATAGCTGAAGTGGGCTGAGCCATTGCTCCATAGTTCATGCAATGGTGGGTGGAAGCAAAATGTGAATGGCATTTGCACGCAAATGGATACAGAATGCTGACCAAAAGTCGCTGTACGTACATATATTTATTTTTGTTATTAATTCTTTGGAAAACATGAGGTTTGAGAAACAGCTAAAGCTGCCAGTCTCTAGGTACCCCCTAAAACAACATCTAATTTCAATAAATGCAGATCAAATTATGATTTCACTGTTGATTTTCTTAATTGTGTACAACTGGGCATATTTTTGACAAAGTAATTGAAGTTTTCCTCTTCTGTGGGTGCACGCTGTTGAGTGATAGGCGAAGGGGTTTATAGAGCAGAAACCTACTTTAAATAAAACAGTTTAGCATCCCTGTCTCACATCAAAACAGCGCAGATCCTCGCTCTAGGTTTACACATGTGAGTTTCCTCTCAATACTCTGCGACAGACCTTTGCCGTCGTTTATTAGAAGATCAGGAACTATATATCACAATATCAACAATCACAATGATACTTTAAAGTTCAGTCAATAAAGAGAGGTTTTGATCAGTTTAAGGGTTTTAGTCTCGTTAAGAGTTTAGTATGTTTTTCTTTTCTTTTTATTTCATTAGTAAAAGCCATCAGTCAAATTACCGAATTGATAATAAAATATCGGTTAGAACAAGTCACCAATAAGCAATACAGCGCGTTCCATAAAGGAAAGAAATCCCTATTATAAAGAATACAGCGAAAATGGGTGTTAGCAAGAACCCATGAAGAGTTCAAGTTCGAGAGTCAGGAGTGAGAGCAAGCATAAAGCTCAAGATCAATTAGTCAAAGTCAGCTGAACTTCCCATAAAGAGAGGTTCACAAAGCAAAATAACCATGCAGCAGCAGTAACGACTGCAACCAATAACGACTGCAACCAACCAAGGAGGATTGTAAATCAGCATTCAGCCATCAGCATAATACCATTAGTATTCAGCTTCAATGAGAACAAATGATGTAGGTATGAAAGAGCATCAAGGAATGGCAATGGTAAAAGGCATAAAAGTTGGATCTGGGTTAACCTACTCTAGGAACACGCATTAATATAAACAGCTGAAAGTAATGTTGCAATCCTTCTGTGTCTTCTCATTTTCTCCAGCCAATAGGATATCAAATCTTCTCGAGAACCGTCTGTTCTGTTCTTTCCCATGTTCTTTCTCATCAACCTTACAAAGGATCACCTAGAAATGTGAAACAATCTTCAAACTAGAATTAGGTATGAGGCCTTTTGATTCTTAGACCTTCTTTCGCATGGGCATAAGCACATTCTAACCTGCTCATAAAGTTAAACTAAGCAATAGACATGTAAAAAGAAACATTTTCAGCAATTAATATTATTCAGCACCACATTTCTTCATTTACAAATCGAAAAGGAATAGATTAAACTATTAAAATGTTCTATCCATGCATTAAACGTGTGAAAGAATATGAAGTCATTCTCTGCAATGATAAAGTTTTCTTAGCAAAATGTTTCAAGATTTCATTGTTATTCAAATATATTCCCCACTGCACTATGCCGCGTTGCTTTTCAAAAAAACAATTACATGTCAGCAAAATGTCAACTATCAAGCATTTCGTGCACATCTCAGAACATACATTTTTGCTGCTAAAATAATGAAGCCTTCTTTAATGTTGTAAGGCCATGCACCAATAGGTACAACTGGGTACAACGAAATTCCACATTTTAATGTTGTGCCAGTAAAAAAATAAGTTGTAATTTAATATTGCACATGCCTCCTTTACTATATTAATTTTACATTTTAATAAAAAGCCCTTTCAGGCACCACAGTAAGAGTAGAGCTAAGGTGTCCTCGCAATATTTCTTTTTTAAATAAGAACACATGTTTTTCTTCATTATTTAAAGAGTCATTTCAAGATTTCAAGTTTTCTTTCAACCCTATTTTAATATTTTATTTGTACTGTATGCTCAAATGTATCCTTTTAAGAGAAAACAAATTTAAGATATCACTGAGCCATGGTACTTGTTGTCAAGGCCTTGAAATATGTCAGCTGCTCACCTCTTTCGGTCTGAAATAAGAGTCACCCCTTTGATGTACATGCTGTCTGCCCTTACAGCACCAGGGGCTACAGAGGAATGCCTTTACCAAAATAATGAACCCAAGGCATAACATCTGTGTTCTAAGTCCTGGTTGCAGGGCTAAGATCTACAGCTGGATCTCTGTACTTTAAATGGGCAGGTACCATCTGGCACCGAGTACCTGCGCTTCTTTAATTTAAAAGGGAGAACCTCTGCTTTTCAGCACACCTGCTGTACATTTAAAAGGAGAGTACCAGCACTACTCAGGAGCAAACAGGAACTGTGGCAAGTGAGTACCAGCACTTCTATATTTCCAATTAAAGCACTGCAGTATCTGCAGCACTGCTACTGCAATGGAGCTTACAAGGTGTGAGCATAAGGAACTATGTATCAACATTTAGCTGTGGCATGCTTTACCATGTAGCACTGAAGGTCACATTATTGAGGCAAGCAGAACTGGAGCTAACAAGATTGATACTTAATGGGTAGAGCTTGTAGCAAAGTTTCTGAGAAAAGAACTCAACATCTCGAGAGAGCAAGACATTAATGATTTTATGATGAACTGCATACAGGGGGGCTTATTTAGCAGGGGTACAGGGAACACATGGCAACAGTGGAACTCTAACTATGGGCAAACTGCTCTGTTGTTACAGTAAACCGGCAGGGATAGCTGGGAGCAACAGTCACTAAGAGTGGTAGCCACTTTCATAAACTATTTGCCTACAACCACCACGATCACGGGGATAAGAGACTGTTAAACCTGTCATACTTAGGGTGGTCTCCCCGCAACGTTTTGCCTGCTTACTTACACTTTTTCCTGTAACGTTTTGTTGGCCTTAGGACTCTGAGCTCTTTACCACTGTTAACCAGTGCTAAAGTGCAAATGCTTTGTCGTATACATTATAGATGACTCATGCCACATAGATGGTCCAGGTGATTTATTTGTTCAGAGATGAGAAAAACCCAACTGCATTCAGCCAGGCACAGCTATACCAAACAGTCACCTTATTCAAATCCTGGAATGTTAACATGTCATTTATAGAATTTAATATGTCACAGCAGTCTCAGCCTAGCTGAAACTGGCTAAGTACAATGGTACATGCTTCTCCCATAAACATGGTGACATTTTTGTATACCTGATTGGCATATTTAGGTTACCTGTAAGTTCCTTGTAAAGTGGTATACCATATACCCAGGGCCTGTAAACTAAATGCTACTTGTGGGCCTGCAGCACTTATTGTGCCACCCACACGAGTAGCCTTTCAAACCTGTCTCAGGCCTGTCATTGCAGGGCCTGTGCATTCAGTTTACTGCCACTTCGACTTGGCATTTAAAACCACTTGCCAAGCCTCAAACTCCCCTTTTATTACACATAGGTCACCACTAAGGTAGGCCCTAGGTAGCCCCAAGGGCAGAGTGCTGTGTAAGTGAAAGGTAGGACATGTACTTTTAAGTTTTACATGTCCTGGTAGTGACAAACAGCTAAATTTGTTTTTCAATACTGTGAGGCCTACTCCTCTCATAGGCTAGCATTGGGAATTCATTAAAACACTTTTAAGCTGTAATTCCTGATTAGACAGGAGTAGCTGCATCATGTTTCATATCTTTGGAATGGTAATGATAAATCCGCTTTAACGGTAAAGTTGGATTTAACATTACTATTTTAGAAATGTACCTTTAAGAAAGTGGACATTTCTCTGCTCTTACTGCTCTGTGTGCCTTGCATCCTATCTCAAATATACATCTGGGCTGGGTGACAGCTACACTTTGTGCATTCCCTCTAGACAGCCACAAACACAGCAAGGATGGGTGTGACTCAGGATTAATCTGCATTCTGATAGCCTTCCTGGACAGGAAGCAAAAGACACACAATTGATGGACGGAATGCAGAACAAATCAAAACATTCACCCCCAGTCAAAAGGTCTGGGTTAAATCCATCATTCTTTTGCTCACCATGCCACCCCAGTTTAGCCCTGGCCATATGCAAATCAGTCTTGACCCTGTGCCTCATGGGAACAGTCCAGCCCGAACTGCCAAGCCAGGTCTGCCCTGGACCGGAAACAAGCATCCTAGGACCGGTTTCGGGGTTTCACCCCTCATCAGCCTTAAGGCAAGTAAAAGCCAAGCCGAGAAAAAACACAAATGATAACCTACTTCTCTGTAAAAGCATGAGTGTAAGCAGAGTGTCGTCCTGAAGTGCACAAGAGTGGGAAGCAAGTCATTCAGAGAACAGACTTTCTTTAGGTGGTAAAAAAGTCCTGAATCTTCGGAGTGAGCCTGAATGTGGAGGTGGCCTGTTCAGACTATGACACTGCTAGTTTGTGGGACAGAGCTATGTGTATTAAACTTTGTCAGATGTAGCCAAGGGATTTTAAAGTCCCATATGCATGTTGATTAGTAATAAAACAGACTGCAGTCTAACACCATCTTGAGGTGTCATTAGGAAGTGGTTAACTCATTGTGCATAGAGCAATGGCTGCAAGCTCAATATTTACCTATGTTTACCACAGTGATGGCTTTGACAAGGAATGCAGCTATTGCATGAAGGTTTTTTTAAATGTTTTATTTCGTTTCATTTTTCATGCAGAATAAAAAACATCTCGACAAGGCATGAAAACAAACGGGAAAAGAAAATTTATGGCGGTACCATACAGCGGTAATGAATTGGGTAACATTGCAACAGGGCAGACAGCAGTATGAAAGGGATTATAATGGGTTGCTTGATATACATGGAAGTACGTTAAGAACAAAACAATGAGTGATTTTTGACATGTGTCGAGAGGAGCTTACAAAAATCAAGTGTGAGCAGGAGACATCCACCCCCTTGGAGCAAATTGCAAATTGTCGCATTCAAAACAACTCATTTTGGTGGGATTCAACACGTGTTCAGGAGCTGGGGTGTTCCCATCAGTTACAGCCTCTGTGAGTGAGGAGAGGTAAGTGATCAATCCCCAATATGCATCGAGCTGTTTCTGACAGTAAGTCGTGTCACGCAGCCAGCTGTGCAGACAACGGGGGCGTTGCCCCCAGCGGATAGCAAGCCTGCGCTTGCCCAGCACTAACAATATTGCCGTCAAACGCCTAACTCCAGGTGCAATGTCTTTAAGATAACCCAAGAGGGCCACCAGGGGGTATCTCTAGGTATGATGGTCACTGATCATGATGAGGATGTCAAAGAAACTGGAACAAAATATGGCCATAACAGGGCAGTCCTGTAAGTGTAAGAATAAGGCATTGTCGGCCGTGCATTTGCAACATTGTGCATTGAGCCCCACCCGATGCTTCTGAGCTGAGAACGTGCACTATGCTTTCTGTGGAAGAAATTAATGTGCAGTAGGCGAAGCTCTGGTCAGCACTCAGCAGTAGCCCCATTGTTTCATAGTTAGTGGGGCGGTCTACATCTGTCTTCCTATCCAGATAGGATTCGCGGGTGAGTTTGCTGCCGCTTGATTTTAACATTATCTGCACAGTGACTTCGCTGGCGGTGAAAATACTTTATAATCTCTGTTTTAGCCCGTATTTTAGAGACCCAATCTGTTCGTTTTTATTGTATTTTAAACGCACCCCCATGAGCTGAATTTGCACATTGCTTACTTGCACAAACGTTTAGTCTGTCTTCCGCCCGGTCCACCGCAGCAGTGTGCTGTTTGAGTGGAGGGCGGGGCTGACAGTACCTAAGTCTCTTGCAAGGCACTTCCGGTCGAGGAGGGGGCGGAGTTGTCCTTCCGCTCGCCCTCCTACTTAGACCGATGTGCCAGCGTGCGCGCAGCGGAGCTTGGTGAGTTGGCTGCCGCTTGATTTTAACATTAGCTGCACAGTGACTTCGCTGGCTGTGAAAATACTTTATAATCTCTGTTTTAGCCCGTATTTTAGAGACCCAATCTGTTCGTTTTTATTGTATTTTAAACGCACCCCCATGAGCTAAATTTGCACATTGCTTACTTGCACAAATGTCCAGTCTGTCTTCCGCCCCGGTCCACCGCAGCAGTGTGCTGTTTGAGTGGAGGGCGGGGCTGTCAGTACCTAGGTCTCTTGCAAGGCACTTCCGGTCGAGGAGGGGGCGGAGCTGTCCTTCCGCTCGCCCTCCTACTTAGACCGATGTGCCAGTGTGCGCGCAGCGGAGCTTGGTGAGTTGGCTGCCGCTTGATTTTAACATTAGCTGCACAGTGACTTCGCTGGCTGTGAAAATACTTTATAATCTCTGTTTTAGCCCGTATTTTAGAGACCCAATCTGTTCGTTTTTATTGTGTTTTAAACGCACCCCCATGAGCTGAATTTGCACATTGCTTACTTGCACAAATGTTTAGTCTGTCTTCCGCCCTGGTCCACCGCAGCAGTGTGCTGTTTGAGTGGAGGGCGGGGCTGACAGTTCCTAGGTCTCTTGCAAGGCACTTCCGGTCGAGGAGGGGGCGGAGCTGTCTTTCCGCTCGCTCTCCTACTTAGACCGATGTGCCAGTGTGCGCGCAGCGGGCGTGCCGCTGGCGCGCCAAAGGCGCGCCTAAGGCAAGCCCGTCTGCGCCCATCCGGGACCAGGGGCCAAGACCCCTGCCCCTTCCAAGAAAGACCCCAGGAGCCCTCTGCACTATTCAAGAAAGTCACTTCCTGCGTTAGCCACACATGCTCCTTGCAAACAATCACCATGCATGGAAGCGTCCCCAGGGAACACAGAAGGGCCTTTTTCCTGTATTTCCTGCAAATGGTGTAGCCTAGCACAGTCCGATCAATCACATAGAGAAGTGGGTGATCAAGTGAGACTTAACTGCATCTACTTTAATGCCAGGTCGGTACCTAAACACTCTCTAGAGATCTGGGACACTATTAAGGAGACAGATCCTGACCTGGTCTTTATCACTGAAACGTGGCTGGACGGCAACAACTCCCCTGACATTGCAAACGCCCTGCCCCATGAGTATAAAATACTAAGGCAAGACAGGCAAGGGCGGAAGGGTGGGGGATTAGCCATTCTGTTTAAAGACTGCCTCAACTGCCTCCCCATCACAGTGGTTCGGTTGGGAGATTACGAACTACTGCCATTCGAGATATCTAAAGGAAATCATATCATATTTGGTGGGGCTGTGATCTATAATCCCCCTGGATACCAGTCAGAATTCAGTACTAAACTGCTTACGCAGTTATTTCCTGCCTGCCTAAAATACAAAAATGTCATGGTCATTGGGCCTTTAATTTTCACTTTGAAAAAAACAACAATGTGGCGATAACCCATCTAGAAAATGACATGCAGATCCTTCAGCTAAAACAATGGATCAAGGGGCCCACACATATCGCAGGGCACACATGGGACCTACTGTCCTTCCGCTCGCCCTCCTACTTAGACCGATGTGCCAGTGTGCGCGCAGCGGAGCTTGGTGAGTTGGCTGCCGCTTGATTTTAACATTAGCTGCACAGTGACTTCGCTGGCTGTGAAAATACTTTATAATCTCTGTTTTAGCCCGTATTTTAGAGACCCAATCTGTTCGTTTTATTGTGTTTTAAACTATAGTCAAGGAGATTAAACCCGTTACATGGACCGATCATTCACTAATTACCTTTTCATTTTTCCCTACCCACGACACCAGTAAAAGTTCCCAAACCTGTGCACGGGACATATAGAACCTGGAAATTAGTCACTCCTGAATCATTTCAACACCACTTTGCTCCTAACGGTCTGGCGACTCTGGGGACCCTACCTACCAACAGGGGTGCAATGAATCTTGAAACAGAGATCACCAAGACTCTGGACCAATGCGCACCGAAACTTAAATCTAAATCCTCAAGAAAAACTGTATCCAAAATGTGGTACACAGCAGAACTTAAGGCACTGAAAAAAAAGTGCAAAATAATGGAACATAACTGGAGACTGTCCAGATTGGACCTCGATAAGTCAGCATATAAAACAGAACTTAGGAGCTATAATTGTGCAATTAAGAAGGCCAAAAGGGCGTATTTCGCACAACGAATAAATGAGAATGCCAACTCTGTAAAAGAGCTATACAAAATGGTACGCGAACTATGCAAACCGACCTGTATGTCCCAAACTCTGCATCCCTCAGCAGAATGTTGTGAAATGATCAGTGAATTTTTTATAGATAAAATAGGTACAATTTATTCGTCATTTAACATCATCTCCCCAGTAGATTCCATCAACAGGGAAAGTAGGGACCCTCACCCTGACGCCCCCGCACGTCTAGGCAGTTTTGTCCCCTTTACAGAAAAAGAGGTCGCCAAGGCAATGGGGGAAGTTAAATCGGCATCCCCTCTCAACCCCTGCCCACATTTTATTTTTTCACAGATCATACCTACCTTAGGCCCATACATCACGCAGCTACTTAACCAATCTCTGGAAACAGCAGTTTTTCCAGAGATTTGGAAACAGGCCATAGTGACCCCCTTGCTGAAGAAGGCAGGCTCAGATGTAAAGAACCCAGCCAACTACAGGCCAATTTCTCAACTCCACTATCTCTCCAAAGTATTGGAAAAGTTAGTCAACAGACAACTGTCCAATTATCTAGAGTCGAACGAATTACAAGACCCCTCTCAAACAGGTTTCAGGGCCACCAACAGCACAGAGGCAACTCTTTGGCTGTTCTAGATAATGTAAGGTCACTGTTGGATCAGGGAAAGGCAGTAACCCTGATCCTGTTTGACCTGTCAGCGGCCTTCGACACGGTCTCCCACCAGCTTTTATTGGAAAATCTGCATGAGAAAGGGATACACGCAAAAGCCCTTCAATGGCTCAGCTAATTTCTGAGCAACAGGACACAAACTGTGCAAATGGGTGCCTTCTCATCAACTCCAAAAAATCTCAGCTGTGGTATCCCGCAGGGAGCATCCCTGAGCCCTACCCTATTTAATGCCTACGTATCATCTTTGGCAAAAATTGGTACGAAATGGGGCTTTGGGATTTGCTCCTATGCGGATGACACACAGCTGACAACAGCTATCGGAGATAGGCATGAGGACACTAGGGCCAAACTCAACAACTGCCTCACTGAAATGGCAACCTGGATGTCAGAACACTGCTTAGAGCTCAACGCTGAGAAATCCGAAATCTTGCTTCTCGGCGGAGCCAATCATATCTGGGATGTGTCTTGGTGGCCCCACTCGTTGGGCATGGCCCCAGCACCCAAGCAGTGAGCAAAAAACCTGGGTGTCATCATTGGCAACACCCTATCAATGCAGGACCACGTGCGGACCTTGTGTGGTAGAAGCTTCGCCACACTGAAGCTTTTAAAAAGGCTCTTCCCCTGGATCCCACTGGAAAGAAGGAGAACAGTAACACAGGCCCTGCTTGTTAGTAGACTGGACTATGGAAAAGCACTTTTTGTTGGCATGCCAGATTACCTTTTCAAACGTCTGCAGGTAATACAAAATGCAGCGGCCAAACTGGTGTGCAACAAGGGCAGATATAGCTCAGCGACAGATTGCCTAAGGCAACTTCACTGGCTGCCCATGCGTCAAAGAGCAAGATTTAAGCTCTTAGGACATGCACACAGGGCACTCCATCACACCGGCCCCAGGATTCTGCGGAACAGAATTAAATTCTACACCCCGTCCAGGTGCTTAAGATCACACTTTCATGTGCTAGCTGAGACTAAAAGGATCAATAAGAGTAGAGCAGGCGGACACACTTTTTCATACCTTGCAGCTTTGCACTGGAACGAGCTTCCGATGGAATTACGACTGATCGAGGATTACATGGCGTTCCAGGAAGAATCTTAAAACTCATTTATTCCCCTAGGATTGCTGCCACCGATCACAACAGACCAGCTCAATTCACCACCCTCCCGCTACGCTAGCGCCGTGATATCCCTATGGGATGAATGTTGGGCTTTATAAATAAAAATATAGGTGCCTTTACCTGCATGGAAGCATATAAACAAGCTATTAGCTTATGGGGAGGCGGATTGGTAAGCTACATGTCTGGTGTATGAAACGTGAGTGGGGACCTCACACGGATGACAGTATGTGTGTGGCTAATTATGTAAATGCACATGCCCTGCAGCAAAACAACACGGGAAGGACAACAAACCTCCACTCCCCCCACCCACTTCAACATACCCAACCAGTTGAACAAGTAAGGCCTACCCCCCACCCTTCTCCACATTCCAATTATTCGAGAACATGCAGGAATACATCCCTTGAGGTGCCTGTAGGTCTAGAGAACTGCCCACTGGTCACAAGCTGGGCAGCAGAGTTGGAGAGAGAAACATCAGAGGGTGACTGTGACATAACCTGAAAGAAACAACAAAATTCAGGGATAGGACAGAAATCAGGAGGTGCAAATAGAGACAGCTAACAGTGGGCTGGGTTCAGTATGCCTAGAGCAGGTGAAAGGCATTCCAGCAGTACAAGATGGCTCCAAACCCAGTGTATAACATCCCCCCATCGTCTCTACTGCAGATCCAATGTGGCCCATTCAGGGTCTTGGTCAGTCGTTGTCGATGAGATGCCCACCCAAGGCAATTTGGACGAGTACAAACAGGGCTCCCTGGAGGTCACAAGTTTTATTGAAATTTTCACACGTCTTTCAGGTCTGTAAATTGGTGTATCTTGCCATTAAGAGATATTCGCAGCTTAGTCAGGGAAATAAGGGAGTACATGGCACCAGCCTTCTGGAGGAGACGATTGGCCAGCAGGAACTCCTGGTAGGCCTATTGCACATTGAGTGTAAAATCAGGGTACAGGGAGATTGAAATGCCCTGGTCCTGGATGTCACCCCATACCCTATCCAGTTGCACGATGGTATTTCTGTCCCTGCAATTGAGCTGACGTGGCACCTGATGGAATCCGGGGGACCGAGAGAGTCATTAGCACGTTCAAACATGAAGAGAAGTGACAGGGCATCATCAAACAGGGAAAGAAACATAGTCTTAATATACATGTCAATGTTATCTATAGCAGCAGCCTTGAGGATCCCCAGTATACGGATATTGTTCCACCTGAAGCAAGACTTCAGGTCCTCATTTTTGTTTTCAATTATCTCAAGGATTTTCTCCATACACAAAATGGTGTTTGTTTATGGCTGTGTGGGCGACTTCACCTCTTATATGAGCGCTCTTGGAAAACCGCATTCCCAAAGAACAGGAAAGGAGACCTATTTGCGTAACCACTTTTAACACCCACTCCAATCTAGTGTCTAAAATAGTGAATAGACACTGGAGAATTCTGAACTGCGGAAGTCTCAACTTTCCTAAACCCATGTTCTCCCACAAGAGAGGCAGGAATCTGAAGGACATCTTGGTCCATACAAGACCACGCGTGACACCAGTAAGGAATTTGGCCACCACCACCCTCCCACCTGTACAGGGTCACTACCCGTGTGGTAACTGTAGCACATGCAATCTTACAAAAAGAAGTAAAAACATCAAGTTCACCAACAGCACAGTCTGGGAACAAAGAGGATTCACAAACTGCAACAGCAGAAACGTGATATATATGATCACGTGTCCATGCAGAGAAGCATACATCGGCATGACATCAAGACCAATAAAGATCCGTGTCGGCGAGCACAAGAGTAATGTTCGCTGTAAGAAGAGCACTACAAAGATGGCAAGCCACTACCTAACCATGTCACACAGTGTGGATGACTTAAAATGGACCGTGATTGTACAACTCCACAACGAGAATGGCTTGCTGGAAAAGGAACAACGTTGGGTGTTCCGTTTGGGCACCTACCTAACTGGTCTGAACGACGACATTCCTTGGGCTCAACTGTCCTAAACCCCTAAGTCCCAATACCTAAGAGAACCCTAATGTAGAGATGACCATATCATTGATGCACTCTGTTCTTGGATTTAGGAGACTTTACGAGTCCATGCCTTTGGGAACCTCCGTGGAACATAGCCTACCTCTCTCCCCTCTCCCCCTTCTTTCTTCTTTTTTCATAAGCTTCTTTATCCCCAAGGAAGCATCTTTTCAGAGGGAAAGCCGGGAGGAGCGCCCACATTCCTGGAGCCATGCGTATTCCTGAGTTAGCCCTCACATTCTGTGGACGTTAACACGAACCTAATAGGTTCTGGGACGTGTGATTTTTTTCACCCACCCCTTGTAATGGGCCAAACATCAGTAATCGCAATTAGACTATGAGTCCTTGTGCTCTTAATAGAACGTGGTTAGACCACGGCATCACCAATGTAATCATTTCCCCCCCACGTGTGAGTGGTAGCAGGATTCTCTATGCATACCCCTCGGGGTATCGTGCCCAAC
This sequence comes from Calotriton arnoldi, assembly GCA_963921515.1. Lineage (NCBI taxonomy): Eukaryota > Metazoa > Chordata > Amphibia > Caudata > Salamandridae > Calotriton > Calotriton arnoldi. The sequence goes on from CAWUFW010001141.1 coordinate 2,316,341, forward strand.
TACACTTAAAACCCACCTAAATTAATTTGAATTAGTATTCAGACTCACGATGCTCTATTTTACAACATTTTATACTCATGAGAGATCGTGAACAACGTCGCGATATACACATTCAGTATATCGGTCCTTTCATAATAATCACTTCCTGCTCCATAATAACGGGTTATCGCTCTAGCTTTTTCGACCCCAGTAGGTGCAGTTACTTTCATCTGGATGCCTTCCTGGACATTACCGCTCTAGTCTTCATTACTTTGCGGTCACAGGAAGTGAACGGTCATCCACTTCCGGATGCCTACGAACTTCGGCACAGGTGCATTCATTTGTGTTTACTAAGTGCCAATTAACGTCCGCATAAATAGGGCGTCCCTCGCGGACTCACTTACACCACGGAGCCGCGGGTTGGCGATATCTTGAGCGAGGCAGTGTTGACTACTACGTAAGTACGCATACCCGTGAAAGGAACCAGCGGTACTAAGTGTCTCCAAAGATTCCCTTGAATCACTGGCTTTGGACTACAACTTTTTTCTCCCACCCTTCCTTTACCATACAGAATACAGTGGCAACACCCTTCCCACCCGTTCAGAAGGCTCATGGAGCATTGTCTCCTACTCATCGCAGTATGTATCAACCTATGGATGTTTGTTTTACATACTATCCACCTTGATTTACGGTTACTCTGATCTCTAGCATAGAGAGTGTGTTTTCTGTTTTGTGTGTGTATGTTTTGTTTTTGTCCCTTTTCTCCTAACAGGTCACGACACTTGTTTTCAAGTTACAACTAAGGCTAATGACACCATAGTCACTTTTGTATTTACAGGTTATAACGTGTTTGCGCATTGGGAGGCGCAATTGTGTAACTAACTATGCTCTCTCTTTTACAGATTTACATTTTAGAAATACTGATTGGGTAATATAAAGTGCATGATATTTTGAATTTTTTCACCGTTTTGTATATAGCACACTTTTCCATTACACATTGATAGCAACATAGTGAGCACTGAAGGGATCATTCCTAGTCCTGATGAAGAAGCCTTGACGCTTCGAAACATGTTGACTTGATCAGGAGTATCCGCACATTACACGCAGGACATCTCCGAACCACCTTTTTAACAGCACCAGCCTCCACGACCTATTAAAGTTTCTTAAGTCCACAAGGCCAGGTCCTTTTTAATTCACTTTTCACATTCACCCCTGACCCTTCCTCTCACTACCCCTGCACCACACATAGTACTGTAAAAACAGTGCTCCCGCGTAGTCGCTGGTCATAGCACGCCCGTCCCGCAGCGGGCGGGAAGACCCCTATGATGAAGCATGACATCAAGGGCCCTTTTGGTGTGTGAGGGGTATTTAAGCAAACACTGTGTGCGTCCTATCAAAATAGGAAACACACCCTTGTGAACCTCCTTTGAGGTGGATCCTTATGTTTTGTTTGAATCTCTAGAGGAGGACGTATCCACCTCCAGTGCCCACGAAGGACACTACCTCTTCACTCCCTAATCCTGTTTTTTGTAGCTATTTTGACAGCGTGCAGCTGTGGGAGTAACCCAGTAACCCTGGTCCCTGGGGGATAACGGCCAGTGTACCGTTTACCTTCTTTTCTTTTTCTTTCCTTGCAGGGACACATCCCTTTTATACACACACACACACGCTTTCAGGAGACACACACTCATTTAGACACTCACAACATGGCTGAGACAGCAGGCCTCTCTTTTGATGAGGAAGAAATCGACAGAATCTTGGCAGCCCTCAATCCCTTTGAGGGACTCAGCAGCACTGATCCGGGTCCGAGCAATGTGGACTGGGATGAGTTGGCGAACCTAAGGAGAACCCAGATAAAGACTGCTTTGCATGGCCTGTTAATGACAGAATACCTCAGGGCCAACGCGGCACCTCAAGGCCTAATAGTTCGTAACTGAACCTTTCATATTTCAGCAGGATAAATCCTTCAAAAGGATTGGTCACTAATATCGTGGCACTGCACAAGAGACTGGCTGGTCCTTATCATTAAGACAGCCACCCATTTGGCTCAAGAACTCAAGATCGACATACAGAAACTCGAGGTCCAACTGAAGAGCTACCAATCAACCACCGTTTTGAAGAAAAGGTTGGACGAACTCAACCAACAGATGAGTGAGTACGAAATCTCATTAAAACAGAGCAAGTATAAGAAACTGAAAAAGGACACTGCAGCCTTCAACCACGAATGTGTCTATCCCTACACACGGGATGACTATGTGACCAGAAAAACCAACAGCGAACAAGGATCGGACAGTGACTTATCCGATGCAGGCTCAAACGACTCGTATTCCAGCTGAGGCAGTAACCCGAGGAACCAGAGAGGAGGAGTACAACATCAGAGACCCTACAGACCAAGAGGAAGAGGTTGGGACCATTACCAAGAACCACCAGGCTACACATATTACCCTTATGGCCCGCCACCAATGGGAGGACCATTCCAACACTGGAACCCACCACCACAAGAATTTAACTATTATGGACCACCTCCTTTTTTAGGAGCACGCCCTGGACCACCGAGAGGAAGGAACCAGAGAGGCAACCAGGTCCACTGGAGCAACGAGTCAGGGGACATAGCGAGAGTATCAATGAGGAGTATGACAGCGACAGCGAACCAACCATCAACCAGCAGGAGGGGCAATTAGTGGTCAATTTGACAGAATACACACTCACTGAACCCCAAAAACATGTCCTGGAAAAAGGCCTTGGCTTTGTCCCCACCAACAAGTTGGACAAGTTCAAACTCTGCCTAGAAATGAAGGAGTTTATACGAAAGCTTAAACTACGGGCTTTCTTTGTGAAGCAAGAAACAACTGAGACAACAGGGGAACAGACCCCGGACACTGGATTACGACTCAAGTCCACATTCACCCCTTTGGATGCCACACTACCAGTTGAATTACTCGCTTTTGAAAAAGCAGTAATGGAGGAACTGATCAACATACCAAATGAGGGTACAAAAACATTCCAGAATGTCACACGATTGGAAAAAGAGGAATTACAACAATTGGCTGACAACACCAACTTGGTTATAAAACCCGCTGATAAAGGGGGAGCCATCGTTATTCAAACAAAACACAACTACGACACCAAATGCAGGAAACTTCTGGATGATCGTAGGAACTACGAGATCCTCCATGTTGACCCAACAGAGGGGATCCGGGTACGGATTATGGGGATGGTTGAAGAAGCCACAGCACATGACTGGGTATCAAGGAAGGAGGCGGATTTCCTCACTCAGAAATCACCGAAGACACCCTATTTTTATACCATTCCCAAAATCCACAAGGATTTGGAATACCCCCCCGGCCGCCCGATTGTGTCCGGGATCGGTTCCATACTAGAACCCCTTTCCAAGTTGCCAATGCATTCCTGCGGCCTTTAGTTTAAGAAACAGACACCTATCTCAAAGACACCAAGGCCGTGTTACAACTTATCGAAGACCTCCCTTTTGACCCATTGGAACACCTCCTACTGGGACTTGATGTCGAAAGCTTGTATACTAGCTTGCCTCACGATGAAAACCCTGGACATCATAGAGGAAGGACTATTTTCCACAACATGGGACTACCATACACCTCGCAACATGGTGATGGAATGCCTCTCCTTGGCCCTGAAAAGTAACTTCTTTTTGTACGCGGGGGTACACTACCTACAAAAGCACGGGACCAGCATGGGGAGCACTTTTGCCCCCAGTCTAGCTGGTCTCTATGTACACCACCTAGAAACCAACAAGATACTTCATCAACACAATCCGTTCCATGACAATATTGTCATCTGGAAGCGTTACATCGACGATGTGCTGGTGATATGGAAAGGTGACGCCGAATCCATTGGAATTTTCATGATATGGCTCAACCAACAAAATACATTTTTGAAATTCACGCATACATTTTCCAACACAAGTCTGGTTTTCCTTGATCTGAATATCTATCCGGATGGTGGTAAGCTCAAAACTAACACACATTTTAAACCGACGGCAATAAATTGCCTATTACTATACAACAGTTTCCATCCCAGACACCTTCGGGATAACCTCCCCTACGGACAGTTCCTCCGCCTCCGAAGAAACTGTTCTGAGCTCACAGATTTCAAGAGAGAAGCCTCCGATTTGGAAAGCAAGCTACTAAAACGCAACTATCCAGAACGGATTGTGAAGAGAGGGTTGAAACAAGCAAGAAATAACAACAGAGACGCGCTCTTGGAAAACCGCATTCCCAAAGAACAGGAAAGAAGACCTATCTGCGTAACCACTTTTAACACCCACTCCAATCTAGTGTCTAAAATAGTGAATAGACACTGGAGAATTCTGAACTGCGGAAGTCTCAACTTTCCTAAACCCATGTTCTCCCACAAGAGAGGCAGGAATCTGAAGGACATCTTGGTCCATACAAGACCACGCGTGACACCAGTAAGGAATTTGGCCACCACCACCCTCCCACCTGTACAGGGTCAATACCCATGTGGTAACTGTAGCACATGCAGTCTTACAAAAAGAAGTAAAACCATCAAGTTCACCAACGGCACAGTCTGGGAACAAAGAGGATTCACAAACTGCAACAGCAGAAACGTGATATATATGATCACGTGTCCATGCAGACAAGAATACATCGGCATGACATCAAGACCAATAAAGATCCGTATCAGCGAGCACAAGAGTAATGTTCGCTGTAAGAAGAGCACTACAAAAATGGCAAGCCACTATCTAACCATGTCACACAGCGTGGATGACTTAAAATGGACCGTGATTGAACAACTCCACAACGAGAATGGCTTGCTGGAAAAGGAACAACGTTGGGTGTTCCGTTTGGGCACCTACCTAACTGGTCTGAACGACGACATTCCTTGGGCTCAACTGTCCTAAACCCCTAAGTCCCAATACCTAAGAGAACCCTAATGTAGAGATGACCATATCATTGATGCACTCTGTTCTTGGATTTAGGAGACTTTACGAGTCCATGCCTTTGGGAACCTCCGTGGAAGATAGCCTACCTCTCTCCCCTCTCCCCCTTCTTTCTTCTTTTTTCATAAGCTTCTTTATCCCCAAGGAAGCATCTTTTCAGAGGGAAAGCCGGGAGGAGCGCCCACATTCCTGGAGCAATGCGTACTCCTGAGTTAGCCCTCACATTCTGTGGACGTTAACACGAACCTAATAGGTTCTGGGACGTGTGATTTTTTTCCCCCACCCCTTGTAATGGGCCAAACATCAGTAATCGCAATTAGACTATGAGTCCTTGTGCTCTTAATAGAACGTGGTTAGACCACGGCATCACCAATGTAATCATTTCCCCCCCCCCCACGTGTGAGTGGTAGCAGGATTCTCTATGCATACCCCTCGGGGTATCGCGCCCAACTACACTTAAAACCCACCCTAAATTAATTTGAATTAGTATTCAGACTCACAACGCTCTATTTTACAACATTTTATACTCATGAGAGATCGTGAACAACGTCGCGATATACACATCCAGTATATCGGTCCTTTCATAATAATCACTTCCTGCTCCATAATAACGGGTTATCGCTCTAGCTTTTTCGACCCCAGTAGGTGCAGTTACTTTCATCTGGACGCCTTTCTGGACATTACCGCTCTAGTCTTCATTACTTTGCGGTCACAGGAAGTGAGCGGTCATCCACTTCCGTATGCCTACGAACTTCGGCACAGGTGCATTCATTTGTGTTTACTAAGTGCCAATTAACGTCCGCATAAATAGGGCGTCCCTCGTGGACTCACTTACACCACGGAGCCGCGGGTTGGCGATATCTTGAGCGAGGCAGTGTTGACTACTACGTAAGTACAGCATACCCGTGAAAGGAACCAGCGGTACTAAGTGTCTCCACAGATTCCCTTGAGTCACTGGCTTTGGACTACAACTTTTTTCTCCCACCCTTCCTTTACCATACAGAATACAGTGGCAACACCCTTCCCACCCGTTCAGAAGGCTCATGGAGCATTGTCTCCTACTTATCCCAGTATGTATCAACCTATGGATGTTTGTTTTACATACTATCCACCTTAATTTACGGTTACTCTGATCTCTAGCATAGAGAGTGTGTTTTCTGTTTTGTGTGTGTATGTTTTGTTTTTGTCCCTTTTCTCCTAACAGGTCACGGCACTTGTTTTCAAGTTACAACTAAGGCTAATGACACCATAGTCACTTTTGTATTTACAGGTTATAACGTGTTTGCGCATTGGGAGGCGCAATTGTGTAACTAACTATGCTCTCTCTTTTACAGATTTACATTTTAGAAATACTGATTGGGTAATATAAAGTGCATGATATTTTGCATTTTTTCACCGTTTTGTATATAGCGCACTTTTCCATTACACATTGATAGCAACATAGTGAGCACTGAAGGGATCATTCCTAGTCCTGATGAAGAAGCCTTGACGCTTCGAAACATGTTGACTTGATCAGGAGTATCCGCACATTACACGCAGGACATCTCCGAACCACCTTTTAACAGCACCAGCCTCCACGACCTATTAAAGTTTCTTAAGTCCATGAGGCCAGGTTCTTTTTAATTCACTTTTCGCATTCACCCCTGACCCTTCCTCTCACTACCCCTACACCACACATAGTACTGTAAAAACAGTGCTCCCGCGTAGTCGCTGGTCGTAGCACGCCCCGTCCCGCAGCGGGGCGGGAAGACCCCTATGATGAAGCATGACACCAAGGGCCCTTTTGGTGTGTGAGGGGTATTTAAGCAAACACTGTGTGCGTCCTATCAAAATAGGAAACACACCCTTGTGAACCTCCTTGAGGTGGATCCTTATGTTTTGTTTGAATCTCTAGAGGAGGACGTATCCACCTCCAGTGCCCACGAAGGACACTACCTCTTCACTCCCTAATCCTGTTTTTTGTAGATAAACAGAGGGCAGCAGGTAGACAGGCAGCATAGGGTAGCGGACCACGGGCAAGCTGGACAGGAGAACTGTCACAGGGAGAGCTGGCACGAGGACCTCAATCCTTCAATCAAATATTTATATAGCGCAGCAAGTCACCTGTGAGGGTCTTGAGATGCTGGAGAAGTTGTCTGCTGTGTAGTGGAAAGATCATTCAAACAGCCAGGTCCTTTCCTGAATTGCAGGAGCGATGGTGCAGTCCTGAGGTGAAGGGGAAGGTCGTTCCATGCCTTAGCAGCCAGGTGCGAGAAGGAGCGTCCTCTGCTTTGGCTCAGCAAATCCGTAGGGAGAATGCGAGGGAGAGGGAGGCAGATCGTAGGTGTCTTGTCGGTTGGTGGAAGATCAGGCGTTTGTTGATGTATGCTGGTCCTTTGTTGTGAAGGGCCTTGTAGGCGTGTGTTCATCTTGAACTGGAATCTCTTCTGAATCGGGAGCCAGTATATTTTATCCTTCATGTGGTCCAATATGTTAGTAATAAGAACATTTTTTGTGTGATTGGTGTTGAGACAAATTTTCTAAATTGTGTATGTCACCTTTATGTCCTGTTCACAGGTGAAGGAGGATGCCCTGGGCATTTCCTGTTGCAGGTCATTGAGGATTGCGCCCATAAATTGGCAGCATTCTGCTTGGTGGTAAAGGAGATATCTGAAAGAAACACGTTAGTTATAGATTCCTTACCTTAGAATTACCCCCAGGCGTCAGACTGGATCCGGAAAGTTTTTTCGTCAGCAGTACCTCTGCGTGTCAGAAGGTGATGTCGGTCGGCTCCGCGTCTGTCATCAGCGTCGTGGTTGCCGGGATGACATCGTGGCAGCTACTTAGACGCCGCCCTCGCGCGCTGACGTCAGTTCTTTCTTTTTCCGCGCCAACCAGCGCAGATCCGGGAAGAGCGGTACCTCCAGTCATTTTTTGACTGACTTTTTCTCGACTTTTGTTGACTTCTTTTCGAGTCTTCGACTCCTAAGGTGCATGAGGGATGCCCGGCTTCAAGCCATGCGGGTCCTGTCATCGGATGATGTCGGTGAAGGATCCGCACCGCGTGTGCCTCTTTTGCCTGGAGCGCGACCACGTCCCCAAGTCGTGCTCCGACTGCCGGTCGATGGCGCCGAAGGCTTTGCCGGAGCGGTCCCGAAAGCTGATTGAGCACCGGCAGTTGGCTCCGCACCGTTCGAGGGCCCGGTCGCGAGGGAGGTCGAGGGACCGGTCGCGGAGCCACCACCATTCGTCCAAGTCTTCGCACTCGGGTCGGGTAAGTCGAAGCATAAGAAGAAGTCGAAGGAGCACCGTCGCCCTTCGACTTCTCCTCGTCGGTCGGCCGATCCGACGAGGGACGCGGGTGGTGCCCCTCCCACGGCTCGGCGCGCGGAGTCCGACGAGTTGACTCCACGTTTCCCTCCCTTTACGGAACCCGGAGCGACTCCCGCCCAGCTTCGTACGTTCTACGAGGCGATGCATGCCATCTTTGGGTGGACCGAACCCGCCGGCACGCCCTCGGGCCCCGGGGACTCAGTTGGGGGGCCTAGGCATTCTCCGCTGTCGGCTCCAGCGCCAAAGGCCCCCTTGGATCCAGGCCTGGATCCGGATCAGCACCGGTTGACCTGATTACGCCTCCACCGGCGCCGCTTCCTCCGCCACCACTACAGCGTTTGACGCCGGTTGGCCCTCCGGCCGGGGTCGACCCCGGCCTCCATCCCGATGTGGGGCCGAACCGGCATCGCCCGACACCGGATCCGGCGCTGAGAGGGGTTTTTGTGCCCTTGTTCACTCCTGGGGTCCCTTTTCAACCAGAATGGCACCCAGAGGATGAGGAGGAGGACTGGGAGGGGTCAGGTGACCCTCTGACTGACCAGTTGGACAGTGAACAAGACTGGAGAGAGGAACTGGGGGATGCAAGTGGTTTGGACACCTCCCCTGACCTGGCATGTTGTCTCCTCCTACCGTGGCTACGGAGGAGGGAGCGTCATACACAGTGGTTTTGCGTAGGGCGGCCGAGGATCTTAACCTCGAGCTTCCTATGGTGGCGGTCAGGACTAACCTCATAACAGAGGTGCTTCAGCCGGCTGCGAGCTCTTCGGAGCCCTTGCTGCCATTCAATGAGGCACTCACCGACGTCCTTTTGGGCACGTGGTCCAGGCCCAACACTGGGGCTCCCGTGGACAGGATAATTGCCCGACGCCACCGCCCGGCCCCGGGGATCCCACTTTCCTCTCCAAACACCCCACCCCGGAGAGCTTGGTAGTCCAAGCCTCCACTTCCAAAAGCGCATTCCCTACCGCCCCCCCGGAAAGGGAATCCAATGAGCTGGACCACCTTGGGAAGAAAATGTTCTCTTCCGCCAGCTTAGGACTGCGGTCGGTAAACACTGCATGTCTCTTGGGCCGTTATTCCCACTCGGTGTGGGATACGGTGGCACAGGTGCTGCCTCAGTGTCCGGAGGAGGCCCGGGCAGTGCTCTCCCAGGCTGTTGCCGCCGGGAGGGTTGCAGCGAAGTTTGCCATATGTTGTGGGCTGGATACCGCCGACTCTCTGGGCAGGACCATTTCAACATCGGTAGCACTTCGTCGCTACGCCTGGATGAGGTCGACTAGCTTTTCAGGGGATGTCCAGAACACCTTGATGGACATGCCCTTTGATTGCCGTCACCTTTTTGGCGACAAAGCAGACAACGCTCTAGAGCGTTTCAAGGACTCCCGGGCTACGGCCAAGTCCTTGGGCCTCTCCACCCGCCCTGCGCAGTCTGCTTTTTGCCCCTTTCGTGGCTATGGAAGGGGTGCCCTGCTACGTCCCGCCCAGAGCCACAGGCCGCAGCAAGTTACCCAACCTTCACGAGGCTGGGGAGATGGAAACAACCGTTGTGGTTCCGGGGGCCAGCGGGCGGGCCAGTCCACCAACCCCCCCCTCTGCATCAGCCTCCAAACCCTCCTAGTCTGACCTTTCAGGACCATCAAACGCCAGTGGGCGCCAGGATTCGCCATCACCTCCCCACTGGTGCACCATCACGTCGGACAGGTGGGTTTTGCAAATAGTCCAAAGGGGCTACTCCCTCCCCTTCGAGACTACTCCTCCAGCCATGCCACCTCAATACCACAGCATGTCGGAGGATCACCTGGGCCTTTTCCAACAGGAAGTTTTGGCACTCTTGGCCAAGGGAGCAATCGAGCGCGTTCCTGTCCCAGAAGTAGGTCGTGGTTGCTACTCCCACTACTTTCTGGCCCCCAAGAAGGACAAGGATCTGCGTCCTATCTTGGATCTCAGGAACGTCAACTGCTTCCTCCGGAAGGAGGAGTTCAAGATGTTGACGCTTGCTCAGGTCCTGTCTGCCCTCGACCCGGAAGACTGGATGGTAGCGTTGGACTTGCAGGACGCTTATTTTCACATCCCCTTCCTGCTGGCCCACCGGCGTTACCTACGGTTCACGGTAGGCCACAAGCATTTTCAATTTACCATGCTCCCCTTTGGCCTTACCAGCGCCCCTCGGGTGTTCACGAAAGTGATGGCGGTGGTCGCAGTTCATCTGCGCAGATCGAGGGTTTCAGGCTTCCCCTATCTTGACGACTGGCTGTTGAAGGCGGGCTCGCCCCAGGCAGTTGTCTCCCACCTCCAGACTACAGCCGACCTCCTGCATTCGCTTGGGTTCTCCATCAATGTGCCGAAGTCACACCTGATTCCCTCTCAGAAGCTCCTCTTCATCGGAGCGGTTCTGGACACGACGCGGTTTCGGGTCTATCCTCCCGAACAGCGAGTCCGGGATATCCAGGCTATGATTCCGATCTTTCACCCTCTTTCCCGGGTTTCGGTCAGAATAACTCTGAGGCTGCTGGGCCTCATGGCCTCCTGCATCCTGCTGGTCGATCATGTCAGGTGGCATATGCGGGCTCTGCAGTGGGACCTGAAGTTCCAGTGGGCGCAGCATCAGGGGAATCTGTTCGATTGCGTCCAGATCTCGGAGGGCACTGCACGACAACTGCAGTGGTGGCTCACGAACCAGGATTGGGTCAATAGCAGATCCCTCTCCCTTCCCCAACTAGACCACACTGTGGTGACGGATGCATCTCTTCTGGGATGGGGCGGCCACATGGGAGAGGCGGAGATCAGAGGCCTCTGGTCTCCGGCGGAGTCCAGGCTCCACATCAACCTTCTGGAGCTCCGGGCGATTCGTCTTGCACTGAAGGCATTCCTTCCCTCTGTCCGGGGAAGAGTAGTGCCGGTGTTCACAGACAACGCCACTGCCATGTGGTACTGCAACAAACAGGGCGGGGTGGGGTCGTGGACCCTATGTCAAGAGGCCCTCTGCCTCTGGACATGGCTGGAACATCAGGGCATATCCCTGGTGTTTCAACACCTGGCAGGTTCCCTGAACGCCAGGGCGGACAAACTCAGCCGCAGGTGCATGATGGATCACGAATGGCGTCTCCACTCGGAGGTGGCGCAAGGTCTCTTTCAACAGTGGGGAGAGCCTTGGTTAGATCTATTCGCCACTGAAGAGAACGCTCAATGTCAGCAATTCTGTGCGTTGGAATTTCCAAGGCGGCACTCGCTAGGCGACGCTTTTCATCGCAAGTGGAGTTGCGGTCTGTTGTACGCCTTTCCGCCTATACCACTTCTGCCCAGAGTGCTGAAGAAGATCAGGCGCGACCGGGCCCAAGTCATTCTTGTGGCTCCGGATTGGGCACGAAGAGTTTGGTATCCCGAGCTGCTCAGCAGGGCCATCGATCCTCCGATCAGACTGCTTCTTCGGGAGGATCTTCTGTCGCAGCAGCAGGGGACGGTCCTCCACCCGAACCTGTCCAGCCTCCACCTCTTTACGAGGAGATTGAGCGGCTGCAGTTGACGTCTTTCAACCTGCCTCCTGAAGTCTGTGAGGTAATCTTGGCAGCCAGGCGTCCCTCCACTAAGACGGTATATGCCTGCCGGTGGAACAAGTTTGTGGCATGGTGCACAGCAAAGGCTGTGGATTCCCTTTCTGCCCCTCTTTCTGAAGTCCTCTTGTTTCTTCTTTCTCTGGCCCAGCAGGGCTCTGCTCTGGGCACTATCAAGGGCTATCTTTCAGCCATCTCTGCTTTCCTTCGGCTTCCAGATCAGCCTTCCCTTTTCAAGTCCCCAGTTGTAAGCTGCTTCTTGAAAGGCATAACTCATCTTTTTCCTCCTATTCCCTTTGTTATGCCTCAGTGGGACTTGAACCTGGTTTTAATTTATTTAATGTGTGCTCCCTTTGAGCCACTTCATAACTGTCCCATACGGCTCTTAACTCTTAAAACTGCTTTCCTGGTGGCCATCACATCTGCCAGGCAAGTGAGTGAGCTCCAGGCGCTTTCTTCTAAGCCTCCTTTTCTCTCTGTACATCCGGACAAAGTTGTCCTTTGAACTCGTCCATCCTTCCTGCCCAAGGTTGTCACTGCCTTCCACATCGGGCAGACTATCACTTTGCCCACCTTCTTTCCGCCTCCGCATCCTTCATAAGAGGAAGAGAGGCTCCACCGTCTGGACCCAAAACGTGCGCTTTCCTTCTATCTGGATCGCACAAAACAGTTCCGGGTGGATGACCAACTCTTTGTTGGCTACGTGGGCGCCAAAAAGGTCGGGCCGTACACAAGCGAACCATTTCTCGATGGGTCGTTTTGTGTACTAAAAGCATGCTATTCTCTGGCTAAAAGGAGCCTCCAGTGGGGCTACGCGCCCATTCCACCAGGGCGACGGCAGCCACTACTGCCTTGGGGAGAGGAGTTCCTCTGAATGACATCTGTCAGGCAGCTACGCGGGCATCGTTGCACACGTTCACCCAATACTACTGCCTGGACAGCCAAGTCCGGAGAGACGGCTTCTTTGGCCGTTCTGTTCTCCAGGATTTTCGGGTGTGATCTTAGTTCGCAGACCCACCACCGGGGTTGGTATTGCTGGGCTATCTATTCTAAGGTAAGGAATCTATAACTAACATGTTTCTTTCAGATGAACAAGTTACTTACCTTCGGTAACGATATATCTGTAAGAAACATTAGTTAGTTATAGATTCCTTACCGCCCCACCCATCCTCCCCGTTCTGCGAACTGATTTCTAGGGTTAAGGACATCCTTTCAGGGCCCTAGTTTTGTGCACCAGTGGTCAGTGTCTTGCATGGCTCTGCGTTTCTGGCACGGAAAGTCGTGTACAGAACTGACGTCAGCGCGCGAGAGCGGCGTCTAAGTAGCAGCTGCGAAGCCAGACGAAAGACGTGGAGCCGACCGACGCCACCTTCCGACGCTCAGAGGTACTGCTGACGAAAAAACATTACGGATCCAGTCTGACGCCTGGGGGTAATTCTAAGGTAAGGAATCTATAACTAACTAATGTTTCTTACAGATATATTGTTACCGAAGGTAAGTAACTTGTTCTTTATGCTGCTGTTGTCATGCATGCCAATGTCGGAGTGAGAGCTGCATGTGTAGCTCACAGGTGGCAAGATTATGAGACAGTTTCAGGCTGTGGGGCCAGCACAGGCAGACAGTTCACTGTTTATGCGTGTGGGGCCTCTGCCCCCAGGTTCCGCCTCACCCCAGTACCACAGTTGGCACAGGGGAAATGAGCAGAACCAGGGCCTTGGTAGTCCTCCAGACCTCCTGTGGGTATTTCACTCCACTGCTTTCTGCAGAGTGGCACGCCACTGGTTCTTTAGATTTGCCCAGCGGCCAGGGGTATCTCAAGGTTGGTCTCCCGGGGCTTCTAACATAGAAGATGTTGTGAAGAGCAAGCAGGACCCTTTCCAGTGCGATGTACCATATTCCCAGCAACGGAGACAGGTGAGTCGAAGCAGAACACTGATTAGTCACAGCCTGGAATACCCACGGCCACACCCCAGCCAGGACTCGTACCACACCCAGCCACCTCCCAGTGGCCCAGGTCCAGATCACCAATGCGGTCCCACAGAGAGATGGGCCTACCTCATCAGCCGCACAGCAGACCACCACAGCTCTACCTGTACAGGACTCGGCGGGCCAGTCCTAGTTCCCCGGGGTGCAGACGGCAGGTGCCGTGCTCATCTTGCTCCACCGAAGAGTGGGAAGTGGGGTGCCAGCCGCTCCGCTGGAGCACAAAGCTCCAAGCCCTCACCAAGCCCAAGCAGGCCACAAATTAATGTTGGGAGAGCTGCTCCGAATTTTCTGAGTGTGCCACTCCCCAGCAGGAATTGGCAGACTAGGTGGCTTGAGGGCGGTGTAATATTTACTGGCAGCCAGTAGGGTGAGTGTCAAAAATCGAAAGTAGGGAAATGACGGATTAATCTCTCGGCTGGCAGAGCCCCTCTAAGCAGTGGCCATTTTGCTGCTCGGCTCTCTGTTATTAAAGGAAGGTTACATGCACTTTAGAGTTTACAAAAAATAAAGTCTCGCTATTTGGCTTCAGGTCTTGATCACACTTTCAGTACAGAAGCGATAATGACACATTTTCTGCAAGATTGAACGTGGGCATTTTCTTGGGTTGGATGGGTAAGTTTATATTTCATTTCTATTTATGAATTTAGCATTCTTCTTAACATGAGCAAGTTATGAAAGCACCAGGCCATTCAAGAGTGGTATTGTTTTTCTCTATGTTATGTCTGAAATGCTGTATTTGTATTTGGAAGTTGGCAGGTAGGCTGCAGCAGAGAGCGTTGGAGAAGGAGAGACAGTTACTGTGGGAGAACGTAGCAAGTGGACGCTTTTCTGTCATAAACATCTTTGTAATTCCCTGTGCCAAGAGCTTCTTCACAGAGGGGATGAGTGGGAGTTCTACGACCGCGACCTCCTCGCGCCGGCAGTGCCAGCAGGCCCTCTTTTACAGGAAGAGTGTCCTGCCAGACTGGATTGGGGACAGCATGAACCCGGAGAAATGAAGCCCCTCAAATTTTTCAGCAACATCCAGCGAGGCTGAAGAGTTTCGATGCAGCACAGAGGGAGTTTCCGGCAGTGGCGCACAATGGGCGGGTACAGGCAACCACAGGGAGTCACTGAACAACGCCTAAACAGCACAGTATAACTCATCTTGCTGACGTCTATCACAACATGAATGTGCACATGCATCTAAATCTGTGATCGATGTTGTCTGTGATGCGACCGTAGCATGCAGACACTGTTGCATATAAACACGGCCTGTTGATCTGTACTACCTCTTATCTCCCGTAGGCACAATCAGCTTTACGTGTATGTCATTGATATTCACACCAAAGGATCTAGGGGCATATTATCAAGAACGGCATTAAAAATTATCGCCGGTTTAGCGGCAGAAAACTGCCGCTAAAGCGGCGATAATGGGCTTGATAATATGCCCTTGAGAATCCAATAGAAGTCCATGTTCTGGTGTGAACCTGGGCTTCTATTGGAATACTCCAGGGCATATTATCAAGCCCATTATCGCCGCTTTAGCGGCAGTTTTCTGCCGCTAAACCGGCGATAATTTTAACGCCGTTCTTGATAATATGCCCCATAATATATAGAAGGTAATATTTCAAAGCCATAACCTTTCCAAGTTTTGTTTGTGAAGTGTGTCTTCTGAAAGCTATGTTGTGGTAGCCAAAATTAAGGATGCAGTGCTGGTATTACAATTGTATTTAAGTGAAGAACGTTAACCGTTGCAGAACATTAGCCTGTATTAAAAAGAGAACATCTATCTGCAGAAGAGAAATTCGTGACGACTTTTCTTGTTTAATTTATTATTTTTCACAATTTATTCTTTTAAGGTGTTTACTTCATTAGTGTGGAACTGCCGGAACCTAGTAGTAAACAGTATACAGTCTGTAGTAACACCGCTGCAATTTCTACATTCTCCTGGAAAACGAAGTAAGATTTGGGAGACCTGGAGGCCTGCCTTAAAAACCTACATAGAGGTTTTTCTTCCATAAAGAAGTACAGGATTGTTAAGATACAACTTAGGTGCAGAAGGAAGAAAAATACTGAAACAGTTACCGAATCCAGTAGAGAGGACATCAAGGGATGATGACATGGATTTGGATGAGAAGGAAGAAAATAAATGCATTTTGGTAATGGGAAGCTTAGAGAAAAATGACGAGGCCAAGGTGAATATAGTGATAGAGAGACATACATTGTTTTTGGGAGCCCAGTTGAAGGGAGAGACAAGTAAAAAATGCGTATTTCCATTGATATATAACAGCCACTTGTAAATTGTAGACTTGCCGGAAGAGATCATACACGACCAGTTGAAAAATGGCACAAGCAATATCAAGATGCAAGAGAAACTTCTGAGTGTCAGAGAACCAAGGGGCATATTTACAAGCCCCTATCGCCACCACAATGTCACATTTAGGGGCATATTTACAAGAATTGCAGCTAACCAGATTTTGCATTAGTTAGCGACAATTCTTCTTAACGCTGTCTATCGCCGAAAACTATCGCCCTGTTATTTACAGTACAACGCTACATGGTGATAGTATCAGCTAGCCGCGGCGAAAACTGCCGCTAACACTAGCGCCAAGGTGATAAAATATTTTATGTAAGCGAGAGAAAAGTGACGAAAGGCCAATTAGCGGCAAAAAACTTCAAGTTAGTCAGTTCAATGTCACTTTTAAGCCTCTAAAAGCAAAAATAGCATATAAATACACCTCTAATGAAAAAAAAGAAAATAAAAAAAATGGAATGCTGAATGGAGCAGCCAGGGCCAATTTCAGCACAGGTCAACAACCCCCCAACAGCCAGGATGACCAGTCAGACTCCCAGGGGAAGAGGAAGTGCAGAATCAGGGCCTCATTAATGAAAAGAGGTGCATCGTTGGGGAAAAACAGTGATGCAGCACTTTGCATAGCACCATCCTTGCGACACCATGGCAGCCGATGCCTGAAAGTGTGGACAGTCTCCAGGGCCTGGAGGCCTCGCTGGGCCTGCGCCTGAGACCCAGAGTGGGAGGCGGCAGTGCTGTGGAGTCGATGCGGCCTGACGGTGGAGGTGGGCCATGTCGGGCCCAAGCCTGTGGGCTCTGGTGGTAGACATTGAGGTGTCGGCGATCGCCCACACCTGGTGTCGAAGTCTGGCAGGTCACATGGAGATACATTGCTGACCTATGTGAGAAGACTGACTGGCACACCTTGGAGCTGTGATCAGTAGAGGCGCTCCTGTGCACCGACGTAGGGCGGTCTGCATTGCATAACATGCGCCACCACTACACCGGGGTGGACAAAGGAGATTGCCAATGGTGGGCTGCACCTCTCTACATCACAGGCCCGAGGATGTGGTGCTGCCCGGATGCTGTGGAGGGTGAGGCTCCTGAGCTGCACCGAACTTGTGTGGTGGGAGCGCTGCAACTTCATGCCTAAGGGGCCCTGTTGCATCACCTGCATCGGGAGGTTCCCCAGTGGACTCAGCGGTGACTGCTCTAGCCAGGCATGTGAAATCCCGCCTGGCTGAGGCTCCTGCTGGCTGAGTCACAGATTCTGAGAGAGTGCGGCGGATTGAACCCCTGTGTTGATGTCCAAGTGAGGATAAGGTGGGACACGGAGCGTAGGAGGCCCGGGAGTCAAGTCGGGCCCAGGCCTAGTGCCTGTGGGTGGTGCACACCGTGACCTGAGCAATCCCTGTGCTGCGGCTGACCTACATCACCAAGGGCACTGCACAAGACTGGTGGGGGACTCTACTAACTGGCACTAGTCGCTGATATCGGCCGTTGGTGGTGGCGGGTGCCCGGGACACGGGGGTCGTTTCAAGCCCAGGCCCTTGGGCGCTCAGCTTGATCTGCCGTCACTCACTGGGGCACTGGGAAACAGGGAATCTGGTCACCACTGTTAGATGGGAGGAGGTGACAGTCTGGTGCTTTCTTTCCTCACCCCCTGATAGTGAGTGAAGATTCCTGGCTAGCATACACCTGACTGGAGGAGAGGGACTGGCTGGCCATAATGCACTGCACTGCATGTCATACATAGTGCCTGTATATTGTCACAAGGAAAACCCCTTCTCTGCCCACGTGGACCAGGGTTACTAATATTTGTATACAAACAGCATCAAACGATGGGTGACCCTCTACCATCCGTATGGGGAAGCTCTCATTCACATTCAATGTATTTATTCATTAATTCCAAGTGGTACCTACACACTTTGGGGTTATTAATTAAAAACCCCAAAGTGTGTAGGTACCACTTGGAATTAATGAATAAGTACATTGAATGAAATACATAGTGCCTGGGCATGTGGCACAACGATGGCCCACCTGCAGATGGGGGCGGCGTCGACATTTGCCCGCTCTACGGAATCAGTGAACTGAGCAGCTGGTGATCGCTGGCCACCGGAGCGGGTGACGGTAGACAGCCTGGACTCCAAACTAGACTCTGTACTCGCAGTGGGCACCTCCCTAGAACAAACGGGCACTTCCTTTGAGGGCCGCATAGACAAAATCACAGTTGACTTAATCCAGGAGCACACAGATCATCACAAGCTGACTTACAAGGTACACAACATTGAGCAAGAACTGGCCAAAGTCCCCCTGAGTACCCTGAGTACAGCGTTGGAGGTGCAGCAGCTAATGGCACATGTGAAGTCACTGTCAAGAACAGCAGAGGATGTGGAAGGCCGCTCCCAGTGGAACAACGTGAGGGTGTTGGGTCTGCCTGAGGGAGCAGAAGGGGCTGATGCATTGGCATATACTGAGACATGGTTGCGTGACCTTCTGCCAGCAAATGCACTCTCCCCATTCTTCATTGTGGAGCAGGTCCATCGAGTGCTGGTGAGCCACACGTTGCCGAGGACAGGTCCTAGACCCTTCCCCTAAACGCTCCCCCAGCGACGTGGGCTCAAACTGCGATGTGGTCATCCAGTGCAGAGTCCATGCAGCCCCCGGATGTGACTCCTCCGACGGCAGATAACCTAATTTAATGTTAACTGGTTGTGCGTCTCTCCTTCCACGGTTGGAGACAGCTCCAGAGAGTCTCTGGTTTTCTGCGGGACTTGGTCTCCAGCTTCCTGTTGATTAAGTTCCAGTGTACAGAGGTCAGCACTT
The DNA here is from genome assembly GCA_963921515.1 of Calotriton arnoldi. Lineage (NCBI taxonomy): Eukaryota > Metazoa > Chordata > Amphibia > Caudata > Salamandridae > Calotriton > Calotriton arnoldi. Next base: position 2,335,209 of record CAWUFW010001141.1, read on the forward strand.
AGAAGGGATCAGGTCCAGTTGTCACCCAAAGGGAACGGAGCTGTTGTTCAGGTGAGTGATGCATGTCAGGGGTGGTGGTGGTAGTCTCCTTGGTGCTCTGAGATGCAATGGGAGGAGGTCCATGGCGTCATTGACCTTGCCAAGGATGAATTTTGGGAGTTCTTCTATTATCCAAAGGCCTCATTTATGAGGCCCTAGCGGCACTCTTGCAATACTGTGATGTCAAATGTTTGACGTTCCGGTTGCGCAATGTGCCACAGCATGTTTACAAGGCCACGCAAAGCCACTTTATGTGGCTTTTCATCGACTTGTAAATATGTGCCCCTTTTACGCATTAAACAGTGTGAAATGGGGGTTCAATGGGTGTTGCTGTGGGCGTTCCCATGCCAAACCAATGGAATCTGAAGCATTCCCAGGTTTACGAGAAACCGTAAACCTTCGGAATGTGTCAGAATCTAACACCACTCCAAGGGTGGCGTTTTGGAGGCTCTACGAAGATACATGTTTTCATTTCTCCTCTTTTTTTCACTTTTTCTATGTGTGCAGCATTCTGCAGCACACAGAGAAAGCAGAAATACCCTGGATTGATAGGTTTTGTGCAGGTAGGTGTCCCTTCCTGCACAACATCAATCAACTTCGCAAAACAGCCACCCTTGCACCATGGCGCAAGCGTGCCTGCGTTGGCCCATGGGAGCCATTGTGCATCAACGTAGGGGAAAAATACAAGGGGGATTATTCATTAGCCCCTTCCGACAGTTTAACGCCGCCAGTGCGTCATTTTCTTGATGCATTTGCAACTTGATTTTTGCACCACAATGCGCAGTATTTACAATATGGCGCATCAGGATTCCAGATGTATCTCTCATTGATTGCGACATGGAGTGCTGTACAGTAAATATGGTGCATGGTGTCGCAAGGAGTTTAAAGGAACAATGGTTCTAGAGTGGCCTAAAAGGTCCAAGGGGAAGTAACCCTGTAAAGGGCACTGAGATAAGTAAAGGGATAGAAACTTAATTCATAAAAGAGAGCAGTAGGAAATATAACGAGGGACATATAGGTCAATGTATGACAAATATTTATTACACAATGAAGGTATTCAGGTGCTCACACAGTAAGTGACAATAAGCGTGACGTGAGAAGTGAGGGTGAACTTAAAATAATGACATCGCATTGACAACAGAAATAGAAGCTCCTTTAAAGATTTTTACAGAGTATAAGGAGTTCATGTTGTAGGGGGTCGACGACGTTTCGAACTCAATTATTCGAGTTCATCTTCAGGACAAAAAAATGTGAGCAACTTGAATTGAGCTGAAGAAGGAAAGAATATCCTTGGTAAAGGCGTCTGCGTAGCGCTGTGCTTCTTAAGGTGACCGGGATAGCCTGCGAATTAATGCGCGTTATGGTGGGGCCCGGTAGGGGAAAAAACAAACTTAGTTTGCTGGAAGCAAATGCTTAAAATCCTTCGCCGTTAAATGGCAATGTGCTGTGCCGGGGAATTAATTAAATTGGCCGGTCACAGTTCAGTAAATGGAGGCCTGGGAGATGAAAGGAGCGTGTCCTGCTCAAAGGAAAATCCGCGCTGGTGTCGCAAGGAGGGCGCAGTGAAAAGTGTCCAATCGCTGGTTTATGGCAGTGATGCAACACTTTTCATGAATAGGCCCCAGGAGTGCGCCCTATCTTATTCTTAGTGTGCATTCCTGACCTTTTGTTGTGGTGCAGGGCACGCAGCAATATTCCTTGCAGCGCTGTCCAGCACCCAGACATCTTATATGTGGGCCCAAGTGTTTGCACCAAATTTTAAGACCAGCTATTTTCTGGCCTTAAAAAACTGCCTCTAATTAGACTTAGTGGCAGTTTTTAGGGTTTACCGACGTACTGGGATTTCCTTGTAAATGTTGCGTTGTGTGTTTAGCTGCAGTTTTTTCACAGGAACGCCTACCTTGCATCTTATTTTCTTTAAGTCCCGCTAACAGAAGTGGCGATCTTGAAAATTCACGTTTACGCTGGAAAATTGCCGCTAACTGGAGTTAGCGGCAACTTGTAAAGACAGTGATAAAAAAAAGCCATAACATCAAAAAATTGACACTACAGCGGTGTTAAGTTCTTGTAGATATGCCCCTGAGTGAGGTTGTGGTGGCGATAGGGGCTTCACCTTATTTACAAGGCAGCGTTAAGCCACGTAACGTGGCTTAACGCTGCCTTGTAAATAAGGGACCCTTTCACGCTATACTTAGCATGAAAGAGGAGGGTAATGGGTGTTGCGGTGGGCGTTCCACCGCAACACCCATTGATTTTGACGCTGCCCCCTTTTTACAAGGGTGGCTAGTATAGAAGGCAGCGCCAAAATTAAGACCAGGGAAAGCCTGAGGGTATATATACACGAATTGCCGCTAAGCAAACTTAGCGTTGCTTAGCAGCAATTTTCTTTACGCCATATATCGCCGAAAACTATTGCCATGTTAGTGATGTATTTACAATACATCGGTACATGGCGATAGGATCAGCTATCGGCAGCGATTGTTACCACAAACACTAGCACCACGGCAATAAAAATCTTGACGCTAACGTGAAAGAAGTGACAGCCGGCCAATTAGCAGCCAGAAAACTCACGTTAGTCAGCAGCATGTCACTTTTTTCCATTTCGCAGAAAAAAAAGAAATAGCCTGCGAGTTACAAAAAAAAACATACTACCTGAAAGCAAAATGGAGCAGCCTGGACCCAATTCAGCAGCAGACAACAACCCTCCTAACCACCCTAACAGCCAGGATGAACAGCCAGAGTCCCAGGGGAAGAGAAAGAGGAAAATAAGATTCATTCAGGAGGAAAATGAAATCCTGATTGCAGAGGTGACGGAGAATTAACACCAGCTCTTCGTCAGCTCCAGGGTGTCATTGGTGACCAAAAATGCAATTTGGCAGTCCATTGTCAGCAAGGTGAACGCAGTAGCAGAAGTCAAGAGGACAGTGACCGATTGTAAGAAGCGATGGAATGATGCCAAGCGCAAGACTAAGCAGAAACTGCCCAGCAATCGACAGACAGCACTACAGACCAGAGGTGGGAGTCCAGCACCACAGGAGGAGCTTGATGACTTGGAGGAACAGGTGTCCGCAGTCATCTGTGAGGAGTCGTGGTTGGAGTAGAGGGACAGGACAGTGCTGAATATGACCAGCTACATCAGCAACAGGGTAAGTAACAACCAGGGACATGAGGAAGTGTGGGGGTGTGGGAGTAATGTAGCTTCTGTCCATAGAACCATGTCTCAGTGCCCACCCACACTATGTGCAAAACAAATGCCAGCTACATAGGTACTTGGGGATTAATTCACATGTCCCTTGAGCTGTTGGCATCAATAACAAGTACATAGAAAGACACATAACGGTGGTGTAAGGGACTTCTAATCCAGCACACATGCATATATACAGTGACAAATAACCGGTCGTGTCTCCTAACTCTGGCCCATATTAACAAGCAAAGTGACTGAGCATTGCATTAGCCTACTTGCCTTAACACAGCGCTCTTCCACTTTAGAATTGCAGCACTGCATGTACAACAATACAGCTCAGTTGTGTGTCATAACATGCACTGGTGATAAATGTTGCTGTCTAGCACCAACGCAGGTTCTCTTGCACAATGGTGCAAGAGAACCGACGTTGGGGCTAGGCAGCTACATTTAGCACATGTGCCTGTCGAAATGCCATGAGTGCCCTGTCAGTCCAAAAAGGCTAATGCTGGGTGACATTACAGGCTTGTACTATGACCCCAAGGATATAATGAAAGTGTGCCTCATTTACAAGATGTGGCTAATCAACATCCAGTGGGTCAACACTGCCTTGTAAATATTGTGAAGCATGGTTTCCTTCAGTAAACTAAAAAATAGTGATGGTCCTGTTGCGATAGTGCCTTTGAAGTATGCCACAAGCAATTGTAAAAGGTCAACTGCTGCTTTCATGTGTGCAGTCGAATGCAGCACACATAACCACATCTAAAAATGTTGGAGAGAACATTTTCAATTTGAATCACCCTTGTTGTCTACATGAAAAGCTGCACATCTCTTGCAAGCACCTTGCGTCGATGTTGGGCACATCTCATAATGATCAAAATATATACACTGGAGGGGCAAGGTGCTGTCGACTTTTTGTAAAAGTGTCCTGCATGTTTAAGTATAGTGTATGGACCCAGCATTGTAAGAATGGGTACCATAAAATATCAACATGCCTGTTCTGGTTGCAATGCTGCTTGAACCACTCATTTCCCCTTACTTTCATGGTAAGTGAAGGGTGAGAATGGAGCTCATTCACAAGGTTGCTATAATGCATGCCATTTGGCCACACATTGCCTTGCGATACTATATCAAAATGCAGTTATCCACATTCAAGTATCTTATTGTGATGTTTTGTTGACAGTATGTTATTGCCACTATGATCCTGGTGTTGGAGGTTCAAAACACATATTGACATGCATGGAAACTGGACCTTAGGTAAAGTCAACAGTGGCAGTGAGAAAATGCATAGCATGATGTCTGAAAACATTCTTCCAGTAACAAATGCATCGAATTAACATGACCCAGACAGTATGTATCATCTATGTGCCCATACCAATGATGTCCAACAAAGGTCTGCTGTGCAGCAATGCACCAAGCTCGGAAGCTTGCCTCTAAGTCCTATGTCCTCCTGCTTGCATTATGTGATCATTGTCACTGCTGTGGAAAACACAAGGGGAGGGCACGCACATCTTAACTCTGGCCCAGTCCTGTTTCTGTAGACACATGTTGCCATGAACACTTTAAGTTTTTGTGGCAACATGTCCATTCAAAATCTGGTCTAAGGAGTATATGTACTGATATCACACCATCAAGACAAGAAAGGCATTCCATGGTGCGCTGCATGATACGTGTCACAGTCTAAAACATTGCAACATCTTTCGGTTGTAGCAAGCCACCAAATAAGCAAGACTAGTGGGTACATGAAAAAAAAATCGTCAACATGGTCACATAACTGTGTGCCAGTCAGTTCTTTTTCCTGACCTCAGTCGCAAACACACAGAGGGATCACTGGACACACACGTGTTCAGCAGACATACCTAAGTTGACTCACATCATGCTCCACACCTACAACAAAAACAATTCTACACAAAGGATGTCAGTGATATACATATTAAAAGTTCTCGATTATGTAGTGACTTTGTAGTAGCTGAACCACAGAAAGGTGAAGTGTGTTCAAGTACAAATTGCAAACATCATGCTTCACCTTGATGAAAAATCATGCTCCTGTACTAAATAGAAAAAGAAATGCACCCCTGCGTTTGCTACTGTGCCTGTCGGTATTGAAGTTACCTTGCATCAATACAGACACCCTTTCACAAAAGTGCCAGGGTGTCTGGATAGAGGCAATGATAGTTAATGAACAGGAAGGTGCTCCTCCCTGGACATAAACATCCATTCATGGAATTGACCTGTGTCAATGTGTGTTGACCACCTTGAAACACATATTGTAATCTCATATTAGGTTAATCCAAGCACATCTCCTTCTCTCTTCAACGTGGACATCACTGTATCCCTTGTCTCAAGTGCATGAGTGTCCTCATCATCATTCCACACTACAAAATAGATGGCAGTGCCAACATCAAGGGGTCCACCCCAAAATCTAGTGACCAAGAGTCATACGCAAAGCTGACTATGTAAGGGTGCCTTATCCACAATGCAGTGTTAAGCCACATGCAGTAGATTAATCCTGTATTGTAAATAAGGTGAAACAACCAGCACCACAGGAAGGTCTGAATGGATGATGTGACATGTGCAGTAGGGGCTCATAAATATGACCCTCACTTTTGGCATAAAGGGCAACTGTCCAAATCAATGAACAACCTAAATGTAACAGTCATGGACTTTCTACATTGACATACAAAGCTGCGTGTAACAGGTGTACCATGTAACACAGAAGAATGGAATGTGTCATGCACTCTGACTGTCAAATGCTAAAATGCATGCTATAGTTGGACATAAACATAAAACAGTATCTGCCCTTTACATTGCAGAGGATGAAACATCACCTCCTGCTCAGCAGTCTGACCCACTCTTCAATGATGAAGATAAAGAAGATCTCACACGCATCGACCAGGACACCCTCCAAGAGCTGCTTGACTCCATAAGCAGCCCATCTCCGGAAGCGGGAAGATCCAGCAGCATTGTGGTGTCTCCACATGCCCCACAATGCATCCAGCAGGCACCACCTACCACCTCAGCCACAAACCTGGACTCTGAGTACCCACAGATACAATTTAAACATAGTGAGGTAGGAGTCCAGTGTGAGATGTCAGACCAGGTGTGGGTGTGGTTGGAGAGCTTGCCAGCAAAACTGGATGGGATCTGTGGGTGCCTCAGTCCCATTAGGGACCACCTAGATGCCATCAGAGGCACCCCCAGTCTGCTCCGTGCTTTCCAGCAGTCCATGGGTGACATCGCTGGTGTCCTGACTCAGAGAAAAGAACAACTGTCCTGTCAAAGTGGCACCAGCAATGTGGCCAAAGTGTTGGAGGCAATGCGCCAGATCCTGGAGAACATGGAGCCGAAGCAGGATTATCAATTGGCTGCCATGGCTACCTACCACCATGACATTGCTGGAGTCCTGCAAGCCCTGCAGCTCATCTTCGCTGCAGTGATGCCTCATATGGTGGCACAGATTAATGCTGCTGCACCTACACCATCCACCTCTTCTGCCCCTGATGTGTCTGTGTCTCTCTGTGCTGCAGCCAATCCACCATCACCCTCACGGGAGGCACCAGACACATCAGAGGAAGAAGATGTGGAGGGTATATCTATTCAAAGGAAAACCCTGCAGTAGCATTCTTCTGCATCAAATGGCTAGTTTCTGTTTAGCCCTGTGCTTACCATCATGCCTCTGAACATCAACTGTCACTGTCCTCAGATTGCCTATGCTACGTTCACCTGGACATTTAATGGACTGTCAATTTGGCCATTGATTCCCAATGACACTGCAATCATCCTCCTGACTGAAGTTATCTGATTCCTCTACATGTCTCAGGACATGTTCCCCCACAAGGACTCTGTCTGGCCCTCCACTGGCTATGTGCACAATATGGGGGTTGTTGTCAAAAGAACTAGTCCAGTCTGTCAATAACTATAATGTACTTGTAAATAAAAGCACTAAAATTACAAAGATGTGTGTTGTCTGTGACTATCACATTTAAGACGTGTCAACAATGCCTAAGCAGTGTCACAAGCACAACTAATCCAGAGGGCCTTCCTAAATATGTGGCCTGCTGAGTCTGTGTCCCTGATAGGCAGTGAGATGACAGGACATGTGTGAATTACTCAATGGGTCAAAGCTCCAATCCAACATTGTCACTGGAACTTTACAGTTCCCTACGTTCAGGTGGGGATAGGGACTTGGATCAAATATCTGGTAAGTGTCAAGCCACCTGAAGTGGCCTAACCTTGACTTGGCACCAATGTATACTTTGACCCTAAACTAATTGTCAATGGTGTGGACAATGGTTGTTGTGATGGGTGTAATGCTATGACACATTTATAGATAGAGCCCTCACCACATTCAACTAAGATGCTGTAAGAAGAGGAATGGCATATAAATTATACTTTGCAAAGATGGGGCTTAGTCTACATCTTTGGGGTGTTGTGGTGGAACGCCCACCACAACACCCATTGCCCTACATTTGTACGCTAAGTATGTAGTGAATTTGTGCCTAATGTACAAGGCACCGTTTATACAGGTTAAGTGAGTAAACACTGCCGTGTAAATAAGACAAAGCCCATTTTGCCAGCACAAATCTGTGAAAAGTGAAGCTGGGGTGGGGATAGGGGCTAGTACATATGCCCCTAAGTACTAACCAACAGACCTACATCATGGAACTAATTCTGTTGGACCTCAATGCCTCCATTGCATAATGTGTTTTTTTATTCAGCAAGTTCCTTTTAAGATGTCAACTTATTTCAGCTGACCATCCCTATGCAATGTCCAAAGTTAACTTTGCTAGCCTACATATCATGCATGTTTGTAAATCACAATTAAACAGCAGTATGACAGTAGCCTGTCCCTAGAAGATGACCCCCCTCCATTCTTAGGTATTCAATAGAATTTTTTGGGGCATGAATATGATGTATCCAAATTCTAACTCACCAGTTCATCGATGTACATTAAAGATCAGTGACACCACAAATCACTAACCACAAAAATTTTATTTCATAATAATATACTAACTAACCTAAACCTAATACTAATAAACTACCCTAACCTACACTAATCTAACTTATGCTAATTAATACGAACAATAAACTAACTACTTTACCTTATACTATATACATAACAACATATATTAAACATCAACCCACCTCTCCCCCTAAGGCACATCTGTAGACGGGACCAAGACAGCTTAACCTAGACATGAACTAACTAAACATACATCCTAAACATATATATATTTAAAAAGCAAACCCCGGGGGGTGGCGGTCACCGGGGCTGCAGGGGGCCATGTGCCCCCGCAAATATTAAAAAAAAGGCCCGGGGGTGGTGGTCCCCGGGGCTTGGGGGGGGGCCCTGTGCCCCCACAAATATTTAAGGAAAGCCCGGGGGGGTGGCGGTCCCCAGGGTTGCGGGGGCCCCCCCTGGGCCCCCGCAATTACAATATAGCATGCCCCCGGGACTTGTCCCACCCGGGGGCTAAATATTAACGAAGCGCGGGAGCCCGCGCTTCGTTTTTTTAATTTTCACGGCAGGATTCGCGGATCGTCCGCGAATTTTGCCGATTTTTAAGAAAAAATAATGCTTTTTTTGGCACTGGGGGTCCTTGTGGGACCCCCTGAGCAGGAATAGGGGGTCAGGGTGTTTCTACCCTGCCCCCTTTTCTTGTTTTTTAACGTTTTTTCTACTGTTTTCTTGTGACTTGGTTCTACCGAGTCACAAGATGGCTGCCAACACTTCCTGGTTTGGAGTGTTGACAGCCAATTAGAATAAAGCTCGTGGTCGGGAGGGTCCGCGGATCCACCGCGCCTCTAGATATCGAAACTTTTATTTTTTGATTTTCTCAGCAACTACTGAACGAATTTACACCATTTAAAAAAAGGGCTCTTTCTGAACCAAGGGCTACCTTTTTGCCAAATTTGGTGTAATTCCGTTCAGCAGTTCGAGCTGTAGCCGTGTCTAAAGTTTTCCATGGAAAATAACATGGAGAAAACACGTTTTGGGACACCCCTTTTTTCTCGGCCCCCGATTGGCGAATCACCCCGACACTTTCAAGACAGGAGCTGACCAGAGCGCCCCACTAGTTTTGAAAGATTCGTCATCCGGCGCCAAAGTTATTGGGAAAAGAAAAATGCTTTTCCTATGGAAACTAGGTCCTAACTATAACTATCTACTGGCGACCGCCAGTAGATAATGTATATATATATATATATATATATATATATATATATATATATATATATATATATATATATATATATATATATATATATATATATATATATATATTAAACAAGTCCAACAGACATTAACTCCCCCACCCAAAGGAAGAGGAAACTTAACACAAAACACTATGTAAAATGCTTAAAAAATCTAAAACCTTACCTACACCTAACACTAATCTATACCTAGACTAAAGCTACACTTAACATTACCTAACATCCTACAGTAAGAACAAATATAAAATGATGCATCAAGGAATACGGGGACTGTACAAGGGGGACGGATAAAAAGGTTTGGGGCTCAGAAGGGGAGCCCCAGGGCACCCTTAATGTCCTGGAGGTGTGAGTTAATCTCGGTGATGTCCCGTTCCACATGAGCCACCTGCACATTGAGGACCAAAAGACACCTACGCTCCCTGTTGGTGTAGCCAATATTCTGTCTCTGTGGTGCAGCTGGTAGCGATGCTGTGCCTTGTGGAGCAGGTTGTGAGGTGGCACCTGGTTGTGGAGCTGAGGTTGGTGCAGCAGGTTGGCCAGGTGTGGTTGGTTTGGGAGCAGCAGACGGGTGCGGACACCAGAATGGCCTGGCATTGCCTCTGTGTCCCTCTGCTGACTTGATGAGGCAGGCAGGACACAACGCTTTTGTCCAATCTTTTTAGCAAAATCTGGTATTGACTTCCACCGTCCAGATGCCCTCTCCTCCCGGTACCTCCTTGCTATGGCATTGTAGCCATTTGCCACCCAACGGATATGTTGATATCGTTCCTTCTGCAGATGGAACTGCCTAACTTCCTCAGGTGACATGTCTGTAAAGAAAAGCACACATGACAAGATGCAAGATCCAAGACAAATAACAACGTTCACCATGTATCTCACAAACACAAGTGTACAAAAACAGGAACTCTACACTCTTATCAAATGTTTGGTACTTCTGACATGACCTGACAAGTTCAATGTGAATGAAAAATCTTATCACAACCTGATAGTGATACCGACATGTCAATGTATGGTATGGGACATAGCAAGGGCAGACTAGAGTAACAACAGTGGTAGATTACCTGAGTTCAATGATGCTGCGGACACAGACTCAGACGGAGTCTACCAGGGGAATGTCCTCAAGGAGACAGCTTTACAGGCCTATTGCAGAGCCAGGCCATTACATTTCCACGAAGACATAGGGTGCTCAGGTTGAAATAGTGCCAGACCACTAAGCACCATAGTGGTACTCATGTAGACCAGTATAACAAATCAATGTTCATCAATTCACCACCAAGTTGGAGGTGTCAACACAGCTACCCATCCATGAGTCATGCTGTTTACATCAACTAGAAACATCTGAGTAAATGTAGGTCACAAATCAGCTTATTGGAAGACAACGGGGCATATTTACCAGGAAGTGTTGGAGCGCGTTGTTAGACTGCTTGGCATCACGCTATGCTCTGCCAATATGTAAATGCATAGCTGCACCATATTTACATCACGTTGTTGCAGCACTGCATTTCCCCTTGTGCGGGTGTCAAAGTCATCAGGCTAGCGCCAACGCAGGTACCCTTGCACACTAGTGCAAGGGAGTCTGCGTTGAGCAGAAGACTGTTTATGTGCTGGAAGGCTCATCTTCCTGCACATGAACAATCAATGGCCTTTTGCAGTTTCCATGTGTGCCGCACAACACAGCACACATAGGAACAGCAAATATGATGAGAAAATAAACACTTATCATTCTGGTGCAAGTTTGAGAACATTTTTGCCATGGTCTTACCTATTACTCACTTCCCCATTTTTACGCTACCCTTGTAGATATGGGGCAGCATACCAAAAACTGGGCTTTGCGGTGTAACATTGCCCACCCCTTTCACCATAAATATGGTGTGAATGGGGGTATAATGCCCAAGTTGGCGTTAAGCAACATTAAGTGGTTTAACGCTGCATTGTGACTAAGGCTAAGCCAAGCTCTTTTAACCACAATGTTGTGCCAAGTGATGATTCGGTGGCAATAGGGGCCTTGTAATATGCACCAACATGTCAAAGATTCACTAGATTTGAAGCAAGTCAGTGATTAATGTCAGGAATAGGATTTGGGCACCTAACCATGTCTTAAGGTTGCATTGACTCATTCAAACAAGGTGTGACTCTGGGTCATGGTACTCATCCAATATAGTCATGTACACCAGCTCTCAGCTTGTGTATGAGACTGCCTCTTTTGAGTAATACCTGTCACTGACAACTGTTGCTCCAATGAACTGATCATCAGTGACAGCTATCTCAGGCCAGGGTGTACATGGATTCCATGTCTGTTCATACCCATCACCAACATCCCTCAAATGTTTCCTCTTCTGTATGTACAATGTGAAACCCACCTGCATTGGCCGGAGTGACATACACAATTTGCATTTATGGCCTCGGTGAAAGTGTTACCATAACTTCACAAGATTCACTGGCTAAATTAGTCAATACAGACTAACCCAATCCAATTTCATGTAGCTGTAGCCATGCAACGTGAACCAAAGCCGCCATGTACACATGATACTATACCAAAAAGGCATATTCACTTTGTGAATTGGATATGAATTAACACCTGATATCATGATACTATTCAAATTGCTTGCACATTGTGTGACAATTTCATAAAGCATTGATCTTGGCATGAGCACCCACAGCCACAGAATCCAAAGAAAATGAAAAGTAGGGACACACTGGATACCATAGGAGTGAACATCAATAAAAATAATGTACATGGGTCCCCTTTGAAAAGAATGATGTAGGAACCTCCGATCGACATCAGACGAGCCCCCTCCCTGAACATTTTCAGGAAGACACTCAAGACCTGGCTCTTCGACTGAACGGAGCTGCTTAACCCCCCCCCCCAGCGCCTTGAGACCCTCACGGGTGAGTAGTGCTCTTCCAGTTCCCCTGATTGATTGATTGATTGATTGATTGGTGTTGCCATTCCAAATTGTTTGCCAATCTGCTCCAACATGTTTCAAAAGCATATTAGCAACAAATGTGCCATGATAAGGGGAAAACACTAATTCTCATTTACAACAGTGTCCACTTTTTATGGCTAGCACCAAAGCAGGCCCCCTTGCACAATTGTGGCAGAGTGCCTACATGGTTGGGATGCTGCAAAAAATGCTCAATGACAGGGCAAAACACTGAAATAAGCCGTATAGTTGCTATTACGGTGCAGGGATGAATTGAACAAACTGGGGCTGTGCAACGTAAAGCTAATGCTGTGCTCCAACAGTACATCATAAATATGTGCATAAATCTCAACTTAATGCTGCCTCATCACACTAGAGGTGAGGCCTACGTAAAGCAAACCCAGACTGTGTTCAACTACATACAGGAGCATTCACCTTAAATTTTCTTTTCTCACAAAAAGCAAAACACATGACTGAGGCACTCACCAGTGGCTTGTGGGTCCATGAAGGCATCGACATTACCCTGAGTAATCAATGGTCTCCCAGCTGTAACACATGTAAAATAAAAATTGTATTAGACATGACTTTTCACATGTGTCATGTTCATTATTGAAGTCATCTACATTCAATTTTATGAACTGTTATGTCTCTGTTCATGTTCCATACATGAAGGGATCTGCTTTGCGTGTCTGACACACAACACATGACCATTGAGGCCTTGTGGACTACAAGACAATCCTGCAAGTATATGTGATCACATTGTAACTAAAACTTGAGTGACACATTCACAAGGCACTATTTGCCTCCACAACTTCACTTTTCTGGACGTTCTGTAGTCAATATGTGCCTAGTATTTTTCACAAGGGTTCAGACAATTGACGTGGTTTGATCCCCCCTTGTGCATGAGGCAGCCTTTCACACTGAACTTTGTGTGAAGTGTTCCTATGGGAATGGGTGTTGCGATGGGCAATACAATACATATTGCAATGGAGCGGATTTAAAAGGGTGGCAAGCGTATGGTCCTGTGCCTACATTGGGAACTGTTAAAAAATGCTTAGAGCTTGCCCAATGGGGATAGATGAGTGAGTCCATCAGGTAGTGTGTTTTGCCATGTATGCTGTGTTGTGAGCTCACACAGGCCCTTCCTGCACATTGCGAGTCCTCACAGACGAATATCGTTGTCTCCTATCTATGTATGCTGCATTGCGCAGCACATATAAAAATGTAATGCAGCCCTTTCTGATTGTTTATGTGCAGGAGGGAACACATTCCTGCACATCGTCAATCATTCACATCAACGCAAGCACACTTGCACAATGATACAAGTGTGACTGTGTTGGAGCTAGGCAGCTTCGGTTTACCAAAAGTGGATGGCAGCATCCTGTTGCGTGTATTACATTGTGTCATTGTCAGGAATGCAAATTCGATATCTAGTTTCAAGAGAAAGGGTAACAGAAAAAGACTCAGAATTAATAAATACCCCCGTTGGAGACTTAGGCTACCTTTAGCTCATTTCTTACTACACATTCTCCTGAAGAAATTGAGCACCCTCTGATTCGCGGGAATCTAACATGGCCGCCACAAGCTTTCGATGGGTCAGCGTTCCATGCCTCCTACAAACCCTCAGAAGACTTCTAAGTACAAGTGCGGCTGCGCGAAGCTCGCGCAGTGCACTTCAACTGAAACTGTTGATGGAGAGCAGCATCTCAGCTTCACACCTGAACTATTTACCTCAGAGAAGTTTTAGTTTTTTCACAGAAAACTCCTCCCCTATCTCCGCCTACCAATAGACTGGTGTGCACACCCGAGGAGTAGTTACCTTTTTGATCATAGATAGTTATAGGCTTCAGTAGCAGTAATTCCCCGTCTGTGAGAAAAAGAAATTCCAGAGTCAAGGAGCGGATTTCAAGGAAGAGTATCCGTCATTTTCTGAGCAGTTTCGTCTAGCTGACAAGTAAGAGTTTGAAAAGGAGAACGTTCGTGAAGCTCAAGTAAGGAGAAACATTTTCCAGAGACATTAGTATATTTATTTCAAAGACGGCTTAAAACTCTTAAAGGGAGCAGAACTCTCTCTAGAACCTTCTTTAAGAAATGCATATATATATTCACTGAAAAAACCATAGGTTTCAGGCACGTTATAGTTAGAAATTAGCATTTAAAAAACCTTAGAAATTCACTGAAAAAACCATAGGTTTCAGGGACGTTATAGTTAGTTGGACATTTCACTCGTACAAAACCATAGAAATTCCCCCGTTATAGTTAGTTCAGCTAACTATAACTCGCGCCCCCGCAATGCACTGCTGATGACATCACATATTACATCATTCATGACATGGTCAGTGACATTACTGATGACATCACTGATGACATCTCAAATGACATCACTGATGACATCATCCACGTCAAAATCTGATGCACCTCCTCACACTCTAATATAATCTTTGATACACCCACTGTAAAATACAGACTACCATTTTCGAAACCATCGACACACCAATACCAGTTACCACATACGCACTCACTGATTCCTAGGTCTACACACACATCCACTCATTCACCGATACAATCACTCATACATACAGTCTCTCATCAATACAACACTATCATATGCACTCATACACCTATACAGACACTCACACACCGCCACTCATCCATGGAGTTACTCACACACCTAATCAGTCATGCAAAGAATCAATCACACTCCCATTTCCTCACCTTTACAGTTATACACACACCACCTCACTTATTCAAACATATGCTAACACATACTTACTCTCTTATACAATCACTGATACAAGTACACACTCATCCATACAGCCACTCTCACAGTCACTAACTCTCACGTATAGTCATTTATATACTCCAAGTCTCACATACACTGCCTTTTACATATGTAGTTACTTGGAAATGTACCACTGAGACATCCAATCTCTCACCAAAAAGGGGCGTGGCCTCTGAACACCTCTCTGCAACGCAGCTCCCTGGCGCATACTGGAGGTACCTGGTGGGCTAGTTGGCCCCCAGGGACCCTCAGGATTCAAGGGGACTTAAAACCCCAACTTAAAACGGGCCACGGGGCGCGTTTGCACAGTGGTGCAGGGAGGGGGCGGGGCCTGATGTGACAAGTGTGCAAATGCGCCCTGTGGCGCATTTTAAGTTAGGGGATTAAGTCCCCTTAAATCCTGAGGGTCCCTGGGGGCCAACTAGCCCACCAGGTACCTCCAGTATACGCCAGGGAGCTGCATTGTAGAGAGGTGTTCAGAGGCCACGCCCCTTTTTACACCTCTCTGCAACGCAGCTCTTTGGCCCTTACTGGAGGTACCTGGTGGGCTAGTTGGCCCCCAGGGACCCTCAGGATTGAAGGGGACTTAATCCCCCAATTTACAATGTGCCAGGGGGTGCATTTGCACACTTGGTATGTCAGGCCCCGCCTCTCCATGCACCACTGTGCAAATGCGCCCCCTGGCGCCTTGTAAATTGGGGGATTAATTTCCCTTGAGTCCTGAGGGTCCCTGGGGGCCAACTAGCCCACCAGGTACCTCCAGTAAGTGCCACAGAGCTGCTGTTGCACAGAGGTGTAAAAAGGGGCGTGGCCTCTGAACACCTCTCTGCAACGCAGCTCCCTGGCGCATACTGGAGGTACCTGGTGGGCTAGTTGGCCCCCAGGGACCCTCAGTATTCAAGGGAAGTTAATTCCCCCACCTACAACGTGCCAGGGGGCGCGTTTGCTGAGTGCTGCAGTTAGGGGGCGGGGCCTCCGCAGCGATGCCGGCTTTTTTATTTATTTATTTTTTTATCAAGGGGGGCTGTGTGGCCCCCCTCCTTTTAAATTATTTGGGGCCCTGGGGACCCCATCCCCCAGGGCCTGCTTTTTTTAAAAACAATTATTTTTTTTTAAAATGGGAAGGGGGCTGCGCGGCCCCCTCCCGAGGCCAATTTTGGCCCCGGGGACCCCATCCCCCAGAGCATGGCCACATTTTGTTTAAAAAAAAAAATAATCTTTTTAAAGGAGGGGGGCTGTGTAGCCCCCCTCCTTCAGCCTCAAGTGGCCCCGGGGACCCTGTCCCTGTGTGTCTTTTAAAAAAAAAAAAATTTTTTAAATCATTGATGGAGGGGGGCCGCGTGGCCCCCTCCTAGGTCACTCATGGCCCCGGGGACCCCATCCCCCGGGGCCTGGCCTCTTCGTTGGGGACTGTGGGGGGAGCCCCAATTCCCCCACGGTCCAGCCGGCTCCCCGCCTCCTGCGGGAGCCGGCATTGCTTTTCCACACGGGGAGCTGCTGACATGCAGCTCCCCTTGTGGAAAAGCAATCTGGTTTGGATTTTGTAAGCGAGAGCAGGAAACCTGCTCTCGCTTACAAAATCCAAACCACAGTTTGCTATGACAGGGCGGGAGCTGCGAGGCTCCTGCCCTGCCATAGCAAACAGCAGTGTCCCAGGGGTGGGCACCCCGGGACACTGCAGGAGCCGGCCCTTGGGGTTGGCGGTCCCCAGGGCCATCAAGGGCTCCAGGAGGGGGGCCGCGCGGCCTCCCTCCCATCGTCTGCACAGCCCCGGGGAGGTGGTGGTCCCCGGGGCTCGGGGGTCCGTAACGGACCCCCACATTTGCATGTTAGTGCCCCGGGGAGGTGGCGGTCCCCGGGCCGTGTGGGGGGGCTCGAGCCCCCCCACACAGGTTTCTTCATTTCTTTAAAAAGCCCCAGGGGGTGGCGGTCCCCGGGGCAGCGGGGGGGCCATGTGCCCCCCTGCAAATAATTAATAAAAGCCCCGGGGGTGGCGGTCCCCGGGGCTTGGGAGGGCCTTGGAGGCCCCCCACACATTTAAAAATTAGCCCCAGGAGGTGGCGGTCCCCGGGGCAGTGTGGGGGGTATTGGGCCCCCCCACACATTTTTTTCAGTGCCCCCGGGACCTGGCCCACCCGGGGGCTTCAATACAACAAAGCGCAGGCCTCGGGAGTCAGGGTGTTTCTACCCTGCCCCCTTTTCTTGTTTTTCGTGTTTGTTTTACTGTTTTCTTGTGACTCGGTTCTACCAAGTCACAAGATGGCTGCCAACACTTCCTGGTTTGGAGTGTTGACAGCCAATTAGAATAAAGCTCATGGTCGGGAGGGTCCGCGGATCCTCCGTGCCTCTAGATATCGATATTTTTATTTTTTGAATTTCTCAGCAACTTCTGCATGGATTTACACCATTTTTAAAAAGGTCGCTTTCTAAGCCAAGTAATACCTTTTTGCCAAATTTGGTGTAATTCCGTTCAGCAGTTCGGGCTGTAGCCTTGGCTAAAGTTTCCTATGGGAAATTGATTTTTTGACTCTTATTTTTTGAATTTCTCAACAACTACTGAACGGATTTACAACATTTAAAAAAAAGGTCGCTTTCTGAACCAAGCGCTACTTTTTTGCAAAAGTTGGTGTAATTCCATTCAGCAGTTCGGGCTGTAGCCTTGGCTAAAGTTTCCTATGGAAATTAACATGGAGAAAACACTTTTTGGGACCCCCCTTTTTTCTCAGCCCCCACTTGACAAATCACCCCCAAACTTTCCGGATAGGAGCTGACCTGGATGAAACATTTTTTGGGAGAATTTTGCAAAGATTCGTCAAACCACACCAAAGTTATCAGCAAATAAAAAAATGCTTTTCCTATGGAAACTAGGTTCTAACTATAACTACCTACTGGCAACCGCCAGTAGGTAATATATATATGCTGCCAATCCATTTGAAATAAATGCCATTAAGTCAATGAGTTGTGGCTTCTTCATTTTCTGATGTTTGTTGGCGCGAAGCCATTCACTGGATTCTCCATTCCCGTTTTGAAGCCGCCCTGCAGGGACGGGGGCTCCGGTCATTTGGAGAGTTGTTGTTGGATATATATATATATACATATATATATATATACATATATATATACATACTAAAAAATTGAAAATCATCATTCTCAAGAAAGAATAGCGGACTATACTTCTCTACTACCAATAAGAGATAGGCTTGTCCTTGAAGTTTAAATAGGTATAGAGAATAGTATTTCAGGAATATTTACATGTCAACTGAATATTGCATGCATTTGAACAGTGTGTGAGAATTGTAGTTGCTTTGCTTATCACTCTTAATTGCAGGTATTGTCTTGTTGAAAACACCTTCCTGTTGGCAGAAGACAGAACTCATTTAGGCTGACAGAGAGGAGTATTGAGGACACTACCAGAAACTTCAAGGCAGTCTCTCTTCTCTTTTCTCCCCAATCCCCTTCCCTCTGGTGAATATCTTTCAATTTGAAATTCTATTAAGGTTAACTGAGAGCATTCACTTGGGGGTGCTGGAAAACGCTCTTCTGCTCCTGTGGAATAATTGGCACCAGGTTAGTGTTTTTACAGATTTAAGTGCCCCAAAAAAGAACATTCCACCCGAGCAGAATGGCTGAAGGTTTGGACATAAAAGGTTTAGCAGTTATTTTAAAGAATATGCAGAGTCAGTTAAATACTACCATAGAAGAGAACAAGAGTTTAAGAGAGAAAATAGAGAGGTCGCACCAAGAGTCTCAACACCTACTCCAGAGAATAAATGAAATTTTAGTGGGCCCCTCTACTGTTCCTAAGGAGAATATTCCACTTCTTTACACCTCATAGAACGTATGACTGCGAGATCGATCTTGAACCAGGGGCAAATCTACCCTGTAGTAGAATATACACCCTAACTGAGCCTAAAAATCAGTATCTTAAAGAATATTTGGATAAATATTTGGCCAACGGATTCATTCGCCCCTCCCAATCTCCCGTCTCCTCTCCTTTATTTTTTGTTCCCAAGAAAAATTGAGAGCTCAGGCCTTGCATCGACTATAGGAAATTGAACCAAGTCACTATCAAAAATAGATACCCACTACTGTTGATCTCAGTCCTCCTGGACCAAGTTATGGGAGCCGAAATTTACACCAAGTTGGATCTTCGTGGAGCGTACCACTTAATACTGATTGCAGAAGGTGACAAGTGGAAGACGGCCTTTCGTACTCGTATTGGGCTCTATGAGTACCAGGTTATGACCTATGGCCTGTGCAATGCCCCAGCGGCGTTTCAACATTTTGTCAATGACGTATCAAGAGAGTTCTTGGATCGGGTCGCAGTTGTCTACATAGACGGTATCTTGATTTTTCCAAAGATAATGAAGAACACATAATGCACGTTAAAGCCATTCTTAAAAGATTGCAGGAACACCAGCTTTATGTGAAATTGGAGTAGTGTGCTTTCCATGTCAGGGAAGTAGAATTTTTAGGATTCATTTTGTCTCCAAATGGGGTTTCCATGGACACTTCTAAGGTTGAGGTCATTCGAGATTGGCCATCCCTTAAGTCAGTGAAGGAGGTACAAAGTTTCATTGGGTTTGCCAACTTTTACCAGCGATTCATCAATGGTTTCTCCCAAAAGGTTGTTCCGTTAATCCGATTATTGAAGAAAGGATCTCACTTTCCCTGGACCGCAGAGGTTGAAGAAGCCTTCAAATTTCTCAAGGAAGCCTTCACCACAGCTCCAATCTTGCAACACCCTAATCCAGAGGAGCCTTACTTTGTAGAGGCTGATGCCTCGGATCTCGCCATCGGAGGAATCTTATCTCAACATCATAAGACTACAGGCCAGGTACATCCTGTGGCATTCCATTTGAGAAAGCTAACTTCTCCAGAGATCAATTATTCCATAGCAGATAAAGAGCTGTTGGCTGTGAAGGATACCTTTCAGGAGTGTCCTCATGTAACGCAGCTGGTGCTATGTAAAGCGCTCTGATACCCGATACCTTCGGGTCAAGTTTGCGCTATATAAAACTCCGTAACAAATAAATAAATACATTTTTTTTTTAAAAAGGAGTGAAGGCAATATTTGTTGGGGACTCAACATGTTGTGATGGTATTCACCAATCACAAAAACGTACAGTACTTGAGATCTGCCAAAACCTTGGCTCCTAGACAACTAAGGTGGTACTTATATTTTGCAGACTTCAACTTTGTAATAACCTATCAACCAGGTTCTTCTAATGGAAAGGCAGACGCTCTTTCGAGACTAAGGGGCCTATTATGATGGCGATCCGCCCGCCATCCGTATCTGATTTACCCCCCGCCATATTAGTATGGCGGGGGGTACTGCGGCGGACGGAAAGACCGTCCGCCGCTTTTCTGCCGGCAGGCAATCGTTACGATTGCCTGCCATGCGGATCTGGGGCATAATATGGTGGCAGAGCCGAGCAGGCACCGCCATCCATATTATGATGTGCAAATTTAAAGGCCTTTCCACGGCGGCGATGCCGCCATGGAAAGGCCAGCAGAAATTGCTTTGGGGGTCCGTTACTGGCCCCCGGAGGGGTGGGGGGCTGCACTTGGGGGGTACCTATGGTACCCCCCTACATTGCCATACACAAGGTGGCAGGCACCCCGCGGTGCCTGTCACGTTGTGCATGGCAATGCAAACCATGTACTTTTAACATTGCGGACGGAGCTGCACCCAGCAGCACCGTCCGCAATGTTAAAGGCCGGAATGCGCCTGCAAGTGTGGCAGGCGCATCCTAATTGTGCTCGTGGGACCGCCGCACCTCTGGCGGTCGGTCCCATTTTCCGTTACGGTGGCGGGTGGACAAAGGCTGCCCGTCATCGTAATGGGGCCCTAAGTTCAGAAAATGACCCAGGAAGGCAAGAAGTCTCACAAATAATTCCGGAAGGAAAGATTGTTGGAGCTACAGAGTATTCGAGATTTGAACTAGGAGTACAAAATCCCTTATCAACTACTGCTATTAAAAGATGGGTGGAAGAAGATCCAGAAAGAGAAAGAACAATCTTCCTTACTACAAAGGAGCCTTGTATCTTCCAACTACCAAACTGCAGGAATTGGCTTTACAGACTCTTCATGATGATCCATTGGCTGGGCACAAAGGAATACGGAAAACCGTGAAGTTAATCAAGCGACACTTCTGGTGGCTGGGCATGGCCAGTCAGATAAGATAATACGTTCAAACCTGTGAGGGGTGTGTTAAGGGGAAGGCTAGCCAACAACCTCCTCAGGGACTCTTACAACCTTTACCTTCCGCTCCATACCATTGGAACATAGTATCAGTGAATCTAATCGTGGTACTTCCTTCCAGTAGGGGCTAGAATACCATTCTAGTTTTTGTGGACACATTTTCTAAGATGAGTCACTTTATTCCTTTAAAAGCTGTGCCCCAAGCCCCAGAATTAGCGCAGTTGTTGATGGTTGTGATTTCTGACAGGGGAACTCAATTTGTGTTCCGATTTTGGAGGGCCTTCACAAAGAGATTAGGAATTGACTCTCTGTACTATACTAGTTACTATCCAGAGACCGATGACCAAACAGAAAGAGTCAATCAGGAGTTAGAACAATACCTGCGATTATATTTACAGGATCAAGAGGGTGAGTGGGCAGAATTGATTAGGACTGCAGAATTTGCATACAACAATGCCATTCGCACATCTACAGGATTTTCCCCCTTCTATCTGAATTATGGGGAGAATCCAAGTGTGCTTGTAGGTAAGAGGGATGATTCAGTTCCTGCAGTGGAAATCCTGAGTGAAAGGATGCAGAGAGCCTACCAGAGGGCAGGGAATTTTTATTTAAGTCTAAAATTTCATATAAAAGACAGGCTGATAAAAAGAGAAGAGAGAGCCCACAAATATTTAAAGGGGACAAGGTATGGTTCTCCACATGACACTCATCTTCAAGGGAAATAGGCAACTTCAACCACTATTTCTAGGACCCTTTGAGGTCATCAGAATGGTAAACTCAGGTAGAGGAAAGTTAGAGATGCCACCTTCTGTAAAAGTTCACCCAGTATTTCATGTTTCCTTGGTTAAGAAAAGTCCCCCAAAACTGAGATTGAAACCAAAACCTTCACCAATTCTTGTGGGTTTGGAGACTGATTTCGAAGTGAATTGGATTTTGGACTCCAAAAAGGTCAGAGGTCGTTTCTGGTATCTGATAGATTGGAAAGGTTTTGGCCTAGAGGAGAGATCCTGGGAGCCCTGTCAAAATGTGCATGCATCAAGACTTATCAAAGAATTTCACCACACCTTTCTAAACAAGCCTCGCCTGTTGGGGGGCTCTTTAGAAGAGGGTACTGTCAGGAATGCAAATTCGATATCTAGTTTCAAGAGAAAGGGTAACAGAAAAAGACTCAGAATTAATAAATACCCCCGTTGGAGACTTCAACTACCTTTCGCTCGTTTCTTACAACACATTCGCCTGATGAAATTGAGCACCTGCTGCTTCGCGGAAATCCAACACGGCCGCCACAAGCTTCAGATGGGTCAGCGTTCCATGCCTCCTACAAACCCTCAGAAGACTTCTAAGTACAAGTGCGGCTGCACGAAGCTTGCGCGGTGCACTTCAACTGAAACCGTTGCTGGAGAGCAGCATCTCAGCTTCACGCCTGAATTATTTACCTCAGAGAAGTTTTAGTTTTTTCACAGAATACTCCTCCCCTATCTCCGCCTACCAATAGGCTGGTGTGCACACCCGAGGAGTAGTTACCTTTTTGATCATAGATAGTTATAGTCTTCAGGAGCAGCAATTCCCCGTCTGTGAGAAAAAGAAACTCCAGAGTCAAGGAGCGGATTTCAAGGAAGAGTATCCGTCATTTTCTGAGCAGTTTCGTCTAGCTGACAAGTAAGAGTTTGAAAAGGAGAAAGTTCGTGAAGCTCAAGTAAGGAGAAACATTTTCCAGAGACATTAGTATATTTATTTCAAAGACGGCTTAAAACTCTTAAGGGAGCAGAACTCTCTCTAGAACCTTCCTTAAGAAATTCTGAGGAAAAGACTTATATATGTATACATATATATACATACTAAAAATTGAAAATCATCATTCTCAAGAAAGAATAGCGGACTATACTTCTCTACTACCAATAAGAGATAGACTTGTCCTTGAAGTTTAAATAGGTATAGAGAATAGTATTTCAGGAATATTTACATGTCAACTGAATATTGCATGCATTTGAACAGTGTGTGAGAACTGTAGTTTATTTGCTTATCACTCTTAATTGTAGGTATTGTCTTGTTGAAAACACCTTCCTTTGGCAGAAGACAGAACTCATTTAGGCTGACAGAGAGGAGTATTGAGGACACTACCAGAAACTTCAAGGCAGTCTCTCTTTTCTTTCCTCCCCAATCCCCTTCCCCTTGGTGAATATCTTTCAATTAGAAATTCTATTAAGGTTAATTGAGAGCGTTCACTTGGGGGTGATGGATAACGCTCTTCTGCTCCTGTGGAATCATTGGCACCAGGTTAGTGTTTTTACAGATTTAAGTTCCCCAAAAAAGAACGTTCCACCCGAGCAGAATGGCTGAAGGTTTGGACATAAAAGGTTTAGCAGTTATTTTAAAGAATATGCAGAGTCAGTTAAATACTACCATAGAAGAGAACTAGAGTTTAAGAGAGAAAATAGAGAGGTCACACCAAGAGTCTCAACACCTACTCCAGAGAATAAATGAAATTTTAGTGGGCCCCTCTACTGTTCCTAAGGAGAATATTCCACTTCCTTACACCTCATAGAACTTATGACTGCGAGATTGATCTTGAACCATGGGCAAACCTATCCTGTAGTAGAATATATGCCCTAACTGAGCCTAGAAAATCAGTATCTTAAAGAATATTTGGATAAATATTTGGCCAACGGATTCATTCGCCCCTCCCAATCTCCCGTCTCCTCACCTTTATTTTCTGTTCTCAAGAAAAATGGAGAGCTCAGGGCTTGCATCGACTATAGGAAATTGAACCAAGTCACTATCAAAAATGGATACCCACTACCGTTGATCTCAGTCCTGCTGGACCAAGTTAAGGTAGCCAAAATGTACACCAAGTTGGCTCTTCATGGAGTGTACCACTTAATTCTGATTGCAGAAGGTGACAAGTGGAAGACAGCCTTTCGTACTCGTTTTGGGCTCTTTGAGTACCGGGTTATGACCTATGGCCTGTGCAATGCCCCAGCGGCGTTTCAACATTTTGTCAATGACGTATTAAGAGAGTTCTTGGATCGGGTCACAGTTGTCTACATAGACGGTATCTTGATTTTCCCGAAGATGATGAAGAACACATAATGCATGTTAAAGCCATTCTTAAAAGATTGCAGGAACACCAGCTAATTATGTGAAATTGGAGAAGTGTGCTTTCCATGTCCAGGAAGTAGAATTTTTAGGATTCATTTTGTCTCCAAATGGGGTTTCCATGGACACTTCTAAGGTTGAGGTCATTCGAGATTGGTCATCCCGTAAGTCGGTGAAGGAGGTACAAAGTTTCATCGGGTTTGCCAACTTTTACCAGCGATTCATCCATGGTTTCTCCCAAAAGGTTTTTCCGTTAATCCGATTATTGAAGAAAGGATCTCACTTTTCCTGGACCGCAGAGGTTGAAGAAGCCTTCAAATTTCTCAAGGAAGCCTTCACCACAGCTCCAATCTTGCAACACCCTAATCCAGAGGAGCCTTTCTTTGTAGAGGCTGATGCCTCGGATCTCGCCATCGAAGGAATCCTACCTCAACATCATAAGACTACAGGCCAGGTACATCCTGCGGCATTCCGTTTGAGAAAGCTAACTTCTCCAGAGATCAATTATTCCATAGCAGATAAAGAGCTGTTGGCTGTGAAGGATACCTTTCAGGAGTGGAGGCAATATTTGTTGGGGGCTCAACATGTTGTGATGGTATTCACCAATCACAAAAACGTACAGTACTTGAGATCTGCCAAAACCTTGGCTCCTAGACAACTAAGGTGGTACTTATATTTTGCAGACTTCAACTTTGTAATAACCTATCGACCAGGTTCTCTAATGGAAAGGCAGATGCTCTTTCGAGACTAAGTTCAGAAAATGATCCAGGAAGACAAGAAGTCTCACAAATATTTCCGGAAGGAAAGATTGTTGGAGCTATAGAGTATTCGAGATTTGAACTAGGAGTACAAAATCCCTTATCAACTACTGTTATTAAAAGCTGGGTGGAAGAAGGATCAGGAAGAGAAAGAACAATCTTCCTTACTACAAAGGAGCCTTGTATCTTCCAACTACCGAACTGCAGGAATTGGCTTTACAGACTCTTCATGATGATCCATTGGCTGGGCACAAAGGAATACGGAAAACGGTGGAGTTAATCAAGCAACACTTCTGGTGGCTGGTCATGGACAGTCAGATAAGACAATACGTTCAAACCTGTGAGGGGTGTGTTAAAGGGAAAGCTAGCCAACAGCCTCCTCAGGGACTCTTACAACCTTTACCTTCCGCTCCATACCCTTGGCACATAGTATCAGTGAATTTAATCGTGGATACTTCCTTCCAGTAAGAGACTAGAATACCATTCTAGTTTTTGTGGACACATTTTCTAAAATGAGTCACTTTATTCCTTTAAAAGCTGTGCCCCGAGCCCCAGAATTAGCGCAGTTGTTCACTCAGCACATTGTGAGACTCCATGGGGTACCGATGGGTGTAATCTCTGACAGGGGATCCCATTTCTTGTCCCGATTTTGGAGGGCCTTCACTAAAAGGTTAGGAATTGACTCTCGGTACTTGACTAGTTACCATCCAGAGACCAATGGCCAAACAGAGAGAGTCAGTCAGGAGTTAGAACAATACCTACGATTATATTTACAGGATCAAGAGGGTGAGTGGGCAGAATTGATTAGGACTGCAGAATTTGCATACAACAATGCCATTCGCACATCTACATGTTTTTCTCCCTTCTATCTGAATTATGGTGAAGAATCCAAGTGTGTTTGTAGGTAAGAGGGATGATTCAGTTCCTGCAGTGGAAGATCCTGAGTGAAAAGATGCAGAGAGCTTACCAGAGGGCGGGGAATAATTTATTTAAGTCTAAAATTTCATATAGAAAGACAGGCTGATAAAAAGAGAAGAGAGAGCCCACAAATATTTAAAAGGGGACAAGGTAAGGTTATCCACCTAACACTCATATCTCAAGGGAAATAGGAAATTTCAACCACTATTTCTGGGACCCTATGAAGTCATCAGAATGGTAAACCCAGGTACAGTAAAGTTAAAGATGCCACCTTCTGTAAAAGTTCACCCAGTGTTTCATGTTTCCTTGGTTAAGAAAAGTCCTCCAAAACTGAGATTGAAATCAAAGCCTTCACCAATCCTTGTGGGTTCAGAGGCTGAGTTTGAACTGAATCGGACTTTGGACTCCAGAAAGGTTAGAGGTCGTTTGTGGTATCTGATAGATTGGAAAGGGTTTGGCCCACAGGAGCAATCCTGGGAACCTTGTCAAAATTTGCATGCTTCAAGACTAATCAAAGAATTTCACAACACCTTTCCAAACAAGCCTCGCCTATTGGAGAGCTCTTTAGAGGAGGGTACTGTCAGGAATGCAAATTCAATATCTAGTTTCAAGAGAAAGGGTAACAGAAAAAGACTCAGATTTAATAAATACCCCCGTTGGAGACTTCAGCTACCTTTCGCTCGTTTCTTACTACAGATTCTCCTGAAGAAATTGAGAACCTGCTGCTTCACGGGAATCCAACAAGGCCGCCACAAACTTCAGATGGGTCAGCGTTCCATGCCTCCTACAAACCCTCAGAAGACTTCTAAGTACAAGTGCGGCTGCGTAAAGCTTACGCGGTGCACTTCAACTGAAACCGTTGCCGGAGAGCAGCATCTCAGCTTCGCGCCTAGAACTATTTACCTCAGAGAAGTTTTAGTTTTTGTCACAGAATACTCCTACCCTAATCGCCGCCTACTAATAGGCTGGTGTGCACACCCGAGGAGTAGTTACCTTCTTGATCATAGATAGTTATAGTCTTCAGGAGCAGCACTTCTCTGGTCATAGTGAGAAAAAAATTCCAGAGTCAAGGAGCGAATGATTTCAAGGAAGAGTATCCGTCATTTTCTGAGCATTTTCGTCTAGCTGACAAGTAAGAGTTTGACAATGGAGACAATTTCGTGAAGCTCAAGTAAGGAGAAACATTTTCCAGAGACCTTAGTATATTATATTTCAAAGACGGCTTAAAACCTCTTAAGGGAGCAGAACTCTTGCTAGAACCTTCCTTAAGAAATTCTGAGGAAAAGACTTATATATACATATATATACATGCTAAAAATTGAAAATCATCATTCTCAAGAAAGAATAACGGACTATACTTCTCTACTACCAATAAGACAGAGGCTAGTCCTTGAAGCATTAAATAGGTATAGAGAATAGTATTATCAGGAATATTTACATGCCAACTGAATATTGCATGCATTTGAATAGTGTGAATGAGAACTGTAGTTTATCTGCTTATCACTCATAATTGTAGGTATTGTCTTGTTGAAAACACCTTCCTGTTGGCAGGAGACAGAACTCATTTAGGCTGACAGAGAGGAGTATCAAGGACACTACCAGAAACTTCAAGGCAGTCTCTCTTCTCCTTTCTCCCCAATCCCCTTCCTCCTGGTGAATATCTTTCAATTAGAAATTCTATGAAGGTTAATTGAGAGCGTTCACTAGGGGGTGCTGGGAAATGCTCTTCTGCTCCTGTGGAATCTTTGGCACCAAGTTAGTGTTTTGACAGTCACTGACTACAGTTGTTAACAGAGAAAACACACTGTGATATCATACAACTTTTGTCATTTACTTACCACCTTGCCTGCCAACAATGATCCCCAGGTGATCCAATAGGTTTCCCTCATGTCCAACACAATCCTCCCATCGGTGTTTCCACTGGTGGACAGTCCTGTCCAATCCAAAGATGCGCATCATGTAGTTGCGGATGGGCTCCCACCTCACCTTCCTGATCTTGACATCATAGCCCTGCAGGACCTGTTCCCCACTCTACACAATCCGTGGTAAAAAAAACGTCACCAGCCAGAGGAAGCCCCCCAATGCCCTCACTGACATCTGGCCCTCCCTACCCTCACCCAACATCTCCAAACACACTACTAAATGCACTATTCAAAAATAAAACCCAGGTAAATACCCCAAAAACCGTTAAGACTTACAAATATACCCCTTAGACAAATACCGGACAAGATAATCACAAAGACGCAAAAAACACGTAAAGACAAAGACACAGGACTTAACAGGGACAGTAGACT
The DNA here is from genome assembly GCA_963921515.1 of Calotriton arnoldi. Lineage (NCBI taxonomy): Eukaryota > Metazoa > Chordata > Amphibia > Caudata > Salamandridae > Calotriton > Calotriton arnoldi. Next base: position 2,363,619 of record CAWUFW010001141.1, read on the forward strand.
AACACCAAACCACTCTCTTACACAACAACACCAGCAGACACCTCTAACACCTTCACAAATCTCCACTGACACTAACAGTGTGGAAAAAGAGAAAGTGAAAGTGTACAGTATTCCTCCATGAAAGAGGATGCAGACTGATATCACTTCCTGGGCGTTTGTGGCACGTTTTTGGACTCTGCAAGAAACATTTAGCCGCTAAGCGGTAAGTGGGCCAACTTTTTGCCGCTATGTGCTAGTTGATCAGCAAATGTACCATATTGCAGGATATTGCATGCCTAACAACACCATGTTGTGTAGGTGACTTTAGTCATTCTGATATGTCTTGATATCAGTAATCCTGAGCTGTCAACATTCGTTTCTCACATTGATGCATATCCAGATATTGTCATATGTGATAGATAATGAATGCATCAGTGGTAGTCATAATGATTACCATTGGTTGTATGTGTGACTACATATGAGTCTGTTACATTATACATTACTGTGATTTCTGTACCAGTTTTATGGGCTTCTAACACACATGAACTTGAACAACAAGCATTCACTACTTGTATTAAAGATTTATGATGCTGCATACAATGCGAAGGTTGACTACAGAATCACATTTGAGTATTTGCTTAGCTGGAGGCAAAGACGTGTACATTTACAGTGGTCTGTGCAAAGGCACTCATGGGCATGATTTCAAGATGTTTTGCTACGCATTTTAGAGTTTGCAAAGTGGCAAATCTATTTGGATGGTGTCTATCGACCACATCCATTGTCATGTTAGCGAAGTATGTACAATAAGTCATTACATGGCGTAAGGATCAGCTTGTGGCAGACACAACTGCCCCTCACTCTAGCATGACAGTAATACACATCTTGAAGCTAAAGAGAAAAGAAAATGATGGCTGGACAGTTAGCGGTCAAAATATTTGAGGTAAGTCAGCCCTCCATCACTTTTCTACCTCTAGAGGCTAAATGAGCTTACAAAGACACCTCTGATGAGGAATTAAGAAATGTATGTACCAGAATGCAGAATGGAGCAGCCATGACCAAATTCTGCACAGGTCAACAACCCCACAAAGTCAGGAATAGACATCATGTAAACCCAGAGTACCAGGTGAAGAGGAAATGCTGAATTTGTGCCTCATGTCTGACAAGTCGCACATTGTTGGCAAAAAACAGCAATGCAGCACTTTACATTGCGCACTCCTTGCAAAAGCATGGCGTCCAATGACTGGAAGTGCAGACAGTCGCCTTTATTACAGTACTTATTGATTTTCCCTGTTGCACTTCACTCATGTGTATGTCTGTCCTCTGTCTTTGGGGTGTCAACACAGAGTGAGTGTGATGGAATGAGGATATAGCCAGTTCTCTACATTTATTGCAATGCCACTCTCATGTTGTTGGGCATGTGTGCCTTTGTCTGAGACTCGGAGTGGTAGGCACAGGTGTTGCAGAGTTACTGCAGACTGATGTTGGAGGCGGTGCATGCATCGTGCACAAGCCTGTGGTCCCTAACTGTTGACATTGATGCGTCAGCATTCACCCTTACCTGGTGGCAAGGTCTGGCATGTCACATGTAGACACATTGCTTACATGAGAAGCCTGCATGGTGCACCTTGCAGCATTGATCAGTCGAGGTGCTCCTGCTCAACCACAAAGGGTAGTCTGCATTGCATGACACACACCAACACTACACTGGGGTGTCAGGGGAGATTGCCAATGTTGGGCTGCACCTCTCAGCATCATCATGCCGGAGGAGGCTGTGCTGGCCAGATGCTATGGAGGGTGAGGCCCCTGACCTGCCCAAATCTTGTGTGGCAGGAGACCTGTGACTATGCACCTAAGAGGGGCCATTGCATCACCTGCATCTGGAGGCTCCCCTGCAGACTTGGAGTACATTGCTGTATCCAGGCTTGTGAAATCCAGACTGACAGAGGATTCTGTTGGCTGAGTCACAGATTTGGAGAGGGCGCAGTGGTTTGAGGCCTGGTTTCGATGTCCAGGTTAGGAGAAGGTTGGATGTGGAGCATAGGAGGACCAGGTGTTGCGTCTGGGCAAGAGCCGTGGGCACTGTGTCTGGGCAAGATTTCCGTGGGCACTGTGAAACATGGAATCTGCTTGCCAAAGTTAGATTTGAGAAGGCGACCGGGTGGTGCAGCCTTTCCTCGTCCCATCGTAGTGAGCTCTTGGGTGTATGGTGGATTTCCCTTGGTGCTATCCGGACGGAGATTTCTGTCTAGCATACACCTGACTGGAAAAGAGGGGCTGGTTGGCCACACTGGACTGCAACACATGTCATACATGGTGCCTGGCCATCTTGCGCAACAATGTGTGTTCATGAGTATTTGATACATTCCTTGAGAGATACAACCATATGTGACATGCCCATTTCATTTTAGAAGCATGGTCGTATTTGTGTTCAGCTGTGCCTGCAGATGTAGGGATATTTTGACTTGTGGAGTTGTGGTTAATCCCTAGATTACACACATCATGCAATTGGCATTTGGAAACTTGTAGTGGCAGTCTAGATAGAGGTGATGCAACTTCATTGTGCTACCATGTTTTTCGTGGTCCATCTTACACAATACATTGACCATTACTAATGTAATTGGTTGTATGTTACTTGCATTTTTTGGATGTAATTATTGGTTTCCCTGTTGCACTTCACTCAGGTGTATGTCTGTTCTCTGTCTTTGGGGCGCCAACACAGAGAAAGTGTGATGGGATGAGGATATAGCCAGTTCTCCACATTTATTGCCATGCCACACTCATGTTGATGGGCATGTGACATCAACACTTTCTTGCCATTGCATTGCCATGTCTATAGTCCTGAAAACACGTTGTTGTTTGCTGATGCCTTGCCAGTTTTCCCATGGCTGAACTATGTGTCATTGTTTGGGCAGATACAAATATAGCATTGTCAGATCAGTGCAGTGTTGAATGATGAATCATGCACAGTGTTAGTGATGCAAGACATGTGCTTATTTTTCATTACAGTGACACATGTGTCAACGGGGGTGGTAGTGTCACTTGCTAATGCAGAATATATGAGTATGCTTGGTAGTAAAAGCATTCCCTGCACTGTATTGAAACATCCGTTAGTCTGGATCTACTATCCTTTGATTCTTAATCTTCCACACCCGAAAGTTGATCTAGTCTACCATTGTCATGTATCTTTGTGACTTTTGTCAGGTATCTTTTTTCCAGTGGCACAGATTACACAGAGATGTTGTGTTTCAAAAATTTAGAATGGATTTGAGCTGTGTGGCCCCAGCTACAATGCTGCATCAGGCACACATTGTATGGAGTGCTACGCTCTTGTGTGAAAATGGACCTGATTGTGCTCAGGAGACCACACACCAGGCACTTTTTATTTCTCAATGATAAACCATATGCAGTCTGAAGTTCAGATGCCCAAAACATTTGCCCATTCAGTCTTGCTTTAGTTGGTGTCATACCCCCTGGTAGGTGATTAATCTGTGTGACACTGTTGTTTTGATAACGTTACTTTACATGATTGTTCCCCTTCTGAAGTCACTAACGAAGCATACAAGATATTGGTGAAGTGATATTGTATTGAGCTACATCACAAGGTGAAACCTTTTGTTCAAAGCTATGGGTGATACAAGACATTTGAGAGTCGCCATTATGAAAAGAAGTTACGGAGGATGGCATCCCTTCTTGATGTTGCAGCTGCTGAAGTTTTAGGGTGGCTTGCATCAACTTCTTCATCCTGCCCATCCTCCAGATTGTCCATCTTTTCCTGATCTTCTGGCAGAGGTGTATTCGTCCTTATGCAGATATTGTGCAACAAAAGACCAGTGTTATTTTGCAGACCAATTCGGGCCTGTACCGTAGTCTTCCCCCGAAATGTTCAGGCAACGGAACCAGGATTTGAGGACTCCAAAGGTCCATTCCACAATGGCCCTTGTGCGGCCCAGTGCCACATTGTAGTCTCTCTGGGCCTGTGTGTGGGGCACTTTGATGGGATTCATCACCCATGTTGACAGTGCATAACCTTGATCAGCTGAAACAGAAAATGGAGAAAAGGGTACATTAGTATTTTGTCCTGATGTGTTTGCAGAGGAGACCTTTTGACTTTGTGTCCATTGTGGGGCTTTCTACTTTCTCCTTCCACATGGTGTGGTACATGCAAACGACTTGCATCAATGCCATTGAATTGCCTATAGTTTACAGCCTACACATCACTATAATGCCATTGGACAGGTCTTGTGTAATAAATCCATGTTGTAACTGTCAGGATGTATGGGTACCTTAACACCTTGAATTTTTGCACATTACTGCAATATACATCATTATGAGATATTGTGCTTAGGGTAGCTGGCACTAGAAGCACTTGAATGCTAAATGTTGTACTCAATGTGGCTTAGTTACAACACCCCCAATGGCTCACTGTTTGAGACTCAGCAGCATTGCTACCTGGTGCACTCTACTTACTGGGACATGTCAAGCCAAAGCACATGTCTAGGCATTGACTTGGGCATATGGCAACTTTGATGCCGATTGATTGCGTGTTGGGGGCGGGCCATGGGTGTTGACGTGGGTGTTCCCACACAACACCCATTTAGTTGGCTACATTTCCGGCTTTGGTAAAAAATGTACACCTGGAAATGCATCAGATTGATACGCCTCACGGGGGAGGTGTAGGGATGCGCAGCATGAAGATACAATTACATATCTCTTATTTTTATGCTCTTTCTATGCATGCGGCATTCTGACACAACACATAGGAAGAGAAAATCTACTTTTGTGATTGTTTCTGTGCAATTAGGTGTCCCTTCATGCAGAAATACTTTCCTCCTCATGAGACAGGCACACTGCGTTGGTGCATGTCAGCTAATTACACACCACCGCAGGGGATAGCAGAGTGACCTGTCATCTTGTTGTACATATGACACATGCCTTTGTTTCAGAATAAATGCAGCTCAGCGCAAGCATATGTCTTGTGTCACCCGCTGCATTGATTCCTTGCAATTTTTGTCTAATGAGTTCTGCAAGATCTGTATTCCTTGTGTGACTAAGTGGTTTGTGAGAGTATTTATAGCCTCCTCCCTTGTTGGAACTAATTACATATAGGTTGTACTTTGACATTAGGTGTTTGTGTATAGTAGTTGGCCCAGTAACAATATATGCACAATGCAATTTTCTACATGTGCATTCTCCCATAGTTGAGCTACATGATTAGTTGACTTGAGGTGTGTGGTGTGCTCATTTGTACTTATCCTCAAGCAGTCCATTTCCATAAATGCCATTCTGGAACCGCTGGTTGATGACCGATTGGCGGAAGATGTAGGAATCATGGACACTGCCAATGGTCAAAAATTGCCTGCACATTCATTGAGTATGTGTGCTTCCTATTCCTGTAGATGTGTGCAGTGTCCACAGGAGGCACGAGTTGCACATGGGTGCAGTCCATTGCCCCAAAAGATGCGGAAAACCAGCAATGGCATAGAAGCCTTGCTTGTTGGTGAGTTGTTCTTGCGCAGTGTTGGGAAAGCGTAGGTGCTGCGGTGTCAGGCTGATGATGGCATCCAAGACAGTGGGGAGAAACCTGGAGAAAGATGCCTGGGAGACTCCGGCCACTCTGGCAGTGGTAGGTTGGAAGGTGCCTAAGGCCAACTTGTGCAGCACAGCAAGTAGCTTGGTCTGCAGAGGGATGTTTGTGCTGTGCTGTGATGTGGCCTGCAGCCTTGGCTCTCTGGCTGTTCCAGCGAGCTATTACACTATGTACTCGATGAGGGCGTGCTTTTCATTTATGCTGGTATGATATTTTATGTGAACTAGTAACGCACCACTTAGGTCTCTTGGGGGCATATTCACAAAGAGCTATCGCCGAATTAACGGCACTTTATCGCAGCCAAAGTCGTGATAAATTTACCCCCCCATTCACAAGCCGGTGTTAACAGCCCACAGCACCAGTTTACCCGCGATAGCAGCCTCAAAAAACATCGCCACAGAGGACCCTCGCAAATATCGCTAATGAGATGCAGAGTAGGCGTTCCCGTGACAAAAGCAGAGATAACAGCACACCTCAACATTCACAACGACCAGCCACATCCGTGATAAAAACACAAAACAGGCGATAATGCGCGTTAGCACCAGGAAATTACACCTGCTCTGACCTGGTGTAAAGTCGGACGGCAGCCAGCACCACAAAAGGGAGCACAGCCCAGTGCCACATCCCAAGGGCAACAGATGCCATGGAGCCACACATCATGCGGCCCGGACACCCAAGAGGGCCACAACACCCACCGCCACCACCCCGGGACCACCCCTCCCTGGCATCCCCCCCTGACCAAAGACATGCCACATCAGCCACACCTAAACATGTACAAAATATTCCACCTGATGCCGCACAGTCACAACTGGTGACATGGATGTGTCCTCACAGAAATGACCAGCACACATTCACTTTCGAAGCAACAAATGAAACTTTATTAAAATGAACAATGAAATGAAATGAAGAGACATGGCCGCTCCCCTCCAGACAATACGTAGGTCACAGCCTATAACACAAAAAACATGATGAGAAGGTGTGTCCTGCGCACATCAGAGGACAGAGAGAGTGCGAAGGAGAGAGAGAGGAAGAGAGGGAGGGAGAGAGAGAGAGAAGAGGAGAGAGAGAGGAAGAGAGAGGGAGAGAGAGAGAGAGAGAAGAGGAGAGAGAGAGGAAGAGAGAGGGAGAGAGAGAGGAAGAGATGGAGAGAGAGAGAGAGAGAGAAGAGGAGAGAGAGGAAGAGAGGAAGAGAGGGAGAGAGAGAGAGAGATGAGGAGAGAGAGAGGAAGAGAGGGTGAGAGAGAGAGAGAGAGAAGAGGAAAGAGAGAGGAAGTGAGAGGGAGAAAGAGAGAGAGAGAAGAGGTGAGAGAGAGGAAGAGAGAGGGAGATAGAGAGAGGAAGAGAGGGAGAGAGAGAGAGAGAAGAGGAGAGAGGAAGAGAGAGGGAGAGAGAGAGAGAAGAGAGGTAGAGAGAGAGAGAGAGTGCCGCCCCTGCGCACCCAGGCCACAGTGCTCACCTGCTGCCACCGGTGTGTCTCCAACCATGTGCCGGTATGTAGGGCAGTTCACCAGGTCACACATCTCATTCAGAGCCGTCAGCTGAAACAGAGCCCAGATACATGACTGGCACAGTACACACACTTGCACAAGACCCCATCAGAGCATGCCCGCCCATGCACACCCAGGCCTCAATGCTCACCTTCCGCCACTGGCGCGTAGACAGGAGGTCCCACCACGTGCCGCAGCAAGCCACAAGCCCGGAGCCCGCGGACATGGCACCCTCCACATCATGCAGCCACGCTGCGCAGGCCACCAGGTCTCACGTTTGGTGCTGGGTCTTGATTACTCCATGGCAGAGGACATACCAGTGCACCCGGCATCATCGCAGGCTGCACACCCACTCAGCAGCTCAAGGTGCCACTGACTCAGTGCACCCAAAGTCACCGTCTCGTGGTGGGGTGCCTGTGCCGCACGCAAGGCCTCGGATGCCACTAACCCTGTGCAACCCCAGTCTGTGCCACGTGGTGGTAGGCCCGTGCCGTACTCCAGGCCTCGGATGCCACTAACCCTGTGCAACCCCAGTCTGCGCCACGTGGTGGTAGGCCCGTGCCGTACTCCATGCCTCGGATGTCACTAATCCTGTGCAACCCCAGTCTGCGCCACATGGTGGTAGGCCCGTGCCGTACTCCGGGCCTCGGATGCCACTAACCCTGTGCAACCCCAGTCTGCGCCACGTGGTGGTAGGCCCATGACGTACTCCAGGCCTCGGATGCCACTAACCCTGTGCAACCCCAGTCTGCGCCACGTGGTGGTAGGCCCCTGCCGTACTCCAGGCCTCGGATGCCACTAACCCTGTGCGCAGCAACTCATGGGCCCTATATGAGTGCGAACCGTGGGGCGTCCATCATCCAGTCACCACCGGAAGAGGGGAATGTGACGTCTTCAGACCCTTATGTTGGTGGAGTCACATGGCCTGTGACGCCTGTGCCGGATGGGTGTGGTGTGTGTGAAAACCTGCCCTCAGGGAGTGGCCGTGACATGCTGACAACTAGACCAGTGACCCGCACACCACCAGCGAGTACGGCTGCGACTGGTAGCAATGAGGGCCCCCCTTCGGTGCGTAAGCGGAGTGGACTGGCCTGCCGTACGCCGGACCAGCGCAGGGCCTGCAACAATGACTTGTGGGCTCTGGGCGTGGTCCAGTCCATGTCCGGACAAGGACCCGATAAAATTGGTGCCTCACTCGTGTGGGAGGCCCAAGTACCCGTGACAGGCAAGGGCCCAAAACATTTTGTGATAGGCAATTTTGATGTTGCCTCAATACGTTTTGGGCCCTTGCCTGTCGCAGGTACTTGGGCCTCCCACACGAGTGAGGCACCATTTTTATCAGGAGACCCGGGCGAACGCTGGGTGGTAGGAAATTTGTGTCAGCCCGGTGATGCCACAACTTTCCCACACAAAAATGTGTGAAAAAAGTGACTTTTTCAGCAAAATTTGAGGTTTGCAGGGGATTCTGGGTAAGGAAACGTTGGGGGATCCACGCAAGCCATACCTCCCTGGAATCCCCCGGGTGTCTAGTTTTCAGAAATGTGTGGGTTCGGTAGGTTTCCTTAGCTGGCCGCCGAGCACGGGGCCAAAAACCCAGGTGACCATGCAAAACCAGGTTGTTTTGTGATAGGCAATTTTGATGTCGCCTCACTAGGTTTTGGGCCCTTGCCTGTAGCGGGTACTTGGGCCTCCCACACGAGTGAGGCACCATTTTTATCGGGAGACACGGGGGAACACTGGGTGGTAGGAAATTTGTGTCAGCCCGGTGATGCCACAACTTTCCCACACAAAAATATGTGGAAAAAGTGATTTTTTTCAGCTAAATTTAAGGTTTGCAGGGGATTCTGGGTAAGAAAACTTTGGGGGATCCACGCAAGCCACACCTCCCTGAAATCCCCCGGGTGTCTAGTTTTCAGAATTGTGTGGGTTTGGTAGGTTTCCCTTGCTGGCCGCCGAGCACGGGGCCAGAAACCCAGGTGACCCCCCTTGCAAAACCAGGTTGTTTTGTGATAGGCAATATTGATGTCGCCTCACTACGTTTTGGGCGCTTGCCTGTCGCGGGTACTTGGGCCTCCCACACGAGTGAGGCACCATTTTTATTGGGAGACCCGGGGGAACACTGTGTGGTAGGAAATTTGTGTCAGCCCGGTGATGCCACAACTTTCCCACACAAAAATGTGTGGAAAAAGTGATTTTTTCAGCTAAATTTGAGGTTTGCAGGGGATTCTGGGTAAGAAAACGTTGGGGAATCCACGCAAGCCACACCTCCCTGTAATCCCCCGGGTGTCTAGTTTTCAGAATTGTGTGGGTTTGGTAGGTTTCCCTAGCTGGCCGCCGAGCACGGGGCCAAAAACCCAGGTGACCCCCCTTGCAAAACCAGGTTGTTTTGTGATAGGCAATATTGATGTCGCCTCACTATGTTTTGGGCCCTTGCCTGTCGCGGGTACTTGGGCCTCCCACACGAGTGAGGCACCATTTTTATTGGGCGACCCGGGGGAACACTGTGTGGTAGGAAATTTGTGTCAGCCCGGTGATGCCACAACTTTCCCACACAAAAATGTGTGGAAAAAGTGATTTTTTTCAGCTAAATTTGAGGTTTGCAGGGGATTCTGGGTAAGAAAACGTTGGGGGATCCACGCAAGCCACACCTCCCTGAAATCCCCTGGGTGTCTAGTTTTCAGAAATGTGTGGGTTTGGTAGCTTTCCCTGGCTGGCCGCCGAGCACGGGGCCAAAAACCCAGGTGAGCCCCCTTGCAAAACCAGGTTGTTTTGTGATAGGCAATTTTGATGTTGCCTCACTACGTTTTGGGCCCTTGCCTGTCGTGGGCACTTGGTCCTCCCACACGAGCAAGGCACCATTTTTATCGGGAGACCTGGGGGAACACTGGGTGGTAGGAAATTTGTGTCAGCCCAGTGATGCCACAACTTTCCCACACAAAAATGTGTGGAAAAAGTGATTTTTTCAGCTAAATTTGAGGATTGCAGGGGATTCTGGGTAAGAAAACTTTGGGGGATCCACGCAAACCACACCTCCCTGAAATCCCCCGGGTGTCTAGTTTTCAGAAATGTGTGGGTTTGGTAGGTTTCCCTAGCTGGCCCCCGAGCACGGGGCCAAAAACCCAGGTGACCCCCCTTGCAAAACCAGGTTGTTTTGTGATAGGCAATATTGATGTCGCCTCACTACGTGTTGGTCCCTTGCCTGTCGCAGGTACTTGGGCCTCCCACACAAGTGAGGCACCATTTTTATTGGGAGACCCGGGTGAACACTGTTTGGTAGGAAATTTGTGTCAGCCCGGTGATGCCACAACTTTCCCACACAAAAATGTGTGGAAAAAGGGATTTTTTCAGCTAAATGTGAGGTTTGCAGGGGATTCTGGGTAAGAAAACGTTGGGGGATCCACGCAAGCCACACCTCCCTGAAATCCCCAGGTGTCTAGTTTTCAGAAATGTGTGGGTTTGGTAGGTTTCCCTAGCTGACCGCCGAGCACGGGGCCAAAAACCCAGGTGACCCCCCTTGTAAAACAAGGTTGTTTTGTGATAGGCAATTTTGATGTTGCCTCACTACGTTTTGGGCCCTTGCCTGTCGCGGGTACTTGGGCCTCCCACACGAGTGAGGCACCATTATTATTGGGAGACCCAGGGGAACACTGGGTGGTAGGAAATTTGTGTCAGCCCGGTGATGCCACAACTTTCCCACACAAAAATGTGTGGAAAAAGTGATTTTTTCAGCTAAGTTTGAGGTTTGCAGGGGATTCTGGGTAAGAAAACGTTGGGGGATCCACGCAAGCCACACCTCCCTGAAATCCCCCGGGTGTCTAGTGTTCAGAAATGTGTGGGTTTGGTAGGTTTCCCTAGCTGGCCGCCGAGCACGGGGCCAAAAACCAAGGTGACCCCCCTTGCAAAACCAGGTTGTTTTGTGATAGGCAATTTTGATGTTTCCTCACTACGTTTTGGGCCCTTGCCTGTCGCGGGTACTTGGGCCTCCCACACGAGCGAGGCACCATTTTTATCGGGAGACCCGGGGGAACACTGGGTGGTAGGAAATTTGTGTCAGCCCGGTGATGCCACAACTTTCCCACACAAAAATGTGTGGAAAAAGTGATTTCTTTCAGCTAAATTTGAGGTTTGCAGGGGATTCCGGGTAAGAAAACTTTGGGGGATCCACGCAAACCACACCTCCCTGAAATCCCCCGGGTGTCTAGTTTTCAGAAATGTGTGGGTTTGGTAGGTTTCCCTAGTTGGCCGCCGAGCACGGGGCCAAAAACCCAGGTGACCCCCCTTGCAAAAACAGGTTGTTTTGTGATAGGCAATTTTGATGTCGCCTTTCTACGTTTTGGGCCCTTGCTGGTCCCGGGTACTTGGGCCTCCCACATGAGTGAGGCACCATTTTTATCGGGAGACCCGGGGAAACACTGGGTGCTACGAAATTTGTGTCAGCCCATTGATGCCACAACTTTCCCACACAAAAATGTGTGGAAAAAGTGATTTTTTCAGCTAAATTTGAGGTTTGCAGGGGATTCTGGGTAAGAAAACGTTGGGGGATCCACGCAAGCCACACCTCCCTGAAATCCCCCGGGTGTCTAGTTTTCAGAAATGTGTAGGTTTGGTAGGTTTTCCTAGCTGGCCGCCGAGCACGGGGCCAAAAACCCAGGTGACCCCCCTTGCAAAACCAGGTTGTTTTGTGATAGGCAATTTTGATGTCGCCTCACTACGTTGTGGGCCCTTGCCTGTCGCGGGTACTTGGGTCTCCCACGCGAGTGAGGTACCATTTCTATTGGGATACTTGGAGAAAGGCGGGGGTAGGAAATTTGTTGTTTCTTTCTGCAGCGTGAAATTTTTGGCACAATAATGCAAGGAAAATGTGACAGACATTTTGAGGTTTGCAGGACATTGTGGGTAAGATAACGTGTTGGAATCCACAAGAGAGACATCACCATGTACTCCCATGGGTGTTTAGTTTACGACAATATCTACAGTTGGTAGGTTATTCTTAGATGGAATGTATACCTTGGCAGAGAGACTAAAAAGACAAAGATTACTGCACAGCCATCTATTCCTCAAGCACACACACATACTGGTTGGATTTGGCACGAGTGCGAGCAATGGTTCAGTATATAAAATTTTATTAACAAGAGATTTCACAAAAATGAAATGCACTGTCAATAATTAAAAGGACAAAAAACTGAACCAGTGACTCGCAGCTCGTGAGCTGTAAAGCCACGGCAAGGCACCAACCGCTTTACAGGCCATTCACACACCTTTCATACGTGATACACACAAGACCATTCACACCACCAGGCACAAAACCAACACATTACAAGAACTCACAAAAAGGGACAAGGTACACCCTCCTTGAGAAAGACAGAAAAGACAAATATTTCTGCACAACCACCTATTCTTCAAGCACACAGACATACTGGTTGGATTTGGCATGAGGGTGAGTGATGGTTCAGTATATACAGTTGTATTAACCAGAGATTTCACAAAAATGAAATGCACTGTTAATAATTGAAAGGACGAGAAACTGAACCATTGACTCACAGCTCGTGAGCTGTAAAGCCACGACAAGGCACCAACCGCTTTACAGGCCATTCATACACCTTTCATACGTGTGACACATACAAAACCATTCACACCGCCAGCCGTGGGCCCAGCACATTACAACACTCACACCAGCAGACAGCGCCATTTAAGGGCCCATCACTTTCACACGCCCACATTCCTGACACAGCAACCACACCAGCTCACGGATTGCGTGGAGTGGCGTTTAGCTAGCAGTGTGTGTAGTGACCAGCAGCAAGTCACTACTCACACACCGCCAGCCAAGCGCCCGTCCACGCACACCACCAGCCAAGCACCCGTCCACGCACACCGCCAGCCAAGCGCCCATCCACGCACACCGCCAGCCAAGCGCCAGTCCACGCATACCGCCAGCCAAGCGCCAATCCACGCACACCGCCAGCCAAGCGCCAATCCACGCACACCGCCAGCCAAGTGCCAGTCCACTCACTGCCAGCCAAGCACCAGTCCACGCACACCACCAGCCAAGCGCCAATCCACGCACACCGCCAGCCAAGCTCCGGTCCACACACACCGCCAGCCAAGCGCCAGTCCACTCACCGCCAGCCAAGCTCCAGTCCACTCACCGCCAGCCAAGCGCCAGTCCACGCACACCGCCAGCCAAGCTCCAGTCCACGCACACCGCCAGCCAAGCGCCAGTCCACGCACACCGTCATAAATTTTTTTTAAACAAGAAAGAAAACACAAACAAATTGCAACTAAATACAAAACTATAACTACAAAAACAACAGCTGTAACTAAAGACATCATTCTATTGCCAAACGTTAAACTGAACAACTTTATAAAACCATACAGACCAGGCAGTACACTATTAGACTCATGGTTGCTCCCAAAAACTCTTTTGAGTGTGATACAATCTGAAACATGTGGGCACACACAGCCCAGGATTAGAAGGACAATCGGCACAGTGCAAACGACTCTCCTTCCGCACACCTCTTCGCAAGCAGACTCTACATCTCTTACAGGTATTGGTTTTTTTGGGCGTGGGAGGAATTAAATCAGGAAAGTGGCGATCTTTCAATCTAGCCACATCCTCCACCACTCCAACTCTAGGAACACTTGCCTGTTCCACAACAACAAGGCTGCCTATCACAGACTCCTGAAACTGAACAAAAGTCAACTTTGACTCAGGAGAACACTCCTTGAACACAACAAAAGCATTGAAAGTTGCTAAATTGAAGAGATGGATGGCCAACTAAGCTCTTATACCAAATGTAAGCCTTACGAATAGCAGTGTAAGGTTCCAACCTCTGATCTACTCTATCAACACCACCCATGTGCTTATTGTAGTCTAAAATGCACACAGGTTTGCGCACTTCAGCAATCTGACCCCAAACAGCCACAGCTGAAGTACTCTCATCATGGATGGTAGTCAGCATGTACACATCCCTCCTGTCCACAAATTTCACAGCTAGTAGTTTATCACTACGCAAGGAACTGCACTGTCCCCTCTGAAGTTTTTTGCAAACAAGCTCTTTGGATAACCTTTACGGTTAGAGCGGATTGTGCCACAAGCAAAAGTGTCCACTTTGAACAATTCCTTAAACAATTGCACAGCAGTGTAGAAGTTATCAAGGTACAAATGGTGGCCTCTGTTAAACAGTCCTCTAGCAAGATCCCACACAATTTTCTCTGAAACTCCAAAAGTGGACCGACAACCAGGGGGTCAATAGTGGAATCCCTACCAGTGTACACACGGAAATTAAAAACATATCCTGTCCTACTCTCAGACAACATATACAGCTTAATTCCATAACGTGCCCTCTTGCTAGGAATGTACTGCCTAAAAACCAAACGGCCCTTGAACAGGACCAAAGACTCATCAATAGATATTTCTTTCCCTGGAGTATAGATCTCTGAAAACGATCTACAAAGTGATCAAGAACAGGCCGAATCTTAAAAAGACGGTCACATTCAGGGTGATCTCGTGGCAACGCCAAAGCATTATCAACAAAATGCAGCATCCGAAGCAAAAGTAAATACCGATCACGAGTCATAATTGCAGGAAATATGGCCGTTGCCATCAAGGGACTGGTAGACCAATATGAAGCCATGGACGGCTTCCTTATCAAACCCATCAATAAAGTCAAACCCAAAAACTTCTTCATCTCTTCCAGATTTGTGGGAGTCCACCGGGTAGCTCTAGAGTGGGGCCTAAGTCTGGCACTGTTGTCCCTCAAAAACTGTTCAGCATACAAATTAGTCTGCTCAACAATCCCACCCAAAAATACATCATCCATAAACAACTGAAAAAACTGTATAGGCAAAAAAATTTCACAATCCACTCTACACCCTGCATCACCACTAAAGGCAGGCAACACCGGCTGCATCATGTTTGGATCAACCCAGAGTCCAGCACTTCCAATGGGAAGCCTTAAAGCCCCAGGCTAAAATCCAGATGACTCTTGCACCATCGGCACAGCAGTGTCCTCCTCTAAAACAGGCACTTCATCTGCACTGAGAGTAGCTTCATCCACACCGAGAGTAGCTTCATCCGCACTGAGAGTAGCTTCATCATCCGATGATTTCATGTGGAGAGAAAACCCACTGCCTGAATCTTCCCCTCCCTCCTCTCCCTCAGACGCACTGTCAGTCTCATAATCCTGCTCAGAGGAAGATTCAAGAAGCATACCAACCACCTGCTGAGCAGTCATTCTACGGCTAGCCATAATGCTTACTAATAAACGTAACTTGTCAAACAAGTCAACAACAAACCCTTTGAAAAAAACTGAAATAAACAAAAAGTAGCTTTAGCACAAAGACCTATATACTCCGACACAATACCACTCACTTACCAGAA
Source organism: Calotriton arnoldi (assembly GCA_963921515.1). Lineage (NCBI taxonomy): Eukaryota > Metazoa > Chordata > Amphibia > Caudata > Salamandridae > Calotriton > Calotriton arnoldi. Next base: position 2,379,052 of record CAWUFW010001141.1, read on the forward strand.
GCAGCTAGACTCACCACCACCTACTCTGCACAGACACAGTAAGGACCAACAGTATCTCACTAAAAAAGAAAAACAAAAAAAGAAAATTACACATAAGACAACGCAAAACACATCGCAAAGATTTTCATGCACAAAACACCAACTAAATATGCTGCTAATATGACACCACTTACAAAAAATTCATTCATGCATGACATTAATACTCAATTTGAGTAAACACAATGAAAAAAAATTCTTACCAAAAAATGCAACTACTCTAAACTTCAGATCAACCACTGCGGAAACCGCAAACAAGAATCAAAAGCTTTCCACTAGAATAAAAAGGAGAAAAAACACATTACAATCACATATGCAAATAATGCACTATCCACCAGCCAAGCAAAGGTGGTAGGTGGGCTTAAAAGCATGAGGCCGATCTGCCGCAGAGGGAGCAGAAACAGCCAAAACATTCACCCTCATAAAGGGGGAGCGATCCTTGCCCAAGGGGTCACTACCCAACACCATTAAAAAGCCCTGGTGTCTAGTGGCTTCTGCCCCCCTAGGGGACAGATGGGCCTAAAAACATATGGCCAATCTGCCCCCAAAGGGGACAGAAACGACCACAATAAATACCCCATAAAGGGGAGCGACCCTTGCCCAAGGGGCCGCCCCCAAACAACTCAAACAATCCCTGGTGTCTAATGGCTTCTGCCCCTCTTGGGGGCAGATGGGCCTAGAATAACAAGGCCGATCTGCCCCCAAAGGGGGCAGAAACGGCCAAAATGAATGATCCCCCCAAGGGGAGCGACCCTTGCCCAAGGGGCCGCTCCCCAACAACACAAACAAACAATCCCTGGTGTCTAATGGCTTCTGCCCCCCTTGGGGGCAGATGGGCCTAGAATAACAAGGCCGATCTGCCCCCAAGGGGGGCAGAAACGGCCACAATAAATGATTCCCAAAGAAGAGCAGCCCTTGCCTAAGGGGCTGCTCCCCAAAAACATATTTATAAAAAAATATAAATCCCTGGTGGCCTAGTGGGCTTACAGCGACTTTTTTATTAATTCAATCTGCCCCACAAGGGGGGCAGACCACTACTAAAAAAATTATTCCCCAAGGGGAGCGACCCTTGCCCAAGGGGCTGCTCCCCGACACAAAGGCACTTTCTAAATTAAAAAAAAAAATCCCTGGTGGCCTAGTGGTCACATAATGCCTTTTTAAAAGTATTTATAGACCCCGCCCCCAAGGGAGGCAGACCCAGCCACAAAATGTTCACCCCCAAGGGGAGTGACCCTTGCCCAAGGGGCCGCTCCCCAACACAAAAGGCACTTTGTAAATAAAAAAAATAAAATCCCTGCTGGCCTAGTGGTCACAATATGCCTTTTAATTGCTCTTAAATGATAGATCTGCCCCCCCAAGGGGGGCAGACCCATCCACGAAATTTTCACCCCCAAGGGGAGCGACCCTTGCCCAAGGGGCCGCTCCCCAACACAAAAAGCACTTTCAAAATAAAATAAAAAGATCCCTGGTGGCCTAGTGGCTACAAACTACTAAATTATTGATTATAATATTAGATCTGCCCCCCCAAAGAGGGCAGACCCATCAACAAAATATGCACCCCCAAGGGGAGCGACCCTTGCCCAAGGGGCCACTCCCCGACATAAAATGCCCCTTGAAAAAAAAAAAACAAGCATTCCTGCTGCACGATCGCGCCGCATGCGAATGCTTGAAAAAGACATCGGAGGAAAGGAAAACACTTTCCTTTCCTCCGATGCCTTTCTAAAATGTCCCCCCACCCTCCCTGAGGCCAAAATTGCCTCTTACCTGCTGGACGAGCTGGAAGCAAATGACTTCCAGTGCGTCCGGTTTCATGTAATGATGTCAGCGCGCGAGGCGCGCTGACGTCATTACATGATCCGGTGGGGGGGGGGATGATGCGGAAGGTCTTCCCCTTCCATTGCGGGTGGGGGCAGGATGATGGGCGGCCTGTGGGGGAGCGCCAGCGCTTCCCCCGTGGGTGGGTGCCAGGACGGCCGGGAGCACTCAGCGCGGACGAAAGAATCAGCAGGAGTCGCTCTGCTCTCTGTCCACAGGCTCCCATTCATTGCCCTGTTATCTACAGTAACAACTCCCCGGCACTGCGCGATGCCACATGGCGGCCAGCTGCCTTTCCGATCCACTCCCTAAACATTAGTCTCTGAAGCTTAAATCACTTAGGAGCCCTGAGTTCTTAGAAACGCTTTGGAAACCCGGATACTTTCATTCACAGGATTCCTTTTAATTCAGCTTGCTCACCTATGTATGTCCTGAAGATGAACTCAAATAACTGAGTTCGAAACGCCGTCGACCCCCTACAACATGAACTCCTTTTACTCTGTTAAAATTTTCTAAAGGAGCTTCTGTCATTGTTGTCAATGCAATGTCTTTATTTTAACTTCACCCTCACTTATCACGTCATGCCTACTGTCACTTAAAGTGTGAGCACCTGAATACTATTGTTGTGGAATAAAAACCTGTCATATACTGACCTACATGTCCCTGCTTATATTGCTTACCGCTCTCATTAGTGCCCCCCACAGGGTCACTTCGACTTGGACCTTTAGGCCACATCAGAGCCATTGTTTCCTTAAACAACGGGAGCCATCATGAGCACACGCTCCCGGCCGTCATGAGCACCGAAGGGGTTAACGCTGCCTTGTAAATAAGGCACCATTTCACGCTATACTTAGCATGAAAGAGGAGGGTAATGGGTGTTGCGGTGGGCTTTCCACCGAAACACCCATTGATTTTGACGCTGCCCCCTATTTACAAGGGTGGCTAGGATAGAAGCGCCAAAATTAAGACCAGGGAAAACCTAGGGGTATATATACACGAATTGCCGCTAAGCAAACTTAGCATTGCTTAGAAGCAATTTTCTTTACGCCATATATCGCCGAAAACTATTGCCATGCCAGTGATGTATTTACAATACATCGGTACATGGCGATAGGATCAGCTATCGGCAGCGATTGTTGCCACAAACACTAGCACCACGGCGAGAAAAATCTTGACGCTAACGTGAAAAAAGTGACAGCCGGCCAATTAGCGGACAAAAAACTCACGTTAGTCAGCAGCATGTCACTTTTTTCCATTTCGCAAAAAAAAAAGAAAAAGCCTGCGAGATACAAAAAAAAACATACTACCTGAAAGCAAAATGGAGCAGCCTGGACCCAATTCAGCAGCAGACAACAACCCTCCTAACCACCCTAACAGCCAGGATGAACAGCCAGAGTCCCAGGGGAAGAGAAAGAGGAAAATAAGATTCATTCAGGAGGAAAATGAAATCCTGATTGCGGAGGTGACGGAGAATTAACACCAGCTCTTCGTCAGCTCCAGGGTGTCATTGGTGACCAAAAATGCAATTTGGCAGTCCATTGTCAGCAAGGTGAACGCAGTAGCAGAAGTCAAGAGGACAGTGACCGATTGTAAGAAGCGATGGAATGATGCCAAGTGCAAGACTAAGCAGAAACTGCCCAGCAATTGACAGACAGCAATACAGACCAGAGGTGGGAGTCCAGCGCCACAGGAGGAGCTTGATGCCTTGGAGGAACAGGTGTCCGCAGTCATCTGTGAGGAGTCGTGGTTGGAGTAGAGGGACAGGACAGTGCTGAATATGACCAGCTACATCAGCAACAGGGTAAGTAACAACCAGGGACATGAGGGAGTGTGGGGGTGTGGGAGTAATGTAGCTTCTGTCCATAGAACCATGTCTCAGTGCCCACCCACACTATGTGCAAAACAAATGCCAGCTACATAGGTACTTGGGGATTAATTCACATGTCCCTTGAGCTGTTGGCATCAATAACAAGTACATAGAAAGACACATAACGGTGGTGTAGGGGACTTCTAATCCAGCACACATGAATATATACAATGACAAATAACCGGTCGTGTCTCCTAACTCTGGCCCATATTAACAAGCAAAGTGACTGAGCATTGCATTAGCCTACTTGCCTTAACACAGCGCTCTTCCACTTTAGAATTGCAGCACTGCATGTACAACAATACAGCTCAGTCGTGTGTCATAACATGCACTGGTGATAAATGTTGCTGTCTAGCACCAACGCAGGTTCTCTTACACAATGGTGCAAGAGAACCGGCGTTGGGGCTAGGCAGCTACATTTAGCACATGTGCCTGCCGAAATGCCATGCTGCAACATAATGTAGTAAATACGTCTGAGTGCCCTGTCAGTCAAAGAAGGCTAATGATAGGTGACATTACAGGCTTGTACTATGACCCCAAGGACATAATGAAAGTGTGCCTCATTTACAAGATGTGGCTAATCAACATCCAGTGGGTCAACACTGCCTTGTAAATATTGTGAAGCATGGTTTACTTCAGTAAACTAAAAAATAGTGATGGTCCTGTTGCGATAGTGGCTTTGAAGTATGCCACAAGCAATTGTAAAAGGTCAACTGCTGCTTTCATGTGTGCAGTCGAATGCAGCACACATAACCACATCTAAAAATGTTGGAGAGAACATTTTCAATTTGAATCACCCTTGTTGTCTACATGAAAAGCTGCACATCTCTTGCAAGCACCTTGCGTCGATGTTGGGCACATCTCATAATGATCAAAATATATACACTGGAGGGGCAAGGTGCTGTCGACTTTTTGTAAAAGTGTCCTGCATGTTTAAGTATAGTGTAAGGACCCAGCATTGTAAGAATGGGTACCATAAAAGATCAACATGCCTGTTCTGGTTGCAATGCTGCTTGAACCACTCATTTCCCCTTACTTTCATGGTAAGTGAAGGGTGAGAATGGAGCTCATTCACAAGGTTGCTATAATGCATGCCATTTGGCCACACATTGCCTTGCGATACTACATCAAAATGCTGTTATCCACATTCAAGTATCTTATTGTGATGTTTTGTTGGCAGTATGTTATTGTCACTATGATCCTGGTGTTGGAGGTTCAAAACACATATTGACATGCATGGAAACTGGACCGTAGGTAAAGTCAACAGTGGCAGTGAGAAAATGCATAGCATGATGTCTGAAAACATTCTTCCAGTAACAAATGCATCGAATTAACATGACCCAGACAGTATGTATCATCTATGTGCCCATACCAATGATGTCCAACAAAGGTCTGCTGTGCAACAATGCACCAAGCTCAGAAGCCTGCCTCTAAGTCCTATGTTCTCCTGCTTGCATTGTGTGATCATTGTCACTGCTGTGGAAAACACAAGGGGAGGGCACACACATCTTAACTCTGGCCCAGTCCTGTTTCTGTAGACACATGCTGCCATGAACACTTTAAGTTTTTGTGGCACCATGTCCATGCAAAATCTGGTCTAAGAAGTATATGTACTGATATCACACCATCAAGACAAGAAAGGCATTCCATGGTGTGCTGCATGATACGTGTCACAGTCTAAAACATTGCAACATCTTTCGGTTGTAGCAAGCCACCAAATAAGCAAGACTAGAGGCTACATGAAAAAAAAATCGTCAACATGGTCACATAACTGTGTGCCAGTCAGTTCTTTTTCCTGACCTCAGTCGCAAACACACAGAGGGATCACTGGACACACACGTGTTCAGCAGACATACCTAAGTTGACTCACATCATGCTCCACACCTACAACAAAAACAATTCAACACAAAGGATGTCAGTGATATACATATTAAAAGTTGTCGATTATGTAGTGACTTTGTAGTAGCTGAACCACAGAAAGGTGAAGTGTGTTCAAGTACAAATTGCAAACATCATGCTTCACCTTGATGAAAAATAATGCTCCTGTACTAAATAGAAAAAGATATGCACCCCTGCGTTTGCTACTGTGCCTGTCGGTATTGAAGTTACCTTGCATCAATACAGGCACCCTTTCACAAAAGTGCCAGGGTGTCTGGATAGAGGCAATGATAGTTAATGAATAGGAAGGTGCTCCTCCGGGGGCATAAACATCCATTCATGGGATTGACCTGTGTCAATGTGTGTTGACCACCTTGAAACACATATTGTAATCTCATATTAGGTTAATCCAAGCAAATCTCCTTCTCTCTTCAACGTGGACATCACTGTATCCCTTGTCTCAAGTGCATGAGTGTCCTCATCATCATTCCACACTACAAAATAGGTGCCAGTGCCAACATCAAGGGGTCCACCCCAAAATCTAGTGACCAAGAGTCATACGCAAAGCTGACTATGTAAGGGTGCCTTATCCACAATGCAGTGTTAAGCCACATGAAGTAGATTAATCCTGTATTGTAAATAAGGTGAAACAACCAGCACCACAGGAAGGTCTGAATGGATGATGTGACATGTGCAGTAGGGGCTCATAAATATGACCCTCACTGTTGGCATAAAGGGCAACTGTCCAAATCAATGAACAACCTAAATGTAACAGTCATGGACTTTCTACATTGACATACAAAGCTGCGTGTAACAGGTGTACCATGTAACACAGAAGAATGGAATGTGTCATGCACTCTGACTGTCAAATGCTAAAATGCATGCTATAGTTGGACATAAACATACAACAGTATCTGCCCTTTACATTGCAGAGGATGAAACATCACCTCCTGCTCAGCAGCCTGACCCACTCTTCAATGATAAAGATAAAGAAGATCTCACACGCATCGACCAGGACACCCTCCAAGAGCTGCTTGACTCCGGAAGCGGGAAGATCCAGCAGCATTGTGGTGTCTCCACAATGCATCCAGCAGGCACCACCTACCACCTCAGCCACAAACCTGGACTCTGAGGACCCACAGATACAATTTAAACATAGTGAGGTAGGAGTCCAGTGTGAAATGGCAGACCAGGTGTGGGTGTGGTTGGAGAGCCTGGCAGCAAAACTGGATGGGATCTGTGGGTGCCTCAGTCCCATTAGGGACCACCTAGATGCCATCAGAGGCACCCCCAGTCCGCTCCGTGCTTTCCAGCAGTCCATGGGTGGCATCGCTGGTGTCCTGACTCAGAGAAAAGAACAATTGTCCTGTCAAAGTGGCACCAGCAATGTGGCCAAAGTGTTGGAGGCAATGCGCCAGATCCTGGAGAACATGGAGCGGAAGCAGGATTATCAATTGGCTGCCATGGCTACCTACCACCATGACATTGCTGGAGTCCTGCAAGCCCTGCAGCTCATCTTCGCTGCAGTGATGCCTCATATGGTGGCACAGATGAATGCTGCTGCATACCTACACCATCCACCTCTTCTGCCCCTGATGTGTATGTGTCTCTCTGTGCTGGAGCCAATCCACCATCACCCTCACAGGAGGCACCAGACACATCAGAGGAAGAAGATGTGGAGGGTATATCTATTCAAAGGAAAACCCTGTAGTAGCATTCTTCTGCATCAAATGGCTAGTTTCTGTTTAGCCCTGTGCTTACCATCATGCCTCTGAACATCACCTGTCACTGTCCTCAGATTGCCTATGCTACGTTCACCTTGGACATTTAATGGACTGTCAATTTGGCCATTGATTCCCAATGACACTGCAATCATCCTCCTGACTGAAGTTATCTGATTCCTCTACATGTCTCAGGACATGTTCACCCACAAGGACTCTGTCTGGCCCTCCACTGGCTATATGCACAATATGGGGGTTGTTGTCAAAAGAACTGGTCCAGTCTGTCAATAACTATAATGTACTTGTAAATAAAAGCACTAAAATTACAAAGATGTGTGTTGTCTGTGACTATCACATTTAAGACGTGTCAACAATGCCTAAGCAGTGTCGCAAGCACAACTAATCCAGAGGGCCTTCCTAAATATGTGGCCTGCTGAGTCTGTGTCCCTGATAGGCAGTGAGATGACAGGACATGTGTGAATTACACAATGGGTCAAAGCTCCAATCCAACATTGTCACTGGAACTTTACATTTCTCTACGTTCAGGTGGGAAAGGGACTTGGATCAAATATCTGGTAAGTGTCAAGCCACCTGAAGTGGCCTAACCTTGCCTTGGCACCAATGCATACTTTGACCCTAAACTAATTGTCAATGGTGTGGACAATGGTTGTTGTGATGGGTGTAATGCCATGACACATTTATAGATAGAGTCCTCACCACATTCAACTAAGATGCTGTAAGAAGAGGAATGGCGTATAAATTATACTTTGCAAAGATGGTCTTAGTCTACATCTTTGGGGTGTTGTGGTGGAATGCCCACCACAACACCCATTGCCCTACACTTGTACGCTAAGTATATAGTGAATTTGTGCCTAATGTACAAGGCACCGTTGATACAGGTTAAGTGAGTAAACACTGCCGTGTAAATAAGACGAAGCCCATCTTGCCAGCACAAATCTGTGAAAAGTGAAGCTGGGGTGGGGATAGGGGCTAGTACATATGCCCCTAAGTACCAACCAACAGACCTACATCATGGAACTAATGCTGTTGGACCTCAATGCCTCCATTGCATAATGTGTTTTTTTATTCAGCAAGTTCCTTTTAAGATGTCAACTTATTCAGCCGACCATCCCTATGCAATGTCCAAAGTTAACTTTGCTAGCCTACATATCAGGCATGTTTGTAAATCACAATCTAACAGCAGTATGACAGTAGCCTGTCCTTAGAAGATGACCCCCTCCATTCTTAGGTATTCAATAGAATTTTGGGGGGAATGAATATGATGTATCCAAATTCTAACTCACCAGTTCATCGATGTACATTAAAGATCAGTGACACTACAAATCACTTACCACTAAAATGTTATTTCATAATAATATAGTAACTAACCTAAACCTAATACTAATAAACTACACTAACCTACACTAATCTAACTTATGCTAATTAATACGAACAATAAACTAACTACTTTACCTTATACTATATACATAACAACAATATTAAACATCAACCCACCTCTCCCCTTGAGGCACATCTGTAGACGGAACCAAGACAGCTTAACGTAGACATGACCTAACTAAACATACATCCTAAACAAATATATATATATATATATATATATATATATATATATATATATATACATATATATATATATTAAACAAGTCCAACAGACTTTAACTCCCCCACCCAAAGGAAAAGGAAACTTAACACAAAACACTATGTAAAATGCTTAAAAATCTAAAACCTTACCTACACCTAACACTATTCTATACCTAGACTAAAACTACACTTAACATTACCTAACATCCTACAGTAAGAACAAATATAAAATGAAGCATCAAGGAACACGGGGACTGTACAAGGGGGACGGATAAAAAGGTTTGGGGCTCAGAAGGGGAGCCCCAGGGCACCCTTAATGTCCTGGAGGTGTGTGTTAATCTCGGTGATGTCCCGTTCCACATGAGCCACCTGCACATTGAGGACCAAAAGACACCTATGCTCCCTGTTGGTGTAGCCAATATTCTGTCTCTGTGGTGCAGCTGGTAGCGATGCTGTGCCTTGTGGAGCAGGTTGTGAGGTGGCACCTGGTTGTGGAGCTGAGGTTAGTGCAGCAGGTTGGCCAGGTGTGGTTGGTTTGGGAGCAGCAGACGGGTGCGGACACCAGAATGGCCTGGCATTGCCTCGGTGTCCCTCTGCTGACTTGATGAGGCAGGCAGGACACAACGCTTTTGTCCACTCTTTTTAGCAAAATCTGGTATTGACTTCCACCGTCCAGATGCCCTCTTCTCCCGGTACCTCCTTGCTATGGCATTGTAGCCATTTGCCACCCAACGGATATGTTGATATCGTTCCTTCTGCAGATGGAACGGCCTAACTTCCTCAGGTGACATGTCTGTAAAGAAAAGCACACATGACAAGATGTAAGATCCAAGACAAATAACAACGTTCACCATGTATCTCACAAACACAAGTGTACAAAAACAGGAACTCTACACTCTTATCAAATGTTTGGTACTTCTGACATGACCTGACAAGTTCAATGTGAATGAAAAATCTTATCACAACCTGATAGTGATACCGACATGTCAATGTATGGTATGGGACATAGCAAGGGCAGACTAGAGTAACAACAGTGGTAGATTACCTGAGTTCAATGATGCTGCGGACACAGACTTAGACAGAGTCTACCAGGGGAATGTCCTCAAGGAGACAGCTTTACAGGTCCATTGCAGAGCCAGGCCATTACATTTCCACAAAGACATAGGGTGCTCAGGTTGAAATAGTGCCAGACCACTAAGCACCACAGTGGTACTCATGTAGAACAGTATAACAAATCAATGTTCATCAATTCACCACCAAGTTGGAGGTGTCAACACAGCTACCCATCCATGAGTCATGCTGTTTACATCAACTACAAACATCTGAGTAAATGTAGGTCACAAATCAGCTTATTGGAAGACAATGGGGCATATTTACCAGGAAGTGTTGGAGTGCATTGTTAGACTGCTTGGCATCACGCTGTGCTCTGCCACTATGTAAATGCATAGCTGCACCATATTTACATCACGTTGTTGCAGCACTGCATTTCCCCTTGTGCGGGTGTCAAAGTCATCAGGCTAGCGCCAACGCAGGCACCCTTGCACAATAGTGCAAGGGAGTCTGCGTTGAGCAGAAGACTGTTTATGTGCTGGAAGGCTCATCTTCCTGCACATGAACAATCAATGGCCTTTTGCTGTTTCCATGTGTGCCGCACAACGCAGCACACATAGGAACAGCAAATATGATGAGAAAATAAACACTTATCATTCTGGCGCAAGTTTGAGAACATGTTTGCCCTGGTCTTACCTATTACTCACTTCCCCATTTTTACGCTGCCCTTGTAGACATGGGGCAGCATACCAAAAAATGGGCTTTGCGGTGTAACATTGCCCACCCCTTTCACCATAAATATGGTGTGAAAGGGGGTATAATGCACAAGTTGGCGTTAAGCAACATTAAGTGGTTTAACGCTGCATTGTGACTAAGGCTAAGCCAAGCTCTTTTAACCACAATGTTGTGCCAAGTGATGATTCGGTGGCGATAGGGGCCTTGTAATATGCACCAACATGTCAAAGATTCACTAGATTTGAAGCAAGACAGTGATTAATGTCAGGAATAGGATTTGGGCACCTAACCATGTCTTAAGGTTGCATTGACTCATTCAAACAAGGTGTGACTCTGGGTCATGGTACTCATCCAATATAGTCATGTACACCAGCTCTCAGCTTGTGTATGAGACTGCCTCTTTGGAGTAATACCTGTCACTGACAACTGTTGCTCCAATGAACTGATCATCAGTGACAGCTATCTCAGGCCAGGGTGTACATGGATTCCATGTCTGTTCATACCCATCACCAACATCCCTCAAATGTTTCCTCTTCTGTATGTGCAATGTGAAACCCACCTGCATTGGCCGGAGTGACATACATAATTTGCATTTATGGCCTCAGTGAAAGTGTTACCATAACTTCACAAGATTCACTGACTAAATTAGTCAATACAGACTAACCCAATCCAATTTCATGTAGCTGTAGCCATGCAACGTGAACCAAAGCCGCCATGTACACATGATACTACACCAAAAAGGCATATTCACTTTGTGAATTGGATATGAATTAACACCTGATATCATGATACTATGCAAATTGCTTGCACATTGTGTGACAATTTCATACAGCATTGATCTTGGCATGAGCACCCACAGCCACAGAATCCAAAGAAAATGAAAAGTAGGGACACACTGGATACCATAGGAGTGAACATCAATAAAAATAATGTACATGGGTCCCCTTTGAAAAGAATGATGTAGGAACTCCCGATTTACATCAGACGAGCCCCCTCCCTTAACATCTTCAGGAAGACACTCAAGACCTGGCTCTTCGACTGAATGGAGCTGCTTAACCTCCCCCCCCCCAGCACCTTGAGACCCTCATGGGTGAGTAGTGCGCTTACAATTCCCCTGATTGATTGATTGATTTTTGTTGTCATTCCAAATTGTTTGCCAATCTGCTCCAACGTGTTTCAAGAGCATATTAGCAACAAATGTGCCATGATAAGGGGAAAACACTAATTTTCATTTACAACAGTGTCCACTTTTTATGGCTAGCACCAAAGCAGGCCCCCTTGCACAATTGTGGCAGAGTGCCTACATGGTTGGGATGCTGCAAAAAATGCTCAATGACAGGGCAAAACACTGAAATAAGCCGTATAGTTGCTATTACGGTGCAGGGATGAATTGAACAAACTGGGGATGTGCAATGTAAAGTCAAGAAAGCTAATGCTGTGCTCCAACAGTACATCATAAATATGTGCATACATCTCAACTTAATGCTGCCTCATCACACTAGAGGTGAGGCCTACGTAATGCAAACCCAGACTGTGTTCAACTACATACAGGAGCATTCACCTTAAATTTTCTTTTCTCACAAAAGCAAAACATATGACTGAGGCACTCACCAGTGGCTTGTGGGTCCATGAAGTTATCAACATTACCCTGAGTAATCAATGGTCTCCCAGCTGTAACACATGTAAAATAAAAATTGTATTAGACATGACTTTTCACATGTGTCATGTTCATTTTTGAAGTCATCTACATTCAATTTTATGAACTGTTATGTCTCTGTTCATGTTCCATACATGAAGGGATCTGCTTTGCGTGTCTGACACACAACACATGACCATTGAGGCCTTGTGGACTACAAGACAATCCTCCAAGTATATGTGATCAAATTGTAACTAAAACTTGAGTGACACATTCGCAAGGCACTATTTGCCTCCACAACTTCACTTTTCTGGACGTTCTGTAGTCAATATGTGCCTAGTATTTTTCACAAGGGTTCAGACAATTGACGTGGTTTGATCCCCCCTTGTGCATGAGGCAGCCTTTCACACTAAACTGTGTGTGAAGTGTTCCTATGGGAATGGGTGTTGCGATGGGCAATACAATACATATTGCAATGGAGCGGATTTAAAAGGGTGGCATGCGTATGGTCCTGTGCCTACATTGGGAACTGTTAAAAAATGCTTAGAGCTTGCCCAAAGGGGATAGATGAGTGAGGCCATCAGGTAGTGTGTTTTGCCATGTATGCTGTGTTGTGAGCTCACACAGGCCCTTCCTGCACATTGCGAGTTCTCACAGACGAATCTCGTTGTCTCCTATCTATGTATGCTGCATTGCGCAGCACATATAAAAATGTAATGCAGCCCTTTCTGATTGTTTATGTGCACATTCCTGCACATCGTCAATCATTCACATCAACGCAAGCACACTTGCACAATGGTACAAGTGTGACTGTGTTGGAGCTAGGCAGCTTCGGTTTACCAAAAGTGGATGGCAGCATCCTGTTGCGTGTATTACATTGTGTCATTGTCAGGAATGCAAATTCGATATCTAGTTTCAAGAGAAAGGGTAACAGAAAAAGACTCAGAATTAATAAATACCCCCGTTGGAGACTTCGGCTACCTTTAGCTCGTTTCTTATTACACATTCTCCTGAAGAAATTGAGCACCCGCTGCTTCGCGGGAATCTAACATGGCCACCACAAGCTTTCGATGGGTCAGCGTTCCATGCCTCCTACAAACCCTCAGAAGACTTCTAAGTACAAGTGCGGCTGCGCGAAGCTCGCGCAGTGCACTTTAACTGAAACTGTTGATTGAGAGCAGCATCTCAGCTTCACACCTGAACTATTTACCTCAGAGAAGTTTTAGTATTTTCACAGAAAACTCCTCCCCTATCTCTGCCTACCAATAGACTGGTGTGCACACCCGAGGAGTAGTTACCTTTTTGATCATAGATAGTTATAGTCTTCAGGAGCAGTAATTCCCCGTCTGTGAGAAAAAGAAATTCCAGAGTCAAGGAGAAGATTTCAAGGAAGAGTATCCGTCATTCTCTGAGCAGTTTCGCCTAGCTGACAAGTAAGAGTTTGAAAAGGAGAAAGTTCGTGAAGCTCAAGTCATTTGGAGAGTTGTTGTTGGATATATATATATATATATATATATATATATATATATATATATATATATATATATCACCTCGCAATTTCACCTTCAAGAATAACGAGCGTGGACCCAAATTCGTGCTGCAGTGCATTTTATTTTCAGCAAACACAGATGTCAGCCATACATATATATATATACATACTAAAAAATTGAAAATCATCATTCTCAAGAAAGAATAGCGGACTATACTTCTCTACTACCAATAAGAGTTAGGCTTGTCCTTGAAGTTTAAATAGGTATAGAGAATAGTATTTGAGGAATATTTACATGTCAACTGAATATTGCATGCATTTGAACAGTGTGTGAGAACTGTAGTTTCTTTGCTTATCACTCTTAATTGTAGGTATTGTCTTGTTGAAAACACCTTCCTTTGGCAGAAGACAGAACTCATTTAGGCTGACAGAGAGGAGTATTGAGGACACTACCAGAAACTTCAAGGCAGCCTCTCTTCTCTTTTCTCCCCAATCCCCTTCCCCCTGGTGAATATCTTTCAATTAGAAATTCTATTAAGGTTAATTGAGAGCCTTCACTTGGGGGTGCTGGAAAACGCTCTTCTGCTCCTGTGGAATCATTGGCACCAGGTTAGTGTTTTTACAGATTTAAGTGCCCCAAAAAAGAACATTCCACCCGAGCAGAATGGCTGAAGGTTTGCACATAAAAGGTTTAGCAGTTATTTTAAAGAATATGTAGAGTCAGTTAAATACTACCATAGAAGAGAACAAGAGTTTAAGAGAGAAAATAGAGAGGTCACACCAAGAGTCTCAACACCTACTCCAGAGAATAAATGAAATTTTAGTGGGCCCCTCTACTGTTCCTAAGGAGAATATTCCACTTCCTTACACCTCATAGCACTTATGACTGTGAGACTGATCTTAGAACCAGGGGCAAATCTTCCCTGTTGTAAAATATACTGCCTTGCCTGAGCCAGAAAATCAGTATCTTAAAGAATATTTGGACAAACATTTAACCAACGGGTTCATTCGCCCTTCCCCATCTCCAGTCTCCTCTCCTTTATTTTCTGTCTCTGGAAAAATGGAGAGCTCAGGACTTGCATCAACTATAGGGCCTTGAACTAAGTCACTGTTAAAAATCAATACCCACTGCCGTTAATCTCAGTCCCGTTGGACCAAGTTAAGGGAGCCAAAATGTACACAAAGGTGGATCTCCTAGGAGCGTATCACTTGATAAGGATTGAAGAGGGTGATGAATGGAAGACGGCCTTTTGTACTCGTTTTGGACTCTTTGAGTACCAGGTCATGCCCTATGGCCTGTGCAATGCCCCAGCGGCGTTTCAACATTTTGTCAATGACGTACTAAGAGAGTTCTTGGATCGGGTCGCAGTTGTCTACATAGACGATATCTTGATTTTTTCCGACGATGATGAAGAACACTTAATGCACGTTAAGGCCATTCTTAACAGGTTGCAGGAACACCAGTAATTTGTGAAATTGGAGAAGTGTGCTTTCCATGTCCAGGAAGTAGAATTTTTAGGATTCATTTTGTCTCCAAATGGGGTTTCCATGGACACTTCTAAGGTTGATGTCATTCGAGATTGGCCATCCCTTACGTCGGTGAAGGAGGTACAAAGTTTCATCGGGTTTGCCAACTTTTACCAGCGATTCATCCATGGTTTCTCCCAAAAGGTTTTTCCGTTAATCCGATTATTGAAGAAAGGATCTCACTTTTCCTGGACCGCAGAGGCTGAAGAAGCCTTCAAATTTCTCAAAGAAGCCTTCACCACAGCTCCAATCTTGCAACACCCTAATCCAGAGGAGCCTTTCTTCGTAGAGGCTGATGCCTCGGATCTCGCCATTGGAGGAATCCTATCTCAACACCATAAGACTACTGGCCAGCTACATCCTGTGGCCTTCCATTTGAGAAAGCTAACTTCTCCAGAGATAAATTATTCCATAGCAGATAAAGAGTTGTTGGCTGTGAAATATGCCTTTCCGGAGTGGAGGCATTACTTGCTGGGGGCTCAACATGTGGTGACGGTATTCACCGATCACAAAAATTTGCAGTACTTGACATCTGCCAAAACCTCGACTCCTAGGCAACTAAGGTGGTCCTTATATTTTGCAGACTTCAACATTGTAATAACCTATCGATCAGGTTCTTCTAATGGTAAGGCAGATGCCCTTTCGAGACTAAGTTCAGGAAATGATCCAGGAAGGCAAGAAGTCTCAGAAATATTTCCGGAAGGAAAGATTGTTGGAGCTACAGAGTATTCGAGATTTGAACTAGGAGTATGAAATTCCTTATCAACTACTGCTGATAAAAGATGGGTGGATGAAGGTTCAGAAAGAGAAATAAAGAACAATCTTCCTTAATACAAAGGAGACTTGTATCTTCCAACTACCGAATTGAAAGAATTGGCTTTACAAACTCTTCACGATGATCCCTTGGCAGGGCACAAAGGAATACGGAAAACTGTGAAGTTAGTCAAGAGACACTTCTGGTGGCCAAGCATGGGTAGTCAGATAAGACAATACGTTCAAACTTGTGAGGGGTGTGTTAAAGGGAAGGCTAGCCAACAGGCTCCTCAGGGGCTCTTACAACCTTTACCTTCCGATCCATACCCATGGCACACAGTATCAGTGGATTTAATCATAGATCTTCCTTCCTGAAGAGACTATAATACCATTCTAGTTTTTGTGGACACATTTTCTAAGATGAGTCACTTTATTCCTTTAAAAGCTGTGCCTCAGGCCCCAGAAATAGCGCAGTTGTTCACTCAACACATAGTGAGACTCCATGGGGTACCGATGGGTGTGATTTCTGACAGGGGATCCCAATTCTGTGTCCCGATTTTGGAGGGCCTTCACTAAAGAGATTAGGAATTGACTCTCGGTACTATGACTAGTTACTATCCAGAGACCGATGGCCAAACAGAAAGAGTCAATCAGGAGTTAAAAAAATACCTGCGATTATATTTCCAGGATCAAGAGGGTGAGTGGGCAGAATTGATTAGGACTGCAGAATTTGCATACAACAATGCCATTCGCACATCTACACGTTTTTCCCCCTTCTATCTGAATTATGGTGAAAATCCAAGTGTGCTTGTAGGTAAGAGGGATGATTCAGTTCCTGCAGTGGAAATCCTGAGTGAAAGGATGCAGAGAGCCTACCAGAGGGCGGGGAATTTTTTATTTAAGTCTAAAATTTCATATAAAAGACAGGCTGATAAAAAGAGAAGAGAGAGCCCACAAATATTTAAAAGGGGACAAGGTATGGTTATCCACATGACACTCACACCTTAAGGGAAATTGGAAATTTCAACTACGATTTTTAGGACCCTTTGAGGTCATCAGGATGATAAACCCAGTTACAGTAAAATTAAAGATGCCACCTTCTGTAAAAGTTCATCCAGTATTTCATGTTTCCTTGGTTAAGAAAAGTCCTCCAAAACTGAGATTGAAATCAAAGCCTTCACCAATCCTTGTGGGTTCAGAGGCTGAGTTTGAACTGAATCGGACTTTGGACTCCAGAAAGGTTAGAGGTCGTTTGTGGTATCTGATAGATTGGAAAGGTTTTGGCCTAGAGGAGAGATCCTGGGAGCCCTGTCAAAATGTGCATGCATCCAGACTTATCAAAGAATTTCACCACACCTGTCTAAACAAGCCTCGCCTGTTGGGGGGCTCTTTAGAGGAGGGTACTGTCAGGAATGCAAATTCAATATCTAGTTTCAAGAGAAAGGGTAACAGAAAAAGACTCAGATTTAATAAATACCCCCGTTGGAGACGTCAGCTACCATTTCGCTCGCTTCTTACTGCACATTACTCCTGAAGAAGTTGAGCACCTGCTGCTTCACGGGAATCCAACAAGGCTGTCCACAAGCTTCCAGATGGGTCAGCGTTCCATGCCTCCTACAAACCCTCAGAAGACTTCTAAGTATCAAGTGCGGCTGCGTGAAGCTTACGCGGTGCACTTCAACTGAAACCGTTGCCGGAGAGCAGCATCTCAGCTTCGGGCCTGAACTATTTACCTCAGAGAAGTTTTCGTTTTTTCACAGAATACTCCTACCCTATCTCCGCCTACCAATAGGCTGGTGTGCACACCCGAGGAGTAGTTACCTTCTTGATCATAGATAGTTATAGTCTTCAGGAGCAGCACTTCCTCGTCATAGTGAGAAAAAGAATTCCAGAGTCAAGGAGCGGATTATTTCAAGGAAGAGTATCTGTCATTTTCTGAGCAGTTTTCGTCTAGCTGACAAGTAAGAGTTTGAAAAGGAGACAATTTCATGAAGCTCAAGTAAGGAGAAACATTTTCCAGAGACCTTAGTAAGTATTTATTTCAAAGACGGCTTAAAACCTCTTAAGGGAGCAGAACTCTTGCTAGAACCTTCCTTATGAAATTCTGAGGAAAAGACTTATATATATACATATATATACATGCTAAAAATTGAAAATCATCATTCTCAAGAAAGAATAACGGACTACACTTCTCTACTACCAATAAGACAGCGGCTAGTCCTTGAAGCATTAAATAGGTATAGAGAATAGTATTATCAGGAATATTTACATGCCAACTGAATATTGCATGCATTTGAACAGTGTGAATTAGAACTGTAGTTTATCTGCTTATCACTCTATAATTGTAGGTATTGTCTTGTTGAAAACACCTTCCTGTTGGCAGGAGATCAGAACTCATTTAGGCTGACAGAGAGGTAGTATCAAGGACACTACTAGAAACTTCAAGGCAGTCTCTCTTCTCCTTTCCTCCCAATCCCCTTCCTCCCGATGAATCATCTTTCAATTAGAAATTCTATGAAGGTTAATTGAGAGCGTTCACTAGGGGGTGCTGGGAAATGCTCTTCTGCTCCTGTGGAATCTTTGGCACCAGGTTAGTGTTTTGACAGTCACTGACTACAGTTGTTAACAGAGAAAACACACTGTCATATCATACAACTTTTGTCATTTACTTACCACCTTGCCTGCCAACAATGATCCCAAGGTGATTCAATAGGTTTCCCTCATGTCCAGCACAATCCTACCATCGGTGTTTCCACGGGTGGACAGTCCTGTCCACCCCAAAGATGCGCATCATGTAGTTGCGGATGGGCTCCCACCTCACCTTCCTGATCTTGACATCATAGCCCTGCAGGACCTGTTCCCCACTCTACACAATCCGTGGTAAAAAAAAACGTCACCAGCCAGAGGAAGCCCCCCAATGCCCTCACTGACATCTGGCCCTCCCTACCCTCACCCAACATCTCCAAACACACTATTAAATGCACTATTCAAAAATAAAACCCAGGTAAATACCCCAAAAACCATTAAAACTTACAAATATACCCCTTAGACAAATACCGGACAAGATAATCACAAAGACGCAAAAAACACGTAAAGACAAAGACACAGGACTTAACAGGGACAGTAGACTAACACCAAACCACTCTCTTACACAACAACACCAGCAGACACCTCTAACACCTTCACAAATCTCCACTGACACTAACTGTGTGGAAAAAGAGAAAGTGAAAGTGTACAGTATTCCTCCATGAAACAGGATGCAGACTGACATCACTTCCTGGGCGTTTGCGGCACGTTTTTGGACTCTGCAAGAAACATTTAGCCGCTAAGCGGTAAGTGGGCCAAATTTTTGCCACTATGTGCTAGTTGATCAGCAAATGTTCCATATTGCAGGATATTGCATGCCTAACAACACCATGTTGTGTAGGTGACTTTAGTCATTCTGATATTTCTTGATATCAGTAATCCTGAGCTGTCAACATGCACTCGTTCCTCACATTGATGCATATCCAGATATAGTCATGTGTGATAGATAACCCTGGGCGTAGTTCGCGAAGTAGCGCTTCGCGAAGCTACGCAAAGTGAAGTTCGCACTACGCGAGCTTCGCGTAGCACTACGCGAACTGCGTAGTGCGTGTTCGCAATGATTACACAGTGCCTGATGCTTGTCCGCACTGTGCAATCATTGAAAACGGCATCTTGCACAGTGCGAGCTGTCTTTTACTGCCGCTCGAGTAGATTTTTACTCGAGCGGCAGCTTTCTCAACGCGGACTGGTAGTTTCTCATCGCGAGCGGTCGCGAGCATACGCGACCACTCGCAACGAGAAACCTGACCTCCCCGCGTTGAGAATCTCGCCGGGAGGTTTATTTTCCACGCTCGCGATCGGCAACTTGTGTTGCTGATCGCGAACGAGGAAAAAGTCTGGCCGGGATGTCATTTTGCTTGCTCGCGGTCGCCAACTTGACGTTGAGGACCGCGAGCAAGCAAAAAATGACCGCTGCACTACGCTACGCTACGCGTGTTTGCACTGTGCTACGTGCAATTCGCGTAGTGCGAAGTAGCGCAAACTTCGCAAACTACGCGAGCGTAGCGTAGTTTTCCGCCCAGGCCTAGTGATAGATAGTGAATGCATCAGTGGTAGTCATAATGATTACCATTGGTTGTATGTGTGAGGACATATGAGGCTGTTACATTATAAATTACTGTGATGTCCGTACCAGTTTTATGGGCTTCTAACACACATGAACTTGAACAACAAGCATTCACTACTTGTATTAAAGATTTATGATGCTGCATACAATGCGAAGGTTGACTACAGAATCACATTTGAGTATTTGCTTAGCTGGAGGCAAAGACATGTACATTTACAGTGGTCTGTGCAAAGGCACTCATGGGCATGATTTCAAGATGTTGTGCTACGCATTTTAGAGGGTGCAAAGTGGCAAATCTTTTTGGATAGTGTCTATCGACCACATCCATTGCCATGTTAGCGAAGTATGTACAATACGTCATTACAAGGCGTAAGGATCAGCTTGTGGCAGACACAATTGCCCCTCACTCTAGCATGACAGTAATACACATCTTGAAGCTAAAGAGAAAAGAAAATGATGGCTGGACAGTTAGCGGTCAAAATATTTGAGGTAAGTCAGCCCTTTATCACTTTTCTACCTCTAGAGGCTA
This sequence comes from Calotriton arnoldi, assembly GCA_963921515.1. NCBI lineage: Eukaryota > Metazoa > Chordata > Amphibia > Caudata > Salamandridae > Calotriton > Calotriton arnoldi. The sequence continues at coordinate 2,399,843 of CAWUFW010001141.1, forward strand.
AATGAGCTTACAATGACACCTCTGATGAGGAATTAAGAAATGTATGTACCAGAATGCAGATTGGAGCAGTCATTACCAAATTCTGCACAGGTCAACAACCCCACAAAGTCAGGAATAGACATCATGTAAACCCAGAGTACCAGGTGAAGAGGAAATGC